>OX940791.1:0-1264171 GCA_954870985.1 Trifolium fragiferum | reverse complement strand
TTTGCAGTGAACTGCCTCACAAGCAACTACCAATAGAAACAAAGCTCGTGAGTGATAATTGAGTATAATCTGAGAAATTCAATGTCACCTTCTTTGCAAGTGCATTAGAAAATAATTCCTTCTGTTTGTCAGAATTAGCAATGTCCTGCTTTAGCTCTTCTATCTCTGATCGGTTATGAGCACATTGAGCATCAACCTTCTGCTTCTCAGCAACAAGTTCATTAATCTTTTGGTCTATCTGTGAGACCAGTTCAGTGAAAACAAAACCATAGGGTATAATGACTTTTACAACAAGAAATAGCATAGGCATCAGAGAATAAATCACAAAACTAATGGAGATGTGGTATTTCATGTTACCACATGAAAAACAAGTCAAGCGCTTCTTACAAAAAATTCAGCATAAGATAAAACAATGAATAATCTAATAGGAAAATCAACTATCATCAATGAATGAACTAAGTGTAGGAAACCATATAATAGAAAAAATAATGGCCAAACCATAACAAAATCACTGTTTAGAGAAGTTGCAATTAATCACAGAAAATCAAAAGCAAAAAGTAAATATGACTGTTGTGATGGTAATCAAGTCATAAGGATTTACTTTGTTTGCTCAGTTTCATTATGTCTTTTATAAAGAGTGTATAACATTAAAGGATATCTTGTATCTTAAATTTAACTTGCTCCAAATTCTTCTCGTTAATGTGAATACTGTCAGTACACTGCTTAATGATTTTAATAAACTTCAATTTTGTTCGTCTGTGATCATAAAATCCTCCGGTCATACTACCTCTTTTGTTTACTTGATCACCTGTAAAGAGACAGACAACAATTTGTCAAAGTAAAAACCATTGCTCATCCACTCTAAGTAGATCATGCAAAGAGCTAGGCAAACCTTCCAGTGTTATGCAGTCCAAACCATCCGTACGAGCTACCTTTGAAGCCACGTCCAGATTTTTGCAGATAACTGTTCTTGCAAATGCCTAATAGAAGTATCATAGTTGATGTTAAGGAATATCTAATGCAACTTTATAACTAGCAATGACAAACTAATATTTAGGTTTGAAGCGCTCTTTCAAAACAAGATATGCATTTCACTAAAAGAATAGAATGCTCATAGAATTAAGAGGAAGAAAATCAGCTACAGCATGCCATTTAAGAATCAACACTTGAGTAGAAGCTAACCTGGCTGAATGCTGGAGTGTATTCAGGTTTAAAATCCAATTTATTTAATAGAGGTACGACATCAGAACTCTGTGGATAAGTGACTCGAGGAGCATTTACTCTGTTAAGTGGAATAAATGTAACGCGTCCACCTTTTTCTTGATTAAGATGTTTAATTATCTCGGTTGACTTGTCATCATTTTCAACAACCACATGAAATAAGCTGTTCAATGAAGTTGTTAAATTAAGAAATCAAGCCAGATATGCAAAATTATAAAAACCAATAAAAAGAACAAGCCAATAAGTCAAGACCAAATAGTCTTGTTTTGAAGAATCAGACCAAGAACAAATATTAGAGTTGATATGAATAAAACTACATGCTACAGATGTGCCGAATCTTATACGAAGAATTGCAGGGAGACCTGTTTCCTGCAGTCACTTCAACTGCGGTGAAAAAATTTTCATCACAGTTCAGCAGCTCAATAATTGGACTATGAACTCCAGAATTTTTGTGATTTTTACAGATCTTCCGAACTGAATTCAACCCTCTTCTAATGTCCTGCACATTATAGTAGTGTCACACATTGCGATGTATAATAATGCCAACCCGCCCCCAGAATAGGTCTATAGAAACATCATATGACAGATCATTCCGAAACTGGACAGATATTAATAGCGTACACTCTTATCAAATGCTAAGTACTCAACATTGCACAATATTAGATAAACAAAACACTGAGGCCAAAATATCATAAATAATTACAGAAAACTATATCCTTCACTTAAGAAACACCCCAAAATATCTTATTCAGAATCAGCACTAGAAAGAGAGTGATCAGGTCCTTCACTGCCATCAATCTCAAGATCCTTTTTTCCCTTTATATTATTAAAACTCACAAAGATAATTTAATTTAAACGATATATAAATTTGTAGCAATTATTAAATTCATTTACCAATTATTATTGAAAGATAGACTTGTTCCAACAATTGGAATTACTTGTCTGAATCGGAGGTCACAGGTTCAGGCAACGGAATCAGCACTAAATATGTAAAGTTGAGATTATTCCTAAATTTTTAGAATGACGATAGTTTACATCTATGAACATGTGTTGCGTTATTTCAGAAAGGGTATCTACAGATCATTATAATTGTATACAATAAACAAGCACAGAGTAACTCACACATATTGAAAAATACAACGTTAAAAAGAAGCCTTTAAGATGGACTACTCACACCAGGAATTGCATGATCGAGACTCCTTTTGGCCTTTTCAACTTCTACTCTCCGTTTATCAATTTCAGCAGTAAGTTCGTTCTCCCGGCTCCATAAAGACCTATAAATATAATATAACAATAACAAGTCATAAAGAATATCTCACTCCCTGTGAAACTATCCTACACTTTTATTGTACTCTAACTTATTTCTATTTAAGGATTCTTTTTTCATCCAAAAAAAAAACATAAACACATCGCAAAAAAAATAAAAATATACGAACTTCTTCTCTCTGTGAAGCTCGTCTCTATTTGCTTTATAATCATTAAACCCTTCACATGACTTTGAAATTTGAGATTCCAAAGTAGTAATATTTATTCTACCACTCCTGATATTCCCGTCACAGCCATGGATTTCATCATTGAGCCGTTCAATTTCTTCCAACAGTTTTTTCTCCTGTGGCACAAAACAAACATCAAAAACATGAAAGATCAAGCTAGAAGAGACGAAAGAGACAGTGGTAAGAGGTATACTGTTGATCAGTGTTAAAAACATGGATAGTGGACCATAGCGGCCAACCCCAAAAACAATATAAAATGATAGTGGAAAGACGCATGACCATTATTTTGAAACTTTTATACAATCTAGGGAGCCTATCAAGTGAGAGGAGTTATTATTGTGAGAGATGAGAAGCTTAAATAGAAATCAGGGACTATGTGCCAAAGAAAAAACAGCATTTTCTCCATAATTCAGAATAACATGTGCCAGTAAATGAATACTTGCCTGCGTTGTGTTTGAAGAGAGCACCCGTTCAAGATCATCAATCTCCTTTTGAAGCCAGTTATCACGAGCAGCTTTACTTGAAAATTGTGTTGCACGTCCTTGCTTTTGATAAAGTATACTGAGTTTCTTCTCGCGCTCCATAATTCTAACAGCTCATAATTTTGTAAGAAATAAGATTCAAATAAAAATACTGTACCAATATATGAAAGATACACGATATTTCTCTGAATTTAATTGTTAAACGAGACACACACACACACGCACACAAACACACACAAATAAACAGAGTGTCAAAATGCATGCTCCGGGAGAGTTAAATACATTATATATTATTCAAGCATATAAGTAGAGAAGTACAACCACAACATACCGCTTGGTAATGTCTTTTTCTTTCTTAACTTGATCCTCGTATAAAGGACTGATTTTGTCCAGTTCGTTCATTGAGTCTTGAATTTCATTCTCAAGAATCTCCAATTGTTTAGCAGCATCTTCCTGAAACCATGTAGGTAAAAGATAAATCATGAACAGAACTACAGCATTCAGAAGAACTCATAACTTGATATCATCATGAGAATAATACTTTGACACGGATATTTTCAGAGATCTTCTCTTGTAAGTCTTTGACATCAAGCTCAAGCTCCGTGTACTTCTTTAATGCTTTTGTTTGATGCTTTTCAATAACTTCTTTTTCTTTGATAAAGTTTTGATGTTCCTTTGTTATATCTTTCAAATTATTCTCCAAATCTTTGAATTTCTCACGTGCATCAACAACCTCGTTATACTTCTTTACTGAAATTTCAGAAACCTTGGCCCGAGCTTCTTCTATCTAAAACAAGAAGTCATTTACCTTCAGGCACCATAAATCCAATATAGTAAAACCAGAATTACAAATGTCTAAGTGAATTTCATGACAACTGCTATGGTAAATTTATGAAGGACGGTAGCACCATGGCGCTTTATAGGAGAAAGGACAGCTTAAAATGTCAGCTTTTTTTTGAAAGTTTATTTAACTACATCCAAGCAAAATACTAATTGAAAACAAAAATGTGATCTTCATAAGAATTAATTATAACATTTTTAATCGTATCTCAGCATTGATTTTGAACCATGAATCAAGAATTAAGAAAATCAACATATCATCGCCAAATGGATGTGATTGACAATTCAATCAACAAGAAATAGATAAATTCAAAAATAAAACAAGGGAAAAAAAATATTCAAATGGTTATAAACGCGGAAACATTTTAATATATATAACCTCTGCAAGTTTTTGCTGAGCATTTTGAACTTCTTTGTTAAATATGGCATATTCCAATGATTTTCTCTGCTTGTCAAGATGCTGATATTTTCCCAGTTCCTCTTTCTCCTCTTCTAGTTCCTTCAATCTCTCGTCTAAATATTGTACAACTTGGATAATCTGTTTTATTTTGTTACCTGTCTCACAGTAAAATACATGATAATAGCAATGTCTATAAGAAGAAAATAAACATAAAAAATAAGTAATTTAAAAAATAAAAAGTAGTAAAGACTTGCCTGTATCCTGCATTATTTTCAAACTTTCACGACGTCTCTCCTCATAAACTCCAGTGCCACCTATTTTCTTCAGTAAATCCAACCGTTCAGAGTCTTTCATCAAGGTTAAGGACGTTATCTCGGCAAGAGATAAAAATGAGCAAGTTTAGTAATTACTTAAAAGTTTATCAGCATAACAATTATAAAACCAAACCATAGCACCATCATCATGCACCAATACCTTTCCTTGTTGTACAACATAATATGGATTTGAGTGAGAGAACCCAGCACTTTCCAGTAAATTCATCACTTCAATTTTTCTGCAAATTATATATCATATTTCTTTAAGACATAGGTAAATAAATACTTAAATAACCGCAAATAAAGATAAAATGTCAATTTTATATAAAAATGGATGTATAGTATGTGCTCTATGTATTGATCAATTATACTCACGTTATGTGTTTTCCATTTAGAAAACATTCATCTTTCTTCAAACTAATTGTCCGGCGTAAGTGCACTTCCTCCTTGTCAACCTATTCACGGCACAAATAGATACCAGGTTAATGTATATGTGCAAATTTTGCAAAGATAAAACACTTGGATAATCATATTCCTTGCCTATTAATAGAAATTATATGAATCTATTATTTTCAAAATATTACCGGGATACGATTGTCTGAATTATCAAACACGATCTCCACAAATGCAGATAAAACTGGGTGTCCAGTCCCTTCCTGTAAAAAGAAAAATTCATTTAACACATTATCAAATTCTACTATAGATTAGTTATCGGTAGGAACCAAAAGTATAAATATATAAAAGGAAGTAGAATTGTGCCATACATGTAGTAGTGCTTGCCTGTCCTCACTGCGTAGGTTCTGAAAGAGATCACTCAACACAAAACGAATGGCTAGATACAAGAGAAAACTTGTCAATTCAAGGTGTATAAACCAGTTTCAGCTATTTCACCAAGAGTAAAAGCTGGTCAAGTATTAAAGTGGTACAGAAAATTGCAATTTGCCTACCATGGAAAAAATTTGTTTTACCGGATCCATTAGCACCAACTGGACAAAAAAAAGAAAATAAGAGCAAACCAAATACAATTTATGTTACTAAGAAATACAATCAAGACGCATTAATTTAACCTAAACAGGAATGATGCAAAATGACATTTTGAAAAGTTTTCGCATTAAATTAGATGGAATAAACAAAAAGAAGAATAATCAGAAATAAAGTAATGAAAATGAAGAGAATGTAGTGAACAAAGAATGTACTTCCCAAATACGACTCTTTTCGCTAGCCCTCTACCAAAAATAGTTTAACTAGTAAATCTTCTTTTAGTAAAACGTACTCTCTAACTCATCTTCACACTGGATGCCTTTCATTGGCCCAGATTAGAAAATGGAATCAAAGATTTGTTCTAAAGTCAAGTGGAGTCCTTCATTTGATTTTGGATGATAATATGGCTTGTTCCAGAATTACAATCATAATAAAGCACTTTCTAATATAAATTTAGTCATACAATTCTCCAACAATAATAGTAATTGGTCCTACATTGTTGTAAATGGTTCTACATTGCTTCAATGCTATATCTACATAGTGCAGCTTTCCAAAACCTTTGCAGAGTTTAAGTATGGCAACGATTTACAGAAATGCGCAGTGTGAATTAATCACAATTTGTTCTTTAATATAAAAAACGGTGATAACGATAACAGTAACGGTATCGGCACCTGTCAAAACTGTTTTGTCGTGGCCGTTTTCGCGGTCGCGGACCTTTATTTAAAACCCTGGACAAAACAATAAGAGGGTCTCCAATCCTCCTGACTCATCGAGACCCAACACGACACCCGTCAAACTCAGGGCCGGTCCCGACAATTTAGAGGCCTTGAGCAAAATATTTAAAATGAATCCTTTAATTATAAGAAAAACACAAAATCAAATATAAAATAATCATATTCTAATTAGTAGGATGAAGAAGAAAAAAATACACGAGTTTCTAATTATGTTTGAGACATGACAAACCTTTCTTTTGGTGTTCCTTTTATTTTATTTTTCTAAAACATGCATCTAGTCACTTTAAATTGGGACAACAAAAATAAATTAAAAAAATATTTAAGATATATTTTTTTAATTCTTTTGAATCATTTTTTTTTTAAGAGACTTACTACCACATAATATTATTTTGGAGGCCCTAAAAATAAGAGGCCCGGTGCGCTAGGGCACCCTGCACCCCCCTCCGGGCCGCCCCTGGTCAAACTCTATCGGTTACAGCATAAAGTAGGGTGGATATCCCACTCGTAAAAGGAATAGTGGATCCAGGATATTTACCTCGAAACCACTTCCAAGATAAAAGTTTCACAGGAATGAAATGCCTACAACATACATTTAAAAGGATTGTACGGAATCAATAGAAGACATCATCTAAAAGTTTTTCAATAAAATTATTACCAACACAATTAACTTTAGGACTGAAATCCTCCGTGGCAATTCGTTCTCGGTAACTCTTGAAACCTTCAATCACAATCTTAAAGAAAATATACTCAGAAGTCCGTTTAGCAAGGAACCAAGTCTAAATAGCAACAGTAACATATCTAAGAAGAGAAAAGTTGAAATACAAAAGATAGAAAGAAAAAAAATTAATATAAATGTATCAAAGCACTTAAAAGCACCTTTACCTGCTTAATATACATGTTGAAACTATCACAACCAAACCTACAAGAGCAAATAAACTTTATAATAAGTGAGAAGAAATTAAACGTCAAGGAAATCTTTTTAGGGTTTCATAATGTATCAGTGAGAAAAAGGTTAAGAGGATTAGTCGGATCACAATCCCTGTCGAGAGAGTTTGGTTATGCTCGCATAGTATGAATTTCCTTCCTTATGCTGGAAGCTTGCGAAGATAATGGCACTTTCTAACGATACCGTATACACTTTAATGCCAAGTACTATGTATGCGCGTGTTGTAATTGCTATTTGGTTATGCTTGCTTTTAAAGTGTTCTCTTGATGAGTACTTTGTTGAGTGCATGCTTATTGACATGCATGTTGATGTTGTTACATATGCTAAATTGATATGTAAGATTGTTGTGTTTCATATATAAATATTGTGTGTTTATGTCAGTGAGAGGAATTGGTATTGTACATGTTTGTGAACACATTAATACATTTGATGGGTCTGTTTTGATTCCCAAATGAATATGGTAGCTTGCTTAGCAAAACTGCTATAAAATGAATATGGCTCTGTTTTGGCTCTGTTTTTAGTCTTTACTCTTTTATACCATATCTTGAATTTGATCAATCCTACAGCACATAATATGAAAATATGTCAAAGTTGATATAAGTATACCTAAAACCTAACTTCTTGTCAAAATAAAAAATACATTTTAACCTAATTATCTAAAATATGTACAATAAATTTGGGGTTGTCATATGTTTTCTTGCAAAACAAGTTAATAAGCAACTTAATTTGGTAATGCTATGGATTGATTGTTGATTTGCTACTTACTTTTGATAAAATTAAAAAAGAATGTCAATTTACTCTGGTTATTGTTTTTGTAATTCTCTCTGTTTTAATGCAATTCAAGACTATGCTTCATTACTACTACATTTTAATTTGTAGAAAGCTTTCCTTGTAAACTATTGTCTTGCAACTACTACCGCTTTTAACACCGCGCTCTTCAATTTCTTTGGTGGTTAAATTCAACCAAACTAGTTCGTCATCTTTTTTCCCAAAGAATATAACGCAGTTCTTACCGACTCCAATAGGATGCTCAACGAAGGATGACGGTTCAACAATGAAGAGTTTGGTCTAAGATTCATTCACCCCAATTTCACCCAAAATTGTTACGTGAAAAAATACTCGCCTCGGTATAATTTGAAATCCACGCGATTGACCCATTTAACACGTCCAAGTGTCTGAACATGACTCTAGTTGTATCATTGACACCTTCCATGTTTGAAGGTATGGATGTTTTCTTAAAAACATCATTGAACAAAAATTACTTAATTTTTTTAGTAAAATATATAGATAAAAGACTTTTGAAACTAAAAAAATAGTAATTACCAAAGAAACTTTATTTTAAAAGTTTTTATTTTTGCTTTTAACTTTCAAATAATTTGTAAGACTTGAAAAAATCAAAGTCAAACAATAATTAATTATCCTCAATTGAAGATAAAAACTTAGGGCCCGTTTGACTTAGATTATTTTTGAGATTATGCAAACAGCTTATGCAATTTTTATGTATTATTATTATAAGTTTTTTAAGATAGTTTATGATGAAATAACTTTTAAAAATTCAATTTTCACTAGTTTAAACTTATAAAATAACATAAAACTTAATTTATATTGCATAAACCGTTTGCATAAGCTCTAAAATAAAATAGGTCAAACGAGTCCTTAGTACTATGTATTTACGGTAAATTCTAACATGGACCACTTCTTCAAGTGGTTTATGGTGGACTAACGTTACAATGAATACAAATTTTAAAATGAATACAGATCTTTATGGGTCTCAATAACATATCAAATGATTTTTAATTTTTCTAAATTCTTTTATGGATGATCTATATGATATGAATTTTCAATCCAACGGTGAATTTTATAAAATTGATATTCATTATAATAATTTTGATCATTTGTCTACGATGGACCACTTGTGGAGATAGTCCACCGGCTTAGTATTTACTATAGTAAAAAATAAAAAAAGAAATTGCAATGTACACTAACTTGGTAATGCTATACACTAGGCATAGAAAACGACACGTCGAAGGCACATAAACGACAATAGTTTTGTCAAAACCTTTGCTTAAACCCTCAAAATTGCATAAACTCTAAACGCAGAGAGAGATGTTTGGTAGAGGAGCAATTGGATCAATCTTAAAGCGCAGTAAAGAAGCATGTTTCATTCAGAAACTCACCGGAAGAAAAACGACGCCGTCGATTCCTTTCTCTCATCATTCAATTCAACAACACACATTCAACCCTTCTGTTTCCACCCATTTCTTTCATACTTTCCGATCCCATTTTATTCCTAAGGTTACTTACTTTACTCTTCATTCAAATTCTATGTATGCATTTATATAATTTATTATTCAATTTGTGATTTTTATTGTTTATTTTTAGTTTGATTAAATACCCAGATGAACTCTTTACTCAATAGTTGATCCTGTTATATGAGATTGATTTATGAATTTGATGACCAATTACTACACCTAATTGCAATCATCATTTATTAAAGATTAAATTTTTAGCATCAAATTAGGTCTTTCTTCTTTTATTCAATACTAAAAGACTCATTTTGGTCTCACAAGGATCCAATTTTGTCCTAAAACAATCATATATCTAAATTAGTCCTTACAATTAAATGCCAATGATCCCTTTGATAATTTTTGACCCATATCTGACTAGTTGATTGCTCATGTGTCCGGTGAGGATATGTCATCCCTTTAACCTGGCACGTCAACAATCAATTGGTCAAATATGGATAAAAAATTATCATAGGTGTTCCCGGCATATAACTATAAGGACTACTTTGGGTAATTTGGGTACTGTTTTTTATGAGCGACTAAATTGGGTCGTTGGAAAATTGCGAGACTAAAATGGGTCTTTAGTCTTCATTTAAATTAAGCATCCAGTTGAGCTTCTTGCTCATAGTTGATCCTACCATTTGAGATTCTTAAATTAGATGATTCATATGGTAAAGTTGTGGAAAAATATAATTTCTGGGCATAAATGCAAAGTTTGTTTTTAGCATATATCTACTTTTAATATGATGGTTATCTAACATGAGGTAAGTAGCTGAAAAGTAATGTTATCTGATTAGTAATTGCAATTGTGGAAGTTTTAAACAACGAAGATACAAGGATGAATTTTATTTTGATGCATAATCATATAACGGAAATATAAAAGATTATATAAAATATGCAAAGGCTGCCACAATTAGGTTAACATGGACTTATTTCTATAACAAAAGATAAAATAAAGTCAAATTGTTTTCATAGCTATCCTGGAGAGCTTATCTCCATTGCTTTGTGTGAATGCTTTTTACATGCAGTTAGTTATGCTGAGTTCTGAGAAAAAAGTTATGGTGCTCTTAGGGTCATCATGTGCCATTCATTAGGAACTTTTCTAAGACGGTGTCTGCTGGCGCGAAACATGAGGAGGGGTTGAAGCTGCTCGTG
This sequence comes from Trifolium fragiferum, assembly GCA_954870985.1. NCBI lineage: Eukaryota > Viridiplantae > Streptophyta > Magnoliopsida > Fabales > Fabaceae > Trifolium > Trifolium fragiferum. Next base: position 1,253,320 of record OX940791.1, on the reverse strand, counting down.
ACAGGAGGTTCTCATGCCCAGAAGGTGGTTGGAATATGGCTATTTGGCTCTGCCGCTTGGGTGTTTAGCATGGTTATACTTGGGGGTTTAACCAGACTCACTAGATCCGGTCTTTCAATGACTGATTGGAAATTCACGGGTGAGTTCCCGCCATTGACAGATGAGGCGTGGTTGCAAGAGTTTGAAAAATATCAGCAGTCACCTGAATACAAACGGTAAAGTGAAATATTTGTTTGAAACTTATTTTCGTAGACATCTAGTTTTTCATGAATAGTGGTTTTAATGCTACGAAGATGATAATTAGTAAGATAAAGTGGATAATGATTTACCAGCTTTCTTGAATTGTGTAAATGAACAAGCTTGTTTCTTATGTATCAATTACAAAAGTCAGAGGAATGGAAATAAATTGACACCGAAAGAACTGTAGTTGGTTTAATAAATATTATGTAATGCTTTGTTGCATACTTCTTGCAGTGTTAACAGAGGGATGAAGATTGAAGAATTCAAGTTCATATATTGGATGGAATATGGACATCGCATGTGGGGGAGGGCACTGGGAATTATGTTTGCTTTACCGTATTCATATTTTCTCCACAAAGGCTATATTACATTAAGATTAGGACTGAGAGTCTCTGCTTTATTTGGCCTTGGTGCCGGGCAGGGTCTCATCGGCTGGTGGATGGTTAAAAGTGGTTTAGAGGTTGGGACAAAGAAAATACTATGATCTGTTGGTTTCAAGTCCAATTGATCAGAACATCCAGATTCTAATAGTGTTTTCTTTCTCAGGAACCAGCAACTGAATATTCTCAGCCAAGAGTAAGCCCCTACCGTCTTGCAGCTCACCTTACATCAGCATTTGCCATTTACTGTGGCCTCTTTTGGACAGCACTTTCTGTTGTTATGCCTGAGCCACCTGCTGAATCACAAACGTGGGTCCGTGGGGCAGCTAAAGTGAAGAGACTTGCGTTGCCTGTCAGCCTACTCGTCGGTCTTACTGCTGTCTCTGGTGCATTTGTTGCAGGAAATGATGCTGTATGTTAACTTGTTCAATAACCTTGATGCCTATTTTATTTTCCCTTGAAATGATAATTGAGCCGTTGATGAGGGTGAAAGATAATCATTCTATTTACATGTTGATTGCCAGGGGCATGCATTTAATACTTTTCCGAAGATGGGTGATACATGGATCCCAGAAGACATTCTTGAAATGAAACCTCTGATTCGAAATTTCTTTGAGAATACATCGACTGTACAGGTAATATCTATGATGATTTCTTTGAACTAAATGAAGTATTCAGAAGTACTTTTTTAAGGCAGAAAATTAGCAATAAATTTGTCCTCGTAACCATGGTTTTACAGACAGTTTAAATTGCAGATATCAGCAATTTTTTCAGTTATTTCTACAAATATTTAAAAATCTGTAATGAAACACGTTTTAAGCCATGAGCTTTAATGTTGTTAGACACTTAAACTGAACTGGCACTCATACTATGCATGGAAATATAATAAGATAAATTTAATTGTGTTTTGTTTTTACAGCTCAATCACCGGATCCTTGCAACTGCAACCCTAATTTCAGTGAGTGCCTTATGGTTGTCAACAAGAAAACTGGACATACATCCTGCAGTACGGTCTGTGATCGGAGGCGTCTTTGGCATGACATCTCTTCAGGTTACTATTATTTCAATTTTCATTTTCATGTGATCTGTAGTACCATTGATCGTTGAATAGTGAATATTGTTGGGACCCTTCTGAGCTGAATACTCTAACATCAAACCTGTTGCTCCAGTCCATTTTTCAGTGATTTTATAACATTTATTGCTAGATATATTTATAATTTATAATTGTTTATATGGCTACAGGTCACCTTGGGAATTTCCACCCTTCTTTCATATGTACCTGTTTCTTTGGGTACTGCACACCAGGCTGGGGCCTTAACGCTTCTGACGTTTATGTTACTGCTTAATCACACAGTCCGAAGGCCGTCACCGACCCTTCTCAAATCTCTGCCTCAAGTTGTCAAGGCAAACAAATTTACAAGAGTTTAGACTATTATTATTTAATTTATTTTCAGGCTGCATGGTGTTGAGCTCCCTGTCTAACTGTCCATTGTCGGAATCTTCTTTATTTGGTTTGTACATTTGAAGCCTGAAAAAATCATGATGATACAATTGATCTGTTAATAATGTTTTATGTAATTGATGCTGAAAATTAGTGCAGCAGATCATTATGTAAAGTAATACATTTTCACGGAACAGAAGTCTCGAATGTCTTGTTGTTTAAGGAACAGAAAATTTTCCAAGTTGAATATTATTTATGATGGTTAATAACAAATGTTAACATCAGTCAGCTACAAGAAAAATTCAGATTTGCAATTGACTTTTCAGAAATGTTAGAAATTGGAAACACCAAGTTGAAGAAAAAAGCATTCCAATGTGATAACTTGTGGTTTTGAACCACTTCAGTTTCACTATGGAAATTTTCTGGTGCACATTCAACCTATTACTGCGCCTCACATCACATTCTTGCGTGTTGGTAATTGGAATCTAAAATAAAGAACAAGTTATTTAGTCACATTAACTTTAGTTTTTGGTTAACTTAACTTGTTCTTTTATTCCTAGATTGTATGGTTTTTTAATACAAGTAAAAGACTCATTTATAAAAGGGCATTAGGATGTCAATGCCTTCTTGGTAGATGACGTACAAAGGTTGGTTACACTTTCAACATTACATATATAACATATCAAACATGAATTAAATTGTATATTTTATAACATTAATTAAAAGAATATGTTTTGATGAATAAAAGTATGAGAACAATCAGTTAGGTGTCTGGTCACAACTCAGAAATTTGGATCTTTTTTAGCTGTTGACCAGGCACAAAGCCGTTGATTATTAGATCGAAATGGATACGATTGATTCTAGATTTTAATCCAACCTCTTGTACATACCGTTCAACACTTAAATTTCAACAAGTTTTTAAGGACCATAAGCTAAAGTTTCGACTTATATATTGTGCTTGTAGCTGGTTGTTATTATTGAGAAGCACATTAATCCACCATTGAAGGAAGGAAGAGTCATATAAATTAATGGGAGAGGAAGAATTTATAGACAACGCTCTGTTGATTGATCACTACTCTTCTTCCGGCGAGGTGTTAGTTGAAGAGCCTTTTAGGAGAACAGGTGATTAACTTCTCTGTTTATAATTCTACTCTATATACTATTATGATTATGATGTGACTAGTAATTTGTTCTTCCTCCCTCAAAAGTGCTTTTGTATGTAAAAGTGCTAATTTTCTTCATAATTCCTTACAACTTCTTCATCTGCTTTTCATGCATCAGCTCTGCAACTAGCTGATAGTATATTATTGATCAGATAATAGTCTTATGATATATTATATTAAATTAAATCAGTAAAAAAATATTGTTGGACTGGTTGGTGGATATGTATGAATGGCAGCTACAGTGTTACTCTCTAGTGCTTTTTATTATCTTATCAAAGAAAATAGTACTTTCAATTATTATTTTTAGTATCAAGGTTTCCAAATTAATTTCCATGTAAAAGAAGGAAAATTGTTGTAACACAAACTCTTGAAACATTATGTATCTTATATTAATTAATTTCAATTACGTCATTAGGCTAAACTGCACTTTTGACCTCGTAATTTTTACAATCTTACCATTTTGACCTCCTAACTTTCATAATAGCAGTTTTAACCCCTAACTTTAGCCCTTTTTGCAAAAGGTAGACTCCCATTAATTTTGACCAAGTCAATGCACGCGTGGACAATGACCTGCATGCCACGTCAGCATGTCTTGCCATGTCGACAATGTGTCACGTCAGCATATGTGGCGATACATGCTGATGTGGCATGTGAGTCTGGTTTGCGTGTGTGTTGACTTGATCAAAATCAGTGGAGAACCGGTCTTTTGCAAAATGGGCTAAAGTTAGGGGGCTAAAATTTCAACTTTGTGAAAGTTAGGTGGCTAAAAGTGCAACTTAGCCAAATACTATTACTGTTATACATATAGTACCCAACATTGAATCATTTGTCCGTGATGTGATCAGGTAATGTATGGAGCGCCGTGGCACATATAATAACAGGAGTGATAGGAGCAGGTGTATTGTCACTAGCATGGTCGGTGGCGCAATTAGGATGGATTGCAGGTCCTCTGTTTATTCTACTTTTTGCAGCCACTACCTACATTTCAACCCACCTTCTTTCTGATTGCTATAGATTTCATGATCCTGAACGAGGGAGCATCAGGTGCTCCTCCTACATGGATGCTGTCAAGTTGCACCTAGGTTAGTCAAACATTATAACTGGGCTAAGTTGTACTAGGAATATTATACTAAGAATATCTTATTATGATGATGATGATGATAATTAGGAGCTATAAGAGGAAAGATGTGTGGAGTATTGGTGCATGTGAGCTTATATGGTACAACATGTGCCTATGTCATTACATCTGCTACTAGTATCAGGTAAATTATAGTTAGATTAATATTGGCCCTTTCATCATGAGATATTGTCATACTAATATTTTTATTTATGTTGTAATGGTTACAATGATGGTGTTTCTACAAATAAAGAGCAATTTTGAAATCAAATTGTTACCACAAGGAAGGACATGAAGCACCTTGTAAATATGGGGATACCATGTATATGATGTTGTTTGGACTTGTTCAGGTCATAATGTCATTCATACCAGATTTCCACAACATGGTATTGCTTTCAGTTGTTGCAGCTATTATGTCCTTTACATACTCTTCTATTGGCTTAGGACTTGGCATCACAAAAGTTATAGGTAAAGTTAATTTTGATTCATTAAGGTGTTATTTACTTATCAATTCAAGTCTTATGATCATTAAAGCAAATAATATGAAGAAAAAGGAATTGTTTTAGCTATATCAAGATGATACACTACTAAGTCTAAAATAGAGTAAATCCGCATTCCGGTACTCGAAATGGTAAGTGTCGAGCAACTTAGTCCTCAAATTTACAAAACAGCTAGACAGTCACTAGAAATAAAGAACGTCAATCAATTTAGTCATTCCATCAAAATCAACGAAAGATCTATATATTAACATAAATAGTCTCTTACTTGTTGCATTACGACAAACATAAAAACTTTAAAATTGTTGTGCTAAATTTGAATAAAAGGACTAAATTAATTGATATTTTTCGGTGTAAGGGACTAAATTTCTATTTCACAAGGTTGAAAACTAACTTTTTTCAACCTTTACAATTTTTTACAATAACTCATGCTTGAAGAACTTGTAGAAAATGGAAGAATTATGGGGAGTGTAACAGGAGTACCAGCTTCAAATATTGCAGACAAATTATGGTTAGTCTTTCAAGCACTTGGTGATATTGCCTTTGCTTATCCATACACTGTCATCCTTCTTGAGATACAGGTACCCTTTATATTCTAATTGTGTCCGACACATGTCAGTTTCCTTCCGCCACTGCCACATTTAGTCATGTCTGGTGTCTGTTTCTATATAAGTGATTTATATAATATACAGAGTTTAAGGCTGAATTAAAGCATTGAATTCTATCTTTCCCTATTGAAAAAAGGACACTCTAGAGTCTCCTCCAGCAGAACACAAGACAATGAAAAAGGCCTCCATGATTGCTATCTTGATTACAACATTCTTCTACCTTTGTTGTGCATCCTTTGGATATGCAGCTTTTGGAAATCAAACTCCAGGAAACCTCTTGACAGGTTTTGGATTTTACGAGCCTTATTGGCTCATCGACTTTGCTAATGCTTGCATTGTTCTTCATTTGGTTGGAGGATATCAGGTAATAGTCCTACTAATCAAACTTGACATTTTATAATTAACATTTAACACCATAATTAACTTCATATAAGAGAACTACTCTTAAACTATGTTTTTATTTGCTATCCTGCTAATCATAGTTAACATTTTATTTCAATTCAGATTTATAGTCAGTCAATATATAGTGCTGCTGATAGATGGTGTTCAAGAAAATTTCCGAACAGCGGTTTTGTGAATAATTTCTACCGATTGAAACTGCCTATGTTACCGGCTTTTCAGCTGAACATTATGAGGATATGTTTTAGAACAGCTTATGTGATTTCTACGACGGGACTAGCAATAATGTTTCCTTACTTCAATCAAGTTCTAGGAGTGCTAGGAGCATTAGGTTTTTGGCCATTGACTATATATTTCCCGGTAGAGATGTACTTTGTGCAGAATAAAATTGAATCTTGGTCTACAAAATGGATTTTTCTTAGGATTTTTAGCTTTGTTTGCTTTTTGGTGACAGTACTAAGTCTTGTTGGATCACTTGAAGGAATCATAAGTGAGAAACTAAGCTAAAAGGTTTATACTATTATCTTTAAAAGTGCTTAATTTGTTTAAGTTTGTTACTAATGCTACAAAATTAATGTAAAAGGTTGTACAGCTCATTGCTAAATGAGAATCATCTAGAGATTGCTACATAATACGCAAATATGTACTATGAGAAATTTAATTATACAAAATTCACAAAGACACAACCAATAGTATTCAATTTCATATGATCTTCTTGTAGTCTCTCTTCAATAAGCAAAGGAGTGATCATTATTAAAATAGTGTTTAGTGCCTTATGCCTTGTAGTACTTAGGTCCCAAACAAAAGCATGCGATGACTTTGGCCAATATAATTGATACTTCAATATGACGTGTATGCTTTTTCGATCATATGAATGAAAAACTACTTAAAAAATGTGTAGTTTTCAACTTGCATGCATTTTCAACCATAGTTTATATATTTATCTATATCAATATATAAAGAGAATAACTAGACTTTTTTATTGTCACTTTTGCCATCCACTCTATTTAAATATTTGTATATATATGTTTATTAAAAAATATCTCCCTTACAAAAGTTGGTTTTTAGGTTTTTTTTTTCTTAGTCAAAAAATAAAATTTCTTTTTTTTTCTTAATAATAATTAATAATTAAGCACAACAAAAAAGAAGGTAATTTATATATGTTTGTTGAAAAAAAAAATTCCAAACAAAAATTAGTTTTAGTTTTTTTGTTGATCGTGCCAACATAGTTGTTGAAAGAAAAAAAAACTTCCAAACAAAAGTTAGTTCATTTGCAGCACGCCCAAAATATATTGATAAAAGGAGAAAATAAATAAAAATGTGGGGGGACATAAACCAAACCCAAAAAAAAAATTCACAACATACTTCAAATCATATGTACTACAAAATACTAAAATAAAATACTATGTCCTTATGTATATATTTCCTTTGGCTTCGGACGAGAGTCGAGAATGTAGAGGAATTGGAGGATTGTCAAATCTTTTCAAAGGACACTCCAAGGAATTTGCACCCATTTTTGCCATATAATCTGCGCATTGGTTACCTTCTCTTAACGTGTGGTGAAATGATACTAACCAATAATCCCGTGAAACAAGTTCTCTGATGCTATCAACAACGTCAGAGTCTTCACCTGGTTGAAGTGTCGGGTCTTCCATATATTTTACTGCTTGTAAGCAATCTGATATGCAACTCACTTTTCTAGGCCTATCTTTAATTTCCCAAGCCACTAATAATCCATTTAAAATAGCTAATAGCTCAACGCGTAGGCTGTCAGTGTAATCAATGTGCCCGCTAAATCTCATTTTCCATTCTCCTTGATGATCTCGAATAACACCCCCATAACCTGCTCTAGGGGGATTTCTATATGAACTTCCATCAACATTCAAGGCCACTTCTTTTTCGCCAGGATGACACCAAACAACTTTCTGTTTCATATGAATTAAACATAAAATAAAACAAATATTAATTATCATAATGAAGTTATTGAATGAATGAAAACACATCAGTCTATTTATTAAGCATTATTGTTGTTTATGAAGTTAAAACCGGTTAAAAACAGTTATTTAGCCACCGAAGAGATTTTTGGGATGAGCCGCGAGCTAAGTCACTCTCTTTAATTTGTGGCATTGCTTAAAATTGTACAAGCAGACTATCAATTACGAAGTCTCCAAGATAAAACAATTCAGTTAAAACTGTATATACATATTTTCTACTGCATGGTAAAAGTCGTGACCATTCTTAATTTAAAAAAACTAATGATACTTTAATCACTTTTAAAACAAATTAATACTAATACTAGTATTACACAATACATAAAATAAACATCAATCTTCTCTGAACAATTAGGAACAAAACCTACAGCTCTTCTTAATTTTGCTTTCCCTCTTTGATTTTATTGTGTTTTGGGTCATGCTAACTAGTGTCCCCGAGGGCACTAGTTAAGGACACAAAAAAGGAAAATTCCAATGCAAATTTACTATATTGAGTATCCTTAACTAGTGTCCCGGGGGCACTAGTTAGCATTTTCCTTTTTTTTGGGACTTAGTATTTCTTATACTCCCTTTTATAAACTCTCTTTGGTATATTATTTTTTTCCTCTCTTTATATATAATTATATTTGCCATTAAAAAAAACTTGTTCTTAATTTGCATAAACAAATAAAGAAATGGATTAATGTATCTAACTATTTCATTCTAATTTTAATATAGCACAATTCCAACAAACTGGATTAATTATTTCAAATATATTGCTTGTTCGTTAAAACAAGCCCACTGCAAAGAGCCTTAAACATAAAATTTGCAAATCAAAGTGCTGATAGATATCCTTAGCTATTATATATTAGTAAATGATTGTAGTGGAAAGGCTAGCATCATGTGATTAATTAGGATCAAGATTAATATTTAGACTTATTTTCCAAATTCAGAACTAGAAAAGCACCAGCCAAATTCTATAGTTTTCCATATATAAGTTGATTTAATCATTCTCATCATGTTAAAAATAATGGGAAATTCTTCGGTACACATATTATGTGGATGTGTACCGATACATTGTTGAGGTGGTTAACAAATATAGTAAATATTTAATGCAGATTTTATTTCTTTATTAAGTTTTTAATATTAAACACTAATTTTTAATATTTACAAATATATCATTTACATAAATATAATCATCAAACATGTCCACCATAAATCAAAGCATGCAACAAATCTTTCAACCTAAATTTTCTTTTTTTTAAGCAAACTTCTTTTTAACAAGATTTAAATATTTAAATATTATTATAATATCCTATAAAATAATATGATTTTAGTATTTTAACAACATATCGTATTTTCTTATAAAAAATTGTATGATTTTAAATTATTTTTTTAATTCTTATTATAATTGGGTTCAACTATGATTTTCATATTTCTATATTTTTACCTTTCAATTTTTTTTAATATTATTAGTTTATAAAGTTTAATATTTATTTGTTGTTTGACTATTAATACAGATTAAAACAAATTTATTATTTTGTGCAATAAAAACTTATAATTTTTAATATGTATGTACATTTTATTGTAACATTGTTAATTTTTATTAATTTGTAATATTTTACAGGGTTATATAAGTTTCTATTGCTACAAAATTACCAAATTTAATTTTAAATTTTCTTAAAAAATGTCATATTTTCATCCCTATAAAATGTTATGCATGCAATTTTAGTCATGTTGTTAAGTCGATGTATTTATGATGATTTTGCAAATAAGTATAGAACATTATAAAAAGTTTGTCCTAAAATAAGAAGCTCAAAACTTGATTTTTAGGTTAAAATATTCATTATTTTTATCTTGGTATTTTGATTTAAAAAATTCATATTTATTTTATTTTTAAAACTACTAAATTTTGAAATTTTTATATTGGTCTAGACATGTTTGATTTGTCGAAATTTCAATTTATAAGTTATTGTTAGTAATTAGGTTATATTGAACGACTTGAGAAATCACAGTCGGTAGAATTAGTTGAGACTTAATTGTCCTTTCATAGAAATTAAGATTCTTAATACATTTTTATAGTTTTCATTAATACTCTTTTTTTATATAATAGCTCAATTCTACTCTATTTTTGCTTACTCTTATATGAAAAATCCAGAAGAAACGTATTGATAAATATATTAAAATAATACATCGCAAGACAACTCAAGTGTAATCACTAATACATAAAAAAATTATATAACAAATAGGTTTTTCTTAAAACAATGACACAATTAGTTCTTATTGATAAGTATTTATATATATAAAAAAACGGACAAATATTTTTCACAGGTACATAAAAATAATGATATTCACTTTAATAAAACACATTTATTATAAAAAAGATACACGAGACATTAACTTTAATAAAACAAATGAATTCATTTAATAAATTTTACATGAAACTCCATAATAGATTCACTTATATTTTAAAAATATTTTTTAACAAATTTCTAAATACTTTATTCTAAATAAATTTTATACTTTAGTATCAAACTTAAATACCAGAACCACTTGATGCCAGAACTGATCCCCGAACCAGATTTAATTGGTGGTGAAAACCAAAAAACTTAAATACCAAGAAAAAAGCAATGGACAGGTGCATTCACAAACAAGCCCGACCCATATGCATGTGCAACATGATCTGTGGCAGCGGGCCTCTGAAGTATGAAGGCCTCACAAAATTATTGATCGGATAGTATTAATAGTAACTTTTGTTGACAAAATTATTATTAATAACTTAGGGGTGTAAAACATAACATATTGCTGCAAATATTGAGGTACAATTGCTAGCTCAGTTTTTCTAAAAAAGAAAGAGAGAAATTAAGTTAAATAAAGTAAATAGAATTTTTATGTTAATTACAAGAATACTTATTTTTTTATGTTATTTGCAATTTAAAATTGACGATTTTTTTAACAAAAAATAAAAAGTTGTATTTATTTTTTATTAAAAGGTTTTAATAATTGCATGTGGCCTCTTAAAACTCGGGACCAGCCCTGTTCACAAATAATTTATCACTGATACATAAAAGAAATTGAATAAATATTTGTCATTAAAAATTAGAATGTTTTAACAAAATCAAACACGGGACATATATTTATGAAAAATCAATAAATTAAATTTTGTTTATATTTTGTTATTTTCTAAATAAAAATTTAAATGATTAAAACATATTAATTATAATTTATTTAAAAATACGCACGAGACTAAAATCATATGTTTTCAAAATACTAAAATCATATTATTTTATAGGATATTATAATTATTACATTATTTGAATCTTGTTAAAAAATAGTAAAAATCTGTGTTTAAATATTTAATTGATGTTTTGATTTATTATAGAATATGATTAATTATATTTATGTGAATGATAGATTTGCGAATATTAAAAAGTAGTATCTTACAAAAAAAATATATTAAAAAGTATTATTTAATATAAAAAACCGAATAAAGAAACAAAATCTACAATAAATGTTTGCCATTTGTTAACCAAAATTATCATTACATATGGACCAATTAAAATTATACATCTCAACAGTATACCGGTACATGTCCATATAATATGTGTACCGGAGTGCTCACCAAAAATAATAGCATGGCACGGCCCCTCCCCACCTCAAAAAAATAATTTTTTTTATAGGTATAGTATTAGTGTAAATTTATTATTAACAGTTTTAAGTAATTCTGTATATATATTTGTACAAATATTAATTTAGAGTATTTTTTTAATGACTATAAGGAACAAGTATTAGTAAAAATATTAGTTTATATTATTGATGATTACGTAGGGTGTTATTTTAAGCTATACAGATTAATTTTATAATAATGAACTTTGATTTTATTTGTCAAAAAATAATAGATAGCTAATTGAATTTATAATATTGAATAAAATTACCAATTAAACTAGCATATATAAATATGATATGATATAAAGAAATATGTTTATCAAATAGATTTTTGTTTTCTTGATATGAATTTATATGTTTAAAATTTAGAATTGCCAAATAGTATATTTGCGTTTTTTACGACTTATATTTTTATATATTTAATTATTTTTTACTTAATTTATACACTAAAAAATTTTATGGCCCCCCTAAGTAATTTTTTCTGGTTCCGCCAGTGGTCAGAAGGACTTTCAACATAAAAAGTCAATTCAACCATCGGCTTTAATTTAACTAATAAACATCATAAAATCTAAAAATTATCACATTACACATTAAACAACCACATGAGTAAATTTAACACCGTATCTTAACTCAAAACATATGAATCTCTTACTTATAAATGATGTTTTATAACTTCAATCCTATTAGACTTGGTTAGGTAGTTAGGAGGTGGTTACATAACTACCTTGAGTTAGTTAGTTATGGTTACTTGTGTTACAAGTAATAGATGGGTTAGGAGTTTTCCTTATAAATAAGCGTGTACCACATGCATTGTATACAACTCATTCTCTATTTTTTTCTTATCAATAAAATCTTAACACTTTCCTCCTAGTTTTCTCTCTAGTTCTTACTTGTTATCTTCTTCCTCTTATCTTGGATTACCCTAACAAATTGGTATCAGAGCCCTTTGGTTCTTAGTGTAGAAAGCACAAAGATTCAGTCTTGTTTGGTGTTTACATTTTCCTTCATTCAGAAACAATGTCAGGGAATGGTTTACCAAACAATCTTCCAATTCTTGAGGGCAAGAATTGGGAAAGATGGAGCAAACAGATGAAGTCTCTCTTTGGTTTTCAAGATACATGGGAAGTGGTGGTTAATGGTGTGCAAGACTTGGTGGGGAATGCCACTGAAGCTCAGAGATCAGCACACAAAGACTTAAAGAAGAAGGATTGCAAGGCAATGTATGCAATTCAAGCTGCAGTAGATTCTGCAAATTTTGACAAGATATCTAGTGCTGAATCCTCTAAGGCAGCCTGGGATATTTTGGTGAAATATTATGAAGGAGGAGAAAAGGTGAAGGGAGTGAAGTTGCAGTCTCTGAGAAGGCAATATGAGCTTCTGCAGATGGATAAGAGTGAATCCATTGGAGCCTATGTGTCGAAGGTTCAAAGCATTGTCCATACAATGAAGAGCTGTGGTGAGGTGATGACAGATAGGATGATTGTAGAGAAGGTAATGAGAACTCTAACTCCAAATTTTGATCATGTCATTGTTGCCATCCAAGAAACTGGGAATGTAGCTACATTACAGTTGGAGGATCTTGTCGGATCTTTAGAAGCACATGAGTTGATGATAAATGAAAGGAAAGGGGTTCAAGAATCTGTACAAGCCTTACAAGTTCAGGCTTACAAGAAAGCTAACAGTCACAAAGAAAAAAAACAAGATAAGGGAAAGAATGGCTCTCAGAAAAAATTTGATGGAAAATCTGAATCCTTCAAGAAAGGAGGAGGAACATCAAATTCAAAGAAAGGGAAAGGCAAGGACAAGAGTCACATTCAGTGCTATAACTGTGAGAAATGGGGACACTATGCTTCAGATTGTTGGTTCAAGAAAGGCAAAGAAAAGGGCCAAGACTCTGATGATGAAGCAAAACTTGTGCAAGAAAAGGTTGAAGACAAAGCTGTGACTTTCATGGCTGCATTATCAGAGGTAGAATCACAAGACAAAGTTGATGCTGAGACTTGGTTCTTAGACACGGGGTGTTCCAATCACATGACTGGTCACAAAAACTGGTTAGTGAAGTTTGATTCTGGAAAGAAAAGTAAAGTGAAGCTGGCCAATAGCAGTTCATTGCAGTCAGAAGGCATTGGTAACATGGTTATCAAGAGAAGCAATGGAAGCTCTGCAGTAATTGAAGATGTGATGTTTGTACCAGGTATGGACTGTAATCTTCTAAGTGTTGGACAGTTAGCAGAAAAAGGTTTTTCAGTTATCATTAAGAATGAGAAATTTGAACTTTATGATCCTGCAAATAACCTAATTCTGAGGACTCCTTTGGCCAAGAATAGAACTTTCAGAACTTTGATTCACACAAACACTGTTCAGTGTATGAAGGTAGTAACAGATGAGAAGTTGAATTGGCTATGGCACCTGAGATTTGGACATTTGAATTTCAAATATCTAAATCAGCTAGGGAGCAAAGGAATGGTACTTGGCCTACCTAAGATTGAAGCTTCAGAAAGAGTATGTGAAGGTTGCTTAGTTGGTAAACAACCTAGAAATGCTTTCAGCAAGAGTTTGCCTATGAGATCATCAAGTGTACTAGGTGTTGTGCATTCTGATGTGTGTGGTCCCTTTGATGTGAATTCACTTGGTGGTAATAGATATTTTGTTACCTTTGTTGATGAGTATAGCAGGAAGATGTGGATATACTTGATTCAAACCAAGGATGCAGTATTTGATGTCTTCAGAAATTTTAAGGCATTAGTTGAAAATCAAAGTGGAAAGAAGATCATAGCTCTCAGAACAGATGGTGGAGGTGAGTATACTTCCAAGAAGTTTGAGTCATTTTGTGTTGAACAAGGTATAGAACATGAAGTCACAGCTCCCTATACACCTCAACACAATGGCTTAGCTGAAAGAAGGAACAGGACTATTCTTGATATGGCAAGGTGTATGGTGAAGCATAGGAACCTGCCTAAAGCTTTCTGGGGTGAAGCAGTTCACACTGCTGTGTATGTGTTGAACAGGTGTCCAACCAAGAAGCTGAAAGACAAAGTACCTGAGGAAGTGTGGAGTGGTAGAAAACCTAGTGTAAGTCACTTCAGGATTTTTGGTGCTTTATGTCACAAGCATGTGCCTGAAGCAAAAAGGAAGAAGCTTGATGACAGAAGTGAAGTCATGATCTTGGTAGGATACCATGTCACAGGTGCTTACAAGCTGTATGATCCTGTCACAAAGAAAATGATCTACAGTAGAGATGTTGTAATTGATGAAGAGAAATCCTGGGATTGGATTGCTGGTTGTAGTTCAAGCAGAGCTCAATTGAATCCAATCATGAATGAAGAAGATAGTGATTCTAGTGATGAGAATGAAGCACCTGCTGCTGTGACTAGAGACAGGCCTGCCAGAACAAGGAACATTCCTGCTAGATTGCAGGATTGTGAAATTGTTAATGATAATGAGGTAAATGCAGATGGTGACTTAGTTCATATTGCATTGATGGCTGGTTCTGAGCCTATCAATTACACAGAAGCCTTGAAACACAAGAAATGGAAGAAAGCTATGGAGGAGGAGTTGGCTTCAATTGAGAGAAATCAAACTTGGGAGTTAGTTAAACTTCCATCAGATAAGAAGGCAATTGAAGTAAAATGGGTGTTCAAGCTGAAGCTAAATCCTGACAATTCTATAGCAAAATATAAGGCAAGGCTGGTGGCAAGAGGTTTTCTGCAGAGGGAAGGAATAGATTACTCAGAAATCTACTCACCTGTGGCAAGAATTGAGACTGTGAGACTTGTCATAGCTGTAGCTAATGCAAGGAAATGGCCTATGTTCCACATGGATGTTAAGTCAGCCTTTCTTAATGGTCCATTAGAAGAACTTGTCTTTGTAACTCAGCCACCTGGATTCATGATTGAAGGGAAGAAAGACATGGTCTACAGATTGAACAAAGCTCTATATGGTTTGAAACAAGCTCCAAGAGCTTGGAATAAAAGGATAGATGGATTTCTTGTGAAACAAGGTTTCAGGAAATGCAAGTCAGAATATGGAGTATATGTGCAGGAAGCAGCTTCAAGCATCATTCTGATATGTTTGTATGTTGATGATCTGCTAGTAACTGGAAGTGTCACAGCTGAGATAGAGAAATTCAAAGAAGTAATGAAAACTGAATTTGAGATGACAGATTTGGGAGAAGTGTCTTACTTCTTAGGATTTGAACTTCTGAAGAATGGTAAAGGTCTATTGTTGCATCAGAGAAAATATGCAGGAGAAATTCTAAAGAGGTTCAACATGATTGAGTGTACCTATGCTGCAACTCCTATGGAGGTGAACTTGAAGTTAGAAAAGAATGAGACAGAAGAGATTGTGGATCCTACAATTTTCAAGCAAATTGTTGGATCATTGAGATATCTTTGCAACAGCAGGCCAGATATATGCTTTGCAGTTGGGCTTGTAAGTAGATTCATGGATAAGCCCAGAAGGTCACACATGAATGCAGCTAGAAGAATACTTAGGTATATAGCAGGCACAATGGAGTTTGGAATTCTTTTTCCAAAGTCAGTTCTGAATGAGAAATTTGAGATTGTGTGCTACTCTGATGCTGATTGGTGTGGTGACAAAGTAGATAGAAGGAGTACTACTGGGTATTTCTTCAGATTTATGGAGGCTCCTGTTGCTTGGTGTTCTAAGAAACAACCAGTTGTTGCATTGTCTTCGTGTGAAGCTGAGTACATAGCAGGTGCATATGCAGCATGCCAAGCTTTGTGGATTGTGACTGTGTTGAAGGAGCTAGGAATTGAAGCAGTTCTGAAGGACAGACAAGTTTGAAGTTCTGAAGCAGTTCTGAAGGACAGACAAGTTTGAAGTTCTGAAGCAGTTCTGAAGGACAGACAAGTTTGAAGTTCTGAAGCAGTTCTGAAGGACAGACAAGTTGCAGTTCTGAAGGATTTCTGAAGGACAGACAAGGTTGCAGTTCTGAAGGATTTCTGAAGGACAGACAAGTTTGCTTAGGCTTGAAGTTAAGGGAGCATGATGTTTTATAACTTCAATCCTATTAGACTTGGTTAGGTAGTTAGGAGGTGGTTACATAACTACCTTGAGTTAGTTAGTTATGGTTACTTGTGTTACAAGTAATAGATGGGTTAGGAGTTTTCCTTATAAATAAGCGTGTACCACATGCATTGTATACAACTCATTCTCTATTTTTTTCTTATCAATAAAATCTTAACACTTTCCTCCTAGTTTTCTCTCTAGTTCTTACTTGTTATCTTCTTCCTCTTATCTTGGATTACCCTAACAATAAAGTCATGAATCTGACTCATCTTCCCATTGTAATCACAATTCAGTGATTGACAAATCAATAGTTGATTTATTAGTGAATTGCATAAAACTTATTTCAGAACATAATGTGATAAAACATGCGCTGGTAATGGGCCTTAATTGCCTCTCCTTTTGATTATGATTAATAGTTTGAATGACAAAATTCTCACTTACAACAGGAAGAGAAGAGTGTTCGGTGGTCCACATTTTTTCTTTTCACAATCTCGTGATGTTCTTACAGACTAGGTTTTTTCTCAAATATATTATGGTTTAACTCAAAAGACGAAACACTTATATATAGTGTTGTGTTGTAAATATCGACTTCTATAATCTTATCCACTTCTATAATCTTCTCAAATATATAATGTAATAATATAATAAAGTTATTTATTATCGGATTTGGATTCTTTTCAATTTTTTACTTATTTTCTCTCTCTTCTTAAGTGTTTTTTATTTTTTATAATTTAACAACCATTGGATTAAGAAAATAAGAGAAAAATTGGAGAGGATCCAAATTAAATTTATTAATTTATCCTTATCACAATATCACTTTTAATAATATTCTAAATTTTATATCTTTCATTGTAATTTCATTATAAAATATAAAAAGAATAAGATAAATACAAAAAAAAAAAAAATTTATATATATGAATCTATGTATAAAAATAGGAAAAAAAAAGTTAAGAATTATAGATGAATCTATGCATAAAAATATGATAATATTCTAAATTTTGTATCCTTAAAAAAATTATAGTAAAAAATGAGATAGATACAAAAAAAAAATTATATAATAATCTATGCATAAAAATAGGAAAAAAAAGGTTAAATTTAAGATTTACGTCACAAAAAAAGTTAGAGATTATAGATTAATCTATGAATAAAAATAGGATTATATTCTAAATTTTGTATCCTTCATTGTAATTTCACTAAAAAAATCTTTATCTTTATCTATACCAATATATAAAGAGAATATCATTTTGATGTAGTTTTTTTTATCATCACTTTTACCCTACACTGAAAAAATCTTAATCTTTATCCATACCAATATATATATATATATATATATATATATATATATATATATATATATATATATAATATTTTATCAAGCAATATACAAATAATATTTTATTGAACCCTAATTCCCCTTTATCCTTTGATTTTTTTTTTCACGACTAGTTTAATCTGGTTCGAGAGTCAGTTCTAGTATCAACTGGTTCCAACCCCCTTCCGATATTTTGTATTTGATTGTTAACATTGAGATCACTCAAGAACAAGTAATTATTTGATATCAATGCTTGTGAAGATAAGTCTCCCAATATTAATAAAGATGGTCTTAAATGTTTGTTAAGTACGAATATTAAAATAATTATAAAATAATCTACAAAAATGTTGAAATTGCTAAATCAAATGCTATAGTTAGAGTTCGAATTTCGATAATCCACTTAGTATGTGAATTTTCAATAACTTATCGTTTAATCTATTAAACAACAAATAAATAGTATAAAATAATTGACCCTCTATTTCTTGGAAATGCTCACTCCAACTTAGCATCTAATGCATCAGAACTCTTGTTTGAGCTATTTTTTTTCCTTAACTTATTTGGGCTTATTATTTTAGTGTTATGGTTAATTAAACTTTAAAGTTTTTTCTTTTTCTAATAAAAGGTTATTTATCAATTATCATACACAATGAAGTAATGTTTTTTTTTTTTTTTTTTGACTAAAAGTAAAGTAAAGATATGAAGTGGAAGAAACGGTGAGATAACAAAATCAATCCATAATTAAGTGCCCCTAACACGTTAAGAATGACTTCTCCAATTCAAAGCAGGAAGATTTTAGGGATTAAAAAGTGCTTACAGTTGCATAAGCATTTAGGCTCCTTTTGTTACAATTAAAAAAAAGAATTTTGATTTTGATATAAAATAATTAAAAATTAATTTTTAGAGATTTTATAAAAAAATAGAATTTACTATGTGTTTGTTTATTGTAATAAAAATTACTTTTTTAATTAAATAATCCTTAATTTATTTAGATACAACATATAAAAGTGATTTTTTTTAATTACAAAAGAAAAATGCTAAACAATGCATCTGGTGCATTGGTTAAGGATATTAATATAGAAATTTTTTCTTGAAACTTGTGCATTTAATGTGTTAATGATGTAAAAAGTTATCTCTTTAACATTAATTTTGTCTCTTTATTTCTTTTTTGGATATGCATAACTAGTGCACCAGACGGACAGTTTAGCATGACCCATTACAAAATAACAACACTTTTTTTCCTATCTCTTTATTATTAAATTTATCCACTAATTTTTAGTTTAGTCAATTTTTTGAAAGATTAAAATGAGTAAAATTTGAAAGAGTTAGAAACCTTTTTTTCTTTCTTACCATACCATTTCATTTCATCCACACTTTCTTTTCTTTCTTTCAAGTAAGCAAACCATTAACACTTTCCACAAAATCTGCATCTATGGGTTGGTTGCTTCTATTTTTGCTCTTCCATTTTCCATCTTTCTCTTCTTCTTTCAATTTCTTATGTCATCATGATGAGAGTTATGCTTTGCTTCAATTCAAGTCTTCCTTCACCACTACTAAACCTTATTGTGATGAATCTGCTTCAAAAACAGCAACATGGGTAAATGGAACTGATTGTTGTTCTTGGCATGGTGTCGCATGTGACACCATCAATGGTCACGTGATTGGTCTCAACCTTGGCTGTGAAAGCATTGAAGGTATATTACATCCTAACAGTACCCTTTTTCATCTTCCTCACCTCCAAAAACTCAACCTTTCTTACATTGATTTCACTTACTCTCCTTTTCATTTTAAGTTTGGTAGATTTCTAAGTCTTACACATCTTGACCTGTCTTCATGTAACTTTAAAGGTGAAGTTCCTTTTCAAATTTCACATCTTTCCAAATTAGAATCACTTCATCTCTCTGGAAATGATGGATTAGTTTGGAAAGAGCCCACCTTGAAGAGGCTTGTACAAAATACGACAAATTTAAGAGAGCTTTTTTTGGATGACACAAATATGTCTTCAATAAGACTAGACTACATGGATTTGATCTTCAATCAATCTACCTCTTTGATTACTCTTAGTCTTGAATCAACAGGGTTAAATGGAAACTTTAAAAAGAGCATTCTTTGTTTACCAAATATTCAAGAGTTATATATGTCAGATAATAACAACCTTGAAAGCCAACTTCCAAAATTGAGTTGCAGCATTTCTCTCAGAATCTTGGGTCTCTCAGATTGTCTATTCAAAGGGCCAATTCCTCTGTCTTTTTCTAACTTCACACACCTTACTTCCTTATTTGTTTCAAACAATAATCTTATCGGTTCAATCCCTTCCTCACTTTTAACTCTTCCGCGTCTAACTTCTCTGTATCTTTATGACAACAATCTTAGTGGTCAAATCCCAAATGTGTTTCGGCAGTTAAATAGATTTCAAGAATTAGACTTGAGTAACAACAAAATTGGAGGTTTGTTGCCAACATCGCTTTCAAACCTTCAACAACTTGCATACTTAGATCTTTCGTCTAATTTATTTTCCGGCCAAATCCCAAATGTGTTAGGTAGGATGACCAAACTTCAAAACTTCCATGTATCTTCTAACAATTTAGAAGGACAGATTCCATCTTCATTATTTAACTTGACTCAACTAGTTAAATTAGATTTATCTAATAATAAATTAGAGGGTCCCTTACCCAACAAAATTACAGGTTTCCAAAACCTAACTCATCTGAATTTAATGTACAACTTACTAAATGGAACAATTCCTTTGTGGTGTTTATCCTTGCCATCTTTGAAAACAGTAGCTCTATCAAACAATCTACTTACATGGCATATCGATGATCCATTCTCATCAAATTCCTTAGAGAACTTATTTCTAGATAACAACATGTTACAAGGTGATATTCCAAATTCCATTTTCAGCCTTTCAAACCTACGAAAGTTGTGGCTAGAATCAAACAACTTGACTGGTCTTGTCAATTTTCAAATCTTCTCCAAACTTCAGTATCTGACGCGTTTATCCCTTTCACAGAATAGTCAATTGTCAATATACTTTGAATTTAATGTCTCTGATAGTTTTAATCAGCTAGAAGCATTAGAATTGTCTTCTGTCAATCTGATCGATTTTCACAAATTACAAGCAGATTTCTCAAATTTGAATTTTCTTGATCTTTCCAATAACAAACTTAACGTAATGCCCAATTGCTTAATTGAAACAGAACAATTGTTATCTTTTAACCTCTCTGATAACTTGTTCATGTCAACAAATCAATTTATTGAAATGGCAGTGAATAATGAACAACTCGCTGTGCTTGATCTTAGTTTTAATTTACTGAATGGTAACTTCCCTTTGGCATTTTGCAATTTAACTTCTGAGCTTGAATTTCTCAACTTGGCACACAACAATTTGACCGGTATCATTCCACAATGTCTTTCAAATTTATCATACCTTTCCTTTTTGGATCTACAGATGAACAAATTTCATGGCACTTTGCCAAGTAACTTTTCAAGTTTATCATCCCTTTCCGTTCTAAATCTTAATGGAAACCTATTAGAAGGCCTTTTACCTAAATCTTTGTCCCATTGCAAACGCCTGAACGTTTTAAATCTTGGAGGCAACAGATTACAAGACAAATTTCCCGAATGGCTTCAAACTCTGCAATATTTGAAAGTGCTGGTTTTGCGAGATAACAGGTTCCATGGCCCCATTGCCAATTTAAAGATCAAGCATCTATTTCCAAGTTTAATCATTTTTGATATCTCAGGAAACAATTTTAGTGGTTTTCTACCAAAAGCCTATTTCAAAAATTATGATGCCATGAAGGATGTTACTCAAGTGGGTGGGGTTAGCAGTTTGATATACATCGATTCCTCTTGTGCATATTTTTGGGAAGATTGCACTGTTTCTGTGACTGTGACTACAAAAGGGAACAAAATGACACTGGTAAGAATTCCAAAATTCTTTGTAAGCATGGATTTCTCAAGAAACAAATTTGAAGGGGAGATTCCAAATGCTATGTGAGAGCTTCATGCACTCAAAGGCCTTAACCTTTCCCATAATAGACTCGTCGGTCATATTCCCCAATCCATAGGAAACTTGACAAACTTGGAATCTTTGGATCTTTCCTCAAATATGTTAACCGGTGTCATTCCTGCTGAATTAACCAATATGAACAGTCTTGAAGTTTTGGATCTTTCCAATAACCATCTTGTGGGAGAAATACCTCAAGGAAAGCAATTCAATACCTTTACAAATGATTCCTATGAAGGAAACTTGGGGTTATGTGGATTTCCATTGTCAAAGAAATGTGGACCTGAACCTGAATATCATCATTCTCCATCTTCAGCCAACGACTTTTCGAAGGAAGAAAAATTTGAATTTGGATGGAAACCAGTGGCAATTGGATACGGATGTGGATTTGTGATTGGAATATGCCTCGGATGTTTTGTGTTTTTAATCGGAAAGCCAAGATGGCTTGTGATGATATTTGGTGGTCAGCCTAAGAGAAGAGTGAGAAGGAGATCAAGAGAGAGGAGGACCAATGGTTCTACTCAGATGGTGCCAATGTCATAGTTTCATCGTTGTGGTTATTTTCTCTATTGTGTGTTAGTTTTTACTTTCAGTTTAAAATAAGGTTGATGTGAGTGTGCCAATCTTGCCACTCTTTTGATATAGCTAGTTTGATTTTGAGTTGTATGTTTGTACTCTGAATGTATCATGTGTTATTATTCAATGAAGTTGTAGGAGTGCTAGGAGCATTAGGTTTTTGGCCATTGACTAATATATTTCCCAGTAGAGATGTACTTTGTGCAGAATAAAATTGAATCTTGGTCTACAAATTGGATTTTTCTTAGGATTTTTAGCTTTGTTTGCTTTTTGGTGACAGTACTAACGTATTGTTTGGTCTGACTTTTTTAAATCTTAGAAGCTATCTGAAAGTTAAAAGCGAAAATAATAATTTTTAGAAATAAACTAAAATTGTTTTGTAATTGTTGTTTTTTTAGCTTCAAAAGTCTTTTAACTATCTATTTTACTCATAAATATTAAGCAAATTTTTTCCTATGAAGAATTCATTAAAAATTCGTTTGACATAGCTTCTCTTTTTATTGAGTAAAAAAATTTGAAATAAGTTAGGTCAGACAATAATTTTATTGGATTGAAGGAATCATATGTGAGAAACTAAGCTAAAAAGTTTATACCGATATCCTTAAAAGTGCTTAATTTGTTTAAGTTTGTTACTACATAATGTAAAAGATTGTACTGCTAATTGTTTATAAGCTAGTCCCTGCAAATATAAATCATTTTAATTAAAAAAAAATTAAACAAAGTCATTTTGATTTTATCCCCGTAAAAAAATAATTTTGATTTTATGTCTCCGCAAATTTTTTAAAAAAATCCTTGTGCTGGAAAAAGTAATATAAAAAAGCAGATATTTATAAAAAAACACACCATAAAAAGAAAGATTAAAATTACTCTTTATTTATTAATAAATGGCTTAAGTGAGAATGGATCTTCTCAAGTCCATTTTAGGATACATTTGTTTTCAAACCATTGATTAGGAGAAGAGAGAAAAAAGAAAAAGTAAACAGGTGAATTTTTTTTAATTTTTATTTTTATCAAGTAGTCTAGTGACTAGAAAATTCACCTTAAAGGCGAATAAGTGGAGTATCCGGCTTTGAACCCGGCTCCTGCACATATAGTGTTATATCTCTATCAATTAAGTTAAGCTCATGGGGACAAAAAGATTAATTTAAAAGTGATGATTTAACAATTGAGATAATTGAAAAAAAAAATTTGAAAAAATTCATTCTCGGCTTAAGTGTCTTTTTTAATAGAATTGGTTTAAGCAGTAAGCATCTTAGATTTCTTAAGCAAATATTTAAGAGTTTGATTTTTGGATCCGACCTTAAACTGCATCTAGAATAAATAATTTAACTTTTTTTTTTAAATGAAGGATCATATGACTTTTTGAACCGAGGATCACTTTTGTGATTTGTTCAAGCCACTAATGTTTGGCAAATTTTTTATACGGCAAGAAACAGATTTGGAGTGCAAATTCAAATTAAACAAGTCATACAATGCAAACATCAAGAAATAAATTTGGAGTGCCAATTCAAAATCAAATGAAATAAGTCATGCATGCATATACTATATATGTCGAATATTTAATGGTCACAATGACTTTGTGAAAATTATTTTAGACTAATATTTGTGAATTTGTTTTTTTGACTCATTGTGAAAATTATTGTAACTACGCGTATTTGAAAAGATACATGTATGATAGGACTCCGTTAAATGAAATAAATATTGAGATGAAAAATCCAACCAATGTGCACACAATTAATTCAAATCAATTTCAAAGTCAACTTGACCAAAAAAAAAACCTTCCAAGTCAATGTAGAAATAGAACAAGATATATGGATGACTAGAAAATAAATAATTAATTTAGACTAAATAGAGTTTTTAGGGTCCATTTGTTACGGAGAAAAAAACGCATTTTTAACATTGAATAAATTAGAGATTAATTTTTAAAGATTTTTTATAAAAAAGTAAAATTTATTGTGTGTTTGTTTATCTTAATTGGTTAGGTATTTCAAAGATCATTTCTCCTCATCCTTGTGGGTTAGGCCGAAGTTGGATGGGATTCTTTTGCCTAGTATTTCGGAGGAGGATAAGTTGTCATTGGAGGAACTTTTCTCTTCGGAGGAAATTGAGTTGGTTGTGAAAAGAAGTGATGGGAATAAAAGCTCCGGGCCGGACGGGTATAATTTCGCGTTTATTAAGTCCTTTTGGAATTTATTAAAAGGGGAAGTGAGAATTATGTTTGACCAATTTCACGGCAATGCGGCCATACCGAAGAGCTTGGTGTCGTATTTTATTACTCTCATTCCTAAGGTCCCAAGTCCCGTGTATGTTGGGGATTTTCGGCCTATTTCACTTTTAGGTTGCCTTTATAAGTTGATTGCGAAGGTGTTGGCGGGGAGATTAGCGAAGGTTATTAGCTCGGTGGTGGCATCGACACAATCGGCCTTTATTAAAGGGAGAAGTCTTGTTGATTGTTGATGGGGTGTTGGTAGTGAACGAGGTTGTGGATCTTGCGAAGAAGTCCGGTAGAGATTGCTTGATTCTTAAGGTTGACTTCGAAAAAGCCTATGATTCGGTCGATTGGGGTTTCTTGGAGTACATGCTTCGGAGGTTTGGTTTTGGTTGTAAATGGATTAGTTGGATCCGTGCTTGTGTGTTTGCGGGTAACTTATCGGTGTTAGTGAACGGAAGTCCCACAACTGAAATAAATATTCAAAGGGGTCTTAAGCAAGGGGATCCTTTAGCGCCGTTTCTTTTCTTGTTGGTTGCAGAAGGATTTGCGGGTTTGATGAGGAGTGCGGTGGAGAGGAATTTATTTAAGGGGTTTGGTGTTGGATCAGAGGGCCTTCAAATTTCGCATCTTCAATATGCGGATGACACGCTTTGCATTGGAGAGGCCTCGATGGGAAACCTTTGGACTCTTAAAGCCATTCTTCGTGGATTCAAAATGGCTTCGGGTCTCAAAGTGAATTTTTGGAAGAGTGGTTTGATTGGCGTCAATGTGCCAAATAGTTTTATGGATCAAGCTTGTAGTTTTCTCAATTGTAAGCGGGGAGTTATTCCGTTCTCTTACTTAGGGCTTCCGGTGGGGGCAAATCCGAGGAGACCCGTCACTTGGGATCCGGTGGTGGATAGGTTGAGGAGAAGGCTCCGCTCATGGGGAAATAGATATGTTAGTTTAGGGGGTAGAATTGTTTTGATCAATTCGGTCCTCAATTCTATTTCAATTTTCTATCTTTCTTTATTCAAAATGCCGGAGGTGGTGGTGAAAAAGATTATCCGTATTCAAAGGGAGTTTCTTTGGGGTGGTATTAAAGGTGGGAAGAAAATTAGTTGGGTTAAGTGGATGGAAGTGTGTTTGCCGAGAAGCCAAGGAGGTTTAGGTGTGAGGGATATTCGTAAAGTTAATCTTAGACTTTTATGTAAATGGAGATGGAAACTCATTCATTCGGACGAAGCGGTGTGGAAGGATGTTTTGGTAGCAAAATATGGGAGGATTGTCCGTCATCAAATCCATTGGATTGGTTGTAATATCTCAAACCGGGCGTCTTGTTGGTGGAAGGATCTTTGTAGGATGGATGTGGTGGATGGGGTGAGTTGGTTTGGGCAAAATATTAAGAGAAGGGTGGGGAGGGGTGATTCGACTTTGTTTTGGAGGGATTGTTGGATGGGTGATAGGCCTTTGTGTGAGGCTTATCCGCGTCTCTTCTCGATCTCTACCTTGAAAGAGGCGCGGATTAGTGAAGTTTGGTTAACTTACGAAGGTGTGGGTCGTTGGGAGTTCTCTTGGAGAAGGCGCTTATTTGTTTGGGAGGAGGAGTTACTTGTGTTGTTGAGGGATTCCTTGCCTTGTCTGAGTTTATCGCAATCGGACGATTCTTGGCTTTGGGAACCGGGAGAGGAGGGGGTTTTTAATGTGCATTCTGCTTATGTGCTCCTTGGTACTGTTTTCGTGCAGGTGGTGGATTTTTCGGAGCATCAATTAAGTGTTTTTGAGAAGATTTGGAAAAGTCCGGCCCCGTCCAAAGTGGTGGCATTTGCTTGGAAACTGTTTCGGGATAGAATTCCAACGAGAGCTAATCTTGTCTTACGTGGGATTCAATTGGCTGCTGGTGTGACTGGTTGTGTGCACTGTCAAGGAAATTTTGAAGATACCCGCCACTTATTCCTTTTTTGTGATTTCGCGTCACAAGTGTGGAACGCAATTTTCCGTTGGCTTGATGTTATTATAGTGATGCCTGCAGATTTATTTGTGCTCTTTGACTGCTTCTCTGGTGCAGCTTTGAATAGGAAGATTGGGAAAGGTTTCTCCTTGATTTGGCTAACAACCGTGTGGATGATTTGGAGATCGCGGAACGATTTGATGTTTGCGGATGGGATAAAAGAGGTTGATAAGGTGGTTGATGAGATCAAACTCTTATCGTGGCGGTGGGGCTTGAGTCGGCGTAAGATTCCAATTTGTTTATTTTATGAGTGGTGTTGGGATCCCGGAATTTGTCTTCGGCGTTAAGAGCGTTGGTTTTTTGTATTTTGAGGTGGCTCTGGTTTTCTGTTTTCTGCCTCAGTTTGTTTCCTGCTGGTAGATAGTGAGTGGGCGTGTTCTTATGTTTTGGGGTCTGCTACTGCCTTTGCTTTCTTTGGCAGGTGGTTTTCCTTGGGTGTGTTGGTTTGGTCTTGTTTTGGGGCCTGCTAACTTATTGTATTTCTAGTACTTCTTGTACTAATTCTAATAAAATTTGCCTTATTCAAAAAAAAAATCTTAATAAAAAGTGGTTTTCTATTATGTACAAATTGAAGGATATATTTTGAGTTTTGTAAATTTTGAAAAACTAATTATATAGGGTTAAATAAGTAAATGGTCTTATAATTTTTCAAAATTTTGTTTTTAGTTTCTAAAGATTTATTTCGTATTTTTTTATCTCTAAAAAGATTTTCCGTCATTATTTTTGGTCCGTACAGAATTTTTCGTCACTTTTTTAGAAAATATTGACTACTAAATGTACACAACCACAACTTCCTAGACAATGCAATGTGAAAAGACCAAGAACAATTATTCAACGAAAAACTGACTTTGATCATAACACATGAATGAAATAGAATATTCAAGCTGGCTATAAATATTTGTTACATTACTTACCATTTCATACACTTTCCACAAATTCTGCATTGCATTGATGAAGCAATATCAATCATTCATGAGTTGGTTGTTTCTCTGTATGCATCTTTTGCTCTTCCATTTTCCATCTTTCTCTTCTTCTTCTTTCAATTTCTTATGTCATCACGATGAGAGCTCTGCTTTGCTTCAATTCAAGTCTTCTTTCACCATAGATACTTGCCCTTATTGTGATCATCCTAGCTCAAAAACAGCAACATGGAAAAATGGGACCGATTGTTGTTCGTGGCATGGTGTCACGTGTGACACCATCTCGGCATTGAGTTGCTCTTTAATCAATCTTTCTCTTTGGTTACTCTTAATCTTCAAAAAACAGGATTAAGTGGAAAATTGAAAAAAAGCCTTATGTGTTTACCAAATATTGAAGAGATAGACATGTCAAATAACAACCTTGATGGCCAACTTCCAGAATTGAGTTACTGCACTTCTCTCAGAATCTTGGATCTCTCAAATTGTGCATTCAAAGGGCCAATTCCTCTTTATTTTTCCAACTTCACACGTCTTACTTCTCTAATTATTTCTGACAATAATCTTAACGGTTCAATTCCATCCTCACTTTTAACTCTTCCGCGTCTAACTTCTCTCGATCTCTCTTACAATGATCTTAGTGGCCAAATCTCAAACGTATTTCCCCGATCAAATAGATTTCAAGAATTAGACTTGAGTAACAACATAATTGGAGGTATGCTACCAACGTCGCTTTCAAACCTTCAACAACTTACTGTCTTAAGTCTTTCTAACAATCCATTTAGCGGTAAAATCACAAATGTGTTTGGTGGTATGACAAAGTTGCAAGAACTTCATCTGAATTCAAACAAGTTAGAAGGACAAATTCCATCTTCATTATTTAACTTGACTCAACTTGTTTTCTTAGATTGTTCTTATAATAAATTAGAGGGTCCTCTACCCAACACAATTAAAGGATTCCAAAAGCTAAGGGTTTTGCTTTTAACTAACAACTTGCTAAATGGAACAATTCCTTCATGGCTTTTATCTTTGCCTGTTTTGCAAGAATTAGATTTATCAAATAATCAACTTATAGGGCATATCAGTGCAATCTCATCCTATTCACTATATATGATAACTCTAAACAACAACAAGCTACAAGGAAATATTCCAGAATCTATTTTTGAACTTCCAAACTTAGTTTTCTTAAATCTAGGATTCAACAACTTTAGTGGTGTTGTCGATTTTCAACATTTTTCCAAACTTCAAAATTTGGATTCTCTGTACCTTTCATATAATAGCCAACTATCACTAAACTTCGAATCCAATGTCACTTACAATTTTTCTCAACTAACACAACTTGGTGCGTCTTCTTTGAGTTTGAATGGAATTTCGAAGTTATCACGAAAACTCTCAAGTTTGGACTATCTTAATTTGTCTAATAACAAAATCAATGGAAGTGTGCCAAATTGGTTGCTTGAAATGATGCATTCATCAGGATTTTTGAACCTCTCTCAAAACTTGTTTACGTCAATAGATGAAATCTCTAGAAATAGTTACCAGATCAATAGCCTTGATCTAAGTTTTAACTTACTGCATGGTGAACTCTCTGTGTCAATTTGTAATGCAAGTCTTGAATTTCTAAACTTGGCACACAATCAATTCACAGGTATCATTCCACAATGTCTTGCTAATTTGCCACATCTTCAAGTTCTAAATCTACAAATGAACAAATTTCATGGCACGTTGCCAAGTAATTTTTCAAAGTACAGTCAGCTTGGTACTCTGAATCTCTATGGCAACCAATTAGAAGGTCATTTGCCTAATTCTTTGTCCAACTGCATAAATCTGCAAGTTCTAAATTTTGGGTACAACAAAATTGAAGACAAATTTCCTGATTGGCTTCAAGCTTTGCCAAATTTGAACGTGTTGGTTTTGCAAGACAATAAGTTGCATGGTCCCATTGCTAATATAACGATTAAGCGCCCATTTCCAAATTTAATAATTTTTGATATCTCAGGGAATAACTTTAGTGGTCCGCTACCAAAAGCCTATTTATAAAATTATGAAGCCATGATGATTGCTCCTCGAGTGGGAGAAAAGACCAATTTGCAATACTTGTCCACGCCCGAATTACGTTATGTAGAGTACTATGACTCTGTGACAGTGACGACAAAAGGGATCAATATAACACTGGTGAAAATTCCAACAATCTTTGTAATTATTGATTTGTAAACAAACAAATTTGAAGGAGAGATTCCAAATGTTATTGGTAAGCTTCATGCACTTATAGGACTTAACCTTTCCCATAATAGACTCACTGGGTCTATTCCTCAATTCATGGGAAACTTGGAAAATTTGGAATGGTTGGATCTCTCATCAAATATGTTCACTAGTCAGATTCCTGCAGAATTAACTAATTTGGGTTTTCTCGAATTCTTGGATCTTTCCAATAACCATCTTGTGGGAGAAATACCTCAAGGAAAGCAGTTCAATACATTTACAAATGATTCATATGAAGGAAACTTGGGGTTATGTGGATTACCTTTGTCAAAGAAATGTGGACCTGAACAACATCATTCTCCAACTTCAGCCAACAACTTTTCGAATGAAGAGAAATTTGGATTTGGATGGAAACCAGTGGCAATTGGATATGGATGTGGATTTGTAATTGGAATAGGCCTCGGATATATTGTGTTTTTAATCGGAAAGCCAAGATGGCTTGTGATGATATTTGGTGGTCAGGCTAAGAGAAGAGTGAACAGGAGAAGGACTAGAGTGAGGAGGACCAATGGCTCTACTCAGATGGTTCCAATGTCATAGTTTCATCATTGTGGTTATCTTTCTTTAATTTGCAACCCTTTAACCCTAATTACATTTGCTAATTTCCCTCCAAAACCTATTTAATTTTGATTAAAAATAATAATACACGCTCCACTATGTATTTATTGAGCCATGGTTATTTTCTTCATCATTAAATCTGATTTTTTGAGCAACTAAATCACTCCATTCGTTTACTGAGAAAAAAGTAATGATAATCTGCTTAGTGCTTACCGAGAAAGAAAAAAATGGAAGGCTTTACCAAGAAAAAACAAGAAAAGACCAATGAATTAAATGTATATACTGGTCTGCCACTTTAAATAATTATTTAAATTTGAATTGATTTTGATATTGGTGAGTTGTATCGGTATTTGGTACTGGAAGAAAATATGTGCAACTAAAACAAAGATAGTGTGCAGACAAGCTGCCACTCCTTGCCTCCATTCTGCATTGAAAAAATGCACCAGAAAAGGAGTTAATTCTGCCTTCTCAATTGAAGAAAAAAAGGGACAATACCTAATTTAATGTCCAATGCCTATTTAATAGTATATGTTTGTTTAATTTCCTAAAAATATGGTATCTCTACTTTCATCTCTCCTCTTACGTACATATGCATCATCTCTTTCTGAATTTTCCTTCACTATTTTCTCCTTTCTCAACTAAATTTCTTTCTGCATATCCTTTCTTAATAAGTTGTAATTCTTCTCCATCTCCAAATATTTGTAGTCTTTCTCTTCTCCAAATTTCAATTACTGCTTGAAAAGAGACACAATTACCGGTGATCTATAATATAGAATGTCTCTTCTTCAACAAGTATGTGTTTGAACTTTTCTTAAAGAATCTAATCTATTTTATGCAAATTAGTCTGTTTATTGTTTTATAGCATTATATATTGTTTGTTAATCTTCAATAATTTTCTTCCCCGTAATTCTTTCACTAGAATTACCACATTTTTTGTTATCTCTTAACTCTTCTATTTCTATTTCCTCTCTTATTTTATTCCTTTTTGAATCTCATTATTTTCGTTTTAGAATTTTAAACCTACTTAATATATGTATATGGTGAATATAACAGTGTATATGCTTGCATAAATTGATGAGTGAGTTACTGATGGCAAGCTAGCTCATCTTTGGTTTTGCTGATGGTGAAGATTTTTCATTTAGGGGTGTTGTAGCTTTGCTTTGTTGAACTGTTTTTCTTTTATGCAAGAGATAGGAGAGTGGATTGGTTAAGAGCTTATCATTCATAATTTTTCATTTATTTTGTCGTGTCATTCTTTCTTTTGCTCCAAATTCTAAATGATTTAATTTTTTTTATCAGTTTCAATTTCAATCTACTCCCTCCGTTCCAAAATATAAGTCGTTTTGACCATATTACACAAATTAAGAAATGTAATTATTGTTGTATAGAAAAGAGAAATTATGAGTAAGTTTACAAAATTGTCCTTCATTAATTGTATGGGAAAGATAAATGAAAGAATTGAAAGAAGAGAGAGAAATAAAAAGTTAAGGGTATAATAGGAAAAATAACATTAAATGCTTCATTGAAATTGTAAAGCGACATATATTTTGGAACAAATTTTTTCTCCAAAACGACATATATTTTGGAACGGAGGGAGTATATATTGAAGTTATTATTTCAAGTGACTTACAATCATTTTCTCTTGGAAGTGTTATACTAGCTTTAGACAATTATTGAATATATTTTTAATGTTAAAGAATAGACTGTCAAGATAGGCCACTCTTGGAAGTGTTATGCTTCACTTTTTTTACCTTTTGTAACAATTTTCTAAGCTGCTAAAAGAGATAGCATGTTTATGAAATTGTTTCATACTACTCTAACTCTTCGTCCTTTATATACATGTTATCTAGAAACATGTGAAATTTGCATTTTGTAATCATAATTTATAGTTATATTTGAATGCAATAAATCTATGCTTAAAGTTGTGCAAATTCGACCTTACTCATTTCATTTGTTATAAATTATAGGTAAAAGTTTGTAACTTTGAATTTGGTACAAGTAGCAATGCAATAACCTAGAGAAGAAACAAATCATAGATGGTGTGATTTTAGACAATGCAGTGAGCCGGTAACCAAAAAATGGCCGAAGAAGCAAGCTGAGAAATATTGGATTTTTATATTGAATGTTATTGTTAAACAAATAGGGCCAACAATTGATTTCATTTTCCCGTACATCATAATGAATGGTACATTTTTTTAAAAAATATTTTAAGTTGTTTAGTAAAACAATGAGGACCTCCCCATTTCTCCTATAAAGTGTATATCTTTTTCAGTTTCTATGTTTTTATTATTTTTAAGAGTTAGAACTACTTTCAGCTATTGTGAATTTGGTCAATGTACACATTGTGATTTTATTGTCTATTATTTAAGTTAGCCTTAGAATGGAATTAGTGAGCAAAGAAAACTAAAACTTGAAGTCTTATAATCCTTTCAATATTATAACTTTTTGGTTACTTATTCAGCTCCCATTAGGAAAAGTTGGATTGGCAAATTGAGACCAGATGTTAATTGCATTGCTGGAGATCAAATTTCACTTCATACAAGTTAAACTCACATTTGAGTCATACTATTACTATCAAGTTTTGCTGTGGAGATTCGTCTATTTTGAGAGTCTTAAATCAATGGACATACTTCAAATTGCAGGTCTTTTGGGGAAGGGGCCAGCTTAGTGTCTTGAATCAATGGAATCAGTTGAGGTTGTCAAAAATGCTATGTTTGAAGATTGTTGTGTTGTCTTGCTTTAAAATTGTCTTTGGTTTAAGTGTCTTTTTCACCCACCCATGTAATTGCCAAATCTGTCATATTTGGTGGTTGTTTTGATCAAGTGTTAGTTTTAGTGGGTGTGTTATGAGTTTTTAGGTGATTAGGATCACATGTGCAGATCGGTGATATTGTGTTTTTCATACTACTCTTCTCTGTTTGTATAATACTTAATGTTAGCGATTGGATAATTGTGAATGAATGTCAAAGTTTGAATTTAGGTACTACTTTATAAATTTTGGAGTCTATTTTGAACACTATGAGTGCATATCAATAATGTGCTTGGAGAAAAAATCCTGTTTATTAGCAATGTTAAGTACATGTTAGTACTAATCGTTCCACTTTTCTTTTCACGGTCATTCAACATAGCAAGTGATGGTTGACAAACACACCGACGACATACTAATTATTTATTTGCTTTATCTCTAAATTAGAAGAACATTGTGAGAAGGTGTTGGTAGACACCACTGAAATTGACTACCGTTGTTTTATCGCACAATGATTAGTAAACTACAGGGTGAGAATTAATCTGTCATAGCAAAATATGAAATTATATCCATCAATTTGATCTATTTTTTTCTCATATAACTAATATATATGCATCTCTAGCAATTTAAATCTTATATTTATCACTCAATTAAATCCGTGCAACGCACGGATCAGAGTCTAGTTTTCTCTATGTGTGTTAGTTTTTACTTTCAGTTTAAAATAAGGTTGATGTGAGTGTGCCAATCTTGCCACTCTTTTGATATAGCTAGTTAGATAATGTCTGTAATTTTCTATCCAAAACCCATATAATATATTATACAGTTTACACTAACTAGTATTAACTTTTTTTAAACTGGTGTTAATTGTTAAGGCCAGTAGTTTGTTACTAATGCTACATAATATAAAAGATTGCACTCATTGTTTACGGGCTTAAATATGATTTTAGTCCATGCAAATATGAGTCATTTTGATCATCTTCAATCAATCTTCCTCTTTGATTACTCTTAATCTTAGAGGAACAGAATTAAGTGGAAAATTGAAAAAGAACCTTCTTTGTTTACCAAATATTCAAAAGCTAGATATGTCATGGAATGACAAACTTTGAAGGACAACTTTCAGAATTGAGTTGCAACACTTCTCTCAGAATTTTGGATCTCTCATCATGTCAATTCAATGGCCAAAAAATTCATAAATAATTTATTTTACGTTAAACAATTCAAAAAATTTGCATGAAAAGTCCTTATAATATTATAAACATGTTTTAAAAAAAAAACACTAAAAAATGTGATAAAAAACATTTGACGTATTAAAAGTTGCTGAATTTTTTTATAGAAATTAAAAACAAAATTCGAAATATTTATAAATTTAAAAACTTATTTAATCCTAATAGGGTGCAAAAAAATTCCCAGGTTAGAGTTCTAACATGATATTTTAAGAATTTTACACGGCGCATGAAAATAGATGGTTTCTCATCCCACCCCCCGTCATTCTTTTTCACCCCCCAGAAATCCAACTTTACCCTTGATTTTACCTCCAAAAAGTTCGGTACACGCGTACTGAACTTTTTCGATATTGAAAAATAAGTGTTTTACATCGTTAAAAAGTTCAGTACGCGTGTACTGAACTTTTTTTCAATGGGTAAAAATGGAAACCCAGGGGGTGAAAAAGAAAGCTGGGGGGTGGGGAAAGAAATCTTCATGAAAATATGAGGAGTACAAAAAAATCTCGTGTTAATGGTTTATTGGACCTATCTCATATGAAAGCCTTTTTTATATATGTACCTCCACATCTAATATTTATACCTCTTTTTTTTATTTCTTTTATAATTTTCTTATTACAAATCATAAACTCTGCGTGCTGTATTTACTTATTTATTTATTTATTTTTTGGATGATTGTCTTGCAATAATCATGTCAAGTCAACCAACATATAATTCTAATTTTCTGTATCTTATTTTATTTAACTACAATACAAGTGGCCTTGCATGATTGTCTTTGTCATTTAGGTTTTATTTAGTTCCGTGGAAAGAAAGTGTGAGGAAGGAAAATTACGGAATTTATGCTAAAATTTAGGTTTCGTCATTTAGATTTTATGCTGGAAAAAATAGAAGGTTTCGTCATTTAGGTTTCGTTTAGTTGTCTGATTGTCTTCGTCATTTATGTATTAAATTGACACCAACTAAGTTATTATTTTTTTTTTAGTCAGGTAGCCTAATGGCTAGAATTTTACCAATTAAAGGTAAATATAAATGGACATATTAGGGTTCGAATCTCAGTCTCTACACTTTACGTACAAATATCCTACCAATTGAGTTAGACTCAGGACAATCAAATTACTATTTTATTCATAGAGATAAAGAGATTCCCGAGCTATACTTTTTTAACTAATATCATAGACCACTTATAAAAGTGATTTACCGTATAACGCACGTATGTTTGGGAAACATGTTTATAAAGTTATAGTTGATCATTATCCAAGGAAACTCATAACCGCTAGAGCAATCTATTGACTTATTCGGTGCCCTTAATTACTTGGTATTATGTGTGCGAGGAATTTTAATATAGGCACAAATATAAATATATAGTGTTTAGACACACTCACATGAGTGAAGAGAGAGAAAAGATTAAATAATTTAATTTCAAATATTTTTTGAAAAAATAAATGATGTGATGTTTTATGTATGTGTGCATAAACACTATTCATTTATGTTTGTGCCCATAGAAGACTTTCTCTATGTGTGCATGTAAATTGCTAGTTGATCTCTATGTCTTGCAACTTGAAACATTTGTCTTCAAGTGAGATGAAAGTGAACAAAATCAAATTTGGCTTGATCGAAGACAGAATATATTTAGAAATTTATTTTTATCGTTCAACTAATTACTTACGCCTTGTTATAAAAAAAAGAGAGAAATTTTTATATATGTTATCCATTGTTTAGCTAATAAACGTTATAAAAATAAAATTCAATAAGTATATTTTAAAAGATATTCACGATGAAAAAAAATAAAGTGGCAAAAATAATTTTCGTATATTTATGGCATTGAAAAAGTGCAAATGGCTTGTGATAAGATGCCAAGAAAGGATAATATAAGATCCAATAGAACTTAACTGTCATTGAATTCAGTTTATACAATCATATTGCAGATAAGATTTCTTTTTTCTTTTTTCTTTCAATTATATTTGACGTTAAGTGACATGTGTTAGTTGGTAGACACCTTATTCCATCATCACACTATCACATTAATTATTTAGATTGGTTATTTGAACACCAAATATAATTGTTCCGAATGGACAACTCTTTCTTTTATGCCTTGCACGCATATCAATGTCTAATAAAGCAAAAAAAATGTGGCGGGTTCCACATTAAAAGAGTTGTCAGACAACTCTTTTGATGTCAAAATAACATTTTTGTTAATTATTTTGTTGTTGTAATTTGTTTTTTTCTCTTGTTGTGATAGGGACACATGTTATCATATAATATTATTTATTTATTAATTTAGATAATACTGTATTTCTTAATGAACAACTATCATTATCATTAAAATTTAAATAGTTGAATATGATTATAGTTTCTTGGAAGTAGTTATTTATTTACTATATTACATTTTTTAATTTAGTTGAATATGATTATAATTTTTTGAAAGTAGTTATTGGCTAGAAAGATTGACTCACCATGTTTGTTTTATGAATGGTGTTGTGATGCTTTTGATTGTTTAGTTAGATAATTTCTTTTTGTTGGATTGAGTTGGGTGAAATATTATATGTACTATTCTTATAAGAGTGGGTCGAGTATTTCTTATACTTTTTTCATTTCTCTTATTATTTATATATTATTTATTTACCGTTTAAAAAAATATTCCACTTGCATAACAAGTTTCATGTAAGTTTATTTTATTGGATCAAGTGATGTCACGTGTCATAATTTTATCTAATTACAATATCATTGGTGACTAAAATCATTCATTTTAAAATTTGTAGGGAATTAAACTATTATTTTTTTCATGAAAATTAACCAAAAAATTATATTTAAAGAGATTAAAATTATATTTAAGCTTTTTTAATCAAAAATTATATTTAAGCTAAAAAAATATTGAGTGCAAATATAAAAATAAGAAGCTATTTTTCATCTCTTTATTGTTGACAGTTTCATTTAAGAAAAACCCTTTTCGGCACTGTGTGTCCCATCCCAGAAAAGATGGTGTTACAATCATCTGATTCAGCTGACAACATCAATAACCCTTTGTTACTCACTCAAATCCAATCTCATCCTATCAAAAGAACAGGTTTTTTTCTTCTTATAGATTCTGATTTGATCTCAAAATGTTTCAATTGTTACATAGTATATATAATACCATGTTCATGTTTTTTTATATTGTTTCTACAATACCATGTTGATGTTGATTGTTGTTGTTTATATTTATAATTGAAAAGTGTAACAATAATAATGGAATGAAATTGATAGATACAATAAATGATGTTTTTCTTGAAGAAGCTAAACTGGTACTCTCTCCGTAACACTTTATAAGCAAAATTGACTTTTTAGATTCATTGTTGATTTAATATATCTATAGACTAGATACATTAAATCTACAATGAATCTAAAAAGTCAATTTTGCTTATAAAATGTTACGGAGGGTGTATCAGAGAGAATCGAACATGATATAATAAAAAGTCAATTTTGCTTATAATTATGTTTATGATGGATGATATTAGGGACTGTATGGACAGCAGTTGCACACATAGTGACAGGAGTGATAGGATCAGGAGTGTTATCTTTGCCATGGAGTATTGCACAACTTGGATGGATTGTAGGACCATTCTCTATACTACTTATTGCTTCTTCAACTCTTTTTTCTGCTTTTCTTCTTTGCAATACTTATAGATCTCCAAATCCTGAATATGGTCCTCACAGAAGTGCTTCTTATCTTGATGTTGTCAATTTTAACTTAGGTAACTTTATTTATTTACATCTCATATACCCTTTTCAGTTTTCAATTAAATTTCATTGCTTTTGCGATTTTTAAGATATTCATATACTGATAGGATTAGGTTGATACCTGCTAATAAGCTATGTGAACAATACAATAATTGATTACAGATTATTTTAGTAGTAATAT
Organism: Trifolium fragiferum; assembly: GCA_954870985.1. NCBI lineage: Eukaryota > Viridiplantae > Streptophyta > Magnoliopsida > Fabales > Fabaceae > Trifolium > Trifolium fragiferum. The sequence goes on along the minus strand of OX940791.1, from coordinate 1,215,111 downwards.
TGAACATTTTATTATATTCCATATCCATAAAAGTTTAATTGATTATATGATTCTATAAAATAAATAAAAAAACTTATTTTGTCCACAAGTGCTAGCTCAACCGGTAAAAAATGCTTGAATTGTTAGGCCGGACGCCATGACCGGGGTTTGAACCCCCGCTCCCTAACTTGTTTGTGTGAGTTTATGATGGCTTTGCCATTTTCGTCTATGGACTTAAAAAAAAACTTATTTTAATTTAATAAATTTGTAACACCAACATGGTGTGCACAATTGGCCAATAACCGGGTCCTTTTAAGCGTGTGGTCATATGTTTGATCCTAGCTAATGCGTATGGAAGAGTGTCTGTTAGGAGAGGTCAACCCTTTAAATAGATCTTCGTATCTCGAGGGATTAGTCTCTAGCTTCTGGCTAGGGATACATTGGGCAACCAAAGAAAGATACAAGTGTAACAAAACTCAGAGAGGAAGGGTAGGGTATGAAATGAGGGATAAAGAAGGAACCAAACAAATTGGACTATTTTGATAAGAAATTAAAGAGAAGGGTCTGCTATTTAGTATTATGTAACTACATGTTCCTTTCTTCGCATTAAGCATATCAATCTGTAACTATGCGTTTATAATTCATGTTTTCGGCAGATATGGTACCACATTTTCTATAGGCAAGACTGCTATTCTGAGAAATGTTAACAAAACATTGACACATTATTTTCAACACATTAATTAATATTACGAAAATTTATGTGTATTTTACCAAAACGGGAGCTAGTCTTATAAAAAAAGAGAGAGCGAGATTCGCATGATTTAGTGGTTGCCATCTAAATTTCACACGTGTTTAGATATTTTCCTCCTTATGAGATTTTGGTTTGGTGGTTACAGGAGTAGGGAATGGAAGACTATGTGGCCTTCTAGTGAATATATGTATATATGGTTTTGGAATTGCCTTTGTCATTACAACATCTATCAGCTTAAGGTTTGTCGAATCGAGAATCAGTCCGTCCCAAGAATCTCGCTATACCTGTATATATATTGCTCGTATTGATTTTGACAGCTATTTGAATTTGCCGATGCAGAGCAATCCAAAACTCAATTTCTCAACACAACAAAGAGAACGAAACACCGAGTGAATTTGCAGATGCATATTATATGTTGATTTTTGGAATTGTCCAAATTTTTCTCTCACAGTTACCAAACTTACATAACATCAATTGGCTTTCCGTTGTCGCTGCGATTACATCCTTTGCTTATTGTTTCATTGGAATGGGACTTTCCATCATGCAAATCATGGGTATGCTTAGCATCACCATTTGAGTAATCTCATTTTCTAAGTACTTCCTTATGCTTAGAATGACTGGCTTTGTGCATCGTCACTTTCTTGAAAATATATATTGGACCGATTATTAGTTGACACCACAATACATGCATATAACATTCCATTAATCATTTGCTCAGAAAATGGATATGCTAAGGGTAGTATTGATGGAATCAGTACCTCTAGTGGAACTCAAAAGTTGTGGTTGGTTTCCCAAGCACTCGGTGACGTGTCGTTCTCCTATCCTTTCTCGACTATTATGATGGAAATACAGGTATCTACCTACCCTTTGATTCTCAGATAACCGAAATGCAACTTTACACAGAACCTAAGAAAAATGTGAGCTTATTTGGTCCGGGAAAATGTATTATGTTTTTCATCGGCACTTTTAAGTACAAACACATCGCCTTTTTTCACTCTTTTTTTTTAAGATTAAACAAAGTAATTTTTGTCATTAAAAGTGACAATTATAGAAGCTGATATAAAGTGTAATTGTTGAAGGATACTTTGAAGACGCCTCCACCAGAAAACCAAACAATGAAAAAGGCCTCGGTAATATCAGTAGCTATCACAACATTCTTTTACCTCTGTTGTGGATGTGCTGGATATGCTGCCTTTGGCGATAATACACCAGGAAACCTTTTAACAGGATTCGGATCTTCCAAGTATTATTGGCTTGTCGACTTTACTCATGTCTGTATAGTGATTCACCTAGTTGGTTCATATCAGGTACATATAATCAATGTACCGTCATCAAATTTTACAATGGTGCTGACGTATTTTATGTCTCTTTGATTTCTATATTGTCTTAGAGTAGCATGTTGTGAAATCATCTTAGCTTAGATATTCACTGTTCATCCTTTATTACATGGCTAACGTAGTTCGAACATATTGACACACAACATCGTTCATTTCTCCATGACATCGTTAACACAGTTCAAATATGTGGTTAATTACATATTTTGTCTCGTTCGTTCCTATATTAGGCCTATTTGGATTGGTTTATTTGAGCTTATCTGTTAACATAAGCACTTGTGAGTCTGTTTGATTGGGAGAGCTTATTGAAACAGATAATGACATGTCCCTACGTTATTTTCATATGCTCTCAAAAATAGATTATGAAACCAGCTTATATCTTATACAAAAACGGTTTGACTTTATTTTATATTTTGTTATAGAAATTGCTTATACATAAATACTTATACATAAGAGTTTATGCTATAAGCACTTAATTAAGCTATTTATCCAAACAGGGTCACTGTCTTAGAGAAAAATGTTACAAAATCATCTTAGCTTAGACCATCTCCAATGGTGGGTACCTATTTTTTAAGAATCGGTACCTAATAGGTACCCTCATTGGAGCATAACTCAAATGAGTACTTAATAGGTACTGGTGCTACAATAAAAAGTGGTACTTATATTTTTTTTGTGGGACCCGTTTATAGTTATGTTGAGTTATTGGTGAAATATGTTATTAGTGGGATCCATTTATAATTTGTTAAGAGGTGCTGGGTTGGAGATCTTGAGTACCTATTAGGTACCATTATTAAAAAATTATAAATTTATGATGTGTACATGTATGGCCCATTTAAGTACTATAAAATGAGGAGCTCCATTGTGGATGCTCTTAGACATTTTGCATGTTCTACCTAAAGGATAATATTTGTGCTGTCGACTTACGAAATGCATGTTCATTTAACTCTGTCATCTACCTTGTTTAATGCAGGTATACAGCCAACCACTTTTTGGCAATGCCGAGAATTGGTTCCGTTTTAAATATGCAGACAGTGAATTTGTGAATCACACATATACCTTGAAACTCCCTATGCTACCAGCTTTCGAACTAAGTTTTCTCAGCCTGTCATTCAGAACTGCTTATGTTGTATCAACTGTTGTGATTGCAATGATCTTTCCATACTTCAACCAGATTTTGGGAGTTTTAGGCAGCATAAGCTTTTGGCCATTAACCATATATTTTCCAGTGGAAATATACTTGAGTAGGTCCAATACCGATGCGTGGAAGGCTAAGTGGATTATGCTTCAAATTTTCAACATTGTTGGATTTGTATTTGGATTATTCACGCTCGTTGGATGCATTAGAGGAATAGTAACTGAAAAATTAGGCTAGGAGGCTTTAAGATCATACTTTAAACATTCAGACTCACATTGAGGAATGCGAACTATATCCAATGCTTGTAGCATGAAGACATGAATCTGTCGCAGAAGACTAAAACCACATATTGGCACGATTTTTTGAGTTTCTTATACAATACTGATAAGTTGTTCCTATGGAATTACAGACTTTACAGTGTTGTGCAGGTCAGGTTTTTTAAGTTGGACCTGTGGAAGGAATCTACCACTGGAATAAATAAAATTATCACTTCTTGGACAAAATCTCATATGTTTGAAGTCTTAATAATATGTGATCATGCTAAATTACATTAATGAGATTAATTTTGAAGGATACATATTTGGCAAAACAACAAAGAGCACCATTCACTACAAAACATAAAGACGAAAAGTGAAATTGACATAGTGTATGTTTGATATCATGGTACATTGGACAAAATTACGATGGCTCAGTGTGATTTTGTCTAATTCATTGTGATAACAAACATCAACAATACATATACATTTTGGATTTAGTGCGGTGTCACTATTATAGACCATGTTTCGAAACATGATTGAATGTGCGGTGTCACTGCTATTTCGTCTTTTTTAAAAAACACGCACATGCACTCTGTGAGTGTTTGTTTGTGCGTCCAATTCAATTTCTAAAAACTTCAGCGTGAGAGGTTGTGTCTTTTCATCATAAGCACAAATTATTTTATCGTAATTTTATTGAAATTACAAAGTGTAAATTACGATGGTTCACCTATAATTTTGTCAAACTCTCCATGATATAAAACACTTAGTGAGATTTGAGTCTTGAATTGATTTAAGAAACCATTTTCTCTCTAACCTTTTGTCCAATATGTAAGGAAGGAGAAATAATTAAGGGAAAGTTTAGTAGTAACAAAACAAATTTAGCTTTTGTCACATTAAGGAACAGAAAGTTGGATATCATTTCACATGCAATCAACTACTAAGAGAACTTCCACATAGGATTCCCCTTAGATGATTCTCTTATCTATGCCTTCAACGGCTTTATTTTCACTAAGGCATTAATTTTTTTTCTTCATACCTTATTTGACTACTAATTTGTATGTGTTAGATTCTTCTATAACAATTGTATGGTGCATCAGTTGTGGAAACCGTTGGATCTAGAGAGAATTTTTTTTCTCTCCCTGAATCTAATAATTCCTATTGCATCATACAATCGTTGTAGGGGATTACAAGTTTAGAGAAGTCAAGATAAAAATAATAAAAAAAAATGTTACTCATTTAAATTGTTATTCATTTTCTCATATTTTCAAATTGTTTCATTTCATTACAATTCTTTTTTTTAACTAATGTCATATAAACATTCATATGTATTTAATAATTATACGACAATTTCGCATATATAAACGATAAACGGACAATAAATTGTGTCGCTAATTTATTTTTCTTTGTTAACCTTTTCAACATCTTCTATATAGAAAGAAAAAAATAATTGACACCTAAATATTTTAAGTGTTTAACAAGGATAAATTGTTGTTTGACCCTAAACACAAGTTAATGATTTTCCTTTTGTGAAAGAACAAGGTGGGTAACCTCGGATCCTAAAAAAGTTGGTAATTATTTTAATCAAACTTGATAAAGAGGGTATATATTTATTTATAGTATTTGGATCATTGTCATTGAAAAAACATAATCATCAATCCAGATGCATGTGTCACATTTTCTTTACAAATTTAGAGTTTGAATTTGATACATATTTTTTAAAAAAATAAAAAATAATCAAACATTAGTATTATTTTTAGAGTGGATTTGAATTTTCTACATCCATATTATTTTATTTTGTAATTTTTCTGCCTCAACTACCAAATCATTTTTTACACTATTAATATAATCTTATATACACTACTATTAACTAAAATTTCTATAGTATTGAACCTAAAATTTCTTGAGATTCTAATTCAAAAATATTAACTAATGATATTATTATGACATGACAGACCCGCACGAGAGTTTCTTCATTGGATTCTCAAAAATCTGTGGGGCTGAATCTAAAGACACATGCAACATACACACATCTGACACAATGATTTCATTTTCTTAATTAAACTTTGCTTTGCTATAAACAAATTACACATTCATTCATTCATCCATCAAAGCCCTCTTATGTGGACATAAATTGAAATTATTATAAAACTAACTGACTTAACGGCAGCTACAACTTTGCTGAAACATGTCTCCACTATCAAGGTTAATTTGATTCCAAAATAGTATATTAAATGAATTATTAATATGTAGCGCCGCCCGCAATTGGATCGCACGCGGTACTAGTATGCCATCGCAATGAATTTAAATTTGTCCGATCTTGAATCAATTGTAAATATTAGTAATGTTTAGTACTGATTTTACGAAGATGTAATAGAGATCGGCCGATCTCAAATTGATAGTTGAGATCTCTAATAATATTGTACTATAACTCCGAGCTTTTTCTATAACATAAGATTTGAGTCCTTATAAGCCTCACTCTATGCCTTGTAGAATTGCAAAACCTAGCTAGTAATGTTAGCATTTGTGATACTCCTCAAAGAACTTAAAAAATCAATTTGCACCATCTTTTTAAGTTGTTTTTAGCTTATCTTCTTAAACTCTTTGAATAGTTTATGAAAATAGTTTATAGTAGTTGATAAACATAATTTTGTTTTATTTTTTCTTTTGTTATAGAAATGGATAATATATAAACACTTATATGATAAATACTCGAGTTATAAACAATTTATCAACTACTTTATATAAACACTTATATTTTGGTCATTCAAACAAGTTTTTAAAGACATAGATAGATGTAGAGAAAAAGGTAAAACACAAATTTTATTTTCTACTAATATAAGAGAGGGAAAAAAACAACCTTAAAGAAAACAACATGAAAATCATCATGACAAAAGAGAATTAAAAGAAAGAGATCAATAAAATAAGGATAAACATAATTAATGAAAATGAAAACAATGAAACTTTATTTTCTCTCAAGGTACAAGTTTCTTCAAAACTCACAAAACTCAATTCCTTAAATCAAACTCATTACTATATTTGCACTCATCACACTCTAACTAATATCAAAATCTAGAACATATATCTTCTACTATAGTATAAAAGAGAGAAAAAAAAACCCTTAAAATCTAAATTTAGCTAGTTAGAGAGTAACCAAGCTAAATTTAATCACTAACAAACTCTACTAAGCTAAAAATTAAGGGATGAAAAACTATCCCCTAACATTAATGATAACTTCAAAATCCGAAGATCTCAACATGGTTTTAAATTGTGATATGCAATTGCGACCCCAACATAATAAAATATTATGAAGGTTTGTAGCATAATTAAAACTGCGACCGCAATTTAAAACCGTGGTACACTAAGATCTGCTAACAAACAAATGAAGCTAGAGAATCTTGAAGAGCAACACACAAAAAGTTCTCCAAATCTGGTGGTGCAAAAATTACTCTACGAAGAGAGAAATTTGAAAGCACCCTTTGTTTCTTTGGTGCTGGTGGACATGTCGAAATTTCGGGTATCCGAAATTTTCGACCTTTTGGTGTTGAACATACACTTTTATTACTAATGGTGGAGACATCATCATCATCAACAACCTTAACAGAATCAATGTCTATGTCCTTTGATGAGCTGAGATCAGAGGATGTTTCTTGTACTTTGCTATGTGGAAGATGTTTCTTCTTGTTTGTTGTTGTTGTTCTTCTTCTTGTTGTCTTCTTTCTTGATGCTGTTGGTGTTTTTCCTAAAGGGACCATTTCTTGAGATGAAAGAGAGAACTTTGAAGCTTTGACAAAGTAGTTTAGTTTCTATTGGTGAGTGCTTTAACTTGTTGAAATGAAGTGTGTATATATATTTGACTGAAAAGTGAGTTTTGTAGAAAAGTCAAATTATGATTCTTGAGGGAATAATATTTTAGTCTATGTATGTAGGTGACATTACACTACAAAAGTAAGTCTCTCTCCACTATAACATAGTGCAACAAGGAATCCAAGAGGAGACCAACCCAATGTATACTTTTCAAACACGTATTTTGATTTTAAGAAAATGTTATTTTCACAAAAAATTGACATTTATAATATAATTTCTCTTTCTCAAAATATAAGCGGAAATTTGTAAAAAAAAAATAAATGTATCTGGTTACAAATTTGAACTAAATACATTAACTTTGTTTGATCAAATTTCCCTTATATTTTAAGACAAAGAGAATTTTAACTTAATGATTACAAAATCATTATTTAAACAAATTTATTACTATTGGTTTTAACGTTTTAAATATATAATTATAAGTTAAAACATAACAACAATAAATTAATCAAAGTGATAAGGGATATTATAGTCAACAATAAATTTCTACATCCATGACTTACTTAAGTCACATATGTTATAATCTTAGGGTGTTTTGAGGGGTGTCTATAGCACAAGTCAAAGACAAGGGCATTTTAGTCATTTTGTAAGGCGCGCTCAAGTAATTTTTTCAAGATTTAATAGGTCTTTTGGTCCCTATATGTTTGCGAATTTTTGATTTTGGTCCTTGTATTTTATTTTGTTGCAAATAAATTATTGAATGTACAAAATTTGTTGGTTTTACTCCTTAAAGTCAAAATCCGCAGGAAAATCTGCAATTTTCGTACAGATTTTTCTGCGAATTTTAACTTTAGGGACTAAAAAAATTGTGTGCATGAATTTATTTGTAACAAAATAAGATACAAGGATTAAAATAAAAAATTCACGAACATACGGGGACTAAAAGATTTTTTAAACCTTTTTTCAAAATCAAAACAACAAAATTTAAACCCAACAACCTTAGATCTGCTTCTATTCCTATGTTTTTTATTATGTACCTACTATTTTTAAAAAGTCATATTGGCCTATCTACTGTAATATTCTTGGACATTTATTTCCACTAAAAGTTGTAAAAATGGAAGGGTCGTGAAAAATTCAAAAAAAAGAAAGAAAAAAAATAATAAGATTTCCATAATTACTTTTCCATAAATACTTTTTCTCAGCGGGGCAGTTCGGGGCAGGGAACGGGTAAGCTGCATCCGTCCCTGTGGATTCCTCGAATTCGTCCATATTATTATTATTATTATTAATATTAATATATACTACTAAGTGTTGATTTTTTATAATATTTTGTTAAAAGATGGATATTATTATTATTATATATTAAATGTTGATTTTTTATAATATTATTAATGCAAAGAAACTTAGAAAGACGGACATAATTTTCTTGGATAATTGCATAATATTTTGTTAAAAAAAACTTTATTTATTTAATTTGGTTGGATATTTACCAATTACCAATAGTTTTGAGATATTTTATTTTGGTTTTGTATGATTATGCATATTTTGTTATACTTTGGAATATTTTAACTATTTGATTTTGTATGATTATTAATAGTCAAATGTTTTTGCAATGTCTTTTTTTTTTTAAGTGTTGTTTAAGTTTTGTTTAAGTTTTGTATGAATCCATTGTTTAAGTGTTGTTTTTTTTTTAAAAAAAAGAAAGATGTACAAAATTTGTTTTTTTAAATAAAAAATGAAAAAATAACGTCAAAATACTATCATAATTTGACTGCAAAATATAAAATTTTTTTTAATATTAGGTATTCGTGGATCCCCGCAGGAACCGTGGGAATCTGTGGGGATGGGGATTAATATTCCCCACGGGATGGAGATGGAGGCAAATTTTCCCCCGGACGCAATTCGGAGCGGGGAACGGGGAAGCTTCCTCTGCACATTCCCCGCCCCGTTGACATCCCTAGTTGGTTTGGAATATCGGTGTCAAGACAAACTACGTGGATGCTCACGCGATGGAAAGCGGATGAAAAATGCTTTGATAGCATACGCTGGTTTTAAGAGAAGAGACATGAAGTTGATAATCGACACTTTCCGAAAAAGATTTAGAGTCAACGGAATAAAAAAAAGGAGACCTAGAAGAAACAAAATTAATCGTCCTCGTATTTGTTAGTATATAATAATTTATTAGTTGTTGTTATCATGATGAATAATAGTTAATTGAAAATACTTTGAATTGATTTAATAAATATTTTGTTTGGTTGTTAATATAGGTAAGGCAATTCGTAAAATGATAAAAAAAGCACGAGGCGGAGATGTTTTGGTCGTATACATGTCTGAACATGGTGGAACTTGTGATCCAACCGATGCAAATAATCACGCAAGTGCCTTTTACATGACTCGAGATGGAGAGATAACAGGTTTGTTTTAACTTAGTTGAAGCTTTAGTCTTAAGTACAATTTTTTTTTTTTTTATATTGAAGAGGGGATTATCTAGGAGATAATAATCCCATACAATCTGCAGAGAGTAGCTGGCTGCCTAATATGGTTAGGACACCCCCGCGGGGCAGTTCGGGACAGGGAACGGGGAAGCTGCATCCGTCCCTGTGGATTTCCCGAATCCGTCCATATTATTATCATTATTAATATATACTATTAAGTGTTGATTTTTTATAATATTTTGTTAAAAGATGGATATTATTATTATTATATATTAAATGTTGATTTTTTATAATATTATTAATGCAAAGAAACTTAGAAAGACAGACATAATTTTCTTGGATAATTGTATAATATTTTGTTAAAAAAAACTTTATTTATTTAATTTGGTTGGATATTTACCAATTACCAATAGTTTTGAGATATTTTATTTTGGTTTTGTATGATTATGCATATTTTGTTATACATTGGAATATTTTAACTATTTGGTTTTGTATGATTATTAATAGTCAAATGTTTTTGCAATGTCTTTTTTTTTAAGTGTTGTTTAAGTTTTGTATAAATCCATTGTTTAAGTGTTGTTTTTTTTTTTTAAAAAAAAGAAAGATGTACAAAAAAAAAAATTTAAATAAAAAATGAAAAAATAACGTCAAAATACTATCATAATTTGACTGAAAAATATAAAAATTTTGTTAATATTGGGTATTCGTGGATCCCCGCAGGAACCGTGGGAATATGTGGGGATGGGGATTAATATTCCCCCGCGGGGATGGAGATGGAGGCAAATTTTCCCCCGGACGCAATTCGGAGCGGGGAACGGGGAAGCTTCCTCTGCACATTTCCTGCCCCGTTGACATCCCTAGTTGGTTTGGAATATCGGTGCCAAGACAAACTACGTGGATGCTCACACGATGCAAAGCGGATGAAAAATGCTTTGATAGCATACGCTGGTTTTAAGAGAAGAGACATGAAGTTGATAATCGACACTTTCCGAAAAAGATTTAGAGTCAACGGAATAAAAAAAAGGAGACCTAGAAGAAACAAAATTAATCGTCGCCGTACATGCTAACATTGAACGCGATACATTGGTAGAACTTCAGGCTCAAATACTTGACTTTCTCAGGTATCAATGTTTTCCTCCTAATTTTATGTTAAAATAGTCATTGACAATGAATTTAAATGCGGAAAATAGTTTCACTGGTGGTTGACATTTAGCGAATAAACTATGTTTTGTAACTATCTTCAGACTGTTAATTTAAAACTGTGAACCGAACCGATTATTTAGGACTGTAATGATAATATTCAGAATATTTTTGTAAATAGAACTGACTATGTTAGTCACACTTCTGAATAGCTAATTCATTGGATTTTTTACCAAAAAATGTATTGACTTCTAGATAGCCGATTTGCTCGTTATTTCTTTTCTTTTTCCTTAGAATTTTAATTATATTACTTTTATTTTGCAGAAGATGAATAATGATGATATCGAAGAAGAAATGCAAGATTTCGAAGAAGAATCAGTGATCTAGATGTTTAAGTTTTAGAATAGGATATACATTTTGATGATGTTAGTTTGATGGTGAATGCACATTAGGATACACATTTAAGATGTTAGTTTTATTTTGAAGATGCGTGGTCAATTTCATTTTGAAGATGTTAGTTTGATTGTGAATGATTGACAATATTAGGTCAACGTTATGTTGATCAATGTTATTATTTTAATATATATGAATGATAATCATATTAGTTTAATTTGTTATGTATTTTATTATTGGATTATATTGAAATTATTGTTCTATAGCTCTAATTTAATCATTATTTATAAGGGTGATAAAATTAAATTGAAAATATTAGTTTTTGCAATGCTGCGAAATCATTTTTGTAGCTAAGAAACTGTTGTTCTAGATCATATGGTAAAGGTTTACCAATACAGTTTTTATAGAGCAACGGTGAGAAACTGTTGTTGTATCAAACAAACAAGGTGTATGAGAACGGCTTTTACTTTGGGCAACGGTTAAAAACCGTTTCCGTAGATCGAAGCAAAGCGTTCTCTATATCAGACCAACGACAACAGTTTTAGTTGAGAACAGAGAGAAACTGTTGTGGTAGGGAACTTTAAAAACCGTCCTGTTAGGAACTCTAAAAAAGCGGTTTTTTTTTAAGGGGTTGCCGTTGGAAAAAATCTGTTGCGAAAGGCTAAGAGAACCCCTCGGTATAGAACGCCCTGAAAACCGTTCTCGTAGCCTTTGGAAACGGTTTTTTTACATTAAAGAACAGTTTTTTGGCGTTCTTATAGATTGAAAATGTTGTAGTGTATAGAAGTCCCATCTCCTATAACCCAGTCCAAAACCAAGAATTATTGAGTTTAGGACTAAGTTTAACAATGAATTTCCATAAGCTTGATGCTGAATTTTGAACTTCAATCTCACCCTTCAAAGCTCTACAATCGTATTTACCACGCATCACATCACACCACCATTTGTTAGTCCCCGGCGCCAACTTCCACCCAAGCTTCAGAACACACGCATCATTCATAACATCAAGCCTTCTTAGTCTAAGCCCACCACAGTATTTAGGCTTAGTTACCGTTTCCCAACCGATACCGTGATATTTCTTAACACCATCTCTATCTCTCCATATAAAATTCCTTTGCATCCTCTGTATTTCCTCTACACATCCTTTAGGAATTTTATTCGTCGATCATCATAGGATAAGTAGGAATAGCTTCAATAACACTTTTAGCTAACGTGACCCTCCCTGCAAAAGAAAGTTGGTGATCCTTCCAAGAAGCTAATTTGGCACTAATTAACTTGTTGAGTTATATATTGAAAATCCTCTCTTCTCGGCGCCTTACCTGTCAATGGCACACCAAGATGACTTGTCTCGCGAAATCCTGACAAATGCACCAAATTCTGTCTAGTAATACTATCCACATTTTTGGAAAATAGAATACTAGTCTTCTCTTTGCTAACCTCTTGTCCTGACAAACTACAAAAAACATTTAAAATATCCTTAAGGCACTGCATTTGTCTCTCGTTTGCCTCGCCAAATAGCAACAGGTTGTCGGCAAACATAAGGTGTGAAACTTAGAGTTTTCCATTCACCTTTCTCAGCAACATGACAAATTAAATGAGATAATTTATCCATGCAGAGAACGAACAAATACGGTTGGATCTCCTTGACGAATGCCCCGTTGAGGCCTAAAATACTTCGCTCTAGCCCCGTGCTATTTCACCTTTGTCTCAAAGCTTGTGACCGAATGCATAATAATATTGATAATATTCTCAGGAACCTTTGCTTCAGCCAAAACTCTCCAAATAAACTCCCAGCTCAACTTATCATATGCTTTTGAAATATCTACTTTGATTGCAAAATATCCCTTCCGCCCCTTAGCCAAATGCATACTATGAACCATTTCCTTCGCCACAATAATATTTTCATGGATATTAAACCCCCGGGACAAACCCGGTTTGGAATGGCGAGACTAACTTTGGGATACAACTCTTTAACCGTGCCACTATCACCTTACTAACAATTTTATAGATGGCGTTACATAAAGAGATAGGTCGAAATTGAGTTACCGATTCCGGGAGATCCACCTTTGGAATAAGACAAATATCTGTTTGGTTCACCATGCCTATACTGCTCGACATCATCCAAACCTTCTGCACAAATTCACACACAGAGGGCCCAACAATATCCCATGAATGTTGATAAAAACCGGCCGGAAATCCATCTGGACCCGGAGCCTTCCAAGGATTCATATCAAACACCGCACTTCTGACTTCATCACTTGAAACTTCTCCTCTAAGGCTGCCCAACTCTTCACTACTCGACTCAGGGAAAGTTATATTAGTTTGCTGCAATATAGAATTTTGAGCATTAAGAGTAAATAATTGCTTGTAATAATTATTAACCAGCTTTTGAAGATGCTCTCTATCCTCAATCCAATTCCCATGCTCATCTTTAAGCATAACAACATTGTTTCGCCTTCCCCGATTAATAGTTTTAAGATGGTAATAACAGTTGTTTCTGTCCCCATCTTTCAACCATTTAGCACGAGATCGTTGGAACCGCATTAACTCTTCTTTTTTTACTGTATTTTGTATTGATGTTTGGAATGATGAATAAACTCTATAAATAGATAGTCTGAATACAATTCACCAGGTAGTAGTAAATATGGAAAGGAATTACAACACTAAATATAGAAAGGAATTACAACACAATAATCTTACATAATTACAATAGCTAAAATACTTGATATAGTATACTAAATTTGCTGTCATGAGATATTCTGTTTTGTGTTGCTAATGCCCCCTTTCATTTTTATATTTTTTGTTACAGATTCATTTTTCAGAGATGCACTGGATAATCTGCCGAAACGCTGCAGGTTTTATCTGATCCTGGATTGCTGCCACTCTGGCCGCTTTAATATTGGCCGAAAGGGGGTGGTATTCGCGGCATGTCAGGACGTAGAAGAGTCTATCTGTGGATTTATCGATGAGGCTAATGGATATGGGTCAATGTTCACCGAATCTCTGCTGAACATCATGGACAGACACAGAGGATTGAATTTGACGAATGGTCAAATGTTTGAGAGGGTGAAACAATTGGTCGTTGAAACAGACAACAATGATTTTGAGGAAGGAATGGCCATGTTAGAAGATGAAGATGATGAAGAAGAATTGGTGGTAGAAGAAGAAGAAGAAGAAATGCTAGAAGAAGAAGAAGAAGCCGAAATGCTAGAAGAAGCAGAAAGGTTAGAAGAAGCAAAAATGTTGGTAGAAATGTACCAGGAAGCAGGAATGTTTGTAGACGCAGAAATAATAGCAGAAGAGGAGTTCTCAGATGAAGAAGAAAAGTTTAATGAAGAAGAAGAGGAGTTCTTAGATGAAGAAGAGGAAAAACTGTTGGAAGTGTTTGAGAAAGAGGAAGAACCGGAGACCAAACACGTGCCGGTACTGCGACACCATTATCAGCAAGCTAGACAAATTTTTCTAAAGTAAGACGCCGATGGGAAAGGGATATTCTGAAGTTATGATATTATTATGCAGAAACCATAGGGTATAACAAAATTATGTAGTAGACTTTTGCTTCCAAATTTACACAAGTCTATAAAAAAAAAAAATTACACAAGCCTCCTTGTTTTAACATAATCACCTTCATTCATAGTTGAAATTAATACTGTAAATCTGTAGTAATAGTCTAATAACTTGGCCATATTTGTGAAGGGGATGTTGACGAAACACTTGATCTTTCATTAGCATTACATTGGGTGCATGTTCTTTGTTGATTTATTTTGAATTGAACTAGGTTCTAAGAAAGTTGTTGACACTCTACATATCATAGTAATAATAGAAAAAACATGTGTATGAGTTTGGTCAAATCATAGGCAACTATAAACGTACGCCTTTTAAATTTGCATTATATACATTCTCACGTACAGTTTGCAGTTTGCTATGAGGTAAGTCAAGACAATTGTCCATACTCTAACAAAAATAATCATGATTGGCATCGTTTCTCGAGGAGGTGCCTAGACGTTTTAAAAATAAACTATAAGCTAATAAAAAACAATAAAGTCTTTTTTGAAAAACTATTACCAAACTCGTCAAATAATAATTACCATCCGCATAAATAATTTCCAAGGTAACTGGAAGCGGTAACCATTTGAACCTATTTTATTTTATTGTTACCTGATCCGGCGGTTGAATATTAAATTATTATCACGTTACCGGACCGACCCGGTTACTAGTTTTCCAAAAAAAATATTACCAAACTCGTCAAATAATAAGTAATTTCCCGGTAACCGGATCCGGTAACCATTTAAACCTATTTGATTGGATTTGGATTCCCTAAACTGCCTAAAGCCGATATTTTCCTACATTTAAGCAAAATTTTGGGATATTTTTGTCTTTACAATACATATAAATCCACTCATAAATGTAATATTTTCTCTTTTTTAGTTCATTTTTTATTGAATGTAGATGAATTTAGGAAAATCAAACGTAGAGAATGCAAATTGCCTAAATGTAGGAAAATATGACTTACATTTACGCAAAATTTTGGGGTATTTTTGTCTTTATGCAAAGTCATATTTTCCTACATTTCCACAATCTAGAGAAAGAGTCTTGTATAGTTTTCTTCATACTTCAAATGCAAGTGTCTTGGCTTGTTCTTGAACCTCTTCATGATACTCATAAGCCAATCCACCATGACTAGTTAAATCCAATTGGTGACACAATCAATTGTCACCGAAAAATTCACATTAGAAGCACTACAGTGGTGACACAAACGAATATAGCTTTGGTAATAGTTTTGTATCTTCGAAGGACTATGGTTTGGTCATGGTCATGAGTTTGACAAGATACACATTTTTATTTCTGCAGTCACACTAGAGGAATTAATTGAAAATGTGAGAAGAGTTGAACCAACAGAAATAGAACAAACTTAACCATTATTTAGGATGATTAAGGGCGTGTTAAATTTTACTTTTTCATAATAAATCAAATCAAATAGAACAAACTTGGGTTTGTCAATATTTTTTACCAATAGAACATCATACTTACAACAATGTTGGGATGCGAAAGATCTTTAAGCAGTTTAACTTCTTCCTCAAGCTCTTTTACGTGAGCCTGTTATTAGTATGAAAAACATTAATAAAAACATCATATAGTCTCTGGTAATTCAATTCATATAGCAAATGTAATGATGGTCCAAAATTTGAATCATACGCATGCCACAAGCAAGCAAGTCTTCCCAATCTTACTAAGATTATACCCTTCTATAGCATATGAATGAATTTAACAAATCCAACAGTTGAATCATGTGATATTAACACTAAAAGTTCAAACAGTCGTAAACTAAAAGTTGATATTTGCAAACTACAAACTATATCATACAATTATTGTACAATAAAATGAAAATGTTGGACGATGAAGATCGATCATTATTAAGTTTGTAGTACATGGCAGAGATGGTTTCCTTATATCAGTACATTCGTTAGACTCCACCTGCTGCATGATGGGTCACATTGAATGTTGATGGTGCTCTCTGAGATTGTCTCCTTTTGCTGGTTCATACACTAATGCAAATGCCTGTGCCGGAAGTCGGTGTGATTTTTATGGGCCATTTCTACTAGCTTTTCAATTAACTTGTCCACAAAACAGACAACAAGAGCAATTGAATTAATGCCACAAGTTTCTTTGACATTATTAGGATCCACGATAATTGATAAACATCCATTCAGACTCCCATGAAAGAAAAACTACTTAAAAACTTTTAATCCTTATAACAAATCTTTGACATTATACTGAATATCATAAAAGGAAACATACTTCAGTGATGCAAATGGCTAAATGCTCATCTGTCCTGCCAATCTCAAATCCTATGGATCAAATTTCTGTAATATCTATTCACTATTTTATTCACAGCGTGCAAATTAGAGTCGGAGTACGTAAGGGCAGCACAAGTACAGTCTCCTGAGCACAATAGCATGAAAATCATTAAACAATCACACTGATGATAGGCCGAGTGTTGTTCCAAAGCCATTCACGAGCAGAACCATCCAACAAGGGTGAAACCTGTGGGTGCATATTAAAGTAGTTATAAAACAATCAACCATACAGGATTACAAAATAGAAATCTTGAGTAGGAGTATCTATTAAAAGAAAAGCAGCAGTTGGAGGATGTGGAAGTACAGGATGATAGAATCCTTTTTGAGCAAGCTCAAGAAAAATTAAGAAGGAAGAAACAAGGAAAAAATATTTATGAAATTATTGTGTCCTACGAGAGGTTTATAGTCATGTAATCCGCTACCGAGGTGGATATACTGCCACAGTCCCACTTCGCCTATGATCCTTACATGGTGCAAACAGAAGACCAATTTACCAACATAAAAGAAAATCTACCACAAAATAAAATGTCTAATAGAAGAGTAATCCTTCTAAGAATTTGGCTTATGCAAATGCTCAGTCAATCAATAAATCAATTTGGGTTTTAAGTAGATGAATAACGGCCCTCCACAGGAAGGTAAAATATACCATGTCTGTAGTCAAGTCCAACTTTCCAAAGAAATGAACGAGATCCAGCACAAAACCAGGGGTATCTTCTGGGAAAACTGCCTGGTCAAGAGCTATATGACCCTGGTAATTAGATATAAGTGTTAAAACAAACAATGATTTACATTAAAACAAGTAAAAGGTATGCATTTTCATGATTGGTTGTGAGGAACAATAACAAATAAAATGCATCCATCAACTCGTGAAAAAAGTTGGTAAAAACAAAACCCGGGAAGAAGTACAAGCATGATACCTGCAAAACTCGCGTGAAACATTCTTTCTCTCTTGCCGTTGGTTTGCCAAAATGAACTGTCCGTGTAATGTCAGTAGTGCCATCAACATACTGAGCACCACTATCCAATAAGAATAATTTATTTGGATACACAATACTACAACTCTCTGGTTCTGGTTTGTAGTGTATGACCGCACCATTTGGACCAGAACCTGAACTGATGAAATGAATAGATTATAGCTCAAGGCAAAGATAGGAGTTGAACCAAAACTTATATTTGTCTGTCTAATATTAGCTCAATACAAAAAGCATGTAAGAAGATACTAAAAGTACTAAAACACAACTACGGGTCAACATTTGTGTCATAATGGAATAACAGTGAAATATTTACATAGAATTGTTACATTTTTACACAGAATCCCTAAATTGTGTTCATTTAGCATGCAATGTTGTTTTGCAATATTGACTGAGATAATTGTAGGTTAAGCCAATCTTTCGAAAAATTACAGTTGCATCTTTTTATGTTTCTTTAACCAATTTTTTAGCAAAAAAATAGAAAAAGATTTATCAAAGAACTACAGTACCACTTATGGTGTCAAAGAAACAATCTTGTTTTGAGCGAAACTCAAGAAGTTTGTCTGAAACTTCTACTTCTGTTAATACCCTGTTGTTAGTAATTTCTGTTTCTAGCCAATCCCAGAACTGAGCAAGGGCAGCAGCATCCCTGAAACAATAGATAGCACCTTTTTACATATGCCAAAAGCAAGCTTCTACGTGGACTCTTCTACTTTTTTTTTTTTTTTATCAATACTAAACTCTTCTACATAAATTCAATATTCTTATCAAATATTTATGAATAGTCAAAAGGAAGAAGATAAAAATGCAGCTACTGGCCAAAGTTGCAAGAACCATCAAAAACTTTATGGACAGCAATGGGTACACCTACATCTGATTTCTCATTCGATCCATCAAAAACTTTATTCTCGTAGTTCTGATAATATTTGTCGCAGGCAGCTTTACAGGCATTTACAATAGCAGCATTAACAGAGGAAAGAAAATCAATCTTAATTCCAAAAACAGAGCTGCTTTTACAAATAAAAGATAAAACCATAAAAGAGTGACATAAAAGCTAGACTAGATCAAAATCAACACTTTATTAATGTACAGCAACCTTAAAAACGAAGATTCAAAATCAAAACAAACTCAGAAAATAAAAAATAACAAACCTGGAGTGCAGTGAACCTTGCTGCTCTTCTTTTCTTTCTTCTTTGGTTTCTGAGTTTTTTGGTTTGCTCTGACTTTATATAGGCATAGAAATTTGACCCTCGTCTTAATTCTCTGATCTGTGTCATTGAATGAATGAGATCAAAAATCTCCCCTTTGAATCTGATTTCCTTTATATTTATTTAAAAGCACTTGATGAATGAGATAAACTTTTCCTTTTTTTTTTCTTCATTTATATGGATGATTTTTATATTTTTTGACATTTACTTGTATATAACTAGATTAGATAGAAACAAGTCACTGGATAAAACAAATTTGAAAATTAAATTAAAAGCTTTTGTGAATATAGTTATTAAACTAAGCATGAACAAAAGTTGTGGTAGTAGCAAAGAAGAACTTGAAGCTGTGATCACTATAATTTGTATTATTGAAGAATCAGTACAACATAATATAACTATTATAACATTAATTGCAAAGTTACAAAAGGAATTACATTAAGTCATTTAAAGATTCATCCTTAAGTCGCCTCTCTTTTCTTCCGACAAAGGAACTTACTCAAAAAATCTCACTACGGAGCATAAGAAGCAACCAAAGCTTCTACATATATGCGCATGGAAAAACCTTGTGGTAAGCAAGGAGAATCCATCTCGAATATTTCCTCCCGAAAAAATCTTAGGGCCTGTTTGAAATGGTTTTTAAAAACTATTTTTTAATTTTTCTTTTTTAAAAAAAAACGTGTTTGGTGGACTTGTTTCTTAAAAATATTTTTAAAAACTATTTTTGATTTTCCAATTTTAAAATCTAAAAAACTGAAACAGCCAAAATATGTTTTGGTTTTCAAAAACAAGTTTTTAAAATAGATTATAGTATAAAACAATCACAAATAATTCATGAACAGTATTCTCTCTCTAAAAAAAGAAACCTAATTTTTCTCTCCCTTCTCTCTAGTTCCTCAGCCGCCGCCCCCTCCATCTCCAAATCCCCAAATCCAAACTTCACTACCAAGATGTAGAAGCTTGTGGTGGTGGTACGATGAGCTCCACAGCTCCGGACCACCGTTCCCTCCTCCTCCGGCATCCTCCATGTGTTGCCTTTGCTCCCTCCGTTTTCCGTCCCGTTCGTCGGAGTTTGGGTGTCAGGGGTGGGTGGTTGTTTGCTGTGTTGGTTTGGAGGCTCTTTGGGTGTTGTTTTTCGTTCTCTGTTGGCTTGCTTCACTCCGTCGCCGCTGGGGTCACTGTGTTTTCGTTTTTCGTTACCCACGGTGTTCGTTCAGCTTGGGTGTTCTCTGTTTTGGAGTTTACTGTTTCGGTGGTGGTGTTCTCTGTCCAGGTGGTGGTGGTGTGGTGGAACAGTAGTGTCTGGGTCAGACTGTGCTTTGGTGTGTGGTGTTTGGTGTTCGGTGCTCTGGCTCCGGCGGTTCTTCGTTTCTTCTCCGGCGGTTCCGTCACCGGTGGCTTAGGTGTTTGGTTTGTGGAGGTCTGGGGCGAATTGTTTTCGTGTTTGATGTTTGGGCTACGGCGTTTCCTTCTCTGGAAGTGCTGGTTTTGTGTGTTTAGGTTTCAGATTCGTCTTTCTCCGGCTCCTGCTGCCGCTGGTCAGTGGTTTTTACTCCTCTGCTGTTTCTTGTTTTCACCCTTAATGCCTTTTCTCGTTTGCTCCGCCTGTTTCGAGGAGGTTTGTTTGGATTTTGGACCGGCTGTTGTTCCGGGTTCTTGTTTGGGGTTTTGGTCTAGCTGTGCTTTGGTTTTGGTGGTTTGTTTGGCGGAGCAGCTGGCTTGGGTTTTGGCTTCGGGTGTGGATCCGTTTCGGCGGAGGAGGTGAGGTGTTGGGGTTAGGGTGTTGCTTTGGCGGCTGCGTTGTTGTGGGATTTTCGGGTCTGACGGTTATTAGTGTGGATTGGTGGTGGAGGTGGTGGTCCATTGGTGACAAGGTGGTGATACTTGGTGTTTGTCCTGATGTGCTCGAAAGGGCAAGGTGCGTAGACACTCCGTGTTGACGGTAGCTGTTTGTTTTATCGTACCTTTAGGACGTTTTGAGGTGGAAGGGTTAGGCGGTACTGCTATTGGTCATTGAGATGGGGTGGTGGGTGTTGGCAGGGTGGTGACTTGGACCTGTGATTGGCGTTTGGACGAGGTTTGGGATGGTTAATGCCGTCTGCGTGGTTTCTCTACGATACTGGAGTCCCTGGCCATTTTCAAATCTGTTGAGATTTGCATGACTCTTTGAGTCGCTGAGGGGTTTGCAGGTATCTGGTATCTGGTCGAAGTCTACTGCATCGGTATTGATCGTCGGTTCTCTTTCTACCGGTGTCCCCCTACTTTCGACTTAAGGCGCTGCTTCCTGGGGGCCGAGTAATTTTAATTCGAGTTCGGAAGTTAGGGTCTAGTGGTGTCTCCTTGGGTTGGGTTGGAGTCTTCCTCGGTAGTTTTTAGGGAATATCAGTTAGTGTATGTGTAGGGGTGGATTGGGGTGCTGCTTTGGTGTTCTGTTGTTTTGGTATTTGTGTTTTTGCAATACCTTTCGTTTGTATGTTCCCTCCAATTCCTATACTTCTTGTGTAGGAATTGTGTTTTTAATAAAATTTTGCCGTTCAAAAAAAAAAAAAAAGATTTATAAAACAAGTTTTCAAAACTCAAAAGCAAAAGTAATTCAAACAAGCCCTTATTTTCCTGGATTTGCACGGGATGAAAGTTGGTGTAAATTAGATCCAGCTCTATTCCCTTATTTTTCTTTTTTAAACAAGCCCTTATCTTTCCACCAAACGTACTACTCTCAACAGCACCACAAGTCCATCGTCGACCAACATACTACTCTCATGCTCCGCCATAAAAAGGCCGTCAATAAGAGTAGTATGGTTGGTCGACGAGAGACAATGAAACTAAATATTCTCTGCTACACTTAGAACCAAATAGAAAAGAATGAAGAGAAAGAAAGATTCAAGTGAGTGAAAGTGAATGAAAAAACCTAAATCAGAAGTTGCATTTATAGGCAAAGGCAAGCGGTGGAGTAACGAAATTTTCGCCAGATAAAGTGGTAAAATCGTCAGCAAACTCCAAAGGTCTTTAGTTCTTCAACAAGCACATTAAATGTACAGTCAAATCTAATTAATGATTCAACCTACGAGTCTTGAGACAAAAAGTCCACCGACATAAGTTTGGTCATTTTTCAAACACTTTGTCCCTCTAGGACCTTGTGTTTGGGCTTTGAACTGGAATAAAATATTAGGACTCGGGTTAAGATCGAAATGAGGGTTTATGACTTTGCACCAAAATATGCCCGAAATAAAAGTAAGGATAAGGCGCGCATACCTCGACTCTGTTTGGACCAAAGAATCACCCACAATCTTGGGCGTCATGAGATAGGGAAGGAAACTCCCATATCTAGGATCGTAGAGATATGAGGAAGAGGGAACCGATCGGAGACCCCGCTCCCTTACTTCCTTATATATAAACACATTTAAAGAAAGAAAGGGATATCTCGCTCTAACCCAATATACTAGGCAAAAATTCTAAGTCATGATCTGATAGCTCAATGAATTCACACCATTCCATAAACAAGCCCCCATTCATTCGTATTTCAACACCAAGGTATCCCTTACAAACTGTAGAGAGAACAATTGGTATCCCAATAACTTCGTTCTTGTTCTTGTTCTATCTACTATATACAATAACTGTTTATGTGCATTCAATATAGATTAATCCAAATATGAACAGTGCATCAAATAACCTACATTACTTTTCTTCTTTTTAAACATCAATCAGTGAAACCTAGTAATTATTTTTTTTTAAAGTAATGAAACCTAGTAATTAGCATACCAATTCTAATCATTTCAATTTCATTTCCATCTTAAACAAAAATTTCTGACCAAAACAAAATAGGCAAAAAAAAGTAATAAAACAATTGAAACTAATATAGTATTAAAAATTAAACTCGGTAATTAATTAATTAATCAAATTCACCTTCACATCAAAGGCGGGGAGAAGCCTAATCAAACGAGGAAAAGCTCCAGCATCAAGGATAGCACGAACGCCTTGGTCGACGCCACAAGCAAAATTACCTAAAACAGTAGCCGACTGAACCATAAGGTTTGAGGCTTGGTTGAGATTTCTTGGATCAGAATTTTTTATCCTTTTGGTGTTGAGCATACATTGTTAATTGTCATGGTGGAGACATCATCAACAACCTTGTCAAAATCCATGTCCATATTTGTTAAAAAGCAGTGTTCAGAGGTTGTTTCTTGTTTAACAAGAAAAGCAACAGTTATATGTTGTAAGAGTTGGATGAGTAAAATTCTAATCGAGAATTACTATATTTTTGGTTTATTTGATATCTATATATATATAGATAACTTTCAACTCTTTTTCTCACAATCTTTCGATGTGGGTCTATTACTCTGAAATGTGAGGATTGGTTAGCTAATTTTTGTCTCAATCTTTTTCTCACGATCTTTCACACATGGCGTGAAGGCAATCAAAGCACGGATTAGTTGGCTAATTTTATAGTCTCAACCAAAGTTCTTTTGATGAAACAGTTTTAGAAGTTCCCCCTAGAAAGCTTAAGAGACTAAATTTATAATTTAGCCTACAATGTACCACGAACTCACATAGTGTACAGTGTACTGACTTGTCTACTCTTAGGTATCCAATATTTCAAACGTTGCATATTGTATATCTGAACTCGTACCAAATATTAAAGCGAATTGTGAAACTATGGATAAAACAATGAGAAAATTAAGAGCTTTTGTGAGTATAGTTAAAACTAGAATAAACTATGCACAAAAGTTGTGGCAGTGGCAAAGAAGAACTTGAAGCTGTGAGTACAAAAGTTGTTGAATGATGTGTGTGTGTATATGTTCGATGAAAAGTGAGTTTTGTAGATGACACTGCATAATAAAAGTAGCTCCCTCCCCCACTAACATTATGGTGAAACAAGGAATCCAAGAGATACTACTAGTATTTATTTTGGAAAAGGAGATCAACCCTGTGCAATGTGCATGCTTTTCAAACACCTACTCTATTTATTTACAGTATTTGGTGAACGAAGAGTTTCTATTTCTACCTCTATAAGCAAGCATTGACCCCAAAAACAAGGGAAGAACTTTATTCACCACACCATAATGACCATATCACTTTGGGATGCACTTGCTTGCACCTCCAAAAAGAACAATTTTTTGTGCCGTGAGAATCATGTGTAGTCTTTTAGAAATATTGGGTGGATAAAGTTCCTCCCTAAAAACAAAATGCTCCAGCTGAAAAAGGGGAAGGAGGGATAAAACGCTCAAAAGGGTTTGTGGCTACAAGTTTTAAATAATAATGATAATCGATTTTTTTGCATTATCCAGAATTCACCTTCAAAACTAATTCTTTATGAGTGACGAATTATAGAGGTTCAGCACAAAGGGAGAGCTTAAAAAATCTAGAGCCTTATGTCAACCAGCCATATGATGGATTGAGAAGGCATCATTTGGCTGTTGAAACAAAACATTATTTAAGCTCATAAACAGAGCAACAAAATTGAGTAATCTGTTTATACCAAAAAGAGAAAAACCAATTTATGTACCACAAAAGATAGTTTACAAATTACAATATATGCATAGACACCAGAAACACCCTCAAACGTTACCCCCTCGGTACTTTGTTTACACATACAACTCCACTATTTGTGGTTACATCAGAACCACAATGAAGTTGAACTAAGTTCTAAAATTGACACCGACTACTCGTATATGGTACAATAATACTATAGCCTGAAAATCTACTCTGAGCTCCCAACTTACAAAAAGTAGTATATAACGCCGGTGATAAGAAATATAGACTTTGGGGGGTAATAGTAACCGGGTCAGGAGTGCTTACTAAATTGAAAAACTTTACACTGCTCTGACTGGTTCAAAAAAATAAAAGCAATCCGATACACCTGCAAAGGGAAGCATTTTAAAAAGCATGAATGAATTGAACAAATAAAATAATAGAACATGTTAAAAAACCCTTCAAGTAAAACATGCTACTAATACACTAGTATCAGTTTTTAAAAAACAGAGCAAACAACAGATTGACACTAAAACAAAGCAAATGGAATCATAGTTCATTTAAACTTAAAACAGATATTAACAACTAACTGTCAACAATTCCATTTTTCAATTTTGCATATATATAATAATTTAATTTGTAACCCTATTAAAAAAAATCTAGAAAGGGACTTCTAGAACAGACAAAGTTGTTGAAGCAAGCCACTGAAGCATACCTAATTGGAGCTGAAGCAGAAGGCAGGATACCCATTACTTATAAGGTGTGAAAACGGCAGAAAATAAACTCTATTAGGATTTCTCTCTGAATGCATCCTAAGGGATCCAAATGGAGGAACTGACTGATTGACTTAACTATCACCAAAAGAAATAATCTGTCCAAGTGCAAGTCGTGCTTGAAGCTGCATCAACAAAAGAAAATTTACAAATTGACCAAGAGGAAGTAGAAAATAAAATCAACTTGGAATGAAGATGAAAGGACCTTCACATCCATGCAAGAGTCATTGACCATCCTCTTGATTTGAGAAACAATGCCAAAATTGCGCAGTTTTACAATCCGGCCAAATGCACCAGGACTTGCAGGAACGGTGAGATTTACTATGACCCAAGCAGCAGATGTGCGTAGACTGCTGTCAGTACTTTGCAAATGCTGGATTAAGAAAGAGTGAGATCCATTTTCTGTTTGTGGAAAGAGCAGCTGCATTATGGCTTCTTTATGAAACTCATTTCCACTTGCAATATTACTGAGCACATACATCCCCTAAACAGTAAAAAATAATATTCAGCACGAAGAATAAATATTCATACAATGTTTTCATTTTCATATGTCCATGTTTACCATAAGCATCGGAAATTTTATATCAAATATTATTAATGGCTCACTCAATATCATTAAAATATTATGAAAGGATCAGTTAGGAATAGGATACTGGAAAAATTTAATGAATAATGCATTCTCCAAATTTTGATATCAATGCCTATTGTAATGAATCAATTCCAACAATGTTCGATCAATTCAGAAATTATTTCCACCTGTATAGCAATTTCAATTTTTGAGGATTTTTGCAATTGCCTTCCAACAGCATCCAGTATGATACCATCTTCAACAAAAGCAAATTCAACACAATCCATACATCCGTCAACAAGATTGCGAACAAAGGCCAAAGCTTGCTCTTGAACAGAAGGCTCGGGATCTGCAGTATACAGAATCAATGACAACTTTCTTTTTTTGGCCAATGAGAACTTTCTTTTGGCAGGCACCAATTAATCAGAAAAGATATGGACTAAAAGTGAAGATTATTACCACAGATAAGACTAGCTACTGCAGACACTGTCAACTCCATAAAAATTGCTTCCTTACACATCTTATCTGCAAGAAATACCATGTTCCGCAAGGACCACACAGCATTCAACCTTAAAGAGGAATCCATAGACTTTGTCAATTGGACAAGCTCTTTAATGCCTCCGCATTGTATGATTGTTGACTTATCTGGTGTGAAGTCCACTACTATGTTGCTAATAGCACCAAGTGCTGCAACCTGGAAGACAACATAGAAATAGCTATGCTTACCAACTTTAACTAAACTAAGAACTAATGAGGTAAAATCTCTGTAGAAACAATTAATCTAGAAGCATAACATTTGGTAAAGTAATGAAGTGTTGGGGAGGCGAGTTCATTTTCGAACCAATAAAAGGTAAGCTTATAATTATCATTAATAAAATAATAAATTGGATAACATATATGGCCTTCGTCATTTCCTCATTTTTAGCACCAGATACAATACTGCTAGTGTTCAACGGCTCAGTTCGTTCAACAATAAGCCAGATTTTCTTGTAACACATGATACACATCTGTATTTCTGTATTTGGTGACAAGATCCAAATAAGATTAAAAGAAAAAATAGTCAATCAAAAAACCCTTCTTCTGAATACTGAATTATGAATATCATTGTCCAATAGTTTAGTCCAATATTAACAATTTAAGTTGGCCCTCCCTACTCAGCATCAATTACAATACATCTTCAATAGCATACTTTCAAATTCAATGCTAAGCTTTCAATCTCTAGTACCAAGTCTAAATTATTAAAATTTCTTAAAGGATAGTTTAAAAAACTCAATGCAAGCATGTATTATCGTGAATAGACTGGCAACAAGGGCCAAAGAGTGGATAAATAATGACAATTTCATAAATAAAACATTGGAACTTTTATGATGGGTGGTGGTACGAAATACTTATTGAATGAGAAATGAAAAATCACTGAAATCCTTATTAATTGTCTTTCAAAACATGTCGAAAACAATCTGTTACACCTTCCTAATACTACTCAATCATATTAATTAACCAACTATTAAGTCAAAAAATTGATCTCTGAAGTATTTCAATTTCAAGCTTAATCTACATGAACAGGAAGAAAATAGCACCAAATTCTATATCTAAAAGTTACACATATCAAATTGAATTATAATTTAACCCTCAGATTTTGTAAGTTTAGATTCCAATAGTTCGGTACGATTATCATTTATGCATTGCTTGATGAAAGAAAGCTACATAGCACTCACTTTAACTTAAATACAAGGGAAAAAAATTATAAATATGATTAGACATACTTGGACAGAAGTGCACAGATCTGAGAGAAGCCGGACCAATGGAATGACAATCCTTTCATTCGTGAAATAACCTGCACTCAAACTCTGAATGGCATTTTATGAGAATTAAGCTATAAATAACATAAAAAACATGAAGTCCAGTTAGTCACAAATTCCATACCTTGACTGATCGTGAGACACTTTTTAAGCAAATGCAAGCTGCAATGCGCACATTAGCTTCATCATGTGTTAAGGCATTAATTAATAGATTTAAGACCTACATTCACAAAAAATAGGAGTTGCACATGGACTTAGTATCTGTGTACATGGTTTACCAATGCAAATTTTGCCATTACAATATTGAATAGCATCTAGAAATGAAAGACACTGCATCAATTCAAACATGATTTTGGTGGAATGAAACACAACAATAAAATTATATAATCAACAGTATAAACTAAAATTATTATGGAAAATAAGTTTAGGCCCATCTAGACACAGGAAAGAAGATATACGCTTAATGGATCTTACATGTTCTATAAAATAAAAAGAAACCATTTACATATATCCAAAAATGACAAGATGCAAAGACAACGAGGGAAAGGAGAAAGAAAAACTCAATTACAACATTCTGTAGAAAGCTAATTTCAAGTTATTTAGTGTCAAGATTCATATCTAGTAAGCCTTCTCATTATCTCATATCATATCTAGTGAACCTTGTCATACGGTGATATAAGAAAGGATAATTACAATTTTCCTTTTTTCATGGGTTATTTTTGCAGCAAAGAACTCAGTTGCATTTGCATATAAAATGAAGTGAGGCGGGGGGGTGTTGCAAAAATGGTTATTAGCAACAAATACATGAAAATTAGTAGTAGTATCCATGAAACAACAAACCTGCAATGACATAAACTTTGACCTGCAGCATTCCAATTTTGAGCAAAGATCGGCCAGTGCTAGAAATATCCCTTCAAGACGTTTGGGATGTAAGGCAC
Source organism: Trifolium fragiferum (assembly GCA_954870985.1). Classification (NCBI taxonomy): domain Eukaryota; kingdom Viridiplantae; phylum Streptophyta; class Magnoliopsida; order Fabales; family Fabaceae; genus Trifolium; species Trifolium fragiferum. The sequence goes on along the minus strand of OX940791.1, from coordinate 1,186,305 downwards.
AATTTTGCAAGTGATTGTAGAACTTGTCTATAGCATTTGCCTCAAATGCTAACTTCTGCAAATCTTCCTTTCCAGCAATTAAACTCGAAAAAGCAAAGGAAGCCTCTTCTCCCACTTGACCAGAATCATCAAGGAGCTCAAGCAAAATATATATCAATTTGGTTTTGATTCCTATGTCTTGCAAATAGCAAGATGAAGAATTCTTTATGCAAATTAGGCACAAGCAGGCCAGTAACCTTGTCCGAGGATATTTGTCCTTGGTTAATTCAATTACAGACCGCAACGCTCTTCCACTTTGAAGCTCCACAAATTTAGAGACAGCTTCTGGATTATTTTTAAGAATTGTAGCTAAGGACTCTAAACTAGCATCTCTCTGGCTTATAGAACCATCAAGACCACTAATAAGTTTCTCTAAAGAACCAGCATGACATAATATATTTTGTTCATCACTTGTCTCACACGAATGAATAACAATGCCTGCACCTAGTCCAGTAAGATTTTCATTATCACTTTTCAATAGTGAAAGTAGAAAATCCATGTTTTCTTCCTTATAAAAATCAAACTTCGGAGCCAGTTTTGACTGATAAATCATTCGTAAAGAGCGTGCAGCCGCATCCACAACCTGAAACCAAGTGAAGAAAGGTTTATTTGTATCACAATAAAAGTGTGAGTTTGTGTTCTCATTCTACCTAGTACCGATTATATGCAATAAAAGTTTATGTGCATTCAACATAGATTAATGCCCATTCGAACAGTGCATCAAATAGCCTACATTTCTTTTCTGCTTTTTTTCAATTCGTAAAGGTATCAATCATTGAAACCTACTAATAAATCTACCAATTCTCAGCATTACAATCCCACTTTCATATTAAACACAAATTTCTAACAACACAATATAGGAAAAAAAATTATTTAAACGATTGAAAGTAATTTATCAAAAATTAAACTCTGTAATTTAATCGAATTCACCTTCTCATCGACGGCCGAGAGAAGCCTAATTAAATGAGAAAAAGCTCCGGTGTCAAGGACAGCATGAGCGCCTTGGTCGACACCACAAGCAAAGCTACCTAAAATGGCAGCGGACTGTACAAGAATGTTGGAGCCAAAATCGGAATTGGCATTTTCTTTTGCAAGAGCATCAGCAACGGCGGGAAAGACTCCGAGCTTGATGTATGGGATATTCTTAGTAAGGTTACCAATTATCTTATTCTTAACCTCTCTGATAGCTTTGAGCTTAATTTCATAGGGAGAAGAGAGGCGGTGGAGGATTGGATCAAATGAGGGACAACCGGTAGTCATGGTGACGGCGAAGGAAGGTCATGCACGGTGGAGGAGAAGGCGTAACTACCTCCACATTCCACAGCTATGATGCTGAGATTTCGGAAGTTATGAGATAGGGATTAGGGAAGGACACTCCAATATCCGGGATCGGAGAACCTGCTCCCTTACTTCCTCATACACATTTAAGGAAAGAACGAGAGATCTCGCTCTAACACAAAACACTAGACACAAATTCTAAGATTCTAAGTCATGATCTAGTACCTCACCGGATTGACATCATTCCATAAACAAACCCCCAATCCTTGGTATTTCAACACCAAGGCATCCCTTACAAATTTTAGCGACAACAATCGGTATCACAATAACTTCATTCTTGTTCTTGTTCTACCTACTATATACAATAATAGTTTATGTGCATTCAACATATATTAATCCAAAAATGAACAGTGCATCAAATAACCTACATTACTTTTTCTTCTTTTTTAAACATCAATCATTGAAACCTAGTAATTAGCATACGAATTCTAACCATTCCAATTTCATTTCCATCTTAAACAAAAATCTCTAACCAAAACAAAAATAGGCAAAAAACATTAATTAAACAATTGAAACTAATTGATTAAAAACTAAACTCTGTAAATAATTAACTAATTATTTAATTAATCAAATTCACCTTCTCATCAACGGCGGAGAGAAGCCTAATCAAATTCGGAAAAGCTCCGGCATCAAGAACAGCACGAACGCCTTGGTCGACGCCACAAGCAAAGCTGCCTAAAACAGCAGCCGACTGAACGATAAGATTGGAGCCGAAATCGGAATCGGCGTTAGCTTTAGCGAGAGCATCGGCGACGGCGGGAACAGCTCCAAGCTTGATGTATGAGAGTTTCTTGGTGCGGTTACCGATTATTTGATTCTTAACCTCTCTTATAGCTTTGAGCTTGATTTCGTAATCGGAGGAAGAGAGACGGTGGAGGATTAGATCGGAGGAAGGACGAGATGAAGGCATGGTGACGGCGGAGAAAGGTCATGCACGGTGGAGGAGAAGGCGTAACTACCTCCACATTCTACGGTTACGATTCCGAAATCTCTATTTATTTGTTTTTTGATTTTTTGATTTTTTTTTTGTTTTTTTTTTGGGATTTTTTTTTTTTGTTGAGATGGGAATGGGAAAAGAAAAGAAGAGGTAAGAGAGGTTTTTGTTTACTATTTGGATTTGGATATCGAAAAGAATGGAATGGATATTGGTGAAGGTGTATTTTAAGTCATAAGTTTTGACTTATTTGGAACTTTGTATGATTAGAAAGTGGCGCTCTTTTTCTTTAGTTTCAGCTTATTCTTCTTCTTTTCCTAATTTAATTCATTTTAATAACGTGCTTATGCGTTGTCAGCTTAATTAATTCATTTTAATAACGTGCTTATACGTTGTCAGCTTAATCAATTTCTTCTTTATACTATTCTTCTTCTTACAGTATACGTAGTTTTTTATTTTTCTTGAAAAGTTCTTCTTCTTAGTGGAAAAAAATTTTAACACTCACTTTTTACGTTCCATATCATCTTCTCTCTTCTACCTAATAATTTAAACATTCATTCAATTTTTATATTCTCTAATGTTTTTTCATTCAACATTCTACCCTACCATTTTTTATTTCATATTTTTATTTAAATTTATATTTTTGTTTTTATGATTACATAAAATTACAATTATCAATTATAATTAAATTAAAATTATACGATACAAATCATCGATTAAAATAAAAAATTATAATTATCGATTAAAATTAAATTAAAATTATCGATTACAATTATAATAAAAGCAAAATTTATTTAAATAATTGATACGATACAATCACCTTAACTTAATTTAAAATACAACACATAAGTGCAAAAATAAAATTAGGTATGACTGGTTGAAATTTGGCGCAAAACCAAAATTAGATATGTTTTGAGGATATTGGTTGGAAAATTGATTTGGATTTTGATAAGTGTTGGGATTTTGATAATTGCTGGGATTTAGATAATTATTTGGATAATTAGAAGAATTTTAGGTGTTGAAATGATTATTGGGATCAATTTCCCTAAAATAAGACTAAAACTTCAAAATAAACACTAATAGAAAGATAATAATAATAATAATAAGATTAAGATAGTGAAAAACTTGGTTTTTTTTTTTTTGTGTCTAAATCAAATAAACCAAATCTCTATTTATAGAGAAAAAAATCATGAATTTTGGAAAATAAATAAAAAATTAATTTGCAATAAAATAATTGAGTTCAAAGTAATAATATGTTAAAGATTCAGACAGCCAATCGCATGCTGCCACGCGCCCCATCTTTATCCAACCATCTTCTCTTTCTGCGTTTGTTGGACGACCACTCTCTCGGTCGGGCGTGTGCTACACGCGCCTGCTTGTAGTGAATGAAGACGCGACATGTGTTTCCTGTGGCAGATTTCAACATAGTTGAATTTCTTAAACTCCTCTTTCCTTTAGCTCACTTTCAACACCCTCATTGTAATAAATTGCTCTATTGAAATACCTTTCAATACACTTTCAACACCCTCATTGCGTATGGTCTTATATTTTTACCAGACTTTTTGAGAATAATTACGACATGAGTTTTATCAAAGACGGATAATTCGTAAAACTGAGTTTAATGTTTGAGTGGAATAATTTATTGATAGGGATTATAACCGAATTTTGGATTAACACAAAAAAATAAAATATGTTCGAGAATAAGTAGTTGATGGTTGATAAATCTACTTATTACAGTATATTAAAAAAAACTACTATTAAAAATTTTAATTTGTACAATTTTTGTAATGTTAATTCTTATGTTTGAGAAATTTAATAGTTGTTTCAATGGTCATTAATGGAGACCATTCATGAGTCTCATAAGTGTAGTTTAAATGGTAGTCACTAGGGATATTATTTGAGTGGCCGAGGTTCAAACTTCGAATTTCACGTTTTTTCATATTTAAATATGCGAGTCTTGTCATTAGGCTACTTGAAAAAATAAATGGAGACCACTCATGTTTGTTGTTAAATATCATTTTTGTCCCTGAGTGTTCGCGAAATTTTAATCTTAGTCCATATATGTTTTTATGTTGCAAATATATCCTTGGATGTACAAATCTTGTTGGTTAATGACATTTAAGCCTTTCTTTTTTGACGAAATGTTTGTTGGTTGTGGTAGTTTCAATATTAGACAACTATTATTGCTTACAATAATAGTCTAATATTCAATTTACTCCCACATCATTTCTTTAATTATTTTGATCTATTAAAAATACTAAAATAAAATAAAATATCAATTGTTAGTTGGTCCAGTGGTAATTGACGTTGGACTTGGTAGGAAGAACCACAGTTCGATCCCCTACAACTGCAATCGGGAGGGGGCTGCAACCACTTGATGTCAGAACTAATTCTCGAATTAGATTAGGCCCTCAAGATGTTGAGGCCATAGGTTACAAGTCTGCTTAGTGTCTGTTATAAAAAAAACCGGAGATTTTCTATAATTTATGCTAGTAGGATAGTTGTTAATGCTTTGAGTTAATGTATTTCATCTATAGTAACATGAAATGAAATAGATGTATAATAGAGAAAGATGTCTGCTTCCAATAAACGATAATAAGTTGACATTTTCAAAATTATATTTCATGCACAGACACAGTCACCTATATTTGTCGTTGGGTACAGATTTAACAACTTATATTCCAAATTAAAGCTGATTTCCTAAAATATAATATGAGTCGTGCGATCATCATCCAACGGTGGTTATTCGATTTATTTTTTATCAACTTCATGATTCTCTTGACACTGAGATTTTGAGTCCAACCTTTTCCTAAATCCCTTCATCGTGTATAGGTGTATAGCATGACATTGCCTCCATTTTGCACTCATAGCACGACTCTTTATTTTGTTTGACATATATGGTGATGTAGATACAAAAAATAATGTAGCTATTAGTGGAATTCACACCCACGCCAGTCTTGGGGGTTATCTGCAATATGTTTTGTATATTGTAACATCTCTTAGATTTGTTCGCCAAGTCATTTGATGTCATTTTTTATGGCATTGAGAAAAGCATTGTCCAGACCCATGAAAATCTCCGCCCAGGATAAGGAAAGACTTAACATTTATTCTATTCCCTTTCTCCCTTAGGAAAGACTTGCCATAGACATCTCCCTCCAGAAGGAAGATGTAAGACCACACAACTCCAAATTCACACTCTGCTAGAAAAGAAAAAAAAAAAAAAAAAACTTATTTTTCTGGATTTCCAATAGATGGAAGTTAATGGGAGTCAGGTCCAACAAAAGATCATATGAACAAAGTCCTCTCATCAAGGCGAATTGATCGCTGAAACTCTTTTTCCATAAGGTTGAAAATCTAAGCTGGCAAAACCAGTGACAAAAGGAGAGAACCTCTTGTTCATGTTCATAAAGGCAAACGAATTAATTGTCGCCGCCGGAACCCCCATTTTAATTAATGCATCAATATTCAACAAAAGAGGATTCCTTTCGACCAAACATACTACTCTCAATATAACTCCGCAAATCCACCGTCAACCAACAGACTCTTCTCATACCCCGCCATAAAAAGATTGACAATAAGAGTAGTATGGTTGGTCAACGAAAGATAATTAAACTAAATATCCCCCGCTACACTTAGAACCAAATAGAAGAAGAAAAAAAAAATGAAAAGAAAGAAATATTCAAGTGAGCGAAGATGAATGAAAAAACCTAAATCAGAGAGTTGCATTTATAGGCTTAGAAGCGGTGGAGCAACGAAATTTTCACCGAATTAAGTGTAAAATCGTCAACAGTCTTCAATCCTAAATAAACTTGTGGATGTGGTCGGTGATTCAATAACCAAAAGCATTTAATTCTTCAACAAACATAGCAAATGTACGTCAAATATAATTAATGACTCAATCTGCTGACCGAGTCCTGAGACAAAAAGTCCTCCGATATAAGTTCGATCATTTTTCAAACACTTTGTCCCTTTAGGGCTTATGTTTGGGGGTTTGTGGACTAGAATAAAATATTAGGACCCAAGTTAAGATCGAAAAGAGAGTTTATGACTTTACACAAAGATGAGTGTCATATCAGTGGGCCTCATACGGATATAAACCCAAAACAAAAGTAGTCATAAGGGATGTATCCAACAACTCTATTTGGCATGAATGGACCATCCACAATCTTGGGAGTTATTAGATAGGAAATGACACTCCCATATCCCGGATGGTAGAGAGATGAAGAAAAAGGAACCGCTACGAGACCCCGCTCCCTTAGTTACTTTTTTTTTGACTAAGCCTTACTTCCTTTATATATACTAGTTGCCTTCTGTGTCTGTTTGTGCTCACTTTTTCTATTAACGTTGTTATGTTGTAGTGTGTGTGTCTCTCTGTTATTATTTTTCTTGCTTGTTCTTATTTAATTTTTTTAATTTCTATAAAGTGCAGTTCGAATAAAAATATTTTTGTTACTTGATAACTACTTAACCTCCTTTTTAGTCGTGCTTAGTTATTAAGAAATTTTATTTATTTTTTTTACTAAAAAAACGGAAAACCAAATCTTTTTTCAACAAATACAAATATTTGAATAGAATGAAGGGCAAAATTGACAATAAGAAAAATTACACCAAAAGGGATTATTCTCTTTATATACTGGTATAGATTATTCTCTTTATATACTGGAATAGATATATATACACACACATTTAAGGAAAATAAGATACATCTCGCTCTAATCTAAAAGCTAGTTATTTATTTTTTGTTAAGATTATTTTTTAGAAATTAAATAAAGGATTGTCAAGGTACATATATTGTTTTTGGCTTTTATCTAAAGTTTTTTTTGGCACATATGCTTAATAAGGAGAGAGAAAAAAAAACAGAAAGCAAGAAAAAGAAAATTAGAGACGAGGATATTGCATCCTCGCAACAAGCCATCTATTTTTTCATGTGGTGTATTTTAAATCTTCAACTTCATATATATATATATATATATATATATATCTCCAAATTTTTTGCTAGAAAATTTGTAGCAACATTATATTCTCTTAGAGGAAAACAAATTCACCTCTCAATTTAAGCTCAACAACTCTTGCTAAGTATTGGTTTTGTTCACTCCGTGTTGAGTGATGATATAAAAACAAAAAGAAATGTCATTTGTTTATATAATCATGATTTTTCGGATTCAATATATAATCATAAAAATTAAAACTTATATGGAAATAAGAAGAACTTAAAATTTAGTCAAAAAAGAAGTACTTAAAATGAAAACTAAAAATTCATATTAAAAATTATAAAATATAATTATTTGTTAATTAAATATAGTTTTTAATTAGGATTATTTTGTTATTTTTTAAAAGAAATATGCATAATATTGTTGGAGAGGGTTATCTCATATAAATTAGTAGAGAGATCAAATTACATTGGTGCAACACGTAATTGCATAAGTAATGTTACGAAGTTCAATACCACTTTAACAGTTTAACGAATATACATTTTTATTTTACAAAATCTACCAAGCATTTTCAAGACACATTACAGGAACCTCTGAAAAAATTATCCTCATTTATTTTCTTCAATTATCAGGTTCTCGAACTTTTTGATGTTCAATTCATATGTAGAAATTATAATTTTTTTAATCCATTTCATTTCACAAGTTTTTATCTTGGAAAAATAATCGGTTATTTTACTCCATTTTATGTCTATCCTGTAACTCTTTGTCTCGTCTATCTTGCGCTGCAAGAAATCCCTTTTTCGTTCATTCCAAAACCACTCGAAATCTTCAAAACCAATCGTTTCAATAATAAAAACAAGTTTCAATTCTTCAATAATGCTTCAAAATAATTTTGTTTCATATTCATAGTGGTGAATTTGAAAGTACTATGGTATTTGCAGGGTATTTGAAAGTACTATGGTGCTTACCATGTTGAGTTTAAGTCTCTAATTCAATGTTTGGAAGTTGAATCATTAAAGACAAAAGAGCGGGAACAAGCTACTACTAAAGAGTTAGAGAAAGTCATTCGACAGATAAAAGGCATGCCTGAAAGTCAAGATAATTTGATTGATTTGAAACTCGATGTTCCAAATAATGATGGTTGTGAGGTTGAAAACCCCCCCGGTTCAAAATCGAAAGGTCGACCAAAAAGATCAAGGCCTGAAGGAGGTGTTGAAGTTGCAAAGAAGCCTCGTTACTGTCAAGTTCCAAATTGTGGTAGAATTGATCATGACGCACAAAATTGTCCTAACAAAAAGAAAAGTATTGAAGTATTGCCTTCTCAATCTCCAATTAAGTAAGTTAATTGCTAGTTTTTTATGTTGATATCTACATTTATTTAATACTATATAGTGAGTTGGCCAAAAGAAAATTCTTCATAAATTAAAGTGAATATAATGAATATTGGATGGATGTAATTAAGAAAGCCTCGTCAGTATAGGAACTAGTGGAGGTAATTAAGAAAGTCTCCTTGCATTGGTTTCTTGCAAAAGGGAATGTATCTGACTCTAATGAATATGAATAGGTGAAATTCCAACTAGAATGCTTGCTTCAATAGGAGTACATAGTGTAAATGCAGTGTGTTTTGATAAGCACATGATTTTTTGATGTTTAACAATGGGAAATTTTTGGGACCGGAGTGTACTTTGATTCATCTATATGTATAATAGCTCTTGTTTGCTGTTAAAAATATAGCTAGCAAAGTGCTATGTGCTGGTGGGACTTACATTGGAAGAATTTTTTGTTCCTAAATTGTAATAGCACGTGTTTTGTAGTTATGAGATTTATTGATTGAAAAAGTTTTGTAGTGTCACACAAAGGACAAGGCTTGTGTGACGTTTACGCGGGAAAGGCAGCCTGCCTTTGGTCTGTCTACAGCCGTTCGATCAATCGTGCGTTTCAAATGATGACACGTGTCACATTTTTTTGTTTTTTACAAAAATCACAAAATAAAGTCAGAATATACGGAGCATATTACTTCGCCGTTTCTTTTGTGTCTGACCCGTTCTCAACAATCTGCCACCTTCTCTCCCGTTGTCGTTCGCTGTTGATCTGATCCACCACACTCCGTACACCTGACCGCCGCCGTAACCGGTAAACCTCTGTCGACCAACCTGCTCCGTCGACCGGAACCAAATATCTACAAAACTTTCGTCGCTCCGTTGTTCTGAATCGGTGCCGACATGACGCCGTATCAAGGTACCACAACGGCGGGAGGTGCAAGGAAGCTTGACAGCGTTGGAAGAAGGAGGAGATTTACAGCTTTGGAAGAAAACTACTGCTGCAACATTTTCTGAGTTTAGTTTTTTATTCAGTGTTTTTTTAAAAAACAAAGATCAAAACACGTGGCAGCATCTCATGTACACGATTTATCAGACAGATAGGAATGGTTCAATGGCAGCCTGACTTTGGCGCTATAAAGTCACCTAAGCCTTGTCCGTCACACAAAGGAGCCATGTAGTAGACTATATAATAATGAGTGATATGTCTAAAAAATGAGACAAATGGTAATTATATAATTTTGAAAAACAATGAATCAGATGCTCAAGTTTAAATATCAACATGATTTATCGCAATAGTGAATCTTGATCGTCAATTTACTATTCAACTATTTTGAATCTACAATTTGAATTTTGATAATACTACACGATATAAAATTTTGGCCATTCATTTTTAAATTGAACAATCTAAATTAGTTATTGTATGCAGCAACATTATCTTCTCTTAGAGTAAGAGACAAATTCAACTCTTAATTTAAGCTCAACAACTCTTGCTAAGTATTGGTTTTGTTCACTCGTGTTGAGTGATAAAAACAAAAGAAATGTCATTTGTTTATATAATCATGATTTTTTGTTCAATATATAATCATAAAAATTGAAACTTATATGGAAATAAGAAGCACTTAAAATGAAAACTAAAAATTCATATTAAAAATTATAAAATATAATTATTTGTTAATTAAATATAATTTGTAATAATTAGGATTATTTTGTTATTTTTTTTAAAAAAATATGCATAATATTATTGTTGGAAAGGGTTATCTCATGTAAATTAGTAGGGGATCAAATTACACCGATGCAATACATAAGTAATGTTACAAAGCTCAATATCACTTTAACGATTTTTATTTTACAAAATCTATTATTGGATTCAAAGTTTATATCAGATTTTTTTAAGGAAGTTTATATCATATAAATTATTCATGTAAATTTTTTTTTAAAAAAAATTAAAATAATTTAATATGTACATTGAAATCTATCAAAATTAACAGTTTATGTATTTTTGCTGAACAGTCAACACCATATGACATTTTAAAGCATTTTCAAGACAAATTCTAGGAACCTCAGAAAATATTATTCTTATTTATTTTCTTCAATTATTAGGTTCTCATACCTTTTTTTATGTTCATATGTAGAAATTATAATTATTTTCATCCATTTCATTTTAACAAGATTTTATCTTTTCTTGAAAAAGAATCGGTTATTTTACTCTCCATCTTTACTTTCATTGAAAAGGAATATAATTTCAATAAATCAAATATAAAAGATGCGTTTGATCTGCTAAAATATAAGGGACTTGACAGAACAACTACAGTTGTATTGTGTTTGATTGTAAAACTATTTCAGGGACAGAACAACTAGGAGGCAAGGGATAGGACAAAAACGGAAATTTTTGTCCTCCACTAAACCACAGCACGACTTTTTGTCCCAAGTACAAGTTGTTTAAATACCAAAATATCATTTTATTCACCGAACATCATATAAAACGAAAAATTGTTCAATATCATAAAAGTTTGTTCTGTGCTGTTCTGGCATGTGTTGTGTTGTTCTCTCTTGTGTTGTTCTGTCTGGTACTTACTCATTAACAGATCAAACGCACGCACCGAATGACAAATCAATTCAATTTGCAACAATATCATCATCATCATCATAGATACGCAACAAAACACCCCAAAAGCAACAAATTGCAATAGAATCGTGCTACTCATGAACAAATCAACATTGCAAATCGATTCAATTAATTAGCAACAAATTTCATTTATGATTGTTGTGAATTCAGCATACTCGACAATGATTAATCCCCTCTCAATTACCTACACATGGAAAACGCATTGAAAAAGACAATGACTTCAAAAGACAAAATGCAAGAGCTTAGACATGTCAATTGTGAAGTGTGATCATCCACTTAGATTGGTTCGGTGGTATTGACTTAGGACCTAGAGATGTACAGTATTTCTTCTTAAAATCTCATATTTAATTCTCTCTGATGTTAATTTAGTGGATTAATTTAGTTTATTCTAAAAAAACTATGTGGTCCACTCCATCCACACACAAAACTAGGTAAGCACAATCTCCTAACTAGCTAAGCCAAATATCCTAAAGTGGTGTCCATAATAAAATCAGTTTCCCAAGTCCTAACTAGTGCTAAGCCAAATCTTAGAAAAAAACAAAAAAACAAAATTTTGCTATTGAATTTAGGTTAAGCACCACAATTCTATTCAAAGCATGATATTTTTCACTAGAAAATATATCCAACTCATTTTTGCCAAGTATGTGAATATCCTTATTTTTCTTTAAAGATATGAATTCAGTTAAGTGGAGACACAATATATTAATATAAGAAACCTTAAGATAAGATATCCAATTCCAAATAGCTAGAAAAATTAGTCAAAGATAATAATCATAGTTCCCACTAATTGTCTCATCACCAACATCAAAACACTACTTGAGCCATGTGTGAACTCTGAACTGTGAAGTGCATTCTCATCATGCATGCACCATAAATTTATTAACATAAGCTATGCCACCATTCAATACTTTCATTTATTTACTCACCGACAGCTGCATAGAGCGTGTATGACATTGACATATCTCATTCACAATTTCACATTAATCTATAAATATAAACATTTGGAGATTTCGAGTTCAAATGTTGATCGAAAAATAAATTTTTTTAGCAAACTTTTACATGTTTTTCCCTCGAATCACTATTATAAATAAATAAATTTAACTTATAAAAGTCATTTATCATGTCAAAAAAGTTGATGTTAAAACTTAAAATACATAAACTTTTGATTCTATGAGTATTCTTTTACAGAGTTCGAATTCAAAACTTTCCATTTATTTATTTTAAGATATGAAAATTTGATCATAAAAAATTTGATAAAATAATATATAAAAATCTTTGTTGACTAAATTTTTAATTGAATGTAACATGATGAGACATTTTTTTTGAAAATAATACTTAAGTTTTTTTAACAAGTAAAAATGAAACTTATATATTAATAAGAAGTCCTGATCAACACAAAAGGTACTAATCAAAACTCGAAAAATTTACAAAGACTAACCAGCCAAACAGCCACTAGTCATCAAAGAAATTAAACTTTAACTTTCTCTATCATTTAATGGTGATACCACTATGGATATCATACATTATTAATAAGTCATTAATTCTATTAAATTTGTTATAAAAAAAAAATAATATTAAATTGATGATGTGGTACCTTAAATAAGATACCGGTATTATCAATTTTGATATATCTATGTCACATCATGAAACTTCAATAATAAAAAAAATAAAAGCATACAAATCATTATTTTATGATACTCTTTTTGATACTCTTATTGAAGATGATCTTAGTGCTTTATGTGACAGGTTTCTTGCCTGCAAACTTGTGTTTCCATTTTAGACTAATCTTTGCGTTTCCAACTTTGTCAAAAATACACTACTAAAATAGTCCTAAGTATTAATAATCCATTAATTACGTCTTAACTAGTATTTTCTCTCATATTTTTACAAGAATTGAAAGATTAAATTAATCTGTTAATAATAATTTAAGAACTATTTAGTATATTTTGATAGTTTAGACTAAATTAAAAGAACAGTGCCGTTCCTGACATTTTATGGGCCTTAGGCAAAAAATAATTCTTTCATTTAATATAATAGCATTAATACATACTTCTTGGATATATACATTTTTGAAAGAAAAAAAAATTCCGTTTTTCATTACCACATAAATGTTTCTTAGACAACATCTTCTAAGCTTCAGATGGAAAAAAAAACTCAAGTAGAGAACAAAAGCACATGGAAGTAGAATGCTGACTTCGAAGAACATTTGAAAAATCGTAAGATCCAAATGGTTAAAACTAGATGCAAAAAATAACATGTTAAGTATTAACAATTTGTAGAAAATAAATTATATAACTTGTTAATAAAATTAATTAGAACACAAAAAATAAAACAACATCAAAACCTAAACAAGAAAAACCAATAACATTCTAACATACCTTACAAGAATGCAACAATTAGAGAAAAAAACAAAACAAATTCAATAGGAATTAAGAACAAAGACAAGCGGTGCCGTCTTTTTGTTGCTCTGTAGGGTTCTATTTCAATCCTACAATTATGTCTAATTATTTACTATATGTATAAAAAAAAATTGGACCTCAATCACATTTTAAATGACACATATTTCTAAGGTTTAATCATATTTTATTTCCTTAAATATAATTGATTTTTTTAATAATAGTATGTTTTCTTTCGTCAAATATAATTGATTTTTTATTTTCAATAATAATAGGTAGATATAACAAAATATTTTGGACCTCTAAAAATAATGGGCCTTAGGCCATTGCACCCATTGCCTACCCTCCGAACCGGGCCTGTAAAAGAGATTGATACTTTAGTGAGATTAGAAACTTACTAGTGTATTTTTTTTTAAAATTATTTGGGTTGGCTTAAACTAAAAGTCAAAAACTGACAAAAGGGGTGGAAATGATTATGTTTTTAGTAAGAGTTATATTCACATTTAAAAAAAACAAAAAACAAAAATGAGAATCATGCAATGCCAAAATAGGGAAGCTTCAGTAAGTACGATAAATTGGAATGGTTGTTGATTCATCATTACTCTTTCCCTCTGCGTGCCCCTTCCTCCACTCCTCTTTCCCTTTCGTAACTCTTACTAACTACTCTCATCATTTTCTCTCTATATCTATCTATATATCTATCTGTTGCAATTCACAATTCAACTTCCCCTTCCATCTTCTTTGTTGCTATTTTTTCCATAGCCCACAATCATAATTAGCTTTCATTTCATTCCTGCATGCTCATTTTCATATAAAGATCGTTTCTTTACATCTGGGTGGTAAGAAATTCTATTAATTATGTTTATGCAATTTCATTTAATGTTTGTTTTTGAAAAATATAGTTTTTTTATTTCATGCCCATGAAATGATTGATTAATTGCCAATTTGGAATTTTTAGCATTTAAAGTTCCCAAATTTTTTTTTTTTGTTTTTTAATTAGTAATTGGAATCTGTATGGTTTGATTTGTGTAGGGCAATGAGAAGAACTAGCTAAGCTTGAAAAATTGAACTTTTTTTTTTGGTTGATTTGAATTTGGAGGGTTTTTGCAACTATGAGAATTTGGAGATTTTTGTTGCTACTTATAGTGCTATTGAAGAGTGATGTTGCATATTGTGATTACTTGATTGGACTTGGAAGCTATGACATTACTGGTCCTGCAGCTGATGTTAACATGATGGGGTATGCTAATGCAGAACAGATTGCATCTGGGGTTCACTTCAGATTGCGGTCTCGTGCTTTTATTGTTGCTGAGCCTAAGGGTAATAGGGTTGTGTTTGTTAATCTTGATGCTTGCATGGCTTCACAGCTTGTTACTATCAAAGTACTTGAGAGGCTTAAAGCAAGGTAATAATAATAGTAACTAATCTTTTCTCAAGATGTTTAATTATGATAGTTAGTTTTAGAAATTATGACAATAGATTGATTATGAAGAAGGAGATTTTCTATAATTTCTGCTAGTAGTATAGTTGTTAATGCTTGGAGTTAATTTGTTTCATCTATAGTAACGTGCAATAGATTCATAATAGGACAAGGTAAACCTGCTTACAATAAACGATAAGAAGTTGACATTTTCAGATTTGGATTTCATGCATTGACACAGTCACCTATTTTTGTCGTTGGATGAAGATTTGACGGCTTATATTCCAAATTAAAGCCGATTTGTGAAGTAGAATGCGAGCCATCTGATCTTCATCAAACGGCAATTATCCCATCCCTGTGTGACTTCATGATTCTCTTGACGCTGGGAATCCGGGTCCAACCTTTTCCCGAATCCCGTCATCGTGACGACATTGCCTCCCCTTTTTTTACACTCCTGACACGACACTTTATTTTGTTTGACAGATATGGTGACGTATATACAGAAAATAATGTGGCTATTAGTGGAATTCACACCCACGCTGGCCCTGGGGGCTATTTGCAATATGTTGTGTATATTGTAACATCTCTTGGATTTGTTCGCCAGTCATTTGATGTCCTTGTCGATGGCATTGAGAAAAGTATTGTCCAGGCCCATGAAAATCTCCGCCCTGGATCAATTTTTGTCAATAAGGGTAAGAAAATTGAGACAACTTGGCAAATAAAACAAAGACAAGGAAAATGAGTGTAATGATGTAAATTTTCTTCTTCCTTTTGGTGATATTACATTATTACATAATTTTAAATATCTTATGTTATCTTCAACTTGCAGGAGAGCTTTTAGATGCTGGTGTTAATCGCAGTCCTAGTGGTTATCTCAACAATCCTGCTGCAGAGAGAAGCAAATACAAGTATAATGTTGATAAAGAAATGTCTCTTTTGAAGTTTGTTGATGATGAATGGGGTCCTGTGGGAAGCTTCAATTGGTTTGCTACTCACGGGACTTCCATGAGTCGTACAAACTCATTAATTAGCGGTGATAATAAGGGTGCTGCTGCACGATTTATGGAAGACTGGTTTGAGCGAAAAGGTTCTGTAAGAACGGATTCTGTTGAATTTGAAAATGACGAAAGCTTACCTCGAAGAATTTCAAACATAATTCCCACTCTTCACAATAATCGTAAGATTTTTATTTTTCTTACGCATTTGGCTGCAATTCATCAGTTTTGCTCAAATAATTGTCCGATTAAGAATATCATGTTAAATGATCGTTTAACATTTCAATCACACTGACTTCATTTTTTGAAACATTTTATAGCTTCCTCCCCTCCAAAACCCTCCAAACAAATTTACCCCTTACAGTCTTCAATGTTGGTAGACTTCAATGGAAATTGTCTACAAAACATACATGAATGATACCTTACTTTATATAAGTATTAATATTTAATGTAAATTATATTTTCTAGGACATGAGTAATGAGTTGGATGGATATTTGATGAACATATTTATAAAATGAATTATATTTTCTGATCTCCTCACTTAAAATTTATTGGTATAGATCATGAATTACTGGAACTTGCTGCCTCATTCCAATCTCCTCCCGGTAGACCAGCAACCAAAACTTCAAGTGTTGCGAGACGTGTGAGAGGTGTCCTTAGGCAGGTTAACAAACCTAGATTTGTATCTGCATTTTGTCAATCAAATTGTGGTGATGTTAGTCCAAATGTACTTGGAGCCTTTTGTACAGACACTGGACTACCTTGTGACTTCAATCACAGCACATGTGGAGGGAAGAACGAGTTATGCTATGGCCGAGGACCTGGGTACTTATTTATTGCCTACACACTCAGTTTTTCTGTTAAGTTGGCAAATTTACATAAGTTCTTGCGATAACTAAATTGCTTCTTGTAATTAATATTGCAGTTACCCAGATGAATTTGAAAGTACACGCATTATAGGGGAGAGACAGTTTAAAAAAGCAGTGGAGCTATTCAATGGAGCATCCGAACAGATTAAAGGAAAGGTGGATTTTCGACATACCTTCATAGATTTCTCCAAGCTTGAGGTAAATGTTTCTAGCAATGGTGCTTCTAAGGTAGTAAAGACATGTCCTGCTGCAATGGGATTTGGATTTGCTGCCGGAACAACTGATGGACCTGGAGCATTTGATTTTAGGCAAGGTGATGATCAGGTATGCAATGATTCTGTACCATATGCTTACCCTTTATCTTAGACTTGCATTCTTTCATTATGCTTACATTTTTTTGTGTGTCAGGGAAATCCTTTCTGGAAACTTGTCCGCAACTTACTGAAAACGCCAGACCAAGAACAAATAGCATGTCAGCAACCAAAGCCTATTTTGCTTGATACTGGTGAAATGAAGATTCCGTATGATTGGGCTGTAAGTTACTCATTAATGCTGAATATTATGTCTTGTAGTCTCTACTCTCCAGGCTTAGTTCAGTTATGGTTAATGGCATAGAGACTGGTTTTAATTAGAGCATTGCATAACTTGATCTTCCTGGCTTGTTCACTTTATTAATTTAAATTAAAATAATTTCAATGGAGTTGTTATTATTTATTTTGGAAAAAAAAAATACTATACATCTTATCTTAGTTGTTATGAAACTTTTCGAAGACCTACATTTGATGTTCATGGATGACTTCCTTATGTCTCTTTCCATTTTTTTTCTGTCGTACAAATAGAATATAATTTATGATAACATTTACTTATTCAGCCTTTTTCCTTTGTGTTCCTTTGCAGCCTTCGATACTCCCAATCCAGATCCTCCGAATTGGGCAGTTTGTTATTCTTAGTGTACCAGGAGGTATTACTCTTAATTTCTTGTAACGATGTTACTTTGCAATTTATGTCCTTTACATCTAAAATGACGAGTTTCAACTATGGACAACCTTGGTCTAATCAGAAGTAATATGTAAACCGAATCAATGAAAATCAGCCTATCATACATTCTTAGCTGTTGAATGTCTTTGAGAATGAAAAGATAAAAATATCTTGAACTATTCTTGATCATGATGTTCTGACTATTTGGGTCGGGGCACTACTTTGTGCAATTCAAAGCATAGCTAAGTAATTACTCTTTTTCACTTCAGTTTCTTGTTTAATATGTTGTTGTGCTATTATATTAAATGATCATTGCTCTTTTTCTTGGAAGTTCATTGTTCCTATGTATGCATACAAGTGATTTTGAGATAATCCAAGTTGGCCTATCTATTTCTTTGGGTGATTCATGCCTGTTGTAATTGTTTTAATTCTGACAGAATTTACAACAATGGCTGGGAGGCGGCTTCGTGATGCAGTGAAGACAGTGCTAAGTGGTGACAAAAGCTTCGGTAGCAACGTTCATGTTGTTATAGCAGGGTTGACCAATACCTATTCACAGTATGTGACCACATATGAGGAGTACGAGGTGCAAAGATATGAGGTCAGTCGTAACTTTTATTGAAAGGGACACAAACCTTTTTTAGATTGCAGTAGCAAGAGCAAATGGAACATTATTTGAAGTTTACTATCTTTGTATTGGCAAGACATATAGATGGAGACCTAAAACCTTCCTAGCATATAGAATAGTCGGGTGTCTACTTCTACCTCTCCTAGCTCTACACGATAAAATCATTGCGCATCCTTGTGCTGGCCACGAACCAACATTTACAAACACGTGGGAAATGTTATATTATGCATTGACGTTTCGACTAACATCATAGTCATATAGACCTTTATTAAAACATTTTTTTACAATGACAATAATGTTTCTTGCATATGAACATCATGCGTAACTTTCTAACTTAATTTTTTATCGTGTCAGGGTGCCTCTACGTTGTATGGTCCACACACATTGAGTGCATACATTCAGGAATTCAAGAAGCTTGCACACGCTCTCATCGGTGGCCTGCCTGTAGAATCAGGTCCGCAACCCCCAGACCTTCTCGACAAGCAAATAGGTTTCGTAACACCAGTAGTGATGGATGGAACCCCTCTTGGTGCAAATTTTGGGGATTGTACCTCTGATGTGCCAAAAAATTCCACCTTTAAGAGAGGTGATACAGTGTCGGTTACTTTCCGGTCTGCTTGTCCTCGAAATGACCTTATGACTGAAGGTACATTTTCTCTCGTTGAATATCTCCAAGGAAAAGATACTTGGGTTCCTGCTTATGACGATGATGATTTCTGCGTGCGCTTCAAGTGGTCAAGGCCTTTCAAACTCAGTACACATAGTAAAGCCGAAATAGAATGGAGAATACCGCAGGATGTAGCTCCTGGTGTATACAGAATAAAACATTTTGGAGCTGCAAAGGGGTTGTTCGGGTCAATTCGTCACTTTACAGGTTCATCTAGTGCATTTGTAGTAACAAACTAAAAGAAGGCATATTGATCCATTCTACATGTTCAATGGTCGTAAAAAAGTTATTATTTATATAGAATTTGAGATTTGTTCATGTTGTACTAAAGTATATCAGAATATATAAATTAAATCAAACTCCATTATATCATTTTGGGGGGCTTTTATGCACAAGTAAGACATGGTGCATCCATTAAATCTGTTGAGATCACAAAAAACCATCATTATCTATCCTAACCTTAAACCAAATTTTATTGTAAGGTTTAGGATGATTAATTAAAGAAAGGATTATTATATTTATTGCAAAAAGTGAGAAAAAAAATTAAATAGTGTAATAAAATGGAGTATTTCCCCTGAGTTTATCTCAGTTGGTAGAGAGATCGTAGGAGTTAGGGTTCGAACTCAATTACTTCACTTATTCACCTTTAAGGTAAAATTTCTAGTCACTAGGCTACTTAACAAAAAAAAGTAGTTATTGTCTTTGTAAGCTTAACTCAATTGATTGAAACATCGCTTTTATATGCATAAGCCGGAGTTTGAACACCAACCGCTTCACTTATTTATTTTAAGGATAAAATTCTAGCTATAAAATTATCTGACAAAAAAAGATCCCATTTTTTTTTAAAAAAAGGAGCATCCTCTTAACCTAAAAAAATTTAGTCTAATTTATTTTGATTTTGACAAAATTATTTTCAACTTTGATAACAAAAACAAGATAGCGATGGACATATCATCACTGACTGCAACAAATGTTCATGTTCGCAATATATATCCGATGATATTGTCTTCTCTATTCTCTCCAAACTTCCTCTCAAATCTTTGAAACGATTTGCATGTGTACATAAATCATGGTCCCTCCTATTTGATAATCCCAATTTCATGACTTATGTACTGCAAGAGTTTTTTAACAAAGGATCATTCTTTTTATGAGGGTACATCTCTCTTTCTAATTATGGCAGTAGATGAAGTCACTAAGTATAATTATTATTTGTATTCGGTCACCGGTGAGAGGTTTGAGAATAGATTTAAATTAAACTGGCCAATGCCTTTTCTAGAAAATCAGGATGACCCTACTATTAAAATTTTTGGTGGTATTAATGGCACTCTTTGTCTCCATATTGTGTGTAATGCTTTTGAGAAAATGATATTGTGGAACCCAACTACTAATGAGGTCAAGGTATTTCCTTCTGAGTGTTTTAAACCTAGACATTCTTGGAGATATTATTGTTTGACTCGTCTTATAGTTGGTTATGACCGTGTTAAAGATGATTATAAGGTGATTTAGTTCACTTTTTGTTACTATCACTCTGACTTCCTCTGGAAGATATATAGTCTAAGAAGTAACTCATGGAGAAGAATTGATTTCAATATACCTCGTTTTTATATGTATGACTACGACCAACAAGTGTACATGGATGGAGTGACTCATTGGTTGGGTAGAAGTAAAGAAGGACCATATTTGGGGTCATTTAACCCTCTTACATAGATGATTGTTTTTATTTGGGTAACATTGGAGAGACTTGGTGATATTAAATGGGTCTATTGCTCACATCTTAAATAATATAGAGACATCTACATTTCACATTTCAATTTCAGGTGAAGTCGGTGTAAAAAAATCTCGGACTAAACTTTTTATCGCAGGAGATTCACCGTGCCTTGAGTAAATTTTGGACTATAAGGTGATTCGGTTCACTTTTTGTTACTACGATCATTCTGACTGCATCATCAAATCTTCAGATTAGTAATTAGGTTAGTAATTAGGGTTTGTTTTCCGTTTGGGACGAAGATATCCCCAATGACTGCATCATCAAATCTTCAGGTTAGTAATTATATACCCGATGATATTGCTTTCTCTATTCTCTCCAAACTTTCAATCAAATCTTTCAAACGATTTGAATGCGTGTGCAAATCATGGTGCCTCTTGTTTGATAACCCTACTTTCATGAAAATGTACCGCAATTTTTTTTTAACAAATGACCATTTTTGTTATGATGATACATCTCTCCTCCTACATCTCATAACACATGAACAAGGATACTTTGTTAAATATGATTTGTATTCTCTTTCTGGTGAAAATTTTGAAAATCGAGTCAAATTAAATTGGCCAGAGCCATTTCCAGAGTATGAGTATGATTGTTCTTCTTATGCAATTATTGGTCTGGCGAGTATTAATGGCACTCTTTGTGTCCGTATTTTCTACTATGACGATGACGTTGAGGCTGAGGAAATGAAACTTATATTGTGGAACCCAACTACCAATGAATTCAAGGTCATTCCTTGCAGCCCTGTTGTATCTGAACGTTATTTGTGGAATGTTAAGCCTCTTCATTATCTAGTTGGTTACGACCATGTTAATGATGATTATAAACTGATTCAGTCCACTATTTGTATACCATATAACCTTGATGAAGAAGCTATTACTTTCTGGGAGATATACAGCCTAAGCAGTAATTCTTGGAGGAAACTTGATATTGATATGCCTCATTTTTATAGGGAGAATGTACATGTGTACATGGATGGGGTGTCTCATTGGTTGAGTAACATTAAAACACATACAAATTTGGTGTCATTTGATTTTAGCAAGGAATCTTTCATTGCAACACCCACACCCTCTTACAGAGATGCTCCTTATAATTTTGATGTCTGGAAACACAAACACTTGGCGATATTGAATGAGTCTATTGTTTTTATCGTAAATTATACCGAGACATCTACATTTCACATTTCAATTTTGGGTGAACTCGGTATAAAAGAATCATGGACTAAACTCTTCATTGTTGGACCCTTACCTTACTTTGACTATCCTATCGGAGCAGGGAAGAAAGGCAAGATATTGTTCAGAAGAAAAGATGGCGAACTAGTCTGGTTTGATTTAAGTACCGGGATGATCGATGAGATTGGTTTTACAGCATTGAAATGTAACATGTTATTCCATAAAGAAAGCATTCTTCCAATTGGATGAACATATAGTTAGTTTTTTTTCCTTGAAGATTGAAAACAAGGTTCAGTACTCCCATGAAGATTGAAAGTCATAAGTATACAAGCTATCAAAAACAGGAGAAAGACAAATGAAGTGAAAGAAAAAGCTGAAGAGAGTGAGAGAACATTTAATCTGGTTTTGTATTTTATCTCAATGATTTGAATATTATTACAAAAACTATTTGTACTAGTTTCAATGCCGTGTTGTAGAATTATATTTATGTTGTGATACATTGTTAACATATAGTATAACTGTTCTGTTGGCTTATAATAATCTATTTCTCTTGGCTTATTCTCTTAAATTTCAATGAAATTGTCTGCAAAACATACCTGAAATAGCTCCTCTTAAAGTCTGAATGAATGATATTTTCAAGGATATCTGTTAGGAGAACAAGCAAATAGGCTTACTAACACCAATAGTGATGAATGGAACCTCTCTTAGTGTAAATTTTAGGGAGTGTAGCTCTGATGTACTCAAGAATTCCACCTTTTAAGATACCGTACTATGAATCACAGACACTCCTTAAATTAGTCGTGTTTTGGTGTCGGACATCGAGACAACACTAAAATTTATGATACATTAAATTATATCATATTTTTAAATTATAGTCAAATTAAATTTTGAAAATTAAGTCAAATTAAATTAGCCAGAGTCATTTCCAGAATATAATTGTTCTTCTTTTAAAATTATTGATTTGGCGAGTATTAATTACATTCTTTGTCTCCGTACTTTTTACTATGACGATGAGGATGATAAATTAAAACTTATATTGTGGAACCTAACTACCAATGAATTCAAGGTCATTCCTTCCAGCACTGTTGTATCTAAACCTTATTTGTGGACTGTTATGCCTCTTCATCATCTAGTTGGTTACGACCATGTTAATGATGATTATAAAGTGATTCGGTTCACTATTTGTATACGATATATATAACCTTGACGAGGAAGCTATTACTTTCTGGGAGATATACGACCTAAGCAGTAATATTTTTGGAGGAAAATTGATATTGATATACCTCAAGTCCTCAACCTTATAGGGAGAATGTACATGTGTACATGGATTGGGTGTCTCAATTGGTTGAATAAGATTAAAACACATACAAATTTGGTGTCATTTGATTTTAGCAAGGAATCTTTCATTGCAACACCCACACCCTCTTACAGAGATGTTAATTATAATTTTGATGTCCGGAAAAACTTGGTGATATTGAATGGGCCTATGGCCACATACATTAAGGACTAAAACATACTAGTAATTTGAAATTATATGGGCAAAATGGGAGGATTTTTTTTTGGGGACTAAAATTTAAATTTGCTAACTTTACAAAGATCAAAAGCACAAATTAGACTAAATTTTTTAATATGTGGTATGTGGCATTCGTACCATTTGCCTAATCACTAAAAGTTGACCGCAGGACTAAAGCTGAAACGAAAAAAATTACAGGGACTAAAAATATGATATAAAAAATGTAGGGACTATTTTTGGAAGTCCGCCTAAATATATGGAGTAAAAACATATTTAACCCTTAAAAATAAGTTATTTAGAACATGATACTCGGACTTTTGGAAGAAAGTAAGGACTAGAATTGAAAACAAAAAATTTAGAGGACTAAAGTTTTGAAAAAAATTGTTTAAATTAACGCTTTGGTTCTAGGGAAAGGGTCTCGAATTCTACCACGAGATAAATAAAGTATGACTAAAAAATGTTTTCACCGGTAATCGAACTCGAGTTCTCTTGAACAATTCGTCTAGAGAAAAACTCATTTACTACTTGAGCTAAATGCCTTAGTTAAGACAATTTTAGAGACTAAAATTAAAAATTACAGTACATGTTTTAACTTTTTTTTTTTTTTAAAAATATTATACTTCCTCCGTTTCTTTTTACATATCTTTTTAGAATAGTATCACAAAATTAAGGAAGTGTATTTTTGCACTTGATCTTCCTATTATACCCTTGTTTTAATCCACCAATAAATTCCTATCTTTTTGCACACACTTTCTTTTTCAAATAAATTTAATATATTATGTACACAAAAAAACAAAAATTTAATATGTTATGTACCAAAAAAAAAATTAGTTTTCCAAATATATAGCATTAATTGATTTTATTGAAAAAGAGTAAGATCAATTGACAAAGGATATATTTAACAAATCATACCCTTAAAATACAAAAAAAAATAATTAAATAGGAACGCTAAATCTGACACTAAAAGACGAATAAAAATGAACGCAGCTAGTGTGTTTTAACTTTTAAGGGAACAAACATATATTTAACTTTAAATTTTACTTAAACAAAAACAAGATAACCATTCATCAAAAAAAAAAAAAAAAGATAACCAAGAGTCCTTTGTTCAAAAAAAAGATAACCAAAAACGAATAATCCGAGATTTGATCACATCTTGTCAAAATCCAAACTCAGTGTTGTGTTGAGAATAATGCTTAAATATCTTTTGAAAATTTTAGATTTAAAAATATATTTAAAATAAAATAATATTAATATTTAAATTATAATTTGTTTAGAATTTTTATGATTAGTTTTTTTTTAAGATGCGATTTAGAAATTTGTTTTATCTGTAGCTCAATATATATATAGAGTCATCATATACTGAATAAATAAGAACTTGAGAATATATTCCCTCAAATTTCGCAAACAAAAACATAACAAATCATATCAACGCGAAATAAGATCATATTAAGCTCTTTGCCAATAAGGAAACACCCACTGCAAAAGCCCAAGCTAGCAGCCGTATTCTTCCTTTGCAACGTGATCAGATTACTGATGGACATATCATTGACTGCAACAAATGTTCATGTTAGCAATAGTTATATACCGGATGATATTGTTTTCTCTATTCTCTCCAAACTTTCTCTCAAATCTATGAAACGATTTACATGCGTACGTAAATCATGGTCTCTTGTATTTGAAAATCCTACTTTCATGACTATGTACCACAAGAGTTTCTTAACAAAAGAATATTCTTATTATGAGAGTACATCTCTCCTATATATATACGAAAGTAGATGAAGACACTAAATATCTTTTGTATTCTCTCTTATATAGTTAGTTTTTTTCCTTGAAGATTGAAAGTCATAAGTATACAAGCTATCAAAAAACAGGAAAGAAAACTTATAGAGAGTGAGAGGACATTTAATTGGTTTTGTATCTTTATCTCAGTGATTTGAATATTACAAAAGCTATTTGTACTAGTTTCAATGCCGTCTGGTAGAATTAAATTATAGTAATAATCTATTTTAACTTGCACTAACCTTGTTCTTTGGTGATGTGTTGGATTGTTGTATCATCGTTACATGGTTTCATAGTTCTTTTCTTGGACATATGTTAGGAGAACAAGCAAATAAACTTACTAACACCAGTAGTGATGAATGGAACCCTCTTGTGTAAATTTTGGAGAGTGTAGCTCTGATGTACTCAAGAATTCCCCCTTTTAAGAGAGGTGATACCATGCTATGAATCACGGACATTTTTTGAATTATGCGTGTTCTTGTATTGGACACGCGTCACAATACTAAAACTAGCTTATGATTACATTAATTTATACTTCCTTCATTCCTTATTATAAGAAAATGTTTGCTTTCTAGATTCATTGAGTGTTTGATGTATCTAGTTCATAATATGGTCTAGATACATAAAACATTCTATGAATCTAAAAAGCAAATTTTTTCTTATAATAAGGATTAAAAGGAGTATCATACTTGATAGGGAGGACCACGATTCGATCCCCCGCAACTGCGGTCGGGAGGGGGCTGAAACCACTTGATGCCAGAACTGATCCCCGAACCAGATTCAACTGGTGGTGAAAACCGAAAAAAAAAAAGGATTAAAAGGAGTATCATACTTTTAAATTATTATGGATGTCTACATGTCAATAGAATGAAAATGAAGAACTCCACGGGATGTAGCTCTCCAGTGTGTATACAATAAAATATTGTGGGGCTGGAAAGGGTATTAACTTCATTTTACAAAAATTATCTTTTTATGACACATCATTATATTTTTTTTTTGACACACGACATATTATTATTAAGACCTTAAAATTTTAAGTTTAATTATTTAACTATTTAATATTTAATTTAGAGTTATTGATAAATTAATAAATTTTAAAAAAGTTAAATTAATAAATTAACGGTTTCAAAAAAAAAAACTCGTCCAAAACATGATATTTTAATTTTTATAAAAAGTAACAACTAAAATTACAAACAAAAAATTTAGGGTACATTTGATTTGCAAAACAGCAAGTACTAGACAGAACATGACAGAATGAAACTATACTGAAGAGAGATAGAAAGATAATATTTTGTATATTCGAAAATAAAATAAATATTTTTGTATTTTTTATTGTTGTACTGTGGACAAAAAATTGTCGGGTGGTTTAGTGGGGGACAAAAAATCTTGTTTTTGTTCCTTACTACCTCTTTTGTCTAATTCCATAACCAGTTTCTAAATCAAACGTACAACAAAAGTTGTTCAGTCCAATCTTCCATGTTTTAGCATATCAAAGGTACAAAGAACTAAAGCTTGAAGGAAAATTTTATACGACTATAAAATTAAGGGGGGTGTATTCAATTAGGATTTCAATGGATTTTAAAAGATTTTTTTATGATGACAAAATCATGTGGTATTCAATTAAGATTTTAAAAGATTTTAAAAAATTCTAGTGGTATTCAATTAGGATTTTAAAAGACTTTAAAAAAGTCTAGTGGTATTCAATCAAGACTCTTTACAACTTATAAAAAGTCTTGTGGTATTCAAAAGTATTCTAATTTTGATGGATTGTTTAAAAAATAGGATTTTAATGGATTTTGATGGACTTTTAGTGAATTTTGAGCTAAAAAAAAGTCTTTCCCCATATCATGAGATTTCGATGGATTCTCATTTTTTTTTTCACCTTCCCTCTTATTTCTATTTCGTGTTTCTTAATTATCTTATGTTTTTATTGCTTATTTTCTCCCTACATCTCTTTTACGTTTCATCTTCATGCTCTGCCCGGTTGTTTCTTCTTCTCTTCTTCTCTTCTTCTTCTCTTCTTATTCAACAAACTCACAGACTTTTCCAAACTCTCAAAAACTTTTTACTTTCATCATTACTATACCAATTTCTTCTTCTTCTTCTATAAAATATGTTTTTTTACAATAAAACAAATTAACAAATTCTACATCTTTTTTACAAACTTTTGATTCATTACAACTTTTATACAATTATGTTTCTTCAATTTTGTTTTATTTATTTTTACGGAAAACGATCTTTTTTTTTTCTTCTTCACATTCATCTGCTTCATATACGTAAAAACATAAAAAGGGAACCTAGAGTTTTTTTTTTTTTTTTTAATATTTGGATTCCCAAATTATTGATTCCTTTAAAATTTTCCTAATATACAAAAGTTTCCTAATATATAAAGTATTATGAAATCTTGATTGTAAAAAGTCTTTTGAAAAAAATCTCTCTAAATCCATTCAAATCATTTGTTAAAAATCTTGATTGTAAAAAAGTCTTGTAAAAATGTCTCAGGAAATCAATATAGTCCAACAAAATCTCATAAAATCATCAAGATTGTTTTTGCCAAAATTATCTCATGAAATTTCAATCCAATACACCCCCCTAAAAATTGATATGTTTAGAGGAGAAAAAATATATTTAACCAATATGAGTAAAAAAAAAAACAAAAAGGAATAATCCTAGATTTAATTTTGATCATATCCTTGTCAGAACCCAAAATCCAAACCAGAAATAAATCGCTCTCTGCCAATAAGGAATTAAACGTCCGCCGCAAAAGCCCTAGCAGCCGTGTTCTTCCTTTGCAACGTGATCAGGTTAGCGATGGACATATCATCACTGACTGCAACAAATGTTCATGTTAGCAATAGTTATATACCTGATGATATTGTTTTCTCTATTCTCTCCAAACTTTCTCTCAAATCTTTGAAACGATTTGCATGCGTACGTAAATCATGGTTCCTCCTGTTTGGTAATTCTAATTTTATGACTATGTACCGCAAGAGTTTCTTAACAAAGGATCATTCTTATTATGAAGGTACATCTCTCCTTCTAAATATGGTAGTAGACGAAGGCACCAAGTATAAATATTATTTGTATTCTCGGTGAGAGGTTTGAGAATAGATTTAAATTAAACTGGCCAACGCCTTTTCTAAAGAATCAAGATGTCTGTCAAATTAAAAATTTTGGTAGTATTAATGGCACTCTTTGTCTCGGTAGTTTTAGTAATGGTTTTGAGAAAATTATATTGTGGAACCCAACTACCAATGAGGTCAAGGTATTTCCTTCCAAGTTTTTTAAACCTAGACATTTTTGGAAGCGTGTTTGTTGGACTCATCGTCTAGTTGGTTATGATTGTGTTAAAGATGACTATAAGGTAATTCGGTTCAGTTTTTGTGTCTCCGATGTCTTCTTTTGGGATTTGTATAGTCTAAGAAGTAACTCCTGGAGAAAAATTGATTACAATATACCTTATTTTTGTATACACAACCAACAAGTGTACATGGATGGAGTGACTCATTGGTTGGGTAAAAGTAAAGAACGATTATATTTGGGGTCATTTAACTGTAGCGATGAATCTATTGTTACAACACCTGTACCCTCTTATATAGATGATTGTCGTGATTGGGATAACGTGTGGAAACACTTGGTGATATTAAATGGATCTATTGCTCTCATCTTAAATAATACAAAGACATCTACATTTCAGATTTCAATTTTGGGTGAAGTCGGTGTAGAGAAATCATGGACTAAACTTTTCATTGTAAAAGACTTACCTTGCCTTGAACATTTTGTGGGAAAGAAAGGCAAGATATTGTTCAGAAGAAAAGATGGTGAACTAGTGTCGTTTGATTTAAATACCAGAATGATCGATGAGACTGGGGTTGAAGCAATTAGATTTAATTGTAACATACTATTCCATAAAGAAAGTATTCTTCCAATTGGAGGATTATGAGACTGGGGTTGAAGCAATTAGATTTTTATAGTCAAATATGAGGATTATGAGGTGCAAATATATGAGATGAAAACATATATGAAGCATGCAGCAAAACCCTTCTTAGGTTGCAGTTTTGTGTAGCTGAACCAAATGCAATATATTAGTAGAAGTTTACTCATAATTCATTTTTATGCCAATGTATGTATAAAAATATAAACATAAACAATATAGCTAAAATTTCATTTGTGGTTCTTTAAGTTAGACCTTATTCTTTATTTATTTTTATTTTTTTTCTGAAATTGATCTTTTGTGTTATATTTCATTTGCACAATTAATGTTTAAGTTATGTGCATCTTGTTCATTCATCGCGCTCCACACTAAAGATGAAATATTCACTATTTTAGGTTCGTTAATTCAAGCTATTGCTACCATGAAAAATTAGGTAGTTTGTTCTAAAGTTATTATGTAGGAGGGTGGGGAGGGGTGATTCAACACTATTTTGGAGGGATTGTTGGATGGGTGATACGCCTTTGTGTGAGGCTTATCCGCGTCTCTTCTCTATCTCCACCTTGAAAGAGGCGCGGATTAGTGATGTTTGGGTGATTCACGAAGGGGTGGGTCGTTGGGAGTTATTTTGGAGGAGGCGTTTATTTGTTTGGAAGGAGGAGTTACTTGTGTTGATGAAGGATTCTTTGCCTTTGCTGAGTATATCGCAAACAGAGGATTCGTGGTATTGGGAACCGAGAGAGGAAGGTGTTTTTACTGTTCATTCTGCTTATCTTCTCCTTGGTACTGTTTTCGAGCATGTAGTGGAATTTTCGGTTCAACAATTAAGTGTCTTTGATAAGATATGGAAAAGTACGGCCCCGTCCAAAGTCATTGCGTTTGCTTGGAAACTTTTTCGGAATAGAATTCCCACGAGGTCTAACCTTGCTCTACGTGGGGTTCAAGTGGCTGGTGGTGTGATTGATTGCGTTCACTACCAAGGAAATATTGAAGAGGCCCGACACTTATTCCTCTTTTGTGATTTCGCGTCACAAGTGTGGAACGCAATCTTCCGTTGGCTTGGTGTTATTATAGTGCTGCCGGCAGATTTATATGTGCTTTTTGACTGCTTGACAGGTGCAGCTGCGAATAGTAAGATTGGGAAAGGCTTCTCCTTGATTTGGCTAACCACCGTGTGGATGATATGGTGATCGCGGAACGATTTAGTTTTAGCGAATGGGATAAGAGAGGTCGGTAAGGTTGTTGATGAGATTAAACTCTTATCGTGGCGGTGGGGTTTGAGCCGGCGTAAGATCCCAATTTGTTTATATTATGAGTGGTGTTGGAATCCCGGAATTTGCCTTCGGCGATAAGGGTGTTGTTTAGCGGGGTGGATGCTGGCTTCGTGGTCTTTGCCTCTGGTTTTGCTTGGGTGTGGTCTGGGCGTGTGTATTTGTTTTTGGAGTCCTGCTATTGGCTCTGTTAGCATATTGTTAGGAGTATTGTTTTTGGGTGTGTTGGCTTTCTTTGCCTTTGTCTCAACTTTGTAATTCTAGTACTTCTTTTACTCTTTCTAATAACTAGTCGCCGGCCCGTGCGATGCACGGGTTCGGCGGAACGACATATTAATACCAATCATGATCGCTGCCAATCATGGTCGTTGTTTGAGATTAGGGATACGATATAAAGAGCGGACAGAAAATGTAATTTATATTAAACAAACACAACAATAGAAGTCATAACTGATCACAAACTTGAAATACAAACGAAAACATGCCATATAAATTAGTCACAATGAAATTCATAACATAAAGTGTTGCACTGACTGATAGAAAGTTTTGTGCCCCCCAGACGAAGTAGGTGCAATCAAGGTAGTGCGAACGCCAATAAAAGGAGCAATCTTGAAATGAATAACCTTATTGTTAGATGCTTCTGTAACACCAAATTTAATTGTTATCCCTTCCACCAATCGATGGGTTTTGCATATAGCTGGCCATTGTCCATATATTTGGCAAGATCTTTGAGAACCATCTTCAATATGAAAGAAACAGTCCCACGAATATCCCAACCAATCTATGAGTGTTAGCTCGGTGTCCTTGTTAGGAAGTGCATTCTCACATAAACCACTCTCGGCGGAACGACATATGTATGTCAATCATGATTGTTGCTTTATATTAGCGGTATGATATAAGGTAATTATAGAAATGTTTGATGTGAGTTCAAAGACTAAATCATACAAAGGGATTAACCAAATTAAATCAATGAATACAATCTCTATCCAACTAACGATGGCCCGTAGTATTGCACGGCTTTTGTGGAAAGTCATAACAAAGCGAATCAAGTGAAGCATCACACCAAATTTTATAGTGGATTTTTCAAGACCCGTGTCATGTATAAAATTTAATTTTTGCCTAAGAGTATACTTAATATAATCATCATTGATAATGAGATAATACAATACAAAAGTGAACCACTCTATTGTTGGATGGTTCAGTCATATCGAATTTCATAGTTGAGCATTCAAAAACCCATGACATGTATAAAATTTAATTTTACCCTTTTTTTGTGCAATTAATATGGTTCTAAAGGACAACTATCAGTTGATCAAAAAGAAAACTTCATTAAGACTTCAAACAAAATAGTTGACATCAAGGACCAAATCAAGTAAAGATAACTACATACATTGGAACTAATCATGCGCCACAAAGTAGTGTTGGCGCATACAAAAAAATAATATTTGATAATGTCAATTATTTGAATGCTCGATTAGGATGAAGTGATTTAGTTGCAAGCATTAAATAATTTAGAGATAGCATCAAGTTACGATTACAAAGTCTAAATTCATAAAAAAGAAAAATATATAGCATAAAAAGGATACATGCTTGTATTAAACAATGAACAAATGATTTTGATCGAGAAAGAGGCAAAGTAGATGAACCAACCCCCACAATCAAGACCACTCCTATGCAATAAATGTCTCTTGGGAGGATTAGAGATATGATACTTGACATAGTGCGCAAAAAATTTAAAACTTTATGTAAATGGGGCGCATAAATTACAAACCTATTTATAAGTAGCACATAAAAGTTAGTTAATTAAATTCGAAACATTAACATATTTAATTAAGAGTTGAATCACCCGTTATAAATATTTATTTAGAAGAGTCATTAAATGCTATAGAAAAGTTTACGATACATCTTTATAGATTAAAATTATACATTCTTAGTTCAAGAGAAGTAGTAGTGTTTTGTTAAGTATACTACAAATCTCTATGCAGACCCATCAATTTTTATTAAGTTAGTAAACTTGTACAACATAAAATTGACCATGTTATAGTGGTAATTGAACACTCTTAACTTAATAGATTCTTTTAAGTTGCGAGGTAGAAGAGATTCTTAATAGATTCTTTTAATTGAACATCTCTCTTAGGATTGTTATTGATGTGAACCTAAATCAGGCATTAGTAAATAATAGACAAAAACATATCAATATAAAGAATTTTATCCAATCATTCAATACTAAACATAAAGTCTAAAGAGACATTTGGAATATTGTCTCTAGCAAAACAACCATATGGACTTAACCAAACATAAACATCACTATAAAATTTCTCTTAAAACTTTTAGACATTAATTTCAATGTAATCAATCATAAAATTTCATTTAATGGGAAGCGTAAAAAACAAATAGGGTTTTAATGTTTTTGTTAAGGATAAAATTGTAATTTTCAAAAATATTGAGACAAAACTGTAATTTTTAAAAATAGAAACAAATTTGAAATTTTTAAACTCAATCATAAAATTCCATTTAATGAGAAGTGTAAAAAACAAATAGGGTTTTAATGTTTTTGTTAAAGGTAAAATTGTAATTTTCAAAAATATTGAGACAAAACTGTAATTTTTAAAAATAGAAGCAAATTTGAAATTTTTAAAAAAATCAGGATTCAAAATGCAATTTATAAAAGTACAGGGGTCAAAACGGAAATAATAAAAATGTGGTGTGTAAATGTAAATATATATAAGATACAGGGACAAAATTGTAATTTTATAGACTGATGATGATGTGGCTGGAGTGACGTGGCGGATGATGTGGATGTTGAGGTGTAAAAGGTGACGTGGCAAGATGGTACATGTGGCAAACAATAAATGGATGATATGGATTAAATGATGTCATGATGACATCATTGATGACATATGGTTGTAGGGTTTTCACCAAGTCCTTAGGGTTAACCCTTAAGAACCTTTACTATATTGTAGGATTTTTGCCTTTTTAAAAAAAAAAATGTATAAATAATGATGGATTGTTTTGTGGAAACTGAAGTTTAGCTTTTACAAAATCCACGGTGATTCACTATGATTATAGACTTATAGTCATATACATGCATTTAGTTAAATAAATAAAAGGATATTATTTCGTTTGAAGAAAAAAGTAAACTTGATTTAATATAATTATTTATTAAAATGATAAACTTTTATTTATTTTTTTATACAAAATATTAATTTTCTAATATATGCACCATTAAGATAGTTGTGTGTACACAAATTTGTTTTTTCACCATTGTTCCTTAGGTGTGAGATTAGGGTTTGTTTTTCGTTGGAGGCAGAAATATCCTCGATGACCGCATCATCGAATCTTCAGGTTAGTAATCATATACCTAATGATATTGCTTTATTTATCCTCTCCAAACTTTCAATCAAATCTTTCAAACGATTTGAATGTGTATGCAAATCATGGTCCCTGTTGTTTGATAACCCTATTTTCATGAAAATGTACCGCAATTATTTTTTAACAAATGACCATTTCTGTTTTGATGATACATCTCTCCTCCTACATTTCATTATTACGTCAACAAGGACACTATGTTAAATATGTTCTGTATTCTCTTTCTGGTGAAAATTTGGAAAATCGAGTCAAATTAAATTGACCAAAGCCATTTCCAGAGTATGATTGTTCTCATTTTGATACTATTGGTTTGGAGAGTATTAATGCCACTCATTGTCTCCGTGCTTACTACTATGACGATGAGGTTGATGATGAGAAAATGCAACTTATACTGTGGAACCCAACTACCAATGAATTCAAGGTCATTCCTTGCAGCCCTGTTGTATCTGAACGTTATTTGTGGACTGTTAAGCGTCTTCATCATCTAGTTGGTTTTGACCGTGTTAATGATGATTATAAAGTGATTCAGTTCACCATTTGTATACCACATAACCTTGATGAGGAAGCTATTACTTTCTGGGAGATATACAGCCTAAGCAGTAATTCTTGGAGGAAAATTGATATCGATATGCCTAAACCTTATAGTGATGTGTATATGGATGGGGTGTCTCATTGGTTGAGTAACATTGAAACACATACAAATTTGGTGTCATTTGATTGTAGCAAGGAATCTTTCATTGCAACACCCACACCCTCTTACAGAGATGCTCATTATAATTTTGATGTCCGGAAACACAAACACTTGGTGATATTGAATGGATCTATTGTTTATATCGTAAATTATACAGAGGCATCTACATTTCACATTTCAATTTTGGGTGAACTCGGTGTAAAAGAATCATGGACTAAACTCTTCATTGTTGGACCCTTACCTTACTTTGACTATCCTATCGGAGCAGGGAAGAAAGGCAAGATATTGTTCAGAAGAAAAGACGGCGAACTAGTCTGGTTTGATTTAAGTACCGGGATGATCGATGAGATTGGTTTTACAGCATTGAAATGTAACATGTTATTCCATAAAGAAAGCATTCTTCCAATTGGATGAACATATAGTTAGTTTTTTTTCCTTGAATATTGAAAACAAGGTTCAGTACTCCCATGAAGATTGAAAGTCATAAGTATACAAGCTATCATAAAACAGGAGAAAGACAAATGAAGTGAAGGAAAAGTTGCAGAGAGTAAAAGAACATTTAATCTGGTTTTGTATTTTTATCTCAATGATTTGAATATTACAAAAACTGTTTGTACTAGTTTCTATGCCGTGTGGTAGAATTATATTTATGTTGTGAACTTGTGGTACATTGTTAACATTTTATGTTGTTGTTTTGATGCTTATAATTATAAATTATAGCAATCTAACTTTGTTCTTTGGTGATATGTTGGATTGTTGTATCATCTAGTTACATGCATGGTTTCATAGTTCTGACAGATTTATTTATCTTTCTTCTTTCAATTCTTCGATTTATCTTTCTCATACAATTAATGAAGGACAATTTTGTAAACTAACT
Source organism: Trifolium fragiferum (assembly GCA_954870985.1). Classification (NCBI taxonomy): domain Eukaryota; kingdom Viridiplantae; phylum Streptophyta; class Magnoliopsida; order Fabales; family Fabaceae; genus Trifolium; species Trifolium fragiferum. The sequence goes on along the minus strand of OX940791.1, from coordinate 1,150,796 downwards.
CATAATTTATCTTTTCCATACAATATTTCTTAATTTGTGTAATGTGGTGAAAACAACTTATATTTTGGTGCAGATGGAGTATCAAATTTTTAAATTATTAACGGTATCAACGTGTCAGTATCTATGTCGTATCCGATGTTTCGTGTCCATGCTTCATAGATACCGTGTCAGTTACTTTTTTTTGCATGCCCTCAAAATCGCCTTATGATGATAGAAGGTGCTTCATAGTTCCCTGGTGTATATACAATAAAATATTGTGGGGGCTGCAAGGGTCTAACTTCATATTTTTACAGTTTCATCTAGTTCATCTGTACTAATTAGCAACACACTAAAGAGAGGTAGGCACAATGATTCATTCTACATGTTTAATGGTCTTCAAATCATGTTTGAATGACTTCATGAATAAAAGATTGATTCATTCTACATAGTTACTCTATTTGTCTAACAAATGTTACATTCTCTCTCAAAGACCATGCGTGCACATTGCTTAAAGACTTGTCACTTGTACCATAAATCGTTATGGTTGGCGTAGAACATTAGTAGATCGTTAGAGTTGAGTTGCGAGGTGAAGATTTCACATATCAAAAAGCAAACAAGTGTGCGGTCGCTTTAGCAAATATTGATTATTTTTTAGATTAATTATAATGTAATTTTTATCAGTCTTTGATTCCGTTGCATTTTCTCTTCTTGGTTGTTAAGCCCTCGATGTTGTAAAGAAAACAAAAACCCGCTTTTAGTTTCTTTTGGTTCCTTGCAATGGAAAGAAAGTTTCCTAGTCTTAAATTGGATTTTATACTTAAAACTGAAATTTGAAGCTTTTACGAAAACAATTAACCTTAAACAACCAAAATTTATTATAACTCATTTTTGTCTTAATATTTAAAAAATCTAATAGGTTGAGCATACAAAAGAAACTTTTGTTACAATTGTCTTCGTGAATACTTGTAGACAGGAGGTAACTTGATAGACAAGTTAGAAAAATTGAAAAAGGTTGAGCATACAAAAGAAACTTTTGGTACAATGTAAAATTTATGATTGATGTCTAAGAAAGACTTTAAAACTCAAACACCATTTATTTACAAAGATATTTTACATTTATCTCCTTTTAAAAATATGACAAAACTTAAACTCAAAATAGAGTTTACTTAATATGCACAAATAAAAAACTAAATTATATTATACACATTTTGGTTTTTTTTTCTATTAAATCAACAAGTCATGTCATGTTTTATTTCATCAACTAATCAAATTATTAATCGAACAAGAACAAGAGCAACAATAACAAGAACAACAACATTCACCTCATCTCATCACTCGAACAAGAACAAGAAAATTAAGGTTTGTTTTCCTTCAACCTCCGTTCGCAATGGAGATGGATACATCAAATGTTAAGGTTAGCAAACATATACCCGATGACATTGCTTTCTCTATTCTCTCCAAACTTCCAATCAAATCTTTCAAGCGATTTCAATGCGTACGCAAATCATGGTCCCTCTTATTTCATAATCCTTATTTCATGAAAATGTACCGCAACAATTTTTTAACAAACAACCGTTCTTATTATAATGATACATCTCTCCTCTTACATCTGACAACACATCAAGGATACTTAGCTAAATATGTTTTGTATTCTTTTTCTGGTGAGAATTTCGAAAACCGAATCAAATTAAATTGGCCAAAACCATTTCCCGAGAATAATGAGGATGTCCCACTACTATTTCAAGTGGATGAGGATGGCTCTGGTTTCGATATTATGGGTTCGGTGGTGAGTATTAATGGTATTCTTTGTCTACGTGGTTTTTACGGTGGTAAAGTGAAACTTATATTATGGAATCCAACTACAAACGAATTCAAGTTTGTCCCTTCTAGCCCTGACATATTTGAACCTTATCGGTGGTATGTTAAGGCATATTATCAGTTAGTTGGTTATGACCGTGTTAAAGATGACTATAAGGTGATTCAGTTTACGACTTGTACACCACATGACCTTCATGAGTCAGCTGTTTCGTTTTCGGAGATATATAGCTTAAGAAATAACTCTTGGAGGAAAATTGGTATTAATATGCCTCGATCTTGTATAAGGAATGATAAAGTGTACATGGATGGAGTGTATCATTGGTGGGATAACAGTGAAACACAAACGGATTTGGTGTCATTTGACTTTAGCAGTAAATCTTCCTTTACAACACCCGTACCGTCTTACATAGACGATAATTCTGATCGTAGTATTAAGGTTTGTAGACAGTTGGTGATATTGAATGGATATATTGCTTTGATATTAAATTATCCAGACACATCTACATTTCACATTTCAATTTTGGGTGAACTCGGTGTAAAAGAATCATGGACTAAACTCTTCATTATTGGGCCATTACCTTGCCTTGAATATCCTGTCGGAGCAGGGAAGAAGGGCAAGATATTGTTCAGAAGAAAAGACCATGAACTAGTCTGGTTTGATTTAAATACCGGGATGATTGACGAGATTGGTATTACAACATCAGAGAAATGTAACATACTATATCATAAAGAAAGCATTCTTCCAATTGGATGAACATATAGTACAAAAAAATTCATTGATTTCTCCCAAAAGATATATGATTATGGCTATTAGGATTCTATTATCACTTTTACTTTGATGGTTTACTCTCTTTCTATTTGCAAATATTGATATGATTTCTATTTCAATTGTAAGAATGGCTATTTGTATCTTTATCTCAATGATTTGAATATTACAAACACTATTTGTGTACTAATTTCAATATCATATGGTACAGTTATATTTATGTTGTTTTGATGCTTATAAGTTATAGCCATCTTTGTTTTTTTGATGCATTTAGTTACATGATTTCATAGTTCTGATGTGGTGCTTTTAAGTTTTACACAACTTATCGTCTTACGATGAAATTGTCTGCAAACCATACTTGACAAACCTCAGTTAGGAGAATATCTGGTGAAAATATTTAATAAATGAATCGTATTTTGTAATATCGCTTAAAATTTATCGGTATATAGACCATGAATTACTGGAACTTGCTGCCTCATTCCAATCTCCTTCCTATGGACCAGTAACTTCAAGTGTTGCTAGATGTCGAGAGGCGTCCTTAGGCAGATTGACAAACCTAGATTTGTATTTGCATTTTGTCGGTAAAATTGTGTAGATGATGTTAGTCTAAATGTACTTGGAGCCTTTTGTACAGACATATGTGACTTCAATGACAAAGCAGTGGAGTTATTCAACGGAGCATGCGAATAGATTTAAGGAAAGGTGGATTTTCGACATGCCTACATAGATTTCTCCAAAGATATGCCCTGCTGCAATCGGATTTGGATTTATTGCTGGGACAACAGACGGACATGGAGCATTTAATTTTACGCAAGGTGATGATCATGTTGTTTTAGCAGGCTTGACAAATACTTATTCACAGTATGCGACACATATGAGGAAATACGAGGTGCCAAGATTCGGGGTGATGCAGAGTTTTATTATCGAATAATAAGGTTCATATTGTCAAATGCCAATACATACATAGACACCTAAAAGAAACGATAGACCTTTGCTACCATATAGGAAAGTTCTTTCTGTACAAATCTCTGCTTATGTCTCTCACAGTTCAACATGTTTAGATCATTTCACGTCCTTATGCTGCCGATGAAACCAACATTTGACAGGCATACGAGACATGTTATATTATATTATCGATGTCTTGATCGCAGTCGCGGACATTTTCCTAAACTCTGTTATTATGACAGTAACGTTTCTTGCATATATCCATTATGTGCAACCAACTTTCTAACTTCAATGTATTGGATTTCATTTTAGACACTTTAGACACTAAATGTGGACATTTATTTTAGCTATAATTCAAATATTAGTTGGTTCTGTTAGTACTTACTTTTGGTTTCGATCAAAAGGAGTAAAGCATTCCACCTTAAAATAACACTAAACTTTGATGAGTACATGGAGCAAAATAAGTAGCAACTAATAACTAAGTAATGCAATAATAATCACAAACAATGAAACAAAAATAAACAACATGATGAAGGAGAAGAAGAAACACACAATATTGTTTATTCGGTTCGGTCCAACAATTACATGCATTTAAGGGAGAGAGTATCCCTCCATTCCACTAGTAGAACGAAATTAAATACATTGTGAAATATTTTGTAGATATACTAAGGACGACGACGAATAATAGGAATCACAAATAAGTCATTTTTTCTTCTTAGAGTAATTCCAAATGAATCAGTCATATCTAGATCTTCATTCTTCATTTTGTTAGGAAGCTTCCAATCAAAATGGTAAAGCAACCGAGCGAGAGGTAGTTCAATGTTGGGCAAGCCAAATGTAAAGCCTGGACACATTCTCCTTCCGGCACCAAATGGCAAGTATTCAAAGTCCGTTCCTTTAAAATCAATTGGGTTATTAATAAATCTCTCGGGTTTGAAACTCTCAGCTTCAACCCAGTACCTTTGATCTCGTCCAATTGCCCAAACGTTGACAGCAACCCTTGTCTTAGCCGGGATATCATACCCATTGATTTGGCATCTCTCCCTACTTTCTCTTGGAAGCAACAATGGTACAGTAGGATGCAATCTAAGTGTCTCTTTAATGATAGACTTTAAGTATATCAATTGGTGCATCTCTGTCTCATCCACATACCCCTTTTTATCAAACACTCTTCTTACCTCAACTTGTGCTTCTTCCATTATCTTTGGGTTCTTTATAATTTCTGACATCCCCCACAAAACAATCCCAGACGATGTGTCACTACCAGCGGCAAACATATCCTGCATATGGATTCCATACAAAACCACAAAAAAGATTATTAATTTGATGTACTCACTAAAATACTATTATTAGTTGAGATAATAATTATTTTTCCTTTTGGAAATCATATTTCTAAACATATGCAAATTTATAAACTAGTCTTTAAATTGTATTGTAACATGGATTTTTGGTCGTAGACTGTTAAAAAGTTTCACATCAGATGTGAAATAGTCTGAACATAGATTTATCACTAAAAATGATTTTTATCTTACAAGTCGGTTTTGTAGGGTGATCAAGTTAAACTAAAGTCTCAATTATAATAAGATGACTAACCTGAATGATTGATTTCAAATTATCATCAGTCAAGGGATGTTGCGAATTATCATTTTGTTGTTGAATATTGAGAAGAACATCAACTAGATTTTCATCCTTGTTTGCTTCCTTGTGAAGGCTTTTGTGTTCGTCGATGATATCTTGCAATATAATATCAATCTCTCGGTGAACCTTTTCGATTTTGGTCTTTGCCCTATTCACCCTTTGAAGTATTTTAATAGAAGGATACAAATCAGCAATACAAAATCCTCCCAATAAACTTTCTATTTGCTCTATTGCTGATTTGAATGCCTGTTGGTGTTTGCTTTTTTTACCAAACACTGCACGCGCTGTTATCCCATATGTCATTGAGAAAATCATATGAGTGAGATTAACAATTGATCCTTCACTTGCAGATATTGATTTAACAAGATTTGAAACCTCTTCTTCCCTTATGTACCTAAATGATTGGACACGCTTTACGCTTAGTAGCTCTATAACACATATCTTTCGTAGTTGCCTCCAATGTTCTCCATATGGAGAGAATATAATATCAGTAGCATTGTAACTCCATATTGTTGACAAAAGAAGGTTTGGCCTATCACAAAAACTTAGATCATGTGTTTTCATAATCTCTTTTGCCATTGTTGGTGAAGTAACTATTAGGAATGACACTTCTCCTAATTTTAGGTGCATCAAGGGTCCATATTTCTCTGCCAATTTTTTGAAGCCATGATGGGGAAGTGAGCTTGTGATAATTTGATGTATGTTTCCTATGAGAGGCAGTGTCCATGGTCCTGGTGGTAAATTCATAGTGGAATTATTACAATTCCATGTTTTAACTATTTTGATTAACACCAAGATGAAGATCAGAAAGGATGCTATAAAGGTAATATTAGAAAAAGGGATTTGAAACTCCATAGTTGTAGTTTTATCTTGGAGGAACTATGGCTAGATGAAGGTATGCTAAAGACTCATATAATCATCTGAATTTTCAAGTCAACTAAGACATGTTAATTGATATAATATTAGTACTTATATAAAATTAATAGAATATTAATATGATCTTGTTGTGTAATGAGGTGTCCATTGATAATAATTATTATTTTCCATTATTGCATCAATCACACTAAACATGCGCCTCTTCTTAAGTATAATACTAATATGGACACCCGTACGTGCCAAGCACTAGAATTTTTTATTTTTAGTTTTTATTTTTTGTCAAGTAGCTTAATGGCTAGAAAATCCATCTTAAAGATGAATAAGTGGAGTGTCCCGGGTTCGAACCCGGGCTCCTGCACATATAGTGCGATGTCTCTACCAACTGAGCCATTTTTATTTTTAGTTTTATAAATTTTAAAAATGCTTTATATATATATATATATATATATATATATATATATATATATATATATATATATATATATATATATATATATATATATATAATTCTATTTTGAAATTAATTAATATTTAAAAGTGGAAAATTGACCGTGTTATATATGAGTTATCTTTCATTCATAAAAATATAATGATTTTGGATTTTTTTGTTAGAATTAATGCTTATAGACTTTTTTATCAAGTAGTCTAATGGCTAGGAATTTCACCCATAAGGTGGATAATGGGATGCTCGGGGTTCGAACTTCGGCCCCCTGCATATATATATAATGCAATGTCTATCAATTGAGCTATGCTCATGGGACTTTAATATATATAGGCTTAATTAGTCCGCAAGTCCCTTAAAGATATTTTTTGTTTCACTTTGGTCCCTTAAAGAAAAAACGTTTCACTTTGGTCCTTATTGTTATGTCCGTCAGGAATATAGTCATTTCCGTTCATTTTATCCAAAAATTGTTAACTACCTCTAATACATAGATGAGTTGAAAATAAATCTATTGCATCAACACAACTTAATCAACAACTTCATTAACAAAAAATATAGACGAAAAGGACCATACTGACTGATGGACATATCAATAAGGGACTAAAGTGGAACGTTTTTTCTTTAAGGGAACAAAGTGAAACAAAAAAATATCTTTAAAGGACCTGCAGACTAATTAAACCATATATATATATATATATATATATATATATATGCATTTTTTTTCTTTTTTTTTTCTAAAAAATTCAATTAATCTATCAAGGGGATTTTGTTCTAATGGAAGAGGATAATCTTTTATGGGATGAAGAACTCATTCAAGAGCATCTAACATTAAGCCTTGTATCTTGACTATTAAGTAAAAGAAGCTTCTATTATATATCAAAATATATTTGATATAACGGAAAGAACTAAATCAAGCCGGTGTAAAAAGTAAAACAATTGAAACCAAAATCATAGACCTCACATCTTAATTATATTTTTGTAAAAAGTTCAATCAAAATATTCAAAGAGATCTGATCAAACGAAAGAGTGGTAATCTCTTAAAGTGTGATGAACTAAATTAAACTCATGTGAAACATAAAGAAATTGAGATGATACTCTTAGGCCTCTAATCTTAGTTATTTTTATAAAATGTTCAATTAAAATTATAATGAATTTGATCTAACAAATGAGGGTTAATCTCTTACGATAAGAAGATCTAAAGCAGATTCGTGTAGAAAGTAAAACAATTGATACCATAATCTATAAGGTCCCACTTCTTGATTATTTTTGTAAAGAGTTCAATTAAATTTTTAAGAGGGATTCCATCTAACAGAAAAAAGTAATTTCTTACAGTGTTAAGTATTAAATTAAGCCTATGTAAAAAGTAAAGCTCATAATCTCTTACATTTTAGTTATTCTTATAAAATGTTCAATTAAATTTTCAAGAGAGATCTAAACTAACGGAATAGTGTAATCTCTTACAGCATGAAAAACTAAATAAAGCTCGTGTAAAAAGTAAAACAATTGAGATCGTATTCATAGGTCTCGCGTCTTAATTTAATCTTTTAAAAAGTTCAATTGAAATTTCTAAAGGGATTTGATGTAATAGAAGAGAGTGATTTCTTACCGTGTGAAGAACTAAATCAAATATGTGTAAAAAGTAAAACAATTGAGACAATAACCGTAGATCTCACATCTTAATTATTGTTGTAAAAAGTTTAATTAAGATACCAAAATGAAGTTGATATATCAGAAGAGGATAATCTCTTACAGATGTAAAAACTAATTTAAGCCCTTGTAAAAAATAAATCAATTGTTTAGCAATTTATTTATTTATTGCATTACTTAGTTATTAGTTGCTACTTTTCCTTTTATGAAATTAAAATTGAACCCTAAATAACTAAATTTATTATAATTATTTCTACATAAATGTAACTGAATATAAATCATTTTAGCAATTTATTTATTTATTGCATTACTTAGTTATTAGTTGCTACTTTTCTTTTTATGGAATTAAAATTGAACCCTAAATAACTAAATTTATTATAATTATTTCTACATAAATGTAACTGAATATAAATCATTTTATATACAATTAATTTGAAATCAAATCCCCTATAATTTGAATTTGGAAGTGATTAAGTAAATATCATTAACAAACAAATTTATAGTTGATTTAGAGGAGTCGGATGAAGATAACTTGGAAGAGGAAGCAGAAGAAAGTAACAATGGTACTAGTACAATAATATTTCAAGATGGCAAACTCACATTTTTTAGTTGAATAAAGGAAATAAAATTTGCTACTTTTCGTTGAAAAAAATGGATAAACAATTTGTTTTATTATTATTTTTTAAAAATGAGAAGCGAAAAACTTTTATTAATTAAAAAGACGTAAATGATATTTTTACATCCATTTTATAGTTACTTAGTTCCTCATGTTGTTTTCTTTGTGAATTAAGTATAATATCTCATGCATAAACTAATCTCTTAAATCAGGTCAGACTATAATAGATGATAAAAAAAAAATCTCAAGAGATTTAACATTATTGTATTTCTAGAGTTGAATTCGAACTCAAAATCTCTAGTTAAAAGTAGCTAATATTTATCCAAAAAATGATAATTATTTTTACACTAAAATTAAATTTGATAAAGTTCCTTTCTTACTAGAGTTTTGATAAAGATTAAACATAAATTGATAAATGAAAAGCCATTCAAAAATTTAAAAAAAATGAAATTTTCATACTAAAAGTTTTTATCTCAAAATTTTTGTGCATTTTATTTTCTAATAGAGTGTTAAATTTGTAATAACAGCAAAATCAATTAAGCAAAGTTTTCGAGCAAACATGCAATTTAGTCCCCGAACTATCACTCTCTCACCAACTTAGTCCTTAAATTATTAAAAGTAACTAAAAAGTCCCTAAACTATTTTTCATCCATCATTTTAGTCCCTACCGTTAAGTGGCCGTTAGTGGTCCCTAAACTATTAAAATACTTCAATTTAGTCCCCAAGCTATCTTAAAAAACAACAAAAAATAGTCTCTAAACTATCATAAAAAAAAACTACAAAATCATCATTTAAAACTTATGTAGTAAAAGATCAAATAAATTTGCATCCCCAACAACAACTAGTATCCCATTAAAATCACAAACCTGAGTCTCTCTAGTCCATTGAAATTTTAAACCTCGTCATCCCAATCATTCTAGCAATAATACGTTTTAAAGGTGGTGCACCAGCGACAAAGCAAGCTGCTGCAAAGGCGAATCAGAGTGTTGTTGCACCTGTCGCAAAACCTACACTAGGTAAACCTATAAATATTAATGGTGCAGGACTGTTGTGGAGACCGAAGAATCCAGTTTTTAAACTAGTCGTTGCTGTCAAAAATACCGTAGTCAGTCCGGAACTTGTAGATCCGATAAAAGCATACAACAACACAAATGAGACAATGTCAATGAGATTCATGCCGACTCCAGGATTAAGCCGAGAAACACGCAATGAAGGATCTTTTACTTAGTGCTTTTGTTTGATACTTGCTAATGATATTTGGTTTTTTGCAATGAATGACTTTCTATTTAGTGTTTTTGTTTGGTCTTTTGTTTAAACCTTCTATTTAGTTCTTTTGATGGATTATGGTTTAGTTGACTTTTATGTAATGAATTTGATGAATTACGGTTTAGTTGGCTTATGTAATGAATGAATGAATTATGGTTTAATTTATGGTTAAGCAAGATCAATGTATTGATCAAAAGAGTGAGTTTTATGTTAAACGTACCATTTTTAGAATGATAGTGATGACGAAGTTTAAAAGTTCAATGGACTAGAGAGACTCAAGTTTGTGATTTTAATGGGATACTAGTTGTTCTTGGGGATGCAAATTTATTTGATCTTTTACTACATAAGTTTTAAAGGATGATTTTGTAGTTTTTTATGATAGTTTAGAGACTATTTTTTGTTGTTTTTTAAGATATCTTGGGGACTAAATTGAAGTATTTTAATAGTTTAGGGATCACTAACGGCCACTTAACGGTAGGGACTAAATTGATGGATGAAAAATAGTTTAGGACTTTTTAATTACTTTTAATAGTTTATGGACTAAGTTGGTGAGAGAGTGATAATTTGGGGACTAAATTGCATGTTTACTCCAAAGTTTTCTATTGTCGAGAAAAAGAAGAAGCTACATTTAAGCAACAGAAACGCACGATCCGACTGCGTTTAACAACAAGAACCGTTCTGATTTCTGAACACAGTGCTGGCACACTGAACTGAATCTAAGCTCCGAGAGCACGAAGAAGACGAAGAAGAAACCGTTAGTTAGTTGAAGAAATGTCAGTTCAAGAATATCTCGATAAATACATGCTTTCTCGTAAACTCGAAGACGCCGTCAATGCCGCCGTCAGAGCCAAAACCACCGATCCCGTTCTCTTCATCGTAAATCATTTCATTCATTTCATTTTTATGTATTTACGTGTTTTCATTATTTGAATTTCTCATTGAATATTAATTTTGAGGGTTTATGATGATGAACACAGTCGAATCACATGAAAAAAGGAGTACAATCGGTAATCACAAAAGTTAAAGCGAGACAAATCCTTGATAGTAGAGGAATTCCTACTGTTGAAGTCGATTTGTATACTAATAAAGCCATGTTTCGTGCTTCTGTTCCCTCCGGCAACTCCACCGGCATGTAAGCTGTTAATTATCATCCGTTTAGATGCATTCGAATTGAATTTTCATAATAATAATTATGTATATTGTTGTAGTTTAATGTTATCAAATAGCAGCGTTATAGCGTAGCAGAATTACGATTAAAACAATGAAAAATAAATATGTAACTTGTATTGAATTGACACCAATCATGTCACTTTTTGGCTGTAAAGACGTGGATAGTCATGAATTTTTACTTTTAAAGAGTATTGTTGACAGTCATTAGAATTTTTAATAATTTAAACACTGGTATTATAGCACTCAATAGTTTTTATGATCATTTGTTAATGTTATCAAATAGCAGTGTTATGGTGTATAGCAGAATTTGAACAAATAATTTTTCGGTAATAAGATAGTTAGTACGAAGTGTTGTCAAATAGAGGTTATAGTTGTGTTATAGGACTATTTGTATAAGGAAAATTTGTTGATTAATGTTATCAACACCAGTGTTGTCAAGTAGTGGTACTATAAGATAGTTTGGAAGAATTTGAACAAAATGCAATTGTTATGTGGAAATCTGTTAAGTATGGAGTGTGCCAAATAGAGGGCATGGTGGTGCTATAGCACTGTAGCGTAAGGGGATTTGAACAAACCACTGTTTTAAAAGCATGTGTTGATATTATCAAATAGCAGCATTATAGTGTAGCAGAATTTGAACAAATATCTGTTGTTCCGTAATATGATAGTTAGTACAAAGTGTTGTCAAATAGAGGCTATATTGGTGTTATAGCACTATAACATAGGAAAGTTGATCATTTTTATTGATCAATTATGGAAGTAGATTAACGTTGACTTTTTGGGTTGGTGACACATTTTAGGTATGAGGCTGTTGAGTTACGGGATGGGGACAAAGGTGTATATCTGGGAAACAGTGTTGCTAAAGCTGTTAAAAATATAAATGAGAAAATCTCTGAGGCGTTGATTGGTATGGATCCAACACTGCAGTCCCAGATTGATCATGCTATGATAGACCTCGACAAAACAGAAAAGAAGGTATGTTAACATCTTTCTTCTGGGAGAACACAAGTTTATTTGGTAGTTAAAAGTTAAATCCATTTTGTGTATATGTATTGTTATGTCAATGCTTCTGTTCTGTTGTCTCACATTTTAAGACAAATTTGGAAACTGAGTGGGGGAAAAAAAAGCTCAACTTGCCTAGTGAGATAAAGCTCGGTTATTGTTACTTCCTCTGTTGCTCTTGTTCAGGATAGGAGTTTCAGCATTCTATAGTTATAGTGATGGATTCAACACAAATCATCAGAATTAACATTTTGTTTCTGTTACCGGAAAGGAAAAGCAGTCTATCTCAGACATTTATTTATGACATAAGTACATTTTTGTTTGGTGGTGGGTAATTAATAGAAAACTTTGCCAATTTTATTATAACATTGATCAATAATACAAAAATGTACTTAAGTTACTCACAATGAGGTAACTAATAGAAAACGGTGCTCGGTTCTTACTCAGTAGTAAGTAACTCAGTGAGGGAAATCATTAGTTTCATTCTCTATATTTTCACTGTTCTATTTTCTATCCTTTCGTTTTTCATCTTTCAACAAAGTGCATGCTTAAGTTAGTAGGAGAATTTTTTTGGCTGTTGGATTTGCATTTCAGTGAGATGGGAATTCATAATTGTATCTTTTATATTAGTTCAAGTAAAAATAAAATACAACAGTTTAGTCAATTTGAATTGTCCAAATCTACAATATCAATTGATTGTTTGTCTTTCTTCCATCTTCATCCAGAGAGCTTGACAAAGTAGTCTGTGTCAATAATTCTTATGACATGCATACATTATGAACAGATACCTATAATGACATGCATGTTTGAATTGTTCATCTTAAAAGATAGTTCTATCTATTTCTATAACAATTAATAATTTCTTAATCTGTTTTGTGTCTGATTTTTGTTTGCAGGGGGAACTTGGAGCAAATGCTATATTAGCTGTGTCCATTGCTGCATGTAAAGCTGGGGCTGCTGAAAAAGAAGTGTGGCTTGTCATTTGATATTTTTATCATGTTCATTTGAATTTTAATTTGGATATAAGTTTATTTTTTCTGTCAAGTAATCATGAATATGAAACAAAAAATATCAGGTTCCGCTGTACAAGCACATCGCTGACCTGTCTGGAAAACCAAACCCAATGCTTCCTGTTCCCGCTTTTACTGTTATAAGCGGTGGAAGACATGCTGGAAATGATCTGGCCATCGAGGTATAGTTTTTATTGTAGATTAATTTCTCAGAAAGATTCATTAGTGTTTCTGCTATCTTGTGTCTATTATTTCCTCTGAAGATACTTATGAGCAAATTTTCGATCATGAGCAAAGAAGTTAAATGGCCATTGTATGCGGAAATATTTATTATATATCAAATTAATTATAAAATAACTCCTGTAACCAACATTTAATCAGTTATTTGTTGCTTAAATTATGAAATTGGATTGTTGTGGTTGATTTTGTTCTTAATCTGGCCTTTAACCATCAATAGATATAGTTACTTCTAAATCTATATGCTTCCCCTGCTGCTTCATAGTGATTTAAATTTTTTTAAATGTGAAAGCTTTCTCACACTATTGTTATAGGAAATCACGATTCTTCCAATTGGAGCAAGCAGATTTGAGGAAGCACTGCGAATGGGCTCTGAGACCTATCATCATTTGAAGGTGATTTTGCCTTTTTTTCACAATCCTATTTTTATTTTATTTTTCAGTTTTTGTTTTGTATGTTTAGATATCTTTTCTCATAATCTCATTTTGTATTTTTCCCCATGTTAGAATAAAATCAAGTTTAATTGTGTTGTGTTGCTGTTTAGCTCTCTTGCAAGTTACAATGATTTAGATCCTATGCTGTTACTACTATTGTCGTTACTTCTGTTGCTACTTACAGTTCCTATTGCCTTTACTTTTGTTGCATCAGTATTAGTGCAAATAATCTTAACACAACTACTTTGAGATATGTTGTTTAAGCTGATACATTTATTTGTTTTGTTCATGACAAAAGGGCAGGCTGTTATTACAGAAAAATTTGGGCCACATAACTGTAATGTTGGTGAAGATGGTGGCTTTGCTCCTAATGTCTGCAGGCAAGTTTGTGTCCATTCTAAAATGACTACTTCTAGAGATGTTGTGATATTATAATCTTATTTCTACTTTTGAGCTGACTTTTTAAAATATCATCAGCTTAAGAGAAGCCCTGGATCTTGTAAAGGAGGCCATTGGTAGAGCCGGTTATGATGAGAAAATAAAGATGGCACTTGATGTCGCTGCTACAAATTTTTGTATTGGTAGGTAATTATAATTTCCTGTCACTTGGTTTTATATTCTTGAGAAGATGGAAACTGTTGATTCTTGCATACCATATCATTGCATATTGCTCTTATGATGAGAGACTGTTAAGAGCTCAAAGGAACCCTCTATTAGGGATAGGATTACTAGAGTTTATTATAGAAAAATGGGAAACATTGTAAAGAATTAGTAAGGTCGGGTAATTGTTTGTTTGTCAGGCTAATTACTTTCTGTTGTGAAGTTGACCCAATGTATTATAAATACATAGGGATAACCTCACTTCGGGGTGCTAGGAATGCTCTTACTTCCGCTGTTGTCTTATTATAATGCTAACACCTTTGTTCTGTGAAGTATCTCTCTCCTCAAGGCGTTAATAAACATGTAGTGCTTTTTGGCAGTTATTACCTTTCAACATTAACCAGTTTATGCTGTTCTATGCATGATTTTCCCTAAAATAGGTAAAAGATATGATCTGGAGTTTCAATCTCAAAAGTCAGGACAGGATTTTAAGTCAGCAGATGATATGATGCAGTTGTACAGGGAACTATGTGTTGGTAAATCAGTCTATCTTACCCCTTTCCAGCTGATGTTGCTCTAAATTATTTAGGCATTACTACATATTTATTTTTTATCTTTCTGAATTTGTAGAATACCCAATTGTATCAATAGAAGATCCATTTGACAAGGAAGACTGGGAACATTTCAAGCACATCTCAAGTCTCGCAATTTGCCAGGTATTATTTACTGAAAAGTTAATATTTTATTGGAATTAGTCAAATTTCACTCCATTCCTTTTTTAGTGTCTTTTTAGGTTTCCATATGCTAACCATGGAAATCTTTTTTAATTGTATTTTATGATATTAGTAGTAATATCTTTCTTTTTTTTTTGTTATGAATCTTGCTAACGAGTGCCCTTAGGGCACTCTTTAAGGATACCAATTAAAGAAGTTATTTACTCAATGTTAAATATTTCAATTTTCAATGCATTGAATACACACATTTTCATAAAAATTTACTATTTTGGACTCTTGAAGAGTTCTCTAAGGGCACTCATTAGCATTTTCCCATTTTCTGTCTCCGCAATAGATAAAGGTTATAATTGACAAAATAATAATTAATGTAACATTTAACTATGAATATGACGAATAAAGAATAATGTTTTCTAAAAAATCGACACTTCAAAAGAAATAGAGGGAGTATTTGTTAAGAAGCTGATAATTTGTTGGAGTTAATGAGCAGCATTCAATCTTTCCTAGTTCAGCTGTGCAGCCAAAGTTTGATGCTCTTTAGTAGGCATTACCATTTTGGAGTTTATAGTTTTGATGAAAATTAATAACAAACTGGTTATTAGTGTAGCAATGCCACGTTGACGCATTAACAGGTTACGTAGGAAAGGATGGGAAAAAAAGTAATAAATAATCTTTTTGTCACCTTACAGAGGATGAGCATTAGTAAGGTTGCTTATTTGATACTGCTTATAACTTATGTTGATATAATTTCCTTCATTTGAATGATTCCGCAGGTTGTAGGGGATGATCTCTTGATGTCAAATGCAAAGCGCATTGACAAAGCAGTAACTGAGTCTGCTTGTAATGCTCTTCTTCTTAAGGTAACTTGTTTTAACTTGAAGCGGTTTTCCACTTTTTATAATTTGATGGAATGAATTCTATCCTGTTTCATAATTAAGTTGAGGCATTAGATGTCTACAAACTTTGGAAAAGGTTGCTTTTTCGTGCAAATACAAGATCACAAGTTACAAAGCTGTTTCTATGAAAAAGAAAGATATAAGATCACAAGTTACAAATCTAGTTTAATTAAATGAAAGGGAAATATATTAGCGTAGGTTGCCTGTACGCTTTAGTTTTGCTACTGTGTTTACACATTTTTTCTCTTTCATCCGGTAGGGCATTTTAAATTTAATTCTCCTTTTTTGTACTTCCCTTAAATTTTGTTGAATAAAAGAAACACAAAAATGTGACTGTCTCCCATTGCAATCCAGGTCAACCAAGTTGGAACTGTTACAGAGGTCATTGAAGTGGTGAAACAGGCGAAGGAAGCGCATTGGGGGGTGGTGACGTCTCACAGAAGTGGAGAAACTGTAGACTCTTTCATAGCTGATTTATCTGTTGGCCTTTCTGTTGGTCAGATTAAAGCAGGAGCTCCTTGCAGAGGAGAGCGGCTAGAAAAGTATAATCAGGTCTCTTTCCGGTTCTTATGCTAATTGTTTTACTGCATTGTTATAGATTATGCCTAATTCAAAAAATATTTACAACCATGTTTTTAAAAAAATGACGGCAGTTTTCTATGATAGTGATACACATTCACTCACAATGTCGGTTGATTTTAAGTGATGATTTGAGGGGACTTGTGTGTGTTTTTCATGTACATATTCTTGTTTGTTCTAGTAAAGTGTAACGAAGGAAAAAAATCATAATTAAGAAAGGAACACGGTATTAGAAAACTCCTGCAATGATAGGATCCAGAAAAGGGTTGAGCTCCTCATGAGTCTATTATAGGCAGTCATACTTACATTTGCAATGCAATGAATGCATATTTCTTCTTTTTCTTCTCATCAAGTGTACATAAAGTGTAACGAAAATCTGAAATTTGATACAGTTACTTCGGATTGAAGAGGAGCTTGGAGATCAGGCAGTTTATGCTGGTGAAGATTGGAGGCAGTAAGAACAAACAATTTCTTTCGGTTGATATTTTGAGATGCTTTCTTTGCGAGTTTGATAGGTTGAATTTGCTGTCAAAAAGAAAAAAGATAGATTGAAGTTCATTGCAGTACAATATATACACTTTTACTATGTATTTTTTTGTACCAAATTTTTTCTTATAGTGTTGCCTCAATTTCGCTAGTAGATTTTAGCAACTGTATGGATGAGTATTTAGGAATATATACATGAGAAAGTGCAGCAACTGATATTGGTCAATGAAGTGAATGCAATTATTCATTTTCCACGTCTTAGATGCTAGGGACTCATGTTCATCCTACAAATATAATCATATATTTCTCGCTTAAAATTATGAAGACACTAAATACATTCAAAATTTACAAAATGCAGCGATAAATCGAAACAAATTATTCTTGAGCATATCTATCGATTTTTCAAAATCAATGATTATCTATACCAAGTAGAAAGACATGTATGTATTTCACTTGTTTAAGTGTTATTATTCGCGAACAACTCCTCATGATGTTAACGAATGTTCTTTTTTAACCACAGTCTGAGTGAACTACCATTGTATTTCAAGCTTAATTTGAACAACTACAACAATCAGAATGAGTTAGAATACTTGTCTCATTTGTACCGTTGGCAACGCTTACTTTTAAGATTGGAATTGGCAAACTTGCTAACATAAAGAAACAGAACCACAGTATGAACTGCTGGTATGAATTATAAAATATAACCTAGTCTCAAATTGGATTCAAACTTCATATGAAATAAGAAAATCTTAGTGCCATTAAAGTGCCACTAACATGAATGCATCTCCTCAAATTGTGCATCTCAATCACAAATTGTTAATGTTTTTGGGGATTTTGTTAGAAGAGAGCTTCCCAAAATCTTCCACTAAAGGACACCGTGGTTATTGAGTTGATGGTTTGTGACGATGAGAATGTACTGGATTTGATTATGAAGGGAGTCAAAATGGTAAGAGAAATTTTGAAACAAAAACAAAAACAGGCGGATGTATGAAAATAGGATACGCATTGATGACACATCATTCGCGAGGTAATAGTGATATTCTTATTCGCGACATTAAGCATTTCCCTTTATAATATCTATGTTATCTTGATCAAAATAAAATACATGTTGTCCAAACTTATTTGAATTTTAGTTTCAATAAACATGATTTTTTTTTTCCACACAATTAGGTGTTTTTTTAATTTAAATTTTAAAAAGAATTTATTGTTAAATACAAATTTATACAAAATATATACTAGTGGGAGAGTAATCACCCGTAAGTAATGTTCAAGTGGTAAGACCTTGATATGCAAGGATCTGCACTGGAAGTTCTCTTTAATTATGATGCAAATTTAATTTAATATTTTATAAAAGTGTTATTAAGGGTGCATTTGTCCCACAAATTAAAATTACAGTTCCTTTTATATATTGGTATAAAGGTATAGATAAAAATTATAATTCATTCGATCCAAAATAAATACCTCAAATTAATATTGTCTGCATCAGTCATGATTTTTTGTGAATATGAACTAAAATATTCGTACCCTCACATCTTTTCAGTTGTCTAATTAAAAACCCATAACATAAATGTTGAAACTACTGTAGATTCAGGAATTTGAACCCATTGTACTTTTCATAACACCCTATACTGGGATGGGCCAATTTCTGATCCAATCTGTCAAAGTTGCAACATTTCTGCTAATGTCTTCAATATTATCGCTTTTCAACGCAACAACTTTGTCCTCCGCATAACTTTCTTTAGCCTCCTCAAGCAAAACTTGAAAGATTTCACATTCAACATTGTTGGAAAGCTTTGAATCTTTGTACCCTCTGTCACAGAGATGAAAAAAGTTAATACTGAAACATACAATGTAATCGCAAAATCAACATTCAGCAACAAGTGCTCACTTACCTCCTGCTCAAACGGTCATACAAAACAGAGTTATCAGTTTGAAGTACAACCACGCAGTCAAACCATCGCTCAGGAAAGAAATCACAGCCATGATAGTCCACAATGTTCCCTCCCTTTTCCATAACATCCTCAAGTTCATCACACACCTACAAAAACCATGAAAAATATACACATAAACATTAGAGGAATAATGCTCTTTTATAATGACAGTGCAATTGAAAGTTGTTATCAAAAACAGTGAAAGGAGGGAATGGTTAAGGATGGGTCCAAAAGGGTTAAATATTAGAGGAATAACATAATTTTTGGGGGCAAGTCGATGGGCTAACGATCTCAAGTATAAAAATTGGTGGCTTACCAAATCTTCATTAAGAATGTAAGAATCAAGCTCATCATCCCAGCCATCATGCAAGTTCTTCTCTTTGACCAAATCTCCAATATTGATGTGGTTGAGCTGAGTAGCTTCAGCCAGAGCAGTTGACATGGTTGTCTTTCCGGTCCCTGGTGTACCAGTCACCAAAATGTTTGGCTTCTTTCTCTTGCCAGTTTCTTGCGCCATGACTACAATACACTTTCCAGTTAAGATATTGAACAAACTCTCGAGGGTTGCTGCATTATAAAGTGATCCATTCAATTTCAGACACAAACAAATCTTTCAAAAGTATTAATCATTATAAAAACAACTTGAAGGATCACGATTATATGAGAAAACCACAAAATAGAGAAGAAAAGTACAATCAACATCAACTTGAAGTACTCATGAGTAGTGCTATAGTATTTATTTAGATCTCCAACATATATATATAAAAAAATAGAAAACAACTAACATGATACAAGAGCTATGATAATTATAATAAAAAGAAGCTCACATCTGCCATCTGAAGACAATGATGCATATCAAATTTAAGAATTTTTTATGTTAAAATAAAAAAGCCTGCTAAACTACCATGTTTATTTATATATATGAAGTCATAGCTTCGACAAAAACATAAGTAGAATCATTGCATATTTACAAAAAACTTACCTGACACTTTATATTAGCACTAGCACATACTAGATAACATTGCATATTTAACAAAATTTCCCTGACACTTTAGATTAGCACATACTAAATAACATTGCATACCAAATTGCAGCAGAGAAGACATAGCAGATGAAATAAAAACCATGTGCAGGTGAAAGGTTCCACAAACAAAAAAACTAAACATGCTACCAAGAAAATCTTGTTCCATAGGTGAATTGTTTGTCACGTAGGATCTAATATTCTTTTTCTCACTCTCTACTAAAACAAAAAGCTTAACTAGTGCAACCATACTGTAATTAACCATCGGTGTATCATCAAGAAAGCTATAAGTCTATGAAGACAAAGTAACAAGCTTATGAAATTGCAATGTACAACATAAATATAATGGCTATATCAATATTTTTCATAATTATTATGAAATTATTAAGAATCACTACAGCGTGAAATTAAATTAACTATTGCCGAAATGATCAAACACAATGAATCAATCATGTTAGCTCACAATTTAAACACATAAACTCGGAAAATTAAAACTTCAATGAGACCCAGAACTCAAAAATAGGGAGACCCAGAAGTTATTTCTGCATAGCCTAGTTACACAAGATAACGTAAAATTAGAAGAAAATGAAATCTTTGGTTGGGTAATTTTATCAAACAGCTGGTGCGCAAAACGTGAAAAACAAGTCTTATATACTTAAGCAGAAGCTCCTTTGATTATGATTCTGAAATACGTTTAAAATAGGGAGACCCAGAACTCGAACTTGAAAGAGAACTGAAAAATACCTCTGTGAACTGGAACTTGAGCTGCGACGGAGAACACGGCGGTTGGCGACAGTGTCGAGACTTTCACTTGAGAAGTGGTTTTGAACGATCGCAATGTTAGGTTTTAGTAACATATTAGTCCTTTTTAAGTTTTTTTAATTATCGGATTGGTCCTTTTTACTTTTAAATTTATGCAAAATAATTTATATAAATAAGTAAATTTTTATGAATAAAAAAAATTGTATTATTATAAATTTTTCAAAGAGAAAATGGAACATGCATTGAGAAGATGTCGAAAAATAGTTAATTTTTATTGAACGTTCGTATAAAAATATTTTATACTGCCATATCATATTCATTAAACTTTTTTTCAAAGTAATTTATGAAGAAGTTTTGTTGGGTTCTGTGACAAATATTTTTATGTTACGTTTAAGAAATGCAGGACTAATCAAAATTTTATTTGTTGTGAAATAAAAACAAAGTAGAAAAATTTAAGCAGATAAAAATATTATTTTTTATAATTTTTTAGGACAAAAATCAATATTTTTTATATTTATAGGGATTAACATCTGGTATAACCAAATCTATCATAATCACGAAAACCAATAAAATAACATTAGCAATGAATGAAAAAAATTATATTGATGAATCTTGAGAGTGGTACCATGATGAATGTACCAAAAAATATGTATAAAGATGATCAAACAAAACAATATAGCAAAGTGTTTTTTGGGAGTGGATATGTTGAAGAATTTTTTGTTTTGTTGCAAGCATTTCCATATCATGAACAATTTCAAAGTATTTCCATTCAAAAGAAACTATGTAAAATTGATGGAACATGGTGTTCAAACGGAATATCGGCAGCAGCCTGAAAAAAAATATAGAGTGTGATATTTATATTTTCAATTAAAAAATTTCACGAAATCTATCGGCGGCAGCCTGAAAAAAAGATATAGAGTGTGATATTTATATTTTCAATTAAAAAATTTCACGAAATCTATTTCTTCACAAAATCTCTTAAATTTATAAATTTTTGAATATCAATTGACATTTTATAAATGACAAAAAATGTCAATTAAATACCAACAGATTTTATTGTCCTAAAAAAAATTGATTCTCTTAATTGAATACTATAAGATTTATTTATGTTTCGTAAAAATCTTGATTAAATACCACACGACTTTTTTATCATAAAAATATATTTTAAAATTCATTGAAATCCTAATTTAATACATCAATCTCATATGTGTTTCTTTCTACCTTATCTCTTTATTGTTATATACTTGACCGATCTATTTTTGAAATTGTCACTTCTTGTTTTTTGATAGAGAAATTCTCACTTTTAAACATGACAAACTAAAGAATACTAAGATAATATCGGAATAAAATTTTAGACACCAAGAGAACACACAACTATGACTTCTTGAATATAAAGATCACACTACGGAAAATATAATTAATAACAATTCTCCTACGCATGTTAATTAGCCTTTTATTTTCATTTTATTATGGAGAAGAATGAAATTAACGAATCAAACGTGGTAAAGAGACCCCCAAAAAGTTATTGTGCAAAATAATTTGAAGAAAATAACAAACTAAATTAACTATTTTTTGTTGACACAAAGCTAAATTAACTATATCATCTACGAAAATTTAACAATCATGTCAAGTTTTTCTTTTTTTGTCATGTTATTTTTTAAAATGTTTCTATTGTTGGTGCACAAGGTGATGAATCAATGAAACAGTAAGAACAGGACAAAGACAGCAGCCACAAAATATGAAAGGGAGAATTAATTGCATTGATAAAAGAGTAGCTATTTATACAAAGAGTAAAGTTTGCCACATAGGCCCTAAAAAATGAAAAGACTTAACATAGTAAATACTAAAATACCCTTAAATATAAATTACTTCTAACACCATCCCTTAATTTATATTTAGACAAAACTGACAACACCAATTCCATCCCTCAAACGAAGAAATTGATCAGTTTTGATAGCCTTTGTTAACACATCTGCCAGCTGCTTCTGAGTGCTACAGTGCACAACTTCAAGCACTCCATTCTGAACCTGATTCCTCAGAAAGTGATACTTGGTCTCAATATGCTTGCTTCTTCCATGCAGCACTGGATTCTTGGCAAGATTGATTGCAGACTTGTTATCAATCATCAGCTTCAGAGGCTTGTTTACCTTGATCTTCAGATCCTGCAGTAAGTTCAGAAGCCACACAGCTTGGCATGCAGTCACAGCGCCTGCAATATATTCAGCTTCACAGGTTGATAGAGCAACAACAGGTTGCTTCTTGGAACACCACGAAATAGGACCTCCTAGAAATTTAAATAAATATCCAGAAGTGCTTCTTCTATCAACTCTGTCTCCACACCAATCAGAATCTGAATAACTCAGAAGTTCTGATTCAGTCCTTCCTTCAGAAGGAAATAGCACTCCATGCTTCAGAGTCCCCTTGATATACCTCAGAATCCTGACAGCAGCTTGGTAATGGGACCATTTTGGTTTACTCATAAATCTGCTAACCATTCCAACTGCAAAACAAATATCAGGTCTGGTATTACACAAATACCTCAGAGAACCAACCAACTGTTTGAAGGTTGTAGCATCCACATCCTCTCCATCAGAATCGGAATCCAACTTTTGATTCGTATCAGAGGGTGTGATAGCAACTTTGCAATTCTCCAGCTTAAATCTCTTCAGAAGCTCAAGTTCATACTTCAACTGATGCAAAATGATTCCTTTCTCAGAATATAGAAATTTCATCCCTAGAAAGTAACTCATTTTTCCAAGGTCTGTCATCTCAAACTCATTCATCAGAACCTTCTTGAACTTAGCTATCTCTTGTTCAGAACTTCCTGTCAGCAATATATCATCAACATACAAACATACCAGAATCATATTGCCTTCTGAAGTGTGCTGAACATAAACACCATACTCCAACTCACATTTCTGAAACCCTTGTTTCTTGAAAAATGAATCAATCCTCATATTCCAAGCTCTGGGCGCTTGTTTCAATCCATAGAGGGCTTTATGCAATCTATACACCATCCCTTCCTGATTCTTTTTCTCAAAACCAGGAGGTTGTGACACATATACCTCTTCTTGTAATGGACCGTTCAGAAATGCAGATTTCACATCTAAATGCATCAGAGGCCAATTCCTGTTAGCAGCTATTGCAATTACCAGTCTAATTGTTTCGTGTCTTGCTACAGGTGCAAACACTTCAGAATAATCTAGTCCAGGTTTCTGCAGAAATCCTCTTGCTACTAACCTCGCTTTGTGTTTGCCAATTGATCCATCTGGCTTTAGTTTCTGCTTGAAAACCCATCTGACGCTGATGGCTTTCTTGCCTTTTGGAAGTTCTGAAAGCTTCCAAGTCTTGTTCCTCTTTATAGCATCAAGTTCTTCTTTCATGGCCTGCAACCAGACTTGTTGCTTAAGAGCATCTTCTGTGCTCACAGGTTCAGAATCTACTAACATTGCACACTGAATAATTTCTCCCTCAGAGTCTACTTCAGTGTCTTGCAACATTTCAAATCCTGCAAATCTTCTTGGGATGCTTCTGATTCTCTGTAGCCTCTGAACTTGTTCAGAAGCACCTTCAGAAATTCTTTCTTCAGAATTTTGACCTTCAGAAGTTCTTTCTTCAGAATTCTGACCTTCAGAATTGGCTTCAGAATTCTGACCTTCAGAATTGGCTTCAGAATTCTGACCTTCAGAATTGCCTTCAGAATTCTGACCTTCAGAATTGCCTTCAGAATTCTGACCTTCAGAATTTGCTTCAGAATTCTGACCTTCAGAATTGCCTTCAGAGTCAGAGTCAGACTCAGAATCACCATCAGAGTCATCTCCATCTTCTGAATCATCTTCAGAGCCTTCAGATTCTGACTCACCTTCAGGGCCATCCTCTGAGATTCTCACATCAGAATTTGATTGAGACTTGTTCCAATCCCAAATTTCAGATTCCTTCACAATGACGTCTCTGCTGAATTCAATTTTATTAGTCTCTGGACAATAAAGCTTGTACGCACCTGTACTGTGGTACCCCACCAGTAACATTACTTTGCTTCTATCATCCAGCTTCTGTCTTCTGGCTTCTGGAACATGTTTATAGCATACAGATCCAAACACCTTCAGATGACTAACACTTTGCTTCTCTCCAGTCCACTTCTGAATAGGAACTATTTCCTTCAGCTTCTTCGTTGGACATCTGTTGAGCACATATGTTGCAGTGGCAACAGCTTCTCCCCATAAGTGATGAGGAAGCTTCTTCTCTTTCAGCATGCTTCTCACCATATCAAGCAAAGTACGATTTCTTCTCTCAGCGAGACCATTGTGTTGAGGAGTATAAGGAGCTGTAACCTCATGCTCAATTCCATTCTCCTCACAGAAAGTTTTAAACTCATTAGAATTAAACTCACCACCACCATCAGTTCTGAGAATCTTCAGCTTCTGACCACTCTGTTTCTCAGCCTTCACCTTGAACTTCTGAAACTCAGCAAACACTTCATGCTTGAACTTGATGAGTGTTACCCATGTCATCCTTGTGAATTCATCAACAAAAGATACAAAATACTTGTTTCCTCCAAGTGAAGGTACTGGAAATGGTCCACACACATCAGAATGTACTACTCCCAAGGCATGTTTTGCTCTTGGAGCTACTTCTGATGCAAACGGCAGTCTTGGTTGCTTCCCTTTCATGCACACCTCGCATGATTTCTCAGGCTTCTTGATTATAGGAATTCCATGTACCAGATTCTTTGACTTCAGATGCCCCAAGCTTCTGAAATTCAGATGACCAAATCTTCTGTGCCACAGCTCACTATCCTTCTCAACACTTGTTGCACTAAGACATTCAGAGTCTGCAGTTCTAACATTCACCTTGAATGTTCTGTTCCTTCCCTGTTCTGACTCCATAATCAACTTCTGATTACCATCATACAGCTTCAGAAGATTGTCTTCAATAGTAACTGAAAAACCTTTCTCAATCAATTGACCCACACTCATCAGATTGCTTTTCATGCCTGGTACATACCACACGTTCTGAATCAATGCTGCTTTCCCATTGTTCAAAATGACTTTGACATTTCCCATACCTTCAGCGTTGAGGTATTTATCATCAGCACATCTGATCTTTGTACTCTTTCTAGAGTCAAAATCAACCAACCACTTCTTGTTTCCAGTAAGATGGTTTGAACACCCTGTATCCATATACCACCACTCTGAATTCACATCCTCAGATTCAGAAGCCATTAGTAAAACAAATTCACTATCAGAGTCATCAGAACTTCTGGCTATATTTGCTTCTTCTGACTTTCTTTCTTTGTTTGACTTGCACTCAGATGCAAAATGGCCAAACTTCTGACAAGAGTAACACCGTACCTTTGTCTTGTCTTTTCCTTTCTGAGCATACTTCTGCTTTCCAGAAGTTGAGGTTTTTGAATTCTGAGCTCCATCAGATCTATTCTTGGCTTCTGACCAAGGCTTCTTCTGAAGCTTCTTCTCAGAAGCTGCTTTCAGAGCCTGCTGCTCTACTTCTCTTTCAGAGTTTCTCTCAGTTAGACGCAACTCTTGTGCTTCTAGACTGCTCTGTAACTCTTCTATTCTCATGGTTTCCAAATCTTTGGAATGTTCAATAGATACAACAATGTAATCAAACTGAGGGGTAAGGGATCTCAATACCTTCTCAATGATTACTTGTTCTGAAAGAGTTTCTCCACAAGCTTTCATCTCATTAGTAATCAGAATTAGTCTGGAGATGTACTCACAAACCTTCTCATTGTTCTTCATGTTGAGATTCTCATACTGTTTTCTGAGGGTTTGAAGCTTTACCTTCTTTACTGACGCATCACCACCGTAACACCTTGTCAGAAGATCCCAAGCCTCCTTCGCCGTCACTGAATCAGCAATCTTCTCAAACACACTCTCATTCACACACTGATGAATGTAGAACAACGCCTTCTGATCCTTCTTTCTTGTAGCTTTCTGCGCCTCTTTCTGCTCCTCTGTTGCATCTGCTGCAACAGGAACGTATCCTTCAGTGACAAGCTCAAGCACACCTTGAGCACCGAACAATACAAGCATTTGTTTCATCCAACGATTCCAGTTTTTGCCATCAAACACTGGAAGCTTGGTACTCATGCCACCGTTTCCGTTCATCTTAAACCTTGTACAGTACACTCAAATCTCACTAACACTCGTGTTTCCCAATCCCACAAAATCAGAAAAAATGATTCTGTTCAGATTTTTGTTCAAGATTCAACACAAATCAAGAACCAAAAATCAAACACACACAACTCACGTTTCACTCGTGTTTCCCGTGGATTCGAACCGGAGCTCTAGATACCAATTTGTTGGTGCACAAGGTGATGAATCAATGAAACAGTAAGAACATGACAAAGACAGCAGCCACAAAATATGAAAGGGAGAATTAATTGCATTGATAAAAGAGTAGCTATTTATACAAAGAGTAAAGTTTGCCACATAGGCCCTAAAAAATGAAAAGACTTACATAGTAAATACTAAAATACCCTTAAATATAAATTACTTCTAACATCTATAAATATCAATTAAGTATAATTTGATTGATTACATGTGTAAATAAGTTTTACACCATAAACAATACAAATTAAATTCAAATATCTTCTTTTTGTCGGAAAAAACAATCATTATTAATATTCAAAAAATTTCCTTTTTAACAATCAAATTTATATATTTTTTTGCTGAAATTTTTTAAAAAAAGATGTTAAATTCAACACTAGTGTCTACTAAATATTTCATAAAAAACAATTTCTACCAAATAACACAAATTACGATTTGCTTGAGATTTTTTCTCTATAACATAATCACTTTATTTAAAAACAGAATCTCAATTATGATTTTGTATATTTTTATGTTTGAAAGAGAAAAATATAAAACAAAAAAAAAAAACATTAGCAAGTACAACTTAGCGTTCACCATTGTGGCGGTTCAACATGGTGGTTCTGGCAGTGTAGGTTTGTTCTTCATCATAACCTCTGTTATTGTCTATTATAATTTTATTTTTTGTTAAATTAGTCGCAAAGTGTAGGTGTAAGTACAACTTAGTTGATAGTGTAGGGGTCTGAGTTTGAATCGGAATTCTCACTTTTCTATATATTTAGATTGTGTTTGACAAATTTTATTTTTAAGAGAAACACTAACAATCAAAAGTTGATTATAAATATTAAAGAGCGCTTAAGTGAGATATGATGAGTCTAATTTCTAATTTCTAATTTTGAATTTTGAATTTTGAATTTTAGTATATTGCGTTAAAACTATTAGAAAATATTTGCTATCCATTTGAATATCATAAGATTGAGGATTAGTTTCCACTTAGAGAATGGTCAATTTATGTTGAAAAGTAAGTTGTCAGAAGCAACTTTATATTTTTTGATATAAAGTTTTTTTGTTTTCTTGCTATTGTGTGCCCTAAGAGCTAAAGCCACGTATTAAGGAATCCAAAAATAAAATTATTGTATTGAAAATTATAACAGACTTTTAAAGAATTGAATGTACTACTTTTGAGAAGAATGTTTCTACATTAAATTGTTTATCATATGGTCATAGGACACATGTTAGCATTTGTCTTTTTTTTTTAATTCAAAATTCTATTTTATTTTTGTGGTAATTTAGTGAGAAAAAAAAACGTTGTGTATCATATTTTATACGATTGATAAAAGATGATTATTTTTTAAAAATAATGTTATAGAGAATTTTCATAATAACATTTACACTTTATTTAATATTTTAAAGTTTATTTCAAGGTAGATTTCATTTGTTCGTTGTTGATTTCGTTTGTTGATTGTTGTTGACTTGATTACATGTTGATTTGCTCAAAATAATTCATTGTTGTTTTATTACTTATTGATTTGCTCAAAGTTGCTCTTTGTTGCTACATAAGAACTTATGAAGCACGGACACAAACACCACATTGACAATGATATGTCTACACCAATAATAATTTGAGCAAATGACATAATTCAATGTAATCATAAGTCTAAGTGCCATATTGGTGTTGGACACTAACGCGTATGTGACACTGGAACACACATAACCCGATGAGTTTGTGTGCTTCATAGATAAGAATTGTCTTATGGAACATCATATTCAAGTGTTTATCATCAATGTCATCTTCTTTTAGTCCAAGCTAATGATAGTTAATGGTTTTTGGGATAGATTTAATTTTAATATTTCCTTTTGTTATATTTGCAGCTACTAGTACTACTACCAAACATGGCAGTTGAAAAAGTGGATTTCAGTTTGAAGGACATTTCTCCCAACATTAGAGCCAAAAATAATACAGGCAATGGGGGAATCACAACTCGGACCGACCTTATCGAAATCAATCTCTTCTTATTTGTAAAGATTGTTAAAGCTAGAAATTTATTTGCACATTATGGTCATTACAATTTTGATCCTTATGTGGAGGTGAAAGCTGGGAGTTTTCAAGGGAGAACGTTGTGCTTTAGGCGTAACTCAGATCCAGAATGGAACCAAGTCTTTGCTCTTGACAAAGATCAAATTCAAGCCGAAGAGATAACAACTGTTGAGATTCTTCTAAAGGATAATGTCTGTAGGAACGATGAATATATGAGTAAGATTTCATTGGAAATTTCTGATATTTGTACAAGGTTTCCATCTGATAGTGAACTTGCACCACAATGGTGTTTACTCGAGGATCTAAGAGGGAGACGATTTAGAGGAGAGCTTATGATGTCTTGTTGGATAGGAACTCAAGCCGATGAATCGTTTCATGAAGCATGGCATTTACAATTAGATAATGTACCAATTGGTTCTCACCATGTTATAAATACTTGCTCAAGGATATATATTATGCCTAGGATTTGGTGTCTTAGACTTAATTTGGTTCAAATTGAGGGACTTATAGTTAAAGTCGATGATCCGTCTGAAAGTTCTGATATTTTCATCCATGCTAGTTTAGGGACTTGGACTTTCACTACCAAGTTGGCAAAAAGCAATAATGGAAACCCAACTTGGGATGAAAAAGATGTTTTCTTTGCTGTGCCAGAGCCATTTAATCAGATATTGGTTTTGAGTGTGGAGCAAGGAACACTGACAAGGCATAAGTGCTTAGGAAGATGTGAATTTCCTGTGAAGAATGCAGACATGATATTTGATGGTTCCGCTCCGCCTACTAAAACCGTTGATGTTATACAGAATCAAGGATTTGTCGGTAAGCTTAGTATGAGGATCGCTTTAGACGGAGGGTATCATATGTTTGACGAAGATCCACGGTACTGCAGTGATAGGAATCCAACGTTCCCTTTGTTATGGAGACCAACCATTGGAGTTTTTGAGATGGGGATATTGAAGGCTACAGGGCTTCCGGCGATGAAACCACACGGCCGTACTGATGCCTATTGTGTGGCTAAATATGGCTCGAAATGGGTTCGGTCAAGAACCGTTGTTAATAGTCTTTCTCCAAAGTGGAATGAACGATACTCTTGGGATGTCTATGATCAATGTACATTTATGACAATCTGTGTGTTTGATAATAGTCAACTACATGAAGGAAATATAGCTGAAGAAGCGATGGATACAAGGATCGGGAAAGTGAGAATCTGTCTACAAGAAATGAAAAACGGTGAAGAATACACCTACTCGTATCCTCTTGTTGAACTTCAACCTTCTGGTATAAAGAAAATGGGGGAAATTCAATTGGCTTTCAGGTTTACTTGCCCTGACATGCTTAATGTGTGTAAAATGTACACAATGCCAATTCTTCCCTCGCAACATTTCTCCGATCCGCTGTCTCCAGCTCAGTTCTATGGATTAAGGAAACAAATTATCATGCTTGTGTCACTAAATATGAGCAAAGCTGAACCACCATTGAGAAGAGAGGTTATTGATTATATGCTAGATTCGCGTGAAACCGTGTGGAGTATGAGAAGATGTAGAGTTGATTTTGAAAGGATTGACGTCTTTGTACGATGGTTGATTGGTATTTACACTCAATTTGACGATATATGCAAGTGGAAAGATTATATTAAAACATTTATAGTATGCTTGGTTTTGTTTATTTTGATTTTATACCCTCACCTTTTGTTGCCAGCAATGTTTGCATGTCCTATCATGCATGTGCTACTGCAGGTACGAAACATGTCAAAAACACTATCTCATGTAGATTTGCATTTGTCTCATGTTCATACAGCAAGTATCGATGAATTGGAAGAAGAGTTTGATCCAATACCGTCGAAATTCGAAGACATCATTTTGAGGAATAGATACGATCGATTAAGAGTTGCTGCTGGGAGACATGTAACGTGGATGGGTGAGTTAGCCACTAGAATAGAGAGACTGCAGTCACTTTTGAATTGGCATGATGAAATATCTACAATGTTAGCTATGATTATGTGTCTGATAATCGGGATTGTCACTTCGGCTGTTCCGTTCCGAACTCTTTTCATCTGTTGGTTGGTATATTTGCTAAGGCTTCCGATAGTACGTTCACCCTTTCCTCCGTTTTTTGTAAATTGGGTTAGAAGGATGCCTTCAAAATTAGACAGCATGATATGAAAGTGCATATTTTCGGAACAAGTTAACACTGATTAGTATTTTATTTAATTTTATCGGATGGTACAACATGATATGAAAGTGCATATTTGCTAAGGCATCCGATAGTACGTTCACTGTTTCCTCCGTTTTTTATTAGGACTTAAAAAATTAGGAACAAGTTAACACTGATTAGTATTTTATTGAATTTTATCATCACACTTATAAGTTCATATTTTCGGCTTCATGTATTGATGTTTTCTATTTGTTGTGCAAATAATATCTGCTATTAAATTTTGGTTTTTGGAACCTGTGATGCTTCCAAATGATATCATGTTTGAGAGAATAATATGCATGTATGAATAATCTGCAGAACTTTTGTTACACAATGCAAGAGATTGAATTCTGTTTTATCTTAAGCTATTCTATTTTTTTATAGCAACAGAAATACTCTTCTGCATTGTTTTTCATTAATCGTGTTCAATACAATCAGGTATATCAACCAATATTTGGAAACTAGATGTAGATGTGGCCGTTCTAGCTAAGTTATGAGCAACCTCATTTGTTTGTCTCGTTACAAACTCGATACTAGAGTTAACATAAGTAGAAGAAAAAATGAGTTGACAATGTTCAGTGATGGATCCGAATTCCATGTTTTGATGAACAGAAGCTATTCACCACTTTTTTTTAATCAAGCTCAAACTCAATCGGTCCTAAATTTAATTCGCGAACCCACTTCAGCACCGATAGAAGTCCTAGTGCTTCACCAACGTGCACCTCATATATTGGAGTAAAACAATCAGTTTCTGCCAACACAAAAGGCACCCAACTTGTCTCAAATGCACATTCCAATGCCAACTCTACTTATACGCGAGCAAAATGACGATCAATGTTACATTTAAAGCATCCAGCTGCTGGTTTGCATCGGACCAGAAGCATCAACAACCACGTTTACAACCAGCCAGTCCTTCAACATGTTTTGAGCACACGTAAAAACCAGACCTTGTACGTCAATCACATTATTCCAGATTTTGTTGTTTCTCTGCTTCTATATACTCCACAAAATGCAGGCAAACAATGATGCATTAAACACTCATGTTCAGCAGTAGACACAGTCAGAACAGTAGAAGAAAACGCACACATCGACCAAACGTTGCGGCTGCTAGGACAATTAAATAACACATGAGTAATGTCTTCATCATGGGAAATAGCAGTATATTAAGAAAATTTTCTTAGTGTTAAAAGAGTAGAATTGAATATGTTGAACAAATTATAGCAGGAAAAGATTTTCAAAGAAAGAAGCATTTGAAAACAGAAAACCAAATGCGTTTGCCGGGAGTCGAACCCAGGTCTATTGCTTGGAAGGCAATTATCCTAACCGTTGGACTACAAACGCTTGCTTAAAATTCTATTGGTCGGTTTTAATAAATACTAATTTCACCCACGCCTTTAATATATTTTATTTTATAAATAGACGAAATGACAAAGTTAATATAAACTCACGCACATAAGTGGAGAATTCAAAATACAAACTCCGATCATCGCGTACAATCTAACAATGTCTACATTTTTTATAAGTTAGATAGGACATTGGACAATACTATAGCATTTTTATTGGAAAAGCCAAAAAATATCTCATCTCATATATAAAATTTATACACTCATAACTCATTAGACATGTCATAATTTAATCTTAATCTTAATTTTAATCTTATCTTATCTTAATCTTAATCTTAATCTTATCTTATCTTATCTTAATCTTATCTTAATCTTAATTATTATAAAAGTAAAGTTTTGCAATCAACTAATTCCCTCCAAATCTGTCTCTATAATTCCCTAATTAAGTAGATTTTCGCATCATTTAATGCTTGGGCGTTTTTTTTTTTTTTGACTAATGCGTGGGCGTTTTTTCTAAACAATGAATTCTGTTTATGGAGCCACAAAAAAATTGCTTTTCCTATCACTCTCTAAAATCAACATTTACTATATTGAGATTGAGATACATAGAGCCACGTACCACTTATTAAATGCTAAGAAAATTTTAATTATTTTTTGGCTTTTTAATACAGTTCACCTTTATCAATCCATCACTCAACTTAATTTTCCTAAAAATTTGCATTCTCTCTCTATTAATAAACCGATGCAATCTCTCTTTACCTAAAAATTTGCAGTCCCTATTTATCTCTCTCTATTAGAAACATTGTTTGTAACAAAAAAAAATCAGAAACATTGTTTGCTACCTATTTATGAGACTTTCATCTCTCCTCACGTTCTACGTTTTTTTTTTTATTCTCCTTTCTCTCTATTTTTCTATGTCTACCTCTTCCTCCTTTCTCATCTTACAACGATTAACAAATGTCTCATATACTATGGTTCTGGAGACAACTTCACAGTGTAGTCCTTTGTTTTTCCGGTGACGGCACAAAGTCTTGGCGCCCGCAGGGACGGACACATGTTGTGGCCAAGTGTGGCCTTGGCCACACTGGTTTTTAAGATTTTTTTTATAATAAAAATATATATATTTAAGTACCATTTGTCTTAATTATTTATTTTAAAATTTTTTTCTCAAAATATATATATATATATATATTTAAATATCATGTTGTGGCCAAGTGTTGCTTAATTTTTATGAGTAAAATATATGCATAAAAAACTTTTGAAGTTAATAAAAACAACAATTATAAAACAAGTTTGGTTTTTTCTTTCTAGAAGCTCTTATTTTCATTTAT
Source organism: Trifolium fragiferum (assembly GCA_954870985.1). Lineage (NCBI taxonomy): Eukaryota > Viridiplantae > Streptophyta > Magnoliopsida > Fabales > Fabaceae > Trifolium > Trifolium fragiferum. The sequence continues at coordinate 1,116,713 of OX940791.1, read as the reverse complement.
CTTTCAGATAGTTTCTAAGACTTAAAAAAGTCAGGTCAAACGATACCTTAGATACCGTTTGGCCTAGATTATTTCAAATTTTTTTACTCAATAAAAGGAGAAGCTAGGTCAAACAGATTTTTAATAAGTTTTTGATAGAAAAAATTTGCTTAATTTTTATGAGTAAAATACATACATAAGCGATTTTTGAAGCTAAAAAAACACATATTATCAAACAACTTTTGTTTTCACTTTAAAAAAAGCTCTTATTTTCACTTTTAACTTTTAGATAACTTGCAAGACCTAAAAAAGTCAGGCCAAACGATACCTTAGTCTTGAAGTTGGCTTTGGTCTTGCTGGTAGCAATAGCAAGTGTAAAATGTGTTTTTTCAACTATGAATTTAGTGAAGGGTCCGCTATATAACAAAATGAAGGATCAGTGGTTAAAAGATTGTCTTGTAACTTATATAAAAAGAGATGTTTTTGAAATAATTGATAATGATATTATTTTAGCTCATTTTCAAGTAATGGATAATGGACGATTTTATTGTAAATGTATTACCTTTAACAATATTATATTTTTTTTCAATATAATTTAATTCATTGTTTCTTTAAAATTTTGGCCACATCAAAATTTTATGTCTGGATCCGTCCCAGCGTGGCAAGTCAATTGATATTTCTCTTCTATGAGTAAAATCCATGGTCCTTAATTTTCCCTTTCCATGTTCTCCACCTTTCTCCTTTTCCATACAAGAGGGAATTTTTTATGCTTTTTTTTATTCATCATTTTTTTTGCAATTGAATGACTGAATATAATTGTTAACAGGGTTATCGAAGAATGCATCAGATTGGATGATTTGGGTTCGGATGAGAGAGGTTGTTGTCTTGATTATGGAAGGACTTCATTTTTCTATTGTTATCACTTCTAATTCGTTTTTCAAATGGTGAGTGGATCTTTAAGCTTTAATTTGTACAATTTTGAATGAATAAAAGTTTGAATTTTTGAACTTGAAAATCATAAACAAGTGTGACACAATTTTACATAGGATGTACTCTTCCTTCTCTAGCTCTTGGTTTTGAATGGATTTTTTTTTTTTTTTTTTTTTACAAATTTTGTTCTTTTTTTTCTTTTGCATATTTATTCTTTCCCTTTTTATTCTCTCTTTTGTTGTTTTAGATTATTTTTTTTTTTTTAATAGGAAGAAGAAACCATAACACAAGGAGACCGACTCAAAAAACATCGAGGCTGATCTTCAATTTGATACTCATTTAGTTTATGTTTTTTGGCTTTTCAATTGATTTTTTTTTTTATTTAAGTTTAATTGTAGTTGATTTTACTTTCAGCACTTTAAAAGACTTAACAATAATGTTGCTTAAGAAATCTTTGCAAAAGTTAAATGCTTATACACAATTTCAATAGCAAGCAATTGATGATTGGTCATTGTATCAATTTAATATTATAATATAGCTAATCCCTTCATTTAAACTGTTATTTAATCAAGTCATTTACCATTTAAAATGAATTTGTTATATAATGTTGTACATGTAGATTGAGTGATATGAAAACTCAATTGAAAAAATAGGAAGTGTGGCTCTCAAACGTATTTCTTTATTCATTCAATACTTTGAGCCTTTTTAATAGACAAATTACAAACATAAACACGTGCAGCATAAACTCCACTACCCCTAACAAGTAGAACAACTATCCACTTATTATTTTGACTAAACCAATAAAATAGAAACTGCAACAACTAGCAACAGACTCTCCTAAACTTTAGGCCACTAAGCAAATCAATCTAACTAAATGATTAAAAACAATATAATAATTAAATTATGCTAACAATCCCTCCCTTAAAGTGATATTTGCTAATATCAGTTTAAAGCATTGGCTGGTTTAATTTGCAAACACCTAGCAACTCTCTTAGCTTGATAAACAACTCCCTCTTTAAAGCCTTGGTAAATATATCAGCAAGTTGGTCTTCACTTTTACAGTAGACCAAATCAATGGTTCCATCTTTACAAAGATCCCTCAAAAAATAAAACTTCACATCAATGTGTTTACTTCTTCCATGTAAAACAGGATTCTTTGACAACTTGATTGTTGAACTATTGTCACAAAAAATAGTAGTACTTCCAATCTGTTTTAATTGCAGCTCCTCAAGGATTTTTCTCAACCATATCGCTTGACAAGCACACGTTGTAGCCGCAACAAACTCAGCTTCTGTAGTAGACAAAGTGACAATTGATTGCTTTTTAGAAGACCATGAAACTGCACCATTTCCAAGCATAAAGACATAACCAGAGGTGCTCTTTCTATCATCTTGATCACCTGCATAATCACTGTCAGTAAATCCAATCAAATCAGATTTTTCACCCTTTGTGTAGTATATCCCAAGACTTCGAGTTCCCTGCAAATAACGAAGGATTCTCTTGGCAGCCAACATATGTAACTCTGTAGGATTTTCCATGTATCTACTGATCAAACTCACAGAGTACATTATGTCTGGCCTTGTTGTAGTCAAATACATTAAGCTGCCAACAATTTGCTTGTAAAGGGTGCTGTCTACCTTTTGGCCATCAAGATCTTTGTGTAACTTCATACCACATTCAGCTGGGGTACTTACAGGATTACAATCTTTCATTTGAAACCTGTTCAAAATTTCTCCCACATATTTCCTTTGAGAAATAAAAATTCCAGCATCTAATTGCATCACTTCTATGCCCAAAAAATAATGCATTAAGCCCAAATCAGTCATTTCAAATTCATCCATCATGGAGTTCTTGAAATCGCTAAACATGGCAGTATAATCTCCAGTAAATATAAGATCATCAACATACAAACAAACTATAAGCACTTTTCCATTATCTCCAATCTTAACAAACATGGTATGTTCATAAGGGCATTTCACAAAACCAACTTTAAGAAAGTAAGTTTCAATGCGATTATACCAAGCTCTTGGAGCTTGTTTGAGTCCATAAAGAGCTTTCTTTAATCTATACACTTTATGTTCATTTCCAAATTTAACATAGCCAGGAGGTTGATCAATAAATACCTGCTCTTCCAAGTATCCATGCAAGAATGCTGATTTGACATCCAGCTGGAAAATAGGCCAAGAGTTTTGTGCCGCTAATGCTATCACCAATCGAATTGAGTCATGCCTTGCAACCGGAGAAAATACTTCTGTATAATCAACCCCATATTTTTGCTTGTACCCTTTTGCCACCAAACGTGCTTTGTACTTGTCAACATCACCATTTTTGTTTAGCTTTGTCTTAAATACCCACTTTACACCAATGGTTTTATGACCTTTAGGTATATCACACAGATCCCAAGTATCATTCTTTTCAATGGAATTTATTTCATCATCCATTGCATTTCGCCACTTTTCCTCTTTGACTGCAGTCTCAAAGGTTGTAGGATCACAATCAGCAAACAAAGCAAAATGAGTAATTGGATTGCCTAACCCGGTTACCTCAAAATCTTCCCACCAAGCCGGCCTTCTTCTAACTCGACCAACTGCTTGATCTTCTTCGACTTCATCTATTGTAGCAACTGGTGGTGAGTTTCTAGCGATTTCTGGAGTTGAATCCGTTGAGCTTCTAGGTATAACATGTGCTGAAATATGATTTTGCTCAACATCATCATTCTCATAAAGAACATTTGTAGGCTGCTGGTCATTCCATTCCCAAGTGCTTTCTTCATCAAAAATGACATCTCTACTGGTCACAATCTTCTTTGTCAGTGGATTATACAATTTATATGCTTTTGATACATCACTTACACCAAGGAAGATGCATTTTTCTGCTTTGTCATCAAGTTTCTTCCTTTTCACATCTGGTATGTGAGCATAGGCAATGCAACCAAATATTCTGAAATAGTCTACTACGGGTTTTCTTCTGCTCCATGCCTCTTCCGGTGTCTTGTTTTTAACAGAAAAAGTTGGGCTTCTGTTTAGAACATGAACACTCCAATTTACAGCTTCTGGCCAAAAGTTTTTTGGAACACGTCCTTTTGCTAGCAAACTTCTCACCATGTTCAGAATTGTTCTATTTTTTCTCTCTGATACACCATTTTGTTGTGGTGTATAAGCAGTTGTAAGCTCTCTTCGAATGCCATGTTCCATAAGGAACTCTTCAAATTTCTTTGAACAATACTCCCCACCACGATCTGTGCGTAGGGACTTGATGGATTTTCCTACTTCATTTTCAACACGAGCCTTGAAACTTTTAAATGTTTCAAAAGTTTCAGACTTTTCCTGTAAAAAGTAAACCCACGTTTTTCTTGAAAAATCATCGGTGAAGGTAATGAAATACCTTTTACCTCCATTAGAGTGTGGATTTATTGGGCCACAAATATCAGAGTGCACCAACGCCAACACTTCATTTGCTCTCCACGACTTGCCTTTTGGAAACTGAGAGCGATGTTGTTTGCTAACAACACAATCTTCACAAACTCGGGAAGGAGCGGTAATTGTTGGAAGGCCTATGACCATATTCTTCTGTTGTAGAGTCTTTAATCCGCCAAAATTTAAGTGACCATAGCGAAAGTGCCACAAAATAGATGGATCATTTGCTTCAGCCATGAAACATGATTGAATGCTTTCAATCTTCATTGGAAACAGCCTGTTAGAACTCATTTCAACAATTGCAACAACACCCATTTTAACAGGATCATATATTTTACAAGCACCTTTTTCAATACTGATCACATAACCCTTTTCATGTAATTGGCCAGCACTCAACAAATTATTCTTCAAATCAGGAACATACAACACATTAGAAATTGTTTCCACAAGACCATTCTTAGTCTTTATCTTGATATCACCTTTTCCCATCACTTTCACGGTTGAGGAATCACCGAAGGTAACATTAGAGTGAAAGTTTTCATCTAACTTTGAAAAAGAAAACTTACTTCCACTCATATGGTTGCTGCAACCTGTATCGAGATACCAAATATCTGACTCAGTCTTCTTTCCTTCATGGACAGCCATCAACAAAGTTTCTGCTTCATGCTTGTCTTCCACAAAATTTGAACTCTCCCCTTTTTCTTTATGATTAACAAGCTTGGTGCCACATTCAGAGGCATAATGTCCATAATTATGACATCTAAAGCATTCTACTCTAGATTTTCCATGATCCTGGCTCCTTCCCCTGCCTTGAAACTGGTCATTACTGGGTCTGAAATTTCTGTTGTCGTAATTATGTCCTCGACCTCCTCTTCCTCTTCCTCGACCTCGACCTCTTCCTCTTGAGTTGCTGGAATGAGTATTGGTAGATGCTTTCAAGGCTTTCTCGTCAACGGTTGAACTTCGGTTCATTTTCTGTTCATGGAGCAGCAATGAACTTTGCAATTCATCAAGAGAGAGGTCATCTGTGTCTTTTGACTCTTCAATTGAGCAGACAACATAATTAAATTCCTGCGTCATGGACCTTAGAATTTTTTCTCCATGGCATCGCATTTTATTTGCAATTTCCATAGTCCTCCCAAAATAGCTCGTAACAGATTCACCATCCTTCATTTGCAAAAGTTCGAATTCCCTCCTCAAGGTCTGAAGTTGTGCACGCTTCACTCTAGAAGTACCGTGGTACTTTTTTTTCATCGAATCCCATATATCCTTGGAAGTATCTTTGCAAAGAATAGTTTCCAAAATGGGACGTTCAATGGCTTGGAAGAGGTAATTTTTTTGCTTTCAGGTCTCTCAGTTTTCTGGCTTCAAATTCTGTTTTTTGTGCATCTGTCAAAGCTGCATCTGCTGATGGTTTTTGAATTCCAGATTCAACAACTGACCAATACTCCTTTGACCTTAAAAAGTTTTCCATAAGCATACTCCAATGGTCATAGTGACCATCAAAACGTGGAATGGAAGCTTGCACAAAGTTGGAATCAGTGGCCATTGAATGGTATAGCTAAGTGGGTAAAGAATGGATAATATTGTATTGCCTCACGTGTTTCACTCCAGGTCTCAGGAATCTTAAAGCTCCTTATACCACTGATATGAAAACTCAATTGAAAAAATAGGAAGTGTGGCTCTCAAACGTATTTCTTTATTCATTCAATACTTTGAGCCTTTTTAATAGACAAATTACAAACATAAACACGTGCAGCATAAACTCCACTACCCCTAACAAGTAGAACAACTATCCACTTATTATTTTGACTAAACCAATAAAATAGAAACTGCAACAACTAGCAACAGACTCTCCTAAACTTTAGGCCACTAAGCAAATCAATCTAACTAAATGATTAAAAACAATATAATAATTAAATTATGCTAACATTGAGAAAGTCAGTGCTTTATTTTATAGTTTATAGTGCTGTAGAACTATAAGTGAATAAATGATGAACCTTCTACACATTATGGAGTGGCTATTTACTACTGGTTTATGGTTATGTCTACTACAGGTAGAATGTTTTTTTGTTCATAATGTTGGATTAATTTGTTTCTTTTAGATTAATTTGGAGAGGAAGATTTCCTTTAAGCGCAAAGATTAAATCGAAATCTGTTTTAGATTAAGATAGTCTTTCTCCTTTCACATCATATTGTGATAATAATTTAATTATGCACCAAGGTATTTGAAGCTTTGGGTACCAATTGGAAGAACTAAATGATTGAAGAAATAGGATTGGATGTAGTCCTATAACAAAAACAACTGTAGACTTATAATTTATTTTTTCTTTACAATTCATAATTGATTTGTATTAATTTACATTATGTTAATTTAATGTCAATGTGATCAATTATCTTGGTCAAATTTTATGTCTTTAATAATATTTTTCTTAAAATATAAGATTATGCACTACTCTTGCTACTTCACCATCACTATACACGTCCTATTATATTTTCCTTCAACATTTGCGCGCGCCCGACAAACAAATGGTTAATTTAAATACATTCACTAATCTTGCTCTAAATTTATTAAGAGGTTTGGAAAAATTTGCATTAGTCCTGGTGTTTATCATGTTTTCTTACATTCATCATCACTATTTTTTTTTTTACACAACATTCATCGTCACTGAATATTTTTACTCATACAATAATAGGTTTTTTAAATCCTAATCCTATAACCAATTGAAAGAAGTTGATAAATGAGTTGCATATCAAATATCGCACCTATTATGTTGAGTTTGACATCAATGAAGTTTGGACATGCTTGGATCATTAGTATGAGATTCAATCATAATATTAACAAAATTTACTTTCGAGGAGAATGTGGAGGTTTTTGCACTTCACGAAAACTTCATGATCGATAAAGAATCATGATCGGGGCACCTCATTCGCGACACATTGACTTCATTTATACATCAATTATTTGATTATTTGTTGCATTTTTATAGGAAATCAATTATAACGATTTAAATCGTATATCTGACACTCCACATAACCCGTGCATCGCACGGGTCGAAGTCTAGTAAATAAAAATCCTAAAATATTTTTTTTTGACTAAAAAAAAAAAAAATCTTAGATGGTAGCTTCTCCAAAGTCAAAGGCATGTAATTCAACAAACAAGATAGCTTCTCCAAATGCCAAAAGCTGTGGAACTTTTTCATTGCTAATCTAACCATGAATATAAAAAAATATCTAATTTGAAAATCCCAACCAATCCAGTTCTTTTCTCAAGTGTAAGTTACCCTATTTTAAATTGATTTTACATAGTAAAATGTAGCCACCCAACACCATGTACTTATTAACTTATAGAAATTGGATCATATAACTCATATAACTTTTAAATATATCGAACTTACAGACACATGTTTAAGTATCTTTTTTGTTAATTATTTTGGTTATTAAATGTGTATTTTGATAGTTATTTTGGTATTCGATGTGTTTTTTATTAGTCTATTAAATTCATAAAATTATAAATAAAAGAGACATTGAAAATGTATTTTTAAATTTGATACAATAAAAAACTATAATAATAGCTAGTCCCATATTTAGGATTAGAATGGGTCAAGATCATTAAAAAAACAAATATTTCATCCACTTAAAAATGAGTATCAACATTTTCTTTTATAGTTTTTTATGTTCAAGTAATTAATTAGGTAGAATTTCACTCTTAAGATAAATAAACGAAGTATTTGAAATTTAAACTCTAATTCTACCATACACAATGTGATTTTTATCATCTAAGTTAAATTTACGGAGATATGTGAATTGAACAAAAATAACATTCATTGTTAAAATTTTCAAAGAGAATTTATTATCGATCACAAAATTTTAAATTTGTGTTGTCGGTTACACAAAAATACCTAATTTAATAAATTTTACACCAACATTTTCTTCATTAGTATTCCATTACTTGATTAAGATGTACTACTAGAGATTAACAAGACAAATGCATGGAAATGATAATTGAAGTGTCTACCAACGGTGCTCATATAACCAAATAAAAAAAGAACGTTGCAAATTGCAGCAAAATCTTTTTGGAAAAATCAAAAACTCTTTGATTGAGTGATGAGTCTCCCCACCAATTGCACTCCACTTGCACTTCCACATCAATCACACAAAATGTTCCTTGTCATTTATTAAACGACAAATTTCACATTAAAAATATCATATACTAAACGACAAAGTTTTGGTTCGATTCTCAGGTGAACAACGCTTGGCCAATACGCATACATTTACACATGAGTCGGATTAGTCGCCTATTTTTTATGGGTCGGAAACCAGTGCGAAAGCAAAAAAAATAAACGACAAAGTTTTAAACCATAAAATAAAATAAAAATCGAATATAATTGAAACTTGAAGCCGCTCTTCTCTTTAGGTTTCAAATTTAAATGCAAATTTTTTTTGTTAAATTAGTTTATATTTGTTCTGGCTTCTATTAAGATTCATGGAATCAGTACCTAAATTAATCGGTCGTTAAGTTTTAAAAAAAGTAAATTCAAATGTCTTGTGAAGAGTGATTATGGTAAGAGTCTTTCTTTCGGCTTAACAAAAGTCCAATGTATGAAACAAGTCCAATGAATTTAATCAAAAGTGTTAAATTTGTTAAGAATAATGTCCAAATATTTTTTTAAAGATTTTAGATTTAAATATATTATAAAGTTAAATTTAAAATAGATATTATTAGAATATAAAATTTATATTTCTATTTCGAATTTCAAGGATATGTTTAGAATATATAACTATGAGAAAAATAATATGAGAATATTTTTCATATAATAATATATTTCAGTAGAGTTTTTCATATAAAAATTATATCTTACTAAATTCAGCAATGCAAAAATACAAAAGAAGCGTATCAAAATTTCTCGAGAAAAAACTATATGCCCCATGGTGGTCCTGCCCGACTTGAGGATTAATCTTTACGATTGTGCGCGACAAATAAAATTAAAATAAAAGTATTAATATCTCACTCTATGGTCCATAATTACACCATCACAATTCACACTCTCTTATTCTGAGCCACACACACATAACAGAAACAGAATAACAAAAACACATTCACAGAGACAAGACAATTTGTGCAATGGCTTCTATGGCTACTACAGGTGTTACCAAAGTACCACGTTGTTGTTCTTCTTCTTCTTCTTCAACAAATGTAAGAAACAAAACCATTCAACAGAGTCTATCATTCTCATCTTCACAATTCTCTGGCAACAAGATTGTAACAGTTTCAGGTGGTGCAAGAAGAGTAAGGTGCACCAGCAAGCATTTGATTGTTTCTCCAAAGGCTGTTTCTGATTCACAGAATTCACAGACTTGCCTTGATCCTGATGCTAGCAGAGTGAGTTTATCTCTTTTGCTTTGCTTTTTGGTTGTTTTTCTTCCATTTTGTGAGCTTAGTGCTAAACGAAAAGTAGTTCAAAGTTGTTAATTTTCAATCACATTTTTGTTATCTAGATGTATTAAAAAATGGATCTGTGTGTAATTGAAATTTGTGGTCAATTAATTTAATTTTGCTTATATTTACTGTCAAAAGTTGTTTGAAATCATGGTCTTTGTGCTTGTTCGATATCGAGTGAGTTTGACAAAATCAAGAGTGTTGGGTCTATTCTAGCTTAACCCCTTGGTTTCATCCCTGGCATGGGCATGCAGCAGCATTAAAACTCTTAGGGAGAATTTGTCGTCCATTTGGGTCCCACAGGGTTTGAAGGATTAGTCTCTGCATTTGTGTGCGGAGGATACCTGGTTTACGCCAAAAAACCAGGTTGAGTCACCGTGATTTTACAAAAGTCACACTCTGTAAGATCACAATGTCATCGTGATTTTGTCCAACCTACCAAAACATTAACTTAATTGTGGTTGCTATGTTAGTTAGATATAGTTATAGTTCGTTAAAAGGTAGTTACAAGTTGGTTGGTATTAGATGCAAGTTAGTTAAGATTTTTTAATCTAGTTAGAATTATGTAGTGTATCCATACTTTTCAACACGATTAGCCAACAAAAACCTTAATGTTACGATTTAGATGCCGGTTGTGGACCTTTTTCGATTAGAGGATAGATGAGGGATTTTTATTTTTAGCTCATAGTAGAATGTTTTGATTTAGTTCTTTTTGTTGCTTGGATCTGAATCCATAACTAAATTTGATGAGTTTTGAGTTGTGAATGAAATGTGATGATAATATTGATTGTTCATTCAGAGTGTACTTGGAATTATACTTGGAGGCGGCGCCGGTACTCGTCTTTATCCACTCACCAAGAAGAGAGCAAAACCAGCTGTTCCACTTGGAGCTAACTATAGACTCATTGATATTCCTGTTAGCAACTGCTTAAATAGCAACATATCTAAGATCTATGTTCTTACTCAATTCAATTCCGCGTCCCTCAACCGACATCTTTCTCGTGCTTATGCAAGCAACTTGGGTGGCTACAAAAATGAAGGTTTTGTTGAGGTTCTTGCTGCTCAGCAAAGTCCTGAGAATCCTAATTGGTTTCAGGTATAACACTGCCTTAACTATGTTTTCAATTATACGCCCCTCTTCATCGATATTCATCAGACCGAAAGATGTGGTATTTGAAAACTTTGACGTGGTCTTTGCAGGGTACTGCAGATGCTGTGAGGCAATATTTATGGCTGTTTGAAGAACACAATGTTTTGGAGTACTTAATTCTAGCCGGTGACCATTTGTATCGAATGGATTACGAGAAATTTATCCAAGCACACAGAGAAACTGATGCTGATATCACTGTGGCTGCATTGCCAATGGACGAAAAGCGTGCCACTGCTTTCGGTCTTATGAAGATCGATGAAGAGGGGCGGATAATTGAATTTGCAGAAAAGCCAAAAGGAGATCAGTTGAAAGCCATGAAAGTGAGTCCGTATATTATGCGTAATGTGTTACTTTTCAAGCTATTCTTACACAAACAATTGCTTAAAAAAATTACTATATTTATTCTCTATTATTAGGTTGATACTACCATTTTGGGTCTTGACGATGAAAGAGCAAAGGAAATGCCTTTTATTGCTAGCATGGGTATATATGTTATCAGCAAAAATGTGATGTTAGACCTACTTCGCGAGAAGTTTCCTGGTGCAAATGACTTTGGAAGTGAAGTGATTCCTGGTGCTACTTCCATTGGAATGAGAGTACGTGCTCCTTTCGGTTATTTTTACGTGATGCAATTCCTAAGAATATTGTAATGCAGGGAGAATTTATGAGTTATATTATTCACTTGAGTTGAAAATTCATAGGTGCAAGCTTATTTATATGATGGCTACTGGGAAGACATTGGTACCATTGAGGCTTTCTATAATGCAAACCTCGGAATCACGAAAAAGCCTGTGCCTGACTTCAGGTAAATAAATAGGCTATAAGCATTATATTGTTAATGTACTCAATGAGAGCATCTTGGTCATGATGTTTATGTAATTTGATTGCAGTTTCTATGATCGTTCATCTCCAATTTACACCCAACCGCGATATTTACCTCCATCTAAGATGCTTGATGCTGATATCACTGATAGTGTTATCGGGGAAGGATGTGTGATTAAGGTAAACTTCTTCTGAATCCGTTCAACGAATGTGAGATTTGTACTTTTCTCGACAAAGATGTCAAATATGATTTAATGAATTTAATTGTAAGAAACTTAACTTGCATTTCTTTCTTTATTTTGGTTCTATAGAACTGCAAAATTTTCCATTCTGTGGTCGGGCTGCGATCTTGCATATCAGAAGGTGCGGTTATTGAAGACACCTTGTTGATGGGGGCAGATTATTACGAGGTAAAACACGATTTAAATTACTTAATCGTATTTAACAGCTACTGTTTGAATGAAGAAAGCTTGTTGGAATGCTTAGTTGTAGCTCAATTCATTCATTTTCTTGTGAAAGGTTACACGAAAAGGTTTTTGGCTAATCCTAACTGGAAAATCGATTTTTCTGATTTTCAGACAGAAGCCGATAAAAGGTTTTTGGCTGCTAAAGGCAGTGTTCCAATTGGTATTGGCAGAAATTCCCATATAAAAAAAGCAATTGTTGACAAGAATGCTAGAATTGGAGAAAATGTGAAGGTTAGAATATTATCCAACTATATATAATTGCATTCCTTATTTTACTTTTGGAAATCTAACATATGGTTTCAATTCTCAGATAATTAACAGTGACAATGTTCAAGAAGCTGCAAGGGAAACCGAAGGTTATTTCATTAAAAGCGGGATCGTTACGGTAATCAAGGATGCATTAATTCCTAGTGGAACTGTCATATAGAAGAAGACTAATGCATGTTTGGTTTCACGGTGAATTTGGTAGAATTACTATGAGGCACTGTGATTTTGCAGAAACTACACTGTTACTTTGTTAAATCCAATATAAGGGGTTTAATCTTTTTGTTTCTTAATGGTGAGTGATACTTTGGAGTACATCTTCGATGGCGAAAGGGTTTAAACAGTTCCGTTTCCATGTCTAAGATATGCTTTCATCTCTATGCTGCATGATATATTTATTTTATGGCTAGTTGCTTGTAAATAAATAGCTGAAGAGAGGACCCTCTTTTGAGTAATCAAGTTGTATTTGTTACTGTAAAGTTCCTTAATCAATTGAATAAAAGTTGTTTTTTTCTGCATTGATAAGATTTATAATGCATGAGGGTTATCTAATGTAGCACTTGATTTAGTGAAGATTTTACACTTAGCAAGTAGGGTTCGAGACTCGAGAATAATGATGTTGCAACCTTAGCTGAAAAGTAAAATATAACTCTCTGAAATCCTTCGATCAAAATTGTAAACCTGATAAAAATTTAATATGCCAAAGATGTTTATTTCCGATCAATAATTATACAAGTTATACTCGTATCTACGCAGATGATGTGGTTCAAATTTGAAGGAAAATATAATGACATTGTAATGTAAAACCTATTGACAATATCAATTCTTGAATCTGATGCTTCGACTGATCTTATCATTGATTCCAGAGGACTCCCCGTCATAAGGTCCAATTGGTGTTTTGATACTCTGAACTTGTCCCTTGCGATTCTTAACAGCTTTTTTATGCTTTAGCTGTACAATTGAGTTAACAAGAGAATGATAAATAGTAAAACAAGAAATGCAACATTGAACATTTAAATTTGAGGAATCTGTTAACTACAAAGAACAAGCGAAAGTACCTTGTAATTCTTTCTAGGATTCCTTTTCGCCTTGTTGCGACTTCGAGTTAGTCCTTTGTTTTTCAACATCTACAGCACATTGGTGACCAAGATAAGACTTAAAAAATTTCGAGAAACATATGAAACAATTAGACTGGAAACATGAGAGATCAAGTAAGAACCTGAGAAGTGATTTGGCGCTTTCCGTCCACAGTCTCCTCCGACCAAGAGGGGGCAGCTGATTTCCTGCAAAATCAAAAGAATCTATTTTCATATCATAAAAAATGGAAAAAATAAAATAAAAATACGTGTAGATGAGAAAAAATATTCAAGCCAAAGGGGCTCAATAAGTTCACCTTGAATAGGTCTCGACTTTTGCAGCAAGTTTTGCAGCTCGCAACTTTTCTGCTTGTTTGTAAACATCATTATCATCACTGTTGTTAATTCCAGCGCAAGCTAACACCCGACTCTCGTGCTTCCTCCTTCGTTCACTAAAACCATCTCTCCGAGGCAAATCATCATCGCCAGAAACTGCCTTAGCACAAAATGGAATCAATCAGGCATCTCAGAAAACAACAACATCCAAATTTTATCCTACGAAGTGAGGTCGGCTATATAAATCAAAGGACGCTATAATATCCTATCATATATCATATCCCTATGTCACAAATGCAGGTCACTATGAATTGCAAATGAAATTATAAATTAAAATGTCTATAAAATATCAAATTTAGTACCTTGAGTTTCTTCATATTAGCATTAATAAACTGTGAGACTTTACATGGGACAAGAACATTAGACTGTCCAATTGGTACCTTAACATCCACAACATCATCATCAAAATCATCATAGGTTGCAAGTTGCCTATGAAATTTATAAAAATTGTCAGTAAGTTCCAAATAGTGGAAACATATAAACGATATACAAGAATAAAATTCGTTAACAATCTAATTAGTCTATAACTTTGTAGGGCGTTCTCAAATCAAATAAGTCACTTCTTTACTTAATGTTAATTTGGTCACTATATTTTACAACTTGTATATACTTACATTTACTATTTAGTCACTAAAATTATTATCGAATTATTTCCTATCTGAGTAAGACTAATACAAGTAAAATTTGAGGGAGTCAGGAACGTCTTGAAATATTCAGAATCTACTGTAAAAAGTTAGAGACGAATTTGATATCTAAATAAATTAACTATCAAATTCGTCTCTAAATTTTTACGATAGATTCTGAGTAAAGCTATACCTATTAACTAGTCTCGAACGTTTTAGAGAATTACTAGCCATTGGAGCAATGTGATTTTGTTTCAAATTTTCCTCAAGGGAAGCTCCAAACCCTGCCATGTTAAGGTGCAAAAGTCAAATTAGTAAACTATTAAATCAAATAATAAAATCAAATAAAAGATTAAACAAAATTTATAGCTATATAATTAAAATAAAAATAATAATAATAATAATAATATAAGCCAATATTAAGAACTAAGAAGTGATCACTACCACGGTTTCTTCTGGTAATTCAGTAAAAAGGAGGACGCTATAAACAATGCAGTGACGAATAAGGAGTGCGCTTGTTCATTGTGAAACAAATAAGTTTCGGGTTAATTATGGGCTTGGCCCAAAACAATATAATAATTTTGGTTACGTGAATTATTTTCAGACATAATTTGGTCATCAAATTTGTATTTTTTTAGTCAATTTAGTCGATAAAATCATAGTCACATAATTCATTGACAAGGCCATGATTCGCGTACCAATTCATCTGGACCAGTTCGCAATTCTTTTTCGAATTGGTATGTGCAAATTCCTACAGTGGCGGGATCCAAAACCCTCATAATATTGTTAGTCAAGACCCTCGTGCAAATTCGAGCATAGCCCGTTGGTCATCAGTCAAAACATTCTGAAAATAAAATAATAATAATAATAATAATAATGTTAGTCAAGATCAAAGTAAATTGACGAATGAAAAAACAAAAATGTCAGAAAAACTTTTGGTGGATTTGTGGTATTAACATACCATATCCCACGAATGGTCATAAATATCAAATTTTTATAATTTTTAGGAAAATTTGAAATTATGCGTTGATGTACATGCAATGGTTAACTAGGTCTTTACTTTTATTTCCATCAGATTGTTTAAACAAATCCTTGACTTAAATGCTCAATTTTATCTAATAATATTATTTAAATTTGTTGTTAATTAGAACTAAAAAAAAATTGTTGTTAATTATTTAATTAAAACTCTTAAAAGTAATTAAAATATTAATAATTTAAATTGCAAAAAAAAGTTATTATTAAAAAAACTAAGTTAAGAAGATAAATCGTGTTAATTGGATAATTGAAAAAGCGTTTCCTCAAGACTAAAATGAATTCACTACAAAAAAAGTGAGTAAAAAAAGAAAGCAAGAGAGATTAGTTTTTTTTAATTAATCATTCAATAATCTGTCCAAAAAAATAAAATTAATCATTAAATAAATTAAACTGAACAAATTTGACTCATTTTTTTTTCTTTTAAATAGTCTAGTCGTTATAAATTCCACTCTTAAGGTAGATAAATCAGTTGATTGGAATTCGAACTTCAATTCCCTGCATATATAATGCAATGTTCTACTAATTAAGATAAGCTCACGAAATAAATTTGACTCATGTCTATTAATTTTCGACCATGACCAATACTGATTAAGTTTGAGCACAGTACGAGAGAATGAAATAACTCCATAGTATAGTATAGTACTCCTATGTCAATGTTCAGTATGTATCACAATAAATTTAACGATGATCAAAGTTTCAAAATGTATCTTCTGCTGCAAAGTCATGCATTGAGTCATTGTAATATACAAAGAACCTTTGTCCTTTGAGTTGACTCATTTTCTATATTTGACTTTGCTTTTTTATTTTTTTCTCTTTATATGTGTAGCCATACATACTACTGCCACATGAGATCTGAGTGTGTCTGTTCTGATTTTGAAGGTTCATTCATAGCTTATGTATAGATTGTACTTGCTACGTACCTTACTATCTGCATTATGAATTGAATAATATAAATAAATTTAGTAGTGCTTAAGTACGTATCAATAATTTATTAAATTTTATTATGTGAGGAGATGATCTTACCTGGTCACAATAATATAGCTATTACATTTAGATGCACATATATCAATTAAAAAAATTAAAATAAAAATAAAATAATCACTTTTTTTACTTTATATTTGTGTGACTAACATCTCAAATTTATAGTTTTGTCTAACTAAATATTTTCGGTGAATGTTTGATAATAGAAACAACAATAATATATCAAATAAAAATTTCACCAACAATAAATTAGTCCAAATAATAAGAATTCGGATTTTTTAAATGTATGTGGTTAGCATTTGATTTTTTGTTTCATGTATATGGAAAAAAAAATTGGTTGAAAGGGAAGAACTCACATTGTGTTCGCTGTTCCACAAATTTTTCGACTGATATTAGTCATCGTTAATGACGGTCAAAATTTAATACAATATCATGATGATAAAAAAATAAAAATATTACTAAATAGTGTACTATTAATATTTAATGGCTGCCAAAACAATAATTGTTTTCTTGACCAAAAATTAAATAAAAGAAAAGAAGCATTGTTTAATTATGGGGAGCATGAGCAACAACACTTGCATAGTCACTAACACAAATAACTTAAATTTAGGTACACAAATGTTAAAAAGTAAATGTTGAAAAATGACTATTTTTAATGTTATGGCTTATAATAAAATATTTTCTATTTCCTATTTTTTGTCATTTGTATGTATGTGTATCTAAATCCAAATTATTTGTTTATTTATGATTGTTATCATAGAAGTCTTAATAGAGTATACCAATTTTATGTTGGAATTGATAGAGTTTGTTTGGGTGTTGTGTTGGGTCTCAATAGGTTTGGGAGATTGGAGGCTCTCTAGTTGTTTTGTCTTACCTCTGATTGATCTTTGTCTCCATCTTTCTGGGTTTTTTTTTTTTGTGGTGATGCCTACGAAGGTTCTAGTTTATTGGTGGTGTGTTACTTTGTGGATTATTTTGTTTTCTTGTCTTATCTTAGAGTTTATTTAGTTCTGACGGAGTATATATCTTGTATATTTTTTATTTACGAAACTTTATCTTGTACTTTTTTCACTTTTATATTTATATATAATATATTTGTCATTAAAAAAAATTAAGTACACCAATATTCACTATAAGACAAACTTGATCAGTAGTGTGGAAGTGTTACTAGGACCTAAGCTCCAATTATATTAATCAAAAGATTAGTTGATTAAGTGGAAGAGTCTTGTGAAAGTGATGTATTAGGCATTTTTATCTGCATTCAATGTAGAATCTTTAACATTAAGATGTTTTTCACTTTATCAGTTTTGACCTAATTATAAGCCTTTTAATATTCGATGGACATATTAATTCAGCATATAAATAAACATTTATGTGACTCAATTGTTAGAATACAATTTCATATGCTTTAAATCTAATGTGAGTTTGTTGTTTTTAAATCTAATGCAGAGTGGATGAATTGTTGATGTGATACTCTATGCTCATGAAGAACAACAGCTGGGTGATGAAAGACTAGAAGGAATGATGTTCCTTCTAAAGTGAATGTCTTTGGATAGAGATTAGTTTTATAGAAGCTTCCTAAGATAGTGATGCTTAACTATAGAGGTATTTTGACCAACGCTCATGATCTTCCTTGTATTTTAATTGTTCTTTCATTTCAAGTGTGTGGAAAGCTATCTAAAAATGGTTAGAACTTAGGGTGTCAACAAGTTTGGACGGTTGAAATCACGTAATTTGATTGGCAATTATTTGGTGTATTTGAAAACTTATGAATAATATTATTTTTAATGGAGGTTGGCTGTTGTTTCCTTATTGGTGGATGATATTTTAGCTATTTCTTGAGTATTGTTTAGCAGTCGTTCTAGGCGCAAATTATTTTTATTTCGTTTTCTGATTGGCGTAATAATCATTGTTTGTTTACAAAATAACTTGTTATGATTTGTAATGAATTAAGTATTTGTTATACTAATACTTTTTGCTTATAAAAAAGAACAATTTTCATATGGAAAATCTAATTCTAATTCAAAACACTAGTCCATTATACAAATATCTATATAAATGGGGAATATATTTTTTAAAATATAATAAACACATTTAAAAATATTTTTAGACAGTCTTTTAATTAATTACAAATAATTTTGTGAAATTATCTTATAATTAAAGACAAAGAGAGTAATAATAATATTCATTATTATAAGTCAGTGTACGGCTATTGGACAAAAGTCATGCTAACTACTGTACTTAAGAATTAGTTGTTTTTTTTTTTAAACAAACAAACTTAATGCATTTCATTAATTATTAAAAATTCAATACATGAAGGAATAATCTCAAATCTATGGAAACTAGTCCAAAAATATGCTACCCTAACTAGAGTATGAGCAACCAAATTCACTTGTCTCATAATAAACTTAACTTCAAAGTTTGCACATGATAACATAACATAAATAATATCATTAACGATTGAAAAAAAACCCTGAATTGTCTAGCCACTTTGTATGAATGGCTTCAACCAACACTTGAGAATCACTTTCTAATTGGACTCGATCGAAACTTCTATGATTAGCTTCATTCATGGCTTGCTTCTCCCTCCTCTGTTGATAAAGTCAATTGCTGCCACTGCGTGAGTCTAGCAATAAACTCACCAGAATTATTATGGAAACATGCACTCATCGTTGTCCTTCTCGAGTCGACAAAAAATGTTGCATCTACGTTGCACTTTAATCATCCTATGCGAGGCTTTTCTCATCGATTTGTGCTTAAAGGGGGGACAACATGATCGTCATGACTTCGCAACTTATGAACAGCAAACCACTCATTTCAATGGTCAAACGCAGCTCGTCCAACCTGACTTGGCATTCTAACATTATCATTTCATATTTTATCATTTCGGTTATGACATATACTCCAAAATAACGTAACCATTCTATCTATGGTAGCATAATGCTCATTTCAACACAAAGCAAACACTCTCTCTACTGCACTACCTTGTTGGCACGCTACGAAAACCATGACAAATAATAGTCCGGCTGCTTACCAACTAGACCGAACAGAAGCACATTTGAAAAAGGTGCTAAAGAAACAAAAAGAGACAATTTTGTATTGAAAAAAAAAATTTACTATACATTTTTAAGAAATTGACTTAAACAAATTTCAATATATTTTTACTTTATAAATTCAGATACATATTTTCCATTGGACAAAAGGTGAAAGCTCAACTTGCTAACCACAGGACTCCAGGAGTAGTACTACTGCTCTCATTCTGCATAAACTTGCTAGCCCCTCCTTTTAGGCCCCGTCTTCTATGCTTTCCATTTCTTACAAAATTTATTTCTGTAATTTCAATTCTTGACTTCAATCCAAGGTCCTTGCTTTGCACATGGCTTGGCATGAGATTTGATAATTTAAGACGACCTCATCATGTTGTGTTAGACCCTTTTGAAAATAATTTAAGACCTGAATTTCTAGCTAGCTCTAGCTTGTTCTATTTTTAGGCTTCTTATTTAAGGAATGTTCCTTTAAAAAACAAAACTAGCTAGCAAATGGGAATGAAGAATGGATCCTCTCAATTTATTTTTCCTCAATTTTCACATCTCAACCATCAATCAACATTTTCTCATTTCTTTTCAATTTAAATATTACTCTATATTTATAATCCAATGGTCTAAAAGTACACTTTATTTCCTCAATTGTTTTTTAAAATTGAGAGAATCCTTTCTCATGGGAATGATATGATGAGAGTTTGTTATTTATATTGTCGTTAAGTTAAATTAAATGTTAAAAAATTATTATTGAATGAATAAAATAATATAGTAGTATTTGATTACTTAAAAAACACTAACATAATTGTACTCTCCAATGGTTTTTTTTTTTTGGGCAAACTCTCCAATGGTTTTAAAAAATAAATATAAGTATTGGGTTAAGAAAATTATTTTTTGCAGGAATGATATATTTATGTCAAAATAATAAAATATACAAGTCATTTAGAAGTTAGCACGCATTCAAGGTTCAACCGGTCGGATAGGGATCGGACCGATCGGACCGTTTTTAATTAAATATATATTTTAATTAATATATAAATAAAAATAAATAAATAATGACTTAATATAAAATTAAAACTTTAGTACACTAGACATAAAATTTATAATTCAAATTAAATTAAAAATTACATAATAACTAAGTCAAATAACACAAAATAGTACCATAACATCGTTTGTAACTTATTTATTTTTTTAATATTTCTTAAATAAAATCAAATATCAACGAACAGCCTGGACCGGCCGGTTCACCGATTTTTTCCGGTTCATGACCGATTTTTTACTAGCTCTCCTGCATGCCGATTTTCAGGCCTAACCGGACCGGATATATGCACCGGTTCACGGTCTGACTGGTCCGGTCCGGTTTTGACAACCTTGTTCATTATAAATAAATAAAAATTGGCTTCATTTAAAAAGTTTAATTAACATAAATTGTAATATTTTTCTGCTTATAATTAAAAATGAAAAAGTGGTCAATAGTTTTGAATTGAATATATATAAACTAACAATTATAAAAGTTAAATAAGTTGGAGAATTCATGATCTATCATGAGAAGGGGAAAATCCTAATTAACAACCAATTACTATTTTTTTGGTTGTTGGAAAAAAGTACAATAAAAGAATAATAATACAGAAAGCAAAATATAAAAACTTACTCAAAGCTTATGTGACAAATCATTGTACCAAAAAAAAAAGGCAACAAATCAAGCCCAAAAAATTCGTCAGAGTTGGAGGTTTCTTCTTCAATGCTGGACTTTAATTGATAATTTGTAAAGGAATCTCCAAATTTTAGAATAGCATTTCTCATTTTATTATTTGTACCATCTTCGATAGTAGATGTACCACCAATACCTAGATTTCCAACCCCGCTATCACCACCTCTAATAATGTATAGTTGAATTGGTTCTTATGTAGGTATATGTGGGTAATGGCAATGACCTACATTTGGTTTTGTTAAAAAATAATACATTTTTAGTACTTAATACACTAACAAAATGAGATGGATCTATAGTAGACTTTATGTAGTGCCTAAAAGAACCAATTCAACTACATATTCACAAATCATTTGTAATGCTGAAAGAATGATGAATTTGACTACAGATGTAATGTAATACTCTCCAATCTCATGATACAGTATTGACAAAATTAAAGTCATTCTCAAAATATAAGTGATTCTTAATTTATGTGAAGTCGGGTCATAAGTGGTCTTATTAATTCGATTCTTTGATTAAAATCTTTTTTGGAAGGATATAAATTTGTGAAACACCGAGGGGATTGAAATATAAGTCAGCTAAAATTAACAAGTGACAAGAACTCAACCTTTGTGTTTGGATATCCCATGAAAAAGGTTAAATGTGGTAATAACAAATCATTTGTTGAAAGAGCAAATCACTTAATTACAAGTTGGCGCAATGCTCAACAAATTCGTGAGTCAATTGATGTGCCGCAGCATATACCTCAAGCATCGGTTTGGATCAAGCCAAGCACTGGAAGATACAAATGTAATGTTGATGCTTCCTTTTCCTCTACTCTCAATAAGGTAGGAATCGGTATGTGTATTCGGGACGACCAGGGACGCTTTGTGAAGGCTAGAACGGAATGGATAGAGCCTATCCTTGATGTGGAAATTGAAGAAGCCATGGGTTTGTTGAGTGCACTCAAATGGATCGACGAGTTGCAAATTTACGACACAGATGTGAAAATTGACTGCAAAAGGGTGGTAGATGGTCTCTATGGTAAAATAATCTTCAACTCTGATTTTGGTGCCATATTGAATGACTGCAGAGTTTTATTATCTACTAGGCTTGTAAACTCTCATGTTAAGTTCATTAGGAGACAAGTAAATGAAGTTGTCCATAACCGTACTAGGGTGGCTACATCTTTAGCTAGTTTCCATAATTTTATCGATATCCCAACATGTATCTATAATATTATTATTAATGAAATGAGATAAGTCTTTTCTCGTAAAAAAAAAAATAATTCATTTGTTAGTTCTGCTAGCATTAATGTTAATTTTTATTGTCTCCATCACATACTGTATTTGAAACAATGCTAGATATTACATTATTGAAAGAGTAAATTATAAAACTTTTAATAATTTTCATATCTATATGGGTGGTGTGTGATTTGCACCGTACATTTAATAAAATTAAATCACCTATACGCATGGGTGTTAAGTGGGTTTGTTTGCATGATATATTGACAAAATCTATATATTGTAGTCATGACTTATGAATATTGGACACAACCTATTAGCGAAAAACGGCCAACAACAAAAAATGTGGGGATATAATGTGATTGATAGACCTCAAATATAAAATAATAATAAATAAAAAAAGTCTTTAGGTTCATATAATTTTGCAACACAATTAATGTGTCAAGTCTAACTAGTCTAAGTTTGGTTCATATTGTTTGACAATATGCATTACATCTATGATGTTAACTTAGGAGATTATTTTTGAATATTCTTTTGCACTTTTGAAAATATTTAGAGAATTCTTAATAAATTTTTGCTTATAAAAAAATTACTTAAAATCTCCAATTATCTCAAACACACTCATTCTTAAGGCAAACGGATACAAATTATACAAAACCACATAAACAAAAAAGTGAAGAGAATTTTCTAAAGTTGATGGGATGAGAATCTTGACTTAACGAATATTTTCTAATGATGTAAATAGTGAAGAAACCAGGTCCAAAAAAGGACTTGAACAATGCAAGTAAGTAAAAAGGTCCAAGTCTTTTTTAATTTCTAAAGTTCAATAGTAGTAAAACATTCAATTGAGACCTCAATATTTGATCATAAATGAGGAAACAATATTCATAAAGACTAGGGCATGCACACCTTGTTTAAATAGTTATGGTGTACTTGTAGTACTCAAGAAAATCTCAAAATATGTGAAGAAAGAATGAAGGTGTTTCTCCTAATTCAAGCATTCAATTTATAAACCGAATTTTTCTTTCCTAATATAACAATTTGAAAGCATAATAATTGGAAAGTACTATTTTGCTTTTTTCTCTAGATTCTATACTCTAGATAAGTTGGTTTTGGTTGAATAATAACAATCATTGCAAATCATATAAACATGCCATAATAATAGTGGCACAAAAATGAGGGACAGTTTAATTCACGCTCACTTTAGTTTTAGTGCTTATTATTGCAGTGACCAAACTAGATTTTCTGGATAGGGGAAAGCAAATGCTACAAACTAGATTTTCCCTAATTCAAACATTCAATTTATAAACTGATTAAACCTACGGTGAATATGTTATAATTATGATAACTCTTTGTGATTTTATAAAAGTTATAAAGTGTAGTTTCTGGAAAATTATAAAATTACTGTGATTCTCACATACCACTATGATATCAAATATCCTTAAGTATTTTTATTTAGCAATTGAATTTAACTATATTTGCAAAAAAAAATTTGATAAACAATTCACTTTTCACTTTAGGGGTTAATGGATTATTAGACACTGTAAAAATATATAAAAATTAATTACACATGAGTGAAATACAAACAAATTTTATGTAAAATGCATCCATAGATAAACCTAGGAGAGACAGCAAGACCCTTAATTGATTAAAAATTGAAAGGTAAAATGCATCCATAGATCTTTTAAGTTACAAATAAGTCATTTAAATTTTATGTTTGTAGCGTCAGAAAAAGGTTTTATGTTTGTAACAGATATATCATTTAAGTTTTTAAGTAACAAATAAATCTTTTAAATTTTATATTTGTTATAAATATATCCTTTAAGTTTTACGTTTGTAACAAATATGTTCTTATAAAATAAAACATAGATTTTGTAAATTACAAACTTAAATGACATTTTTATTACAAATTACAAACTTCAACGACCTCTTTATAACTCACAAAATTTAAAAATCATATTTTGTAAAAATTATAAAAAAGGTTAAAGGACTAATTTTGTAACTTAAAAAACATAAAAAAAAAAAACTCATATATTATAAACATAAAATTTAAATGATTTATAGATGCATTTTGTCTTAAAAAAAAAAAAAAAAAAAAAAAAATGACTCTTAAAAATTCAATGCAAAATTTTAGTGGGTCCATTGTTAAGAAATTCAGTCCAATCTAAAAGATGTGTCTATTGGGCCGGTCAAAAAATGTTGTCTAACTAATTTGATGGATTAGTTAGGTGAACTTAAATCCCAGGTGAAGACAAAATTATGTACAAACATAACATGAAAACAACACAAAACGTATAGTTTCCATCATATATAAGAGGACCACAAATTACTTAGGACAGCATTACTTAAGACTTTGAAAAAACACCTGAAGACCATCCTACTTTCATTTCACTACATAATTCCTCATCCTCACTATTAAAAATAAATTATATGTATTAAAGTAAATAAATAAATGTATTAAAGTTCAAACTCATATTTCTATATATTACATGTAATATATTTACCAATTGTTTTAAACTCATGGATGAAAGTAGTTTGATAAATTATTAAGATACAATAAATAAGAATGTTTTATTATAAATAATTATTAAATGTTGTTTTAATTAAATAATTGATAATACGCTCTATGTTCCAATATATAAGATATTTTTGTACATTTTCGTTGTTTCATTTTATAAGATTTTTTTCAAAATTCAAGATGTATTAGTTAATTTTTTACAAAAATATTCTTGATTAAATAAAGAAAAATAAAATATCATCATTCTTCTCTTAATAATTGAAAGAAAATATTTGAAAAAAAAATGTAAACTATTATTAAATTTAATACAAATATTACTTTTTTTTATTCTTAGACCATCTCCAATGGTGGATACTTATTTTTTAAGTACCAGTATCTAATAGGTACTTTTATTAGAGCAAAATATAAATGAGTATCTAATAGGTACTAGTTCTACAATAAGCATTGATACCTATTTTATTTTTGTGGATCCTATTTATAATGATGTAGAGTTATTGGTGAGATGTATTATTAATGGGACCCATTTAAAACTTTTTAACAGATTTTGGGTTTGAGGAATTGAGTACTTATTAGCTACTATTATTAAAAAAAAAAATAAATGAATAATGTGTACACGTGAGATCCGATTAAATATTTAAAAATGAGTATCTTCATTGTGGATACCGATAGATACTTTTATGAAATACTTTTATGAAAAAAAGCTCTAGATAGAGGTTGTATTTGCTTACGAAGTTGATCACATTTAATATATGCTGGTGTGGGAGTAATTCCAAATCACACTTAAGACCATTGACTAAATTACTCAATGACTAATAAATTCAGTCTTTGGGAACATAAAACTTTAAGTTAAATGAGAGATACCCGTAGTAGTTAGTATAAATGAATTGTTTGAAATGTTTTGAGTCTTGTCTAGTCTAGTGTTTATGAGAATGTTAATGAGTGTTTGTAAATTGTTCCATATAAAAAAAGATTTGAGAAAGTATTATTTAGGCATTCATTTTTTTTTTAATTATTTAAAAATTTAAAAATTTTAATAATTTCTATGACTTCACACATTTTTATGAAAAATTCATAAAAATCTATTCTTTCTTCTTTGATATATATATTTTTTTTCTTCATTTTTTAGATAAATTGAAAATTTGAGATAGTAAAAATAAAGACTAAAGCGAGTATTATTTTATCAGTGAAGTAGAGGGATTACTATTTATGATAATATGTAGACACTTATTAGCAAAACCCTAATTTTTATGATGAAGAAAATTTGGTGCGGGCGAGTATATAATGAAGAAAATTTGGTCATGAGGAAACAAAAGTTCCTATCTTATATTTAATTTAATCATTGTTACATTGACATGCAATTTTCAATATTATATCTTGACACCATATATCATTGAGTGTGAACATAATGCGAGAAAATAAATATTTAAGAGTCGGTCCAATAATAAATTAGGGCTAAATCGAACTCTAAAATGATATATGTTTGCTAAAAAAATATTTTGAACACATTTTTTGAAACAATTTCTGTTTTTAAAATTTAATAATAAAATCAATGTATTTAAATCTTTGTTAAGACGATGTTGATCTAAAATAAAATTTTAGTTCAAATATACCGAGAATTAAAGGTTATAATTGTTAGAATTTTTCAAAGTTGCAAAATTGTTGTCATAATTTTATACGGAGTAATTTTTTTAAAAAAGTTTTTATATTTTTCTCCGATGTCTTTTTTGTAATGTGAACTAACGAGTACTATATGACATATGAAGTTATGAGATATTCTTTTTTTTTTTGCAGGATCATTTTTTTTTTACAATCATTTAAACTGTTTAATTTGGTCCGGAGATCAGTTTTGATATCAAATAATTCTAGTCCCCTTTCAATAATAGACACAAATCGAATCATAGTCTTTTTATTAAGTTCAACGCTAATTGGTAACCGGTACGAACATTTAAAAAAAGTGAAAAAATGATAAAAAAAAAAAAAAAAGTATAAATATATAGTGGAGTAGGAGTATTTAAATTAAAAAAAATTTAATTTTGTTTATAGTATTTTATTGTGGGTGATTAATATTTGCAAGTTAATTTATTACTATAGCAGAGACACAACACAAATATTTAAGCAAATTAAAATAGAGAGACAGTTGTTTTTTGGGGTCCCTCATTTTGTGTCCTTATCTCCAACCTTTTTGTCTTTGTTCCTTTCTGGTCCGGCTTCTACTTGTTCATTCCCCCCCCTCCTACACTTTAATACCTTTTTACACCTCACTCTCATTATGTCTTCTTCTTCTTCTTCTTCTTCTTCATCATCATCACATCAACAACCATCTTCATCTATAATAACTCCTTCAAATGTTGGTGTTGATATTCCTGGTCCTAGTAACACTAACAACAATGTTGATGATGAATTTGATGCCCCTTCTTCTTCAAGACAACGTGCTATGAATGAAGTTTGGCTTGAACCTGTTGTTGAAGCATTGGCTACTCAAGTTGCCATTGATTCTTCTCATTTTCATGGTCGTCTTTCTGCTGCTTCTGCTCTTGCCATTATTTTTCAGGTCACATTTTCTATCATGTCTTTTCTTTTTTTTAATAATAATAATTCATAATGTTTGTTAAAAAAATTTAATTTAATCAAATGGGTTTGTGTTAGTATTTTGGGATGTTGAATCTATGAATGAATAATAATAAATAAATAAAAATTTGATTGCTTATGAATTAAGATTTGTGGAATCTAAAGCATGTGTATGTGATAGCTTTTTCAGTTCCGAAAATGGACAAATTATTGGTCAAGTCAAACAATATGCATTGCAACCTGCAGAGATATATGCAGTTTCTTTTTAGGAGTATTTTGTATTATATATGAATATAAATGAATGGTTCAATTTAATTACTACTAATATTTTAATTTACATACTTTTTTCTTTTAATAAAAAAAAACATTCTATAAATAACTTTAGACCCAATAGATTGATACATTCAAAATCAACTCAATGGAATTTTTTCTTAACCCACCAAACTTAACTCTTTATTATTCAACAAAATTTAGAATATAATAATTAAGATTTTAATTAAAGTATAAAAATCATATTTATTTGTTGCTTAAAGAATTTAACCTTAAATGTACCAAAAAATAAAGAAGAAATTAACCTTAAAATTTGAAAATTTTGAACAAAATATATTTAGAGATTTGAATCAAGTTTTGGTTTAAAGATGCTTTGAAGCATCCTAGAAAAAAACAGTTCCTTAAAAACGGCTACTTTTACGTGGGTCATTTTCCAAACTAAATGTGTGTCCCTTTCACAAAAAGGGTAAATGTATTTTCTTTGTTTGTATCACCTTTTTCATTTGATTTGATTATATATGAAAATGAAAAAGACTTTGAATTTTGATGTTTTCCCTTTCTTGGCATGAAATCCTTTGTTTGACTCAACTTTTTAATTATTCTAGCTATGGAGAGTATCTAGACCTAAAGATCCATGGCATGTCTTTTTTAAATTCTTTCTAAAAACATATAGTTAGTAGCTTTTTACTATTTTTTCAGAAGGATTGTTTTCTTAAATAACACAAGGAGGGAACACATGAATAGTGATTTATGTCTCAATACTATAGTGTCCTTGCAAGTATAATACTATTTTTATATAGTTAGAGCTTTGAATTAATTTTTAAGTACAATTTTTGGTCCAGCTATAGATTCTGTCTGGTTGCATAGTTGGTGACCACACTATTTTTTATATCTCTCTTTTCTAAAATCCCACTCTTTTGTGGTTCTTGAAATCACTTTTTAATTTATTTTTTTTGTAAATATTGTAGCTTAATACATAATTTATGCCGAAATCATATAATAATTATTAAAGATTATTTTGAATTTCTTTAAATAACTATGCCAATTTTCAAGTATTTAATTTTTCAAATTTTCACTTGAATCAAAATTATTGGACAAAAGTTCAAATGGTCAACTTTATCGAAAAATGGATCATTTTGTAAGAACTCAAGTTCGACTCTTTGGTAGAATAACGTTTTTATCATACTTTACTTACGTCGTGGTCAAACTGTATATTATTAGAGCTTTTTCTTCTAAAAAAAAATAGTGGACAAAAAATAACTTGACCACTTACTGCAACATTATTTTAAGAGTTTAATTTTTTTTCCATTTTTTATTGTTGTAAATTTTCAACAGTGCCATCTCATCACAATCATCCATGTGTCAATTTATAAGTAGTTGAAATAAAAGTCAAATGTCTTAATGATGTACTGTATCAATTATGATTAATTGATAGGATAAATTTTTATGATATGGAAGATTTGTGATTTCTTATTAGATGACCGTGTAAAATTATGTTACACCGTCAGTGCATATCAATTAAACTCTTAAACTATTTAAAATTCTTTGCAGTTAACTTCAACCTTAATTATAAAGAAAAGTTGTCTGTCAAAAACAAAAAATAAAGAAAAGTTACAATTTTAGAATTAAATTACTTTTGAAATAAATTTTGAAATAAATTTTATACGATGTTAAAATAATTTTTATTGAGGAAAGTGAAAAAGAGAAAATTAAATTATATTTTTATTTAATTTTATATTAATATGTAATTAAAAAACAGAAATGTTAATTTTTTTCTTGTATAATTTAGAATAAAGAAATAGAATAATCAGAATTCGAATCCCAATTCACTATATATATATATATATATATATAAAATGTGTAACGTCCTACCAATTAAAATAATTAGTATTATTATCTATTTCTAGTATTATTATTTGGAACAAGTATGTTATAATAATAATGGTCAAGCACCATATGTCTAAATGCCAAAAGTCACATGCAGTCCAATTTTTGCGATGAGAATACCCCATTCCTTTTGTATCTATCTGAAGTGTTCCCTCTCAATGGTTTTGGTTCCCAATAAATTAAATACTCCGTAAATCAGTACTCCAGTAAATAGTTAGTATGATAGTATTAAAATATTATAAATGTTTATTTTTTGACACAAAAATATTATAAGAGTTTATTTGTTGTACACGATCAGTGTAAAGTTTTTCTATACATATATTTTAATAATGAAACGTCACATCATTTATTGAATGTGATACATCATATATTTTTAAACATAATATATGACGTGTTAGTATATTATTACCTATTGAACGTATGTGTAATTTTACACTAACAATATACAGTATATAAATTAAATTCAATATTATACATATTATGATACGCACAACATTTTGTTTAGTTCCATATAAGTGATGACATGTTTGGTTACCTTCCATTAAAATTGTTTAGGTGTTGCCATATTGCTAACATGTCTCTAACACTAGTTAAGAGTTTAAATGGAAAAAAAAATGAAAAAAAAAGTTGATTATTTACATTTAGGGTTTAGGGTTACATTTAGTTTTTTTACAAGTATTTTTTGATGACTTAGGGTTTAGAATTATTAGTATTATTTGTCAAGTTGATTTTTTTTTTTTAGAATTTATTCTAATTTGTAGGTAAAGTTGGGATTTTTTTTATGAAGTTAATTTTTTTAGACTTATATTCATGTTAGATAAATATTTTTTCTTATCCTAAATTATAAGTCAAAACAACTATTTTTTATAAAATTTAATGTAAAATGCATTTAATTTATTCTCTTCATTTTTTCATAATCAATAAAAAAAAAAATACATTTTCTCATAAAATTTACTGTTCAATTCAATACTCTTACTTTTCAATTGAATTTCTAATTACTACCATATGCAAAATGTGACAATATTATTATATTTTTTTAGAGATAAATATGTTTCAGGTCTATGTAAATATTCCGAAAATTTTTCTTCGAATATTAGTCTCTAAAAAATTTTAAATTAACACTTTTTGTCCCTATTTTTAAATCTGCTCACTTCATATACTTTAATGAATTTTTTAAGGAAAGTTTAGAATATTATAACAATATTTCTAAAAAAAAGTTAGAATTTTTTGAAAAAGCATAAATTAAATATGAATTTTCATATTTTTAGAGTTTAAAAATTTATATTTAATTCATGTTTTGTTAAAAAATTATAATTTTTTTGAGTGATTGTTAAAATATTCTACACTTTTATGGAAAATTTTATCAAAAAATATGAAGTCTACACTACACATGAGTTATTTAAAGCCAGGAATTAAAAATGTTAATTGAAAAAATTTGGAGGACTAATATTTAAAAAAAGATTTTTGAGAAATTAAAAATAAAACTTTAAATATTTACAGGATTAGAAACATATTTATCTCTATTTTTTAATATAAAAAATTTTAAACAACAATTATTTTGAGAAAAGGACTCTATGTGTGGAGTAGGAGAATGTATCTTCTTAATTTATTTTTTCTCAAATTTCTTCAATTTTTACATCTCAATCATCAATCAATTTTTTCTCATTTCTTTTCAATTTAAATATTACTCTATATTTATAATCTATTGGTCTAAAAATTCATTTTATTTCCTCAATTTGTTTTTCAATTTGAAAAAGTGGAGTAGAGTAGCAAGTAGTAACATAACATGACTGGATATTTGTCTTTTGGCTTGTTGGAGTGGTGTATGTGCGTGTGTTTGTAGAACTGGATAGATTCGTTTGTTGGAACAAGACAGAGCCTTGACCAACCCTTTATTGGAAATGAAAGTGAAATATATGTGGGGAACCACGCACTACACTCACACACTACCTATAGCTATAGCTTTTACTACTTAATAAATTTTTCATTTCATTTTCATACACACGCCTACACCAACTAGTAAGATTTTGACTTGTTCGTTATCTTACCCACATGCTATATATACTCCCTTTAGTCTTGTATACAATAAACAATTGATTTTTTAGATACATTGTAAAATTGATGTATCTAGACTATAATAAATAATTTTATAATATATTTAAAAAGTCAATTATTTTTTATATATAAGATTGGAGGGAGTATGTATGGACCACATCCATCAATTTCTCTTCTTTCTTAAAATACAAATCTAATTGCTTATAAAAATAAGGCAAATGCTAACTAGTGTCCCTTGTCCTAGGGACACTAGTTAAGATAGCAAAAATAGAAAATTGTTGGAGAATGTGTATTTAACTTTTTCAAAGTCAAAAATTTAATAATTACAATATAAAATTATTTCTTTTAGTATTCTTAACTAGACACTAGTTAACAAGACCTTAAAAATATATTTAGATCATTTATAATTTTAAATAGATTGAATTTAGTATTATAAAATTTTTGTCGTGCATAGATAATATTAAAAAGTTATCATAAATTCACACATAAACATAAGTAATAGAATCGAAGTTCAAATTTTAATTATAATTTCGGCACTTTTTATCAATTAAATAACGACTTGCATACATTGTTGTATCTAGATCTATTCTCTCGCACTAGACTATCATATTATTATATTATAATTAATTAATATAAAATTAAATTTTCTATGATCATGCTCGAGACAATCTCAATCTCATCGAAATAACAATAGGTTAACAATAGGTAATAGTAGAATATACTAGAGAATATCTTAGCCCATATCTTGTGAGTCAGACCTGGATATATATATCTATCAATCTATGTATGGAAGAATGTTAGTATACTTTATAGTTTATATGCACACTTGTTTCAATTTTATCTGTCACAATCAAACTTTCCATCTGAATGGGAAAACACAATGACAATAGAATCTAAATCTAGGATCTCATTATCACCTTCAACAGTCAATTATCCAATTTCAAACATATGCTATATCTTTTTAATACAGTAAAATACTATACATAGCTAAAGAGAAATAGTAAATATTAATACTAACATAGTACTAATATAATATATTTTTTAAAATAAATTATTGTTGAAAATTTCTTCATGTTTTGATGTTTTTATATTTTTGGAAAAAATGCATGCAGGTTTGTTCTACATGGAGAGAAGTGTCGCGCTCGGATCTACTGTGGCAAAGGCTCACGAGACGAATCTGGCGCAGAACATATAGATTGAGGGACACGTGGCAACTTGAGTACATCTATTGGCATCGAACGGCCAGGAACTTCACAACAGGTAGACATGCTTTAGTGGTCCCACAATATGATCCAGGAGACCACCACCAAGCCCTCATTTGCCGCTGCCTCACTCTCTCCGACACCCACCTCGCTTGCGGCTTTGTCGACGGCACGGTTCGACTCTTTGTTCTCAACACCGGCGCACATGTTACTACTTATTGGTCTAATCACGGTCATCTATTCGGCCCATTTTCACAATCTATTTCCGGAATCATAATTGCAAATTCTAGTCTCGCTTTTGCAAGACTAGATGGTGATATTTACATGTCATTGATCAATGGGCCCAGACACAATCCCGGGCCCATTCCAGCACGAAGAGCAATAATCGGCGATGTAGTTAATAACGGAGTATTAGTAGAATTCGTGGGTTGTAATCGAT
The DNA here is from genome assembly GCA_954870985.1 of Trifolium fragiferum. Classification (NCBI taxonomy): domain Eukaryota; kingdom Viridiplantae; phylum Streptophyta; class Magnoliopsida; order Fabales; family Fabaceae; genus Trifolium; species Trifolium fragiferum. Next base: position 1,083,226 of record OX940791.1, on the reverse strand, counting down.
TTTGGGTGGGCTTATTCGCGGGCCATGCAGGTGGAGCTTTTCAAATATGGGACATGCAAACGGAACAACGCGTGTTCGTCGGCGGTTCATTAACCGATCCCGAAACAGTTCAAGGATGGCATATGTTAACCGATTTAGTCGAACCGGTCGGTCGAATCCGAGTAACCGAAAGAGAATTTGTAGTGGCATGCACAACTTCAAGATTGGTTTGTTTCAACTTAAGAAATCCAGAGATTCTATTACGTGACATGGGATCAACAACCGGATTCATGGTAAGTTCATTAGACATTAGCCATGAAGTTTTTGTTGTAGTTGAAAGAAATGGTATTGGAACGGTTAGGCGCGTGGGGAATTTTGAGCGCGTGAGTAGGTTTCGGTTAAGAGGTTCATGGTTAAGGGGTTTATTAGGGTGCATGAATTTAGGATATGTTATAACATATTCAAGTGGGTCTGGTTTGTTGAGAGTGTGGGACATACATGAACCTGTGGCAAGGTTGTGTATTACAATTGCGGTTAGAGATGATGGTGGAGAGGGTCAAGGACAAGTTCATGGTAATAGTATGGTTGCTAATCAAACTCATGTTGCTATTTCTTCTAATGACTCTTCAATACATTTATTGGATTTTAGTGTACAGTAGTAGTAACATTTATTTATCTAATTATATTATCATTGTTAGAAGAGGAGGGAGGATTAATACCCTCACATTCATTCAAACTTGAAATTCCTTTTTGTATGTAGGCTCACAAAAATCACATTTATTGTTGTCATTTTTGCAATTGTTCATTATAAATGATGTTTTGCAATTTTTGATTGCTAATCAAACAAATTATTATTTGAAGAAAATTAAACCAATGATAAATTCAACCATCAACAAATATTTATTGATGTTTTTATATAGTTGATACTTATACTACATTTTCACTATAAGCCTAAGAAAATACAAAGACTCTATTTGGCGATATTATATTTTGAATAGTATATGGCTTATTGCTTATAAGTTTATATTGAAAAAATTTGGTAATATTTTTTCATGAGATTATAACTTCTATTTATATTAGTTTATGATTGATTTATTTTATAGTTTATTTTAATAAACTGATTCAATTAGCTTATAACTTATTATCTTACTTGAAAAAATTAAATATTAATCAAATATTTTTTATATCATTTTATATTTATATGTTAGTTCAATTATTAATTTTATCTAACATTAGCCACTATTTTTGTCAAATAAAATCAAAGTTAATTATGACTATAAAATTAAACTGCATATATTAAAATAATATTTTACTTTATTTTGAATTTTTATTGATAATATTAGGATAAACCTAAATAATTTTTTTTAGACACACTAGCAACAATGGTAAACAATTAAATAAAATCAAAATAATATTGATTGATGTGACTGTTTTATTTTTTTTTTAATTTATATATGTATGTGTATCTAAATTTATACTTCCCCGTCTCAAAAAGATTGAGTCAGTTTGACTAAGTGTATTATTCATATATCTTGTTTTGACTTTATTTTTTTACTAATAAATAAAAATAAATATTAGCATATAAAATTTTGTTGGATTTATAATATTTTTAAAATATCAAATTTTTATAATTTTTATTATTATATAATTAAAAATATTAATCATCAAAATTATACAATAACATGCGTGTAGCAGTCAACTGATTTAATCTTTTTGGGACGGAGAAAATATCATACTACATATAGTATTATTTTTTGTGTCTAAGTAAAAATTCATTTAAAAGTTACTAGTATTACCTTTAGAAGACTGACATTCATCATTATCAATGATTTGAATATTTTTATATGTGATTGATGTCCATATTAGTAGAATTTACCGTTAATTCAATTTTGTTGTTGAGTGTGTTTGAGACTTTTTTTTATAGAGAAGCAAGGCCAATGATCATTTTCATACCTTTCTTGGGAATGAAATAAACAAATGGTAGCCTAGCAAGCATGCTCTGAACCTTTACCTTGTTTTTGTATGTATACTCACTCACACGTGCTAGGCATAATAATGGGGCGGATTGGGGACGGATTTTGTCATCCCAAATTCAAATTCATAAAGTTTGGGTATCCCCAAATCCGTTTCAATTCTTAACGGATATAAAAATTAAAACCCCAAACTCATATCCAACGAGGTTCGGTATTCCCGTGGGTTTCGGGTATCTCCATTCCGCTTTACCTCCATATGAATTTGAGTTGCACTTTGTTGTATTTTTTATTAAAAAAATAGTTAAAAATAAAAAATGATTTTATTTCAAGAATATATATACATAGAAAATAAATAAAGAAAATGAATTGATTAAGGGTGCGTTTGTTTAAGCTTTAAAAAAAATAGATTTTTCTTTGTATTTTTGAAAATATATTTTATAAAATCGTTTTTCAAAATATTATAAGTTTTTTTATATTCATTTTTTCTAAATTCAAACACTAATTTTGACATTATATAACATAAACGTACATTATTGAAGATCAAAACATAGTCAAAATCCCAATTTTTACAAAAAGTTATATTTCAAAAATGATTTTTATGAAAATCTATTTGAAATAGCTTCAAAAAAGGTGATTTTTAAAATGATGAAATACCTAAAATGACATTTTAATAATAACTATTCAAACAAAATTTTCATTTAAAGTTTTTATAAAAAATTTCTTTGTAAAATTTTTTTACACAAAAGTATATTACACTATAAAAATCTATTTTGAAAAAATCAATAACAAACGCACCCTAATATTCAACTTAAAAATATGAATCTAATAATCTAAAATAAAATAAAATATGAATGTAATTTAGAGATTATATAAGGATTTCTAATTTATAAATGATAAAATGTAATTTGATATAAGCGGGGCGGGTTCGGGGATGGATTCGGGGTGGGTATCAATATCCCAATTATCCGCCCCAACTCCAACTTTTAAAACCGGGGAAAACCCGAACCCAAACCCAGTCAACTCGAGTTTTTTTTCCGTCAAAATCGGGGCGGGACGGTGAGTACCCGCAGGTATGAGTTATTTTGCCATGCCTACACGTGCATGTAAGAAGTGATGGGTCATTGAGGATTCACAAATTTCAAATTAAACAGGTCGAAATGAATAGCTCAATTGATCGAATTTATTGAATCAAGAATTAAGGAGTTAGAAATTCAAAATTTACGTCCCGACAAAAAAAAAACTAACTGCGACATTAAAAGGTTATTATACAAAAATTTAATGGAGTACAGTATTGATTAACAAGGTTATCTATATATCATGTGGAAATTAAGCACAAGTTAAGCTTAGAGTTAAACCAAGACTTTTTCCTTGCATAGATTAAATATATCACGCGTCAACTGTACATCCTCTGATATTGAATTGAATGTTGAAATAAGATGAACTTTGTAAAGTGTGAATCAAGCTAATGCTACTTAAAATGTTTACCGTGGATAAGTGATCTATCGAATACAAATTTTATAAAATTTATTGGTACATTGAAAATTTATATCATATAGAGTATCCAAAAAAAATTTTAAAAAAATTAAAAATCATTTGATATTTTATTGAGATTTATCAAGATTTACAGTATTTAATAAACCGTTAATCTTGATGGATCTCAATAACATATAAAATAATTTTCAATTTTTCTAAAATTTTTCATAGATGATCTATATGATATAAACTTTCAATCCAACGGTGAATTTTGTAAAATTCGTATTTGTTATAAGATTTTTCATGAATGGTCCACCATAGACCACTTGAAGAAATTATCCATGTTAGAATTTTCCATGAATCAAATCTCGATTCAGAAAATGTCATATATATACTGCCAGCCATGCTTGTACTACTTGCTAGATGTGTCGTAGCATTATTCTTTGCTTTTGATTTGTGTGGATTTTAAATTATTATTTTAATTCAAATGTATTAATCTGAAGCGATTAATAAGTTTTTTTTAGGATAAATTATTTGAGATAATTTGAGTTTGATTTTAGAACGAATATAAATTCTAATATGTAAACACAGTACGGAAATTGTAGGCCAAATACAATATGGATAATTCGGGATAATTCGAATTTTTCCTAGAACGGATAATGAGTTCTTCCTAAGACGGAAAAAATATAATAAGTAAAATTCATTGAACAAAAATTTATATATTTAATATAAAATTTAGGTCAAATACATTTATTTTGTTAAACAATTTTAGCTTATATTTTAAAACGAATGAAGTATTTTCGATGAATTTTTAAATAAAAGGAGCAATATTTTACTGGTATTGGGTTATTGGATAATATTTTCGTCCTTATTATGAGAGAAAATTACGTTTTAAGATTTATTTAAAAACTGAATACTTTACTTTTTAAGAGACAAACAATAATTTTTTATTAAATTAAAAAATAAAATTTGTCTTATATTCTTAATAAAAACCATAATTATATTTAATGTAAGTACTACTACTAGCTACATTTTTTGGGTACAATAATATGAATACATTTATTGGAAAAGTATTTATATTTATTGTATCGTTATCATCATCACGTATGAAAAGTACACTAATGTCCTGGTTTCAATCTTAAACATGTTGGACATAACAATGTTTCTATTAATTCAAGACAAATACTGTTCACTACGTATGTAAGTATAATAATGAAAAGGACACTGCATTTGTAAGTACGCTGGAAATTATATTTTTTTGTTTTTTCTTTCGTGTTTTTTTATCAATTAGTACTGTATTGTCTTAGATCAGTGCTATTGTCTATTTGACATGAAGTATGGAAAATGCTAACCGGTGCTCTGGAGCACTAGTTAAGGTCGATATCATTTATAGTATAATTATATAGAAATTTGTGTAGTCAATACATTTAAAATATAAACAATGTTGTTTTTAAGGTAAATTTTATTATTTTTAATTCCTTAACTAGTGTCCCCGAACACTAATTAGCATGACCCATGAAGTATTACTCTTGGCCCTGGAATGAAAATTGCTTCCAATTGTCCTTAATTTGATTTTTATATATTCAATTAGAGTACTATAAATTATCGTATGAGGCTATTAACTTCTTTGACCAACTAAAGTTATTACTATTATATGTATTTTCTATATCCTAAAACATAAAAATTGATCAAACAAAAATAAATATATTTGATCTAAATTTTAAATTAAATATATCAAATTTTTTTTAATTCATTTTTATATATATTTTAGGACGTGTGAAGTATATTAGGAGTATTTTGACCGATTAATAGACAAAGTTTGCTTTCTAGATGACATTTCTTTGATTTGAAGGAATAAAAAAGAAATAAAGAAAATTACGGAAATCTATAAATATTAGGATGCAATGAACCACCGACACCTCTATGATTAGATGTGTCGCGGTGTCCGACACGTGTCGGTGTCCGACACTCGTATGACACCTGCACGACACTTCTACAAACGTGTCAGAGAGGTGTCCAAAAAAATAATCTTTTATTTATTCCGAACACTCCTTAAATCAATGTCCGACACCTATAAGACACTCCTACAAACGTGTCGGGGTAAGTGTCCAAATTATTTTTTTTATTTGGTTATATTTTTCTCAAACATATATACAACGATTAAAGATGTGTCGAAATAATAATATTGATCAATGAGAGATTAAAGATATTGTATTTTGATTACATTATTTTTAGTTTTTCGATAGTAGTTGGATGAGTAAATGTCAAATGTACTATTATATATTCTTTAAAAAAAAAATTTATTGAAAAATTTGTTCAACTTAGATGCATATCTATGTATTTTTAATTCTAAACTTATATTTTTTATAAATATGTAGCGGTGTCGGTGTCGTATATTTTTTGCATTAGCGGTGTCGGAGTGTCCGTATCGTGTCGTGTCGCGGTGTCCGTGTCAGAGTCCGTGCTTCATAGTTAGGATGTGTTCGGTGAGTATATATATGATGACATTTTTCTAAAATGTTGCCGCTACCAAGTGAAGTTAATATTTTTTTAACGGCAAATATATTATTAGCAAAAATTAAGTCTCAATAAAAGACAAACAGAGATCGATAAAAGAGATGTTATAAAACAAAGACCGCATATAAGCTGAACACCAATAAAAATATCAAAACAAACACCACTTAAAAGGACACTCATCAGCGTTCGGACTACCAGAGAACATATAACCCGACTTGTAAAGATACCACTAGACATTAACTCATGATCTCAAATCAAAAGTGATCGGTCCAAGTGAAGTGAATTAACCGATAAGAAGTCTCACATCGATTGTGAGTTGGCTTGGACAAGTGTTTATAAGCAAGTGACAATCCTCACCTTATAAGTCCATTTTAAGATGGTATCAGAGTCTCTCCAAATCTAATAGCGTTGGACGCGAGGGGATATGTGATAAGAAGTTTACATCGATTGCGAGATACCCTAAACAAGCGTTTATAAACAACTGATAATCTTGATCTTATAAACTGATTTTGTAAGTTTGAGTTAGACTCAATAGTCAATTACAATATAAGATTGACGGGACTCGTGAACAATTTTTAATATATGGAATATGAAACAATTTTTATTATAATTGCTGTATTAATAGAAGACAATTCTTTTTAAATAGCAAAATATAATGATCTTAAATAGTACTAAATTGAGAAATTTAAAAAACACAATATTTCTCTACATAAAAATACAAAAAGGTTTATGATAGATATACAGAGAAGAATAAAGGGCAAAGACAAGAAGTTCTTTATTGGGTAGTTTCTTAAATGTAAAATAAATAGAGAGAATAAATGAAGTACAAAGAGAGGTAGGGTAATTCTAACATAGGCATAATACCAAATTACATTTGTTAGGCAGACACATATGCATTTAAAAAATTTAAAGATAAAATGATAAGTAAATATTAAGTGATGTGACTAATTTATTTAATTATTTTTTTTTAATTTGTGTGTATGTGTCCAACAAATATTATTTAATAGTGTGTCTAGATAAGAGTCTCTCTGAGAGGTAAACACTAAACATAATATACACATACGGATAATTCTTACTTAGGCACAACACTAAATCACACTTGTTAGACACACACACATGCATTTAAAAAATTTAAAAATAAAATGATGAGTAAATATTAAGTGATGTAACTAATTTATTTAATTATTATTTTTTTTTAATTTGTGCGTGTGTGCCCAACAAGTGTTATTTAATATTGTGCCTAGGTAAGATTTTCTCTACACACACAATGCTATGCTAGGAGTAGGACTGCTCTCTAGTCCCTAGTCTCTCCTGCTTCTATGCTTCACAATACTTTTCTTCTCTGCTTTGTCTGTCTTTCTGTCTGTGCTATGTGCTATCTTCTTCTTCTGATGTTATTACCATACCATAGCTATAACCTACTATCTGCTCCTACTTACTGATGCATATATATTGCATCCATAATTACATAACATAGCTATATACCTATTTATAGCTATAGCCCTGCTTAATTTCTGATCATATATTATCATCATTCTGATTAATACATTTTTTTCTTTCTTTGGCTGCATCTTCGATGTATGTATGTAGTAGCTCTCATTTACTGTATGTTATGTTCAACATTTTAAGCTACTATAGCTTTTTTTTACTATACATATGCGCATGGCTTGGCATATTGATTGAGAATGGAATATAACTTCTGATTTTCTGACTATTATTATACCTTTCCAACTTCATTTCATTATTTTTTTAATATCAAAATTCAAAATTGTGTCTTCATGCCAATAACTTCTTCTGTTTTGTTCAATGTGTTGACCATAATTTTACCACCATTATTATGAATAAAATCTTTTTCTTAAAAAAATTAATAACTGTCCTTTAATAATAGTACTACTATTAAGAAGAAACTATTTTTAAAATTTCACATGAATTAATAAAAAAAAAATTGGGTTAATCCTTCAATTTTTAGGATAATGGATTTTAATAATTTAAAATTCAGTTGTAAGATAAATAAAATCTAACTAAAAATTATTTATTTCACTTAAGAATTAAACTTAAATTGGTTTAATTGTTTCCTCATTTGATCGAACTCATTAATTATTTTAAAATTTATGAAAATGCTCTACTAAATTTAACATTGGATTCTCTTTAATTTTTTCCTCATGTTTTCTCTTAAATGGTAATCTAATTAGCCATTCATTTAATTTATTTTTCTCTCTTCTTAAATATTTTTATGCTCTTTATAATTTATCAATCATTAGATCAACAAAATGAGAGAAGACATGAGGGAAAAAATTGAAAAGGATTCAAATTTGTTGTTTTAAGCAAATATCGAAGACAATGAACTGTTGAAATTCATTAATTACATTTAGAAAGTGCTAATCAGTGCTTCTGAAGTTTTAGTTAAAAAATCAAATATAGTAAAACAAACGTATAATTTGTGTAATATTTTTTTTTTTAAAATACAGAGAATACTTGCTCTATTCAATACAAAATTTAATTTTTAGTATCTTTTAACTAGTATTTTAGGGACATTATATAGCAAGACTCGTTACATTTTTCTAACAAATGACATATCTTTTTTTTTTCTTCCAATACTGTCATATCTCTTTGAAAAATAGAGTGATTATAAAAGATTAACTAATTAAGCTCATATGATAATAGGAAAAAAATAATTTTAAAAATTACTGAGAAGTACAATAAGAAACCAGAGAGTTTTAAGAGAGCTTGTAAAAAAATTAAGAAATATGAACTGTTACTTAGGGTACGCAGTGCCCTGTTATTAATAGCCAAAGCACACCAAATACTCTTTTTAAGTGAATTGCTTTTCCCACCCCAACATTAATTAGCATTTTCTAATTAGTGTACACACCAATTAAAGGGTATACAGTGAAGGCCCAATTTTTATTAGCCCATTTTGTGGGCCATAATATAGCATTAATGTAGATGGCCCTTTTTAAGTGAATTGTTTTTACCACCCCAACATGTCTCGTACGCTTATAAGCATTACCCTATTGATTATTTTGTTACTAATCCATTGCACTATTCATATCGATGGAGTAGTTACTGTTGGAGGCCTCTTATTAATCCATGGTTATTAGATTTTCTTTTGTTATGATGGAGTACTTTTCTTTATTTATTTATTTATTAATCCATTAGCTATATAAGCGTATAGCACTGTTCAGAATTTAACATTTGCCTTGGATATTAGCAAAACAACATTGTTAAAGTTTGTAAAAGATGAGATTTTGCGTCGAAATTCAAATGCATTAATACCACACAAAATATGACAATACGAAAGATCGTCTTCGATTTTTCTAGTTCATTCTTGGAGAAACTAGAATTCCTCATGAACCAATGTTTAAATCAATGTATAATGTCGTCCACATAGATGAAAAATGGTTCTACATGACCAAAAAACCTGCAAACTATTATTCCTTTAATACTGTTTCAGGACTTCAGAGAGGTCTTTGTGTTCGTATACCTTTTGCTCCGACTGAAGGTGAGTAATAGAATAAAAACAAATTTGCTTATATTTAGTTACATTGATTTGTTCTAATTATGTATTGTTAGTTTCCAAATAGTTTAGTCAATATATTTGTTCTAATTATATACTCCCTCCGTTCCTTTTTATTTGGCGTTTTAGAAATGAAAATTTGTTTCAAATTATTTGGCAATTTATACCTCCCATTTACTAATACTACTACCCTGTAAATATTTTTAGAGGCTCCTATTTTTATGAGGCCTTATGCCATCGCACATATTGCACATGTGATAAAGATGTCTGTGTTCATTGGCTCTAATCTCTAGTACCACTCATGATATTGTAAAAAGTTTGTATCAATAGGAGGTGCAGTCTGAAAAGAAAAAAAAAATTATATTCAGGATGATGATAGGGAAAAAAAGGTTATATTGATTGTAAACCATTTTTAGAAGGTAAAAGCACTGGGAAAGGAATGCATGATGGTTCTCTTGCAAGGAGAAGTGAATTAATACTTGGGAATGCCAAATAGCTTGTTTAGCTTCTTATTCAGTTGGGTTTTGAACAACTAAGTAGTTGTTGGTTGATTGAAATGAAGCACAACGATAATAATTTTAAAAAATGACATAATTAAGTGTAATCATTACTGTTGAAGTCGTGTCTGACACTGACACGTGTCCAACACGGGACACTGTTAATATCATACATCATAAATTTATAACACGTGTCTTTCAACTATAACGGAGGGTTAAGATGAAAAAAATTAGCACAAACAACATAATTTGAATCAAACAGTCCACCAACCCTAGCTCATTTGTCAAAAGCCGATATTATTAGGACAAACAACTTCGTCTAGATTCAAACTCGGAACCTCACAGAGTCGCAGTTGTATGTGAGTTTGTGCAGTATTTGTCACTTTGTCCAAGACAGAACAAAAATTGAATTAGAAAGGATATCACAAAACATTTTAATAAATGCTCAATTACAAAATGATCACTAGAACCATGGCAAATTACCATTCCAAATTTTGAAACAGGTGACATTAATTTTCAGGTCATGTAAATCAATCTGAAACACACAGATGGTGAAATATTTGCTACTATAACTCTTTTTTTTATTTTTTTATTTTTATTTTTTTAAGAATGCTACTATAACTCATTACATTGCACATATCATGTTACCAAGACTTTATTTATCCGCAGCTAATCCGACATAGTTGCAGACGAATCAAAATTTGAATCTAACAATACAGATGTAAAAATTACAGATAATTGGTGTTGAGATTTTCTTTTAGCCACCGATTTTTTGTATCCATATAATACAACAACATAGACACAACATACACATGAATGACACTATAGTACATGAAGGAAAAGTTGCAACCACGTTGGTTATTGGTATGGCCAGTTTGTCAGTTGATTCGACCAAACATTCATTGTTGACAAAATTTGCAGTGGAAACTCAATAGTCGCTTGCAGAACACGAGTCAAAGAAATCTAACCAGTGTTAGTGCAATGGTGCACACAAGCTCCAGTATTCATTGACCTAAAATATTCCAAGGATCAAATGTCAGCACCACATTAAGTAGACCTTGGCCTTTTAGCTCTAGGTTAATGTCAACCACATTAAAATTCCGAAGATCACTTCTAATTTGCGGATAAGTGATAATTGCGTTGTGTCAAACTATATTCTCTTACCATGTAACTCAATGTATGGGATAACTTCTATCTAACTGTTAGTTTTTTCTGCTTTCTGGTTCGTTACAGCAGTGACAGGCGTCACTTGCTGATTGGTATAGTACCAAGAAACTAAATTCATTTACATCGCAATCAATAGAATGATATTTGAGATTACTCAGAATAAAATATGCTTGCATCTATAACCAAAGTGAACTATATTTGCTAAGAGGTATTGTGAATATAAATGATTTAAATAATGATTTACCAAGGAATTTTCCACTTGCATCCCATGGACGATTTTCGAAAGACTTTCCAACATTACCGCCTTTCTTATTTAGAGTTCCTTCCTCGCCGTGGTAATGTGGAAAATAGTCATCGAACGTTTTGCTTCCTAGATCATCGACTCCGTTAAAGAGAAAGCTTCTTAATAAATCCTATAATATAAAACAAAAAGTGAGATCTCAAGTACTAGATTGTAGAGAAATAACACTCGGGTCAAATTCAGTCTACCTTGGCAAGTGTGTCCCCAATCAACTTCTTCAAAACACCTTGTCCTGGATCCTACTTTCAAAATATTTCCGTGAACGACGAATTTTTAAAAACAATTCAAAATTTCAAATTGACAAACACATGCATTTGTCATGGCCAGATCACCGACATATGACTGCCAATTAGACAAAAGTTTGAGATAAATCGAAACTACCTTTTCGGCTCTCCATGTCAAATATCTATGCTGTGCTTCAAGATTGCGGAAAATTTGATATTCATCCGTCTCTTTTACTGCAGTGTCTATCAATTCTAACCACACCTGCGAGGCTAACGGTCATCAAGATAAAAGAATTACAAATTTAAAAGATCAATTATTTTTTCACTAAACATATTAGAAAATTATTATGAATTGCGATGGTCTCATAGGCATTAATACCTACCTTGTAATAATCTCTGAATGCCGAATACAGAATTTCATATTTTTGTGGGCTTGAAGTAAACCTTGTCCAAATGACAATCGGTGAAAAAAACTTTATAGACTCACTTGTGAGCTTCCCTCCCCATGGAAAATGCTGCACGAAGTCTGTGTTCAGTCAACACACCAAATCCTTTGAGAGAGAACTACTCTAATTAATATAAAAAGACACGTGTACGGTGTATGCTTGAGGACGTTACTCATTAACATAACTTTAAACACTGTTATGCAGTTGTCATTAACTGTTCCAAAACTGAAAATACCACTAATTTTTTCTTGTGATTTTCGACAAAATATTTGCAGTTACCTCAGCATATTTCAGGCCAAGAGGAATTAAGCTTTTGAAGTACTTATCTTTGTAGTCATCCTTATTGATGATATCATGCAAGGGGTTAAGGTCCCTGACAACATTAACACAAGTTTAGTGCTCTACATAACATAGAGTACATTGTTCGTCTTAACTAATATGCTATAGCTAGAATTAGTTATAGTTAGTTATGCTAAGATAAGATATTGTACAGCTAGTCTTAGTTTACTATTGTGCACACTCAAGCTTGTATATATACATCACACTTGTACATTGATCATTAAGGGAAATTCATTTTACTTTCTCCTAATATTTTCTCTGTTATCATGAGTTTGTTAGTTCCTAATAGTTCGTAATGTATGAACTAAGATATACTAGGATTAAAAACTGATCCTTCGAGATATACTAAGATACTATAACATAATATAAAGAAATAAGATATTTTCCAATATTGGTAGGCACTGCATATGCATCTGCATCTATCAAACCCAAATGTACAAAAAAAAAATCTCGGTTTTATATATCATTTATACAAGTGGATTGAAATAACTAGGGAAGAAGATGATAACTTACAACACAACAATGTTTGTCTTGGCGGTTGTGAAAAAGTTAGCACAAAATATGGGAACATCGTACTCAGCTTTCGGAAAGACAGTAAAGTCCAAAACCTGCATAAGGTGTGTAAGACCATGAAAAATTACCAGCTATTACAAAGGAACTAGCTATTACAAAGAAACCAGCTAATACACACACACACAAACGTGTGCGCACACACTAGACAGTTTAGAAAACAAACCTGCATTGTTTCTGTCTCGATGATCAGACTACGTAGAAGTCTAATCTTGTCGGCTTCAAATGATAGCATACTAAGCGCTCCTTTACCATCGCTTGAACTCAAGGAATTATACTTTTCCTAGAAAGACAATATAAGAAAATGTAAATTTAACAACATACCCAATTCAAGCAGAGGATAGGAAGTGCCTAGAGGCAAAAAAAATTGCAACTAAGAATGTGCAAAACAAATGATTCAATTGAACTAAATGTAAACTAATACTATGGAACTACACAATATAAATGCTCACGGACATTATTGTACTCTCATATATTGATTGATTAGTGAATGAGTTACCGCTTTCTTAGGAGTTAGTTACAATTCTGTTAAAAGTTAGTTAAAGTTTGTTACTAGTAGGTAGTTGATTTGTTGATTCTCTACTAGCTCTATAAATAGAACATCTTTTGTATAAATTTACGATCTTTTATCAATCATTCAATATGAATTCTAAGGAACTTTCCTTTTTATCAAGCTCTGAAGCTTATTTTTCCTATGAGACGAATCTTCATCTTTTTTATCTTGCGATTTATAACATTTTTAGTACCTAAATATGTCTAGATTGTAGTATTTCCATAACTGAAAAACCATCAACTTTGTTAAGAAGAAGTCTCACAACCTGAATATGTGTTTATAAAGTAGAAATAATTTTCGCCTTACAAGCTGGTTTTGTAAGAATGAGTTAAGCTAAAAGCTCAATTCTAAGAAACTTATTTTAATTGAGAAGCTCCTACAATCTAGACATAATCCAAACAGAACCTTAAAAAAAGTTAGTAACTAGAAAAGTTCACATTTTGCTTAGAATTGAATATCCAAAAACAAGCCATTATTCATTACAATAATAAAGAGTTTCTAAAATTACAAAACATAATGAAACTAACTAACCCTAATTAAGCATTTGAATTTGCAACATAAATGTGACATATGAGATGAAAAGAAAACCTGTAAAGGAGAAGGGAGCAAGTTGGTATGGAGAGAAGTTTGATCCAAAGCAAAATCAACAAGCTTGTTATAAGATACTGAAAAGCAGTTTTGTATGCAGAAACTTCTTCTTCTAACTGTGTGTGGCTGCAAAGAAAAGCTTGATGAAGAAGAATAAGAAGAACATGAGAAGGAACAACCACCAAAAGCCATTTGAATTGAGCCTATTCTTCTTCTATATCTTCAGTTATTGGGAATTGTTTTTTCCATTTTTGTGAAGAGATTTACCGTTACATCAGCATTCTAGAAAGAGAAAGACAAGACACACGTGCAAAACTCTGCACCTCACCTCTTCTTTGTCTTTTACTCCTTTTGGTGATTGGTTGGTAGGGTATAAAGTGTTAATACAAAACCCATAAGCCAAATTTAACTAAATTAAAATTTAATCGATTTTTTTTAAGAGGCTAAATTAACCCACTAAATTGACATCAGTGGGAATCAAATCTGACACCTTAAGAGGAACACACTCTCAAGTCCTAAGCCAATATCACCAAACCAACCCAAATGGGTTTAAAAAAAAATTAACCGAATTAATTTGGTTTCAATCAAAAGTGGAATGGATGTAAATAAAATTATGTTAGTTTAGATTGCAAATTGTTGCTAATAAAGACTTTTACACTCTGTTTGTTTCTAAAGAAAGAAGAAGGAAAGAAAGTGAGGGGAGGGAAAGAGGAAGGAAGAGGGAATCTTCCCTGTTTGGAACAAATGAAAAGCATGAGGGAAAGAAAGGTGTGGATGGGACCCACACGCAAAACCTTTCGACGCCCAATTGGACGGAAAGTTTGGAAAAGACCATTGCTTTTTTTGAAATGACAAAACAGCCCTCAACTTCTTCTCTAGTATTTTTTTAATGAATTTATTTATCTAATTAGAATTAGCAACACGTACAATACCTTTAAAAACCATGACAGTTGGTTTTGAAGATAAATAAATAAAACATTATTTTGTTGGTTGTACCGGACAAAATATAGTGGGCCCAATAACATGATGATCCAATAGTTGGCCTAAACGATTCAAATAAAAACTCGGCGGGAAAGACAAGGCGCGGCGAGATCATCAGAACAAGGGTGACGCCCTCGTTGTGTGAACACGTCGCCCAACTGAAGATAACCGCCGATCATTGCCACAGGAGTGCGGAAGAAGGAAGTAACCACCCATAACCACCCTAGAGACACGGTGGACACGGTGGGAAACCACCCACGACCTCCTTAAGAGAGGAGTGGGGTGGTTTTAGATATTTTTCTGATCATATTTTCCTCTATAAATAGAGAAGAAAGACTCATTGTAAAAGGTTCACATTTTTGGTAAATAAAGATCTCAAGTATCATTATTATTCATCAATATACTTGGATCACCCCCATACTATTTTTACCAGAACATTTTGGCGCCCACCGTGGGGTTGCGGTAAAACGATTCCCAGCCTACCACTAAAACCATACAAAGTTTGAAGTCTTCCCCAGAGAGAATGGCAGGAGGACAACAAACCCCAGAAAATCAGAACAACCAAAACAACCAACATAATTTAACTTTGACGGATGCGGTGGCACAACTACGTCGCCTGCAAGCCGAAGTTCGAAAGATCGACCAAGAAAAAGCAAACAGAGTTGACGAGACAGAAGAAACCAATGTTACCAACTAACAACCGCTTGCACAAAATCTCTGGGATGCGAGGGTACCCGATAATTTCAGAATTCCTCATCTCCCAGAATTCGATGGAAAAACTGATCCCACAGAACACTTAATGGCGGTCGGAACTAAAACCGCCATCATCGGCGCTGCGGATCACTTGAAGTGCAAGCTTCTTTCAGGCACATTGAAAGAAGCAGCATTAAGATGGTATATGAACCTACCCAAAAATTCCATTCAGAGTTGGGTAGATTTTCAACAAAAATTCACACAACAATTTGTTGGATCAAAGCACATAAAGGTAACGGCGACTAGTTTGTTCGCGTTAAGGCAAAACTATAACGAATCTCTAAGAGAATACCTGGCGAGATTATGTGAGTCTACAAGCAAAGTAAGCAACCCAAATCAAGAAATGTTCGTCTCAGGCTTCCATCATGGTCTCGAGGCAGGGCATTTCAATGAATCCTTGGCACAAAAACCAGCAACATCCATGCAGGAAGTCACAAGAAGAGCGGAAGGATACATAAAAGGCGAAGAGAGCAACGCCGCAAAGCGAATGAGGGACGCCAGGGAGAGAGGCCCAGTAAACAAAAACAACGGGCAAAGCGAATTCTATCATCATCACAGGCGCCCCATCCCTAACCATCACGGAATGGATCGCCATAGAAAACCATATCAACCACAAAGACATTTTCAAGAAGAAAGGAAAGAATACACGCCATTAAACCGGGCGCGAGTTTACATCATGGAAGAAATCCTACAAGCGGGATTAGGGAGACTACCCCCGCCACGAAACAAGGAACACACTATGGGATTAAACCCCGACGCCTGGTACGCTTATCATAGGTGTAGAGGTCATGACACTGAAAAATGTTTCAGGCTAAGAGATCTAATTGAAGAACTGATAAAGAGTGGACATCTGCGAAAATTCATAGAGGATGCCGCGGCAGGAAAGGTTGTGGTCCCAAAAGTACAGCATAACCAGGCAAAGGATCGTTCTGAAGGAGAAGGGACGACGAAAGGCAAAAGAATCTCTGTCAACACCATCGCGGGAGGATTTTCAGGAGGAGGATAGTCCTCGAGTGCAAGGAGGCGTTATATTAGGAGAATGGAACAAAATGAGAAGTTCATAGGTCATACAGAAGTAACGTCCGTTCCTGACCTATCATTCACCAAGGAGGATAAAAGGGAAATCTTGCCGCATGATGACGACCCTATGGTGATACAAGTACAGATTCTAAATTGTGACGTCAAAAGAGTGTTAATCGACTCGGGAAGTTCGGCAGATATAATGTACTGGGAAGCCTTCAAGGCGATGCAGTTATCAGATGAATACTTATTACCATACAACGGCACTCTAGTAGGCTTCGCCGGCGAGCAAGTGGAAGTTATGGGCTATACAACTCTCCTCACCACATTTGGAGACGAGGAGAACGCTAAAACCATCAAAGTAAGATATCTAGTAGTCAAAACCCCATTCACTTCATACAACATCATCATTGGAAGGCCGACTTTCAACACACTTGAGGCGGCACTATCAACACTCTATTTGTCAATCAAATATCCTTTGGACAACGGAAAAGTAGGAACCGTCAGAGGAGATCAGAAACTGGCGAGAAGATGCTACGAATCTAGCCTAAAGATAAAACATAGACAAATACTCAAGGCAAAGTCAGTAACGTCGCCCCAAAAGGGAAGCAGAGTCAACATGATCTCGCCCCTAGATCTTGATCCAAGAGAGGACTTCACGGAAAGAAGAATGAGCCCCATTGAAGAATTAGAACAAGTCCAAATTGGCGATATGCCACACCAAGTAACAAACATAGGAATCACTTTGAAACAGGAAGAAAGAGAAAAGGTCATAGCAATGTTAAAAAAGAACATAGACCTATTTGCATGGAAACCATCCGACATGCCCGGAATAGACGAAAGCGTGATAACTCACAAATTATCCATCGCGCCCCAAGTCAAACCTGTCTCACAAAGGAAAAGAAAGATTGGGGAAGAAAGAAGAACAACAGTAAATGAGGAAGTGGATAAACTGAAGGCAGCAGGTTTCATCGAAGAAATAAAATATCCGTCGTGGTTGGCAAACGTAGTAATGGTGAAGAAGGCAAACGGCAAGTGGAGGATGTGTGTGGACTTCACTGATTTGAACAAAGCTTGCCCAAAAGATCCCTATCCCTTACCTAATATAGATAGGCTTATTGATGGAGCCTCTGGATACAAAATGCTGAGTTTTATGGATGCCTATTCAGGATACAACCAGATAAAGATGAACCCTGCAGATGCACCACACACAGCTTTCATGACTAACACCTGCAATTATTTTTACAACGTCATGCCATTTGGCCTAAAAAACGCAGGCGCCACAAACCAAAGATTAATGGATAGAGTTTTCTCAGAACAAATAGGCAAGAACGTAGAAGTGTATATTGACGACATGGTAGTAAAGACGACGGAAGACGGAGAACATGATAAGGATCTAGATGACATACTCGCCTCGGTAAGAAAGTATAACATGAGATTGAACCCAGCGAAGTGTTCCTTTGGGGTTCAATCAGGAAAATTTTTGGGCTTCATGCTAACAAACAGAGGAATTGAGGCCAACCCGGACAAATGTCAAGCCATAATCGACATGAGAAGTCCAACCACCGTAAAGGAAGTCCAACAACTGGCGGGAAGGATCGCAGCTCTATCAAGATTTTTATCTTGTTCTGGAGAAAAAGCCTTTCATTTTTTCTCGACTCTAAGAAAGAGTGAAAGATTCATATGGACACCCCAATGTGAAGAGGCTTTCCTGAAACTTAAAAGCTTTTTGACATCACCACCAATTTTAACTCGCCCTCAACAAGGTAACACCTTATACTTATACTTAGCGGTTTCTGACAACGCCCTTAGTTCTGCATTAGTACAAGAAATCAAAGGCGAGGAGAAGCCAATATATTTCGTGAGTAGAACATTCAAAGGTGCCGAAGCAAAGTATCAAAAGATCGAAAAACTATCCCTGGCCGTCGTCATCACCGCGAGGAAGTTAAGACAGTATTTTCAAAGTCATAAGGTAGTGGTTAAGACGGACTATCCGATAAAGAAAGTCCTAAGGAAGCCAGATCTAGCAGGGAGAATGGTTGCATGGGCAGTAGAGTTGTCAGAGTTTGACATAACTTTTTCCCCTAGAGGCGCAATAAAATCACAAATTCTGGCGGATTTTATTTTGGAATTGTCAAACCCGCCCAAAGAGAATAGCGAGGAACCTTGGACACTTTCAGTAGATGGTGCGTCTAACCTAAAAGGAAGTGGAGCAGGAGTGGTTCTTGAAGGACCAGATGGAGTACTTATAGAACAATCCTTAAGATTCGCTTTTAAAGCAAGCAATAACCAAGCTGAATATGAGGCCCTTCTGGCAGGAATGAAGCTAGCAAAAGAAATGGAGGTCACGGACCTCAGAGTTAAGAGTGATTCACAGTTAGTAACCAACCAAGTATCAGGCGAATTCCAAACAAAAGACCCCCAGTTGATCAAATATCTAGAAAAGGTAACCAAACTGGCGAAATGTTTCAAATCATTCCAGTTGATCTACGTGCCTAGGGAGCAGAACGCCAGGGCAGATTTATTATCCAAACTCGCCAGCACCAAGAAGCCGGGAAGCAATAGAACCTTCATCCAAGAAACAATCACAAACCCCAGCATTAATGAAGAAGAAGTCCATATGATCATATAAGAAGAAGATTGGCGAACTCCCATCATCAGATATTTACAAAGAGACGAACTACCAAAACCTAGAGAAGAAGCATACAAAATCAGAAGAATGGCGTCATGGTATACTATGATGGGAGATAAGTTATACAAAAGGGGATTTTCAACCCCCTTACTGTTATGCGTAGGCAACGAAGAAGTGAAGGGAATTCTAGAAGAAGTTCATGAAGGCTCGTGTGGGAGTCACATAGGAGCAAGGTCACTAGCAGGCAAAATACTAAGAGCAGGATTCTTTTGGCCAGAGCTGCACAACGACGCTGGAAGGTACGTGAGAACGTGTGACAAATGTCAAAGATTCTCAAATCTACATTACGCCCCAGGCGAACCCCTTAAATCAGTCCTTTCGCCTTAGCCTTTCTTCATGTGGGGAGTAGACATATTAGGTCCTTTCCCCGTGTCATGGAAGCAAACCAGATGGATAATAGTCGCTGTGGATTACTTCACTAAGTGGGTCGAGGCGCAACCCTTATCGAACATCTCGGCGGAACAAGTTAAAAAGTTTTACTGGCGAAACATCATATGCAGATTTGGTTTACCCAAATACATTGTGTCAGATAACGGCACACAATTCGCAAGTGAGAAGGTAGTCTCATTCTGTAAAGAAAAAGGGATTCAAAACACATTCATATCAGTTGAACACCCACAAGCCAATGGTCAGGCCGAATCAGCCAACAAGGTCATATTGAAAGCTTTGAAAAGAAGATTATCAAGCAAGGGAGATGCTTGGGTAGCTCACCTTACTGCCATATTATGGTCATATCACACAACTCCACAGTCGTCAACAGGAGAAGTTCCCTTCACCATGGTCTATGGAGCGGATGCCATGATCCTCGCTGAGATAAATCCTCCAAGCTGGCGGCGTGAAACCTCAACAACTCAGGAGAATAACGAAGCAATGCAGGAAAACCTTGATTTGATACAAGAGGTAAGAGATAGAGCACATCTCAGAGAATTCGCAACCAAACAAAGAGTAGGAAGGAAATACAATACGAGAGTAATCCTAAGAAGATTCAAAGAAGGCGACTTAGTCCTAAAAAGACCAATGGAAAAAGATAAAGGCGGAAAGCTAGCAGCAAATTGGGAAGGACCTTATAGATTCAACGAAGCCTTTGAAGGAGGAGCCTACAGATTGGAAACCATGGATGGCGAAGTTCTACATAGAACATGGAACATCTCAAACCTCATATTTTACTACAGTTAGACTAACAACACCAAGGGGCGAGAAGCACACCAGAGAACATCACTGAAGCCTCGCCGCGCCAACTCAAAGATATTTCTTGTTTCTACTTTCGTCTTTGTTTTTGTTTTATTTTATCTTATCAAAAAGAAAATGCATATGGATGTATCAAGAAGAATGATGAGAAACTCTTTTCTCCGGCGAAAGCATGAGTTTTTAATGAGTCTCATCAGCAAAAATCAAAAATATTTCTTTAGTCAAAAAGTCCTTGTCCTAATATCTGCAGACGTTTTAAATTATACAAATCTTACACAAGAAGACAACGAAAGATCAAGGCGTTGAAACACCATGACATGATTTGTAAATCTTACGAGTTGAACATGTCTAAAAAAGAAACGGCGTTACCTACCACGACCCTAAGTGCCAGGTACGACGGAAAGGCGTTGAAACACCATGACATGATTTGTAAATCTTACGAGTTGAACATGTCTAAAAAAGAAACGGCGTTACCTACCACGGCCCTAAGTGTCAGGTACGACGGAAAGGCGTTGAAACACCATGACATGATTTGTAAATCTTACGAGTTGAACATGTCTAAAAAAGAAACGGCGTTACCTACCACGACCCTAAGTGCCAGGCCCTAAGTGCCAGGTACGACGGAAAAGCGTTGAAACACCATGACATGATTTGTAAATCTTACGAGTCGAACATGTCTAAAATAAAAACGACGTTACCTACCACGGCCCTAAGTGCCAGGCCCTAAGTGTCAGGTGCGACGGAAAAGCGTTGAAACACCATGGCATGATTTGTAAATCTTACGAGCTGAACATGTCTAAAAAAGAAACGGCGTTACCTACCACGGCCTTAAGTGCCAGGCCCTAAGTGCTAGGTACGACGGAAAAGCGTTGAAACACCATGACATGATTTGTAAACCTTACGAGTTGAACATGTCTAAAAAAGAAACAGCGTTACCTACCACGGCCCTAAGTGCCAGGTACGACGGAAAAGCGTTGAAATATCATGAGCCGTAAATCTTACGAGAAAGACATACCAAAAATATAAAGACATAATCCGTAAAACTTACGAGTTGGATGCGACAATGGAATAAAAGGCTCGAGGCGTTATCAACACCAGAAACAGTAATAAAGGCGAAGTCCAAGAACGCCAAAAGAAATCACAGAGGTATAATGCATATTGTTATTTTATTTCTTATAATATTATATAACATGACAGTGCAGAAAAAGAGATAATACGAGAAATATTCATTTTCCATTGATATGAAAGATTACAATGAAATCAAGATACAGAAATAAAGAAAATTACAATGAAAACAAGATGCAAGTGATCCATGAAAGGATCCTAAATCTAACAAAGGATCCAGCTCCTTCAAGGAAGAGAAAGAAAAACTCGAGGCAGTCTCAATAGTCCCTCCTATCCACAAGATATCAGCTCCCCACTAAACAAGGAAGAAATTGTCGAAAAATCTTCCGAGTCTTTAATGGAAGGGGGAAAACCCGTTGGTTTGACCCCACCACCTCGCCAAGATGCTGCCATCAGGAGAAGGAACAACTCAACAGAGCAGAATTACCCTGGAGTTTTCCCTGGGGCCGTATGTAATATGCTCCGTGGCTTTTCCTCAGCCCCCGTGATGATCCGGGATCCTTCTTCTCTACCAGAAGATTCAATATTAGGAGAAAATTCACTCAGCATGGAGGTCCAAAGGTATTCAATGAAACCTTCACCAGCAGAGCAGGAAGAATCTGACGAAATGACAAGATTTCTCATTTTGACATTAGAAGATGGCTTATCTCGCCTAAAATTAGAAACTGAAATTGCTATCCTACGTTTCTTTTTCTGGGATTTTGGTTTAGAAGCAACACGCTTCTTTTTGGGTTTATTTTTGTGATCCATGGAAGGATCAATGAAACAAAAATATGATGAACGAGAAAATAAAAGAAAAGAGAAAAGAGATTCAGTGAAATGAAGAACTAGAGAAGAGTGAAGTGCAGAAAAGTGAAGATAAAAGAGGGTATTTATAAGAAGTTTATGGACGGTGAAGCATTAAGTGCAGTCAAACGGTTGCAACTTCCCACGTTTGACTGCATAAAAAGCGGTGAAAGAACAAAACAGTTACGCTGACCACATTGATATCCGCGAAAAATTCTCGGGAACGGTTACCAGATGGCGCCACAGTTTGGCATCAATCACGCCCAATTATTTATCTCGCCTCGGATACACCGGCGAGAAGGTTATACTAGTCATTCAAAGACCACGGAGCCACATACAAACAAATATTCTCAAGACAAAGCAAGGCAATAAAAAGGAAGATGCAAGCATATTAACAAGAAGGATATTATATTAAAGGCCACAAGGGCGAGAAATATTGTCAACATCGCCACAGAAGGGCGTACAAAAGATATCACAAAAGAGCCACAAGGGCGTACAAAATCATCAAAAGCCACAAGGGCAAGAAACATTGTTAATAGAGCCATGAAAGGCATACAAGATTATAAAGCCACAAAGGGCGAAAAACCAAAAGTCTGAGAAAATTTCACGGAGCAGGACCTTCAGGAGGAGTATAAGGGACCAGTTGTCCGTCCTTGATAACCATCAACACACTAGCCTCACCCAGACGAGCGGCATCCATGTCGGGAAATAAGATTTTAATTTGCTCCATAGCTAAATTAAAACCATCTTCAAATTGGACCCCAATACTTTCCTCCAAGCCGGCCTTCTCCTCAGTCCAGCTCGCCTTCTCCTTAAGCATAACGTCCCTATCTTCAGATAGCCACTTGATTTGCTCATCTCTGTCAGAAGACGAGTCCTTCAACGTTTTGATCTCGGCAGCCTGTTCATCCTTCAACTTCTTCAAGGCGGCTTCATGATCTTTCTTCAAGTCCTCCAAAGCCTTCTTATTCTTTGCATCGGCAGCCTCCTTGTCAGCAGCAAACTTGGCTTGAGCGGCTTTAAGTTTCCCTTCCATATCATCCAACTCCTTACGAACAATCTTCACTTTCTCCTCAGAAGAGGAAACAACAAGTTTTTGGCGGGACGCCAAGGCATGATTAAACAAAATTCCCTTTAACTCATGGCCCAAGGAAAGTCGGGCCAATTCTTCAGTCGAGATAGAGTCAAAGCAAACTCCCCCACCAGATAAATCCACAGCTTTTTCAATAAAAATCTCGGGATTTAGAAGAGGATCCCAAGATGGTGGCGCGGTATTGTTTGAAGGAACGGGAGAGGCAGGGGAAGTAAGATCAACAGCAGCACTGGGGCGTGGCGAGGGAGTCCTCTCAGGATCACTTCCTTGATGGGAAACACCCTCAGCATTTGAAGCAGCCCCATAACCAGATGACTTCATCTTTTTGGAGCCAGGCTCCTCATCTTTTGAACTCCCACCTAGCTCAAGACTCTTAGGGGGAATCGGAATCGAAATCCTCCCTTCATTTTTCCTTTTATTCTTCCCTTTGGCGGCATTAGTATCCGCCACCACCAATTGGGTCAATGGATTGACCTCAGCAATGGTCTCCCTAGCAGCAATAAGGGCGGCATCCCTCTCCTTTTTAGCCCTGGCTTTCAAAATGAACGCCATCCTCTGTTCTTGTGTCACAGACCTCATCCTACCTGCAAAGATCAGAAAAGAAAAGATCAGCATATAGAATCGAAAAAAGGAACAAAAGCAAAACAAAAACAATAAAGAAACTCACCCATGTAATCCTTCAACTTCTTTACATTACCACCAGCCTCAAGGAGGTCACTCACATTCATTATACACAACCTCTCAATATAAGTGACGGTATCTCTCTCAAACTCGGTCAAAGACTCGTAACGAGTTCCCTTGATGACATGAGGGTTCTGGGTCCAATAAAAAGGAAACAAAGGCTCCTGATCCTTGTCAAACATCACGTCGGGGAGAGATTCCCTACCACGGATGCGAAGAAAGGTGTTTTTAAAATTCTTAAAGTTAGAAGTGTACAGATGAAAACGCTTCCTATTAGGTTGGCTTGAAAGAAAGACTTGAGAATCAGGGGAGATATTTTTTATAGTATAGAAAGAGAAGAAAACGGCAACAGAGGGTTTTTCAATCTCGAGTCCTAGACAGGCTAGTTGAAAAGCTTTCATATAGCCCCAGCTGTTAGGGCTCAATTGACAAGGGGCAACATTCATGGTTCTAAATATTTGAATTTCAAAGGCAGTAAAGGGAAACCAAATATGGAAAGAATCGATGATCGAAGTGTGCATATAGAAATAGTGAGGTGGTTGAGTGTTAGTATCAGTGACAATCTCATCCTCACTCACAGGCTCAAGGATGATATCGTTCTCATTACCAGTACCGGATAAATCCGTTTTTTGCCTATATGCCACCACGGACTCCCAGTCCGTATACTTTGAAGATGCATCCATAGCCTCGG
Source organism: Trifolium fragiferum (assembly GCA_954870985.1). NCBI lineage: Eukaryota > Viridiplantae > Streptophyta > Magnoliopsida > Fabales > Fabaceae > Trifolium > Trifolium fragiferum. The sequence goes on along the minus strand of OX940791.1, from coordinate 1,058,072 downwards.
AAAAAGTTGGGGCGAAGAAGATTGCAAGAGTCGTATCCCTTCGTTTTCCTGTGAAAGACGAAGGCGAGATTATCACACAATCACTGTCACTACTCTCAGCGTCGCTAGAATTAACGTCGACATTCATCAAAGATTTGAAATAACCATCATAATCAAGGGAACCATCGGCCCTTGTATGATGGTTACGAATTTGAGTTTCTAAAGCGGAACCACGAGGAGGAATTTTGGTAAAACCCCCCTCCTCGTCATCACTCAAACTACGCAGAATAACCATTCTTTCTAACCCTAGAATTCAAAATGGAATACGAAAAGGGAAAAGACAGTTATGGAAAAGGAAGGGAAGTTACCTTAAATAACTGAAGTAGAATCGTGGTGAAGATCGTGCAAGAAGAAGTTGCTGACAACTAAAACCGCGAAAAACGGGTTTGAAATTTGGGGAAAAATGTGGAAGATCAGAATGAACGAAAGGGAAATGGATAAAAACAATTCGAAGTCCCTGTTTTATAGGAAATTTGGAGGGTAAATGAAGCGTCCCAATATCCAACGGGTAAAAGAAGGTACTACTACGCGTGTCAGTACTACGCGTATACCATGGACACGTGTTCCGAGGCAGGCGAGAAAGTCAAACGTTCGGAATTCGACGACCTCGCCAATGGGCGAGAACAAATACATAATCAAAACAACCAGAGCTATATGGCCGAAAAAGAAAATTCGTAAATTGAAGGAAAGACACATCATTTTCATTAAGGAAAATTCAACAATTACAAGGGGAGACGGATTACATTCAACGCCATTTGAAGGAATTACAGAAATAACAAACAACAAAGGAAAATACGGAAAACTACTTAAAGGCCTTGTAAGCAGCCTCCACAACACGAGCATGACAATCTTCCATCAAACTCCTCAACTTCTTAGCCGCGTCAAAATCTTGGCCGGTTTTCCTTATATCATCGTTGAGGGCGTCATCCTTCTCTTGAAGGCGAGACAGGTGCGAGCGAGTCCGAATCAATTTGGCGACATCGTACTGAATATCCATCTGCAGATTCCTTTTTCTCTTCACGAGGGGTTTAAGTTGACTCTCCAATTCATCAATGCGGTTGTCAATAGCCTCCTCGGCTGACAAGGAAAGCGCCATCACTTTCTCTTGGGAGGTTATGTGCTCTTTCACCATCTCTATCCTCCGCTCCAAAGCGTCGGAAAGTTCTTTTTGGCAATGATCAACTGTCTCAGTAGTCTCGATAAAGTCGCCGTCATCCAGAAAGTGTTTGTTCAATTCCTGCACCACGACCAAGAATTCTTTCTGACTATCCGTCAGTCTCCATGAATAATCCTGCAACTCCTTCACCATCTCAGCAAAATCATCCTTTTGGTCCAACAAATCGTCAGTGTCATAGCACAGCATATTCCTCAATTGGAACAACACCGGCATGGCAGGGGATTCAGGAACAACAGTAACGGGAGAAGGCATTGTCACAAAGAGTAAAGTATGTAAAGAAGAAAAGATGAATTAAAAGAAGTATTGCGGACTCATATTTATAGTCAAGAGGCAGAGAACGTGATCACAAGAAGTGGGTAGTTATCATATCACGACCTATCTTTATCAGCACTTCGCCTCTATGAGCCTCGCGCTTGGGGGGCTATGTACCGGACAAAATATAGTGGGCCCAATAACATGATGATCCAATAGTTGGCCCAAACGATTCAAATAAAAACTCGGCGGGAAAGACAAGGCGCGACGAGATCATCAGAACAAGGGTGACGCCCTCGTTGTGTGAACACGTCGCCCAACTGAAGATAACCGCCGATCATTGCCACAGGAGTGCGGAAGAAGGAAGTAACCACCCATAACCACCCTAGAGACACGATGGACACGGTGGGAAACCACCCACGACCTCCTTAAGAGAGGAGTGGGGTGGTTTTAGATATTTTTCTGATCATATTTTCCTCTATAAATAGAGAAGAAAGACTCATTGTAAAAGGTTCACATTTTTGGAAAATAAAGATCTCAAGTATCATTATTATTCATCAATATACTTGGATCACCCTCATACTATTTTTACCAGAACATTGGTAAATAAATAATAATATTTTATTTTAAATTTTAAAATATTATAAATAATATGTGCTTATATTAATATATATTACTAAATTGATATCTTTTTCTTTATAAGGGTAATTCTGTCATTCATTTAATACATCTTTTTCTTTCCTCTCACTTTCTTTTCACTTTCTTTCATACCAAACAACCAAATAATCATCTTACTTTCCGTTCACATTTTATTCACTTTCTTTCCTTCAGTAATCATTCCTCTTATTTTCTTTCCTTCAACTTTCTTCTTGCATCCAAACATAGCCTTATGGTGTGTTTGTTTCAAAGGAAAGATTGGAGGAAGGAAAGAAAATTAGTGGAAAGAACCATTTTTCATTGTTTGGAACATTGTCAGAGAGGAAAGAAAGAAGAATCAAGATGGGCACCATACACAAAAAACTTTCCGTCCAACAATGAGAAGAAAGCTGGGAATGGTGATGTACTGTGGGAAAAAGACAATATTACCCTTGCTTTTGATAAACATAAAGTGTGCATTTTTTTTAATTAATGTCCATAAACTCACGTTTGTTAACTATATATACTGAATGCTTAAAATGATATATTGACAATTCCAATCAACTTTTTTTTTTTGATAAAATCGATCAATTTTTTATTTATCAATTACCTATTATATTATTATGTATATTTTATTAACACATGAAAACTTTACTAATTACAAGTATATTTTATAAAATTATTAATAGTTATTTATATATAGGGGTATTTATGACATTCAATAATTATATATACATTCTTTCCTCTCGCTTTACTTTCACTTTCACTTAAACCAAACAACTAAATACCAAACAACTAAATAATCATCTCACTTTCTACTCACTTTTAATCCTTCAACATTCTTTCCTTTCATTTTCTTTCCTTCAACTTTCTTTTCACATCCAAACACATCCTTACTTATTTTACTAGTAAATAAGTAAAATGTGTGGAGTTCAAATCGTGGTTTCTAATATTCCTTCTGATTAAGATATAGACTATTGTTGATAATATCTAGCTAGTTTTATTGTGTTACTCAATATTTAGATGATGGACTCATTTCCAACCTATTTCATCCATGCCCTTCTCCATCTTGTTGACATTATTATTCCTTAGATTGTTAGATTTGTTAAAATATATTTTTCTATTTTTACTCTTTTACGGAATATTCATTTTGTTCATTTTTCGTTGGAGAAGTCCACTCTATCCCTTGATATTTTGGGGGTCTTTGACCAACAACCAATAAGAACAAGCCGCATATGTATATTTGCATGTCATATTCACAACTAACTTGTAACTATCTAATATAGTTTGTTTTTATTAATTGATAGGTAAATATCTCTAATTATCAAGGGATAAATTAGAAGGAAAAAAAACCTTTTTCTTCGTTTTACTTCTTTACGTTTTGCAATGTTATGCATGTTCTTCCAACTTGCCCTAATTTTGTAACCAAGTTGGTATAATGTATATATTTTTTCGGAAAAAACTTAGGTCCAGTTCTAGTAGGTGCTGGTCGTACTGTTCTCTAATTAGATAACGACACCTGTCAATTTTTTCCAGCTCATTAAATATTTTATTTTATATATAAAAAAATAGATCGTCTTCTCTAACCGGAAAAATGCAACCAATAATCCATATCTTCAAACTCCAGCAAACTTGAATTTAACCGTTCAACTTTCTCATATGCAATTATACATATGCAACCTATAACCGCCATACACAATTTTCTCTCACACCATTCTTTGAATCTCGTGTTTGATGTTGGTGGTTATGTCATGTGATATGGGTACCGCCGTACAAACACACATCGGCTGAACTTAACAAGTTAGTGATGGTGTGATGGTCCAATGAGTTTTCTGGGAGTGCATCAACACCGGCCACTGCCTTGACATGGATTCCGATTCGTGACCGCTAACAATTGATTGGAGTCGACATTTTTTTATTTTTTTATTTCTTTGATAAAATAAAATATATGAGTTGGAATAAATATGATAGATGTCGTTTGTTTATTAGAGAACAGTATGACCAGCATCTACTAAAACTGGACCTAAGTTTTTTCCTATTCTTTCCTGGTCAAGAACCGAGTTGAGATTAAAAAGTATTTATTTATTTATTTACTCTCCAACTTGATATCGTCAATTAATTTACTTTGTGTAAAGTTTATGGGCCTAATACAAATTAGGTCTCTTTAGTTTCTATTCTGTTGGGCCTTAAATGATTCAGTAGGATGTGAAAATTTCTATTTCCACCCTTCATATTTCTTTTATACCTCCATTTTATCTTTTTTGCCTTTGATTTTAAACTTTGGAACACGTTTTCCGAAAAAAAATTCCTTGAATAAAAACTTCAGAACATGTTTTCCGAATTTTTTCTAAATTTGAACTAGAAAAACTTCGGAAAACCCGTTTCAAAATTTTCCAAAATATGCTTAACTACTGCCATTTTCCAAAATTTTATAGCAACCGTATTTCCCACAAATATTTTTGTGATGATTTTTGGTGTAATTTCCAATTTTTTAATGATTTTATATATCCTCGTTTGTAATATTATAAGAACATCTCCCATAAAAGTTTAAAACTTTTTAACATAAGATGAATTATTTATGCATTTTTTAGCCTAAAATCATTAAAAATTTATATTTTTTCATTCATTGTTAAAAAGAATTAAACTTTTTGGAAAGAGCTTACGATAATATACTAAGGCCCCGTTTGGCCCGGCTTATTTCTCTTTTTTTTTCTTCTCCTTAAAAATAGTAAAGAATGAAAAAATTGTGTTTTACTTAACTTTTTTTTATTTTTTACTTCTTTACTTTATTTCTCTAATACTTTTAAGGAGAAATAGTGTCAAATATAATTTTATACTTCTCTATTTCGTTTAAGCAAAATAGAAAAGTAAAAATAAGCCGGGCCAAACGGGGCCTAAACATCATTGTGAAAAAAAATTCAAAATTTTAAATAATATACATGACTTGATTGAAAAAATAGGGACACAAAATATTTGAGGGAACAACTATTTACTATTTTAAATAATTTTATATTTTAGTTTTTTTATACCGGTTGATTTTAATGGAACAACTATTTTTATATCTCAAATGTGTAAATGTGGGATAATCGATATTAGTCTAAATTCTTGTGACATTTCAATGGTCACTTTTTCTTAATATGTTGGTATTCAAAATTCATTCATCAAATGTAAGTGGATAACATACAATGTTGTAGTTGTAATGTCGCACTGACATCTTTATGATTAGATGTGTCGGAGAGGTGTTCAAAAAAATAATTTTTTTTTTATTTCGATACTCCTTAAATCGGTATCCGACACCTATACAACACTCATACAAACGTGTCGGGATAAGTGTCCAAATTTTATTTTGTTTATTTACTTTATTTTTCAACTACGATTGAAAGGGAAGGAAAAAAGTATAAAGACTATAGTTTGGTGGAGCATTGTTGGTACCACTTTGTTTCCATTTATTGAAACGATTCAAAGGCAAAAATTCAATGTAGTTTTTTGGTTGGGTCAGTGTATTCTCTTTTTGTTTCTAAAATGCACTGCTGATAATCAATTGCCAACCTAAACATATGGAGAAATTAAAACTCTTGTCGTTGTCTTTTATGTCACCACAAAATAATAAATTTGTAAATTGCATTTATTTTTTTTATAAATAAAATATTAAAAATATGTTTCTTTAATTTTAGTAAATATTTCATAGACATATGCTAACATTAATTTTTAATTAATTCTAATATAATCATGTACAAAGACAACTCAACCCAATCCAAATGTATAAAGACAACTCAATCCAAAGACAACCCAAATACCATCCATAAACCTCCCAATAATATTTTCTATGGTCATCAAACAAATTGCCAACTAAAAAAACTTATGTAAATTTAATAGTCAATGAAAATAGTTTCATGCGGATTTTCAAAATAAAATTTGCAAGAAAATATATACATATTTTTTATTAAAAAAAAATTCTTGGTTTTCAAAAGAAAATATGTAGGAAAATCAAGAAACTATTTTTAATGATTAACCTTGTTTCCTACGAAAATCGTAATTATCTTCTCAGAAATTTACATTGTCTTTTCTACGAATTTACCTTCGAAATAATCCACAGGAAACTGTAAAATATATATTTTATTTCCTACATATTTACATTGTTTTTCTTACGAATTTACTTTCGAAATAATTTGTAAGAAACCATTTCAATATAAAAAATATAATGTTTCTTGTGGAATTCTTTGCAATACACCGATAAAAAAGAAAACCATAAGAAATCATGTTAGTTATTATTTATGAGACATTTACTAAAATTAAGGAACCATGTTCCAAATATTTTGTTTTGAAATTAGAATAAAATACAAATTTACAAAACTAACCTTATGACTTATATTGATTTGTATGAATATAATTGTTTTTAAATAACTATATAGTGGGAGTTGGCTTGCTAATATACTCCCACATTTTTATACATATGCTTCTAAATTATTTATATATATGACTGCTAACAAACTCCACCTAAATTATTTCTTTATTTTGTTGTACATTTGCTTTTGCATGGGATTGAGGACTTTTGTTGCCCAGTATTCCTTGTTTCATGGGAAAGAAAAGAACCTTCCTTAATCTTAACACTAAAGTTAGGAATTTAATTAATCTTAGGTGATAAGCTCTGACCAAAGCATTTTTAAACATTGATATAGTTAAAAGTATAAATTCAAATTACTATGTTGCTCACAGAATGCAAGCAAATAATTTCAAAATGATGAATCGTTCTGAAGAATTTGAATTCGATGTTATTAAGAGAATAATAAATAACTAAAACTTCACTTCGCGTTAGACCCATTTTTCATGAATTAAATAATTCACACCAAAAAATAGAAAAGCACGAGGTAAACACTTTTGTTACTATAGCATCCAAAATTAAACTTTGTTAATATTCCTACACCATTACATTGTAAACACTTGTTTCAAGATTTCCAAACGTTTCGACTTTTTCTAGTGAATAATGATCATTAATATAAGGGTATTGCTAACAAGTGCACTCTTAAATCATACTATTTAAAGAAGTTTTTTAATCAAAAAGTTAAACACCACAATTTACAATGTGTTGACTTTATAAAATTTTACCAAAGTTCTATACAAACTTACGATTTAATGAGTTTAAAAAGTGCATCGGGTGCACTCTTTAACATTTGCTTTAATATAAAATAATATAAAGTGTCTTGACACTTACAGAATCATACTAATCGAAAAATATTATGGAGCACACAATATATTATAAACAAAAAAAACCTAATTGACACAAGTGCACAAAATTAAAATATATTACTCCTTTTTCTTTTTTCTTTTAGGAAATATATTAACCCTTTATAATCAACTAACTTGTTTAGGATAGTGAATAGTTTCATATGATTTATGGTGGTGGATCAATGTTTGAAAATGATTTAAAAAATTATTCAACAAATGACAATCATTCTTATAATTAAAACTTCACAGTATTACTCGTTCTCACATAGAGACTCGGATTTAATTGGTGTTGGTTGGCAAAAAAGTACGAAAAGTAATTTTTTTTTAATCGGCAATAATTTATTAAAGAACAATTCTTCAACAAAAAGTATAGGAATTGTTGAAAACGTACAACGAAGGGTAAAATGATACAACATTTTAACCAAATAACGTTACACCAAAGCAGCACCTCAAATCATCCATACACCAATAAAGATTCACTAAGCCCACCAGAGAAACCCCTATCCAACCCTAGGAGACACTAACTTCCGAACTCGAAAAATCAACCTATATACTTCTATATAATTGTAAAAATTCAACATATGTTCATGTACCCATAAATGGACCAAAGTAACTTAGTGACAAAATAAAAGAAAATAAATAAGGTTGAAAATAAGAAATTTTAAGCATGTGAATTATAAGACTTGTCAACATCAACCCCAATCTAACATATATGAGTGTTTTTTACTTCTTATAATGTAACTTATTTAAGTTCAATTTATGCGTATTGGATTCTATTTTCCCTTACACGTGACTAAGATTAATTTTAGACCAACTCTATCAAGAGATTCTTCATACACCAGGATAGGGGTGTAATTGGACCGGTTTGGATCGATTTTTGATGAATCCAATGTCCGAACCAATGTGTACTCGATTGGTTCGGTTTGGATCGGTTTGTCCTGTTTTTTAAAAATGAAACCGAACCAAACTAATCGGTTTGGTTCGGATACTTTGATCGGTTTTGTAATGTTTTTTTTTTAAATATTTTTTCTACTATTATTTTTTTTCTACTATTATTTTTTCGACGATACGTAATCAAATATCATCATACACAATAAAAAATGAATCGCAGTTCATAACAATAACATCATATTGAAACTCAAAAAGTTTTTAAACATAGTACAAAATACAATCCAGAAACTTAATTCAAACTCATATATTTGAAACTCATAAAATTTTCAAAAACTTATATTTACATAAACTTATATTCACATAATTAAAAAGATCCAAACTTAAGGTTGCCGCGTGTTTTTGAATTCAAAATCCTAACAAATATCAAGGTTGGACCGGTTTAATGTTGACATGAGCTTATCACATATGAGCTAAAATTGATTCTATTATAGGTATCGGTTTGGTTCGGTTCAATCCAATGGATTTGAAAACGGAACCGATAACCAAACCAAACCACATCGGTTTTCAATTGGTTTGGTTCGGTTTTTGATCCGAACCAAAAAAGTCGGGTTTTTTTCGGTTTGGATTGAATTGGATCATCGGTTTAATTGGATTTTTCTGATCCGCTTACACCCCTACACGAGGAAGTGACAAAATAAGGTAAAGTCTACATTTCATTATACATTCTTTTCCTTTATTTTTATTTTTTGGATGAATCATAATTTCTTTTCCTTTATTTATATTTTTTGGATGAATCATAATTTTATTTTATCTAATGCTACTCAAATTTTAGGTTAGCTTGTTTTTGAATTTATATAAACTACCATAAAGTTTAATTCCTTTTTTAAAACGGTTAAAAGAAAATGTATTAACTACAAATTTCTAATTACCACAAAGTGTGCACAAAAATAAAAGTCAAAAAGTTATTTTTACCATCCCACCCATTTTCTCGTGCATCATGCGAATTTACCAAAATATCTTTTTCCGCTGCTTAGATAGTGGATACACCTCCAAAACATCCTATTAAAATTATTTTTTATGACGTTCGCTACTTAAATAGCGGATGAAATTTTTTAATAAAAATCATTTTAAAACATCATCTACTTAGTAAGCGAAATGGTAAAACAAAAAAAAAACGTAAAGTACGCGAGAAATTGATAAAATAACATAAGTAAATCATCAATACATCAAAAACATCTCAATAGATTAAGTAACCACATCATAATAAAAAGGATAAGTAACAACATATATGTAATGTAAATTGTTGTCATTTGTTAACGGTCAACACACGACACCTTAACCTTAAATAGAGGTGGGAATATGCCAGATCGACCTACGAAGCCTTAAGACCCAACCTACATAGGTTCAGGTCAGACCAACCTATTTCTTGAAATAGAACATGCCAATGCTTTTTTATAAGCCTATTTAATCAAATAGGTCAGACCGCATACTATTAAAAAAGTCTTAGCTTACTAAGTCCGCCTATTTAAGTTAATATTAATACTTTTTTAACAATCTTATTATTTATATATTAAAATTTATACTTTCATTAAATTATATATTTATTATATTTTTCAGTAGTTCAAGTTTATTAATCTACATTAGTTTTTCATATATATATATATATATATATATATAAATGTATTATTATATACTATAATTGAATTATGATGATATATATAGTTAAGTTCTCTAAAATATCATGTTAAATATCAAAAGGACGTTGATTTATTAGTTCATAAGCATTTTTTTAAAAAAAATATAATTATTTATTTAAATATGCTCATGTAAAATTGACTTTTAAATAGGCTAATAGACCATATTAGACTTTCAAAATGTCAGACTCAAGCCTAAAAAATAAGCTTGTGATAGGCCACAAGCCAGACTCATGTCTTCTATTTTTTGACAGGCCTGGCTCAGACTTGGCAAAGTCTAACTCGACCTAGCTAGTCCCACCTCTACCTTAAACCAACATCAAACTTGAATTTCAAAATTATCAACAATCAACTAAACCTTAAAATCTTTATTATAAGAAAAATGATTATTGCCAGCCTTTCATTTCAACCAAATAATATATACTTAAATTATCTAACAATTATCATCGAGTTTCAAGTGACTCGCATGAAGACCACAAAATTGAATAACCAACTGTATATCCTACGAAATTTTATCTTTCCACTCAATGACTTTCCTCTAAAATTTCATTTTTGCCTTTGAATACAAATTTTGAAACGGGTTTTCCGAAATTTTTCTAGTTCAAATTTGAAAAAATTCGAAAAACATGTTTTGAAATTTTTATTCAAGGATTTTTTTTCGCAAAACGTGTTCCAAAGTTCTAAATCAAGGACAAAAAAGATTACTTGGGGGTATAAAAGAAATATGAAGGATGGAAAGAGAAATTTTACATTTTATTTACATCCATTTCACTTTTGATTCAAACCAAATTAATTCGGTTAATTTTTAATTTAGTTAAATTTGGCCTATGGGTTTTGTATTAAATGACAAAGATGGGCTGAGGTGAGGTGCAGAGTTTTGCCATAATGCTATGAAGATTTCTTTCCCCACCCCTCAGCTTTCTTTTTCACCCCATGTGTTTCCATTTTTAACCCTTAAAAAAAAGTTCAGTACACGCGTACTGAACTTTTTAACGATGTAAAACACCTATTTTTCAATATCGAAAAAGTTCAGTACGCGTGTACCGAACTTTTTGGAGGTAAAATCAAGGGTAAAGTTGGATTTCTGGGGGGTGGGATGAGAAACCATCTAATGCTATTGACACCATCCATTATTTTAAACATAATTGGGCCAAGCCCAATATTTCTTATCAACCCACAACCTATCTCTTCCTATCGTATGCTATATGCTATAGTATATACGACCTTTCTCTTTCTTATATTTATCAAATCAGTATTTTATTCATTCTGAATCTGAAACCCTAAAAAAAAGTAGTTACCTTCTCACCGTCCTTCATTCTGAATCTGAAACCCTATATGACTTTGTAAAGTCAGCATTTTTGCATCAAATCCAAGTTAATGTCTGTTATCGATGGCAATCAATGAATCCAAAGATTAATTTTTTATAATTATTTTCAACGGCAATCAAAAAAAGACTAATCTTTATTATCGAACCGGATCTGTAATCCTCATCTATTCTTTTTCACGATCTGGGTATTGTTCAACCGTGCCGGTAATTTTTTTCTTTCACCAACCACTCTTTCAAGGTCTCAAAAACTGGCACTAGGTCTCAGGATGATCAATCTCAGGTAATTCAGAGTTTCTGAATTTTGGGTCTCGCTATTTTCTTCAAAAGATTGCGTTTTTCGAATTATTTCTATCATGGTGTTTCTGTTTGTGATCTTTTTTGCTTGTTTATTTGGGTGATATAAGATGGAAACTTTTTTGCTTGTTAAATTCAATGTTTTGGAATTTAAGTTACTTTTATTGATTGCTTTATGTTTCTTTTTTGTTTGTTTGTGTTGATACAGAGTGATCTTGTTGAGGTTGCTGAAAACATTGCTCAGATGCCGAATTCATCGATTTCTTCTGAAAAGTTTTCATTAATAGAAGGTAAGTCATCAGAGTTATTTGACCTGTTAGCTTGTGTTTAAACAATTCAAATCAATATTGACTCTTTTGTTGTGCTGTGGTGGTTACTTTGACAGACAAGGAAAGCTTCTTTTAGTCTGAACTTGTTCCCAAATGGTTATTCTATCGGAAAACCGAGCGAGGTTTGCTGAAAACTACTATTAATATTTTGCTATTGTGGAGTTTTTTTAGCTTTGCCAGTTTATTTTCTAAGCTATGTAATTTATGAATTTTCAGAATGGTGCTGCGAATCAGTCGTTACCGAAGTCGTTACTTCCGTATGATAGGTCATCTGAAACCCTTTTATTGGTAATTCACTTGAAATTCTATTAGACTTTTTTCTTTCGGTTTTAACATTTTGTTCTAAAATGTTACAATTATCGAGTGGGATGTTGGGCAAAACCCATGTCCCACGTTAGCTAGAGATATGACCTACATAGACTTTATTAAGCTTAGACAATTTTCACATTACAAAACTGATTTTTGCGGAGTTGTGTTATGCCCAAAACCTGAGAGGGACTTTGTACATATATAGTAAGCATTGCCAAATTTGTGAATTAAAAGCCTCATTGATCTTTCAAGACTTATCACCTGATTAATTAATTCTTAATGACTGGTATAATTTCATAGTTTGAGTCGAGTGCTGCTAGGTTTGAGCTACTTGGTTTTACCTTCTTACATTGTGTACCTCAAAGGTGGAAACAGGAATGGGACCAGAAGCTATGCTTTTGTCTGTGCCTTTCCTTGGGTGGCTTCAATTTCTTTTTCTAAATCACCATCATTTTTTATTTGTCTGCATATGTTAAGTATTTTATCTACTTACTTACCTTCCTATTTCTTTGTCATATATGTTTGGAGGCCATTGAGTCAGGTCATTTGCCTGTGGACATTCTGGATAGGGAACTGGTTCTTTGTTTGTGGAAATTTCTCCTACTGTGAATAAAATATGCCTCAGAATGTCATTGGAAAATATTGTGAAGGAAATCCCATCTATCACTAACAAGTCTTGGACATATGGTGATCTAATGGTGAGTATAATTCACCAATCATAAATGACAAATTCATATAATATATTTTTTATTGGGTATTAATCTCACTTTACTATGTTCACACTGATAATAGGAAGTTGAATCGAAGATACTGAAAGCACTACAGGCAAACCTTCATCTAGATCGGCTGTGTGAAAGTTCACTTCCAACAAAGGTATACACAATTTAGGTTATCCTCTAATGAATTTATTGTGTGGATGTATATACGTCCAAAATACTAATGATGTTGAACTCGTGTTTCAGCTAAATTTGCAGAGAAAGCGATTAAGGAATATACCAGAGTTTGCTGTCACTTCTAGCAATTGAATCCATGGGAAAAAAGTATGCATAGATAGAGTGCAAGAGAACTCTAATAGCAGGTTGGGTGATTCAGGAATCACTACATCTAATGCTATTGTGCCACAGACTCTTGAAAATCCAGCAATGCAAAATCTTAATCCAAGCATTGCCATGGCCATGCGATCTAATAATTTTATACCAGATTCTTCCATCCCTGGCTTTTCTATGATGTCCCATCAATCAAGATATCCAATGGCCGTTAGTACTCCAAGATGCTGGCAGGAGCATGGATCAATTTCTGGTATTAATTCCTCCGGGGCATCTCCTGCTGCACAAGATGTCATGATTTCATATGCTGATAATTCAAACGCGAGTGTCTCTCTTCACGCAAAAAGAGAGCATCCGGATGGACAATCATCGCCTTTATCGAATATTGCAAAAAGAATGAGGTCTTCTTCCACTGGTGTCGATGCATTGCAGCAGCAGCAAATAGGCTCACAAATTGATGCTCTTCAAGGATCGGATATGAATTGGCAGAATACACTATTACAGCAACAAGCAATGGCCAGAGGTATTCAGTATACCGGTGGTGGCATTCAGAAGTTTCCCCCCCAGGTTTTTGAAGGGGGTTTAAATCAAGAGACCGGGGCTATTCAATTTTCTTCTGGTTAGCAAGGCATGAGGTTAGTTGCCAAGGAAAAACAATTTGAAATGGAAAGAATAGATGGTGCAGGGATAAACCGCTTTAAAAATGAGATGGAAATGGACCCACAACAATTACGGCTTCAGCAAAGAATGCCACAACATCCATTCACGAGACCTAATTTTCCACAGGCAACCTGGAATAACCTGGGCCAGCAAATTGAGAAAGAAGCTAAAAAGGAGGACCAGATTCTGAAAAGGAAACAAGTACAAAGTCCTCGGTTATCTAGTGGGGCATTACCTCACTCACCATTATCTTCAAAATCTGGTGAATTTTCTAATGGTTCAGTTGGACCAAGCTATGGACCGTCTTCAATGAACACTGCACCTGGAGCCTTACTAAAAGAGAAGGCAGCAATGGCTTCACTTACTGCTGCTGGAACTCCATCTTTGACTTCTAGTGCTAATGATTCCACACAAAGGCAAAGACAACAAGCACAACTAGCTGCAAAACGGAGATCTAATTCCCTTCCCAAGACCCCAGCAATGAGTAGTGTTGCTTCTCCTGCTAGTGTTAGTACTGGTGTCCCATGCAACGCAAATAGTCCCTCAGTTGGAACCTCCACTTTTTCTGAGCCAGGTCTTCAAAATATGTTCGACAGGTTCTCAAAAATTGATATGGTGACTTCGAGGTATACTGTTTAAATTTTAATACAGCATCTCAATATTGTTTTTCAGAATCATATGTTAATGATCTTCCATTGATTTTTAAAAAGAAAAAGTAAATTTAAATATTCTATGGTGGTGATAGAAGGTTATGAACTTGTGACTAGCATTTTAATTAGACAGTGTTGTATGTTTGCGAGGTAGAAAGCCAACACATGAATAAACTCAATGTAGTATGAATGAGAATGTTGCACTGGATGAGTGGAAATATTAGATGAGATGATATAGGATTAGAGAATGATAGCATTATAGAGAGTTGGGTAGCATCGTTTGTAGATAAGTTGATTGAATCTCAACTTTGTTGGGTTAGGTATGTACGGCCTCGTAGGTTTTATAATAGGAGAGTTGATTAGATGAATGAAGTGCAGCCTAATTGCTAGAGGAAGACCAAGAAAAACTATAGGCTAAAACTATTAAGAATGATTTAGATGTAAATGATTTAGCTATAGACGTGCTTTTTATGACAAAATTGTGACAATGTTTTATCCATGTAGCATACTCACCTAATGGGACAAGGCTTGGTTGTTGCTATTATAGCCTCTTTGCGCTAACTGTTGATACAAAAATGGAAGTGTTGTGTTTTTATGTTTTCAAATTTCATGAAGTGTATCTTACTGTTCTTACATACAACCTATGGACTTTTATCAGGCATAAACTTCAGTTCAAGATGAAAAAGCCGGATCAACCCATTAAAAAGCAGAAGATATATTTACCGCAGCATTTGGCAACTAATAATGAAGGATTGGTAGACGAATCCAGTTCTTTGTCAAAGTCACTTATAGGTGGTAGTATGAACACATGCAAAATGAGAGTTTCAAGTTTCATTTGGAATGAGCGTGTAGTTCAAGGTTTGTTGCAATTTTTTGCTCAATCTCCTGTTCTTGGCAATATATCGTTCTTTCTCTTGTCTTACACTCACTTTCTTCTACAGGAAATGTTGTGACTGTAGTTCCCAAGTTTCGAACTAGAATGATAATGGCTGAAAAGCCATCTGATGGTACAGTGGCTTTGCATTATGGGGACATAGGTGACAGTGATTACATAGGCGCTGAAGATCACCTCCCTACATTACCCAATACTGTAAGTTTTGTTGCATACATTGTTGTGTGTTATTGTGAGATTAATATGAAAACATAATAAAAAAAGTCCAAATGCAGAAAATTTACTGCATTTATTTATTCATACACACATGTCAATAGCCTTCCTTTAAATGCATACAACCCATAATTTTTTCAAAAGTCAAGTAGTTTTAAAGTATGCTCATTTTTTTATTTAAACTCCAATGGGGATGCTAGGCGGCAGGCAGCTCCGTATGCATAATAATGCAGCTCCATACCCTGTTATCAATCATATTAGCAAAAGTTAATTCTCATAATATAAGCTCATTTCCATCAATTAAACACAATAATGGCCCTAGAGTAATGAAAAAGTAAAGTTATGTTTTACTTGGTTACTATAACCAAGTAACAATCCTAGATAATTAGGCTTGTATGTGAACCAAAGATGTTTTTGTCAACTTGTATCCTATATTATTTCTGCTTACAGCTTGAAATATGAAATTTACTTGTATCATGTTTGGTTATATTGGCCTGTTTTCTTACTCCGACTTACATATTATGTTTTACTTGGTTACTATAACCAAGTAACAATCCTAGATAATTAGGCATGTATGTGAACCAAAGCTGTTTTTGTCAAATTCTAACGGTGTACATGCCTTACATTTGAAGAGAACATTCTTCTCACCAACTTATTTATAGGTGAAAAGGACAAGATAGTTTTAAATACTCATCAGAAATTTCAACTTTTCAGGTATCATTTGAAAGATAAAAAACATGGATCTTGAGATTAGACGCAGTGAGTCAACAGGATCAGGGACCAACACCCATGTGGAGACAGAAACTCTGGCTAAATTTGGAGTTGATGGATGGTGCAAGTAAGAGGTAGGTTAATCTTTAAATCGACTGAATTAAAAAACTAAATAAGGTAAAGGCTAACATGATCTGCCAAAG
The DNA here is from genome assembly GCA_954870985.1 of Trifolium fragiferum. Lineage (NCBI taxonomy): Eukaryota > Viridiplantae > Streptophyta > Magnoliopsida > Fabales > Fabaceae > Trifolium > Trifolium fragiferum. Next base: position 1,041,523 of record OX940791.1, on the reverse strand, counting down.
ATGCTGATTTTAACTAAATGAAAAAAAAAAAATAATATAAGTAAATATGACTAATATTAGTCTAACATTATATAGTTGCTCCAAGCATAGATAAAAGAAGTTAAATTTAGCATAAGGTTAACTAAAATTTTGTCAAAAAAATTTATGACATGGATCAACAATAAAAAATATGTTCTGCTTGTATAGTCTTGCAATTAGCATAACCAATCTGTCACATAAGTTTATTTCATGTATGCCTATAGATGCACTGCCTAATGCTTGGTTGCTCTTACAGGTGAGTCAATACCAATCAGACTGTTCCTCAGTCCTTAAGAGCTGACGCCGACTCATCACGATATTAGGTTTGTTGATGATATATCTAAATTAGTATAAAATTAATTACAGAATTTTCCTAATTAATTACAGTATTTAACCAGAAATCGATTAGGTTGAATCGAAGATACTGAAAGCACTACAGCCAAACCTTCATCTAGATCCTACTCCAAAGTTAGATCGGCTGTGTGAAAGTTCACTTCCAACAAAGGTATACACAATTTAGGTTATCCTCTGATGAATTTATTGTGTGGATGTATATACTTCGAAAATACTAATGATGTTGAACTCGTGTTTCAGCTAAATTTGCAGAGAAAGCGATTAAGGAATATACCAGAGTTTGCTGTCATTTCTAGCAATAGAATCCATGGGAAAAAAGTATGCATAGATAGAGTGCAATAGAACTCTAATAGCAGGTTGGGTGATTCAGGAATCACTACATCTAATGCTGTTGTGCAACAGACTCTTGAAAATCCAGCAATGCAAAATCTTAGATTCAAATGCTATCTATGCAAAAATTACAGTATAAAATTAACTACAGCTAATGCTATCTATGCAAAAATTACAGTATAAAATTAATTACAGAATTTTCCTAATTAATTACAGTATTTAACCAGAAATCGATTACTACAGTATTTAACAAGAAATCACAATGTAACATCATGAACAATTACCTTATCCGGTGAAGATCCAGACAATGATGAAGCAGATAATAGTCAATAGGTAGTTAGGTTTCGCAGGATCAGTGAAGAAATCAAGATTATTGTACTTGAAGAGTAGGATCAACATAACCGTAACAGAAACTAGAACAATGAGAGTTGATTTCAGCATTTTCTGTAATCAAAACCAAACAATTGGTCAAATGTAACTAAACAACAACAATAATAACTAACAGAAAAGAGAGAGAAAAGGTATTGGGAAACGGACCAGAGAGAGACGCTGTCGGAGTGGAGAGAGAGAGAGAGAGAGGCAAGACAAAAAAGCAACCGCCAAATTCCAACATTTCAGTATCATATACTATAAATTTTAATCTTGTCTCCTTTCTCTTTTTTTTTTATTTATTTTAATTACTAGCAATTTTTAACATGTTTTCATCTTTATAAAATTACAATGCACGCAATTATCATGCTATTATGAAAGAACATAAGTACTAATGGGAGCTCTCCAGACTGATCTTATAATTCTGCTTCCCCTTCTTATGTACAAGGGGAGCTCTGTCCAGAATGATGTTGTTGTTGTCTTATTAGTACTAATGAGTTTGTCAGCTAGGTGATTAATGGCGAGTTTGTATGATTCCTTCCCCGCATCAAATGAGTTTGTATGAAAAAATAAAATTATTTAATTATTTTTTCTTTTAAAATCTATGCCATTGAAATTTTTTCTACTGTCTATATCTATGGTGAGTGGTGAGCAGGGAAAATTAAAACTTCTCCCAACCATAAACTGCACCTTTTATTGATACAACCCTTTTACAATATCATGAGTCGTACTAGAGGCTAGAGACAATGAAAGGTGTGTTTTGGAAAGAAATAGTCATCTTGACAATTCATCATATTTTAATTAATGATCAAACATCAAAGTTAAGCAAGTATGTATCCTTGTTTGTTGATAGTTGGATACCAAGCTTCGGTTGCAATTCCGCATAGGCCTTCCTTTGCATCTATATCTCGCTTCATCCGTATATATCCTTGCTCTCCCCATTCAGTGCCCCATGAGTTTTTTACTAACCAATATTTAATACCATCATCAGATGTACCATAGCCAACTATCGTTACAGCATGATTTAAATCATGAGTTCCACATTCTCCGGTAAAAATGCCACTTGAGTAACGTTGGAACATACCGCTAGTATCAATTTCAACTGCAACAGGTTGATTGGCCACCGCTTTAAGTAGTGAATCCTCGCTATTACGTGGGACTTGCTCGTAGCTCGTAATCTTAACTCTGTCACGACCCTTCTTCTTACATTTTCTTTTAACTCCCTTGTAAGGATAATTTGCTTCTGTGGCAATTCCACCCTTTTTTGAAATGAATTTAAAACCAGCATAACTGTTACCACCATTACATCCATCTCTGACACAATCCACTAAGTGTTGCTCCGAAAGGGAGATTAATTTTCCATTAGTTATTTGTTGGATACCTTCTATTGCAGCCACACTAGAAAATGCCCAACAGCTACCTGTTGTTATTATTTAAACGTTCAAAATTAATTTAATTAGTCAAAATAAAACAAAGTTCCAATATTAAATAACAAAAAGAAGAAAACTCCAAAATATGTTATGTTACCACAAATTCCTTGATCCTTGATTGGAGTGACAGCTCCACGTTTCCTCCAGTCAACGGTGGCAGGAATATCAGTGACATTTTTATACTTGAATGGTGTTTTTCTCCAGACTGATCTTATAATTCTGCCTCCCCTTTTTATGTACAAGGGGAGCTCTGTCCAAAATGATGTTGTTGTCGTCTTATTAGTACTAATGGGTTTGTCAGCTAGGTGATTAATGGCGAGTTTGTATGGTTCCTTCCCCGCAGCATTGAAGGATTTAATGTACGCTACATTGTCTTTGTATATTTGGAAGTGCTTTTCTTGCTCACAATTATTCTTATAGAACTTTTGATATTTTGCCCTCCATAGTTCGAATCTTTCTGTTAGTGATAACGATTCATCATCCTCTAGGTCTGGGATCCAACACATACACATTACTAGATGTATTTTTATCATAGCATGAATATATTTGTTTTTGCCCATCAAGCCTGTGACAATATTGTAAGAATATAAATTTGTCTTTCATTAAATAATACTTATACAAGTATATATTGACTAAACTATTTAAAAGCTAATATAATACATAATTAGAACAAATATATTGACTAAACTATTTAGAAACTAACAATACATAATTAGAACAAATCAATGTACCTAAATATAGACAGACAAATTTGTTTTTATTCTATTACTCCCCTTCAGTCGGAGCGAAAGGTTTACGAACACAAAGACCGTCTCTGAAGTCCTGAAACAGTATTAAAGGAATACCTTTAGTAAAAATATCTACAATTTGATATTGTGAAGAGGCATGAAGAACAACATGAATACGAACTACTTTTTCTCAAACAAAATAATATTTATTTGAATTGCCTAAGAGAATGATGACAATTGAATCAATTTAAAAGAACATCGACAAATTGATGAAAACAAACACCAATAATACCTCTATTTATAGGAATACGAGATATCTAACTACTAAATTTTTTATTTATTTATGAAATCGAACTACTAAATTACTAAATAAATAATATTGTAGAAATCAATAAAATAGATCATGGCAATGACTAGGATTTTGAAATAATTATAAAACACTTGGTCCAAAAAAAAAAATATCAATATAAAGATTATTTTTTGTAAAACTAAAAAAAAACACATATATTTTATTGATCAAAAGATTTGGTAAAAAATAAAAACATAATATCAAGATATTATAAGATTTTTATATTTTTTGTGAAACAAAAAAAAAGCATATATTTTATAGATTACAAGATTTGGTAAGAAAAATAATAATATTAAGATATTATAAGATTTTAATGGCTATAAGACTAGATGGAAATTAGTTTTTTTTATTTTTAAAAGTCATATGGATGGATGGTTGTGACATCCGTTGGAAACAAACTGAATGTGGATGGCTATTACCTTGACAAAGCTTCTATGCTTACATTATATAGATCATTTCTGTGAATTGTCTGACAAATCTAAAATAATTTGATATGTTATTGAGATACATCAAAATTAACGGTTTGAGTGTTTTTTTTAAATGCCGTTAATCTTTATGCATCTCAATAACATATAAAATGATTTTGAATTTGTATAACACTTTACACAAATGATATAAACTTTCAATCCAACGGTGAATTTTATAAAATTGATATCGGTTAAAACGTGATCTTACCAGGATCAGAACGATGGTGGAACAGTCGTGTTGATTCAGCAAGCCCCCTGTTGAAGCGGAGGGGGTGTGTGTACCTGTTTATACTTCGACGCTCAAGTCAGTGAAAGTATATGAGAATGGTAGCTTAGGTTGTGTGTAAAACGTCCCTGGCTCCTCTGACTGAGGAGCTTATTTATACCCCAGCGCTGGGCCAAGGCCCTTAATGGGCAATTAATGCCCATTAAGTGGCTGCCGGAATTCTGGCCGTTTGGCCATGATGAGCAGTAAATGCCATCATTCTGGTGGTCGGCCGTTACAGATGGTGAGCATCTGGCCGACGGACAGGGTGCCCTTCAGGAGGGCGGAGCCTTTAGCTTTAAGGGACTTAGCCTCTGAAGTCCAGTCCAAAACAAAACGTTATTGAGAGGTGTAACATTTGGTGTCAAACTAATTGGTGTCAACGGATCCTGACTCATATATATATATATATATCGTCTGGAACGGTCTCTTTTCTTGCGTACCTTGTGTTTGGATAGACTTTTATATAAAAGAACATTGACAAATCGATGAAAACAAACGCCAATAATACTTCTATTTATAGGAATGCGAGATATCAAATTACTAAATTACCCTTTTTTATTTATTTATGAAATCTAACTACTAAATTACTAAATAAATAATATTGTAGAAATCAATAAAATAGATCATGGCAATAACTAGGATTCTGAAATAATTATAAAACACTTGGTCCAAAAAAAATATCAATATAAAGATTTTTTTTTGTAAAACTAAAAAAAAGCATATATTTTATTGATCAAAAGATTTGGTAAAAAAATAAAAACATAATATCAAGATATTATAAGATTTTTTTATTTTTTGTAAAACAAAAAAAAAGCATATATTTTATTGATTACAAGATTTGGTAAAAATAAAATAATAATATTAAGATATTATAAGATTTTAATGGCTATTACACTAGATGGAAATTAGTTTTAAAAAAAAAGTCAGCAAAATGGAGCACAAGTATGCTCAACCCATTCCGTAAAAAAAATAAGTGTACCCAACCCATACAATTTATAAATCACCATCGCTTTGAAAGCAAGTTATTATGAGAATTTCTCTTTCCACCCCTTGTGTCTCTTTTTCATCCCCCAAAAATTCAATTTTACCTCCCAAAAGTTCGGTTTTCATTTACCGAATTTTTCAAATATAGAAAAACATGTGCTTTCAATCGTTTAAAAAGTTCAGTTCACATTTACCGAACTTTTTTTAAGGGTAAACAGAAACTCAGGGGGTGAAAAAGAAAAACAGGGGGTGGGAAGAGAAATCTTCGTTATTATTACTCTAATAATTCAAAAAGAATGCTTCCTCTTCTTCTTGATTGTGTCTTTCCTAAACATACAATTATGTGTCACAAATGAAATAAAAATAAGTTTAATATTAAAATCAAAGATGAAATAAGTAGGTGGACCAAATGTAAAAAAATTCAAGAGGGAAATCAAAACTGTGCAAAACAAAATACGGAAATAAAAATTTAAAATTGCACATTTTATAAGATGGAGATCAAAATTGTATTTAACCAAAGTTTAATTTGGATCAATTATTATTATTTTTTTTAATCCTAGATGAAGTGGTAATTCACTGAAATTAAACTCCCGTAATTATGAGATCTCGAGTCACGATCCGGCCTAGCAATTTCAGTATTTTTTTACTAATTGAGCTAGAACTTATGGATCAAATTCATATTTGTGAATATTCATACGAAATGTAAAAAGAGTATTACAAATGCACATATATACTTTCCAACATGAAGTTAAACATTTTTAGGTCATCATGACAATATTCATACGAAATGTGAAAAAAATAAAATTAAATCAATAATTACAAATAAAATGAGAAAAGGTATTCCAACGGAAATTAGTCATCGCTAAAAGTGGTAGAAACTTCGGATTAATATTATGGTAACCCAAAAAAGAACGTATACAACAAGATACTTAAATTGAACCTTTTTTTTGACATAAATATATAAATTGAACTTGAAGAAAACAACATATATATATTGTATTTATGTTCATAGGGTCCGTTTAGCATGGTCACAAACATGTTTTTGTTCATCTTGGACCAATAAAATGACCTGCTATGGTAGGTTTGATCCGGTCATAAAATTCCATCCCACTGTATCCATTTGCACCACAATAGTATCCTCCATTAACATTTAAATTTAATAAAAAGGACAGCTGTATTTACCTTACAATATTTTTATTTTTATTTTCATTTCTTGTTGTTAAAAGAACCTTTTGTTCCCGTAAAAAACACAACCCATTTGTTTTCTCTTCTAAAAATTGAATCCATCTAATGGAATGAAGGTGAAGGTGTTAGCTGTTGTTTACATAAATATTCCGTCACCGTGATTTCGTCGCCCTGTTTTTGTTGTTGTTGTGAATTTCAATTTTAAATATCTCAGTTCTTCAAAATCAAATATATTTTTAAGATTGTTAAGCAAGGATTATTCATGATGATTTATGCAATGCTTATTATGTATATTTTGGTTTAATTTTGTTGTGTTATTGCAAACATTTAAACAAAGCATTCACTTAGATCTAGTCATTTGGTTTGATTTGTTGAAGCTGAAAATGGTGGAAGTTTTTTTTCCATATTCCATGAATGATGAAGATGGTGGAAGTTATAGAATGGTGAGAAAGTAGCAAAGTAGAAGAAGCTCTGTCCATGGATATTTGTCGGTCCTAAACTTTGACAGCGGCATAGAGAGAATATTAGAATTATAAAGTACTAGTACCAAAATTTATGTAATTATTCGGTTTTCCTAAAATGACATCCAATCATATTAAAAAATATTATATTTTTGTGATTTTTTGATAATGAATGGTTATGTTTATTATGTTTTTCTCTTTATAATTATTGGGGTTGGAGATGAGTTTATGAATTTTGGATGAGTTTTTAAACTTTTACTATTTTATTTCACTGTATTTATTTTTATTTAGACAATTTTTAAATTAAAAGTTACAAAAAATTGACATACTTGGTTATTATGTTAAATTTTGAGAGATATCATAGACAATTTTAACTATCGAAGTTTTGAATCAGAAAGATAATTACATTAACCAATCTTCACCACTTCTCGTAGAAGGCTCAATACTCATAAAACTCACTATTTTTCTTATTTTATTCTTAAACAATTATTCTATCCAAGACACATAAACTACTAAATTAATATCGATTAGACCGAAATCAACTAATTCCCTAATTAATTAATTTAAATTTGACTTCTCTAACTAATTTTATCATCACGCGTTGATCGATTAGACCGAAATCAACTAATTAACTAATTAGATAATTCTAATTTGACTTCTCTAACTAATTTTATCATCACGTGTTCATCAATTAGACCGAAATTAACTAATTCCCTAATTAGATAATTCTAATTTGACAATTTTAACAAATTTTATTATGACCCGTTGATCGATTACCGAAATCTGACAATTTTAACTAATTTTATCATCACGCGTTTATCGATTAGACCGAAATCAACTAATTAACTAATTAGATAATTCTAATTTGACTTCTCTAACTAATTTTATCATCACGTGTTCATCAATTAGACCGAAATTAACTAATTCCCTAATTAGATAATTCTTTTTTTTGACAATTTTAACAAATTTTATTATGACCCGTTGATCGATTACCGAAATCTAACAATTTTAACTAATTTTATCATGACCCGTTGATCGATTACACCGAAATCAATTAATTCACTAATTAGTTGATTCAAATTTGACTTCTCTAACTAATTTTATCATCACGTGTTCATCAATTAGACCGAAATTAACTAATTCCCTAATTAGATAATTCTTTTTTTTGACAATTTTAACAAATTTTATTATGACCCGTTGATCGATTACCGAAATCTAACAATTTTAACTAATTTTATCATGACCCGTTGATCGATTACACCGAAATCAATTAATTCACTAATTAGTTGATTCAAATTTGACTTCTCTAACTAATTTTATCATCACGTGTTCATCAATTAGACCGAAATTAACTAATTCCCTAATTAGATAATTCTAATTTGACAATTTTAACAAATTTTATTATGACCCGTTGATTGATTACCGAAATCTGACAATTTTAACTAATTTTATCATCACGCGTTTATCAATTAGACCGAAATCAACTAATTAACTAATTAGATAATTCTAATTTGACTTCTCTAACTAATTTTATCATCACGTGTTCATCAATTAGACCGAAATTAACTAATTCCCTAATTAGATAATTCTTTTTTTTGACAATTTTAACAAATTTTATTATGACCCGTTGATCGATTACCGAAATCTAACAATTTTAACTAATTTTATCATGACCCGTTGATCGATTACACCGAAATCAATTAATTCCCTAATTAGTTGATTCAAATTTGACTTCTCTAACTAATTTTATCATCACGCGTTCATTGATTAAAGCCGAAATCAACTAATTCACTAATTAGATAATTCTAATTTCACTTCTCTAACTAATGTTATCATCACCTGTTGATCGATTAGACCGAATTCAACTAATTCCCTAATTAGTTAATTCTAATTTGACTTCTCTAACTAATCAATAAATAATTAAATCTAATAATGCACATAATAATAAATAATAAATAATGCACATACTCATAATCATAAATCAAAAAATTATTAAATCTAATAATGCACTTAATCATAAATCAAAAAATAATTAGTTGTAATAATGCACATAATCATAAATAAAAAAAAAAAATTAAATATTCAATATTTATGGAAACTAATTAATGCACATAACCACCTCGAACGAAACTAATTAGTATATTTCTAACAAACAATATTCTATGTCCTTTTTTGGTCAAGTATCGTCCACAAACAACATGAATCCTCTATGCCTGCTTTTAGGTAAGCCTCTGTACTTGTCTATAAGTGTTAAAAGGTAACTCACTTTTGATCTCAACCGTCCACATATATTTATATTAAATCCATGGCAAAGAGAGCAATTGGTCCAAGATGGACAAATAGAGTGATGGGTCCAAATTAAACGGACCCTCTATGTTCATATAGGAGATACATAATTACACAGCACCAGATTTTAGTGCACAATGACCTTCTACATAAGATTTCTCCAGAGGAGAATAAATAAACACACTTTGGAATTGAAGAGAAAAAAAAGGCTAAAAACAGTTCTTTCCTATATTCTGTTTTCTAGATAAAGATTAAAGAGAGAATTACTATGTTTTAGACACATGCAAGTATCGTCTTCGTCGTCATCATGGTTCCAGCTTCAATGAAACAACTCTCGATTGTCTGTTGGATTTTGCAACCTTTAAGAACACAGTAGATAGGCATGGTGGTGCCCACCAAGGCCGCCGCACCTTTTGCTCCCCTTTCAAACAAGCCACTACAGACATCAACAACGCCACACAGAAGTTAGAGGCAGGTAGATAAAATAAAACACAATAGTGTCTAAACACAACAATACAAAAGCATATGCATGTTTTATGTTTGTCTCCTTATCCATTAAACATGTCACATGTTCAACTGAGACGACGTTTTGAAAACAATTAAGTTTTTGATTAACAAAATTTTCAAGAAAATGTATTTTGCATTTATAATAAGATACATTGCTTAACAATGTTAAGAAATTTTTAGTTAAACTTGCATGATATCAATTTTTTAACTAATCCATACACTATCGAAGTAATGGATTGGAATCTTTAGTATGTTCTATAGCATAAACATATACTTCAATCTCTTATCTAGTATATTCATGTTACCTTAGATTACTCATATGCTATGTAGCCAAATATTTTATACAAAACGAATATGGCGATACAGGATCATTCTTAAAACCAAAATATGACAAACAACCTAGATACATCAACACAAAATATGTTACCTCTCGTTTATTCATATAAAAAATATGTTATTTTCCTTGCAAATGTCACAAATGTATTTATTCCCCAACTAATGTCAAAGAAGTGTCACAAAACAAATATTAGTTGTATTTAAAATAAGTCTGGACTCTTTTCAATTGTTAACTATTCAATTGTATCATTTTCGCCCACCATTCTCATCATCCAAAAAAGGCTTTACTTCCAAGTCAAATTCACTAGGAGAAAATACTTCCAATTAAAGATGTGGTCACCAATCACCACCACCACCACTACCGTCATATGAATAAAGGAGGATACACACTCAAACTCCACTAACATCATCATGAAGAACAAAGTTATATAAAAAAACTTTGAAATAAGTTTTTGGAGTTGTAAACCAATGTATCGAAGTGAAGAACACAAAACAGATTGGTAAAAAACATCAAATGAGAGTTTATGTTTTTGTCTTTTTACTGTTAAAGGGAAAGAGGTAAACCTTTAATCCGTCTCAATTCCTTGCACAGTGTGATGAAATCTCCCCACTTCATGTGGCAACGTCTAATGAAACGAAGGATTTGTTCAGTAGTGAACATAGACATCCCTTCCAAGTATTCTCCATTAACACCGTTTTCCTTAAAAATTTGCCGATAGCTACCAAGATTTATTGTCTCCAACCACAAGCCAACATCCTGATAAAACAGACAAAAGATGAACAAAATATGGTTTTGTAAGTTAATACGCTCGGTAGTCTCAAAAGACAATATCATCCACAAAAGATTAGGTCCTAATCAACATAGCTCGTATTAATAAGTGCCATTTTTTTTATGAATGTTATTTTATGCACAATTCATAGCACAGGCAGTAACACAAATGAATTAAAAAGAAAATGAAAGACATAGTAGAACATTCCCAAGAATACGTCATATGAGTCATTAAGAACATAGCATCAGTTACATTCAAGTAGATTGTAGAATCTAGACATATGAAACAGTCCTGCATAAGCAAGTGCTTATACATTTAAAAATACATATGCAGAACCATACTGCTATCTTTGAGATCTCGACACACACAATGCAGAACCAAAGAAGAATAACAAGATGATAAATCTTTATCTATAATAATACATAGAATCTCTTATGCTCCAGATTAATATATGGTGTTGAGAGAATTGACAACATGACTCTTCTTTAGGAAGAGAACCTGAGTTCAATTCTTAGAGTTGTCCATTTATAAGGTATTCCACTCCCAGGTAAAAAAAACTAGATGTCCCGCTACCGACTCAAGGATTACTCTCATAGCAAGTCCAAAGATACCTTAGGGCTATTGAGGGTCAAAGAACCAAAACAAAATCTTGACTAAGGGATAAATCGTAAGCTCGTCAATGTTGTCATTGTCATATCACTGAGAAAGACTGTGACTAAGGGCATAACCAAGATAGATTATAAATAGACCTCTAGTTTCACATTCAATATTACTAAGACATAATTGCAAATATCTTAGAAAGATGCATATAGATAGCTTTACTAGGGGAATGGGAACTTGTCAAGATGAAGATACACTTATTGCATATGCTGCAGAGAAAGATCTGACCATACATTGTGGGACTAAAAAGCTATTTAATCATTATTTTGTTAGAGAAAATAATGTTAACCTCAGTATTTAAATGATAATTTAAACTTTGAGTGTAAAATTGAAGAAAGTTGTCTGCCATTAATTAGAAATTCAATTTAAAATTACATAACTTGTGATCACAAACATAAACTATAGTTTAATAAAGATGATTAGATTCACAAGCAAGTTCAATAGTGCATCCATAAGCTTGATTAGCAAATCATTTCCCTTAACGGAGAAGGACTTCAACATCATTCACCAAGATCATAAGAATTTCTTTTATCTCAACTTTAGTTAATCTAAGCTTTGCATCTTGTGAAATTTATGAACCAAAACTTTCTACTTCAATTTCAAAGTTGTTATAATTTAAAGAAGTGTACAAAGGAAACATAAATACACAACAACTACTACGGCCTTGCTCGGAATTTGCATAAACAACTTAATTTGCAGATTATAACATAAGCACTTATGTTAGGTATAAGCTATTTATATAAAAACATATACAATCAAGTTAAATTGTTTTCGTGTAAGCAATAAGCTGTTTTCATAAGCTATCTCGGATAGCTTATGAAAATATGCTGAAAACAACTTATGAACATGTCATAAGTTGTTTCAAACTGTCTCACAAGTGCTTATCTCAGTAGATAAACTCAAATAACTCAATCCAAACATGGTAGATATCAAATTCAAATCAATTAACTAATAATCATACTCATACACAACCAGAAACTTAACAACCCAGATTACTAATTTACCATACAGCAAGATCAACTCTAAATTATGTACACAAGATCTGATTAACTAAAAGGGTATCATAAATCATGGTTTTTTTTTCCTTCACAAAATAACAATGATTAAAAAATATAAATCAAAATTAAGTGAATGAATAATGAATCAACCTCAACAGTCCAGATGAAGAAATCAAGAGGCTCTGGTGACTGTCCTTTGTTCATTTCACAAATCAAACTTCCCCAAATTCACCTGAACAAACACACAAAAAAACATCATTAAAAATACCAAAATGGGGAAAAAAATATTTTTTTTGTCGAGAAAATTCATAACAAACTTTTCCCAGTTAAGGAAATGATAAAGGGTCAAATTTCCAAGGAGAAAATTAGACATCTGACTAAGATTGCAAGATCTCAAATTCAGAATTTTTGGGAAAATAAAAATAATAATAAAAAAATAAACTTACCAAGTTGTGTAGGTAAAAATTAGAGTAAGAAATTATAAAAATAAGAAGTAGAAGAAGAAATTCCACATTTGAGATGAAAGAGAAGAAGAGAGACAGAAGAGAGGAAAGTGATGAGATTTGTTTGTGTTTAGAAAGATAGAAACTTTTTCAGAATTACATGTTTCATGTTTAACATGACGACACGCGACTTAATTGCGTCATAAAGACACGCGCCACTCATTACTCATCACATCCACATGACTGACAGACACATTAGCTCATGCTCATTCATTCATCCCCCTTTCTCTTTGTAAGCAAGCATGTCATAGTTTAGTTTCTTAGTCACACTCTTGTTTGTTATAATTTGAACATCAAAATTATGATTACTTTTCTTTTGGATATAAAGATTGATTTAATTATAAAATTGTGTAAAACATCAAAATTGTTTGATTTTGAATGAGTGGTGAAGATTCAAAATTGCGTGAAAAATTAATATTGAAGAATTTAAATCTCACCTTAGGTGTAACTTTGCACGTATAATATTGAAGAGTCTTGATGGCACTCGTTAGTATTTGTCAATATTAAAAAGTTTTTTTAACTGTTAAATCTTTTGGGGTTGAATAGTTTAATTAGTTTGAGTTAAGAGATACGTAAGTTAACGTGTTAAAAAATCAAAATTTTAATTTTAATGAAAAGGAAAAATGCTAACATTAACGATTAACTGCTAACTTTTGTTGTTAATTTTTTTTTTTTTTGATCTTTCTTAAACACCGATCTACACATCATAGCGGCATTCAAACATTTGACAACGATATAACGTTCTCAATGGTCTTTTTACCTCAATGATATCACTATATAAAGAATTTTCTTCTTTCAAAGTAAAGTAAACACTACTCTCATTTATTATTCAATTATCTTAACGTCATAGTGTTTATAGGTACAACACTCCTTCAAATACTTCGAATTTCCATCCTCAAACCTCACGAACAAAACTGTTGGTTAGTGAACCAAACTTTGTCACCTTACAAAAATAAAAAAAAGCCAACTTTCTTCCAAACATAAAAAAATATACATTTTCAATACTAAAACCTTTTTTTACAAATACTAAAAACCTTAATTATAAATAAAAATTCTATTTTCAGATTCATTAAATATATGTATGATGTATTTAGTCGTTAATATAAACTAGATACATCAGTTGTGCCACAAATCCATTCTAAAATATATGGTGTGCAAATAGAAATTCTCATTCAAATCCAACTATAGTTCTGCAACTTCATGGGCCACCGAAGCCCAGCCCATTTAAGTCCACTCTAAATGCATCTTCCGTTCCTTTTCACAACTCTGCATCAGCGAACAACAACAAGAGTGAAGTGAAGAAGGTAATGTCATCTATCATATTTCGAATCCTTATTCTTTTTATTATTATTCTTGTGAAATGATTTTTTTTGTATTGATTGATACCATTGATATAGATATTAATTAATTTTCTGTTGCTATAATGTTAATATTTGCAGATCAGAATATACCATAGAATATAGAAAGAAAAAAAAAATAGAGTTGTAAGAAATTAGGGTTTGAGTAGAGAAATGTTTGGAACAGCAGTTAGAAATGTAGCTAAGAAACTGAAACCTAAGATGGGAGCTGTTACGCTGAAAACACCGCTGGAACAGAGACAAACAATAACAAGGACTCTCTTTGATATTGTTAAGGAACATGGTCCAATTACTGTTTCTAATACCTGGGAACGTGTCAAGGTAATAATCAATTAATTAAATTTTTGGTGTATTATGTTTTGATGAATAGAAAATATGCACACATGCTGTTTGTTAATTTTCCTGTCTGTTTTTTCAGTCTAATTTGATGTAATTTTTTTGTCAAGTTTGTTTGTTGTAGTAATTGTAAGTAGTAAATTTGTTTTAATTTTGAAACATATATGCGGTGTTGTCAAATAGATGCAATAGTAGTGGGTGGTAGGGAGAGTCATTAAAGAAAAGGCGAAGGTAGCAGAGGTGAGGAGAGTGGGAGGAGGTAGGCGGGCATGTGAGTTAAGATGGAGAAGAGACCTTTTTGAGTGGGAGGGGAAATGCTTAATCACTTATTAGAGGAAGAGGAGCTAGAGATGGTTAGCTTCAACGGTAGGAGTAGAGATTGCTTAGTGTGTGGGGCAAGGACAATTCTAAGTGCTATATTGTTAAGTCAGCTTACAACGTACTCCCTCTAGTCTTGTATATAAGAAAATTTTCAAAAAAGCTCTTCCTTTAAGAAAGTAGTTAAAATACATTAAATTTTTTGCTATGAATAAAAAACATGTACAAACTACATTGGAAGTAATAGGACACGATAATCGGGATCTCTTGCCTATGTTGAATAAGATATTCCCACAATTTGTTAACTGTTAGACAATATTACAATTTTTGTAGAAATTTGAAAACTTGTGTATCACCTTGTAAACTTGAGTAATCCACCCCAAGGGTTTCAAGGAATAATTTGAATTGCTTCTCCAAAAAATGAATCAGACTGATTAGTATTTTCTCTCTATCAATATGCACACACAGTTTTGTTTACTTGTGATGGAATCCTTATGAATGTTACAGATTTGTGCATTTGTTGGATTTCTATTGACTGCTTGAGTTATCATCATCTTCAATGTTTTTCCAGGAAGTTGGATTGAAAGATTTGACGAGCAAGAATCACATGAAAGTAGTTTTGAGATGGATGAGGGAAAGACAGAAGCTTCGTCTTGTTTGTAACCATGTAGGAGCTCATAAACAGTTCCTCTACACCACTTGGTTTACCAAACCAGGTACTACTCAGACTACAACGACAACAACAACAACAACAACAACAATGGGAAGCATTCCTCCAAAGAAAAAGCCAGTACGATCTTGAAAAGTTTATCATCAATAGCCAAGACTCGAAAGGATGGGAAGAATAATGGAAGACTATAGTATAACTTTAGTGTCATTAATGAGGAATTTGAATATTGGTTCATATGGTTGGTTCAGTAAATTTGATCTTCCGGATTGTGTTGCATCTGTTCCTATGTTCTTCATTAATGCAAACTGGTTGATTACTACTAGCACTATGTATTGGTGCTTTGGCCAATTGTTTTTTTCTTTTTGTTAGCATTTGGTATTGGCTTATTCTCTGCCTAGTTATTTGAAAAGTACGAATGACATGTTTGGAACCTTCAGTTTCAAATTGGTTCAAATATTTTCTTCAGGAATTAACACATGTTTCAAATATTAGGCAGGTTTAGGTAATTATGGCCCTCTAAAACAAAATTTGTAAACAAATATTGACTTGTTATTAATCTTCAAATGATAATTAGCAATCAATTGTTTTTTTTTTTTTGTCAAGAACTTCCATTGTTAATGTTCATCATTTTGAGCTTCATGAGAGATAAATCTTTGTCTCTTATTTCGTATGAATCTTTTCAAAACCAACCTTTGTGTAATTACTAATCACATAAACTACAATACTACCAAACAGTTTTATTATTCTTTTGTACTCTTATTTGTTGGTACAATCTGAAACAATTATACAAAATGATATATTCAAAACGGACAAAACTTACATGCATTGTTATATATGCAGTTTTTACTTCTTTGTGAGTGGAACAGCAAAAACTGCACATAAAGCAATGCACGTAAGTTTTGTCCATTCAAAACTAGAGTTATTTAACTTAAAAATGTAAAAGGAAAATGCAAGTTAATGGTAGATTGAAACACTCTAAAGAAAATTGCAAGTAAATTACTTTTTTTTTAATGGCAAGACTGCGACATATTCATTCAATTAATAGAATGCAAATCCTTACAAACAGTAGCAGCTGCTGGTTCTGGGACACATATCCTCCCACCAAAGAACTTGAACCAAATTTCTTTGCTAACCCCACTAAGCTATGGAAAGCTACATTTTAGCATATTCTAATAAAGGCTACACTACAATTACAAAGCATAGATAAAATATCAACAGTCTAAGATTATGTTATCAATGTCAGCTATGCTAATTTTGCCATTAGAGTCAGATTCAATGAGATTCTAACAGATGAGACAACCTTTATGAGATTGGCATTTGGCAGAATTAAATTCTGTAGTGAATCACAATTTCTGCTTCTTCCATTTGTAAGCAGCTTCCAAGATCTTGAGATTGGTGGTTTGAGTTTCTTCAGGGAATAGATAGTCGATAAATTCTTCAATTCTAGAAGAACCGTCTTCTTCAGTACTAACTTGCCGTCTCTTCTTGAGCTTCTTGGGCAGCTTAGATTGGACTAAGCTAACATCACCTAGCTCCCCAGATGAAGCCTCAAAGTTTATCCATTTCTCCAATAGCATTGCCCTTTCTTCTTTTAAATCTGGAGCTGATGATGTGAAGTAATTTAGAGCTTCCTCAAACACCCTTCTGGTGCGCTGAATGCATTGCTTCTTTTGTTCTTGTTCTGATAAGTCCAAATACTTCTTATCAATAGCCGTTGCTTCAAAATCTGCAAAACTTATCCATACCTTCAAGTGCTTTGTTCGATCAAGAAGCCTTTCATAAAGCCCCCTTGCTCTTTCAAATTCACACTCGGCAATTTCAAAGTCAATGTATGTCTTCCACAGCAACTCAGGCATGTCCAATGCCGGTTGAGCGATTGCAAGATCAAATATTGCTCGAGTTCGTTCCGTCTCCGATAGAGATCTCTCCAGTTCTGCATATTTGCTCCATGCATAGCAATTTTCAGGTGACCACTGCAGATACTTCTCATACAATTTTCTGCATCGATCTATATTGCTAAGCTGCAGTTCCATCTCTATATACTTCTTAAATATCTGTTGTCAAAGAGAAAAGGTATATGTTAAGTTAACAGTTCAGCAATGAAAATAAGCTATAATATTTTCATCTAGAAAGATACCAATATATTACCTTGCTTTTAGGAGCCTTTCCAATCGCATTTCCTAATATTTGACGAGCACCCGTGAGATTCAACTGACGTATTTCAAATTGGGCTGCTAGAAGCCATACTTTTGCAAATGAGAACTTGTGGTGAGGTATCTGGTTGAGACATTCCCTAAATAAATGAAAGTCAAAGAGAATGAAAGTAGTGTCAATACAATACTGCAATGATAAATTTGTTAATTTTTTACAGATAATTTAGTAAACGATTGCGATAGAGCTGGACCAGAAAAGGTAAAAACAATAAGTCAAAGGACAAAGATAACAAATCAGAATCAAACGAATGATCCGAATCAAATGTGACAGAAGAACCAAAAGGAAATAAATAGTACATAAACATATCTCTATCTTTATAATATACTGCCAGAAGCTCATACAAATAGCAACATTTTACAAATGTCAAACAAACAAAAGTCCTAAAAGAGGTATTAAAGGAACAAAGGAAAAGCAGATGTGACTTTGGTTTCTCAAACACACCTCTGACCACAACTAAGGAACAGAAACCTAAATTTCGCCTTTTTGATAATCCAAAATTATTTAAGCACGTGTCACATAAATAGGTTCAATATTGAGATTTCAGCTTTCATGAATAGCAAGTACAATAACAAAAGTAGCAAGATACAAACAAAAACCAGTACGCAAAAGGAGTCACAGTGGAAGCCTTTGAGAATATGGCAAAAATGGAGGAAAATATTAAGAATTCTTTTCATTGGTATAAGAAGCTTGCAGTTACTTTCAAGTTAAAATATGATTATTATACTAACAAGGTTTACAGCAAAGATCCCACATAACAAATCTACACATAATTCAGGAAAAGCATGAACAGAAAGTACTATATAATATATCCTCATTTGAATATCATAATGATGAATAAAACAGAAATTTAAACACAATACATGGAATTTCATAAACGGATGCTTACCTGTACACGACTCTTGTTCGCTCCATATCTCCGGCATCAAGCTCTTCATAGAGTGCATAATTAATCCTAAGTTACACACAAACCAATAATAAACATGGTAAGAAAATGCAAAAATCATTAAATAAATAAACAACAAATACGAAAACAGAATTCAAACAAATCAAACATACCATATATAAATATAGCGCTGCCAGTATCGCTTCTCCTCAGCTGGTGGTACATTAGCAATAGCCCTCTCATAAACTTCCCTGGTTTTTTCCGTATTCCCCGCGCTTTCTTCTAATCCTATGTAATCAAACCAAGCATCATAGTTCAAAGGATTTTTCCCCACTTCCTCTTCATATTGGAACCTTCTTTTCCCGATGATGGCATCCTCAATCCCTTCCTTATCACCATACTGTTTCTCAAACGCCACAAACTTGCTAAACAATTCTTCAGCCTTTCCCTTTGGTATACGATCAAGCGCAAATTTGTATATACATCTCGCACGCTCTACCTCTTTGCATCTTTCCTCAAACGCAGCAAAAGCCACAAAAAACTTCTCAGCTTCCTCCTCATCCTCTGCAACCTTCTCGACCCCTCTTTCATACACATTCCTCGCCTTAACAACCTCGCCATTCTTCACCTCAAAATTAGCATAACGAATCCAAGCATCAACCGTTGGATGGCACATAACAAACCTCTCGAATATCGCTCTGGCTTGTTCAATTTCATTGTACCTAACTTCAAACTTGATGTAACATAACCATCCATGTTGAATTGGCATCCATTTCATCCACCTCTCAAAAACCTCTCTAGCACCAGTGACATTACCTAACATCTCCTCCATATGAACATACTTATACCACAACTGATCGACTCGCGGCAAAAGTGTAACTGCACGGTCCCAAACATTCCTAGCATGATCTATAAACTTATTCTTCATTTCAAACTCAGCATATCTTAACCATAATGTATGATTTCTGTAATTAATTTCCTTTAACGCATTTTCCCAAATAGATCTTGCGCGTTTAAATTCTTGTTGTGAATCTTCCCATTCTGCATATTTAACCCATACACTTACATTCCATCGATGTCGCCGGATTAAATCCTCGAATTGTTTCCGTTTTCGGAGACGGTACTCGTTGAGCTCTATTTGATCGGTGATTTTATGGTTTGGAGTACGAATAACAGAGTCTTGATGAACCCTAGCTTCGCGAAGAATTTGTTCTGATGTGATTTGAATTGGAGCCGGTGTTTTGTTCTTAACCCGAATTTGTCGAGGTAGCGTGTCTTTTGGAGTGAGATAACGCAATGCCGGAGATGAATCCATGGCTGGAGTAGATCGCGACGGAATTATCTCCGGTGCGGTGGCAAATCGGAGTGGAATTGTATTTCGAAGAGATACGAAGAAAAGTGCGCGAATTGTGAGACTGAAAGTTTAGGTTAGAAGATTGTGAGTATTTATAGGGTTTAGGGTTTCAAAAAAAGATTGACACAATTTTGTTGAACATTATTTTTTGATCAAATCTTTTTTAAATTGATAATTAATTAATTAAACGGATTTTTATATATACTATATATTTTTTGTAACAAAAGAGGCCTAAACCGGGTTTTGGGCCGTTTGTTTGGTTTTTTTTTTTAAATAAATTTTATAGTGTTATATAATTGTGTAATTTTTTTTTTTACATAAAAGGATCTGACCACCGACTGATCTGCTATTTAAGTAGCGGACGGTGTTGAGAAATTATTCAAAAAATTATTTATTTTATAACATCCGCTACTTAAGTAGCAGAAGAGTAAAATGGGGAAAGTAGGGCGCGCCACATAATTGTTAGAGTGACAAAGTAATTCTCAAAAAATAAATCTTCGATGTTATTATTATATTTTTTTTCTGATAAGCAACTTCAATGTTATTTGGTTTGGATCAATTTTGAGATTAAAACTTAACTGATTTAAAGGTATATTTTTTCGTGGTTCAGTTTGATTTTGAATAGCTAAATTAAAAATTTGATTTGATCCGATTCATGTTCATGCGGTTTAATTTAGCGAGTATCAATTTTTTTTGGCCCAACTCCAATGTCTACACCAATCACGCCCCTCAAATCAAAATTTGGTAAAACCACTTTCGCACCATAGAGAGTGAACACACCCTTCACCGAGTTCGCCGTGTAGAATGCGAACGTACTTCCTATATATAACATGTCCCATCATCTTTTTTAAAAGAATAGTCCGACTGACTAGTATTTCCTCGCTATCCATATGTAAATATTAATATTCAACAAGAATTATAGATCAAATATATATTGCAAACTTTTTTGCATGTTTAAAATATAATATATGAGTTTGTCTAACATGTGCAACATTACATGTGTTAAGATAACTAAAAGTAGCACCACCAAAAAAAAAAAAGATAACTAAAAGTAGTAATCTCTATATATATATATAATTTGAGACCCTTTTTTCAAAGAATGTGTACACATGGCATTCCTACATCGATTCTCCTCTCATATTGTTTTAGCATTGAATGTTTTCAAAGAATTTTTCACATTAATTACAATTAGCAATTTTCCTATAATTAGCCTTTATTAGTTTTAGCATCTTTTCTTACCATGATGATATTCCACAAATCACGATCAATTAAATATTGAATAGTTAATGAATTTTTTATTGTGTTATTTCCATCATGTCTCTATTAACCTTATTTTGCTATAAATATAGTTTCTAATTGTAAACATTTGTCACAAAATATTGATCTTGCTTTAAGGAATTTCATTTTTACTTACTCACAAATTTCATTTTTTTCTTGCTTATTAATTTTATATAGATATAGATCTTTTTTTTGTGTATTGATTCTTTGTTTTATTATTTCTTTCTTTTGAGTTTGTTTGTTTATTTGATCTTTATTCTAATTTTCAAAATTTGCAGGTTAAAATCGACCAACATGACACAACGAAAAATCTATCGTAGAGTAAGTGTTGATAGTTTAGTGTGAAAACAATTCTCAATTCTATGATGGTTTTGACAATATATTCTCATATTGAAATTTATTTTTGTTGGACAATGTATAATTGTAAAATTAATTACAATGAATTCTCATGTTAAAATTTATTCCCTCTGACCAATGTATAATTGTATGTGTATTTATTTTTGAAGATCAGCTTTGATGCAACAAATTACAGTCCGAAAATTTCATGTAATAAGCAACAAATTAGGCATGATGAGAAAAAAAGTCAACAACACCATAGAATGGAATAGAATACATTATCACTTACACACTAAAACTTTTTAAGTGGTGATCCTCTCAACACAACACTAGTACTATCAATTGACAAATTTTCTTCATAAACTTTTTTATTCCATCATCTTAATTTTGAAAGTTCCGAACCTTTTTTTTCAATATATTTCAATGTAATTTTTTTATGTGGTATATATATTATATTTTCACCATTTTTGTTGGTTTTTTATTTATTTGGCGGGAGACTAAAATGTGTTTTTAGAATTTTTTATTGGTAAATGATTTCATCAAATATTATTTGCAACTTTATTTTGAAAAGAACATTAGTACTAATTATTTTTCCATAATATTTGCAGATATGATGGAAATGTTCATGGTGTGTAAAAAGAACACAAAAATAATGTGGTTAAAATTAAGATGGTTGCCATTAAACTATATCATGTTGGCCATCTTGATAGTCTATTACATTTAACTTTTTATCATGATATTGATCTATATATTACTTTTATCGTTAATAAAAAATTGCCACATAATTTTAGAACAATCGTAATCTCATTTGTTATTTTTACAGCAACTCAAGTACCAATTCTTAAACATATTGGAAGGGACTAGGGTGTAATGGATTTAGTTATAGTATTGAATAGCAAGAATAAAGTGCCTGGGAAGTCAACATGTGAATGATGTCATGATTTTCATTCTTTTTTGTTGGGTTAATTTTTTAATGTCTCAATGACAATATTGTTATATTTATTTTAAGGATTGTGATGTTGGTTTTGGACATATTTTTATTTAGTATATTCACAAATGTTTTTCTTTCTATTTTAGTCATTTTACGTTAATTTCATTCTCTCTCTCTCTCTCTCTCTCTCTCTCTCATTTTTAATAACGTATCATATATTAATATAATAGTTGACTAAAGATCATATTACTAGCATGACACCTGTAACATAAGCATGATAAATCCAAATAGTCTTTAATAAACAGATTTGATTTTGACCTTAATATTTCAATGACTTTGTAATATATTCACAAATGTTTTTCTTTCTATTTTAGTCATTTTACGTTAATAAAGTTTTAATTCTCTCTCTCTCTCCTTCTCTCTCTCTCTCTCTCTCTCTCTCTCTCTCTCTCTCTCTCTTTTTCATTTTTAATAACTTATCATATATATTAATATATAATAGTTGACGAAAGATCATATTACTAGCATGGCACCCTAACATAAGCATGATAAATTCAAATAGTATTTAATAAACATATTTGAATTTAACCTTAATATTTCAATGACTTTGAATTCTCTTAATATGTTGTACATGTAATTAAAATTCACAAGAGAATCCCAAATAGCATTTAAAGTAATTATTTTTATTTAATTTCAAATGAGTGAATAAGTATATTGTTTTCCACACGGTTTCATCCCTAAATAAAGAGAAAATAATGTGATTATTTGATATTCTTGGCTATAAATTAAATATTGTCTTTGATATTTAGAGTATTTCACAACACTTTGAAATACATTACAAAGTTCAAAAGTCTTCTCAAAATCCATTTTTTCCTTTCATGTCGCATTTTTCTTTATTCTTATTTGCATATAGTTGATATGGTTTCTTGAAGAGCTTTGAAGCATTTATATGTATTGTTGCTGAACATGTTATAGTTTATTTCAATTTTTTACGTGACCTATTTTTCCACTCATACATCAATACGGGAGTCAATTTTTTATTGTATTTTATACAGTAACATATATTTCTACTTTTGTTTTTGAAGCAAACATACATATTTCTACGTACTTATGCATTAATACAAATGACTTTTTTTTTTATACTTTCTACTTGGATATATATATTTTTTCATATATTAATATGGAGACCTATTTACTTTATAATTTATACGGAATCTATATTTTTAGTCATATATTAATAGGGAAACTATTTTTTTAATTAAACGAGAACCTACGTTCTGCTTAAATATTAATACGGGAATCTTTTTTGATATTCAGAATTTTCACAACACTTTGAAATGCATTACAAAGTTCAAAAGTCTTCTCAAAATTCATTTTTTCCTTTCATCTTGCATTTTTCTTATTTCTTATTTGCATACCATTGATGGTATTTTGAAGAGCTTTAAGGATTTGTATGTTTTGTTGCTGAATATGTTATAATTTTTTTCAAATTTTTACGTGGCCTATATTTCCACTCATACATCAATACGGGAGTCTATTTTTTATTGTATTTTCTATGGTAACATATATTTCTACTTTTTTTAAGCAACATATGTATTTCTACCTATGCATTATTACGAATGACTTTATTTTTTTATATTTTCTACTTGGATCTATATTTTTTCCATATATTAATACGGAGACCTATTTATTTTATAATTTATACGCAATCTATATTTTTAGTCATATATTAATAGGGAGACTATTTTTTTAACATTAAACAAGAATCTACATTTCTGCTTAAATATTAATACAAGAATCGTTTTTTTTATTATTTATATTGCAGCTGTATTTAATTTGTACTCGTGTATTGATACATATACATTTTTATTTTGTAATTCATATCCATCTCAAAGCCTTTCCTAGATATTCCATAGACAAATTATTTTTCATCAATTTTATATTTTTTTAGTGGAGAATAATAGAAATAACAACTATAATACATTTTTAATTTGATAATTTTTTTTTGAACTATATGAATCTTTTGTAAGAAAACCTATGACACTATATATAAGTTTTAATCTTAATTAAATTGTAGAAGCACAACTACATATATTGATCACATAATATTTCACTTATTTTAAAAAAATTATCTTTTTCTAATATATATATATATATATATATATATATATATATATATATATATCATAACATTTCATTTTCTAACATTTTATTCATATATATTATATCTTAACTTCATAACCATATGGATTGAATATGTTTATGATTAATAGTGTCAATATATTATGATATAATTTTTTAGTAACAAATAATAATACAAGCTGCGAGAATAACATTAAAATACAAGTTTTTCTCAATTTAATAATTGCAAATAACAATAAAAAAACTATGTGTAAAATTGAAGATTGAGATGGACAGAGACATAGAATGAGTCAATAGACGAATGAATATACTATTTTAGTGCACAATGAATTGGTCGTGAATGTGAAAAAAAATACACTTTGATGATTTGATATTAGCGGCAACCGTCCTAGATATTGGTAATTTATGCAAAAAAAAAAAAAACTTTTGAACTTAACTTATGCTAATATATATGTTGAAAAAAAAAACAATATCAATATTGTGAGATATTTGTTTTTTTTTTTTTTTTTATAAATTGACTTTAATCGTTATTTAAACTAAATTTTACAGTTATTTTTTTTCATGCTCATTAGGTTTAGGTTTGTGGATTAGCTTTGAGGGTTTTGGTTTGGTCCCCCCTCTTTGATCTTGTATACTTTTTGAAATTGAATGATATAGTTTTTGTAGTTGCAGCACTTTAGCTGCAACTGTTTTAAAAATAAAAATGCTCATTAGTTTTAGTTACATAGTGTCATTTTTATTATTTAAATTATATAAGATGGTAAATATTTTTTTCGTTATATAAATTATTTTTTATAAACAATATCAAAATTTAAGTTTTCAATCAAAAATAAAATATATTTAAAAGTATTTTTTATAAGTCAATAAATCTATAAAAAAATCTATAAATACATTTTTATCCGTGCTTGGCACGGGTCTGGATACTAGTTTTTTTATTAAAAGCAATAACTTTTTTTGACAATAATAATAAAAAAAATAATTATTTATTAAAATATTATACATTTAATATAAAATGCACAAGATTCAATACAAATTCTCGGTAGAAACACACGCATAAAATTTGACATGTGGTCAAATTAACACAATAATATGAAACTAGTAACTACTAACGAACTCAATAAATATGAGCTTATACAATTTGTCATCAGGTTTTTTGAAACCTATCTACTAATATTCTAATAATATGATAGATCAAGTTACTTGCAGTAAGGTTTTCTGTTATCATTGTATTTGAATTTCAATAATTAAATTTGGGCCAATAGTTGGTATATATTTATAAAAAGAAGCGAGGGTTCACATGTACATCCCACAATAATTATAATTGAAGGAATTGAGGAATCAATGCATTAATAGAAAATGAGAAACCTGTTAAATTTAATTGGAAATGATAAAGTAATAAGCATATAAACATGTTTAATTTCTACTGCATTTAGAGTTCAAATGTCACACTACTACTAATAGTAAGTAATACTTGAGAAAATGTCAAACAAGTATTGATACTGCAGTACTACATAAAACTAGCTTCCCCCGCAGTTCCGAACGAACAGATTAACATTTTCCCTAGGCTTAATGAGTTTAAATGTCTGCATACTCCTCTGAGCTTCTGGATCATCATGGTATCGCATGCACGAATCACATTCCATCTGCTTACATTTGACATGCTCATAGCTCTTTCTCCCTCCCTTGTTTTTCTTGGGATTATTGTTTTTCTTCTTCCCTTTTCCATGGGAATTCTTAGCCACTTTTTGCACCTGAACATCATATATGCTATCTTCTTCTGATTCATCTGAGTCGACACCTAAGTCGACATTCTCAACACCTAATTCAACATCTGTTAGCTTCTTTAAATTTTTCTCAACTGTTGGTCGTCTTGCAAGAATTTTCTTCGCGAGTTCTTCAACTAAAATGCTGTTGGCAATCCTCTTAGTCTTTGTCATACTATGTAGGACAGAAAGTAAGTTGTTAGTTATTAACTAAGTAGGACATAAAGTTTACTATGTAGGACAGAAACAAACAAACAAAAAAGCAATTATGTGACTACAAAATTAAAAAATTGCTTGCTGCTAGGACAGACAGTAACTAAAGTTAGTTATTAACTAAGTAACTACTAACATTAATTACAAATTGTTTCATAACAAAAATGCAAAAACTAATCTAACTAATATAAATTATCAACGAGAAAATATATGACTATAAAACTAACCTCACATTTCTCGCATTCAATGCGGAAAAAAGTTGCTTCATTTCATCAAACAAGGCCAACTCCTCGTCTGCTTGGTTTTTTTTTTCAAGGGGAACATCACCGAAATGATGCACGAGAAAATGAAATTTACATGCTCGAGCCAGAAATTTTACGCAGGTATCCAACAGATCCAGAAGATGGGATGACTTCAACTTCAACCAACCCTGAGAGAAAAATGAAAAAAGTGAGGACACAAAATAAACAACAATTTCGATAAACCCTTGATAGAAGAAGCTTATTATAACTTTGTATTTAATCTGCAAAAAGTATTTGGCTTACCTTTATAATTAAGGCTTTCATCGTATTGGAATCAGGAGACTCCCTGTCAAAATCGGCTTTCTCAATTGTTGAAATTATGTCTTCCAAGCTATCCCATACCAAGCCAAAATTTGTATACATGTCCGTTGAAACAGAACGACAGCTTAGAGACTCCTTAGATGTTGAGTCAGAAGATTCAACAATAACTGCTGCACTTTCCCTGTCGATACTGTCGACTTTATCCGGAAACAACATCTGCAATATGAGCTCTTTTTGCAGGCAGACCATCAAATCTATAAACACAGCATCAGGACAAACAATTTTTGAAGGATTGTTGCCTAACTTGACAATAACCAAGGGATTGTCAATCACTTTAAGTGCTTCAGCGATTACTTTCAAATCTAGGACTTTCCTTCCTCTCTTAAGAACATTACAAAATTCTGGTGGCAGTTGAGAGGTGATATGATTCTTTCCCAGCAAAGTGCAAAGTGGCTCTAAATACTTCCTTGTGCTGAGGTGAAGCAAGCACAATGAGACAACCAATCTCAGGACAAACAGTGGCCAACAATTCTTCACATCTAAGTTTGACTTCTTCATCCAATTTATGGTACCATTTTGATTATTAATCAACTCTTGGAGGATACGCGCAATGAACTTATGCACATTTGTCATATTTGTCTCTGGAGTTAAACTCAAATTTGCTAGTGAATTTCCATCCTGGAAATTAAGCCATTCAATGAAAGATGATTTAGTAGCAAACATGAGCCCCTTCCGACATGATGCCAAGAGCAGAAGGCGTTCAACCAGATACAGAAAACAGCTAGGAGATAGATAATCAGTTTCCTTCATCCAATTCACATTGTAAGTATACTCCAGAGCTTCATAAAGACTGAGCGCGCGATTCAGCTCTGCAGATGAATCACTTCTTTGTGAAATTTCTTGAGCTGAACTCCACTGCTGAATGAACATTTTCCAGGGTATGTTATTTTCCAATCTGGTCATAATTTCAACACACAGTTCATTAAGCAGACCGGCGGCTGTACCAAGAATCATAACTGCCACCCTTCCAATTTGACCATATGTTAGCCTCCCTTTTAGCCTAATGTTCTCGTAGATGGTCCTTTTCACCAGATCCTTACAAGCCTCAGTTGTCCTTATTAAGACCATGCCTTTTGTCAGAGATTCCTTCCAGTCTAGGGGAACTATGTACCGAAGTAAACGGTCGATTGGAAGTCTGCGAAATTTGTCCAAAGTCTTCAAGTTACCATGGGTGTGGCTAAAACATTTGGATCCAAGAAGAAATTCCGAGACTTCGTAGATATGCAACAAAGGCTGAAACTGCTGAAAATCAGAAAGGTCTGTATTAACTGAAAACTTGTATAATGCATCAAGGTTGCGCAAAACAGCAATGCCAACAGAAAGAAGTTCCGAACTCCAATAGCTCTGAGCAGAAGAAACTAATGAATCAACATCAACAGAAACTAGCCTTCCATCCTTCTTTTGAAACCTATCACCCAATTTTATAACCCAGTTAGCATCAGGGACGAGCAAAGAGTAAATCTCATTCAGATTACAAGTTAGCTTCCGAACGCCCAAATAATTCAATGCAAATTTTGCATAACTGCTAAGCTGATGAACATCCGGGGATTTAAAACTTGGAAGACATTCCAATATAAGAACAATGTTATCCTTCCAACATGTCCAACAATGAAACAATGTCTCCACAGAAAGGTGATTCTCCAAAATCATTCCCTCGACAGCATCATTAATTACACTCTCTTGCCAAACATATTTAGAGTTATTCAGATGACAGTGTACATCCAAAAGTTGCCACAAACATAATATTTCACCTCTGACACTCTCATGCATGCGAGAAGATTTCAAACGAATCATTATTTCAGAAGTCTTTTTCTGATCATTTGATAATACTTCAGCTTCCATACATGCATGCTCATAGAAGCTGCCTGACTCTTCTTTTGCGAATGACAATGCTCTTCCTAAAACCTCAGCCTTCTGTGCAAACTGCTTTAAAGGCCACCCTTTGCTTCCTGAAGACCAAATAGAATTCGCAAGTATATAGAAAAGCAGAAGTTCAAAAGCTTCCTTAAATCTACCAGCTTTTCCAAGAAGATCAGCCTCACGTTGAATATCACCCAACATCATAGCAACGTTTACTGCCTCCAGAAAGTTCCCTGATTCCTCTTCTAACACAAGAAGCTCATCCAGTAAATTCAATGATCGTAAGAAGACACGCTTCAAATCCATTGTGTGAAAAGTTTTAACAAGCTTCATCACGGAACTGGTATCTTTATGATCAAGATAACTATGAGCACAACTTTCCAGGAATTTTTGTTCTATTGTGTTGAGATCAAGACTCTTAATCATACCATGGTCAGCATCTTGGTTTTGTTTCCAATGTTGAATGTAAGAGAAGCCAATCTCAAACAATCTTCCTTTTGCACAAACTGTCAAACAATCTGAGAAGAAACTGCCTCTAGCATAAACTTGAGCTGCGGTTTCGTAACATCCAGCTAAGTTGAAGCAATCGGCTGCTCTTTTCAAATCAGACTCTTCACATGTTTGCAAATAAAGCTTCCCTGAAAGCAGAAACGAAAATGATCTTAACAACATTTATCATTAATATAAGAGAGCATGAAAAATGTGTAAGCTTGGTGGCCAGAGGAAACCACAAGAAAGAGAAAATTTGTAGAGAATGAACAGAAGAACAAAACAAAAACATTCTTCCTTATTCACTGTTGCTGAGAAAGTTCCAGTCTACAGCCTAGGTAACCTCAGCCAATGAACACGGGATATAACCATTCAAAATAAACTTGTTGTTTGTGTTGTAAAATGATTTCTTAGTAGACAAACATATAAACCTTTAATGTTACTAAATATTTATTGTAAAATAACACAAAATTTAACACTTAGGTACCAAAGCTCAAGATCATACCAGCTCTTTCAAAGTCTCCTAAATCAGAAAAACATTGGGCAGCAGAATTCGCCATTCCTATTTCTTCAAAAATTTCAGCAGCCTCTCTAAGGGTTGCATTTGCACCCTCAGGATTAAAATCATGCAAACGGTTTGCAGTTGCCCTAAGACCAGCAGCTTTAGACTTTTTCTCCCAATAAGAGTCTCCTGCTCTTTCAAAACACATTGTCGCCATTTCAAAGTTGTTTTGATAATATAGCTGCAAAGAAGCGGTCAAAATGATAATGTGTTATTTAGAGGGAAAAAGGAGATACATAATCTGAGGTACACATATATTGTAAGTTGCAAATCAAACTATAATAAGAACCCGATAAATCATGACTGAAGTAGGATTCGAGCTAAAGTAAAAAGTGTAGAATAAACTAATTTAATTCAGTACTATGAAGTCATAACGAAAATATTAGTTCATTATGAAAGTAAAGCAAGCAACCTTTTTGCCACGTGACTTCCATTCTTCTGGACTACTTGCAACTTTCATTGCCTGGGCAAGAGAATCATCCAGTTCTTTGAATTGCACAAGACCTTTCTTTTTCCAGTAGTCAAACATAGGTATTGAGAACTCCTCTTTATTCTCACATATCCATAATCTTTGCCTTGTACGAGTTATAGAAACATAAAGCTGCTTGAGTTCAGAGCACAAAATATTGTGTTTGGAATCATTGAAACTTGGATACGACTTTGATTCGGCAGGTTCCAACATTTCTTGTTCATTCATGTACTCATAAATGACCCTCCAGCGATTTTTCAAAGGTGAAGCACCGAAAAAGTTGTAGAGCAACACATCCTGGGAAAGAACAAAGAATACCATCACCAAAAGGACATAAAAAATAACAGAATTTGAATTAGATATCATGATCTTTTAACAACCTGAAACTCGAGGCCTTTGCACTCTAAAATGGTTAAAACAAGAGCTTGTTTCCCTACGTAGCTTAAAATTTCCTTCCGCTCCGAATCATCACGTACCAAAATTACTTGCTCAGCTCCAAAGCCAACAACTTTCCCATCCACATGTCCACTGTTGCCAAAAATCGTTACAATTGCATTTTCTCTATTTCCACATTCGAGAACAACTGGAGCTTCCCCATAAACGAGGCTGGTCTCAGGCTTCAGAGAATCAATAGAATGAGGAAAAAAACGAGAAAGAAGCTCAATGATACTTTGGGATAATTGCAGCACTCCAGCATGAGTCCGAAAGTTTTGATTCAATAAAAAAGTATCTGAAACCAGTCCCTTTTCATTTCCCTGATTATATGAACTTTTCTTGGATTCCAGAACAAACTTGTTGTAAAAGAGAGACTTTATATCCTGGAACCTAAAATCAATACCCCTTGCTATTGTTTGTGCAGTATCCCCACAGAAAACAAAACCCTCTTCTACATTTGGGCATACATATTTAAACAAAGCTATCTGGCTCATGGTTAGATCCTGCACCTCATCAATATACACAAAATGAAGCTCATCACCCTCGTATCTTTTAGTTCTGAGTCTAAGATGAAGATCAGCTACAATATCAGCTAGATCAAAATCCCCTCTGAGCATCTTCATTTTTTCATAACTTTGATACAGATTATATATCATCTCTCTTTTTTGTTTGCTCAAACTTGATGCTCGGTTTTCAGATAAGGAAACATAACTCTCGCGACTTAGCTTACAATCACCATGCTCCAGTGCTTGCATACCTCCTTTTATATGAGACATGATTTCAGAGAACACTCTAGATGGATCTAGAGTCTTAGTATACTGGGAGTTGAAATGAGGCCAATATATTGAAACAAACTTGTCATAAGTCACCTCCTTCTTCCTCATCAAGGCCTCTAAAGCAACAGATTTTACACCAAACCTTTCAAAATATGAATTCCCTAAACTCCCATCGAGCATCATTAGAAACTTCAGAAATGTTATCACAAGTGGGTATGAGTTGGCTGGAAGATTAATCAAAGAATCTGGTATATTTTTAAACTGAATTGATGTATCAACATCAACATCTTCCTCAATAGGACTACTTTCAGCAGAGACATTGCTACCACATATGGATCTGCAAGCAAAACATGATGATCTATTAATACCAGATATCAATCCAATTAGTTCTCTATCCCGATGAAAACAAATTCAATGATCAACATGTAAAAAAGGACAGAAATATAATGAAAATCTTTCAACAAGTTCTTTTCTACTTTGAAGATATGTATAAAATACAATGATAATTAAATAATTCAGTTTTAATAAATCCTAAGAACATCGAAAGTCAAACATATAGACACATTCAAATAATGGTCAGATAGACTATAAAGGAGATTATTCCAAACTTAGCCAGTTCGTGCCTAATTCAAACAATATTTTTCACGTTATTTTTATCGAAAAGGAAAGAAATAAAGAAACAAAGATAGTTTGAAGTAGAGGCTGCACACCTTTTCAATCGAACAACATGATGTTTTACCACCTGACATAGTTTAGGACTCACTGTCACAAATAATTGGCGTAAGATAGGTCTGTCATTCCCATTAGAGCTTTCTTCATGCTCTTTATCATGATTCAAACAAGGAAATGCACCACTTTTGATTCCATATGTTGCTTCAAGAGCCATATGGTGCAAGTTCTCTTTTTGAAATAACTTCATGGTCAAAATAGTGGTTTTGCCGGTACCAGAGCGCCCCAATATAAATGTACTTCTAGAAAACTGAATTATCTCATGCTCTTCATCTGATACTTCAAATGGAAGATCTAATTCATCAATGTTATGATCAGAAAGCAAGTGGCTAACCACAACTGGTGATAATGAGTAGAATTTCATCAATAACAAGCTCTCCTCAACTTTTGAATTCTCAACATAAATTCTTTCATCACAATTACTTGCTTCAGCTTCATTTCCAAGATTACCAATGTTCTTAAACTTGATGATATCTGTTGTTCTTTCCCAAGTCACGGGGCCCTCAATTTTCCTAGAAAAGAAGCAAAACACATTCTATGAGTTAGCTAAAAACAACTCTAGTGATATAGAATACAGCTCAAAGAACTTACCCCTCTAAACATTGCTCACTGCAACGTTTAATAAAATCATCAGTGTAGCTTGCAAATATATTATCGAGACTCTTCACTACTTTTGGGATATCCTCTAGAGGCAAGATGTCCCATATCTTCAAAACTTGAGTGTACCTTGATTCTTTCACGATATCCTTCGAACAAACAATAAAGAGACCTTCAACTTTGAATTGTTTTAACATCTGTGATGAACTTCCACAATGTAAGTCCACTTCAATCCTTTTCGGTCTCCATCCACTAGAAAGTTTATACAAGAGTCCAATGATAGACTTCTTTTTCTGCTCGGATCCAAGTCTTTTAAATGATTTAAGGAAGTTGTCACTGAAAAGAACCTAAAAAATTTTGGAAGGTGAGAATTAAAACTAAAGGTCAAGTAGATGATTAGGATATCAAGAACATGAACAATAAATCAAATTACAAGATTTATAATCCAAGTACCTTCCACATGGAATTTCTAAAAATGACACTATCTGCATTAAGCAAGTCATCAAGTTGATTTAGCTCTTTCTTGGCATCCAAAATGCTTTTTGCCAAATCTTTGTCTTCATCAGCATCAAAGAAACATTGACGCTTTTTTGCATCAAGGACCAAATCTTTCCAGACATTATCCAGATTTACTAGGGTCTTTTCATTTCCCAAAATCCACAAGTTGTACCTGTTGAATATCAGAACACCGACATTAATGCATACGCCTTTTGGTGGTTGGGATGAACAAAAACAAATACAAACTTAAGTTCTACCTTGCCCTTGTAAGAGAAACATTAGTCCTCTGGTGATTGGAGATGAACTTAAGTGACGCACTGGCATTGGCTCTCACAGTGGATAAAATAATAATGTCCTGTTCTCCGCCCTGGAAGCCATCAATTGTTTTCACTTTTATATCAAATCCATCATACCTATCATACTTTTGTCCAAGTGCATCCTGAATAGCAACAACTTGGGCGGTATATGGAGAAACTACACCGATACTGAGCTTCTCTTTTGAGTCAAGCCACACTACAGACCAGGTAAAAGAAGGCAGAATATTACTAAAAAATATTAACAAATTAACAAAGAATAATATAAAAGCAGTCATAGTAATCACCCTAAACCCAAATGCACAATCAATTATTCTCTATATTCCTTTGCAATGAAAATGAAAATCGAAAAACATGATAGAGAACTACAGAGAAATCATTTACATATAAACAAACACAAACCTTTGAAACACTTCTGAATTATTTTTATAGCAACTGCAACTTCAACCATATTTTTCCGGCTTCGTCCAGCATCATCAAATCCTTCTCTGCCACCAACTATATTAATGAAGGCATATGGACCAAACATTGGCGCTGGGAGATATTTCTTTCTATAGTTCTTATTCATAACATTTGGACCATCAAGAATTTGGTTTAAATAGAACTGTGAATTTGGAAAGGAACTTATTGCCGGATGCATTCGGTATTGCATATTGAGAAAGTGATTTGGATAATTCAATAAGTCCAACCTTTCAAATAGGCTTCTTCCAAAACCAACTCCAAGAGAAACCTAAAACAAATAAAGGATAAACAAGCATTATAACTTATCTATGTTCGAATAAATGGAGATGTAGAGACCATGGATATTAGATTTAGTAAAATGAAATAACTTCAGAATTCATACATTACTTTCCACCATAGCTGGTAGCTGGCGTTCATCTCCAACAAGAATTCCATGGTTTATGTCTTTTAGTAGTAGAGGTATGATTGATTCACATTCCTTCAATTGTGCAGCTTCATCAACCACTAAAACGTTCAGTGGTTTCATGGCAACAGAGTGCAACTTGAAAGAACTAGAAGCAGTGGAAAATATTAACGAGGATGTTTGTAAACAAAATACTCTGATTGTTTCTTCATGTGTAACATCCGGCCAGTCGAGTTTACCAAGTGAATCTTCCAGGGTTTTTAAAGAATACAGGCATTCAATTCTTCCATTGTTCAATAAGTATTCAGCGCGCTTAGAAGACTCAAAAGAAAAAGGTTGTTGCTTTTCAGGAGGACAAAATAGTTGTTCCAATACTTCAAAAACAATATTAGTTTGCAGCAACAAAGATTGAAAGGAATCAATGGAGTGAACAAGACAGACCAAACCTTCAATGATATCTTCCCCGATATAACTTTTGGATACATGGGTGCGTAGGACAGATATACATTTTCTGAGTGGCAATGCTATTTCAAGAAACCTTTCCCTCACAAACTCAAGAAAAGATTTGCACATGCTCTCACTACAATCAGAAGCCTTATCATCTTTAGTCCCATTAATCTTCTTATCATCAATTCGCTCTTGTTTCTTTCTCAACTCATTTTCAATGAATGTATGATAGTGCGAAACACAATTTTCAAGAAGGTCAATCATTGAACCAAAACAAAATCTCCAACCAGCAGGAGGTCTAAAGCACATCGAAAGTTGGTCAACGCGGTAGTCCAAATAAATGTCTTTGATTTCCTCCCCGACTTTAAGTTCCTCATGATTGCCAAATAATAGAATCTCTCCTAATGGACAGAATAAATCATCAGAATTTACATCAAAGGATGATCTCACCATGCTTAAGACACGAGATGCAACTTCTTTAATGGCAACATTTGTGGGGGTACAAACAAGAGTCCTACAGTTCCTCTTCAGTAGGGCAAAAAGCAAAGTGCCCAAAGTTTTGGTTTTTCCAGTTCCTGGGGGACCCCAGATAAGATCCACAGTCGACTGATGATTGCATTGAGAAGAAGAAAGGCAAGCAAAAATTGCATTTTTCTGGGACTCATTCAAATAAGATATTAACCTTTGATATGTTGCGTCATCCTTTAGACTTTGAGCATCAGTCTGCAGATGGCAGTAATCACAATTTTCCTCAACCTGTGCCGAGCATATATCCATCAGTCATAAAAATAGTGATGCAACATAAGACAATCGGCACTGAATATCAAAACAATACCAATTAAAAACCTGACATTATTATTACATTGTTATGCTTTGATATAGGTTAACACTATCAATGTTTGATCTCACATAATTTATAATGCTCTCACAGGATATTAAACACTTGAAACACTTGATATAAAGACTTAACATAAAAATTAACTCTTACCTCATCGCCAGCACATAAAATTTTATGGATTAGCTTTGAATTTCGCGACATATGCAACGCTTCCCATATTCTTCTATTGGGTGTTATATTTGTCAAAAATATCATAAACATAGACTTCTGCCCTACTTGATCGAGATCAATATCTTTAGATGGAAGAATTTTGAAAGAAGACATAAGTTCCGCATTATGATCATCGGTCTCCTCCTCCACAACCCCAGCCGACACTACTAAAGTCCACATTTTTCCCGTCCTTTGTAAATCGTTGACAATTTCAGGCTTAAAATCAGCCAAAATAAAAACATCCCCGGTCAATGTTTTGTACATTTCCTTTCCATGACCGAACGACCTGTTTTTCCATCTGTTAGTTCTAACATTGTAGAACATCCTATTCTTATTATCAGGTGCCTCTTTAAGAGAAACTACTTCTGCAAAAGGTGAACTTTGTAAGATTTCCATACTCGAGCACAGTTGTGTTCGTGTTTCTTCCAGTAATGGATACACATAGGACCCAAAATAATGACCAACAGACTTGAATTTTAGCTCGATACATTTCACCTGTAAAACACAAACAATATTTTAAAATGGATATGAATCAAACTAATGAAGAATCAACATACCAAACCATCTTTCAAGCCCTCCAAAAACGAAATTCCCAAACCAAACAAGATAATCTCTAATGACCTTGCTGCTAGTTCTACTAATATTCATCCAAGGGTCAGTTAGGGTGGTTCCCACGATGAAAAACAAAAGACATAGCATCATAAAGAGGTATAAGAAATGACTCTATCTGCAACATGCTGGAAAAGTAAAGCATCACAACAGTACATCAACCTCATATATTATAAATATTTAGAAACAAATTATAATCTTTTTAGCGCATTTAATGTGATCCTATATTCATAGACACAATCTCATATTACAAGTTACTCTCCATATTACAACATCAAATCCCCTTTTGTAAAAAGCCTTTGCATGGTGTTGCCGCCATCTTGTTTGTTAGTCTCATTATTAAAATAGTGGTTATGAAATTAGACACTAAAGTCAAGAACATGAACATACAAGAGTTGATAACACTGACCCTAATAGCAAGGTCACACAACACAAAAGTTTGCAACTTTACTGTATTACTAGAAACACCATACAAAGTTTGAAACTTTTCCCTTCCCACTGAACCAAATGCAATTTCAAACAACACACAACACAAAGTTTGTAACTTTTCCCTTTTCTAATGAACCAAACACAAGCAAATAATGGTTATTACTTAGTTAACACATTAGTAAACCAAACATAATCTTTGATTAAGAAAAGGTGACACCTTTAACAAGAAGAACAGTGTTACCTGGTCTTTGTACAAATCTTGGTTGAAAATGTCTTGAAGAGACCAAGAAAGCATGATGTCTGTAAAGTTTGGGTCACCATTTGTTGTTGTTGTTGTCATCTTCTTGCTTGAAGATGAACAAGACTAAAAATGTTTCCTTTGTAACCAAGAATCTCAAAATGCTTAGTGCAGAGAGTGAAGAAGAAGAAGAAATGAATGTTTCAATGTTCATCAACTTTCAGGCTTGGAGAAACTTGGGGTCTAAGTCTATAAGGCCTTCAAATTCATTTTTTGTTGTTTTGTGAAAAACTAGTGTCATGACCCGTGCACCCGTGCATATGCACGGTGCTTTTAGTTTTTTTATTTATTTTTTTAATTTTGATATTTGTTTGAATATTTGACTGTAAGATATGTATGATTATCAAATTAAAACACTTATCACATTTTATTTATTTAAGAGAATCACGATCCTTACTATTTGAATTAATTTATTGTTTATCGATTCAAGTTAATTTTATTACACAAATAAATAACTTATGTTTAGATACAATTAAATAGTTTTTTTTTTTTTACACAATACAATTAAATAATTTGATATTGTCAAAAAAATACAAAAGTTGACACTCCTACATAAAACATAGTATATACATTATTCAAATATAACAAAACAATAACACAACCTGTCAACCACAAAGAACTTTTTTGTTTAATAATAATGATAGAGAACTTACAAACAAAACAAAGATTGGAATATATATATGAGTCAGGATCCGTTGACACCAAATGTTACACCTCTTAATAACGTTTTAACCGATATAAATTTTATAAAATCCACCGTTGGATTGAAATTTTATATCATATAGATCATTTGTGTAAATTGTCAGACAAATTCAAAATTATACATATATATATATATATATATTGCTCGTAAACAAAGACCATAGTAATTTAATAAAATTTAAATAAAACTAAGAACAAAATGAGTTTTAAAACAGTAAAACTCTCATTTTAAAGAAAACAAAAATACTCTTTATTTTTTCTTAAAAACATGCACCCTTATCTTATCTGTATTGAATTTTTTTTTTAAAATGAGTTATTTTCACTCTAATTAAATTATACAATTTTCCTTGAACATAACTCAATTGGTAGTCCTTGTCAAAAAAAAAAAAAAACTCAATTGATAGTCATTACGCTACTTGACAAAATAATGCAATTAGATTATCTGTATTTATTATACTTAAAATAAATTTAAATATCTACATTATTTTTATTAATTTGATTAATTTGAGATCATTTAGTTTATCAGTAACAGACCGGCCTGCACACATGTGCAGGGTGTGCGACGCCTCGGGTCTCAACTCCAAATTTTGAAGTTCTATAATATTAATTATATATAATTTCTACTCATAAAATGTTATATGTGTATTAAAAGATTAAATTTGAGATCATAAAATAATAAGTATATATTGTTAATGTTCACAGAATATCATATGAGTATAAAAAATTAGTTATCTATACTCATAAATATAGTTCTAGTCCATTTTAATTTTTGCAT
Source organism: Trifolium fragiferum (assembly GCA_954870985.1). Classification (NCBI taxonomy): domain Eukaryota; kingdom Viridiplantae; phylum Streptophyta; class Magnoliopsida; order Fabales; family Fabaceae; genus Trifolium; species Trifolium fragiferum. The sequence continues at coordinate 1,002,199 of OX940791.1, read as the reverse complement.
CAAATTTAATCTTAGATTAAGATATCTCTTTTTGACGTTATACATAATGTTAATTATTTTTTACGTGTTTCTTATATATAATTCAAATAGAGAATATTTTTTTAATTGTTCGTATTTTTTATAAGGGTCCATTTTTAATATTCAAACCAGAGCCTCCGAATAAATGATGTCGGTCCTGATTAGCATGATATGATTAATTTATTAGTCAATAACTTAGAGGAAACTCTCATATATAAAATAAATGTCGAGAAGTTGAGAATTTGATAATTATACTTTAACTATTTCAATATATAATTTCTTATGGGAATCGTTTGACTCAATATTTAATTAGGTTGATTCAGTTAAAATGTCTCTACAAATTCAATAAATGAATTAAAAAATTATATGGCACATAACATGAAAATAAGTGTTAAAAGCTTAAGATAATGTGTAAAATAATTAAAGATTATTTTATCAAAAAATGTGAATTTTATTAAAATTAAAGGCCAAAATAAATTATAACTTTCTATAAAATGAAATAAAAATAAATTAATCTCTTTATTCTTAAATTTTAAAATAACTTTTTTTTTAATTTAAGAAAGGTGCCCTTAATAAATTGTTTTGCTTATATCCTTAAGATCTTGTGGTTGTGAGACTGAACACGTTTATCTAAATTTATATCCAATACCTAATAATTGTGAGTTTTTTTGTTGTTAAATAGCATAATGGCTACAAAACCACTTATTTAGGCGAATAAATGGTAGATTCTGAATTCAAATTTTGTCCATGCATGAAAACAATATCCCTATTAACTTGGTGTATTTTCTTTTACAAATAGAATTGTGTGCATTTTTTTATTGATACTAAAGCATATGTACATCTAAGACATGAAAATACTTCTTGCTTCTAGATAATTCTTTGGATTTTCATATTTCATTTTTTAAAGAAAAAAAATCATGCCACTTAGTACCGTTTTAGAATGAGAAGTTAGAACAAATAAATTTTTAATAAAGCTCTTAGTCATAAAAAACAAAATTTTGTAATGTACAAAATTTAATAAAAAGAGCTTCTAAAAGATGAGGTTGTAACCTAATTTTAGGAAAAAAGTTGTTTTTATCATATATTTTTTAAAATTTATTTTTATTTCAATATTATTTGTTGTTATTATCTATTTTTAAGGTTGTTTAAATTTGAGTATTATTAGATGTTATTTTGTTTTTTTAAAGTTTTTTATTATCTTTAGTAAATTTAGTTTAATCTAGTTTGAAACTAAAAAAAAAAAAAAAATTAACAAACAACTTTAGCTTTATTCTGAAAGCTCTTATTTTCAATTTTAGTTTTCAAGTAGCTTATAAGACCTAAAAAAGCCAAGATGAATCCTAAGCCTCTCGCCCACATCACGTTGTAGAGGATACACTTTCCCTCTCCCTAGTGGCGGAGCGAGGACCCTGGGCCAGGGGGTGCAGACTATTAAATTTTATCTTAAATTTTGTTTTTAATCCCTATAAAATATTTCAGCAAATTTTAGTCATCAAATATTTTTCGTCACAACTTTTGATCTCAACTTTTTAGGTGAACTCATTTTCACATTTTTTAATGAGCTTTTACATTCATGTTCATAATATCATCATAAGAATATCTTATAAAAACATTTAGAATATTTAAGCAAACAATGAATTAAATATGATTTTTTTAGCGGTAAAAACTTAAAGATTCAAACCCCTAACCACATGCTTAAGGAGATCAAGACCCTTACCACTTAGACCAATTCATTGTTGGTGGTTGAAGAAAATTTTATTACACAAATTAAATAATTCAGGTTTAAATACAATTTTGTCAGAAAAAAACATTTGCATACAATTAAATAATGTGATATTCTCTCTGATTAAATCGTGCAATTTAAATATTTATACTTTTTTATTTATTTGAGATCCTTTAGTTTGTTATAGTGTGATATGATTAATTTATTAGACAATAAATTAGTGGCTAGTCTCATATACTATAAACATGGAGAAGGTGAGAATTTGATAATTAAACTTTAACTATTTTAATATGTAATGTCTTAACAGTTATCAACTAAACTTTTATAAGAGACAATATGATTATTCTATAAAACATAGTAATAATCCAATTAATAATTTGAGTAAAAAAGATTATATTAATCATTTTTTAATTTATATTAAATAAGAATTTAATGTATATATTACCGGTAGAAATGTCGAAATTGTTAGTGTTGAACGTTAAGACTGGAGTTTGAACACCGATCCTCCCACTCTATGTGTGTAAGTTTTCAATAGCTTTTCATTTCGTTTATCCATAAAAATAAAAAAGTTATTTTGAATAAGTATCTTATTTTGTCGCGTATATAATTTAATTAGTTTATATGATAAATATTTTGAAAATTTTATCGATTATAATTTATCCCGGATATAAATTTTTATCCCATATTTGAATAGAATATTTTATCACTTATATAAATCAATACATAACTTTGACGATTAATATTTTTTATTGTATAATAGTAAAAATTATAAAAATTTGATATTTTGAAAATAAATATTCATCAAAACGAATCCAACAACATCTAATATGCTATTTTTTTTTTTATTGAGAAAAAATATGGTCAAAACAAAATACTCCTAAATTGTATCTCATGTTTACAAAAAATAGTCTAATTTCATATACTCATAAGGTTTTTTTTTACGTTCTATATATATCTCTGGAACAATATATTTTGAAAATAAAAATTATATACAATTTTCTGTCTAAAAAAATATTATATATAAAACCCTTTTGCATGAAGAGAAACAAAAATCTAAAAAAAAAAAATGAACATGTGTTAATTTGGGCTTAATGGCCCAACCCATAAACAAATAAAAACCTAACATTAAGTCCCCTATGAAAACCTAGCGGCCACACAATCACATCCCCCTCCTATTCCTCTCTCTCTCTGCGTTTTTTAGTTTTGCTGATCAACAAACAACCATTATCCCTTTCCTCTAAATTTTCAATTAGATCCAACCATCACACACCAAAAATAAAACCACCATTCTTTTTCTCTTATTCCCCTGCCTATGAAAATTTTGACACAGTGCCGAAAACAGAACGTGATTGTTCTTCATCTTCTTCATCATTATTATTATCAATATCTCGCTCTTTGTTCTTTGATGACTTTCTACTCCACCACGCCGACATTCTATTATGTATAGATACAGTTACAGTAGAGAGAGAGTTTATATTATTAAGATGATGATTATGTTTTGTTTTCTTCAAAGTGAAGAAGAAGAATTGTACTCTTTTTTTTTTTTTTTACAGAACAATTGAAGAAGAAGAGACTTTTTTCATATATATTTTAATTTTAAGGCTAAACTTTTGTGCAATTTTTCTGGATGCATTTTTAGTTATTAATTTTTTTTTCAATCAGACGTGTTTATTTCCCTAATGTCAGATAAGTCCAACCGCTGTTTTATATTAAATGCAAGCATGGGTAAAAAAATACAAAAGGAGGGAAATACCTATGTTTATTGTGGGACACCCCCTACTAAAAACTTTTCACACTCAAGAATAAACATGGTGCCTTTGTGATTCAATCTGAATGGAGACTAAGCCACGTGGACATTCAATTTATGATGAGCAGTGCTTCTAAGGCATTTTATGGTATCACGCTTTATATAAGTGTTTTGATTACTTTTTCTGTGAAAAATTATTACTATTAGTAAGCTGTAGCATTTATTAGGGTGCGTTTGGATAATGTAACTTTTGTTTTATCCACAGTACAATATTTATGTTTGTGGGTAATTTATAAATTGATTATTGAACTGAATGTAGTAAAAGAAAACACAAAAACAAGAATTTTTAATTTTTATCTGAACTACACGGCAATATAAAAATATGAAAATATTTATTTTATTTTTAAATATAAAAGATTATTTCTCTTCGGTATGAATGTAAATAAATATTTATGGAGTTAGATAGTATGATACTCTGTCTGTTTCTTTGGATAAACATTCATATATTTTACTTTTAATTTAGCAACAAAATTCAATCCATTCATTTTCCTTATTTTCACCAAAATATAATAATATCCGTACATTTTTGTTAAGAATTTTTTTTCATACATTTCATTTATAATCAAAGGTTAATCACAAAGTTCTAAAGAAGACTTTATGTAATTTCTTTTACTACATTTATAACCAAAGGTTAATCGCAAAATCCATACATTTCATTTTAATAACGAGTACAAATATCCGCGAATACATATACTATTAAATTTACATATGTAGTCATTAACTAACGGATAGTTGAAATATCCGTTTATCTTATTTGCGGACATACATTAGAATACTCGATCTATGGCCGTAGCGGACCATTAAATTTACATATGTATTCATTAATTAACTAACGAATAGTTGAAATATCTGTTTATCTTATTCGCGGACATCCATTAGAATACTCGCTTTAAGTTAATAACATAAAGACGTAGTTAATAGTGACTAGTCACTTCGCCGCAGCTGCTTGCATGAGTGAAGAAAATGCGCTTTATCCCACAAAAAATTTCAATTTCTAAAAAGTGGTTTTGAAACTATAACCAAACAGGCCATAAAAACCTTTTGAGAAAATATTTTTCTTTACCCATACAATTAACTTTTTACCCCTACATTTTTTATAATATTTCAATTTTACCCTTTATTATATATATATTTTTTAACTTTATTTTATTCAACTTTTTCATGATCTCTACACACTTCCTCCACTATAGGCTTAAACTATTTCGGTTTTATACATTTTATACGATGGTTGAATCCTCTAATAATCGTTCATAATAAATAAAAAATAAATCTTTTGAGCATGGGTGCAGTGCAGTACTAGAAGCCAAAGATTTTTATGGGTCAAGTACACAATAATTAAACTCGTATTTTTAATATGATTTTAACGTTTCCTTGGTCAATTTCTATTACTCGTATTTTCATAAAGACCAAGCTCTAGTTTAATCTTTATTTTTTGGATTGCTATAATTACTATAAGTACAAAATTTATTTTACCTGTATTAAATATTAATCTTTGTCGAAAAAATAATGAGACATACAAAGTGCATTTATCCTCTCAAATACATTTTATTCATAGCACTTACGCAGTATTCATGGCCTGACACTTATCATTTGAAACAAAACTTGATTTTCAGACGCGATATTCAATTTAATAATTTTGACATTTTTGTGAGTTGAGATAGTGTTTTTATTTTTATTTGTTAATGTATCTGAAATTAAAGGCAAACTACTATTTTAGTCTCCAAAGATATAACTCATTGTTATATTCCTTGAGTGTATTGTTCAAAAATATTCTTTGAGTGTATCAAAATTACATATATATCTTAGGGTGTGTTTGTTTCATGGATTTTAAAAATATTCCTACGAATCCTAGAATGGAAATAAATATTCTCATGTTTGTTACAATGGAATCACAAATTATTCCTAGGAAAGAATTACTCCCAGGAAATATTCATATGAACTAATTGTGCTATCCAAACACTTTTATAGGAAATGTATTCCATGAAAAGTTATTCCTGGGAAAACTAGTCCTAGGATAAATTTTTGTATCCATCAAACAAATACACCCTTAGTGTCTCTTTTGTCAGTAAGTTTATGGACTAAATTGACTAGTGAAAAATACATTGTGGGACCAAAATAACTATCGAAAAATAAATTTGAAGACCAAAATAACTAATAAAAGAGACATTTGTGAACATAATTGAAATTTCGATACATTCGGTAATGAATGTGACAATGAAATACACTTCCAATGACCAAAATGATGGTTTGCCCTATAATTAATTAATTAGGACCCCTTTGGATTAACTTATTTTTGAACTTATGCAATATAAATTATCTTTTATGTTATTTTATAAGTTCAAACTAGTAAAAATTATATTTTTATAAGCTATTTTATGATAAACTACCTTGTAAAACTTATAAAAATAATACATAAAAAATGCATAAGCTTAAAAATACGCTAATCCAAACAGACCCTTAAGCTAGCAAGGTAGTTCTAGCAAGATTGGGCCAGAAAACTAAAAAACCCTAGCTTTTGGGCTTTAGACCCATCAATATATAAAGAAACAGAACCAGATTTCATCACAGTTATTCAAGTTCTGCAGAACCCTAGCCGCGAACCAGCGAAGGAGATAGCAAACTTGAAGCTTCTTCAATTCAATCATGGTTAGAGATAGATCTTTATTCTTATCATTTTCTCTATTATTCACTTTCAGATCTTAACATATTTTTTTATCAATTTGTTTTTGCAGACATTCAAACGTAGGAATGGAGGTCGTAACAAACATGGTCGTGGACATGTCAAATTCATTCGTTGTTCCAACTGTGGTAAATGCTGTCCCAAGGTATGTTAGTTTTGCTTCTCAATTTAAGCATTTTTGTTTTTGTTTATAGCTGAATCGAAATTTGAACATGTTTTGTTAAATAACAGGACAAGGCTATCAAGAGATTTTTGGTTAGGAACATTGTGGAACAAGCTGCTGTTAGAGATGTTCAGGAAGCTTGTGTCTATGACCGTATGATTCTTTGTTTTTGTTATTTGCTCAATTGATTATGTTTTTGATTCATAATGTTGTTTCATTTATTGATTATGTTTTTGATTTATGCATATCTTGTTGTTTCATTAATTGATTATGTTTTTTTTTTTTATGTGATTTGTAGAATACACTCTTCCTAAGCTGTATGTGAAGATGCAGTACTGTGTTTCATGTGCTATCCATTCTCATGTTGTGAGGGTTAGATCTCGCACCGATAGGAGGAAGCGTGACCCTCCACAGCGCTTCATCAGGCGCAGGGTAATTAACTAACCGACTCCTCTACTTCAATTTTTCTGTTTTGTTATCAATAAGTTAAGTTGTTGAATTACCTTTTGAAATTGTGTATGTTAGAACATTAGTTGTGATAATGTAAATAACTTAGATTAGCTCTAATATAATCTAAACAAAATAGGATGTGTATGTTCCATTCTTGGGTTTTTAGCTATACAAATATGAGCTTAAGTAGATATATGAAACTTTGGTTTCTCCTATGTTCTTTTTCAGATGCATTATCTGTTGCACGTTATAGTTTTTGTAGAATCCAGTGTCTTTCATGATGTAATCTACTAGAATGCCAATGTGAAGGCATCCTATTGAATACGATGTATTTCTCCTACTCTCCTTCTACCAAAGATTTACTTTTTCCAGGAAATCTAATAAAATTTTGATATTTGTATTAACCTATCTTTCAGATATAGGTATATAGATATATATTGCTGCTTTTGAGTGTATAAAAGTGATAATTCACTTTCAATTAGCTTTGTGTAGTGTGTTTGGCGGGAGTGGTTCGGGGCAAAATCCTTTCCGATTCTATATGGGTATTTAGAGGAGAATGATGATTTACTAGATCTTATTTATATGCATATAAGAGCAACAAGTATTCTTCGATAATATGTGATACAACTATTAGGACATAGAAACCATAGTTATATCCCTTCCCTCCATTTTTCTTATTTGAACCAACATCTTTGATTCTATGGATGTGAAGTCATTGGAAATTGTTAATCAGTATTTTGTTTTTGTGTAATTGTATATTTGGTTTACTTGCTGGTATTTAATAAGTTTATTTCTTTTTTAAAGGATGATGCACCAAGGCCAGGTCAGCCAGGTCAAGCGCCTCGCCCTGCAGTAGCTGGAGGAGCTCCCGTCCGTACCTAAAAACAAATTTCAAGAGTTTTGGTTGTGTCGGATCAGTGTTATGTCAGGAACCCAATTTCCTTTCCTTGTTTTTAAAAGTTTTGGTTTCGTGTAGACAATATATTTTCGATGAATTGCAAACTCTAGTTATTGGGAGGTTTATGTTTTGGATCATTTAATATCTGGTTGTTTTAATGGAAATTTTTCTTTAAATATTATATAAATGTTAGTTTCTGAAATTAAATTATGAATCTCACAATATTCTGTTTCTTTTTATCAATTCAATGATATTGTCATATTGCCCTTTGAAATTGCTTTATTCTGATGACCTTGATCAGAAAAACTCTGCCTTAGAAATTTCGAAAACCATAGCAAGTGTCTGCCTCATTTTGATGAGCATCAATCTACAAGTCTTAGTTTGGCTGAGCTTAATTACTACAAGAACAGAGAAGTCACTTCTATTAAGCCACATCAGTTATTTTTTAAACAACTTTTGATAGAAGTTAAACTATGAATGACTGAAATATTAACAAACCAACAATATTAATATATTCTTAATCAAAAAAGAGAAGTCTTTGATTTTGCATGAATTTTTTGACATTAATAGGTTGTTTGGAACCAAAGGTTGCTTTGCTAATATCCACGTTGAAATCATCTTGGGACGTGATAATTGCGCACCACGCACAAATCCATACATATGCTAAGAGTACTTGTGCATCATCCATACCATCAAAGTCTTTATATGTCCTCAACACTGCAATGGTCAAATAATTGCTACTAAAAGTAACTTAGAGAAATCTAACTTAGAGAAATCTCGCTTCCTGACTCTGATTGATCCTTTTCAAAACTCTCATTACAAAATTACGTATGTTAGTAAGTGACAACGGACAAAGAAATCAATTTCCCTGTCTGAAGTAACATAGTCTAAGAATCATGAACTTGACGACAAGGCCAAACAACGAAGACATGCATTAATATATAGTGTCTACCGCGATTATAAGGCCAAACAACGAAGACGTGATAATCCTTCTCAATTTCACACACAAATCATAGCTTTTATGGTGAAGGTTTCGCCTTTTTCCTCATTCCACCATCAACCTCCACGTTTGGTCTCCCTGCCACGCAACCGTCCATTGTGGTTGCCTTTGAGACAAAGTCTATTGAATATTCCTCAATTTCTATTATCATAAACTATTTGAGATCTCCGTTGAGGACGGTTCAAATTGACAAACAGTTTATGGACTTCAAAAGTGGAGATCGATTCTATTCTTGGATAGAATATGATTCTTCCCTCGACTTTTTGTCAGTGTTCTTGAGTAAGGATATACACCATCCTAGTGTCCCGTTTGTTTTTGCTGCTGATTTGTTGTATAGTTTTCTGAGAGACTATTCATTTATGGAGGTTGGCTTTTTGGCATTGTCTATCAAAAGGAGCGAAATTTACTCGATCCATTCCTGGAATTTCACTTCCTTCCAAGTAAGTTATGGTTTCACGTAGACAATATATTTTGGATCATTTAATATTTGTCGGTTTTAATGGAAATTGTTCTTTTCAATATTATGAATGTTAGCTTCTGAACTATATATTACGAATCTCACAATATTCTATTTCCTTTATCAATAAATGTTATTTTTCCTTTGAAATTGCTTCATTCTGTCGAGCTTCATCTGAAAAACTCCGCCTTAGAAATTTTGAAAACTTAAGTAATGTCTGCCTCATTTTGATGAGCTTCAATCTTTAAGTCTTAGTTTGGCTGAGGCATAATTACTACAAGAGAAAAGTCACTTCCATTAAGCCACATCAGTTTTTTTGTTGCAACTTTCTCATACATGTTAAACTAAATTATGAATTTGACTGAAATATTAACTAATCAACAATGATATTTATACATTCTATTTTTTCTGACACTCGTTCAACGCAACATTTTATCGTTATCACATCTTTTTCTTTGTGTGCTCTTATAGAGTGTCAACCTAATACTTTTCTTAACTAATTTATAAAAATTAAGTGCAATTACTCTCCTAAGAGACATGAACTTGATGAGAAGGCCAAACAATGCATTAATATATAGTGTGTGTACCGCCATTATAAGTTTATAACTCTGCAGCATTCAGCAGTAGTTTGTCATAGTTAACGAGAGTTTTGGACAAATATGCACAAAAATTAGAAAGTGTGATGCATAGTTAACAAAAATCGCGTTGACCTACCCTCTATTCATATGCATCAGACCAATAAGTATTCTTCGATAATATATGATACAACTATTAGAACACAGAAAGCCGGTATTTAATGAGTTTATTTCTTTTTTAAAGGATGAAGCACCAAGGCCAGGTCAGCCTGGACAAGCGCCTCGCCCTGCTGTAGCTGGAGAAGCTCTCGTCCGTACCTAGAAACAATTTTCAAGAGTTTTTGTTGCGTTGGATCAATGTTATGTCAGGAAACGAATTTCCTTTGCTTGTTTTTAAAATTTTTGGTTTCGTGTAGACGTTCAATGGCAAACTTTAGTTATTGGGAGTCTATATTTTGGATCATTTAATATCAGGTGGTTTAATTGGAAAAAAAATTCTTTAAATATTATATGAATGTTAGCTTTTGAACTATATTTTGAATCTTACAATATTCTATTTCCTTTATCAATTGATTCATTGTGTTGATCTTCATCTGAAAAACACCACCTTAGAAATTTATAAAACCTGAGTAATTGCTGCCTCATTTTGATGAGCTTTAATCCACAAGTCTTGTTTGGCTGGGCTTAATTACTACAAGAAAAGAGAAGTCACTTCTATTAAGCCACAGCAGTATTTTTAAGCAACTTTTGATAGAACTTAAGCTATCAATATGACTGAAATATTAAATAACAGTATAATATTAATATATACTGTTACCTTCCTCAGTTCCTCTTATACAAAGTCATATCCACTTTCAAATTTAAAGGCATATATTTCACTCATTCACTTAAGAGAATCTATGAGCTGAAACATACAGATAACTATAAACATCTGTTATAAGCAATGACATCAGTTCAATGTTATGAACTAGCACCACATTGGAGTCGTTAAATTTTAATCTAATAATAATAACTTAGATACTTAACAGTTCAACCACATTCTTTAGTTCAAATTTACTATAGCAGTAGGATTGACTTATATTCAACACTGAAATAATTAAAACAACATAGTCTCCAAATATTTAAAAGTATATAGTCTTAGTTTATCCTAATCTACTACATCGACTGTTTTTATCCTGTGAGTGCATATATCCATATGCAGTGTCCCATGGTTGCGTCACACAATTGCCACTGAGGTCATCACCCACCAAATTGTCTTTATAAGAGAGGTATGCCAAATCAATCTCCTCCTGGGACATCAAAGGCCGAGCTGGTATATTAGGATCCCGGGGGATAGTCTGTACATACCCAAACTGTCGGAGTACACGCTCTGGAAGGTGTGAGTGCACCATCCTACCTCCAGACCTAATCCATCCAAAGTACCAGCAGACCGGCAATAACGTATCAACAGCATCGGCTTGGGTGATCGGTACATGCCCCAACAAATGTCCAGTGACGGATAGATGAAGTAGACATGACACATCGTCCAAAGTGACAGTCATCTCACCAACTGGGAGATGGAAGCTGCATGTCTCCCTTCTGCCACATGTCTCCTGCCACCTCTCTACAAATGCAGACAACAAACATCGATTAATTGCACCTTAGATGGTTTGCGAGAGGGATGACAACCCAGAGCCTTCAATGACATTGAGAAACCAGGCTTCTTTCATAATTTCCAAAGATTGGATCTTTCGTCCATGATTGACGCACTTCAGTGCATCACGATACTGCAAAAAAATATTTAACAGAGACATGAAATCCCCCCCCGGAGATGATGCAACAGGTGGTGGTATATCTGCCTGAGCTGACACTGGTTCATCCTGCTCCATCTGAGCATGTTGGTCTAACCGTCTCTGGCCATGTTCCTTACGTGAAGAGGCCATAGTCGTAGCCCTACCATGCCTACCACGACTAGCTTGTATTTGGTCCTTCACTGAAACACAAAAGAAAGGATAAAAAAGTCGTGTTCTATATATAACTGTTCGGATCAACCAATCCATAACAAATCTGCGTAGCGTCTGAATGAGTTCATCGGGACATAAATAGTAAACCAGAAGAAAAACAATCAAAGTATTGGTATATTCCTTCCCTAAGCTTACTGCTGAACAATTATAATTTGTCCTCTAGGACTAATGTATGAATGTTTGACTATAAAACTCATGCTTCTGTAGTCCAAGAAAAGTTATTAATTTCACCTTTATGCTAATTGATTGGAAATAAACACTAGTCCACCTTTTGAGTTTTTACCGAATTTTCTATTCATATTCAAATCATAAGTACTTAGACAGGAGAATCTTAATTCCTTATATACCAAAAATGAACAAGCATCAATGACTACTTGTAGACTAGAGAAGCATGGATTTTCATACTCAAGCAATCAACTCACAAATATACGACAACGAATTGAATTGGACAACAAGATTGATTGGTATAACAAGGAAAGTACAAAAAATCAGCAATATTTTTTAGTTTAGATTATAAACGAAACAAGAACACAAAGATGGTTTAACACCAATACACTATATTTTATCCAATTCAACTTTTTATAGGCAAATGTTAGTGGTTATGTTAGTCTATAGGATCAAACCCAGAACCTCATCCTTAAAACTCCTTCAGCGTCCCCTAGTTCACCAACCGAACCACCTACGCAGAACATCCAATTCTTGCTCCTTATACTATCTGATCATCATTAGTATTGAAGAAAAAAAATCAGTATAGCAGCAGCATAAGAAATGCATACATAATTATCATACCTGATGATGATGATGCACGTTGAGCATTCTTGCTCCTTCTACTAGCTGGTTTATTTGTACTTAATCTTTCTAGAACTGACTCTTGTTCTTGCTCTCGATTTGGTTGATATGTTCTACTGCTTCTTTGACATTTTCATATAACATAAACCAAATAGGTGAGCTTTCTTTTCTTTGATTTCGTTTTCAATTTCCCCTTGCTCTTTAGTTTCATTTATTTGTTCAGTGATTTTTCATAAAATTCGAATCTGGTTAATGCGAGTTACTCTTTGATGTGAAAATTCAATTTCTGTTTACTTTGTTGGTACTTTCTTTGAGAAAAAATCAGTTCATTATCATATTGATTTGAGATAGATGAATGTCTGAATAACAGGTTTGCCGGACTTTCCAAGGAAAGAAGAAAACATGATAACATTTTTGAATGATTGAGTCTGTCAAAACAAGATTTGACATTAAGAAAAAAGAACTTATCATTTGTACCTCATCGGTGCTGTGAATCGTGATCACATTGTTTTCCCTTCAAATCAGCCATGTAAGCATTGATAGACAAAATGGCAACCTATGGACTATTCCGTGAGGCAAACTGACAAAGAGATGGCAATGTTGCTGATCATATTTAGCAAGTTAGAAAAGAGTAAGCTCTACCAAAGCAGGAAGGTTGATCTAGAGTTCATTCTGACTTTGACTGTCATATATGATTGGATTGGCCAAATAACTTAATATTTCAAGATACTACTTCAATTGTAGTAACTGCATGTGTGAAGTTAAGACTGCACAAGCTCAGCTTCCAGACAAATAAGGATTCAGAATCCTCTAACCTTTAATTCAATCGCTGGTTTGGTACTTTATTTAACAGTTAAGGTCATGATACATATGAACTGCATGTTAGTACCTTATTTGAAGTAAAAAATGCATTTGGCTCCAATTGCAATTATAATAAAGAAAATAACATAAAAACAACTGATTATCCATTCATTTCTTGCAGAAGAAGAAAATGAGATCAATGTCAAGTTGAATGACAAATAGTTGGATCCCATGTTCAGTCAGTCAACAAATTCAAGGTCGTTTGATCAAGTTCAGACAACCCAAATATCAACCTCATCATTTTATGTAAAACAAAAATAAAAAAACTGCCTACAATTTTAATCGTCCGAGATACTGACTGCATGCAGTAGTGATGACACCTGATCTGAATTCCAAATAGTTAGACATCATCTATCATATACAGAATTTCTCGATACATCTGAGTACAACACACTTCCAAACAAACCCTTTTCCATAACCCAATCTTCAATCATAGCTTGAGAGTTCAAAGGTTGATCAGCAGGCAAAAGATGTCCACCCCCTAAAACCACAACATTTGTAAATGACTTCCATTTTTGTACATAACCAGCTACCTCTCCATTTACCTTCCAAATCTCCCTCTCACCATTCACATACTCTACAATCCCTTCCCACTTCATAGTCTTCACCCAAGCCTCTACTTGAACCACGCCGACCCTCAAATCGCGTTGACCTTGATACAATAAAACCCTCATCCCCTCCTTCAATAACTTCTCTACCATATACTTAACACTCTTCATCAAATCAGCATGCAATGCAGCTCCAACGACGTGACTGCATTTCTCATAAACAAATGATTCGTCAACATTCACTCCTAAGGCCTTTTTCACCTCGTCGATATTCAAGAACTTCGCAACTAAATAGTCTTCATAAGGAATTTTCCGCGAATAATCATACAAAGTAGCCAACCCTGTCATATTTTGCAACAGATTCAAGACACGGTTTCGCGCATCAGTTGCTTCACTCCAATTCCTTCTCTCTACCAACTTAACAGCTTCAAGTTGAGCTTTTAACAACTCATTCTTTTGTCTCTCATTGATTAATCCAACATAATAAGCATTATCAGCATGAGTAACCATTTGTGTCACGGGATCTGTTAGTCCATTACCAATTGCAACACCAGCTAAATTCACTCTCTCAAAGTCTTTCAACTTAGCATTTTTCTCTAAAATATAGTAACCAATTGCAGGAACATATTTTCCAGCATAACTTTCACCAGTTATATAAATAGGACGATGTTTAAAAACAGGATCAAGTTTAACAAACCTTGTTATAGCCGCGAAAAGATGTTCCGCAACCGCAGTTTGATCGGTTGGAATCTCTTGCGGGGTTGAGGCTACACTGAAACCAGTTCCAATGGGATTATCTAGAAAAAGAAGACCAAAGATTCTATTCCAAGAAGCATGGTTGGGTTGAAGGGTGAGTGAATTGGTGATAAGATATGGTCCTAGTTCATAGAAGTTACCAACCATGGAAGAACAACCAGGGCCACCTTGAAGCCAAATGAGAAGTGGGGTTTGTGAGAGAGGTGAAGTTGAGTTTTGTGCTTCATAGAATGTGTAGAAAATTGAGGAAGTGGATTTAGGACTTACTGGTAGATAACCTGATTTTGTAGGAAGTGCTTCTTTGGGAAATGATGTTGGAGAATCTGAGAGTGAGAGTGAGATTTGAAACTGTATGAAGGAGAAGAAAATGAGTGTATTGATGAAGAGGGTGGTTGAGTCTTTCTTCATCTTCATCTAATCTAATCTACAAAGGACAAGAAATATGACACACAAATGATGATGTCTTGTCTCTCCCCATTGACTTACACCAGTATATATGAAACTTATTATATAAAAAAAATGTAACTTGTATTGAGTTTGGATTGGAGTGGAATTCAGATTCACTATAGTGGATAATCACGCTGTTTTTACGTGGTTTTCAATTTCGGTTGTTGATTATTGATTAGACGGTTCAAGTTGATAAAGTAATAAAATCACTTAAGACGATCTCAGCCGCGCAAATCAGATCGGACAGTCATAAGTTATTACTATGGGAAAACTGTGTCAATATTCGTATCATGAAATCTGCTTCGATTGGAATGTCATCCTACCATTAGTTGTGCATGTTTGATACGCCGTAAGTTTGCCAGAATCACGGTAAATTTTTTCCTGTGATTCTATCAAACTCAATGTGAATTCAAATATGAGTTAAGGAGTGAGATCTAATTACATGTAAATTGGTTTAAATAAACTTAGTAAATTGTTTGTTTGGTTGCACGTTTAAGTGCATCTAACGTGAATTCATTTATTTCAAAGGAAAATTGGGATTCTTTCACTCATCATATGCCTTTGAGCTAGAAACTTAGATTCCTGGTATTGTTGAGAAAATTTTCCAACTATGCAACTAACATATTTTGTCCAAGCTTTAAATTAATCTCATATATGTAACATAAAATCTCTTAAACAATTTTTTGAAGTAGTATAATTTTAGAGGGCAATTAAATTTTTTCTATGTAAATGATATTGATTTTGATCACAAATTTGATGAACTTTCAAAATGAAGAGATCTTAGAAAACCATGTATGTATATCCTTTTTCAATTGGTCTTTTTATGAGACCTTTTTCAAATGTTGCTGCTTCTGGTGTTGGAGATTAAAAACAACATAATTATAAACAAACAATGACATAAATTGATTTCTTAATGTTGAAAGGAGATGACTATTGTAATTAAGAGAAGTTGAAAATATCATATCATGCTTTTCAAATACTCATACATTAATCAGATACAGCTAAAAAAACTTGCAATTCATTGATAGTAAAGAAGGATCAGTCACATCAATGTTGTAGGATTTAAATTTGGTTTCAGCCTTTGATTGAATCAATTCCTAACCAGCAAATACTGGTCAGAAAATACAGTTACAATGCCAATGTGTCCTTAAAAGTCTTACAAGAGTTACAACTCCTATGGCAGCAAGCAATCACTAGATCTTAAAGTCTAAGACAAATGTTATAAATCAAAATATCACCATCCTAAAATATTTTTTGTTAATCTCAAATCACATTGATATGTAACCAAATGTGACATAGTGTGCAGTTAAATCTAAAATATTATGAATGCTAAAAGTGCAAACTTAAATAATGTTTTCACCATTTTATAATATATAACCTACAAAGCATTTCCTTCTGTAGCAGTATGAAGAAGCCCGTCTGGAGTTGCAGCTGGATCAAGGTCAAAACACCGATCGGGCAAATTGCTTTCCTCTCCTTTCAGCAACCAATAAGGAACTTGGTGAGAAAAGCGTACCATTTCTCTTCTCGGTATCCATCTTTCGGCACCGTTGTCAGGATTCCTTTTGTATACTGTTTTAAATCCAGATAATTTAATAAGGGGAGTAACACAAACACCAAGATCCTCGGAGTAATCATACAGCACCTCTACCATGTCATATTCATGCCTTACTTTGTCCGGTGTAGATCGGTTCCAATCTGGTGACCAATTTCGATAAACAGCCCAAATATCTCCACTTCTCGGATATATGCGAACACAACCACCTCGACCAGCCTTCTCTCGGCTTAAAACATGAGAAAATATGTTAACTTGATCGACAATATCTGAAGTCCAAGCCCTGAAATTTCCACAAGATTTGGTAAAACCTGATTCAAGCCAGTTTACTGAGCCAAATTCGCTATCAGTTTTGGAATTCAAGTAACTGATATGAATCTTAAATGGATTAACAGATATAACCTCGCGGATCAGACAATACAATCGCGGCATTCCATCTTCCTCGTCATATAAGGCCCATATTTGCTTTGGCTTGAAACATTCCTCTGTCCTATCTTTATCGAAGTCATGAAAGTCAGAATCAGGGACAGTTATTGAGATCGGATTGACTTTTCCTTGCTCCAATGGAAGGCCAGAAACATTCTGAGGTGCTCTCCTACATGTCTCTTTTTTGACTGGACAAACATCAACCTGTGCCTTTTCTTTCTCATTGAGAGTTGCAGCTTCAGATGACAACTTCATTTCTTCGAGTTTCTTCCTAATAACTGTCCTGGCTTTCTCAATCAATAATTTTCTCGCATCAAATGCAGGTGGCGGCATGAAACAATGTTTGGTTTGAATTTCATTTACACAGGAAACCTTCTGGCCATTTGACACTACTGCTTCCGAAGCACATTTTGACCCCTTCTCGACATAACCATTTCTGAAATCGGATCCCACCGTAAGTTTACGTTTCTTTTCAGGTCTACCAGGCTTAACTTCTTGTGGTTCATTACCGGAGAAAGACACATGCGAGTTTATATTGACCACAGTCTCCACCATAGGGTGCCTTCCATTGACTCCTGATTTGACCTTTGGTCTTCCCCTCTTTGAATGTCCATTGACCCGATAAACGGAACCAGCAGGTAAGGTAGTGCCCGATCCATTTTGATGGATAAGTCCAGCAGAGCCCAACTGAAACGAAACATTTGAAACATACTCGTAACCGTGTCCAGAATGGTATCCTGCGACACCATTCCCATTAAAATAGGTGGCATTAGTAGGAACATATGTAACCCCGTCAAATGAATGATTTCCATAACCATTTCCCGGCACATATGGTAAAGGAGTATATGGAAACGAACCATTTGCAGGGGCTGCTCCAGTTTCAACAGCAATGAAAATGCCACGGCAGTTCTTACACGAGAGTTTTTTATTCACATACTTACGCAGATACTCATACTGAACCTTACAAGAAGTACAAATTGTCCAAAACGTGGCCGACAAATTGGAACATTTGTTATAACCTGTAGCATGAAAAGAAGCATAGTTTCTCTTGCGGTCGTAAGAACTACGCATGGCATTGTCAAGCCAAGTCCACGCCTCGGAAACAAGCTTAAACGCACCATCAGCTCCCACACATTTGTTCTTATCTGGATGAAGCAACACTGCCAACTTCTTGTACTGTCTTTTAACAGCTTCTTTATCTGCAGTAGGTTTTAGTCCGAGAACCGAATAATAATCAAGTTCGCCATTATGTCTGAACTCAGAAGCAATGTAAACATCAAATGTGGACACCATTTGAGATACACCCTCAAACTCAGGACAAAGCGTTTTCGCCTTTAAAGCATAGTTTTTCGCGCCTGCAAAGTCTCTCTGAGCAAATCTCTTCTCAGCAATCTCTATTGCCTTAAGTGCTTCCTCTTTAATTGCTTCCATGTAGGAACTAGGAACCAAATCACTTCACAACTCAACTTGCAAAATAAACTACAACCGGCCCAACAACGTTTCCAATACCATATACAACCTCATTTCCATGTTTTCCGACAGATTTAGTATGAACTAAGCAAAAAGTAAGAAATGTTAATTATGAATCTAACACAACATTCATCAAAAAACACCAAATCACAAACATTTTCACTAAAATAAACCAACACAAACAAACCCAAATTATCAACTAAAATAAACAGATCAAGGCATTAAGTTGAAACACAATTTTCTATCTTACATATCAAATTAGTAAATCATAAAAGTAGCCAAACACAAGTTTCTTTTTCCATCTATTTCCTAAATCTTACAAGTAGCCAAACACTTTCCAAATTCAAAATCAAGTAGCATCTCATAATTCATCATTTTCATAAATAAATAAACTAAATCTGATTTTAAAAAAAAACTACTTTTTTTTTGTCAACAACTAATTCACCTAGATTTAACAAACAAACAAAAAAATTAAATCTTTTGCACATAGATCGAAACCCCATTACAAAAAACTCCAATTTTTTTACTCATATTTAATTATATAAAAAAAATAAAAATAAAAAACTACCACCCAGATGCAGTTAAAATAAGCGCTAACAAAACATTCAAAAATTCAAAGTAAAAATTAATAAAAATAAAAAGAAAGAAAAATACTCACTGAGATTGAAAATAGTAATATGAAGTGTTGAAGTAGAAGAAGAAGAAGACCCAGATCGCCACGTGTAATTGAAATCTGAAGCAAAAACGAAGCTGAATCTAAACTTCACTGAAAAGAGTGAGATTTGTGGTAAAGGTTGAAGATTGAATGATAGTGGAAAATGGGTCGGATTGAAATGGATCCGGGTTGTGAAGAAAAGAAGTGGGTCGGATTTGGAAGCAAAAGTGGCGGCGATGAATTTCCGACAAGACAATCGCCGAGATTAGAAAGAGAAGGTAAAGAAAAATAATTAAAATTAAAAAAAGAAATTATAATAATTTTCAAACGAAGTAAACGCTGTTTATTACTGAGGTTGTTGGAGCAAACTAACGTGCACCGTTGGTGCGTAATAATGGAAATTATAGATTTACCTTTTTTTAATAATAATAAATATATATTAAAAACATTTGTTTTGTGTTTTTGTTTTTTATTTATTTATTTGGAGAATATACTAGTATTTATTTATGTTTTTGGTGGGTGTTAGAAGTTAGAGATCGTGTTGTGTAGTTGGTGCTAAGTTGGATAATGGTTTGGAGCAATATTAGTGATAGCTATATTATTAGTGAATTTTAGTTAGATTATTTTCATTTTATCATAAAATAATTATATTGCATGGTTGATATCTCTTTTAGGTCTTATTAACTTGAAAAAAATGGTCATATTACAAAATAATGTATGTTACAAAATAATGTATAATATTGTATCTGATTTTATTTTGACGTTATCCTAATTTCATCTATAATTTTTAACGTAATTCAGATTGATAGACCGTTTAGTTTAATGACTATGTTATATAATTTTGATAGATCAACCATTTATTTAACTAGTGACTATGTCATTATATGTTATTAACTTAGATGATATAAGTTTGTTCATAAATTTATTATTGTTATTGACGTTAAGTATGTGGTTGTATATGATATATTCTATCAATTTAAATAAATACCTTTTTATTTTTAATAAAAAAACAGTGATAAGAAATTTCAATTGCTTAAATATGTGTCCACACATTCTATACTTATTTTTTATCTATTAAAAAAGTTATAGACATTAGTCATGAACTTTTACATCCTCGAGAAATAACTATTGGTGTTTATTTTTTAAATAGTTAAAAATTTCACCATTAAAATTAATAAATAAAATGATCAAAATTTAAATCTTAATCTTTATGTATATAATGTAATGTTATATCAATTGAGTTAAGCTTATGCGACATTGCCGTGCAAATTTTATACCAATAATAGAGAAGAAAAGAAAATACTAATAGTATGTATATTACCTCCCTGAAAAAGTAAAATGAAAATAATTATCTTATGCTTGTTCTTTGAGGCCAGTATCTTCCATGTTTTATCAACTATTTCTTTAAAAAAATTTCTAACGATGAAATGCCTATAATATCTAAAAGAAATAAATAATACATAAATCTTTACTCGGATGCAGTAGATATATATGTATATTTTTCATTTAGGTTCTGTTTGGCAAAAATAGCGGATGGCTGATAAACTAACTTATGGCTGATAGCTTATAACTTATAGCTGATGCCTGATGGCTGATAAACTGATTGAGGTGTTTGGTAAAATTAGCGATTCAACTGACTGGTAAATGTAAAATGACAAAAAAAGACATATAAAGTCTCTTATGAAAAATCATTATTAATTTATATCTAATTAATATTTAAGACACTTCAAATTTAGTTATTCAAATTTATTAATTTAATATATCTTTTATATATTATTAGTTTTTTTATATAGAATTAAATTTTATTCTTTGAAATTTTATTTAAATTTATTTTCATTTCAATTATTATACTTTATATAAAAGATTAAACATTACCTTTTTTTATGTTTTTATAACAAATACATAAAAGATAAATCAAATGTACTAAAAAAAATTGTGACAATATAGATACATGCATCTTTTATAGCAATAAATACATGAAAAATCTTGACAAAAAAAATGCATGAAAAATAAATCAAAAATACTAAAATGAAGGGGTAAATGATAATATAGTTATGTACAACGCGTCATAAAATATTGTTACGGAAAAACTATTTTTTTTATATTTATGTATAACAACATTTTAAAAGGTAATATAACAACAGCAAAAAAAGTAAGAACAATATAGTAAACATAATAATTGATAGACTGGCATAAAAAAGGTACAAAATTTATCTATTTTATTTTAAATTGTAATAATATATTTTTAATGATAAAAATGAATTTAAGATAAAAGTTATCTAATGCATTTTCTTCCATCTAGTATAGTATATTAAAAACTAAAAACGTCGTAGAACATAGCGTAAACTATACAAATTAAAATATAGAAAGGGTATTTATTTTATTTCATAAGCATTGGAAGTAAAATGTCAACAAAAAAGACATTGGAAGCAAATGAATGACGTTTATTATTTTATATTGTTTTATATTATAATAAATTAAAGAGGGTAAAAATGGATTTTAAATAAAATGATAAGGGTAAAAATGGAAGAAAAGATGATAAGCTATAAGCTCATAAGTTAATTGAAATAGCTTATGGAAAATAAGTTATAAGTTAGTAAAATAAGCTATAAGTCAGTGTTGAAAAGACTGTTACCAAACAAGTCTTTTGGGTTATAAACTATAAGACATAAGCTATAAGTCAGTTTTATAGTGTTGCAAAACAGACCCTTAGTTTTTTTTATTTACAATGGAATCTTTCAATTTTGTAGGGTCTAAATAGACGGTCAAATTCTTCCTAAAATTTTTAAGATTGCTGCATACTTAAATTATAAATCAAACATAGGTAAAACTGTAAAAGATCTTATCATCTCATTTGAGCATTTTTAAGTTATATTTTTTATCATTTGTTTGGTGTTGTTTTGTTACTAGAAAAATGTTTATTTTTTAAAAGGAAATAACCAAATACTATTGACGGTTATAGCTGGACATTTGAATTTGTTGGTATTAAATACTATGTATTTATGTTGTCATGAATGTATATCTCTAGATATGAAGATTGATTTTGGAAATCTCAACCAGTTTTTGCTGAGGAGTACGATTCAAGTTTGACCATTTTTAACCTAATTAAATTCTTTTTTAAAAAAAAATTAGTTCAATAACAACATTGGTTTTTCGGTTTGATTTTAACATAAACAAGGTAAGGTTAAATACAAATGGATCATGCGGAGTAGATGGTCGCATTGAGTGTGGTAGTATCATTAGAGGAAATGATGGAGAATGATTGAGAGTTTTCGCTAAATGTATTGGACATTGTATAATTTATTAAGTGGTGATGTTAGGAGTGTACGAGGGACTTTTAAATAGGAGTGTTTGCGGTGTGGTTTGATTCGATTTTGAGTATAAAAGTCATTTTAACCGCGAGATAAAATTGTATGCGGTTCGGTTTGGTTCGGTTGATTTTTAAAAAATCATCCAAACCAAATCAAACCAATGCGATTAGGTTTGGTTTGGTTTCCGCGGTTTATCATGATAGAAAAAATATGACAATATTACCAACATGTTACAAAATAAACATCGAAAATTTTAATTTATTTTATTGTTTACATAATATAAAATATACATATGCATAAATTGTACACATAATAACTTATTTTTAATACTAATAGTATAGTTTCGAATCGCGTGAAATTATATGTTTTGACAACTTAATGTTTTATGGACTAAATTTGGGTTTGGCATGCTCTAAGTTTGACTAGGTAAAAGTTGACAACTTACTGTTTTATGGACTCAACTTGTGCATTCAATGCATCAAAATGTAAAAAGTTATTTTATCAATATCAATTTTATCTTTTATTTATACTTTTTTTATGCTTAACAAGGTCCCAGAATATTATTTAGCATGACCCAACAAAAAATTGTCTTGATTATTTGCAAACACCAATTGAATATTAAAAATAGACTTATAATAAAAAAATGTAATTTTTTTGAATAAAAGACATTCCCTTTTTAAATTATAAATAATATTTAAGAATGTCAATGGGATGGAGATTGAGCGGAGGATACTTTAACAATCCTTATTCGCCATCTAAAGTGTTCCAAATCCCCGTCTTCATTTCCCGCGTCAGGAAGTATTCTCCTTCCATCCCTGCGGATCCCCACTTTTTCTGCGGAGATACATCGACCTTAAAAAAATATCAAATTTATATCATTTTCAATCTTTTTTTTTTGTTTCAATCAAATTAATCGTCAAAAATAGTAAAGTTTAATTATAAAATATATAAAAAAATTATTGTGAATCATGTAATAGTAATAAACATCATATATATATATATATATATATATATATATATATATATATATATATATGTATATATATATTATGCAAAAATATAATTAAATTGGATCCAACTTGGCTCACCAAAACCCTCATCTTAACGTTAAGAAGTTAATTTGAAAGTATTTCTAGCAAAGTGGCAAATTCATAGAATCATAGTGTAACTTGTAATAATGATATAGTAACACATGTTTGAACTTTGAAGTTATCGTCATTTTATAAAATTTACGGCTAAGTTAACACATAAATTTATTTGAAACACTAAGTTTTACACTTGAATTTAAGATGATTTTATCAAACTCATCATGAAATTTATAATTTTAACATTTGAATTTATTTGAAAGACTTTACGACTCAATTATTTAAGGGGACATAATACACAACCAAAATGACCTTTTATAGTTACACATTTTATATTTTAGCAAAAACACCATATGAATTATTTGCACATCATTCGCGACCACGAGAAATTCTTACATAGTCTTCCCCTTAACACTTAATTCTTAGGCTCAACCAACCAAAATTTGACACATCATTTAATTAGAAATACATGGAATTTATATGAATATATAAAAGGAATGATTTCATTCGAATTAAATGTGATTGATATCCATAAATGCAAATCATTGACTTTTTTTTTTTTTTAGAAAATCATTGACATTTATTAGCACCTAATATACTCATATAATATTCCTCTTTTTGTTGCCAATCGAATGAGTATTTCATGTTCATGTTATTTCTTTTAATACAATTACTTTTTTAAATTTATTTTCAGATTTCTTATAATATTTTATTATATTGGTAATTTATATATGTAAATTATTTAAAGTTGATCAATTTTTTTCTTTTGAAAAAAGTTTTGTACGAAAATAATATATTAATTTTAAAATTAATTCAATATAAAACAATAATAGTAATTTAAATTCGAAAATAATTATTTGTTTGAATTAATTGAATTTAAAATAATAATAGTAATTTAATTTGAATATGAAAATTTGAAGTTTTGTGGTGAGAAACATTTGTACATGATTTTATAAAAAAAAAAAAAAAAAAAAAAACATGTGTACATGCACATTAATTTAAACCTATAAAATAAGGCTGCATTTATGGATATCAATCACATTTAATTTGAATGAAATCCTCCCGTTTATATATTCATAAAAATTTCATGTATTTTTAATTAAATGATGTGTTCAATTTTGGTTGGTTGAGCTTAAGAATTAAGTGTTAAGGGAGAGACTATGCAAGTATTTCTCTCACGGACAATTCAAGAGAATATATCATATTACAGGTGAGCATCGGCCGGGTTCGGTCAGTTTCAGGCCGAAAATCATTAAATCGATAAAAACCGCGACCTTTTAATTTAGATCTAATTCCGACCGTTTATATCTTCGGTTTGTTCGGGTTATACGGGTGACGGGTAACGAGTCAAACAGATCGGTTTTAACGAGTTAGATTGAAGCGTTGTTGTTACATTTAAAACTTCATTGATCAAAAAATTATTTGTTTTTTGACAATTCGTTCAATATTTCGTACATAATGCAACAAAAGATACAATATAAATGATGAAATAAGTTAGTTTGTTTCAAATTTGTAAATTCAACGACAATAACAGATAATAGATGAGAAGTAAAAATTAAGATAAATCTAAAATATTATCTTTCACATATCCTTTATCAACATATTACAAGCTAAAATTGTAAAATACAACATTTTTCTCCTCTATCAAATATTTATAAAATTAACAAAGTGAAGAGCGTATGGCATTAAGAGAGAGAAGAGGTGCTCAAAACTAGAGAAAAAAATATTGTATTTTAGAAATTGTTCGGTCAGTTTTGATTATGAAGAGACAGATTTTTAGAAACCAACACCCGCCCGTATACAACCGTTTATGACCGATTTTTGACAATTGTTGACTCGAGACCCGACCTAAATGAAAATTAACAAATAAGTAACATCTTGACTTGAAAACTATCAAATGTTTGTTCTTTTTCCCTTCTAATGGAGCAATTTGGGTGTCATTTCTAAACCAAAAAAATGAAAGAGAAAGATGATAGAACATGAATGAAGGGAAAAAGTAATATTCCATTTAGAAAACACCAAACAAAGTAAAATTTCCATAGGTCCACGAGATTAAGCTATTCTAAATAATCCATGTCCTCAAAAGTCTAAAAGATCAACATGACTTCAACTAAAACTATAAATAAAAAATAACAATAACTCATACTACTTGTTTTTCTTATGAATAATCCATTATTATAATCTTTCATTAATTTATTTTAAAAATGACAACAACATTGGGAGGAAAAAAAAATAGACACAACATATATGCTAATAAACAATCCAAACAAAAAAGTAAAATCAATAAAAATTAACAAACAAATTGCTAATATTTGAATTTGCTGTATTATGAAGAATTGATTATGATAGACAAAAGAAATACTCAATCATAAATAAAAATTTATTTCTAATTATTCGTTCCTACGTTGAACTCATTAACTAAAACTCAATCAATGACTATATATTATATTTATATAAAATATAATAATAAATAAACTAAAACTAATAGAATGACGAGAAAGAGGGGACAAAGATTATGTATTAATTAATAATTAAAAAACTGCAAAAGGTAAATAATAAATGAGTCATGCTGGTGCACTTGTTAAGCATGCTAAAAATGGAAATAAAAGACAAAAGTAATTGAGATAAGAGAACTTTTTATACTTTCAAAGCATTGAATGCATAATTTCTAAGAAAAAATTTCTATAAAAACTTGCTTAACTAGTGCACCGAGTGCACCATTTAGCATTTTTCATAATAAATTAATAATAATTAATAAATAAGAATAAAATAATCAGACGTTGATGGGGTTACAGAGGAACATGAGGGACGATGCAGACGCGTCACTGGCAATCATACCACCACCAGCAGCAAGTCTCTCGTAACTATCAATACAAAACAAAGACAACGAAAGCTGAACTTCATGCCGAGTCCAAACTCGTTTCATAACTCGTTCCGACTCACTGAGTCGACTCAAAACCGGTCTAACACAAACCATATAAAGTCTCTTGTAACCACCGAGAGCCACCACAACCGGTCTCACCGTCGACGGAGGCGGAGTTGACACGTGGCGGAAACAGAGATGTTCCCAAATAGAATCATCGTTGTTAGTGAGGTTGCACCATAAACGACATACACAGGATGCTACACCGAGTGAAGGACCGTCGAGTCGTTTAAGGATTTCTCGCAGAATGTCAATGTTGTCGTTTATGAAAAACTTGTGTCGTTTATTTTGTTGTTGTTGTTCCTTTGAAGTGTTTCTTGTCATTGTTTCTTGCATATATTCATGGTAATGGTGCTGGTGCACCATAGTGGAGTAAAGAGAGAAACTCAGAGTGAGTATAGTGGTGAGAGTTGAAGAAGAAGAAGAAAAATATGGGAATGTGAAAGTGGGGTGAGGTTTTAACTTTCAAGTTTCTAGGTGGTGACAAATATTTTTTATTTATGAAAAGAAAAGTAAAGGTGCGACAAATTTATTTGTTTTGTTTGGATGTGGGGCATCATGAGATTATAAATAGTTAATTTTATTAAAATCTAATTTGAATTGTTCGACTTATATTTAACGGCTGAAATGTAAAATATCGTCCATTTTGGATCCGTTTTGATGTACATACTTTTATGGTGAATGATATTGTGTTGGACTAGGTTTAAAGATGGTCCAACGTTGAGCACGACCCGATATATTGGGGCGTTGAGGATGGTTCGAGAAGACTAGGCCCGCTCAGAGTGGAACAAACGAAGTATTCAGTACGTGCTCCTCCGTCAAATACATGTCATCACTCAAATTATCCGCTATCTTTGATGTGCGAAACAGTTTGACCTTGGATGATGAGCATTAACGGCTAATCCCTATGATTACGTAGTCATTCATTATGGGCTGACAAAACCAACCAATAATGAAGACCTTTGACCAATGTTGGTGGCAGTATATAAACCCTCCTCTACATGAGAGTCAGATATTCAATTCTTTTCTATAAACACTTAAACCTTGTACCTTTAGGCCTTCACTGACTTAAGCATCAGAGCGTCTACAGGTACAAACTTCTCTCTGTGCTGTGGATCGCTCAACTTACCTCTCGTATTAAACTAAAGAAAATCGTGTCATTGTTTTAGTAGGATCATAAAAAAATGGTAGACATAAATTATTACTTTTAAATAATATTATTGACGGTTCACGTTTGTTAAAACTTATTATAATTTTAAACAATTCACAATTGACCACTTATGAAGATGGTCTGCCGTAACATTCACATGCTTTTAACCTATATTTTAAAATTGAAATTTGTGTCCCTCCAATTTAAAAATCTACTTTTTGTTCCAAAATTTTTTATTTAATTTTTTTTTTTATGAAATTTAAATTTCTTGAATTTAGTTCTTCGTCTCATTTTTTGATGCTGTGAAAGCTCTTTAATTGTCAAAAATATTATTGGTATTAATACTCAATGTGACATAATTACCACTACTACGTCATAAATGAATATAGCACATCATAAAAAATAGAGGGGTGCTATTTCTCGCGAGGAAAATTATCCCGAATGTTTCACGAATTGTTTTAATCCCTTGGATCCTCATGATTTATTACAATACATGGATGATTAAATATAAAGAGGTGGGGTAGGGTATAGTAAAATAATCATCGTGATAAATTCGTGATGCACTTTTCGCTATATGTATCATTTCCCTAAAAAATAATATCAAGATCAAAATAAAAAGAAGAAGCTCAGGGACTAAGATTTCGGTGCTTACAATGGGAAACCAAAACTTCATTTTTGAAAATAAAAATTAAAAAGGGGACTTACTGGTGCATTTTAGCCTCTCTTTTATTTTTTTTTTAATTTTACTTAAAATAATTCAAGTAAATTAAGTCCTACAACTTATCAAAATTATGACAAATCTCAAAATCCAGAAAGTTGCTAATAAATTAGGATTCAGATTGTCCTCATGAGCTTAGTTCAATTGGTAAAGGACATTGCACATTTGTGCAGGGATCGGGGTTCGAACCCAGTATGCTCACTTATTCACCTTTAAGGGGTGAATTTCTAACCGCTAGGCTACCTGACAAAAAAAAAAATTAGGATTCAGATTTCCGCATTTATAAAATCACATTGTTTCCCGTAATAGTTGATGTTAGCCATCGATTGAACATCCAATACTCAAGACTACATATCATCAAACTAATTACAAATTATACTATCTATTAATTTTAGATTAGACAATTCATATGAATAACTGCATGTCACTTCGAATTTTAGACCTCAACATCCTACTGCTGATGGTGTTTCACAATCACTATTGGAAATGAATGCACATCAAATCCATTTCCAATAAATTATCCACCAATTGGCACCTTGATACACACTTGCAAAATCCGTGTGAAATCATTACCAACATGACCAACCGGGGTGTAACAAATATCTTGACTTTGGACAAATAACATAATGAAATTAATATGTGAACATGTTTTGAGAGTTATATATATTATTTTTCATTTAGTAGTATAGTAGTATATTGTGTTGGAATATTTTATTATATTCCAATAATATTATGTGGGCAAATATCTTTATTAATTATATTAGCTATTTATCGATTATGGGCCTTAATTGATTAGTGGTCAAATTAAGTAAAAAAGCTAATTAGATTTCTATTTCGGTAATTATTTAATTAATTGATATGGGCTCAATATGAGTGGATGTCAGGATGACCCATTTGGGAATAATGGGAACCCTAATGAGTCATCACACTATATAAAGGCTATGGTCCCCAATACCGAACATATCGCATATCGTCTCTTCTCCCCATCTGAAGAGTGCTTAGGGCATAAGGAGTTCTGGTTGAGGAAGAACCACAAGCCGACGGATACTTGTTGTCCGTTTCTCTTTACGTTTCAGGATTGTTATCGAATAGGCTACGGTTTGTTCATATATATTCATCTATCCAGATATTCCTATATTCTCTTAAGCTCAATGAATCAACATGTTGTAGATCCTGTTTATACATATATGCTCATGTATTTTTGGCTTCCGCACTAAAATTACTAAGACTATAGAATTAATCTTTATTAAGAGTATGTCTGTTATTAATATTAAAGTAATTCCAACATATTGTTGTCAGATTATTAATTTGTTGGTATGGTTGGATTTGTGCATATGTAGAGAGGGAGAGATTGTGAGTATCGAGGGGAGAGGGAAAGGGGACAAGAGAATGGTCCAAATTGAAAAGAACTAGAACCAATGCTAATTAGCTTTTGTTTTCCTCTTGTTGCTTTTGTATATACTAGTAGGTTTTTGGGGTAAGCAGGATTTGTTGTTTCTTGTTTTTGTTCTTGTTTGCATTCTTCAATACTACCTTGTTGGATGGATGAAGACCGTTGTGACACATTCACATCAACATACACAGAAATAAGAGTTATTCACTAACTTTGAACATCTAAATCCAAAATGATTTTCTAGTATGTTAGATACTAGAGTGACAGTTTCACACTATTTTGTATCTTGGCTGTTAAAATACAAAAAAAAAAAAAAAAAAAATTTAAATACTTTAATATGTGTCCTTAAGATATGTGTTTACATAACTCATATACTTTAAATACAATTTTTTTTTGTTTTCTTAAATACAAAAAAAATTATATTTTTAAGATCCATGTTAACATTATTCATGATAAACAAAGATACTATTAAGAAATGATGATAAAAAATCATAATTGATTTAAGAGCAAACATAGGATTATGACTACTGTTGAATGAATAGTTATCAATCATCTAGTCTAGTATGTAGTGTGGATTGTAGTAGTTTGGAACATTTTCTTTAAATCACACGAGAGGTTAAAGTCAATTAAGTACACAGTAACACAGGTGTAAAATTTAAGACTGTCTATCCTTTCAAAATGATCTTTTGATTTTAATTAATAAAAAGTCAAGAGCACAATGTGAAATTTGAAGTTTGAAAACAAGCCTCCAATCACTATGCATGTTTACAAATGGGACAAGCCTCTTGTTTTCTTAATTAATTGAAATAAAAAAATAAATGAATCCTTTTTAAGTATCTTTGCCACTTTTATAGATCGAAAAGTTATTAGTATAAGTAATGTATGGATTCATATTTAACTATTTGTGATGAATTGTTTTTTTCAAGCGCAAGCGTTTATTCAGAATGATCGTGCGTAAAACATTTGTAAGTGATATTTTAAGTTCGACGTTAAATCGTAGGGTTGAACATGGAGCGATAAAATATGTAGAGATCAAAAGGAGCATCAACGGCAAAATACCATTCTATTGGGCTGACATTGAGAAAGACATAAGTTACAAGAAAAAATAATATTAGAGATCCCGATAGTCCTGACCATAACTTAAACCCTTTTTAGCTTTCTAATGAGACTAATTATCAAGTCAATAAAATATCTAATTATTAAAGAAAAAATATTTAATTATTTGCATTAATACTATTACAAAAATGGACAATTCAGATAATTTTTTTGGCAAGTGTGATTAGAAGTCTAGTACTATCCAACAGCAACGGTTGACCCCCTACCCCCTGTTAGCATAGTATATGACCTCTGTATAAACTTAGGATTCCAACAGTTGTTTTTCAAGAATATTTGTTTAAACTACATAGTATAATTTATATTTAATTTATTTGACTTATACCTTGGAATGATTCTAGTATTCTACCAAAAACCATGCATATTGAATAATTAATTTGTGTACGTGTACACAAACGCAAGATACTCTCCCAATGAAGATCATGTTTATGCGTGACTTAATGCAATTTAAAATTTAAAAAATATACATACAATATTTAAGCTCTTCTAATTTCTCAATACTATGTCATATGAAATATTTGTTAGAACAAATTATTTTAGAATGACACACACTTTAACTATAATGTTGGATCGGATTTGAAAATTTATTTATATAAATTTTAACTTATCAAGGTAAAAAAGGAAATTGAACCATTTTGTGTATATTTGATATTACGATGATGGCGATTTAAGTGATTTTTTAAAAGCTACCTTCTATAACTTCTGCAAAACTATGAATCAATGTAGTTCTAACATATTAACTGTAATACCAAATATAAGCTTTGTATTATTAAATTGATTATTGAGAAAAAAAAAGACTCAGTAATTAGGATAACACCAAGTGAGACACAAATCTAACTTGCTATAACATGTGTATACTTCTATCTGTCTCTTACAAAACTACCTGTACCAAAAATCAAATTACTCTCTTAACATAATTTTTTTGGTCGGTAAGCAAAATGACAATAACAACTAAAACTCATACACCTAATTATAAGATTCTAAATTCAAATGCATTTGAAGATGTTAAATCTATCAATATTGACATTGTCAGTTGAACTATGATTTATAGAGAACATAAATTCCATTTTAATATGTACTAGCTCAGTTGGCACTTGCTGACTGAGCGGGTATAAGCTGTTGATCAGGAGTTCGATTCTTGGCAGCAGCAAATGTAATATTTTCTTTGTAAATAAGTTGATGGTACTTGTAAATTATCAATTTAAAAAAAAATAAATTTGGGGTGGGTGGGGTAGCTCAGTTGGCACTTGCTGACTGAGCGGGGTGTAGGCTGTTGGTCTTGGGTTCGATCCTTGACAGCAGCAAATGTAGTATTTTCTTTGTAAATAAGTTGGTGGTACTTATAAACCATCAACTTTTAAGAAAGAAAAAAAAAAATAAGAATGGAGCATTTTCATTTTAATAATAATATATGCCATTATTTTTGTTACAAATTAAATTTCAAATCTTAAAAATATATGCATAGCTAGATCTTATACATGCAAAAAATCTATATATTTGGCTTATAGTCATCATTGCATATACTTATTTTCTTTCTTTATTGATAGAATACTTGATTCACACGTAGAATAATGCAAAGAATATATTGTATAATAGTGTGATATTGCTAGCTAATAAAATTTGCTTATTAGAAGAGAGAAAGATGCTTGTAGTGACATAAAAGACAACAACAAGAGTTTTAATTTCTCCATATGTTTAGGTTGGCAATTGATTATCAACAGTGCATTTTAGAAACAAAAAGAGAATACACTGACCCAACCAAAAAACTACATTGAATTTTTGCCTTTGAATCGTTTCAATAAATGGAAACAAAGTGGTACCAACAATGCTCCACCAAACTATAGTCTTTATACTTTTTTCCTTCCCTAGCTAGGCATACAAATTAAAAATAAAGGGACATTACAACTACAACATTGTATGTTTTTGATCCACTTGAACATTTGATGAATGAATTTTGAATACCAACAAATTAAGAAAAAGTGACTATTGAAATGTCACAAGAATTTCGACTAATATGGATTATCCCACATTTACACATTTGAGATATAAAAATAGTTGTTCCATTAAAACCAACCGGTATAAAAAAACTAAAAATTTTAAAAAATTCATTCATAAATTAATTTTGTTATATACTTTTAGGGCACATATTAAACTTCTAAAAATTTTATATGATATAGTTAAAGTGTTTGAAATTGACATTTGATATATTAATTAATTAAACTTTTATGTAGTATATGTATGAACTATTAAGAGACTATATAGACCCCACACTGCAAATTCATGAGTGTGTCTTAAGGTATTGTTTTTATTAGGTTGGCCTTGTTAGTTGGACATACTCTAGGGAAGGCACTGTTCCCTATTCTTGCTCTAAGGAACAAGATAAGTGCAAAAATACAAGTAGATGGTACCCCCCTATGAAGTTTACAACCATAAAATAAATTCACCAAAAAATTTCATCTAGCTTCTTTCTCACCCAACAATTAATCCTTTGTACTTTGTTGTTGTAAAGTTGTGCCCACATCCTAAATGGTCAACTAGGTAGAATATTTCAGAGAATCTACAATTGTCATGAATGACCATATACACATACATCAACAAATTGAGTGTGAAGTAGAGTTCAATAATAGAATCAATCAACTCTGAGCTGTGTGGTCCATTGTTCATATCTTTGGGATGAAATTGTTGAAATTAATTTAAACTTAATTACTAAAAGACATGCTCTACATTATAAAGATTAAATCTATAATCATACTTTAGTGCGGAAGTCAAAACTATATGAGCATGTATATAAAAACTGGATCTACATCATGTTGATTTATGAAGATGATAGAATTTTAAAAATACCTCGATAGATGAATATGAACAAACCGTCTCTTCGTTAGCAATCTGAAACGTAAAGAAAGACGGACAACGAATATCCGTTGGCTTGTGGTTCTTCCTCAACCGGATTCCTTATGCCCTGAATTCTCTTCAGATGGGGAGAAGAGATTATTTGTTGTGTGTCCGGTATATTGGGGACCATAGCCTATATATAGTGTGATGACCCATTAGGGTTCCCATTATTCCTTAATGGATCATCCCGACATCCACTCATATTGAGCCCATATCAATTAATTAAATAATTACAGAAATATAAATCTAATTAGCCTTTTTACTTAATTTGATCACTAATCAATTAAGGCCCCTGATCGATAAATAGCTAATATAATTAATAAAGATATTTGCCCACATAATACTATTGGAATATAATAAAATATTCCAACAATCTCCCACTTGGGCAATATATCGTTATTCTTTAGGTGCGCATCCGAATGCTATTTATCTTTAAATTTCAACTTTACAATCTGGTCCATCTCATACACCAATAATGGGACCGCGCGGCTATCGTCATTAACATATAACGTGACGGAACCTTCGACGACCACCACATCAATGTACTTAACGACATAGATCGATATGGCTGAGTAGCATGGAAATTTCATGCAATGTGATCTTTATATCATGCTTATTTCCAATTGGTCCAACTGAAGTCCTTAGTGAGATCAACATGAAGTTTGCAGATTTAATATTTGCATAAATGATACAGAATTAGTTATTATAATAACCTCAAACTTTATTTTTGCAGAAAACCTTAACAAAATATTCATTTGTATCAACACTAAAGTGAGAACATAACCGAAGAGAAACTCTCACTAATCCAAGACATCATTAGTGACAAAAACCAGATGAAAGACCTTAGGTGTCAAGTCTTCGATTAGTGAGTCAGCTAGCATAAAATTTATCTCTATATGTTCTATCCTTCAACAACTTATTAATAAAAAAAAAACTTTATAAAACAGTTGTTGAATCATTACCTGACTAATCTATGTCACAATATAACTTGAGTTGTCTTTCAAAAATCTTTTACTTTACGCAACCAAGTGACATAGATACTTACAATCATTTCTTGAGTTATGATGTCCATTATATATTAACATCCATAATGATCAGAGTCTAACATACTGATGATCTCCAAATTATTAGATCTTCGATATCTGAACACAAATTATTTTGCTCTCTATAACAATCCTTATGGTTGCTTCATTTTAACAATTCAAATTTTGAAATGTTTAAGTATCTGCCAAATGATCTTATTATATATGCTATTTCCGGATGCATATAATTAAGATCATACATAAGTTTTTCAAAGCTGAAGCATATAGAAAGACATTTTATTTTCTAAATTTCCAGATTTTCTTTTGGGCAATTATTGAGACTTTTAAATAGTCTCCTTTATGATTATAATAATCTCTTAGTTCATTGACTTTCATGTCGAATTTACTTTCAACTTTATTGATACAACTCTTTTGTGATAACCGGATGATACATAGAGAATAATCTCTAAGTATCAAATTTTCTAATACAAAAGAGATGTGTGCAAGAACTTTCGTCACTAAACTTTTGTTAGTTATTTATTGGTTTTGCACAACGATGATATATCACTGTTAACTTAATAAAGTAAAATCGACACATTAAACTAAGAATATAAACATACTCCCACTGAACCTGTATAACCCACAACTCTCTATAATATACATCTCAAAACCTGCACTCTAACAAAATTAATCTCAAGTGTATACTTGGATGAATGTTAGTGAAATATAAAACTACCAGTTCGGAGAATGTTCTCTGAATGGTCTCTGCTGCGTGAGAATTAAACTTAAATGTAAAACAAGTGGTTTGTGTGATGTGTGTTTACAGAAATTAAAGAGTTAAAGGTAAGAGAGATTCACACACAAAAGTTATACTGATTCACCCAAATCCTGGGCTAGTCCAGTCCCCACGCCTGTGAGTTTTTCCACTATAATCTTGAGATGCTACCGATCTCAAATACAAATCTTCTTCTTTGATCTAGACCAAGATCAATAACATTAAGCCCTTCAAGCTTAAAACTACCCCAACCCTACAAGCTAGTAAGGGTAAAACTCAATCAATAGTTACGTATTGACTTGAGCAATCTTCTTTTACAAAGGAGTTTGTTTCGGATGTTTAAGCTTACAAATAAACTCAAACTAGTTTAGAAGCTTATACATAAACTACACTCATACACTCAATAATATTTGATCCAAGAATTGATAAAGAGTTGGAGTGTGAGTGGTAAAATGAAGAGACAAAGATACAACCACTTGAAAGTGAGTTGTGTTGAAAAGTGGCCTCTTAAGATATTTGCTTGTTGAAACTCAAAGGTTGGTTTGAGAAGCAAATACAAAACACTCATATACCAGAAGTATAGATGAGAATGAAAAGCATGAGTGTGAGTGGTAAAAGAAGAGTTTTGTGACTTGTTGAGAAAAACAAGTGTTTAATGATTTGTAGCTTCAACTCTTTCTCTTCAAATGATGCCAACCATGCTATTTATAGATGGAGAGGTTCTTCTGATATTTGAACTTCAAATAT
The DNA here is from genome assembly GCA_954870985.1 of Trifolium fragiferum. Taxonomy (NCBI): domain Eukaryota; kingdom Viridiplantae; phylum Streptophyta; class Magnoliopsida; order Fabales; family Fabaceae; genus Trifolium; species Trifolium fragiferum. The sequence continues at coordinate 965,789 of OX940791.1, read as the reverse complement.
GACAGTTGAGACTATGGAAATAGCCGTTGTGAAAGGGCCAAAACAATCCATTCAAATTTGTACTTTAAGTGAGCCTAGAGAACGTTCTTCTGATGGTCCCTGGCTTATGGAATTGTAGTGATGTCATAAATATCCATTGTGCCAGCTGTTATGAGTTGTTTTCTGAGCATATGAACGTTGTAAAACAATAGCCCATGTGTGGAAATAGTTTGGCACAACTTTGGATAAGATTGTAGCTTGTAGGCACAAAATCTGGGAGACCATTGGGAGACTGTACTTCAAATGAAGGAGAATAATACCTATGTGATCAAAGAGCTGTTGCAAGTTGTCTTGCAGCTGTAAATTTCCAGAAAAGATATAGAGTAGCTCCTGTTCATGTCCTTACAAGTACATATGATATTATATTTTATGAATTTGCATGTGAGAATGTTACAAAGTCTCTTTCACCCTTGTACTACACCAGCTGGTTTTTGCAAGCTGTTCTGAACTTGTTACTGCATTTCTATTGGTCTAATTAATACCAATAATTTCTCATGAGAGAATCATAGGCCTTGGCAAGAGATGTGTTCATGTAACTTCTTGAATATGACAAGAGAATGTTCTCTAGTCATAATTCATTTGTTGCCTTAAATGATTTATTCCGCTGTTATGATTCTTGAAATAACTCCTATATAAAAGTTCATTCTTGTCTTGTACCAAGTTGACTTATGGAAAAAAGTGATTATCCTTGAACACGCAAACTTGGGAGACCGTTCAGAGATCGTTCTCCTGACTTATAAATATTTCAACTTTTGAAATGATTTCTTCTTCAAAGTTGATTCTTGTAATTTTGCTGAACTTATATGAATGCCCTTGAGGGAAATGGACATGCTCATGATGGGAACATTATTTCATAAGAGTTGATAATATTTCTTTCTTTGGTTAATCAACTTTGAAATCTTTTGTTGTTGCAAAACTTTCCATAATTTCTCTTTTATGTTTTGCACACATTGTTGAATGTTCATTGAGTATCTTTGAGATGATTTAGTGGAGGCGTGAGTGTACTCATCATGAGGATTATCATTTTCTAGTTTAGAGAATGATAAAAATGTTTATGCCTTGTGCATAAGCTCCTTTGAAAACTCATGGAAGATCATTCTCAAACTTTCTCATCTGGAGAAGCTTTGATAAGATAAAACTTTGAGTAGGTTTTGACGATCTTCAATATATGCATCATTCCAATTGATGTTAATTGTAGTAGTAAATCTTCAAAGTATGTAACCAAACTCAACGTGAGTTTTGACATAATAACATCAAATATTTTCTTGGGTAGCTTGTGATGCAAGTTTTTCCATCTTGATTCTTCAACTATGATCTTCATATTCTTCCTTGAATCTTCAATACTCATTGTGAACTTTGTGATGATGAGGAAGACTATTAATCATAAAAGTCACTTTGTTGTTAAACATTCCCATGAAACCTTTTATGCTTCAAACAACATCCTTTAAAAATCTTCATGAAGCTTGTGATGCTACTTTTGTTATCATCTGATGCTACTTCAAATCTTTCATTGCTTGAGTATATAAAGTGCACTTGTTGATGTGAGTGATCTCTAGCTCATCCACTTTTGTCAATATCTATCTTTCAACAAAAACTCAAGTGCAAACATCAGTAGATCACCATTCATAAAACTTAACATTTATTCCATAAGGTTTGTTGTCATTAAAACATATATCAAAAATGGGTTTTGCCTCAACATACCATATCTCTCCCCCAAACTCAATATCTTCAAGAGACTTTGCAGTTCATGTCTCAAAATGTTCCTTAACTTGGGACCAAAGTTTATATTTCTCAAAATTTTCAACAATTCAAGATTGTCACAAGTCATAACTGAATTGACTATACTGATATTTAAATTTAAAAGACAAATTAAATCCCTCATTTTAAAAATAATAATAAAGAATTTATAACATTAAAGCAAAAACTTAATTCAAATAATGATTCACCAAATTGTCTTTTAAATATAAACATTATTAGTAACAACAATCTAACAAATAGATGAAAAATCATTAATCTTAACCGACTTATTTCCCCTCTAGATTGATGTGTCTTTCAACATCATTGGATATTTGTCGGTCTAGATCCATTTTCTTATTGTTCTTTATTTGCCATTATCATTTGAGGTATTTACCTAATGAGCACTCCTTTATTTTCTCTTGCTCCATCATTTTCATCATTGCATACTTTATGAAATGATCTTATTAAAGAATCATTTATAACTTTATTGGTTACGACTAATTGTGCAAAGAGAACATTAAAACCTAAATTTTCGACAAATTCACCTAATTGTCGAAACCACAACTCTTTAGCAAGATTAAATAATTACATGATATGCTCCTGATATTTTATTTGCTTAACTATCTTAATGAAATGTCATCTCTCTAATGAGAGCTTGTGTTTTGCCTTATTGCTTTAGAAGAACTTTAGTTTAAGCAAAGAAAAACATGACAAAAATTACGTCATTCGAAATAACACCTCTAATGTCCCTGGAAATTAAAACTTTATGATCACGCGACCTTTATGATTAGGAGTATATTCACTTTATAAACTTGATTCTCACTTTAAATTTACTGATTCTGAGAGATTTGAGTTCCTCCATCCTTATCAAAGGTCTAGATCCAAGAACGTAATGTTCTTATATTCCCGAGAGTTAGAATTTTAAGAATTAAAATTCTAACACGATTTTGGAGATACATAAACTATATTTGTTTATAGAGAACCGAAAAAATACCAATCAAAATATCTAGCGCATCATCAATGTCAAGCCCTTAAAATTAACATCAATTGCTAGTGATATTTTGATACAATGATCAAACACTGACAATTAATATTGATGAATAATAGTCCTCATATTGTCACATGTTTACAATTATATGTGCAAATGTAATCCACTAAATACTTACATGGATTCACAATAACACGACTTTATTATACATGTTATAACACCCCAAGGATAAATCTAGAATAATCTTGGAATATTATTATCGATAACAGAAATTCATTATTATTACAACACTGTTTGATGCACACGCAGGTGCCAAATACAAGAGAGTTCAGGAAAACAACAGCGGAAACAATGATAAACACGATTAGATAATAAGAAAAGCAAGAAAATCTAAAATGCGATCCTCCAAACTGCAGCAGCGATTCCAAGACCAACGCTTACCTATTCAACCTGTTTGCCTGAAAAAAAATAATAGGAGTGAGGTGAGACTACTAAGTCTCAGTGGGTCCTACTACCCTCCTAATGGCTACTAAGCCGGGGCACCTAATCAGTCATGTCATAACCATTATTCATAACATATATATTTCATAAACAATAATATAGGTGTATCACAAAATTAATCTTGTTCGTTTTAAACCGCAAACCCTCTAAGGTGAGCACGTCTCAGGGGTTTGCCTTATCCGCGAGCAGAAAGCGCTCCGGCATAAAGCTCACATAAGTTTTCTAAATGGATCATCTAAAACGAAGTCCACACTGATCACATGTTCATGAAATTAATTCGACTGATCACTAAATTCTTAACATGCTACCAATAATTCCCAAGCCCGGGGTGCATACAACATTCTAAATTTCTTAAGTTCTTACCCTAAGAGTTCAACTGTAATTGACCTCCTGTTTACATCAATGTATTTACGTTTCTGCAAAATAGCAATCTTTAACGAGGATATAAAACGAGTGCTTCATTTATCGTTTGAAAATAGGAAAATAAGTCATTTCTGGGCTTACTCGCTACGGCGAGTTACCAAGCTCGCCTTGGCGAACTAGCAGGTAATGGCCTAAACAACTCGCTAGGCGAGCAGATGCTCGCCATGGCGAAGTTCTTCAGCCCAGAACCTGGAGCTCGCCATGAAGGCTCGCTAGCAACTCGCTATGGCGAGTTAATGCAGAAATGCCTCTGTTTTGCGAAAATCATCAAATTTTACAATTAACACCTACAATCCTCATGTAAGAAAGTGCAGAAACATTAATTAATCGATATAAAACAGAATAGCATGAAATTTGGGAGCTAATTTCATACATACAGTTATTTTCCTATAATTCCTAAGTTTGCATGCATATTCATAATTTAGGGAAACTAGCTAAACTAGCCTAAAGAACTCACCTGGTAACTGAGCTTTACTCTTTAACTAAGCTCTACACAGCTACTGCACTCCCAGCAAGCCCCACGAACCCCAGACCAAGAAATGGAAATTTGAGCACTTGAAACCCTCTAAACTTTGCTCTAAGAATTTGTAGTTGGTTTGATGATCAAGGAGCTGAATATTGCTGTTATATATAGTGAACCCTCCGAGGTATAAACAGTACACGAATTTTGGTTGTCTTTGGGTGCATGCAAGGCCATTGGATGAAGAATAGGTGAAATGAGGGTTGTTGTTGTTACTTGGCATGTGAAGCTCTAGGGAATCAATGATTCAGTACTGACTTAGTGGAGATGGGAATCTCTGATGAAACTACTGTTATGGGCTGGTGCTAGCAAAAAAAGGCCAACATAGGAAATGGAAATTGATTGGAGAATTTGGAAGTTTGTTATGTTGTTGTTGGTGTCGTGTGAGAGGGAAGGAGATAATGAGAGAGAAGCTTGCTCAGTTTTGCTGAATTGATTAAGAAGGGTGTGAATGAATTGCTTGCATGAGTCTAAGAGTTTAACTCTTGAGTGGAAGAGTGAGTCACACTAGAAGGTGTGGTGTTGGCTTGACATGAAAAGGGAAGGGTGAGTCATAGGGAGGGAAAATTGAATTCTATTTTGTGTTAATTAAATCAAACTCATGAGATTAGTGTTTTAGGTGTATAACTTAGGTATAGATAATTTCCCAATTAACCCATAATACACTCAATCACTTGTTTAATTAAATTAACCAACTCTAATTAATTCTAATTTAGATTGATTTATTCTAATTAAAATTAATTAGACAAATTCAGAAATTGAGGATGTTACACATGTCAATAAGTTATTATAGAGACATGTAAAACAATATCTGTAAATTAAAAGACTAACAAGATACTAAGCGCACCATTAATCCTCAATCTTTGGATTGTAAGAATTAACTACAAGCGGTATTCTCAATACAATGATCAAACATTGGTGATAAGTCATGTCAAATAATAGTCACGTTTGCGCATCCTATTATTCACATGGTAAATAACTTTATAATCACCACACGTTTACCATCACAAGTATGCAATTATCCGGTCAAGTTGTGCCTTCCTTGGGGCCGACGACAACTCACATGGATAATTTCACACTACATGCTTTTGTAAGTTCAATTGAATAAAATTTATGCAACAGAGGTTACTTGGGCAACATGTTGTTTCAATCAACTCAATCGTCATTACTAGACAATTTAATAAATCGAATGTATATGTATATAATTATTTAGTCAAACTGTGTTTACCTTTTGACAGACCCAAATAGCTTGCATGAACGATTTTATACACCCTTCTTGTGATTTCAATTGAATTAAATCTAGACAACAAAGGTTACTTTGGCAACTTGTTGTTTCAACCAAGTCAATCAAAATCACCTGACAATATATTAAATCAAATGGGAAAAGTCTTAAATTTACAAAGCACTACCCACCAAATGTAGGTCACATTCCTTTATGATGTCCCTTCATAATCATATGATTAACTGACATCCCTTAATGTGAGAACAAATTCTAACCACCAAACTAGAATTGACATGAAATATAACCGAAGAGCATAACAAAAGAAATTATTGTAGAAACTTAATAACAATAAATTCAAACATCATAGTCATGCTACAAACCAAATATTTAATTTTAAATAGAATTAAATCTTTATATATACCAAAGTATATTCATGCCACGATTGATTCACATATACCGAATGATTCTTTAAATAAATAATAAAATTCTATAACCGTATTTTCCAAAATAGAAGGAAATCAAAACTTTATATATCTTTAATTAAACAAATAATTATAGAATTTATATTTTCCTAAAATTTAAAGAATCAAAACTTTAATTTTGTACATACCAAAATAGATCAAAATATTTTGAGAATCATTATTAATTGCTATTTAACTGCAATTGACCTTCTACAAAAATATATATAATAACTATATATATACAAAATCTTTATATACCTTAAATCTCAAAGTAAACTTTAAATACAAAATTAATGTGAATCAATCTATAATTTCAAATCAAATATAAATCCTTATTTTAAGCAACAAACTTTATAACTAAAGTCAAATAAAAATTTGATTTGAAAACTGAATCATCAAATCAAAATCCTTATTTTAGAAACTAATCTTTATGAATAAGTAAAACTAAAAATTTGATTTGAACACAGAAAATAAACCGAAACATTAACAAATAAATCAAGATCCAAATCTTTAGTCGCTAATAGCATTTTCCGGATAAGTACAAAAGCATACCAAACTTTATAAACAAGTCAAACTAAATATTTAACTTAAAGAACAAATTAGCCGAAAATCACTGGAACTTTATTTTCCAAACATTCCCGTAATTGATCTTAATCAATACCATAAATTAAGATCATCAAATATTTGAATGAATGAAAATTACTTTTATAAAATTATTTCTTTATAAATCAACCATATAAAAGGATCTAAAACTGAATATGGTACACATACTGTGACCGCCATATATATATATATATATATATATATATAGTCACATGTGCAAAAAATGATTCATGATCATGACAATATCCAAAAAAATAAAAAAAATACCAGTGAATCATAACATTAAACGCATACTTGAAGTTTTAATTTTGGAAAGCTTGAAACCAATATAGCACTTTCACGCTATATTTCTATAACTTGAATTGGTTGATAAACATACCATAAAATAAATTATCATAAATCAATCTCAATAAATCATACATGAAGAAATCTGATACCATTTGTTGGAATTAATTTAAACTTAATTACTAAAAGACATGCTCTACATTATAAAGATTAAATCTATAATCATATTTTAGTGCGGAAGTCAAAATTATATGAGCATGTATATATAAATTAGATCTACATCATATTGATTTATTAAGATCATAGGATTTTAGAAATACCTCGATAGATGAATATGAACAAACCGTCTCTCCGTTAGCAATCTGAAACGTAAAGAAAGACGGACAACGAATATCCGTTGGCTTGTGGTTCTTCCTCAACCGGATTCCTTATGACCTGAATTCTCTTCAGATGGGGAGAATGAGATTATTTGTTGTGTGTCCGGTATATTGGGGACCATAGCTTATATATAGTGTGATGACTCATTAGGGTTCCCATTATTCTTTAATGAATCATCCGACATCCACTCATATTGAGCCCATATCAATTAATTAAATAATTACCGAAATAGAAATCTAATTAGACTTTTTACTTAATTTGATCACTAATCAATTAAGGCCCCTGATCAATAAATAACTAATATAATTAATAAAGATATTTGCCCACATAATACTATTGGAATATAATAAAATATTCCAACAGAAATTCTCATACATTCTTCTATCCATTCAAGTTAGGAGTGGTAAAGGAATGAATTGGATTGAAGATAATCATTATAATAATTTAAGCATTTGTTAGATTCTGCTGTGTCAAAAAATTGGATTTTGTTTGAAATAGATTGAATATAATTGATTTATATTTGAATTTTTAAATATATTCTTATTAATTTAGTGTATGTTGGTACCATTTTTAAAGTAACCAAAATTAACTTTAGAGGTGTATAATTAATTCTAACATGTTTGATTTCTCTAAAATGTAATTGATTTTATCTCTAAAATTGATTTTATTTAATGCTAGAAGTTGTAATTTTTGAAATCCATAATTAATTATTACATTCAAATTTAATTTTAATCAAAATCAAATTTATAAATATTACATTGTGGAAACTTAGAATTTTAGCTTTAAAGTGCACTCAAATTGAAGTTTAAATGGATTTTTTTTAAGTAATTCAGTAATTAGATTAATATAATTTAAATGTGAAAAAATAGAAAATTTAATCCTCCAATAATATTTTTAATAGTTCACAAATTAGCTAAAGACAAATTGATTGGAGTTTTATTATAGCCAAACACCAATTATTTGTTTGAGTGTTTGACCACCATGGACGCTTAATAGCAGTGCACGCCTTGAAACCAAACTTAGTAAATCTATATTGAAATATACTAAAAAGAAATGATCAATAATTCATCTATTTAATAAAAACTATATTTATCTTTACCGCAATAAATTGATCAAAGTAGTAAGAGTTTTGGTCCCCTTAAACATGTAATTAGGAGTTTTTTTTTTTTTGAACGGCTAAATTTTATTAAAAGACAGCTCCTCCACAAGAAGTGAAAGGAATTGTCGAGGAAACATACAAACAAAGGTAACGTGATATAACACAATTATCAACACCAAATCAAACATCCAAACCACCCCTACACCAATATTGATTCACTAAACTCCCTTAGAAAACCCCTACCCGACCCTAGGAAACACCACTTGGCTCTAACTTCCGAACTCGAATTAAAATTACTCGGCCCATCAGATCCCGAGAGTAGCTCCAAAAGTGAGAGGTTGAGGGACTCCGGTAGTCAGAGAATCGACAGTCAACACCTGATGCAAAAGAATTCACCCAGATACCAGAGACCTGCAAGTCTCAACAGACTTGAACACCCCTCAGCGGCTCCAAGAGTCCTGCAAATCTCACCAGATTTGAAAATGGTCAGAGACTCTTGTATCAGAGAGAATCCACTCACACTCGGCCTTAACCATCCAACATCACTCCCACACCAAATCGTCCTGGAGGTACGATAAAGCAACATCATCCATCAGCATGGAGAGTCTACGTACCTCGCCCTTTCAGACGCGACAGAACAAGAACCAAGGCCAAAAAAAAAATTAGGAGTTTGATTCATGGTTCATGCATATGAAAATAAATTCTGTTAGAAGGGGAGAATTCACTATGCCCCATAGGCTCTCCAACGGAGATTAGTTGTCACTAACGACGGTGGATATTTCGTACCAATATCATATAAAAAAAAAAAAAAACCTCTTTATCTTTTACAATTTTTATTAGATGGATATATACTCTTTGTCGCTAAGAACGTCTCTCTCTCAAATTCAATGTTTCTTTATGTTGTGTGTGATGTTTAATTTCTTGGAAAACAGGTTACCTAATACCAACCAAAATAAATTTTTTGTTGCATGCAGTCTCGAATAATATTAATAGCTCACAGTTGTGCTTAGGAGGATGTGGCTGTGAAGGTGCAAAAATCATCATAAAACGTATTTTCTTTGATTATATGTTTTATGGGCGTAATTTGTTGTTTTGAATTGGTTAGGGATTTCATGTGTTTTACTTAACAATTCATATAACCATGCAATTCAATTTTACTAACTCCGATCCTTTCCAACTTCCAAGCCAAAGACAAGGCTTCAAGTGATTTGGATGGCGTGTGTATGATTTTTTACGGAAATAGTAAAAAGCTAGACTATTTGAACAAAAAGAAGACTCAATAATATATACTGTTAATAAGGTGAAACTACACTTTTAATGGGGTGAAAGCAAAATTTCACGATTTCAAATATCTTCTAAGCCAATTATGGACACACCTATTCGACTGTGGTTTATTTTATTTTAGGCTTTAATGCAGTTTTGGTCCTCCTATTTTAAAAAATTTGGATTTTTGATCCCTTATTTTAAAAACCAGCTTTTTGATCCCCCTATTTGTGTTTTTTCTGAATTTTGGTCCCCATCTCAATTTGATCAAACTTTTTGCTAATGTGTCAAGTTCATTAATGAGGTGGCAGTACATTCATATTTCCATGTCATTATGTATTTTTTAAAATCAATTTTTTATATATATATATTAAAACAATAAAATAAATAATTATAAAACAAAAACAAAAACAAAATTATAAAAAGGAGGAAAACGCATAAACAAATGGAATTTGGAAATTTACAAAAATTCCCAAATCATGGAACCCTAAGTTCCCAAATTCTGCCTTTCAATTGATCTCTCAGAGTCGATCTCTCAATCTTCATCGATTTCTCTTTTCTTCATCGTAGCCTTCTTCCCTCTCAGTCTTCAACATCTTTTTCGATTTCTCTTCTATCCTTCGCAGCAAGATTCAATTTCTCTTCTTTTCTTCGATTTCATCCCTAAGGGTGGGGACAAGGTGTTAAAAATTATGGTTTGTGTAGAAGAAACTCTGGTTTATTATAAATTTAGTGTTGTTAAAAATTCCGATTTAGGCAAAATTCTACTTTGTTAAAAATCTTGATTTATTAAAATTCTGGTTTAAGAAAAAATTCTGGTTTGATGTTGTATGTCTGAGACAACAGAAACAAGAATTGAACAAGAAATACCTTGTTGGGTTTTTGGGTTTTACGTAATGATTTTGATGAATTATGAACTGGATTTTTTCCTTGGAGATAAAGAAGATGAATGTTGAAGAAAAACCGTGGAGTGAAATTTTCAATGGTTTCAAGAAGTGAAAGATTTTATGGTACTAGTGTTTATGCAACAAATGCAAAGTTTTTTGAAACTGGAAATTTTCATGAGATATTAATAAAGTGTGGTGTTGAAGATGAAGGATCAAAGAGTAACCTGTGGTGTTTGTTTATGGATAAGAAGATGGTGTATAAAGTTATGAGATTAAAGTGGGATTTTCGTGGGAATCAAAGGATTTTTGTGGATGGTTTAGTTGTTGATTTGATGTGGGATTTATTATTTAATTAATTAATTATTTTATTGTTTTACTATTTTTAAAACAAAATATTTAATTTAAAGAAATACATAATGACATGGAAATATAATTGTACTGCCACGTCATTAATAAACTTGACACGTCAGCAAAAAAATTGACAACATTGAGATGGGGGACCAAAATTCAAAAAAAACTAAAATAGGGGATCAAAAAGCTGGTTTTTAAAATAGGGGAACCAAAAGTTCAGATTTTTTAAAATAGGGGGACCAAATCTGCATTAAAGTCTTTATTTTATTTTTCTTTTTTGGGTTTGCTTTAATTTCTTTTGCTTTTTTATGGTATTTTGGAATATGTTTTTGGTTAGGATAAATTGTTTTATTCCTAATGACTTCTCTATAACTTTTATATATTGTTAATCTTTCTTCTCTTTTATTGTGTACCCTGTGATAAAAACTTTAAACAACAGCCATAGAACAAACAAACAAAAAGGTAAAAGGTAAACAGAAAGAAGAACATGAAAACAAACAACATTGCAATGACAACCATTGTTCTAAATAATCAACCTTATGTATCATGATATCTTTCTCCTATGTCCTATAATAACCACTCTCTTAGCTAGAAGTGAGCAACTATAGAATCTGTTCCTTATTTTTTTTTTAAATTTTATTTTATAGCTAATGGATTTTATTTTATTTCTTTATTTTGTTGTACATTTGCTTTTGCATGGGATTGAGGACTTTTGTTGCTCAGTATTCCTTGTTTCATGGGAAAGAAAAGAACCTTCCTTAATCTTAACACTAAAATTAGGAATTTAATTAATCTTAGGTGATAAGCTCTGACCAAAGCATTTTTAAACATTGATATAGTTAAAAGCATAAATTCAAATTACTATGTTGCTCATAGAATGCCAGCAAGTAATTTCAAAATGATGAATCGTTCTGAAGAATTTGAATTCGATGTTATTAAGAGAATAATAAATAACTAAAACTTTACTTCGCGATAGACCCATTTTTCATGAATTAGATAATTCACACCAAAAAAATAGAAAAGCACGAGATAAACACTTTTGTTACTATAGCATCCAAAATTAGACTTTGTAATATTCCTACACTATTACATTGTAAACACTTGTCTCAAGATTTCCAAACGTTTCGACTTTTTCTTTTTCGAGTGAATAATGATCATTAATATAAGGGTTTTGCTAACAAGTGCACCTAGTGCACTCTTTAATCATACTATTTAAAGAAGTTTTTTAATCAAAAAGTTAAACAACACAATTTACAATGCATTGACTTTATAAATTTTTATCAAAATTTTATGCAAACTTACCATTTAATGGGCTTAAAGAGTGCACCTTTAGCATTTGCCTTAATATAAAATAATATAAAGTGTCTTGCCACTTACAGAATCATACTAATCGAAAAATATTATGGAGTACACAACAAATTATAAACAAAAAAACCTAATTGACACAAGTGCACAAAATTAAAATATAGGGTTAATAGGCTTTTACCCCCTGCAAAGTAGGCGAGTTTTGCGTTACCCCCTGTAATTTTTTTTTTTGAGATTACCCCCCTGCAAAATTTATTTTTTTGATTTACCCCCCTTTTGCTGACGTGGCAGGCAAAAAAAACTGAATAACCGATTTAAAAACAACACTTTTTATATCGGTTGAACAAAATAACCGATTTAAAAAGTGCATTCAAGAGGGTAAATCAAAAAAATAAATTTTGCAGGGGGGGTAATCTAAAAAATAATAATTACAGGGGTAAAGCAAAACTCGCCTACATTGCAAGGGGGTAAAGACCTATTAACCCTAAAATATATTATTCCTTTTTCTTTTTACTTTTAGGAAATATATTAACCCTTTATAATCAACTAACTTAGGATAGTGAGGAGTTTCATATGATTTATGGTGGTGGATCAATGTTTGAAAATGATTTAAAAAATTATTCAACAAATGACAATAATTCTTATAATTAAAACTTCACAGTATTACTCGTTCTCACACACAGAATCGGATTTAATTGGTGTTGGTTGGCAAAAAACACGAAAAGTAAATATTTTTTTTTTTGAATCGGTTAAATTTTATTAAAGAATAATTCATCAACAAGAATTATAGGAATTGTTGAAAACGTATAACGAAGGGTAAAGTGATACAACACTTTAACCAAATAACATTACACCAAAACAGCACCCCAAATCACCCCTACACCAATAAAGATTCACTAAGCCCATCAAAGAAACTCCTATCCAACCCTAGGAGACACTAACTTCCGAACTCGAAAAACCAACCTATATACTTCTATATAATTGTAAAAATTCAACATATGTATAATTAAATCAATGTCAATCAAATCATTGATTCATTCATAAAAACACGAAGGATATTTTTTTTTTTAACATGTGGTACAATATTAATCATCATTGCAATTTTAAATAATTTTTAAATAAATCAATAAGAATTACGAAATCACATGAGACACTTCTCCATTCTATAGCAATTGTCTTTAATTAAATTCTTTTATGAACTTTGTTTCTAGCAATTGTCTTATTTGTATTATAAGGTGTTGACATATTTTACTAGTTAATTTACTTGAGTAAGAACTTTAAGCCCAAATAATAATGAGCAAATTAACATCATATCATATCATATGAGAAAATACAAAAATTGCACGAACGCAAGGGGATAACTATAGAATGTAGGACACTACTTAGGTACCATGTGAATAAAATTGTAGAGGCAGATAATGATGCCATTGGCATTGGCACTGGCAGCACATTCATGTTCATGTACCCATAAATGGACCAAAGTAACTTAGTGACAAAATAAAAGAAAATAAATAAGGTTGAAAAGAAGAAATCTTAAGCATGTGAATTATAAGACTTGTCAACATCAACCCCAATCTAACATATAGGAGTGTTTCTTACTTTTTTTATCTTTTTATAATGTAACTTACTGTATTTAAGTTCAATTTATGCGTATTGGATTCTATTTTCCCTTACACGTGACTAAGATTAATTTTAGATCAACTCTATCAATAGATTCTTCATACACGAGGAAGTGACAAAATAAGGTAAAGTCTACATTTCATTATACATTCTTTTCCTTTATTTTTATTTTTTGGATGAATCATAATTTCTTTTCCTTTATTTTTATTTTTTGGATGAATCATAATTTTATTTTATCTAATGCTACTCAAATTTTAGGTTAGCTTGTTTTTGAATTTATATAAATTACCATAAAGTTTAATTCCTTTTTTAAAATGGTTAAAAGAAAATGTATTAACTACAAATTTCTAATTACCACAAAGTGTGCACAAAAATAAAAGTCAAAAAGTTATTTTTACCATCCCACCCATTTTCTCGTGCGTCATGCGAATTTACCAAAATATCTTTTTTCGCTGCTTAGATAGTGGATACACCTCCAAAACATCCTATTAACGGATAAGTAACAACATATATGTAATGTAAATTGTTGTCATTTGTTAACGGTCAACACACGACACCTTAACCTTAAATAGAGGTGGGAATATGTCAGATCGGCCTACGAAGTCTTAAGGCCCAACCTACATAGGTTCAGGTCAGGCAACCTATTTCTTGAAATAGAACATGTCAAGGCTTTTTTATAAGCCTATTTAATCAAATAGGTCAGACCGCAGACCATTAAAAAAGTCTTATTAGCTTACTAAGTCGGCCTATTTAAGTTAATATTAATACTTTTTTAACAATCTTATTATTTATATATTAAAATTTATACTTTCATTAAATTATATATTTATTATATTTTTCAGTAGTTCAAGTTTATTAATCTACATTAGTTTTTCATATATATATATATACATATAAATGTATTATTATATACTAGAATTGAATTATGATGATATATATAGTTAAGTTCTCTAAAATATCATGTTAAATATCAAAAGGACGTTGGTTTATTAGTTCATAAGCATTTTTTTAAAAAAATATAATTATTTATTTAAATATGTTCATGTAAAATTGACTTTTAAACAGGCTAATAGACCATGTTAGACTTTCAAAAGACCAGACTCAAACCTAAAAAATAAGCTTGTGATAGGCCATAAGCCAGACTCAGATCTTCTATTTTTTGACAGGCTTGGCTCAAAATTGGCAAAGTCTAACTCGACCTAGGCTACTCCCACCTCTACCTTAAACCAACATCTAACTTGAATTTCAAAATTATCAACAATCAACTAAACCTTAAAATCTTTATTATAAGAAAAATGATTATTGCCAGCCTTTCATTTCAACCAAATAATATATAATTAAATTATCTAAAAGTTACCATCGAGTTTCAAGTGACTCGCATGAAGACCACAAAATTGAATAACCAACTGTATATCCTATGAAATTTTATCTTTCCACTCAATGACTTCCCTCTAAAATTTCATTTTTGCCTTTGAATACAAATTTCGAAACGGGTTTTCCGAAGTTTTTCTAGTTCAAATTTGAAAAAAATTCAGAAAACATCTTTTGAAATTTTTATTAAAGGAATTTTTTTCGCAAATCGTGTTCCAAAGTTTTAAATCAAGGACAAAAAAGGTTACTTGGGTGTATAAAAGAAATATGAAGGGTGGAAAGAGAAAATTTCCATTTTATTTACATCCATTCCACTTTTAATTCAAACCAAATTAATTCGGTTAATTTTTAATTTAGTTAAATTTGGCTTATGGGTTTTGTATTAAATGACAAAGATGGGCTGAGGTGAGGTGCAGAGTTTTGCCATAATGCTATATAAATTTTAATCTTGTCTCCTTTCTCTTTTTTTTTTATTTATTTTAATTACTAGCAATTTTTAACATGTTTTCATCTTTATAAAATTACAATGCACGCAATTATCATGCTATTATGAAAGAACATAAGTACTAATGGGAGCTCTCCAGACTGATCTTATAATTCTGCTTCCCCTTCTTATGTACAAGGGGAGCTCTGTCCAGAATGATGTTGTTGTTGTCTTATTAGTACTAATGAGTTTGTCAGCTAGGTGATTAATGGCGAGTTTGTATGGTTCCTTCCCCGCATCAAATGATTTAATGTAGGCAACATTGTCTTTGTATATCTGGAAGTGCTTTTCTTGCTCACAATTATTCTTATAAAACTTTTGATATTTTCCCCTCCATAGTTCGAATCTTTCTGTTAGTGATAACGATTCATCATCCTTTAGATCTGGGATCCAACACATACACATTACTAGATGTATTTTTATCATTGCATGAATATATTTGTTTTTGCCCATCAAGCCTGTGACAATATTGTAAGAATATAAATTTGTCTTTCATTAAATAATACTTATACAAGTATATATTGACTAAACTATTTAAAAGCTAATATAACACATAATTAGAACAAATATATTGACTAAACTATTTAGAAACTAACAATACATAATTAGAACAAATCAATGTACCTAAATATAGACAGACAAATTTGTTTTTATTCTATTATTCCCCTTCAGTCGGAGCGAAAGGTTTACGAACACAGACCGTCTCTGAAGTCCTGAAACAGTATTAAAGGAATAACTTTAGCAAAAATATCTACAATTTGATATTGTGAGGAGGCGTGAAGAACAACATGAACACGAACTACATTTTCTCAAACAAAATAATATTTATTTGAATTGCCTAAGAGATGGATGACAATTGAAGCTATAAATTTTCAATTTAAAAGAACATTGACAAATTGATGAAAACAAACGCCAATAATACCTCTATTTATAAGAATTCAAGATTTCTAACTACTAAATTACTCTTTCTTTTTCTTTTTTATAATGAAATCTAACTACTAAATGAATACTTACTAACTAAATAATATTGTAGAAATCAATAAAATAGATCATGGCAATAACTAGGATTCTGAAATAATTATAAAACATTTGGTCCCAAAAAAATAATATCAATATAAAGATTTTTTTTGTAAAACTAAAAAAAAGCATATATTTTATTGATCACAAGATTTGGTAAAAAATAAAAACATAATATCAAGATATTATAAGATTTTTATTTTTTTTGTAAAACTAAAAAAAAAGTATATATTTTATTGATTACAAGATTTGGTAAAAAAAAATAAAAAATATCAAGATATTACAAGATTTTAATGGCTATTACATTAGATGAAAGCAAGTTATTATTACTCGAATAATTTAAAAAGGACATTTCTTCTTGATTGTATCCTTCCGGTGGCTCGTGTAATTTAAAGAATATGTAAGTCATCAAAATTAAAGATGAAATAAGTAAGTGGACCAAATGTAAAAGCATATATTTTATTGATTACAAGATTTGGTAAAAAAAAATAAAAAATATCAAGATATTACAAGATTTTAATGGCTATTGAAAGCAAATTATTATTACTCTAATAATTTAAAAAGGACACTTCTTCTTGATTGTATCCTTCTTGTGGCTCGTGTAATTTAAAGAATATGTAAGTCATCAAAATTAAAGATGAAATAAGTAAGTGGACCAAATGTAAAAAAAATTCAATAGAGGGAGTGCAAAACAAAATACAGAAATAAAAATTTAAAATTGCACACTTTATAAGTAGAGATTAAAACTGCATTTAACCAAAATTTAATTTAGATCAAATTCATATTTGAGGAGAAAAAATAAGCTTACATACAACTTATATTTAATTTTCCCTCTTATGATTCAAAACTTTTCATTCTTTCTTCCTTAACTAGCTTAATAGTTAAGTGTGAGTGTAACTAAAAAACCCTCCATAAACCCTAAATTTCTGATCAATCATCATGTTTTCTTGTGGACCGAAGAAGAAGAACAATGCGAGAGATCAAATTCGAACTCCAACAGCATTAGATTCTCCGGTTACTCCTTCACCTCACCGCAGATCTCCCTTCAACGATAACAACAACGCCATTCCTAATCGTCCTTCCACCGGCACTCCTGCTCCATGGACCCCTCGCTTATCTGTACTCGCTAGGTTTCGATTCGATTCAATTTGAATTCTGTTTCTTCATTTTCTCATTCGATGATTTTGATTGTTTTGTATTTGTAGGGTTCCTCAGGTGAATAGAAATGGAAAAGAGGATAATAATGATGATCCAATTAAACCTGTTTTTGTTTCTGAATTTCCACAACTTGTTTGTGATGAACAAGCTACATCTTTGCACAAACGAATTCCATGTGAGAAGAATTATTGCATTTATCGCTTTTTTTTTTTGTTTGAATAAATCAGGGTCTGTTTGGATTGACTTGTTTGAAGTTATCTACCGACATAAGTTTTGTGAACTTATGTAAATAGCTTACAACAATTTATAGCTTATGAAAACAGCTTATGACTTGTTTCTGCTAATTTTCATAAGTTCTCTAATATAGCTTATGAAATCAGTACATAGCATGTATAAAAACAATTTATCTTTTGCTATAAAAATAGCTTATGTAAACTTATACATAAGCGCTTGTGCTACAAGTTGCAAATAAGTTATTTATCTAAACAGGCCCTTAATTTGCAACTTATATAGTATAAGTGCTTGTCTTAATAAGTGCTTATATGTATAAGCTATTTCTGTAATGTATAAGATATTTTTGTAATGAAAGATAAAATAAAGTTAAGTTGTTTTTGTATAAGCTATAAGTTGTTTTCTCTGTATGGATTGACTTATTTTTTTTGATTGACATAAGTTTTGTGAGACTGTTTGGGAGAACTTATAAAAACAGCTTATGACATATTTTCATTTTCAGTCTATTTTCAGAAGTTGTTCTCATATAGGTTTTGAAAGCAGCTTATACTATATACAAAAAATTTAATTAAATTTTATCTATCGCTTAGAAATAGCTTATGCAAGCTTATACGTAAGCACTTATCATGATAAACACTTTTACTGTAAGCTACAAATACACTGTTTATCCAAACAGTTATGATGTGTAGTATTCATAATTTCGTACTGCTTCATTGCTTTAGAGTTTTGATGTTTTTATATATATTGATTTATGTATGATGTAATGCTGTGCTGCAGTGGAAGAATGCGGTGGCTCTGGTGGGATTGACAGGAGTACATCACTTGCTTGGATTATTTGTGGAAGCAAGGTCTTTGTTTGGAGCTACTTGTCACCTGCGTCTTCTATGAATTGTGTTGTTCTTGAGATTCCTTTTAATGATGGGGATGTTGCCAATTATGATGCTGGTAGTTGGTTGGTTTCTGTGGTTAATTGTGATAGTTCCTCATTTGGATCGAATAGAGTTGCAAAACATGTTGCGGTTGTTTTGTGTAATAGAAAGACTCGGGCTGTTATATACTGGCCTGACATATATTCTCATTTGGGCAATGCTTCAGTCACTAGTCTTGCGTCTCCTGATGAGTTGGAGGCTGTTGGTGAGAAAACACCCTCCAAGAGGCAGACACGGCAAAGTAAGCAGGAAACTGATTTGAATGGATTGAATATATTCAACTCTGTGATTGCTTCTGCGGTTCCTGGTTGTAGCTTGGCATGTGTTGCTCTTGCCTGTAGCTCAAGTGGTGAGCTTTGGCAATTTGAATGCAGTCCTACCGGCATTCGTCGAAGGAAAGTATATGAAATTACTTCTCATTTGCCACACAAAGGGGGTGATTTGGGTAAACTCGTGAGCAACAAAGGGTACCCGAGGTCTTTGACATGGCGTTTTCCACATCATTCTAGTAAGGAATCAAATCGGCAGTTTTTGGTGTTGACAGACTGTGAGATACAGTGTTTCAGAGTAGAGTTTAGTTCTAGTATGCATGTTTTAAGGCTTTGGTCTCAGGAATTTGTTGGAACAGATGCTGAGCTCGGCATTAAGAAAGATCTGGCAGGCCAAAAGGGAATCTGGCCTCTTGATGTGCAGGTAGATGATCATGGCAAAGTGATTACCATTCTTGTTGCTACCTTTTGTAAGGATCGGATTGGCAGTTCAAGCTACATGCAGTATTCTCTTTTGACCATGCAATATAAATCAGGATTGGATGTAGAGAGTACAAATGAGAGGATTTTGGAGAAGAAAGTCCCTATTGAAGTGATAATCCCAAAAGCTAGAGTTGAAGATGAAGACTTTTTGTTTTCAATGAGGCTTCGAATAGGGGGGAAGCCATCGGGATCAACAGTCATAATATCTGGAGATGGAACAGCAACTGTCTCCCATTATCATAGAAACGCTACACGTCTCTATCAATTTGATTTACCATATGACGCTGGAAAAGTACTAGATGCTTCAGTTCTTCCTTCTGCAGATGATTATGAAGAAGGTGCATGGGTTGTATTAACAGAGAAAGCAGGAATATGGGTAATACCAGAAAAGGCTGTCGTACTTGGAGGGGTTGAACCACCTGAGCGGAGCTTGTCACGCAAAGGCAGCTCAAATGAAAGATCTGCACAAGAAGAGATAAGGAATCTTACATTTACTGGTAATTTTGCTCCAAGAAGGGCTAGCTCTGAAGCATGGGGCACTGGAGATAGACAAAGGGCTGCTTTCGGTGGGATTACACGTCGAACTGCACAAGATGAAGAATCAGAAGCTTCACTGAATAATGTTTTCAACGAATTTTTGTCATCTGGGCAAGTCGACAGGGCCCTTGAAAAACTAGAAACTTCTGGTTCATTTGAAAGGGATGGAGAAACCAATGTTTTTGTGCGGATGAGCAAATCAATCATTGACACCTTAGCCAAACATTGGACAACAACCAGAGGTGCAGAGATTTTGTCCATGGCCGTTGTTTCCACCCAACTCTTGGAAAAACAACAGAAGCATCAAAAGTTCCTTCACTTTCTTGCCTTATCCAAATGTCACGAGGAGCTGTGTTCCATGCAGAGTATGGAATTTGTAGTTTATTATCCAAAAGTTCATGTTTTGATTTTATTTTCAAACCACCCCTTTCACAATACTACCATATCCTACTAACTTATTTGCTTGTGTTTTAAACCAATTGTTCCATGTTTAAAAAATAAAGTAAATGAGCTACCTAATAATTACTGGCTGATCACTGATCAGTTTATTATGGATTTTTCAAATGTTAAATTAATCACACTTCTTGGAAAAACTTCCTGTGAAGTATGCCGTAAGCAACTGTAAGGAGTGTTTGTTTTTCTTTAGCTGATTGCATATTTTTATAAGTTGACTTTATACCTAATAGAAGCTAAGTTGCCACCTTTTCTGCTCCTCTGCCATCATAGTGTGATTACTGGTATAGAGGATTAATTACCTTCTCCCATTTGCCTATCATGTGAGATTTAAAAATAATATAAACTTTATTAGAGAGGAAGGTAGTGGATAAATGAATAAAACAGACTTGAAAGTTGTTGACTAGATGAATTTTATTTAGACTTTAGATGTTAGACATGCATGTGAATTATGAGCTCTAACTGGCATTAGTCTGCGGTTTAATGTGAGAATTATTTATGATTGAACAAATGATTTTGTTTTCTAAGCCTTTTTTCAGATTGAAAGAATAAACTATGTTTTAAAATAAGTAATTATAGGTCCAAGAAACATGAAAAAACATGTAGTCGACAATAGGTAGACATTCTGTAACTAAATTATGTTTTTTCAATTGCCAGGATATGCCTTGCAAATTATCTTGGAACATGGTGAAAAGTTATCTGCAATGATTCAGCTGAGGGAACTGCAAAATCTTATTAGCCAGAACCGTTCAACTAGTGTTGGATCCTCAAATTCTAATGTAGATATTCAGATGTCAGGTGCCCTATGGGACATGATACAGTTAGTTGGTGAGAGAGCTCGCCGGAATACTGTCCTCCTGATGGACAGAGATAATGCCGAAGTGTTCTACAGTAAGGTTTCAGATCTTGAAAATTTCTTTTACTGTTTAGATGCAGAGTTGGAATATGTTATAAGAGAAGAGCATACATTTGCAATCCAGATCCAGAGGGCATGTGAACTCTCAAATGCATGTGTTTCCATAATTAGGACATGCTTTGACTATAAGAATGAGAACCGTTTATGGTATCCACCTCCTGAAGGTTTAACACCTTGGTATTGTCAACCTGTTGTCCGTAAGGGAATATGGAGTGTTGGCTCTGTCTTGCTTCAGTTGTTAAATGATTCATCCAGGCTTGATAGAACAGCAAAGTTAGAGTTGTATAATCATTTAGAAGCACTCGCCGAAGTGCTACTTGAGGCATATTCTGGTGCTGTTACTGCTAAAATTGAGCGTGGAGAAGAACATAAAGGTCTATTAAATGAATATTGGGAGCGGCGAGATGCACTACTCGAATCTCTTTATCAACAAGTTAAAGAATTTGAAGCTACTTATAAGGTCATTATTCAATTTTGCTTACCTTATCCTTATAACCATGGTGTGGAATAAGAGTATAATCTTCAATTAATTACTTTTGCAGGATTCTATTGAAGGAGCTGAAGAGTTGACCGAAGAAGCCACTATGAAGATTACTTCTCATCTGCTATCAATTGCTAAACGGCATGGATGCTACAAAGTTATGTGGACAATATGCTGTGATGTCAATGACTCAGAGTTACTGAGAAATGTTATGGTACGAGTATGATTTCTCTTTTTATATTGCTTTTGTTTACATATTTCCAGATATTTGCAGTAATGAATTTCTTAGCATAGCGGCCCAAAACTTTTGTTATTAATAGTATTTCATAGTATTTTAAGGGGGAATTGGATTTCATTGCAAACAAATATCTGCAGCAAGAGTTAGCCAATGCTAGAGCTAGAGTTAGCCAATGCTCCTTAAATATCATTGCCATAGCTAGAGTTAGCCAATGCTCCTTAAATATCTGTTTACTTTGACCCAACCACAAACTGCAAAGGGCATCAAATTCGCTGAGCTCCATCTCATAATTTCCTTCCTTCTTCCATTTAAACCTTCAAATATTGTTGAAAAGGGCTTTGGTATATCAAAGCCTTACACTGCATTCCCCACGATTACACAATCTAGAAAAGGTGCCTTATTACACGGCTCCTGAAAAGAGTCATTTTTATTCATCTAATTAAATGAATTGTTTGTACCACCTAAACTAGCAATGTTAAATTGAACCTAACCTAAGCCTTCCACACAAGATTGGGCAGTGGAACAATAGTTTATTGTTTCTCTTTGATGATATTTGGTCGTAACGATTCTATATGTACCAGTACTATTATTGTTGCTTGTTTTTAAGATGTGTATTCTTGATAGTATTGATGTACATGTACTACACTCAGATATCTGCTTTCTTCAAATGTTTTTCCCCCTCAATAATGTCCCTGTTGTTTGTGTGCAGCATGAGAGTTTGGGACCTACTGGGGGATTTAGTAACTATGTTTTTAAGAAACTTCACGAAAGCAAACAATTCTCTGAGCTGTTAAGGCTAGGGGAAGAATTTCCAGAAGAGCTGTCCATTTTCCTGAAGGAGCATTCAGATCTTCTTTGGCTTCATGATTTGTTCCTTCACCATTTTTCCTCTGCTTCAGAAACACTTCATTCATTGGCTCTCACACAAAACATGCAGTCTACTACAGTTACTGAAGAGGAAGAACAGGTGGATATGAAGTTGAAACTGTCAGACAGAAAGAATCTTTTATATCTATCCAAGATTGCAGCCTTTGCAGGTATGGCTTCTGTGTAGTTTTTCATGCCTTATGCAGATTATTTCCTTTCCCTTCATACTATTTTTTATTTATCTAGATGTCTTCATTCTGTGATAGATATTATTGTGAGATTTTGGGTTGTTTTTGTCCCCCCTGTGAATTGAAGTTCATCCCCCTCTTGCACTCTACCATAAGATATTTGGTTATCTGGAAGCTGTTAGGTAGCCGTACCCATTATGTTAGTTGCCCAATTAAAGTTATTTAAATTTAGTTAGCCTGAAAATGTTAGAGAAGTTAGGATATGATGATGATGATGATAGTAGTGTGTGTGTGTGTGTGTGTGTAATAGGAGGGGAAGCCTCAGCAGATTGAGTGGAAGATCCTTGTAGCTCTTTAGTATATCTTATAAAAAATGAAAAATAAAATCGGCGGCAGTTCATCCTTCTTTCTTGGAATAAAATACCTGGTTCATATCAATAGCATGTGAGGTTTTAGGCTATATGATAATATCAATTATTGCATCGGCATAATGGCAGCAGCTTTGCTGTTTCACATTTGCTTATGGTTGGGAATTGTTGGATCACAACCTAGAAGGTAGAAGCTTAGGAATCTTTTATTTACTTCGCCATCCCATAAGTGTGTTCTGTGCTGACGTTCTCTGTGCTTAAAACATGGGCCTATTCTGCTTAATCTGCTTGCCACAGTATTTAAGCATCAACTTAACGTGTGCTTTATGGTTGATCTGTTAGCCACAACTTTATATTGTGTTAACCTTCAGATCTAGTTTTTAATCACCAGAAAATACTGGTGTTTTATTTTGGGACCTTAATTTTTCTAATGTATATGCAACGTTTCAATAATAGATGCCTACTAAAGTGCATTTATGATAAATACTATTACCTTCTCTTGTTCAACAGCTGGTAAAGATGCTGGTACTCAGGTTAAGGTGGATCGCATTGAGGCTGATTTGAAGATTCTAAAGTTGCAGGTACATTTGAGTATAATTGGAATTTTCAATTTAACTTTGAAGATTTTTTTTCTTGATTGCATTCCTAATGATTCATTGTAAATAGTAGACATTAACGAAACTTGGACTTCATAAATCTGAAGTTTGAGAGCCAACTTGCTATGTTGAAAGAATAATCACGAGCCTTGATGCTAAATAAAATGCCGAGTTTACAAAGTCCTATAGGTGTTAGGTAACCCCGCCCATTTAGTTGTTACTCAATAAGGTAGTTTGTAGGGAATAATTAAGTCAAGTTAGACGGTTAGGCTGTGATGTTTATGAAGAAGAGGAAGGGATTGGAGGAAAGCTATCCAGTCATTTTGGAAGTGCAGGGGACTTCGGACATAAGTTTACAAATCCTCGAAGTTCTACAATCTAAACATTAAATTATTTGGAATTCTTCCCTAAATTTCTAAAAGTGCTAATGACACTCACTCTAACATTCTCTTTCCATCAATTTCTCTTTTATTGGATGAAATTCATGCAGATCCCACCACTTTATGCAGGACCATTCCCAAAAATCAAAATGGTGGGATCTACTCCTTTTGGTCTTTAATACAAAACAAAAGTTTATTTTGTGATCTTAAATATAAGCAAATATTAACTACTTATATCATATTTAATGCCATATTTAATGCTATTATTCCCAAATTTCACTTTAATCAATTTAAATTTTATTTTGAAATAAACCATTTATACTCATGGAAGAAGTTCCCATGAGGGGCAATTTAGAAAATATAATTACCTATTTTATTACTTTAAAAAAATTAAACCATTTATAAATGACACTAACTAATTTTCTTAATAGGTGTTAGAGTGAGTGTTGTTGCTAGCACTCTTCATTTTCTAATAGTATGTCAGGTTCTTATCAATTGGTACCAATTCTTAATACACGTTTTGCAAATAAATTGACTGCCTAATGGAAGTTGAAGTTGTGTCATGTGTGACTAATCTATGTGCCGTTTATCTTCTGAAATCAGTATTTGCTCTGGTTCATGAGAACTTGCGGAACCATGCATTGATAGATAAGCCTTTCACATCCTTTTAAGAATCCTTTTGATATGTTTTTCACTAATACACTAAACCTGCAGGAGGAAGTAATGAAACGTCTTACTTCTATTGAAGATAAGCAACTTGTGGATGATCAGCTGCTTCATCCAGAGGACTTAATTAAATTGTGTTTAGAAGGTGAAGACCCAGAGCTCTCATTGTGGACCTTTGACGTGTTTGCATGGACCAGTTCCTCGTTTCGCAAGAACCACAGAAAACTTTTGGAGGATTGCTGGAAGAAGGCTGCCAGTCAGGATGATTGGAGTAAATTCCATGATGCACACATAGCTGAAGGATGGAGTGACGAGGAAACTCTACAGAACTTGAAAAATACTGCACTTTTCCAGGCTTCGAGCAGGTGTTATGCACTCCAAAGTGTAACTTTTGAAGAAGGTTTTGACGAAGTATTGCCCTTGAGACAAGAAAATATGGAGACTTCAACTTTGGGGGATATGAGCTCTTCAGTTGAAACAATATTGATGCAGCACAAAGATTTTCCAGTTGCCGGCAAGCTGATGCTAATGGCTGTCATGTTAGGTAGCGAACATAGTGGTGATAACAGAATAGAAGAAGGGCCTTCCCCTATGGAATAGTGTGGCCAAAGAGAATTTCTAACTGTAATACAAGCTGATGCAGGTTTTGTGCTATCATGACATGTGAAATGCAGGTTTTGTGTTCATTCCTCCATTCTATGTATTATTACATTCACATTTACGCCAGTATCAAAAGTTTAGAAATGGTTAATATCAATAGCAATGTTTCTTGTGCATCATTTTAACATACCATTACTTACACATAATGTTGAAATGAAGTAGTGTGAACTGAAACCTGGCTTACTATTTGTGTTCAAATTAAACTTTTTCATTTATTAACCAAAGCAGTAGTGTGATAAACTGATAATGATGTAATTAAAATGCCAGACAAATAAAATTGATACTGGAATTACAGAAACTGGTTAAATAGCTGGCTCTGAATAACATCAAATGTTTACACTAAACTGGTATATATGATACAGAAGTAAAGCATCACCTAGATATAATTAAAGTAAGATGCATATGATACAGAAGTAAAGCATCACCTAAACTCTAAACTGGTATATATTTGTTACATAAAGATGACCTGCAACTAACTATCAATGAAATGTCATACCTGCTAGTCCTATAGGGAACAAAAGAAGCATCATAAATGGAAGTCCCCAATAAAGATAGAACAAAGGTTGTGGGGTAGACTCTTGAGAGTCCAAGGGTGAACTATAATTGGTGCTGAAAAAAACTGAAAAAATCTTCTTTAAGGTCCATTCAAGTGCCCATGAAACAGCACTGACCAGGACACAGATAGCCCATCCAGCGGCATTCAGCCGCATGCAATCTGCTAGGCCTTTTGCATACTCAATTACCATAACCTGCATAACAACACAACCACCTAAAGCCACTAAGAAACAGTACTTCTGAACATCAATCTTGAAAACGTCTGTTTTCAAGAAATCCATGATATTGAGCAGATTGAAGAGCTGGCATAGAAAGAATGTATTGAAGATCATGATTTTCCTTACTTGTTTTTCACTGTCAGTTACATGCCCCCCAAATTCAAGTATCATGCATGCAGAAGCCTGATACAAAACCTGAAAAACTATGTTTTTCCATATTTTCTTGGTTATAATTGGTTGATTCCGATCAGATGGTTGTTTGGCAAGTTCTTCCTCGCTGCTTTGTTCCATCACCATCATTAGACCACCCAGAATGCACATTAGTGTGTTCACCCATATCAATTGGATTGCTGTTAGGGGAGAATTTCCTGTGAATATTGTTGTAATCAAGGTTATGAGTAACCCTGATATACCAACTGTCATTTGAATTTGAATGAACTTTTGAATATTGTGATATTTACTTCTGCCAGTCTTAACAATTGGTTCCAATGAACTGAAACATGTGATAGATATACCAGAATAATCTCTACTATCAATTGTTCTGCTTAGATAGTTATGAACTATCCCTACATCAGCTAGCTTTAGAACTTCTGAAGTATGATTCGTCAACAACCTTTGTTGGTCAATGATTGCAACCACATCACCTTTCTCTTTCAAACACTGTACCAAGAGAAGCTTGTCTTTCGGACTGAAACTTCCCATTGCAATGGCTTGATCCACTTTAACTAATCTTTCTTTTGGATTCAAATCTTGAAGTTCTTTTCCTTCAAGGTGACCGTTTATTGGCACTTGTATTCTCAGTTCACAAGCTATGTCTTTCACTAACATGATGTCATCCTCCGAGACCAATTTGATTTCTATTCCATTATTCTTGAGATTTTGCAAAGCTAATTTTGTTGATTCTTGACACTTGAATTTGAGACCTACCAGTGCTAACAAGGTCAATTCATCTTGCTCCAGTTCTTGCACTTGTGTTTCTTTACAAGCAAATGCAATTGGCTTAAGGCCATTATCCTCCATCTCTTGAATTATCTGTCCAAATTTGATTCTCTGATTTTCTATGGAATGACATGCTCCTTCACTATCATAGTATTGTGAACACATTTCCAATATTGTGGGTGCAACCCCGCTCCAGTGCACGTGCATAACTTGTTCATTGACCCTAACTTTTCTGGCCAACACTCCACTCCCCTCTTGGTTAGAATCCGGTTTGCTATGCTTAAGAATGTGAAAATTGTCTCTGAAAGATAAAATGTCCATTTCCCATGTTTTTTCTGCCCAAGAAACAAGTGAATTGGACACAGGAGAAGGAGATAATCCTGGTGCAAGGACTGATAAACAAAGTCCTTGTTTAAGTTTGTCAAGTACAACTAAACCTGCTTCTGATGCCTCAACCTTGCTCATATCTGCCTCCCCCTCCCCCTCCCCCATCCAGATTCCGCTAACCTCCATTGGTCTTGATATAATCCCGCCAGATACATCGATGCAGATGACAGTTACCAACCCCATTGTTGTACAAGATGACAAATCATTAAGAACAACTTCTTGATTAAGCACTACTTTATCATTCTGGTAATGGAGAGATAAAGTAACCATAAGTGGCACTCCATGTTGTACACACAATATTACAACACTAAAAAGTCTTGCTAAAATGGAAATCTTTCCTCGTGGTCTCAAAAAAATGTTCTCAAGGAGTTGCACCAATAGGCTAACTGAAACACTACTCCCTTTAATATCCGGCAACCCACCACCATCTCCATCTTTTTTACAAATTAGGCGAATGAACTCTACAAGTGCAACCAGTGTAAAGATAAAAAGAGAGGCTTTGTCAAGGTTAGAAATTGGCTTCTCAATTAGACTGTGCAAAAGGCCTTTCTTTTCAAAATTACAATTTATAGAGCCTTTCATCTCAGCCACATTCAGTTTGTTTCCAACTGATGTAACAACCATTTGTCCATGACCCTCAATCACCTTCGAACCAGCTATAAGAAATGGGTTTTCCACACAATCAATTTTTTCATTTTTCATCCCACCAGTCAGCACAAGGACGTCGCCACTCACAAGCAAACCATCAGTAGGAACCTCATCATGGGGACTCAAACACACCATGTCACCGGCCACAATATCGTATACGGGAAGTACACAATCATGTTCACCTCTTTTAACATTGAACTTCACCTCCTGGCCTTTTCTCTTTGCCAACTTCACCATTTTTCGTTCGCGCTGAAAGTTAGTTATTGAAGAGAATGCAATCATAAGTAGAACAACAAAAACCATAGCAACACCATCATGCCAACCATATCTAGGTCCCTCCTGCTTGAACTCCATGGCAAAGGACAATGAGGCCGAAATCAACAACATTGAAATTGTGTAACGATTGTGCTTGCAGCTATTCCATAGAATGCTAGAGAAGCTTGTTCCAAAGTTCCCAATGATTTGCTGTTACAAAACCAAAATTCCATCAACAACATAAAAAATACATCTTTCTCGAGCAGCTGAAAACAACTGCTGGTAAATAAACCAATCATTTCCTTTGAACTTAATAACATATATAGTTTGGTAACAAAAAATGATCTATAAAGAGGATTATGATACCTCATTAGAGTGTTGACTTTGAGCTTGAAGAACATTACAAACTCTGCCAACTCCACCAAGCTCAAGAAGAGATTTCAAGTCCTTCTCCTTCACAATTCTAGCAATATCATCCGGTTGTTCTACTACACCGTCTCCTTCTTCTTCTCCATCCGCCTCTTGGACATGAGAGACTATATCAATCGAAACAAAAGATTTGGCAGAGGAGCTTCTTGCCGGAGGCAATGAAGTGTATGGTACCGAAGAAAATGGTGATGTAGATTCTTCATAGGGGCCACTAGAAGTTGTAGGCTTCTTCAAGGAGATGAGGAATCCTATGTATAAGCTTTTACGCCATTTCTTGCTGTACTTGCTACTGTCACTGCTAGTAGTAGTAAGAAGTAAGCTAGCACTAAGTTCTATGTTGGCACTTTCTGATTCTGAGGACATGTTTGTTGTGACAGTTATGGTTAAATTGAAGACAGGAAGAACAAGCAGGAAGGAATGATTGACTTGAACAACCTTTGTGATATGATTAATTCGAATTGTAAAAAAACTAAAATTGTGTGCAACTCTTGCTATCAAGAAATGGTGTTTCAGATTTCAGACATACACACATCATTGTATTGTGTGTGACAAACTTGGCTCAGGTTTTAGGGGAAATGAGATGGTTGAAAAGTATACCTTTGTTTGTTATACACACAAATGTGGTTTAACAATAAATTCAATGATTTATTTATGGTTTTTTGGAAAAAAATTATGGAAGATTAAGCTCAAATGGGAGTGATGATTTAGTTTTATTTTGGAATAAGTGATGATTTAGTTATCAAAAAAGGAAATGGAAGTTATGATTTTAAGCTAAGAGAGAATGGAAGTGATGAGTCTAAGATATGGATTCCATTTTTATAGAGAAATATTGGACAATGTAGCAATGGAGTTAATAATAAAAGTAATTAATTCTCTGCCCTTGATTTTATTACAATTTACATTTAAGGTTAGATACCTGCCACGTTGCCGCAGATTAGACGCGTTACCCCTTATTACGCGCATATAATGTGGACAAATTTGTGAAAAAAATGTCATAGAAATGTTTAGGTAACCATGGCAAAAAAAAAAAAAATCTATAGCAAAAGTCTTTACCATTACTACACTAGTAATCGGTTTCATTTGTTTTAGTCACAAAAAAAAAAAAAAAGTGCGGCAATTTGCGACTTTGCGTACACCAATTTTCTCCTTGAGATCAATATTCATATATTAAAACTTTGGGATATGAATATTGCGCTGAGTGTTAACAACATATTTATAAGGAAACCACATCAACTGAACCATGCAATTAAACTTTGGGATATGAATCTTGCACATCAAAATACTAAGAATTGACAAATATTGAAGAATAACCGAAAAAATACACCAAATAACAAAATTTGTAACACTACTTCTAGTAAATACAACACGCTAGTCCTCCAAGCATTTTTATGATTACTATAAAAACAAAATATTAATAGATAAAACAATTGTTGATGATTTTATTTACTTCACGATCGAACTCTGTTATTCCTTAAAAACCAAAAGGTTAGTTTTTATTTTTCTGAGCAACCAAAAGGTTAGTTATAAAAAACAAAACATGGACTCATTTTTCTACCGTAATAGTATATTTCAATGCCAAGAACATGATTATCATAGTCACAATTCAGTCCATCTCATGTTAACATTAATGTTCGTGGACCCATGAAAACAAAATCTGTAGACAATACAAACGTAGTACATAACTACATATGATACATTGTCCAAGAGAAAATTCAACGGTCATTAAAAATAATAAAATTGGAAAAGAAAAAAAAACTATTCATTGAGTACATATTCTTCAATCACACGCACAAACACAAACAAATAAACATCAATATAATAAAATTAATAAAATTAACATCAATATAAATATATACTAGTAGTACTTTTGTAAAAAAAAAAAAAAAACAATTGCGTAGTATTTTGGAGTTAAGTGTATCTCCAATCCTCATTCACTCACGCGTAAACATGCACTTAATATTAAAATTGAGCAATGAAGATTTGATCTGATAGAAGAATTTATTTTTTCAACAAATCAGAAGAATTTATATTAATTTAACATGATAAACTAAAGTTTAAATCTATAAAGCACCGACACTTCTCGAATTAGGCGTGTTCGTGTCGGACACATGTCAGTGTCGATGTCCGACACGACATCGACACTTATGATTACATTGAATTATGTCATTTTCTCAAATTATTATTGATGTCGATGTGTCAGTGTCTGTATCTATGATTAAATCATAATTGGTGGTGTATACAAAGAGGTTGAAATATAATTTACTTTCACCCTTTTTAGGGTGCTTAGCTTTAATTAAGGTATTGTAAAAAGCTTCCATTAAAGTATTTTCCACTTTCAACTATCCTATCTTTAATAACCTCAATGAGAACAAGCAATGAAGGAGCTAGACTAAAATATTAGGTGGACCACGATGAAGTTTGAAATTTTTTCATATGACGAGCTAAACATATATAAATTGTTAATTTTAATGAGTCTTAATAATATATTGTCACATATTTATTTATCCATGTAGTGATCTCTAGTTTGAGGACAAATTGACATATGTTAAAGAAAATGCTAATAAATGTTAAAAGACATATGTTAAAGAACTAAAATTTTTAGAATCTTTTAGGCCTCAATCACACGCACAAACACAAACATCAATATAAATATTAGATAGATATCTGTGAATTTAACTCAATTGGTAGGATAATTACATTATATATGTAGGAGGTCGAAGTTCGAACCTCGGTCATCTCATTTATCTATTTTAAAATGAAATTTAAGCTATTAAGCTACTTGATAAAAAAAATAAAATTTGTTATAAGCAAACAAATATTTTTCTAATTCATTAGAAAATTGATGTATCTAGTACACAATAAAGTTCAAATATATTAATTTTCTAATAAATCTAAAAATTTATTTTTTTTACTTATAATAATAGTTGGAGAGAGTAGCTTATACCAATTGCAAAACTACTTTGGAATTAAGTGTATCTCTCTATCTTCAACCCTCCACACACTCACGTACGCGTAAACATGCACTTTGATATAAAAAATAATTGAACTAATTTATGTCCCCAAAATGTTTGTTTGTTGTTTTCTCATTTTTTCACCATATGAAAGATCAAATATTGTGTCAAGAAGATAAAAAAGAATAAGAATTCGTACGAGTAAATAATTTTAAAAAATAAATCATAGCTATAGATATATTTTCTAACATTTCTTTTTAATTTAAAATTTGAAAAGCCTCATTTTACAAAAATAGGTTGAATATTTTTTTTGGACAACTCTAAAATTAGAGAAACTATTTTAAATATAAGGACGTACGTCTTGACAAAAAAATAATTATTTTTTTAGGGTAATGAAACTCAAGCCAGAATTTTCAAATTGAACGTAGAGATCTTTAGTCACAGGTTGTAATGGAATATAGGAAAAAAATTGATTTTTGTCCAAATTTTTATATGGTCTCTTTTAGGGGTGCTCGCGGTTTGATTTGGATCGATTTTGAGGTAAAAATTCATTCGATTCAAAAATAAATTTATTTGCAGTTTGATTCGGTTTTTGGATGATAAATTGAAAAATTTGATCCAATCCAATTTTATGTGGTTTTATTTTAATCGGTTTTTGAATATCCAATTGTAATTTTATTTATTAAATATTAATATTATTAAAACAATATAAAATAAAAGTTTGATTTTTTAATGAAATAAATAATAAATTTGATGTAAAATTTAACATATATAATATAAAATTTGACATATATAATATAATAAAAATTAATATTTTAGAACTACAATTATAAATTTTTTTTTTTTTTTTTGTGTGAACCGCATATCCTCTGCGCGCAACTGCAGAGACTAATCCCTCGAGCCTTGTGGGACCCAAATGAGTGGCAAACTCTCCCTAAGAGTTTTAAAACATGAGAAATAGTAAAAAAATAGATTAAGTTAACTTAATAAGAAGTATTAAAAAAATTAAAACCAACTAACAATATGGTTAATGTAATACATATCTTACTAATAAAAAAATATTAAAATATATGTATGTGGTTTGGATCGGTTTTGAAAAATCAATCCAAAATCTGATTTGATCCAACGGTTTTTACAAAAAGATATCCAAACTTATTCAATTTTTTGCGATTTTTAATTGTTTAGATTGATTTACGGTTTTTAATTATTGATTTGGATTTAAACACCCTTAATCTCTTCTTAACCCTTGCTCGAAAGGGACTTATCATAGTATCATGAATCACCAACCAGGTTTGATGCATATTATTCTTGAATAAGTGAATTTTCAATAATTGTAGGCTAGAAACGAAAAAGTGGTCCTACTGAAAAAAATTGGTTTCCTTTTTAGCCTAAATTTCTACTATATAGATAAGATATTTATGTAACAATTATTTTATTTAACAATTTTATAACACAGAGAAATAATGGTTAACCCCAATGACACTCTGAAGTTTATGTAACAATTTTTATTTACCGATTCACATTATTGCCGTTAAAAAAAAAAAAAAAAAAACTAACTTTTTATAAACAAATTAAAAGAAAAGTCATGGAATAGATATAAACAATTATGAGAATGTAGCAATGGAGACTGATGCTGAACAAGTGGTCAAGTGTTTCAAGAACAAAATCAAGCTCTCAGAAATTTCAAATGTTATCCTAGACTGTGTGGAGTTAGTTTCCCATTTAAAGAATTTCTCTGTGTCTTTTATTCCTAGGAAGAAGATATAGCAAAATCTATTGGAACTAAATTTTGGATGGAAAATGTTCCTAACCAAATTTATCAAATCATTTGTCTCAGACATGATTTTGTTTTATCTTAATGGAAGTTTGTGTTACTGTCAAATAGATCTTTTATTCAAATTAGTCCTTCTAAATAGAGAAAGATGTATACTACTTTCATATGCGATTTTAAGGTTTACTTAGATTTATGAACCATTGCCACCCAATCATCTAGATTTTTGTTTGGATTGATGGAATGAGATGAAATTAATAGTGGTATATAGTGGCATGAAGCAGGGCCGATCCAATAATCTTCAAAATTAAGTGAGGTCTAAAACAAATTTTATTGTATGAGGTCTTTTTTCATGTATATGAGGCTTTTTTATATGTATATATGGTCTTTTTGTGTAATAAAAAATATTTTTTTGTTGGAGGCTTAAAGCTAGGACTTTAGTAGCCTTACCCTTGGGCCGACCCCGGCATAAAGTGAGGTTCCATTGTTTAAATTCTTTAGAAATAAGTGGAAATGGAGTGGTATATGATGGTATTCATTCCATTTATTCCATCATTTTCTCTCATTTTTTTCTTCCTTTCTAATTGGTTTCATTTGTTTTATTTATTTTTTAGTACTGTTGTTTAATTATTTTTTTTCCTGAATTAATTAGGGTAATTTACCTCTTCTCATAGGATGGAATAGTAATTCCCATGTAAGCCAATTTTGTAATTTAGCATGAATGAACTGCCACCTTGTTTTCTTGAGGCTGAGGAGCTTAGTGCACTTTCATATTTATGTGGCTTCAATCCGTCGATCACTTGTTTTATAGATGCTATACCAATTAGTTTAAAATTATAAAAGTTTCAATATGTTTCTAAATCTTAGTGTGTTTTAGTGTCATACAATATTTTTTTTATGGTAAATATCTAAGATAAATACATAGGAATAAAAACTAAGCGGATAATAAGTTGCGTCACCAACTCTTTTTAAATGTTTAAATTAATCATCTTATTTTTATTTGACGCGTTTAATCATCTTATTAGAATCTATACTATATTTGTTTGTTTGTTTTTCAAAGGCTAAAAGCACAGAATTTATTTACTTATGAAGAGACACGTATCCAATAAAATTTATAAAAATTTAGAATTCATAATTGAAGGATTATATCGACCTATTGTCTTACATTATTAATATTCCAAAAAATAAAACCACAATCAGGGGCGGAGCCAGAATTTTGACTTCGGGGGGACCAAGATAAAAAAAAAAAAAAAAAAGTGATTTTAGTAAATAAATGTTGAACTTTCATATACCTTCATTTTACAATTTTTTTTCTTCATATTATTGCAAAAATAAAAACCACATACAATAAAGATACGATCTGAAATGAAACGAGATTATAAAGATAAGTATTCTCACCTTATAAGTTCATTTTATAAGTATAAGTTAGTTTCAACATAAAACCTTAACATGTTATATGTGTCTATCGATCCAGACCATCGATAATTCATATCCACGCACCAAGTTCAATTGGTTTGGGTGTGAGAAAGTTAATAGAAAAAAAATCCAAGTCCTATTTGGACTCAAGTAGTTAGTATTTTCGTCTAAGACAATTACTAGGAAAAAAAATTAGTCAAATTTTACTTACTTTGCAGTCGAATTTCATATTAACAAACTTCTTCTGAGAATCGAAGATTAATGTTAAAAAAAAAGTTTTAAACTTTTAATTAATTAAAGAATTTTTGTGTCTTTTATACAAAACTAGAAGTTGGACATTTGAAAACATATTATCAATAGAAGAGATTTGAACATGGTGTAAGATATGACATGTCAGTTTTTGGTACTAGTTTTATCTTGTAACCATTCATGAATGCAAAAGTTTGCTTCAACATTCAACTATATTATTCTATATACATATATAATATTAAAAAAACTTTAAAATTTGTGGGGGGGACTGCAGCCCCTGTGTGCCCCCATGGTGCCTCCGCCCCTCCACAATGATCCCAGGAATTAAAAAGCAGTAAAAAATAAATCCAAAATGTTAATTAAACTCATCCCTAAGTTGGCAATATTTGAGATGCATTTGAAACTACATAAATAATGTTAGAAATGCATTTGATATCATAGATATAGATTCATAGCCATATTCAGACAGATAAATAAACTTGATTAATAT
Organism: Trifolium fragiferum; assembly: GCA_954870985.1. Taxonomy (NCBI): domain Eukaryota; kingdom Viridiplantae; phylum Streptophyta; class Magnoliopsida; order Fabales; family Fabaceae; genus Trifolium; species Trifolium fragiferum. The sequence continues at coordinate 929,507 of OX940791.1, read as the reverse complement.
TTCGCAATTTCACAAATCATTTTAAAATATTAATGTAATATTGTTGGAGATGCATTTGATATCATAACTATATTGAGACAGAGGAGCAAACTTAATTAATATTTTATAATTTACAGATTATTTTAAAATGTTGATATTGTGAATGATTAAGTTGATATTATCCTACAATTCTCTCTTTTTTTACAAAACTATCCTACAATTCTACTGACTCAATCTAAAAATTATTTAATCCAAAATATAAAAGATGTGATGTGCAATGGAGTTGTACTATACGGACTAAGATTGTCTGAAGTCATTAATTTCATGCAGTTACATAGTCAATTTACTATAGTCGTTAGATTGAGATCGTACCGTTCAAATTTTAAACTCGTGTTTTCTATCTTTAAAAAAACTAAATCTACGCTAAAATTTGAACCATTCTCTCTCGATCCAACAATTACGATTGAGCCAACTGCGAAACTACATAAATTTTTTTATAGTAGGAAATCTTATCTTATTTTCCCTAATACCATCCAAACTCTCTTCCAAGTTTCTGTTTTTCTTAACTTTGGTGGACCTAATTTCCTTGGCTCATATTCACTCTCTTCAAAACATCTAAGCAACCAGATCAGTGTCCAAATGGCACAAAGAGAGCCACAATATCAGTACAAAATATCAGGTTGAGAATCCACATCCAAATTCAGCACCAATAAGATGTTCCTGACTTGTGCATATCCTAATCCACAAAATCTTATGATTTCCACCGTGGCCACTCTCAACACTTCTATAAACCTTTGTAGCATTTCCTTCATTCTTCACAACAACACTAGCATCTATTAACACTAAAAGAGAACAACAGTAAGAAGCCTCAAAGCCCTCATGGCCACCTCTGCTATCCAACAATCAGCATTCACTGGTAAGACTGGTTTGAGACAAGGAAATGAGTTCATCAAGAAAGCTGGTAACTTTGGCTCAAGTCGCTTCACCATGCGTCGTACTGTGAAGAGTGCTCCTGAAAGCATTTGGTAAGTAGTTTAATTACAGTAAAAAAAAAAAAATCAAAATGTTTTGGTTTTTAAGACTCTTATGTCTCATCATGTCTCTTAAGAACATAATAACTAATTCTTAGCTATAGATTATGCATGTGTAATGTAATAGATCAAATCAAATGTTAATAAACTAACTGGTGATATAACTACTTATAGACTAGAATCTATGAATCACAAACACTCTTTGGATTAGACTCGTGTCAGACACATAACACGACACCAACACATATGATTATTACATTGAATTATGTTATTCTCTAAGATTATTATCGGTGTGGAAGTGTCTATGTATTGTGCTTTATAGCTTTATATTTATCATCTTGTCTTGTAAAGGTCAAATCGAATGCAACATCCTGTGCTAAGATTTGAAGTTAGGTTGTGATAATTTGTTTCTATATTTAACTTGGTATGATCTGTTGTTAAAATCAGGTATGGCCCTGACAGACCCAAGTACTTGGGTCCATTCTCAGAACAAATTCCATCATACCTTACTGGTGAATTTCCCGGTGACTATGGATGGGACACAGCTGGATTATCAGCTGACCCTGAAACTTTTGCAAAGAACCGTGAGCTTGAAGTAATTCACAGCAGATGGGCTATGCTTGGAGCATTGGGATGTACCTTCCCTGAAATCCTTGAAAAGAACGGTGTTAAATTCGGCGAGGCAGTGTGGTTTAAAGCTGGTGCCCAGATCTTCTCTGAGGGTGGCCTTGACTATTTGGGCAACCCAAACTTGATCCATGCTCAGAGCATTCTTGCAATCTGGGCTACTCAGGTTGTGCTCATGGGATTTGTTGAAGGTTACAGAATTGGTGGAGGACCTCTTGGTGAAGGACTAGACCCACTTTACCCTGGTGGTGCCTTTGACCCTCTTGGTCTTGCTGATGACCCTGATGCATTTGCAGAGTTGAAGGTGAAGGAACTCAAGAACGGCCGATTGGCTATGTTTTCCATGTTTGGTTTCTTTGTTCAAGCCATTGTTACAGGCAAGGGACCTGTTCAGAACCTTTACGACCATCTTGCTGACCCTGTCGCCAACAATGCATGGGCATATGCTACTAACTTCGTCCCCGGACAATAAGAATGTCAAGATATGGTTGCCTCTTCAGCTGCAATTTTCTGCTCTCATTTGCATTTGTGTTGCGTTTAACTAATATTTTCACCAATGTAATTACACAAGCAGAAGAACCTGTATGTGGCTGATTATATGTTAGAAATATGGAACCTAAGAAATGTCAACTCTTGTGCATGAATTCAGAATATTGATTGAGCTGTGTTAGTCATATGTTTTTATTTAATTTCCAATAACATCCTTCCTTAAATCTTAATTAGTTTAAATAATGCAACCAAGTTCAACTACTACAATTTCAAAAAACATCAACTACTTAAATGTAAAGATTGCTATTTAGTATGAATAAGTTTGCACATGAAAAAGGCATGAATGTGTTCAAATTAATCAGGTAGTTGGTAAAAAATTTCAAATGAGAAGTAAAATTTTTCACTACACCATTGATTGTTTGTGTTTTATTTGTTGGAAAAAACAAATTGTTCATTTCAGCACTTTGGTTGCACAAAAACTCAGCTTCATGCAGAATTCAAATTTGTTATCATGTGTTTGAGAAATCAAGATTAGATCCTTCTCCTAATCTTCAAGATAACAGAAGATGGTGATTGAAACTAAAAGACTGTAAATTTCATTTCTGGGAATATAGTAATTTTCTTTACAAATAAGATGACACTGTGAGCGCAATATCATGTATTATGTAATATGATTATAGAGCATTTTCATGAAATCCATCATCTTTATTATTATTATCATGTGAAAAGGAAGCCATAATGAGTATCAACCATATAATATATCTGTAACCATTTTTAAAACTGATACCTCACAAGGATCCGCAACATGTCACCAAAAGTCACCGCAAGAACATGATCTGTATTTGAAATGATGAATGCGGCCGTTGTCTTTCACTATGATTGCACGATCACAGATATAGCTGAGAGGAGTTTGGTAACTACATGCAATTGTCGCAAATAGGAATTCTTCTTTCCATATTGATAAGACCAAGTTAAATGGTCAACCTCTAACTGTGGTTCTCTAATTCAGATTCTTTTTCTTTGTCACGATCAATATTTAGCAGAACTTGGCCCTCCAGTTTCAGTTTCTTCCTCTTTTCCCTCAACTTTGCATATATATCCTGGGTTTGGGGATGTGATTATCCCCCAAAATAAACAGATGAAATTGACCCTTGTGCTCAATGGAGCTGCATCCAGCATCCTTTACCACTCACTTCTTCATCATTTCTTGTGCATGTGAAACTTTATCCCACTTCCCAGCTGTAGCATACATGTTAGAAAGTATGGTATAACACCCGGTACGAGCATCTAAATCTTCCTCAATAAAATTACAGGCTTCATATTCACCAATTTCCAAAGTTTCCATGATTCCTAGCACCACGAAGCAAACTCATTCAGATGACTTTGCTGGGTCTCACAGTCACTGGCATCCTCTCAATGATATTTTTGCATGTTCAAGATGCTCGGCTCGACATAAAATGTCAACAAGGCAACCATAATGTTATACTCATTTATCATCATTTGAAAAATTCAGTTTCCCTCATTTACCATGCCTGCATGACTACAAGCATTAAAAAAGGCTATGAAAGTTATAGCATGAGATTTGATTCCAATTCTTTGCATTTCCATAAAAAGCTCAAGAGCTTGATCAGCCAAACCATACAATCATAAGCCCACAATTATAGCCATCCAATGCCCCAATTTCTTGTTGCCTATTGCGTTGATAACAGCCAAAGCACTCTCTAGACTGCCACCCTTGGAATACATTTCTGTCAATGAAGTACCAAGTACACCATCCAACTCAAATTCACTCTTAAGTCTTAACCATAAATGAATCCATCTTCCATTACCGAGCACAGCCAAACCCGAACAACAGAAAGAGCATTCAACAACGTAGCATTGCTCAGCACAAGCACCCCTTTCAACAACGCCTCAACCGACTCCATAGCTTCATAAAAACACCCATTGAGCTGATATCCAGCTATCATCGAATTCCAACTAATCAAACTCCTCGCAGGATGCAGGCATACGACAAAACAATTCATCCACTAAATCGATTTTTACCAGACTTCATATACCCATTAATCATAACATTACAAGTAACCAAACTCTTATCAGGCATCTGATAAAATATCACTCTAACAACCTCAACCCACACCACATTTACACAACCTGTCAACCAAAGCACAGTCCAAGTAAACTTAAACCCTACTAGGCATTTCATCGAACAGCTTCAACGCGACTCAACATCACTGTTCTTAACTAGTGACATAATGTTAGCGTGATATTTAACATAGAGAGAAGTCCAATTGATTAACGATTCCAACTACGCCTAATTAAATTATCTTTCGGAGACAACCTGTTTAAAAATAATGAGTCATGTTAACATGTGCCTAAGTAACTCAATATAAAAGTTTTGCATTTAATGATCTAAAAAATTTAATGTTAAAAAAATTGAATGCACAAAATATAAAAATATTTTTCTATATTTGTCTCCGTACCCTTAATATTTTCCAAAAATAATTAATCTCGATTCAAATAGAGACACATTGAAAGAAATTGAATTTAGCTTTTAGTTAAATGTTTGCAGGGTGTCTAAATACTTATAATTGGATGCCATAGATTCCATTATAGAATGATTATGATTAATTGCGTGAATATTATATCTAATATGTCTCTAATAATAGAGTAATAATCTATGTTAAAAGGCTGCACATAATCTAGTCGGTAGTATATCAAAAAACTTAAAGCCTTGGTTCAATAATTTGGGTGGGAAATGTCTATGAACCCTTAGCTTCTATCATTTGTACTGAACTTTTGTCTTCTGGTGGTGAATGAATTAATTTGTTGTAAAATAATTTAAGACCAAACCAACCATTCATACTCAAAAAACAAGAGAATGGACATAAAGTTGAGGAGAACAAAACTTAGTATGGTAAATAATTGAAGACATAAAATATTTGCCTCGAGTAGTTTGAGTGTTTTTTTCAATTTCGGTGGGTCGGTCCATACAGAGTAAAAATATTCTGACTTAAAATTGACCCCCCACAAATAGGCGCTGGAATTGATCTTCTCGAATTTGTCGGTTCTTAAATCGGATATCGATTATAATTTTTTTATATATATATATAAAAAAGTGATTTGAATGTTTGAAGAACGCTTGTATAAATATACTCTTTTCCTAATAAAATATACTCCTGAGCAAAAAGTATATGTATAGTCTAAAATTAAATACAAATATTTATTTCTTATATTTTATTATAGAATGAGAATGCAAACTCCAAGAGTTTGGTCTATAATGGCAAAAATATAGTTTTTAAATTCGGGAGATATTAGGTTTGAGCTGTGCTAGTGCTAGTTCTTAGAGGGAGGGAGATAAAGGTGTTATAAAAACTCTAAACTTTTTCATGCCTTAGACTAATGTAACATCTCCCCACTCTAATACCATTTGTTGGGGAATTTGAGGGAGTCTTCGGACCTTCTGCCAGTGCTAACATCATTTGAGCTTGCACTGCCACTCGAAGAGAGATGCATGTGAGACCCCCTCCAGTTCTGTAATTCGAAGGAGGTTCTGAGAAGAAAATTCAAATCCCTCGTCACTTACTAGTGAGCCGGAAAGCTTAAGGACACCTCTCGTTCCTCTTCTCCCATTTGACAACTCTAATACCACTTGTTGGGGGGTATGTGGGAGTTCGAGAGAAACAATGAGGTCAATACTCCAAGACCACAAAGAGAGGGAGATATTACATCTCCACCCAAAACCTTAAGGTATTACGTTAATGAGTCACCTCTATTATAAATTCAGCATTCTTCCCATTCATATATAGTCGATTTGGAAATTAACCACTCACACTTGAAATACAATAGGTTTGAGCCCTGCTAGCTCTTGGAGGGAGATAAAAGTGTTATAAGAACCCTACGATCTTTCATGCCTTAGACTAATATAACATCTCCCCGCTCTAAATAATTTCATTATCAAATAAGTTCTAGAATGAGAACGCAAGAAAGATATATACTCCTCCTTCTGATCTTTATTATAAAAGTTTATTTTTAAGTTTATAGAATATTTAATGTATTATGTTTTTATTATAAACTAAATACATCAAACATGTTATGATTTTTTTTCTAAAATAAGAACCAGAGAAATACAATACTAGTAAAGGTTGGAATTTTATTAGTTTATCATTAGACATAAACTTCCTTAAAGAAATCATTAGACATAATGATATATACAATATTAGGAAGGATGTTATTTGATCCACGTTAATATTGTTTAGTGAAAATTCTTTTCCAGTTGATATTTCATGAATAAGAACTTACATGCATACTTGTACCCAAGAAAGAAAAACAAAGAAAAAGAGAGATACACATGTATGATACATGCATACTTAATTAATTCAAGTAAAGTAGAATATAAATATGCATACTAAATTTAATATCAATTTTAACATCAATCAATACAAATAAATTAAGTAGGTGTTATTCTTACTAGTTACTACAATACATGTCATGCTCTTGCATATGCCCTACACTACTGGAAGAACAAATATTCTTTATTATGTGGGGTGGGGAATTTGAAAGAGATGCATGGGAGTCATCATCATTATTCTTTGTTTTACTCTTTCTTAATTTCTCAAAACACATGATTATGTTTTTATAATAATTTAGGAGTATTAAACTTGTTGAATTTACAATTTAGTACTCCTACTTCTTTTATAGTGAGGAATTGAAATAGTTCATACCTTTAATATATTTTTACATACTAGTATTTTATTTCTTCAAAAATTGTTTGCATATTTTATAATATATAAAGGATAATTTCAACTATATCTCGTCCACTCCTACTCCCCTAAATTTTCTTGTTACTATTTTTCTGTTTAATATATTTTTGCTTTAACTTATTTGTTGGTTAATTAAAAGAATGTCAATTTAATTGAAATGTCTTAATTATCATTTATAAGATGGTATCCGAATCTTTTCACGATCCACTAGACCATCTATTATCAATTTGGTCATGCCATGCATCCACTATTTATATGTGCGTCTTAAGTTCAACAACGCTAGGTACGAAAAGATGTGTTAAAAAGTTCACATCAATTGCATGATGACTTGAATATATATTTATAAAATAATTATCATCGTACAAATCAGTTTTATAAGATTGAGTTAGAATTATACTCAAAGCTGAGCTTTATCTTTCTGCCTAAAAAGAGAAGATATATCTTCTCTACTCCACTTTACACTGCTTTTATAATTAAGAGTGTAATATGTTAGTTTAGAGAGTTCAAACCAAATTGATAAGAGAGATGTTGATGCAACAATTACACATGACTCTATATAATGCACACTATATTGATTGGTCTATAAGATTTTATTTTTTTTGACAAATCGGTCTATAAGATTGAACAGTATAAAACTTGTATTTTATATTGTTTCATTGTCACAATGGACTATAGGCTATATAGCTTATGAGAGTAACAAACCATATTAAATTTTACACATTGAGTTCTCTCTCTTTCTTTGATGGACACTTATCACTAATTAATGATTGATGGCAAATTCCAAAAATATTCCTTGCCAATTCCTTTTGTCTATTCCCCACAGCAAGAAGACCTCACCTTCCAAGCTCCACAACAAAAACAAAACACCACATATTAAAAATAAAAGTAAAAAAAAAATAGAAAAAGGAAAATTAATTATTACATTATAGTATAACACGTATTAATGACTATATTATATTTTTATTTTTATTTTTTTATAAAAAAGGATTATATTATATCTGTTTTTTTTTAAAAAAGGACTATATTGTATCTCTTCAAATTTTAGATTGAAATCTCATCACTAAACTGACACCTCATAAACGAAAATATCATGTTAAATAGTTGAAAACTTACAAAACAAAAAAGAAGTAACATGAAAACCAAAAAAAAAAAAAAAAAAGTAACATACCATAAAGACCAAACAAAGATGTACATACCATTCCTAAACAAATAGTGGTCTAAAATTGACAAGTACAGATAAGCAATTACCTAACCATTTATTCTCCAAAATACTCAATTCCAATTGCTACTCTGCATCATCAATTTGGACTTTACCTCTTACCATTTTCCTCATTCAAAAAGTCCCTTTGGCTACACATGAAGCTACCCTATACTAACTTCAACAACTATCTCTTTGTCTTTTTGTCAAACATCACTTGATTCTAATCTATGTTGCTATCATCAGGAATCAATTAGAAGGACCCAAATACTAAAAAATAATAGTGATCACCACTCTATTACACATTTTATCTTGGTATGTACCGATACACCGTTAATATGGATAATTCTGGTAATTCCACAATTAGTGTTCAATATAAAAAAAAATTAATAAACACTATTTATAAACATATTAAAATTATTCATATTAACGAGTATACTGATACATATTCAAATAAAATGTATACGGAAGAATTCAGTAAAAAAATAATAATATATTCAACAGCTAAAAAAAATGATGATCTTCAAATATATGCATTTCCTTTTGTATTATATATCACTTCCAAAACACAACATGCCAAACCCACCAAAATATAGATGTCAATTCCTCTCCTCTCCTCTTCACTCTACTCCACTGCCTTCAAATTTCTTCCCAAAGATTGAAACTTTACTCACTACTTTCAAATGGGTAGGCAAGATAATGATCCAACCATGGTGAACTCTTCCATTGCTCTTCTTCAAGAAAGGTTTAGACAATTGGAGAAAGTGAAAGAAAGAAGAGAAGGTAAACAACTTCTTAGATTGTTGTCATCAGAGAGCAACACCTCAGCATCACAACAAAGGTTGGTAGTTCCAAATAATAGGCAAACTCATCATGATTCTCTTTCTCTTGGACTAAACTTGACAAGCAAGCAAGGTGATATGAACATGAAATCAAACACATCTTTGAGTTCATGGTCACATGGTGGATCATCAACATCAAGAAATTTTGATACCTCTGAAGTAGATACTTCACTTCATCTGTAAATTAATTAATACTTATATATTTATTTATGCTTGTATTTTGATTCCATAATCTCCACTATTTATGCTTGTATTTTGATTCCATAATCTTCACTTCATATGTGTTTCTGTATATGTGCATATTAATTAATAGTGTCCTATGTTCTTGATCATTTTGTAGCATTAATTATTTTTCCTTGAAAGCATGTGAATGAATCAAATTGATAAATGCAAAATAATTGGGCAATGAATACATATATAAACAAGACTAAAATTATGAATGACTAATAGCCAAATAGTTTTGAAATACGGTAAATTCTAATATGCACATGGTACACAGTGGATCATGTCGATAAAAATGTTTAAAACATAAATAATGTTAATTATTGTTATCGTTTATTAAATTTAAATGTTAATGATCTTCATAATTTTTCTAATTAATTAAAAAAAATGACTTAATTGATATTGACTTGATTAAAATAACGGAAAACAAATATATATTTGATATTGAGCCGTTATCAATTAGGATACTGTCTAAGCCGTAAAAAATATGAATGAAGGTCATGAATTTTTATTCTTTAAGAGTATCGTTGATAATTAATAGAATTTCTGATAATTTTTTTATACTGACCTACGATACACCGCCCGAATATTCGAGAAATCTATATTAACACTTGCCTTGAAATAGAACTTTTTTTTTGTTCTAAGTGAGTCCCATGCAAAAAATAAATAAATTGAAGGCCTACAGTCTAAGTATTGTTTGAATAATTATTTGTGTGTGTAAAATTTGAAAATTTATCTTTCCACCTCACATGTTTCTTTTATACCCCCAAACTTTCTTGTTTATCCTTAATAAAAAACTTCGGAATGCATTTTTCAAAATATTTTTGCCTTTGAATAAAATCTTCGGAACGTGTTTTCCGAATTTGAACTAGAAAAACTTATGAGATAACAAATATCTCAATTGCTAATAACAACTATAAATTTAAACCAACTTCACATGAATGTCGACTATTTTAAAAAGGGAAAGTAACATGTGCCTATTGAAAACGAAAATATTTTATCATAATATATGAATTTAATTCAATTTTTCACAAATTAATTGCACAATATTTAAGAGAATGTTTCTATTGAGATTCATAACATGTGCCCTAAGCCCCTAAGGACACATGTTAGCAAAATCCTTTAAAAAATATAGTAACCATTGAGAAGCCGATTGATGATTCGATTATTTCTTTTTATGCATTCAAATTTACACTCTATGATGATATTTTTAAGTGAAAAAGAAATATGCACTAACAATGTAAAATAATTTAATTATAGTCATGTTCTCCGTCACATCATTTCACTTAACCCCACTTTTTTATATGACATGGCACATTAAACCATTTTTATTAGTTGTCAGTGCAAAATTAATTTACAAGATGTTGCGTGTTCTTTAAACTCTATTTTTAAAGCTAAGAATGAAGATTCATACTTGATTGGTAATCCCCCGTCTCAAAATATAATCAAAAATTGATCAACAAAAGTGAATATATTTTATCCAAATTTTGAACCAAATACGTAAATTTCTTTGGCTCATTTTTGTTTATATTTTGGAATAGATAAAATATTTTATTATGAGTTAATTTTTTTTTACTAAATTAGGAGTTAATTATATATCTATTTTCTATTTATTTGTTTTTTTTTCACTAATATTCATCTCACTTACTCCCCCTTTGAGCCATTTAGAATGTTTGCATTATTCATATATCTTGTTTTAACCATATTTTTCTCTCAATAAATAAAAATAAATATTAGCATATGTCGTTGGATTCATCTCGACGAATATTTTTAAAATATCAAATTTTTATTATTATATAATTAAAAATATTAATCATCAAAGTTGAGTATTGACATGCTTGCTGAAGTCAACTGAGTCAATTTTATATTTTTACTTTGAAAAACTCACAAAATATCATTTTCAGCGACATCTCTTCTCTTCTCTCCCAGCTTGCGTTCTTGGATTCTGATTCAAGGTATGCAACTCTCTCTCTCTCTCTCATATGTTACTTTTTGATCTCTTCACTCCCTTCCCGCATTCTATTTTGTTCCTTGATGTTTCTGTGATTTTCTAATTTCTTTACATAATTACTATGCTTCTATTGGTTTTGGTTAGTTTTTGTGATTTTGATTCGTTTCATGTATTTTCCCCCTTTTCTTGGTGCGTTTTGATTGATTGCTTATGTTTTTGGTTGTGGCAAGCAGCCTGAAAACGTTGGTTGGTTAGTGGAGAAATCGTTGATGACTGCAACAAATGTTAAGGTTAGCAATCATATACCCGATGATATTGTTTTCTCTGTTCTCTCCAAACTTGCTCTTAAATCCTTGAAGCGATTTGAATGCGTATGCAAATCATGGTCCCTTTTATTTGATGACAATTGTTTCATGACCATGTTCCGGAACAATCTCTTAACAAAAGATCATCCTTATTATGACTATACATCTGCCCTCATACAAACCGCAGATCGTGGTGACTTTTACAATTATAAATATCTTTTGCATTCTCTTTCTAGAGACAACATTGTTGAATTAGATTTTCCGAATCCATTTCCATGTCCAATTCAAGAGGAGGATAACCATCCCCCATCATCATCTGAAGAAGAAGAAGAAGAGTTGCAGGTTAACCCACCAGTTACACGTTTTTTAATTGTGGGCTCGGTTAGTATTAATGGCACTCTTTGTCTGGATAATAAGTATAGTGAAGCCGAACTTTTATTGTGGAACCCAACTACAAATGAATTCAAGTTCATTCCTTCCAGCCCTATTCTATCTATACCTTATTACCGTGTTTGGAACAATCACACTCACGTTGGTTATGACCATGTTAAAGATGACTATAAGGTGATTCAGAGCATGGGTGCTTCTCTAAACCCTGAATTGCCACCCGTTTACTTTTGGGATATATACAGTCTAAATAGTAACACTTGGAGTACGATTGAGGCAGATGTTCCCCGTTCTTTTGACAATGTAGACGTGTACACAGATAGAGTGTGTCATTGGTGGGGTGAAAGAGAAAAGCAGTCATATTTGGTGTCATTTGACTTCAGCAATGAATCTTTCATTACAACACTCATACCCTTCTACGTGGATGATGGTTATGCGGTTGCGAGATGCTTGGTGCTACTAAATGGGTCTATTGCTTTGATCTTATCTCATTCAGAGACATCTATGTTTCACATATCAATTTTGGGTGAGCTTGGTATAAAAGATTCATGGACTAAACTCTTCATTATTGGACCCTTACCTCGCTTCTGGTATCCAATTGGAGCGGTTAAGAAGAACAAAATACTGTTCCGACAAATATACAGTGGATTAGCCTTGTTTGATTTAAGTAACAAGACTTTTGAGGAGATTGGTGATATACCAAAATGTTCTTTTTGTAAAACAGTACTCCATAAAGAAAGCAATCTTCCAATTGGAGGAATAAATAATTGATGAAGTGTGATATTTGTACAACCAAAATGGTTGTCAAATAGACAATTTAGGCAAAATTAAGTGAAACAATAAAATAATAAAAAACTGAAATTGTAGTTGAATAGTGTAAACATGGTTGTTGGACAACTAAAATGATGTCAAAATAACATTTCTCATAATTGATTTATTTCTTCTGTTTTCCCTCACAAGTTATGTTCGCTAGGATTTTACCTTGTGGCTTGTCAAATGCGCATATCATAATTATTATCAACTATGTACCAAATTAAGAAACCATTTGATATAATGAATTGTACTTTACTGTTTTTATTTTGAAAGTTTACTCTTTTTTCATCTGCAAACTGATCAGGTTTCTATTTCAATTGTATGAATGCTCTTTTGTTGATTTTATGTAGAAATAGCTTATATTTTAGAAGCTGGATAGTCTACTTGAAATATCTGAGTTTTGCAATGATGTCCGTTTTGTGTTTTCAGCCTGTGTCTTGGCACTATAAGTAGGATATAAGTGGAAGCATACACTTCTGCAAAATAATATGGATAGAGTGTTGCACAAGTATTAGACCTGATTAGAAAGGTGATCATATTAGAATAATTGATCCTATACCATTTCTTTAATCTAAGCTTCTCTGAAACCATCAAATGTTATCTTTAGCTATGACGCACACAGTTTATAATTATATCGGTAATCCCAAGACATGTTTCGGTTTCTTTATACAGGTAATGACAGAACACGTGAGCTATGTAATAGTATTTTCTTAGAAACATTCCTTTGACAGAACAGTTTCTTATGTGCTATTGCCAATGGCTATAATAAAAGAAAGCAGTTTTAAACTTATGACCTCTTCTTGACACAATGTTAATATTCATTAAACATGTTAGAGCTTGATTCTACGCAAAAAATGTCAATATTATGAAACTCATTTTACAGTATCAAATCCTAATGAAAATAATATTGGTTACAGTAAATGATACTATGTTTCTATAATTTTGGTGTAACTCTTAGTATAAAATTGTTTGAACTATACCTATGTTTGGATAATCATGCAACTTCTCAAGATATGACTTTGCCTAGTACTAATATTCATGTTGAATACTGATAAAATGAATTCAAATTAATAATTATAATAGAATTGATGCTTAACCGGCTTTTGCTACTCCTTCTTGACACTATGTTAAAACAATTGGTCAATATTATGTATGCACATGTTTTGTTGAAGATTATATGCTGAAACCAAGATTTATTAATATGCACTGCAAGATCTTTTTTGAATCAAAAGACTTGGGAGTTAAATGAAATATACTTGAAATTACCTATTGAAGTTGCTCTCTCTCATCTGGTTGGTTGATTTTGTTTAGTTCACTGTTATAGTACTTGATATGTGAAGGTTGTGTCTGTTGTTTACAAATTACTTTTCCACTTATTATTAACTTACTGAATGCTATTTGTGTCATTCATAGTAACATCTAGTTTGTTTTTAATTTCTAGTGATAAATAATTGATAGTAATAACATCTAGTTCGATAAAGGAATTATTAGTGGTTAATCTCCATGTATTACTATAAAGATAGTATGTGTAATATTTGATTGCTGGTTTTGATTCATAAAAGTTGCTTATCTAGACAATGTTGTGATGTGCATTTTGTTATCCCTTGCAAAGATAGAACTATGATCTTACCTCAATACCTAGAACAGTGGCATAGCTTGGTAAAAATATTTAGGGGACCAAATATTTTAATTAAAAGAATACACATGTATTTGAATTAAATTATAGTTTCAGTTCAAGTACTTCTTTTAAATTCTCAAGAAAAAATTTGATTTTTTCAGAAAATGGAAATAAAGAATGTATAATCTGTTTTCTAAAAGTGAGTTCACATTTTGTCAATATTGTTTGGTTTGGTTAGTCTTTTTTGTTTTAGTCAAATTTTCTATACTTTCAGCGCTATTCTTTACCAACATTGTTTCAAAAACTTGATTCTTCTTGTTTTTGTGCAGAGGCAAATAAATTCAGCAAAGGTAATATAATATCAGCAAAATCATATGATGAACTTGCAACTAGATGTTTGTTATTGTGTGCTTGTTTTGTGACAATGAAAGTAACATTTTGTTTATTTATGATGCAGGGATTATTGTGACAAACTTATGGAGCTTCAGATAGTAAGCCGAGGGCAATTTACAAGAAGTCCGTAGCCCGGATCATTGTGTTGTTGCTCTTACGACTCCAACCAAAAACTTGTCAGCAGAATCTTGAACATATTCTAGTTTAGGGTGTTATTTTGGATGATTTTATCGATCGATATACAACAAGTAGCTATGTTATGACTTGAAACTTATGGATGGTTTTCATTTAGGACAAAGATCATGTTGTTATATGATCTATATTTCTTTGTTTTTTTAGTGTTACAACTTACAAAGTGTGTTTGGAACAATATTTCTTAGAGGATCATGACCCTGCCTCACAGTTTGTTTCTTGCCTGCACACTCTACCTTCTTTTTGCAATTACTTCATTTCCATTTTTCTAACTTATTCATGCGTATGCTTGAGCCAAGAAAATGAACACTTTATACTAATGATAATTTATTTACCTTATTGAAGTGTTGGTTTCATATAATTGTTATAATGACATTCATATCAGTTTTTGGTTGAAAAAACGAAATGGTACAGGAAAAAAAAGGTTCAAATAGAAAATCGGATTTTAGAATCAGTTTAAGCAATTACATAACCGGTTTTAGAATCAGTTTAAGTAAATAATTGGTTTTTATTATAAATCGTTTTGAACTTAATCGAACCGGTTTTACAAAATAAACCAATTTTAGATGAAATAACACAGACAATTGCTTATTTGCAAAATTAGTTTGAAGCAGAATCTTGAGAAGGGTCGGACGATAAAGTGAGAAGTGGACAAAGATCCTGCTGTATATTATATACTCTCTATGTAACCCTTATTTTCTTAACAAACACTAATATGATATTATTGGAACCATAACCGTTTTTTCTTTTTCTATTTTGCATCTTTTTTTTTTTTTTTGTCAAGTAGCCTAGTGGCTAAAAAATCCATCTTAAAAGGTGAATAAGTGGAGTATCCGGGTTCGAGCCTGACTCCTGCACATATAGTGTTATGTCCCTACCAATTGAGCCAAGCTCATCCGGACTCTATTTTGTATCTCTATTGTTAACATAATGTATAATAATCACACCCAAATAGACACTCATAGCCCAACAAAGAAGGCCACACAAATAATGAAAATCCTCTCTGTCAAACATACAAATCAAATAGTGGTAATGTGATGTGAAATTCCTCTGCATCATCTAATGGTTCTTTGGTAATGTGAAATTTTTGTAAAACATGAAACAAAGTAACCACATTAAAAACATAATAAACAAGTATTAAAACATGAGTGAAACAATAGGACATGATAATGAGATGAGATCATCCTTAAAGCTTCACTGATTCACTTCATAACCATTAACATGATAATGTACAACATTACTTTTCACCAATACACCTTATGAAAATAGTTCGCAACATATATAAAAGCAATCTATCTTAACTTTATTTTTAGCATTAAAAATAGCTATGTAAACTTATACATAACAGCTTAATATAATAAATGCTTGTGCTATAAGTTGCAAATAAGTTGTTTTTACAAACTGGCACAAAGTATCCTCCTCATTGTTGCTTCTTGTTCATAAAAAGTAGAAAATAAAATGAAGTACCTATAGCATTATTATACCTACAAAACAATATCTTTCATATAAAATCATAATAAATTTCAAAATTGTTTACCTCCAAAGCAAAAACAAACAAACAAAACTAATCGTTTATTCTTTGAAACGGTAGAAAGCTTTCCTTATAAATCATTATCTTGCAAGAACTCCAAGTTTTAAAAACAACCTCTTCAATTTTCTGGGTGATTAAATTAAACCGTACTGGTTCACCATCCTTTTTCGTAAAGAATATATCGCCCTTCTTACCAATTCCAATTGGACATTGGATGCATGTCAAAGGACCCACAATAAAGAGTTTGATCCATGACTCCTTGATCCCAACTTCACCCAAAATTGATATGTGAAAATTACTTCGCCCCTCGTCATCATATGAAATCAGTCCAATCGATCCATTTAACAAGTCTAAATGTAGTCTATTCGCATACTCCACTGCAGAATCAATACAATTTGTATATGAAGGTATGGATGTTTTCACAAATGTCTCATTGTTCAAGTCAAATGACACCAAATAAACATTATCATCGCTTTCACTTTCAACGCGACAGTAATCCCACCAGTGACACACTCCATCCTTGTACACTTGACAATCCGTATAAGTACGTGGGGACATATCTAAATCAAGTTTTCTCCATTTGTTACTTTTTAGACAATATATCTCCCACAAGCTATCAGGACGTTCATCCTCCGATCTCTCCCAAGCATTCTCGAAAAAAGTTATATGACGAATCACCTTATAGTCATCGCTGACTTGGTCATAACCAAATCCACGAAATTGAATTACGGGATCCCAACAAGGAGATAAAAAGGCAAAAGGAGTGGTAGGGGAGACTTTGCATTCATGAGTAGCTGGATTCCATAATACAACTCTCCCTTTATAATCCATATCAGTGCCCTCCATGCAAAAAATGCCATTAACACAACCATGAGGATGAAAATTAACGTTCTCTAGATCTAATGGATTTGGCCAATCTAACTTAACAGTAGTTTCACCAAAGAGAGGATACAACTCAGACGGAGCAAGGTGCCGTATATAATGATGTAGGATGATAGATGTATCATTGTAATAAGAATGATCCTTTGATAAGAAATTTGTTCGAAACATGTCCATGAAATAAGAGTTTTGAAATAAGACAGACCATGATTTACGTACACAGCAAAATCGAAACAAAGATTTCAGAGGCAATTTTGAGAGAATAAAGAAAGCAACATCGTCATATATGTGATTGCTAACCTTAATTGCGCTGGTTGAAGCCATTGATTTGGTAGAAGCTGCTGAAGGAAAACCTAGTCGTGTGAAAAAAAGAACCTAATTGCAGTAATTGGATTTTATAGAGAAAAATAATTTTTGTTTACATATTAGCATTGCAGCAATAATCCTTACAATAAAGTTTGATTAAAAATAATTGCTATTAAAATTTAAACTTAAATTAAGCCAAATGATTCAGAGAGGGATCTCATTATTAAATCGTTGTTGGTTTATTTGAAACATTTGTAAAGATATAAATTATTTCGGTCGAGCCCTTGGTTATTTTTCACAAACATTGTGGAAAAGATCATGAGTCAACATAAATTGATCCAATTGATAAGGAGTTGACTCGTGTCATAATTAAACTCTCAAAATTAACAATAGCATATTTTGTTGGTAGGTAACTCTAATCTTTTTTTTTGTCAGGATTGGTAACTCTAATCTATTAAGACCATCTACAATGAATGTGTTGAAAGAGTGTTGAATGAAACGTCAACACAATAAAACCATACAAGGGGTGTGTTGAAAGTAATTTCCTCTATGTTTTCCCTAACCTAAAAACAGCCGCCACTCCCAATTTCCAAATCCCAGTCGGCACAATGTAAACGGTGAGATCGGTGGTGCGATGAGATCACACTCCACACCACCGCGTTTTTGTTCTCGTTTTTGACCCTTCGTGTTTCGTTTTTTCTTCTTCTTCTGCTATTATGCTTTTCCGTTTGTTCTTGCTGGTTGGTTCTACGGTTTGGTGTCGTGCTTCTATTCCGTTGTCGTTGTTGTTCTTGTTTTGCCCCTTCTGTGTTGTTTTTCTTCGTCTGCTGCTATCTTTCTTCTTTTGTTTGTTCTTGCTGATTTTCGGTGGCAGTGCCTGCTCCTGGTTCTTTGTGTTGTTTCAGTAATGGTTGAGTGCTGGTGGGGCTTGATTTGGCCTCAGAAGGTGGTACCATGGTGGTTTTCGGTGGCTCCGTTTGGTTCACGGTGGTTTTGGTGGTTCTCTGGTTTGGTGCCGCGCGGAGATCTGTTGTTTTCGCTCCGTCGTCTCTGTCCGTTTCTTCGTCATCCTGTATCAATTCGGTCGTTTCTTTGTGTTTGCGTTGGTGAAGGCGTTTCATTGGCAAGGTATTGGCGTCACTTTGCCCCTCTGCCGTGCTTCACTCCCGTGTCTATGTCTGGCTGCTGCATATTGGTTTGTCTATGCGAGGAGTCTCTGTCTTTGGCGGGTTTGGTTTCCGGTGTTTTGGAAACGGCGGTGGGTTTCTGTTTTTGGTGGGTGTTTTTGTGCTTTGGTGTTTGGATCTGGTTTAAGGGAGCTTGTTGTGGTGTTGGGTGGAGGCAGTAGCGAAGTAGCTGGGATGGCTCGGTGCAGTTTTGGTGACGGTGGAGGTGGTGAGGTGGCGCTGTCGTTATGGTGTGGAATCGTGGATTGGGGGGTCTCGTGCAAAGTATCCGATCCAAACCGATTAGTTTGGTTCGGTTTCATTTTTCAAAAACAGGACAAACCGATCCAAACCGAACCAATTGAATACACATTGGTTCGGATTTTGGATTCATCAAAAACTGATTCAAACCGATCCAATTACACCCCTACTTTTCAGGTTATTAAATAACAGCAAGAGTTATTATGCATAAGGAATATCCTCCTTATGCATGGTGCATAAACAAATCTCCAGCATCCAATACTTTTTTGATTAATTAGATTTTTTGATCAATCAAATGCACTAAAGGCATGTATGGTGGAGATTTATTTATGCACCATACATAAGGATATTATTTATGCATAATAACTCAACCTAGTAGCAAAAAAAATAGTAGGCACTAAATTTTTTTTTTATAATATTACGCATGTTAAAGTAACAAAAAATATTAATTTTTTATTAAAAACAATAATTAATTATTAAAAAAGTTTATATTTAATATAAAATCGCTAAAGTTCTAATACAAATTTACTATTTAATTTTTTTTTTAGATTTTATTATTTTAAACTTTTTAATATGTACAAAATTAAAAGTTTTTTTTTTTTTTTTTTTAAAATAAAGCGAATTTTAGAAACAAGTAGAATCGAGAAGCTTCTGAAAACCTCATTTTGTGGTAACACAAACCCCTTCTAAAACCCTACTCCCAATTCTCTCTCTTTCTCTCTTCAACGCACTTTTCGAATCTCACACTCTCCGTTCATTTCACCATGCACAGACTCTCTAACCGCTCTTCCTCTGTCTCCGCCTTACTCCGTTACGGCGGCGCACTTCGCGGTGACGCTGTTGCTCCACTTTCATCTTCTATCTCTAATTCGGTATCCATTTATTTGAATTCTTCTGTTAATAATAGATTTTTCATTTTTAATTTTTGTGCTTATTGTAACATCTTTTTTGCCTATGTAATAATTTGCGTAGTTGTGATTATTTTTATTTTATTTTTAAGTGTGAAAGCAGCATTGATATGATTATATGATGATTATATTTAGATCGATAGTTTTGTTTTCATTGCAACTTGAATGATTTGTTAAATTTCATTATTTTGTGTTTTGTTATCAATGATTATGATGATTAGTATTATTGTTACAAATTGAAGTTTGTTAGTTTTATGCTGTGCACAATAAGTTGATTTGAATTCTGTGCGGTCACTGCAGTCACGGCTTCCTGGCCAAAGACTGAAACTTCACACTTTATACAATCGAAATATCTCTTTATTATGGACCGTCCGATTGTCAGGAATCCATGACTGCACACATTTCAGTGTGACTGCACAAAATCATGTGGAGTATTATATGTACTTAGCCGACTGCTGCTTTTAATATATATCTTTTGATCTTTTGATTGGCTGTTTAAAAAACAAAATATGTCACATCACAATCACATACATCATTATAAGTTTGTTAGTTATATTTATATGTGTTAGATGATGGCAATGGGCCTATTTCGATAAATAACTTATAGCACAAGCGCTTATCATCATAAATGCTTATGTATAAGTTCACATAACTTGTTTTTATAGGAAAAGATAAAATTAAGATAAATTGTTTTTATACATGCTTAGAGTTGTTTTTCATAAGTTATATTGGAGATCTTATGAAAATAAGCAGGAAAAGTTTTATAAATTTGTCATAAGCTGTTTTCTTAACTTTGTAAGTCTCACAAATCTTAGGTCAGTAGATAAGCTCAATAAGTCAATCCAAACAGGCTCAGTGTCTATTTTGAAGTTTGAAAGTGGGAGCTTGGATCATTTCTGTTGTCATTTTCTATAATTGTTGTACTTTGTTTAAAATTGTTGTATTTTTTTGCTTCTAATTGTGAGCAGGTGGGTGAGAATGACACAAAACCCAGATGGTATTCCGTATTAGGTTCTGAGAAATTCAGCATTGTTAATCAGCTAAATTTGAAAAGAGATTTGTTTTTGGGAAAACGATATGAATCAACTGCTGCAGAATCTAATGCATCCAGTTCCCCACCAGCTGAGAAATTTGAGTACCAAGCAGAGGTATTGCTGTCTTTCATATGTATGTGTGTGGTTCGTTGCCTCTAGTGCATTTGATATATATCATGAACTTTGTTTTGGCAGGTTAGTCGGCTCATGGACCTCATTGTTAACAGTTTATACAGTAACAAGGAAGTGTTTCTCAGGGAACTTATTAGGTATGATCCATCATTGTTAACCTTTTGCAGTTTATACTAGAATTGGTTCAACTGCTAGGTGATCCCAAGTAGAATTACTACTATATATTTTGAGCATTGGTGAATGTTATGTTTCAGTGTTATCTAATATACTCAATTATGTTCATAATGATACTAATTTAGGTTGCCCTTTTAAAGGTCTACCCTGGTTCTGGTTTTCCTGTTCCTCTAATATATTTATGCATGTTTAAGTATTTATTTTTAAAAAAGTTACTTAAGTCTCTCTCTCTCTCTCTCTCTCTCTCTCTCTCTCTCTCTCTCTCTCTACAAGAAAAGTATTTATAGAAATCAGGGAAATCTAGTGTTATAAATTTCCTAGAATGGCTGCATCTTGGGAAAGGCTGGACCTGTTATAGATTTATTGTTTATATATTGTTTTACCTTGAATTTACAAGTGGTTAATTCCACTAGCTTAACCTTTGACCTCAATGTACCCCTGCGTTCAAGACCCGCTTCAAAACTGGATCTATATATATTGTTGAAAAAAAATTCAAGTAACCTATGCCTTTGGTATTTATTAGATTAGATGTTGTGTTGCCTTATCCAATCTGTTATTATGTGCACTTTTTTCACAGTAATGCAAGTGATGCCTTGGATAAGCTGCGGTTTTTGAGTGTTACGGAGCCTGAATTGATGAAGGATGCTATTGATTTTGATATTCGAATTCAAGCTGATAAAGATAACGGGATTATCACCATTACGTAAGATAATTAGTTTTTGATTATTTTTTTTTTTCTTTTTTTTTTTCAATGCAGTTGGTGCTGTAACTTTTGTTTTATGCAGTGACACAGGCATTGGTATGACTAAGCAGGAACTGGTTGACTGTCTTGGAACTATTGCTCAAAGTGGAACTGCAAAGTTTTTGAAGGCTGTAAAGGTCTTGCCTCTTCTGGAGAATGATTTAGGATTATATTGACCTTATTTTATTTTGCTATTATTTATCTTGTGTGCTACTGCTGACAAATGTGTTTCATTCAAAAGGATAGTAAGGGTGCCGGTGACAACAACTTAATTGGTCAATTTGGTGTGGGATTTTATTCTGCTTTTCTAGTTGCTGATCGGGTATGCATTTAAATAAAAGTGATGATGATGTGTTACTTCATTTTAAGTTTTTTTTTTTCTTTCTGGAAGTTTATATGTATATCTTTTGTGTGGTTTGAAGGTGGTTGTCTCGACCAAGAGTCCAAAATCCGATAAACAATATGTTTGGGAAGGAGAGGTAAATGCTAGCTCATATACCATATCTGAGGAGACGGATCCTGAGAAGCTTATTCCAAGAGGAACTCGTCTTACATTGCATCTCAAGGTATGTCAAAAATTCCCATTTTAGACCAACTAGTATATTAGTTTCTTTATTCTGAAGCTTATGGTTGTCTGTGCATTTTACCCACTGCTATTTTTTCAGAGGGATGATAAAGGTTTTGCTCATCCAGAGCGGATTGAGAAGCTTGTGAAAAACTACTCCCAGTTTGTCTCATTCCCAATATACACTTGGCAGGAAAAAGGATTCACCAAAGAAGTATGACTATGCACTCCAGTTCTTTTAG
This sequence comes from Trifolium fragiferum, assembly GCA_954870985.1. Classification (NCBI taxonomy): domain Eukaryota; kingdom Viridiplantae; phylum Streptophyta; class Magnoliopsida; order Fabales; family Fabaceae; genus Trifolium; species Trifolium fragiferum. The sequence goes on along the minus strand of OX940791.1, from coordinate 906,760 downwards.
CTTTAATGACACTATGTCTGTATTTGAGATTGTTTCATTCCCTAGACCTTTCTTGACTACTAGATGTGAAGTTGATTTTTGAGCTTTTATCAAAATTTCTCTAATTTCAGGTGGAGGTTGATGAGGATTCAGCTGAGGCGAAAAAGGATGACCAAGATGAGAAGACCGAGGTAATGTTTTGATATATGCTGGTGTATTCCCTGAATTGATTGTGTATGAAATTATGAATACCTATTTGATTGTTTAGCTGCTCTCCATATTTGCTAACTGTTTTATAACTTGACACATTGTTATAACAGAAGAAGAAGAAAACTAAGACTGTTGTTGAGAAGTACTGGGATTGGGAGCTCACAAATGAAACCCAGCCAATCTGGGTTAGTTTTATGTTTTGCAACTGCATTTCTTATGCTTAAAGTGAAAATTGGTTATTAAGATGGAGTTTAATTTAGACATTAATCTATTTGTGCAGCTTCGTAATCCTAAAGAAGTCACCAAAGAGGACTATAACGAGTTTTACAAGAAAACATTTAATGAATACCTGGAGCCATTGGCATCATCACACTTTACCACGGAGGTAAAAAAATTATTTCTCAAGTACAATCTTGTTATGTGTGAAGATTTTTTATGAATATTCTTATTAAGCTGGAAGATATAGCTTGATAACCTCAGTTGTTCGCTAAACACGAATCTTAATACTAATTTGACAGCTAATGTTCTGGTGGTGATGTTGCAGGGTGAGGTAGAATTTAGGTCTATACTTTATGTTCCTCCCTATGCTCCATCAGGGAAGGACGACATAGTCAATCCCAAGACCAAGAATATAAGACTATATGTGAAGAGAGTATTCATTTCAGATGACTTTGATGGAGAACTGGTATAGGAACTCTGCTGTACCATCTTGATTTTTTGAGTAACTAGATAGTATTTTTATTATTTTATCCTGCTCTGATATATTATTTACTTGAACAGTTCCCGCGATACTTAAGTTTTGTCAAAGGTGTGGTTGACTCAAATGATCTTCCACTCAATGTGTCACGTGAAATTCTTCAAGAGAGCCGCATAGTAAGTAGATAGGGTGCAGGACATGCACTTAACATTTCCACATAATTTTCGTTGATGATACATGTATAAAAACTCTATTAATTACAAAATGCTGAAACTTCTATGTGGTGCTTGAAGGTGCGGATTATGAGGAAACGGTTGGTCAGAAAGGCTTTTGACATGATTCTGGGGATATCCATGAGTGATAACAGAGAGGTGTGGTCTAATTCTGGAAATTTGCAGTTAGAAAGCTTTTTTCATTATTCTTGCAAAGTTGTTTTACTTGTCTCTTCTATATATAGAAATGCTTGCTTGTTTCCTGTTAATATATCACGAGCTGCCTCGCTCTGTGTGCAGGATTATGAGAAGTTTTGGGAGAACTTTGGCAAACACTTGAAATTGGGCTGCATTGAAGACCGTGAGAATCACAAACGTATTGCTCCCTTGCTTCGGTTTTACTCATCCCAAAGTGAGGAAGAGTTTATCAGCTTGGATGAATATGTTGAGAACATGAAACCTGATCAAAAGGATATTTATTACATTGCTGCTGACAGTGTGAACAGTGCAAAGAACACGCCTTTCTTGGAGAAACTTGCAGAGAAGGATCTTGAAGTATTATAAGCTTGTTTTAATTATTTAGATATTATAACCTTTGATCCTTTATTTATTTATTGGTTCTTGTTATGTAATCTTGCAGGTGCTGTTTTTGGTGGATCCAATAGATGAGGTTGCCATCCAAAATATTAAATCATACAAGGAAAAGAATTTTGTTGACATTAGCAAGGAAGACTTGGATCTAGGTTTACTTCTTTTTTAATTATGTTTCCTTCTCATGATTTATTTCTGATTAATGCTATTGGACAAACAGTCAACGTTGAGAAGCGTATTTGTGTTTCATTGATCAAATATTCACCTGGTATCCCTTACTGTAGCTTGGATTTACAGTTGCTAAATGTAGTTTGTTATTTTTGTAGGTGATAAGAATGAAGAAAAGGAAAAGGAGATGAAGCAGGAATTTAGCTCGACAATTGACTGGTTTAAGAAACGTTTGGGTGATAAAGTTGCAAGTGTCCAAATTTCAAACCGACTAAGCTCTTCGCCCTGTGTCCTGGTTTCCGGAAAATTTGGTTGGTCTGCAAACATGGAAAGGTGGGTTTTACATTATCATACATATTTTATTATGTAGTTTTTTTATAATGTAAGTAACACTGAGCTGTGTGTAAATCAAATTTGTTGCTGCAGGTTAATGAAGACACAAACTATGGGTGATCCCGCTAGCTTGGAATTCATGAGAAGCAGAAGGGTGTTTGAGATTAACCCTGACCACCCTATTATCAGGAACTTGGATGTATGAATCTTTTTTGTTGTGTAGTACATCTAATGATATAATAAATTGCAGATTGAGGTAATGTAAATTATTCGGTAAATTTCAGGCTGCATGCAAAACTAATCCCGACGATCAAGAGGCCCTCAGAGCTATTGATCTTTTGTACGATGCAGCTTTGGTTTCAAGTGGATTTACGGTAAGATCTTGTCTTGATATTACTCTTATGAAAGTGATTTAAGCTCCATAGTGAAATTAGATCATGTAAAGATGAGTTGCAATTCACATAATCACATATGATACTAAATATTTGGTAGCAGAGAAATGGAACACATGCTAGTGATTTTTAGCTGTCATTCAGACCAAAATGCGTAGCATGATAAATATTATATCGTTTTACTCAATTTGTTGGTGTGCAGCCTGATAATCCAGCACAGCTTGGAGGAAAGATATACGAGATGATGGGCATGGCTCTTAGTGGTAAATGGTCGTCTCCTAGTCAGTTTGAGTCCACTCAAACTCAGCCCCATGACCTAGAAACTTTAGAAGCTGAAGTGGTCGAGCCTACCGAGGCTGGAAATCTAAAGTGAGAAGAATTTCATATAGAGATTTTTGTTTTCACTTCTATCGGAAAAACTACATATTTGAAGAACATTGGTGGTGTTATTTTATAGATATGTTGTTGAGTAACTTTCAGTATAATGCCAAGCATGTGTAATTCGTCGTTTTTGGCTTGATATTGAATAAGCTATTCATTATTGCCATATCTTATTTGACATCTCTGTAGTTCTTTTATTTGACAAAGAATATCTGAAAATACTGAACTTCTTTTCCTTTGCAAAGCTAATACAATCAATTAAGCCTTATCCATTTAGTTGGATAAAGTAAAAGGAAAACACTGAACATGCTGGAGGGAAAGAGCTGAGATAGTGGACCATGATAAAGTAGTGCAATTGGGGTCTGGGGACAGAATAAGAGGCTGTTGATTAAAATAGTGATAGCTAAGCCATAGAATGATGAATACATAGCTCTAAATATGCAGTGGTAAGGAGGGTTATGGGAAGAGGAATGATGAATACATAGCTCTAAATATGCAGTGGTAAGGAGGGTTATGGGAAGACATTTTTATGTCTTCAATTTATTAGAATCATATTTTGTCTCTGAATGTACCCAAAATTATTTGAGTCAGTTCAATCAAAAATATCATTCATACTCTTGTGTCTATAATTGAAAGGATAGATCCAAATTTATATGGTTATATTATAATATATTTTAAGATATATGATCTCCAAATTTATCTGATATATTTGATCATCTGATATCGGATTTACTTGAATCAGGATTCATTGAGTTTTTATAATATAACATTGATGCATATATTAGCTCTAGGTTAGTTGAATCTAGATCCAGTAAATGTATGATTAATTCTTAGAATTTTTTTATAGAACAAATAATCATTTTAGTCTTTAAAATTTTAAGGATAGGTCAACTTACTCTTTTTCAATTTTAAATTTACAGAATAACATATAAGTCTTTTAAATTCAAGAATGCCAAAAAATTTAAGCAATTATTAATCAAAATGGAAGTATGAATGGAAGTATGGAAATGTTTTACAGATTAGGAGGAATATTTATCAGATCAATATTGTATCAGAAACCACATAATAAGCTACTGCAGAATAAGTGTAGGACTATAGTAGCATGTTCCCCAAGTAAACTGTTAAGAATATAGGTAGTTAGCTAGATAATTCATTAATTAGTTAACCTTTCCATTAGTTTGTTATTACTTTGTTAGAGTTGGTTATTAGGTGGTTTAGTTAGTTAGCCCCAAATTGCTCTATATAAGAGCCAGTGCCACTATTGTACTATTTTCATTATCTTTTATCAAAATGAATTCTTATGAATTTCACTCTCTTTCAAGCTCTTATGGCTTTTATCATTCAATTTCTCCAAATTCTCAAAATCTTAACATAAACCATTGTCCTCTTGACTTGTATTGTGTAATACAGACAATTGCTTATTTGAAACAGATGTTTTGCTCATCCAAAGCTTATTGACAAGCTTGTAAAAAACTACTCCCAGTTTGTGCTTAAATTAAACCATACCAATGTCATAAAAGTATGCTCACAAAGTAATCAAAGTAGCATGTTTTCATGAGTTCTATATCAGTAATCTTTTGTTGTGAGAGACAATATGTTGTATGATAAATTTAACAATTCAATGAACCATAAATTTATCGACATATAACAACAATTAATGGACATAATATGCCAATTGTTCATCATTAGTCATTACATTGTAGGAGTACCTGTAGACATCAATAGTGGTGTATTACCATACCAGTAAGCTCACAAAGTACCTATAGCATTATTATACCTACAAAGCAGTACTTTTCATTTAAAATCATAACAATCACCACAATCATGTACCTCTAGTGCAAAAATAAATAACAAAACTAATTGTTTATTCTTTCAAATTCTTTCAAATAATGGTAGAAAGCTTTTCTTATAAATCAATATCCGGCAAGAATAGTCGTCACCCTTAAGACCAAGCTCTTCAATTTTCTGAGTGTTTAAATTAAACCATACTAGTTCATTATCCTTTTTTCTAAAGAATATATCGCCCTTCTTACCAATTCCAATCGGATGCTCAACGCAGGGCAAATGACCCACAATAAAGAGTTTGATCCATGACTCCTTGATCCCAACTTCACCCAAAATTGATATGTGAAAGGTACTTGTCTCTGCATAATTTGAAATAAATCCAATTGATCCATTTAACATGTTTAAATGTCTAAACACGATTGCAGAATCAATATAATCCATATTTGAAGGAATGAATGTTTTCACAAAGGTCTCATTGTTCAAGTCAAATGACACCAAATAAACTTCATCATCAATTTCATCCCACCAGTGACACACTCCATCCGTATACACTTGAACACCCACACTACTAGCATACTGTGTAGGCATATCTAAATCAAGTTTTCTCCAACAGTTATATTTTAGACAATATATCTCCCATAAGGAATCGTGATATCCATCTTTCCATGTCTCTTCCAAATCTTCGTCAGTTCCGGGAGAAAAATGTATATGTCGAATCACCTTATAGTCATTGCTAACTTGATCATAACCAAATCCATGAAATTTAATATAGGGATCCCAACAAGGAGATTCAAAGGCAAAAGGACTAGGAGGAGTGACTTTGCATTCATCGGTAGCTGGATTCCACAATACAACTCTCCCTAATTCTTTAATATTATGAATGCCACCAACCCTCCCCGCATCTTCAATACAAAAAATGTCATTAACACTAGCAGAACCATAAATATTAAAATCAAATTGTTCTTGAAATGGATTCGGCCAATCTAATTTGAGCATATTCTCAAACCTCTCACCAGAAAGAGAGTACAACTTTGGCGCATATCTGTAATTGACATGCCACGGTGCAATATGATGTAAGAGAAGAGATGTATCATTGTAATAAGAATGATCCTTCGATAAGAAATTCCTTCGGAACATGTCCATGAAATAAGACAGACCATGATTTACGTACACAACAAAATCGAAATAAAGATTTGAGAGGCAATTTTGAGAGAATTACGAAAGCAGCATCATCATATATGTGATTGCTAACCTTAACTGCGGTCGTTGCATCCATCGATTTGTCCATCTCTAAAATGAAATAATGCACTTAAGCGCTGCGTGCTGCGTTGCGTTGCAGCAATTGAATTGTATTTATTGGATTTTATATAAACCTAATCTTTTGTTTGTAATTCATTTACGTGAGCCTGATTTGACAAAGCCCGTAAGAAGGTTCTCCATTTCCATGATTTATTTTGTTTGTGTAAATTAAACTAATTAATTTCTTTTTTTTTTTTGAAGCAAAACTAATTAATTTCTTAATTAGTGTTTACTAGTATATTGTTTTTACTTTTTAGTATTGGCCTTGTTTTTTATTTTTTGGTACAAGTAGTCTTGTATTTTTTTTTTTAAAATTACTTTTGCCATTTTACCGGTTACTCGCGCACCCTACGTCTTTTCTATTTTACCCTTCCGCTACTTAACGACATTACTTAAGTAGCAGACATGGATATTTTGATAAAATCATAGGGCGTATGAGAAAATGGTAGAGCGGCCAAATAATTTGTCTTTCTATTTTTGTTACAAGTATTATTAGTCATGTTTTGATTGTATTTGTGTGAAGAAAATTCTATAAAATGCAATTATTTTGGCTAAGTTTCAACTTTACAATCTACATAGTATTTGCAGGGTTGATTAGATTCCTGATTTATATTTAGGATTAAATAAGTTTTTTCCCTCTAAATAATTATAATTTTTTTTGTCCATATAAAAAAATGGCATGTTTGGATGTCATGTAGTAGAAAACGATAGTTTAAAGAAGATGAAAAGATAAAATGAATAGAAAGAGACACAAGTGCTATTTAAGTGAGTTTATTTTGTAAAGTAATTTAGTTGTTGGATTTTTTTTTAAGTGAATAAGTGAAATGTTTGAGGATTGAATTTCGGCTCGTACATATAAAATGTGATGTCTCTATCAACTAAATTATGCTCACAAACACTTTTAAGTGAGGTTTTTAATCACAACCAACTAATTTAACCCAAATCCAAAAGTTGATAATTTAATCAATGCGTGTATGTTTGAAATCACGGTGAGAGTATATCAAGAATCATGATGACTCGCTGTAATTTTGAAGAAGCTACAAACTGTACCTTTTAAAAAATGAGGGTAGGAAACCATGATTTTGACATACTTGTTAAAAAAATTGTAACCGATTAGAAAATATTGTATCTCATGCATCAAGTGTAGGTTGTGGTTCATAATTTAAAGCGTTAGATAATAATATATTGGACATTTATATTTGTAAGTTAATAGTCTATTTATTTTAAATTTGCTATATATTATCTATGTAACTCTTATTTTCTTAAGAAACACTAGTGTGATATTATTGGAATGATAACCGTTTTCTCTTTTTCTATTTTGCATCTCTATTGTTAACATAATAATGCATAATAATCACACCCAAATAGACACTCATAATAATCCAACAAAGAATGCCACACAAATAATGAAAATCCTCTCTGTCAAACATACAATGGTTCTTTAGTAAAAGTGAATTTTGTAAAACATGAAACAAAGTAACCACGTTAAAAAGATAATAAACAAGTATTAATACATGAGTGAAACAATATGACATGATAATGAGATCATCCTTCAAGCTTAACATGATAAATTGATAATGTACAACATTACTTTTCACCAAAAGGATCCACACTATCAAAGCATGAATGGAAGTATGGAAATGTTTTGCAGATTGAGAGGAATATTTATCAGATCAATATTGTATCAAAAACCACATAATAAGCGACTGCAGAATAAGTGTAGGACTATAGTTGTTTGTTCCCCAAGTAAACCATTGTCCATCTTTCCATGTCTCTTCCAAATCTTCGTCAGTTTTGGGAGAAAAATCTATATGTCAAATCACCTTATAGTCATCGCTAACTTGGTCATAACCAAATCCATGAAAATCAATTAAGGGGTCCCAACAAGGAGATTCAAAAGCAAAAGGACTAGGCGGAGTGACTTTGCATTCATCGGTAGCTGGATTCCACAATACACCTCTCCCTAATTCTTCAATATTATGAATGTCACCAACCCTCCCCACATCTTCAATACAAAAAATGCCATTAACACTAGCAAAACCATAAATTCTAAAATCAAATTGCTCTTGAAATGAATTTGGCCAATATAATTTGAGCATATTCTCAAACCTCTCACTAGAAAGAGAATACAACTTAGGCGCATATCTGTGATTGGCATGCCATGATACAATATGATGTAAGAGAAGAGATGTATCATTGTAATAAAAATAATCCTTAGATAAGAAATTTCTTCAGAACATATCCATGAAATAAGAGTTTTGAAACAGGATGGACCATGATTTACGTACACATAAAAATCGAAACAAAGATTTGAAAGGCAATTTTGAGAGAATAACCAAAGCAGCATCATCATATATATGTGATTGCTAACCTTTTCAGTCGTTGCAGCCAATAATTTGTCCATCTCTAAACTGAAATAATGCACTTAAGAAATGCAGAGGGTTGCAGCAATTGAATTGTATTTATTGGATTTTATTTTACTAGACTTCGACCCGTGCAATAAAAAAATAAAATGAAATTAAAATATAAAAATATTGAAATTGGATATAGCTATGTGATACAAATTTTTATACAATAAGATATAAATAGTATACATCAAAGGTTTCTCATCTTCCCAACCTGAGAACAAAATAAGCCTATTCATCACCATTAACCAACTGTTATTATAAATTAACTCAATTAATTATAAACAATATATAATGCAGCTTCACGACAATTTGATTTTTTCAACTCAACTTTAATCTTAAGAAGTTAAAAATATATATATTTAGCTTTTTGAACCTTATACCAATTCACAGTATATTTAACTTTTGAACTCTAAATCAATTCACAATCTATAATGCAAATTATTTTTAATATCATACTTAGAGTGATTGATTCATTTCCGTCGTATCAAAACTTAACCGTCTAAATCTATGATTCATTTCTTCTCTAGGTCATTGCTTCTTGGATCAGATTCAAAGTTGAAAACTTTTACCTATAATCTATTGCAGATACATAAATTAGCAAACTTTGTTATGCAAGTAAACCAAATAATGGACACTTTCAAATATAAAGAAACTTGCTTTTGTCTCAAACAAACATTGTTCAATTTCTAACAAAACAAATTGAAGTGAGCTTCCAATACAGTACTGTCTTGGGATAAACCAAAGGAAATAAAGTCAAACCAATTGATTGCCATTTACATTGTTTCAAAAGACTATCTATAAAATCAAAGTTCCAGAGAAGCATGTGTGAAGAAGCATGAAAAGTTGAAAGGGAAAGACCTTGCATAAGTGAGCAGGATTGAAAGTAATATATAAACATCATATTGTAATAGATCATTAAGATTAGATCATTAAGTTCAAATTTTGAAATAGAAATGCAATGAGAATCTATTTAATATATTATCAAAAGTATAACAATATGCACTATAACTTAATAACATCATAAGCAACAAAATTATAGTGATAAACATGAACTGGTCATCATTTAGCTAACTATACTAAATAAAAATATAGCAGATCCAATAATATGGCTAAAAAATAGAATTCTTATTAAATGAAAATAATTAGTCTATTCTTTGTATACAACCAATTTATGACCCAATTTGATATTTAGTAACTCCAACGTCTATCTACTTCTTTTCTCCATTTTCAATATAAAACTAACATTTAACGAGAAAAACATGATACAACTATTTTGATTTTACAATAGTTAGTGTTATAATACCCAATCACACTAGGCAGTAGAGTAAGAGTCTCAAATTGAACATTCATGTTAAAATAAAATTACAAACAGGTCATCTTGCGATGTGAGCAATTTGGTTAATTTTCCTTTTGAAAGCTATGTTTTCATGAGTTATATTTTAGTAATCTTTGTTGTGATGTGAGAGACAATATGTTAACTGAATTTGAATCATTTGTTATCATGTACCTATAATATTTACCATTAATATTATCCATTTTATACTATAAAGTAAATAACTTTAGAGGATTAATGTTAATTATATTAGATACTATCCAATGTTGCATTGGTGTGTGATCTGAGTCATTTACTCATTAGAAACAATAATTCTTAAGCAGTAGCACTATGTTGTAAACAACACCAGCCAGTGCATGCAAACATCTTTTTATGAAACACTGCTGCTGCAGGTTAATGAAGACACAAACTATGAGTGTTTGAGATTAAACCTGAACACCCTATTATCAGGAACTTGGATGTATGAATCTTTTTTGTAATGTGTAGCACATCTAATGATATATAATAAATTGCACATTGAAATAATGGTAATGTAAATTAATCGGTAAATTCCAGGCTGCATGCAAAACCAATCCCGACGATCAAGAGGCCCTCAGAGAGCTATTGATCTTTTGTACGAAGCAGCTTTGGTTTCGAGTGGATTTACAGTAAGATCTTGTCTATTACTCTTATGAAACTGATTTAAGCTCCATTGTAATTATGTGTGAAACAAAAAAGTTTTGCTTATAACTAAAAACCTAAAAGAACAATGACATGGAGATTGGGTGAGAGTGTCTAATGAACTTTTTCTCCTTCTCAAAGCTAATACAACAATAGTTTACTAGTTTATGCAATAATATCATTCATCAATTCCATGCTGCTATATAACACAATAAATTTAACAACCATTGATCATAATATAACCAAATATCAATAGTTTTGGTGTATTACACTATTAGCAAACCAGTATATATATGCTCACAAAGTAGAAAATAAAATAATATTCCTATAGCATTATTATACATACAAAGCAGTACTTTGCATTTAAAATCATAATAATCATCACAATCATGTACCTCTAAAGCGAAAACAAACGACAAAACTAATCGTTTATTCTTTCAAACGGTAGAAAGCTTTCTTTATAAATCATTATCCGGGAAGAATATCTACCCTTAAGACCAAGCTCTTCAATTTTCTGGGTGTTTAAATTAAACCATACTAGTTCATTATCCTTTTTTCTAAAGAATATATCGCCCTTCTTACCAATTCCAATCGGATGCTCAACGCAGGGCAAAGGACCCACAATAAAGAGTTTGATCCATGACTCCTTGATCCCAACTTGACCCAAAATTGATATGTGAAAAGTACACGTGTCAACATAACTTGAAATCAAACAAATTAATCCATTTAACATGTCTAAATATCCTGAATCAATATGACCCATATTTGAAGGTATGGATGTTTCCACAAATGTCTCTTTGTTCAAGTCAAATGACACCAAATAAATTTCATCATCAATTTTAATTGAACGCCAGTGACACACTCCATCCATGTAACCCACACTATCACCTGTAGGCATATAAAAATCGAGTTTTCTCCATTTGTTACTTTTTAGACAATATATCTCCCACAAGGAATCTGGCCAAGATTCATCATACGGTCCATTCCAATCATGATGCTCGAAAAAAGTTATATATCTAATCACCTTATAGTTATCGGTAACTTGATCATAACCAAATCCATGAAATTCAATATACGGATTCCAACGAGGAGATTTATAGGCAAAAGGACTAATAGGAATGACTTTACATTCATCGGTAGCTGGGTTCCATAATACAATTCTCCCTCCTTCAATACCTACACGTTGCCCAACTCTCCCACAGTCTTCAATGCAAAAAATACCATTAACACTAGCAGAACCGTATTGAATATAAAAACGATATGGATTTGGCCAATCTATCTTAACAGTATTCTCAAAGCTCTCACCAAAGAGAGAATACAACACAGGTGATGTATCGTAATTGGCATCGAACGGTGCAAAATGATGTAAGAGAAGAGATGTATCATTGTAATAAGAATGATCCATAGAAATAAAATTTGTTCGAAACATGTCCATGAAATAAGGGTTTTGAAATAAGAGAGACCATGATTTACGTGCACAAGAAAATCGAAACAAAGATTTAAGAGGCAATTTGGAGAGAATAATGAAAGCAACGTCATCAAATATGTGATTACTAACCTTAATTGTGGTTGTTGCAGCTACTACTGATTTATCCATATCTCTAAAATCGAAATGAAATTATGAGTTTGTTTGTTTTGTTAGAGAGAGACCACCGCTGAATTTGCCGTTTAGCATCCATCACATTCACAAGGTTACCCTGATTCAAGTAATCTATTTCAATTTAATCGTCGATTTTACTTTACATATTTATATTACGAAGCACCGACACCTTTATGATTAGGCTTGTCACGGTATCTGAGACGTATCGGTACTCGTATGACTTATATAAAAATTTCAAAGAATAAAATTTAATTCTATATAAAAAAACTAATAATATATAAAAAATATATTAAATTAATAAATTGGAATAACTAAATTTGAAGTGTCTTAAATATTAATTAAATATAGGTTTAATAATAATTTTTTATAAGAAATTTTATGTATTCTTCTTTGTCATCAGTCATCGGCCATAAGCTATCAGCCATCAGCCATAAACTATCTTATCGACCATCCGCTATTTTTGGCAAACAGAACTATTATCTCTTTAAAAAAAATTGAATTGAATGAGTAGGTGGAAGAAAAAGAAAATGATGTGGAGGATGTTGAAATATAAAACCATTGTAGATGGTCTTATATATGCTTGATGGTCAATTATTTCATATGAGGTGTTGTGCCCATATTCTAAATTTAATTGCTCAAGATGGTTTGAGTGTTATTGGAGGTGGTATAGAGAAGGTTAGGGATAGTGTTTCTTTTTGGACAGCCACACCAAAAAGAGAAGAAGCCTTTAGAGAAGCAGCCCGTCAAATAAAAATTCCCATCACAAAGAAGCTTGCTTGCTTGATTGCAAAACTAGATGGAACTCTACTTATCATATGCTTGTTGTTGCACTAGAGTATAAAGATATTTTTATTCGTTTGAAAAAAATGTTTCTCACCATTTTTCAATATTCATCCCCTTTTATAACAATTGTTATTATATGATTGATTAATATATCACATAATATCCCAATTGTTCTTCAAGTAACAATTTTAACCTAAATATTGTCCAACAACAATTGTATGACTGTTAGGTGGTAATGAGTTTGATGATTGTTGGTAAAATTATTAAAGATACCATTATCGATACATTTGTTTGATTCTTTCTTTTGGTTTGATGAACATCTATACCATGATTGTATGAAAAATTGTGCAAAAATTGACTCATTTTTTTTGTAATAAAAAAAATTAAATCAGAATCTCTTTATCTTAAAAGTCAATAAAGTCATTGAAATCTTGAAAATGTTTGTTATAATTCCATCAAAATCCAAATTAGAAAATCCTGATTGTAAAAAGTTTTTTAAAAAAAGTCTTAAAAGTCAATACAATCCTTCAAAATCTGTTAAAATCTTCGAGACATTTTTTGCCAAAATTGTCTATCAAAATCTCAATCCAATACACCCCCCTAAGTCTCATCCCATTTTTATATTTTTCAAAATCTTACATGTACACTTTTATTCTTCTAAAATTGTTGTTTTCCATACTTCTTTACCTTTCTTTTTATTCTCGACTCTTCTTCTTCCTATGACTAAATTTTATTGATTTGTTCTACCTTTTAATTTAGGTACATTTATTTCAAAGATAGAAATATGAAATGTCAATTTAATTTTGTTTTGATTGGGAACCTTTATTTTAAAATATTTATACATGACTCATATATAACACGAACCTTTTCTTTCTTTTTTTTTTTTTTCTTCGCATATTTATGGGACCGATGTTATTTTTTATTTAATTTATTAATTTATACGTGGTTTTTTTTTTCATTTATATTTTATTCGCAAGTGTAGAAAAGTGTGTCTCAACTACTCATTACCAATTTTTTTTTAAGGAACTCATGACTATTAATAGCATAATAGCAAGAGAGATAGTCAGGTAGCAAATAAGAAAAAATTACTTTTAGTTTTATTAGTTTCATCTTGTATAGCATTTTTTACCATAGTTGAAGGATATGATGCATATAAAGTCTCTGCGATATATCCTAGGGGATTTTGTTATTACCCACCTGGTGCATCTAGTGCATGCATATATAATTATTGGGATCAAGGGTATTACATGACAATTCATGGCTTTTGGCCCGTTAATACTATCAATCCACCGAGTATTTACCAAAACAAATGCTTCTGTTCTTTGTGGTGGCGGTTGAATACTCGGTGGATTGGTAGTATTAACGGGCCAAAAGCTGTGAATTGTCATGTAATACCCTTGATCCCAATAGTTATATATGCATGCACTATGCACTAGATGCACCAGGTGAGTAATAACAAAATCCCCTAGGATATATCGCAGAGACTTTATATGCATCATATCCTTCAACTATAGTAAAAAATGCTATACAAGATGAAACTAATAAAACTAAAAGTAATTTTTTCATATTTGCTACCTGACTATCTCTCTTGCTATTATGCTATTAATAGTTGGTAATGAGTAGTTGAGACTCACTTTTCTACACTTGCGAATAAAATATAAATGAAAAAACAAAACTACGTATAAATTAATAAATTAAATAAAAAATAACATCGGTCCCATAAATATGCGAAGAAAAAAAAAAAAAAAGAAAGAAAAGGTTCGTGTTATATATGAGTCATGTATAAATATTTTAAAATAAAGGTTCCCAATCAAAACAAAATTAAATTGACATTTCATATTTCTATCTTTGAAATAAATGTACCTAAATTAAAAGGTAGAACAAATCAATAAAATTTAGTCATAGGAAGAAGAAGAGTCGAGAATAAAAAGAAATGTAAAGAAGTATGGAAAACAACAATTTTAGAAGAATAAAAGTGTACATATAAGATTTTGAAAAATATAAAAATGGGATGAGACTTAAATAAAAGAAAATCTTGAAAATGATGAAAGTGAGTTACATTTGGTTATAATTTGAGACGAAAAAAGTAATTTTTTTTGTTTATAATATGTGACGGAGAGATTAATTGCATTTAGTACCTAACTCATCTCTCTTGCATGATAAGGTGTGGAAAACATGAACAACCAGAACTGTTAATGACATTGTAATGTGGAATGGTGTTAAAGAGAGCATGCATGATAAGAAGTATATGATCTCAATACTTGATTGAAAGGCATTCATTCTTACTACAAAATTGTGTCACATATGACTAATTTAATGTAAAAGTGAATTGAATGGTGTAAAAAACAATTTTAAAATTTGAAACTACATTTTTTAACTTCAAATGGAAATTCAATTATACTCTAAAGAAATTAAATATGTCAAAATCAATATTATATCTCTAAAATTGAAACCAAACATGCAGTTGATCTAAAATCATAATTTGTAATCGTTATACAGTACTAAGTCATATGGTGTGGAAAAATGAGCAAGGGCAATCTATTGATTAAGAAGGCAACTTGAAGTTATAATCTCAATGCTTGAAAGGAATTCATTCTTTACTAGAACCATATATGTTGTATTAAAATTAGGGATGAGAAAAATATCCATACCTGCGAATATCTCGGATAAAATCCGCAATGGACACGGAGCGGATAGTTTAATGGATATTCATGGATAAAATAAATGGATATGTCAATTATCCATATTTAATGGATACGGATGCGGATTTAATACTATTCATACCCGCGGATATCCTTACTCGCTAAATAATTAGTAAAATTACTTAAATATCCCTACTTACATATAAATTCTAGTATTTTTCTTATATAAAAAAAATTGTATTTTTATATTTTATGTTTCCTTTTTAATTTTTGAGAAAAAAACTTTTCAACTTCTTACAATTTGTGAATATTATGTGTTAATATTTTGTCTTTAAAAAAAAACTAATTTTTTTAATAAAAAATATTCCCTCCGGTTTTATATATAAGCAAATTTTTCTATTTTAGATTCATTGCAAAAATAATGTATTTAGACAATTTTTTTTTTTTTGAAAACTTGGTATCCGGCCTAAGGACCGACTAATCCAAGGGGACCAATCCCACCGTCCACTTGCGGGGGCCCCATTTAAAGCCAGAGTTTTTTTACTCAGTATGGACTAGTAAAGCAAAAATTTGCTTATATATAGAACCGGAGGGAGTATCATTCATGGATATCTGTTAATATCTGCGGATACTTCAATATCCGTGGATTATCCGCTTAGCGGATATCCGCACGGATATGAAGAGGACACGGATATCATATTTGTCTGACGGAGAGGACACATATATCACACTATCGGCATCCATGGATATCCATTGACATCCCTAATTAAAATAATAATCCTTACAATTGAATTTTATATCATTATCCATGTTTACCAGTTTCATTTATGTTAACCTCCCAAAGTTGCAAGCACTTCCAAAAGTAATTCACTTGACTCAAACCTGAACACTTTCCATATTCATCCCATTCATGTTTCCAAAAATTTACATTATCTCCAATTCTCCATCTTTTAAATCAGGCCATATTCTATCCAGCACTGCCCTATGATCTTTAGGAAGATCATGCTAAAAAATAAATAAAATAAAATAATAATGTTAGTCAAGATAATAAAATTAATGAGAATAGTAAAATTGTTAAGATAATCTTACCTTGTCAAATTCGCCTGCAGCTGGAACTTGTGGCGGCCTAATTTTGCTTTTAGTATTTGTCAGCCACACACCATGCCACTGAAAGAGCAGTGTCATCCCCTAGATTTTAGGTGTTTTTTGGTTAAGTCATATAAAAATATATAATGTAAAAGAAAAACTAAAAATTATACTTTCAATTGTCATAATTTCTCGAATAACTTTTAATTTTTCAAATAGATTTTACTATTATCAAAATCATAAAAGTCTAAATCTAGTTTAAAATTTAGTTATAATATATATTTATTTATTTTATCACTTAGACACACACTCGCGTACATGAATGCATGCACATACACACGCACTATGTAAAAAAATGATGCTCTAAAATTTTAATGCCTTGTACGGTCGCTCCTCTCAAACATACCCCAAAATCCTCTTATGAAGAGTTACCCCTATTGGATTTAGGCATGGTGTTAACAGTGGAGGTGGATTTAACAAAAAATAACATAATAAGTAGCTTGAACCAATGAGCCATTGGAGAAAACTTGTGTTTGTTTGGTTTACGTTTTGAAATTGGCTTATGTATCTATAGTATTTATAGGTGAAATTCTAAATTTTTACTCCTTCTGGTTCTATATATAAGAAAAACTTTGGTTTTTAGATTCATTGTAAAATGAATATATCTAGACAATATTATAGTCTAGATTCATCCATTTTACAATAATCTAAAAAGCAAAGTTTTTCTTATATATGGGACCGGAGGGTACTTATGCACCCACAAATATCAAATTGGCTTATTTCAAATTTTATTTTTACTTTAATATACTTATTTTTACCTATGCACCCAAATATCAATACATTAATACTTTATTGAGATTATTTTAGTAACAATAAAATTCTCATTTCTATTTATGTATATTTTTAATATGTGAGAAATGATCAAAAATATGTCATTCATTCTCCCTGACTTACTCATCACCAATTGGGAACTCTTGATCCGCTAGAATGGAACAGTTCTAAGTTCACAGCTTGGCAACATGAGAAATACAAGCAACTATAGCTTTATGTCGACCTAGAGACCCAAGGTCCCCCTATGGCAACAACTTCAGCCTCGGGAATGAGAAAATGCCACTTTTTTTATTAAACTTTGTTTGAAAAATTCATAATATATTTAAGAAATTAAATACCACTTTTTATTAAACTTTGTTTTTATTTCAAGATTAATTTTGATACTGACCTTTTTTTTATGTACCCAAATATATATAGATCAAGATGATGACAATTATATAGTGCTACTATTATTAATAATAATTCATCCCTAATTTGTACCAAAAAATAAATAATAATTCATCTCTAATTGTAAAAGAGTTTTTTCTAACATGTGGAAGATTGCACAAGATAAGCTTGAGTAATTAATGTTTACTTTGTGGGTTTTCCAAAAATTAAGGATGGCAATATGTAATTTTATTTTGGAAGTTCATCCCTAATTGTAAAAGGGTTCTTTCTAATATGTGGAAAATTGCACAAAGTAATTAATTTTTACTTTGTGGGTTTTTCAAAAATTAAGGATGAAAATATGTAATTTTATTTTGAAAGGACGAAAACTAAAATCTGCTAATCAACAGAGAAGAGACAGATAGAAGAAAGAGTGGGAGCTTGGGAGGAGAGCTCCCATTTTCACTATTCCACTTTTACTCTCGTTTTAGGAAATATTAAAGTTAAATTTTATTGTAGTTATAAATTTAAGGATATTCTTGTACACTCAAAATAATCAACATTTTTCTTTCTTTTATTTATTTTCCTTTTGTCTCATACCAAACAATACAACAAATTTACTCTATTTTTTACTGTTTTATCTCTTACGCTCTTTCTCACATTTTTCTCTCTTCTTTATTTCTCGTCGCAACCAAACATACCCTAAGAGATATTGAGTTGGAGGAATTGAGTGTTTATTAAGGGTTTTTTTTTGGCAATACCACATTTTGAGATCGTAGTTTATAGTTTATAACTTATAAGTTCATATGACAAAAAAAATACGTCCAGCAAAGTTTTTATTTTTTTTCTCGTGAGCTTTACCTTATTTTATTACTGTATAACTTATTTTAATAAGTTAATTCAATTAATTTATATTTTATCAATTTTTCGTATGAACTTTTTTATTTTGATAAAAGCTTTCCTATGGACGTAAAATTTATTTCTAGACGAATAATACCATTATCTCTCTCAACCATAATGATTTAATCCTTTTTTTCTTTCACAAAATGACTTAATCCTTTTTAAAACAAACATTTTCCATCTTTATCATCTTTAAGTGATCAAGTTAATTTGCAGTAAAAAAAAGTAATCAAGTTAATTTTTAAAGTTTAGACTTGAGTTAACACTACAACTACAACTACAACATACTACTCCATATGATACCGTAACGGCAAGTGCATAGTTCTATTAGCTTTAATTATAACAAAATATTACTTTTTAGACTAAATACATTAGTTATTCCATATATCTAAAAAGTCAAATTTGCTTATAATTAAGGCTGAAGGGTGTATCTTTCAAAAATTTCCATAAGCTTAGCTCAATTAGTTGGGACATCACACTATATGTGTAGACTTTGGGATTCAAATCCCAGACACTTTACATATCCACTTTTAAGGTGGAATTTCAAGTCGGTAGACTACTTAAAAAAAAAAAAACTTAAAAAAAAAAAATTCAATTCTTACATCTTAACCATTCACCAACTTTTTTTCATTTTTTCTAATTAAAACATTGTCACATACTTTTGATTCAATAGTCTAAATCCAAACATTAATTCCTCAATTTATTTTCAATCGGAGAGAATCAATTCTCCTCTTTCTCCTATTTACAACTGAACACAACACAGTATAAAACAAAACCAAGTCAAAGAAACAACGCGTAACACAGGCAACCGGATGAACCGGTCACCCGACACTGTAAAAAGACATTATTGTCCTCCTTCCCACTGTTATTTCAAAATATTGCCTATATTGACCGTTCCAATTTTGTCATTTTC
Organism: Trifolium fragiferum; assembly: GCA_954870985.1. Taxonomy (NCBI): domain Eukaryota; kingdom Viridiplantae; phylum Streptophyta; class Magnoliopsida; order Fabales; family Fabaceae; genus Trifolium; species Trifolium fragiferum. The sequence continues at coordinate 887,191 of OX940791.1, read as the reverse complement.
TCCTCTTTTCTCCGGTTCGAACCGTTAAACCGGCCAATAGAAAAACAAACACTATTCTTTCTTATTTTGACCTAAATTCCCTTTCCCTTTTTCTTCGATTCCATTCAGCTCCGTGAAGAAGAAACAACGAGATTCTCCAATTCAATCGGTGATACTTCTTCTCCTTTTCAATCCAATTCTTTTTCATGTTCAATTTTTGTTGTTGTTGTGATTCCATGAATTTCGATTTTGTTCATTTTCAGCCAAAAAATTATGCATTTTTTTTCAAGTTTTGAATTTTAGGGTCAATTTTGTGTGATGGGTCATTTGACTTGTACCTTTTTCACTTGATTTTTTTGTTTGAGTTTATGACTTAGATTCTTTCATATATCAGTTTTTATATGATGATTAAGCTGTGGTAGAGTACTAGAGTAGCATCAACAGTCAAATTCACTAGTGTTTAATTCGTTGATTTTGTTGTTAATCGTGTATGGATCTTGATGACATGCGTTTAGAGTATGAATTGCTGTAATTTTTAGTAGATCGTGAATTTTCTCGGGGTGTTTTATTGCCTATTATGTAGCTTCTTAGGCTCTGTTTGGCCAAAAAAGAGTGTGTGATATGATGAAGTAATTATATGTTGTTGTATGCAATTTGTATAATAATCAACTGTGGTAGTTATTGACTAAGTAAAAAAATTCAATTTTCATGGACATGCCAGCACCTGGATTTAACATAGAATAGAAGCAGTTGCAAAAAATGCTCCCTCCGCGACAACAGTCCCGGGTTGGAGGTCTCCAAACATCACTGTCTCTGGTTTCTTCGGATCCTCGCTTGTCTCCAGAGGATCCTAGGTCAAACTCTGATAACCTCCGGGAATCTCCTACTGAAAGTGCTAGCTCTAGAGAAACCTGGCCTACTGCTGATGCAATTGCTGCGAAGAAGATGGAGAATGGAAAAGCTGATATTGATTGTCCAGATCAGTCAGTTATTCGTCGTGTTTCTAGTGCGGATAGAATTAGTCTTCAGGATATTGCTAGAGAAAGAGTGGATGTGATATGTGACAAAATGCACCGTCTACCTGAAGAGTTTCTAGATGAGCTGAAAAATGGGCTTCGGGTTATACTTGAGGGAGGAAATGGCTCACAGCATAGAGACGAGTTTTTCATTTTGCAGAAGCTTGTTCAGAGTAGATCTGATTTAACAGCCAAGACATTGATTCGAGCACATCGAACGCAGCTTGAAATCCTTGTTTCCATAAATACTGGAATTCAGGGATTTTTACATCCTAGCATCAGTCTGTCGCAGACAACGCTGATTGAGGTATTTCTGTACAAGAGATGCAGAAACATAGCTTGCCGAAACCTGCTTCCAGCTGATGATTGTTCTTGTGAAACATGCACTAACAACAATGGCTTCTGCAATCTTTGCATGTGTGTTATCTGCAGCAAGTTTGACTTTGAAGTAAATACTTGCCGTTGGATTGGATGTGATTTGTGTTCTCATTGGACTCACACAGATTGTGCCATTCGGGAGCAACTTATCTGCATGGGTCCTTCTGTAAAGAGTGGATCAGGGCCAAGTGAAATGGTTTTCAGGTGTCAAGCGTGCAATAGGACTTCAGAACTGTTGGGCTGGGTTAAAGATGTCTTCCAGCACTGTGCACCATCATGGGATGCAGAGGCTTTGATGAGGGAGCTTGATTTTGTTAGTAGGATCTTTCATGGTAGTAAAGACCAACGGGGGATGAAACTCTTTTGGAAGTGTGATGATCTTAAGGAAAAACTGAAAAGTAGAAAAATGGAATCTAAAGCAGCATGCAGAGCAATATTGTTGGTTTTCCAAGGTATAAAATTTCTTGTTTACTTGCAAATTGTTAGTCTTCCAATATTTGCCTTGACATAAGCTGACCCACATGCATGCGTTGTGGTTTGCACTTTTTTGTCTCGTTCACTATTTCTATATCACATTTGGTTATGTATGAACAAATGTCAATTTATTAAAAAAACTGTATTAGCAGTTGATAAAAAGAATAGGCTTTAGAATATATTTTGATATCATTGCTAAACTGCATTTTTTTTTTCTCTTCATCAACACCCAATTTTAAACACATCAAGAATGAGATGTTAGTTGCAATAGTTAGATGAGCATCTATAAATAATAAAGTGTGTGCTACAGTTGCAACTGGATATGTGGCTGTTACTTTTATTTATTATTGTTCTAACTATTGCTTTTCCTACATGAAGAGCTTGACCTGGATTCCCCAAAGAGCCTGGAAAATGCAGAAAGTGGAAGGCTGATTGCTCCACAGGAGGCATGCAATAGAATTGCTGAAGTGGTGCAGGAGGCTATACGAAAGATGGAATTTGTAGCTGATGAGAAGAAGAGAATGCACAAGAAGGCTCGCTTAGCTGTTGAGGCTTGTGATCGTGAATTAGCAGACAAAGCCAGAGAAGCAGGAGAACTCAAGATGGAGAGGCAAAAAAAGAAGTCACAGATTGAAGAACTAGAGAGAATTGTGAGGCTTAAAAATGCAGAGGCTGATATGTTCCAGTTGAAGGCTAATGAGGCCAAACGGGAGGCTGAAAGGCTCCAGAGGATTGCTCTTGCCAAGTCTGATAAATCGGAGGAAGAATATACCAGCAACTATTTGAAGCAGAAGTTAAGTGAGGCTGAGGCCGAGAAGCAATATCTCTATGAGAAAATCAAAATGCAGGAGAGTTCTCGTTTATCACAGAGCAGTGGCGACCCCTCTTCAATGCTGATGTATTCGAAAATCCATGATCTTCTATACAATGGCCCTCCCAAGGCAGACAGTCAATCTAACGACTGCCACCCTTTCCGCACAAACCCATGATAAGTATCAGTTGAGTGTTTGTTGTAATCTCTTACATATTATTATAGCATTTTCATTCTGTTATACAATTGACAAAGAGTTGGTTTACTTCCATTACATTTGAGGTAGAATAAGCCTTTGTAGATGGAAGAGGTACTATTATTAAGTGCTTATAATTAATTTGTACTTTGAATAGGTTTGTTCTATGCAATGTATGTATGGATATTTATGTTGCTTAATTTGTGGAATCTAATGAGTTGCTCGGTATATTTATGTTCCGACGAGGTAGTCTTATTTTATGTCTTTCGTGTGTTGAACTTGAACCATGTTTTGAACCTCATTGAACCGGTCGGTTCACCCGTTGGTTTGAACCTGGGTCTATCATAGTGTGATTTAAAGTAAACTGAACTAGGGTTGAACCATCCATGGTTCAACTGGTTTTTATTTGTTAAATTATTTTATTTTTGTTACTTTTCATTATTCATTCATTTACCTTTTGGTTTAACTGGCGTTGAGATCTCGTCAATTCGATCTTCAGTCTGGTTTTTAAAACATTAGTCTAGAGGTGAAATAGATATCGTGTTTAGACAAAGTAAAAGTGACATCTTGTTATTTCATAAACCACACGAGATTACATTACATCTAAACGTCAACTATTTTCCTTGCCTCAATTGAAAGGTGGGATGCTCGTATTTTTAATAGGTCGAGTTGGGTTTGTGTCCTTATTGTTCCTTGAGGGATCCTTAGATTCTGGAACTCTGTGAAAAGGAAGAACATTTTCAAATGTCATAGCAGCACTGATTCCATGACACCTTATTAGAGAGTTTTGGCACACATTTGGTGTGACAATCCTTGCATTGTTGACAAAAAAACCTGCTCTGCCACTGTTGGTTATGTTGATCACCTTGCTTGGAAGGCCAGAAGGAACTACAGAGCCATTTGGAAAATGTAATAGATGACTGAGAAGCAATGCTGTAGGAATAGAGTGGCTAAGTAGGAAATCATGGAGCTCATCTGTGGTTATGGAGAAGTGAGATAAATCTTCATCATTTGGCATTAGGAATGTGAGATCATTGCTTTGCAGTTGGTTAGGCAGACTGTTGAGGATTTTGAGGAGGATGACAAATCCATAATAAGAACGGCTTCGCATATCGGACATGGCTGTCTGCAGGTCGGTTTGGTTAAATGCAGCAGTGGATTGAGATTCACATTCACCAACTGCAAAGAATGTAAGGAGGAGTATAAACGAGAGAGACATTAGGAATAGCTTAGGTTTTTGCTTGAATCACTAGTATTTGTGTAATGATGAATGAAATGTAATTTCACTTTGCATAGTATTTATTGCAATGTTATTAGTCCATGCCTATGTTGCCACACATTTTTTTTCCTTTTTAGGTAGTAGGCCTTTTTTGCATGAATGGAAAGCAATAGTTAGCTAAACAAAGTTCAAACTGTGCTTTGAGAGAAAATGTGAAAAAAAATTCATCAATAATAGCAATATTAGTTAGTCTAAGTAGGCAAGATAAACCAACAAAAAAAAAGTAGGAAAAATTTAGTGCATAAATAGTTTTGTTTTATTAAATGAATTCAAAAACTATTGAGAGCCATATAATTTGTCAGGTCTTATTATTATTGAATGACTGTGTTTGATGTCATTTGACCAACAAGTTTCCTCTCTTTTCCGGATTGGAGTTATGTGCGGTCGGTCCAATAACCACCATGGAATTAAGATTGGATGTTCCAAAATTTAAGTTTAAATTTTCTATTTACAAACAATTAAAATTTATTATAGATGCACTAACTTCGTACATTCCGACCGCATTGAATTCAAATCCTCTTTTCCACTTAGATCTATGCACAAGGAAGAACTTGTAGTTTTTTCTATGCCATCTCATGATTGTGTTTTCTACACACTATATAATGTGAATGGACACTCACATTTTATGGATCACGCGTTTTTGTGTTGTATTTTTTATCTTTATATACTTTTTCCAGCTTTAAATATAAGTAAAAATAACTTTTTAGATATATTGTATAACTAATGTATCTAGTCTACATTCTAGACTAGATACATTAGTTATTCAATGTATCTAAAATGTGATTTTTGCTTATAATTAAGGTCGGAGGGAGTATACCACATTCTTCACATCCCAATACAAGAATCAGCTTTATTCTATTTGAATTGCAATCTGACTTTGTACTAACAAAAACAAATCCTAATTTGATTGATTCATCTCGAACTCATTTCAAAATGTTATCTCGAGTATCAAAAAGAAAACTCAATGAAGTTTTTTCCATGATCAAGAGACTCAAGCAATTTTAAAGACAATTTTCATAACGTTTTAGATTGAAGTAAGAAATTAATATTATAGGAACGTCCGGATTAACCAAAATAGCAATACTGTAATGGATAGAGTGAAGATTTACAATGGTTGGGTGGTTACCTCATAAAAATAGTTTTGTTAAACTAAACATGGCGGCCGTATAAAGGAAATCGGTTAGCTGGTTATGGATGGAGGAGTAGTTTGCGGCAGTCAAGGGGAGTGGATCGAGCGTCTTAAATACTTTTTTCTCGGTATATTTTTTTCTTATGAACGAATCGGCACATATATTTTGAAACTCCTACATATAATTACATAGATTCAGAGTTTGAGCTTAAACATAACAATATCAACATTATTAGTTGAGTTAAATTTTACCGACAAAACTCGTGAATTTTTTTTATCCTTTTAGGTAAGATTATAATACATTTCATCAAACTCATAAATCATTAATTAAACACTTTATTCTTCTAGCATACTGTTTTTCGTCAACATTTTAATTTGTCCTTTGAAAAATTGAAAAATCAATTGACAGAAAACAGAATGCTCTAAAATTGATTCAGCTGTTGAATACTTCAAACTGCACTTGACTCAAGTGGTAGCTAGTCATGTCTCCACTCTCCACACCAAAGAAGGGGGCACCCTTACCCAAATAATTTCCAAATACTACCACCTATATATTATTCAAGTAAAACAAAAATCTCCAATTTAATTTTAAAAAAAAAAATTGAGAAATGGAAATTTTATTATAATTAAGACAACCATGGTGATTATAATATTTCATTCTCAATTTATGAAGACATTGCATCACCAAGCTTCCTATTCGATGGAATTATGAAATACTAGCGTCCAGACGGGCACTTTCGTGCTCGTCAGTCCGCTCTTTTTTGTTTTATTATTGTCCTTGCCCGTTCGAAACCATTATCAATTATATATTGAAGGAAAATTTTTGAAAAAAGAAAAGTACCATAAATTTTGAAAAGAAAAAACTACCACAAATTTTGAAAAAAAAACTACCACAATTGAAGGGTAAAATGGTAAGAAAAAAAGGCTACACCAAAAATTTTGTTTTCCCTTTATATATTGTATAGATAACAAATAATATAGACATATATTATGTTTTAAAGTTTATTGAATATCACAGGAAATAATAATGTTGCAATTTCTAATAATAATAATAATGTTGCAAGTTAATTAAATAATGGTCACAAAAAAACAAGCATTAATATGCATAGATAAATAAAAATCAGCAGAGCAAGCAAAGGTTGTTGTCAAGCTAGCTTGGTCAAGACAAGGTTGTGTCAGGACAATAGATAGTGATCTAATTTATAATAATGTACTTTGTCTTTATCACTTTTGTTTTTATTTTGATTATAATTATAAGTTGTCAACTTCAAAGTTCAAACAAGCAGTACTTTTAGTGAGAAAAAAAGTACAAATTACAGTTGTCAATTTTATTTATGATATGTGAAAAAAAAAACTATTTATGTTGAATTGTCTATTTCTTTTTTCTTTAAAAAAATGACATTCGGTAATATAGTAATTATAGAATTTTTTTGACAAGTAATATAGCTATAATAATTATAAATTTATAGAGTGATAAAGTGATCATGTAATATATTTTTAATCCAATTTAAATACTCATACTATCGGAAGGGTGACTATATTGTTTTGGAGCATATGACACATCTGTAATGAATAAATATATAATGATAATGTTAGATTGCTAGTGCCAAGTCAAGTTGAACGAGCTGCATTGAACATTAAAATGAGTGGTTTGCAGTTCATAAATTGCGCAAATATCATGATCATTATGACTCACTTTCAAGTACGAACCGGTGAAAAAAGCCTCATATAGAATGGTTTAAAATACAACGTAGATGTAATATTTTTGTCAACTCGAGAAGGACAATAATAAATGCGTTCCGTAATAGCTTTAATGAGTTTACTGCTGGATATTCATATAATGACATTACCTGATTTTATCAACAAAGGAGGACGAAAGTACTCCATCCGATTTCATGTATAAAAAAAAATTGTTTTTTAAATTCATTGTAAAATGAATAAATCTAGACTATAATATTATATAGATACATTCATTTTACAATAAATCTAAAAGGAAAAGTGTTTCTTATATATGAGACCGAAAGAAGTATGTCTTCATGTATTAAACTTTTAGTAATTAATGAAATTCATTAAACTTATTTGGTTAAAAAAATAATAATAAACCATTCAAGTTTATAAATAGACAATCTCAATAAATAAATAAAAATGTGTAGAATTAGACAATGGTTATGCTCGTAAGAATAATATATATATCCACAAGATAATATATATTAATTTCTCTTATAAAAATATGTTAACGATATTCTCGTAAGATGTTTTCAGAAAAAAAGTACGAGGAAGATTTGTTTTAATAATAGGTTAATTGAGTAATTATTAAGAAAAGGTGCAAGAATGATGAATTGTAGCTGGAATAATTAGGAATAGAATGCACATATATTCTGTTGTTGAAGTGTAATCTTCCTAGGGAGAATACTAGACACATAGTGGTGGGTCAATATCCAACTGGCTAAGATTTTTGTAATTATTTGATAGATATAGTTAATTCATGATGCACGTGTCTCATACACTATATAATGCACTCCACTTCCCACATCAACTTATAGTTTGCTCCAAAAGATGTCTAAGTATTAACTGACTAATCTTCATCTTCATAAACATTGTAAAAAAAAACACTAATGTTCATAAACAATTAATGAAGAGATTGGTATCTAAAATAAGATGAAGCGAGTCTTTTATAATTTAATTTCAGATTTAAATATGCATTGTTGTTTTCGGTTTTAAAAATAAAAATGAATTTTCGAAATTGCAACTGAAAATAATTATTGACTGAGTCGCGGACTAGGTGGCTTTTTTTAAGACGTTTCGCGGCACTACTCAAAACATGCAAGGTAGACTATCAACCGCGAAGTCCCCAGGATAAAACAGCCGATTTCAAACTGAAAATACCGAAGCACCACTGCACTGTGATGATCGGGCAGAAAATACACCGTCTATGGTTTTACGAACCACTTGAATATTGATACGCAAATATCAATTCTGTATGGTAAATAACCACTCAATATCGAAACAACAAAATTATTTGCGAAGAAAAAATAAGAGAGGAAAAGGAAGCAGAAACGATTTCAGAGTTCAGAAATCAGGAGTAGTTTTCAAATGAACTGAACGGCTGTATTTATAGTGCAAGCAGAAAACTGAAGCAGAGAAATTCGTGGGAGTGGAGGCGTGGATCAGTTAGAGCGCTATCGGATTTATTCCACGAAAACATGTCCCGAATTATAAGAACACACGCGCTTGACCGTTCTGAAGGAAGTATAACGGATAGATGCTGACTCAGCGAACCGATTCGTTTCGGACTTGGTCAGATGCACAATAAACATGTGCTCAAAAGGAAAAAAACGGAAGGATATACTCATAAGCATTTAATGAAAATTAATTATTTTCATTCAATAAAAAATTAATTTATCACCAAGCCCAAGCCCGGCCCGGCCGGACGGACGGCGGCGGCGCGCGCGCGTGATATTCAACATTGTGTATGAGCTCCTCCGTCGCACAAAACTGGGTACCCCTTGGGGCCCAAACCATAAGGTCATTTTCCTACTTATAAACACTATCACTTTAAGTGATCTATCCAATGTGGGACTTAAGGACTTTTTTCAAATTCACACCACACATTGGTTCAAACTTGTGTTTATTTCCTACTAAGTTCCCTCCAAAATCTCATCATCTTCACATCATGTTCCAACAATCCCCCACTTGAATTTAAAAAAGTTGTTTCGAAAATAACGTTAAACGTTTCTATAAGATTGTGCATAAGCAAAGGTGACGCTTGTCTTGAACCTTTACATAGCAAGTAAGAGCCCGATTTAACAAGAGTGACGCTTGTCTTGAACACTATCTCAGATTTTCCTCAAACCCGCACACAACCTCTCTTAGGGTGTATTCTAGGCCCGTGCATTTATGGCCCTGCACGACTATCCCAGTTTCTTGAATGCTCTAGGAGTTCGCCCCATAACTCCATAGGAACCGGCCTTAGTTCCACATTCATATAGGTGAGTCTATCTGGAGTACTCCTGAAGCTTGGTACTCCACTCATAATAGAGTATAGATCTCGTTAAGAGTTTCTATTATCTCAACCTTTCATTTCTGCTCCAGGATTCATGCTTCTTAACTTGCATGATCATTTCCTATCACTCACGACTTGTTGTTTACCCATTGAAACCTAATTCTTGGGATCTCCAGTCTTTTAGGTTGGGTTACCATCATGAGCAACTCATAGGCATTAGTCCCATCTTTACAGATGTATTTTGGACTATCTCTCTAGCTAGTCCTTTTGTCAAAGGATCCGCTAAATTTTCATCAGTGCGTACATGATCCACTCTTACAGCACCTTTAGTGATTAGCTCTCTCACTGTGCTGTGCTTTCTTCTAATTTGACGTCTTTTACCGTTATAAAACCGGTTCTCAATTTTAGCGATAGCTGCAGTACTATCGCAGTGGATCAAGACAGCAGGCATAGGTTTTTCCCACAAGGGAATCTCAGATAGCAAGCATCTCAACCAGCTTGCTTCTTCACTAGCAGTTGCTAGTGCTATCATTTCAGACTCCATAGTGGACTGAGCCAAAATGGTTTGTTTCTTTGACTTCCATGAAATAGCTCCACCGGCTATACTAAATATAAAGTCGCTAGTTGATTTGGAATCATCCGACAAGGTGTTCCAGTCAGCATCACTGTATCCTTCAAGTACAGCAGGAAATCTCAGATAGTGTAATCCAAGATTCATGGTCCTTTTCAGGTATCTCATGACTCTCTCAATAGCGTGCCAATGCTCATTACTAACGTTTCTATAAGATTGTGCATAAGCAAAGGTGACGCTTGTCTTGAACCTTTACATAGCAAGTAAGAGTCCGATTTAACAAGAGTGACGCTTGTCTTGAACACTATCTCAGATTTTCCTCAAACCCGCACACAACCTCTCTTAGGGTGTATTCTAGGCCCGTGCATTTATGGCCCTGCACGACTATCCCAGTTTCTTGAATGCTCTAGGAGTTCGCCCCATAACTCCATAGGAACCGGCCTTAGTTCCACATTCATATAGGTGAGTCTATCTGGAGTACTCCTGAAGCTTGGTACTCCACTCATAATAGAGTATAGATCTCATTGAGAGTTTCTATTATCTCAACCTTTCATTTCTGCTCCAGGATTCATGCTTCTTAACTTGCATGATCATTTCCTATCACTCACGACTTGTTGTTTACCCATTGAAACCTAATTCTTGGGATCTCCAGTCTTTTAGGTTGGGTTACCATCATGAGCAACTCATAGGCATTAGTCCCATCTTTACAGATGTATTTTGGACTATCTCTCTAGCTAGTCCTTTCGTCAAAGGATCCGCTAAATTTTCATCAGTGCGTACATGATCCACTCTTACAGCACCTTTAGTGATTAGCTCTCTCACTGTGCTGTGCTTTCTTCTAATTTGACGTCTTTTACCGTTATAAAACCGGTTCTCAATTTTAGCGATAGCTGCAGTACTATCGCAGTGGATCAAGACAGCAGACATAGGTTTTTCCCACAAGGGAATCTCAGATAGCAAGCATCTCAACCAGCTTGCTTCTTCACTAGCAGTTGCTAGTGCTATCATTTCAGACTCCATAGTGGACTGAGCCAAAATGGTTAGTTTCTTTGACTTCCATGAAATAGCTCTACCGGCTATACTAAATATAAAGTCGCTAGTTGTTTTGGAATCATCCGACAAGGTGTTCCAGTCAGCATCACTGTATCCTTCAAGTACAGCAGGAAATCTCAGATAGTGTAATCCAAGATTCATGGTCCTTTTCAGGTATCTCATGACTCTCTCAATAGCGTGCCAATGCTCATTACTAACGTTTCTATAAGATTGTGCATAAGCAAAGGTGACGCTTGTCTTGAACCTTTACATAGCAAGTAAGAGTCCGATTTAACAAGAGTGACGCTTGTCTTGAACACTATCTCAGATTTTCCTCAAACCCGCACACAACCTCTCTTAGGGTGTATTCTAGGCCCGTGCATTTATGGCCCTGCACGACTATCCCAGTTTCTTGAATGCTCTAGGAGTTCGCCCCATAACTCCATAGGAACCGGCCTTAGTTCCACATTCATATAGGTGAGTCTATCTGGAGTACTCCTGAAGCTTGGTACTCCACTCATAATAGAGTATAGATCTCATTGAGAGTTTCTATTATCTCAACCTTTCATTTCTGCTCCAGGATTCATGCTTCTTAACTTGCATGATCATTTCCTATCACTCACGACTTGTTGTTTACCCATTGAAACCTAATTCTTGGGATCTCCAGTCTTTTAGGTTGGGTTACCATCATGAGCAACTCATAGGCATTAGTCCCATCTTTACAGATGTATTTTGGACTATCTCTCTAGCTAGTCCTTTCGTCAAAGGATCCGCTAAATTTTCATCAGTGCGTACATGATCCACTCTTACAGCACCTTTAGTGATTAGCTCTCTCACTGTGCTGTGCTTTCTTCTAATTTGACGTCTTTTACCGTTATAAAACCGGTTCTCAATTTTAGCGATAGCTGCAGTACTATCGCAGTGGATCAAGACAGCAGACATAGGTTTTTCCCACAAGGGAATCTCAGATAGCAAGCATCTCAACCAGCTTGCTTCTTCACTAGCAGTTGCTAGTGCTATCATTTCAGACTCCATAGTGGACTGAGCCAAAATGGTTAGTTTCTTTGACTTCCATGAAATAGCTCTACCGGCTATACTAAATATAAAGTCGCTAGTTGTTTTGGAATCATCCGACAAGGTGTTCCAGTCAGCATCACTGTATCCTTCAAGTACAGCAGGAAATCTCAGATAGTGTAATCCAAGATTCATGGTCCTTTTCAGGTATCTCATGACTCTCTCAATAGTGTGCCAATGCTCATTACTAGGTCTGCTTGTGAACCTGCACAGAAGTCCCACGACATAGGCGATGTCGGGTCTAGTACAATCAGTGGCATACCTAAGACTACCAATGATGCTCGCATATTCAGTTTGTCTAACGCTATCACCAGTGTTCTTAAAGAGTTTTACACTGGGATTGTATGGTGTGTAAGCAGGTTTACAGTCAAAGTAACCGTATTTCTTTAGGATCTTTTCCACATAATGTGATTGATCTAGGGAAATTCCCTTCTCAGACCTAGTGATCTTGATTCCAAGGATCACACTTGCTTCTCCGAGGTCTTTCATATCAAAGTTATTACCTAACAATGATTTCACATCTTTTATGGCAAAAAGGTTTGATCCAAATATGAGTAAGTCATCTACATAGAGACATATGATGGTGCAAATGCCTTTTTCGGATTTATAATAAATCCATTTGTCACTCTCATTCACTTTGTACCCATTCGATGTCATTCAGTTATCAAACTTTTCATGCCATTGCTTTAGAGCTTGTTTTAGACCATACAGAGATTTATCTAACTTACAGACCTTATCCTCTTGTCCATGGATTACAAACCCTTCAGGTTGTTCCATATAGATTTCCTCTTCTAAGTCACCATTTAAAAAAGCAGTTTTAACATCCATTTGGTGAACTGTTAAGTTAAAAATAGCTGCAATAGAAATAAGTACCCTTATGGATGTTATTCGAGTGACGGGAGAAAAAGTGTCGAAGAAATCTATATTTTCTCTTTGTCTAAAACCTTTGGCCACAAGGCGAGCCTTGTATTTATCAATAGTACCATCCGGTTTTAGTTTCTTTTTCAAAATCCATTTACAACCAATAGGTTTACAACCAGGAGGTAAATCCACCAAGTGCCAAGTCCTGTTAGATTCTAGAGAATCCATCTCATCATTAATAGCTTCTTGCCACAAATCTGCATCCAAAGATGACAAGGCTTCTTGAAGATTTGTTGGATCTTCTTCTAAAGTATATGCCGCATAATCCGGACCACAATCTTTAGCTACTCTTACTCTTTTGCTTCTTCGAAGTTCAGGGTCTACTTCGTTGTTGCTCACAGAGTCTCTTATCACATGAATGTGACTCGATGTGGTGCCCCCACTATTTCTCAATTTAAAAGGAAATTTATCTTCATAGAAATCAGCATCATTTGATTCTATGATCACTTTAGCATTTAGGTCATAAAACTTATATGCCTTACTGTTTGCCGCATACCCAATGAATACACATTCATAGGCTCTACTAGCGAGTTTAACTCACTTCGGATCAGGTATCCTGACATAGGCAAGACATCCCCAAGTTCTCAAATAAGACAAGTTCGGTTGTCTTTTCTTTAATATCTCATAAGGAGAGATCATTTCTTTAGACTTGGGAATTCTATTCAAGACAAAGCAAACAGTCAAAATAATTTCCCCCCACCAGTGGGAAGCAGCACCAGAATTTAACATAATAGCAACAACAAGTTCTGTAAGAGTTCTATTCTTTTTTTCTGCTTTACCATTCATTTCAGGGGAATATGGTGCAGTCGTTTCATGTATAATTCCATGTTGTTTATAAAAGTCATTAAATAAACTAGAATTATATTCTGTTCCCATATCACTACGAAACCGCTTTATTTTCGTACTAAATTGATTTTCAATTTCATTTACAAACATTTTAAACATATCAAAAGCATCAATTTTATTCTTCATTAGATATACACAAGTATAGTCAGAACAGTCATCAATAAAAGTGATAAAATAACGTTTGTTGTTTCTAGTCAAGGTTCCATCTAATTCACATATATCAGAATGTATTAAGTCCATAGGTTCAATTTCCCTAGTTACTGATTTATGTGAGGTTTTCGTTATTTTAGCTTGACTACAAAATTCACATTTGTCTACATCATTAACATTTAATTTCGGTATTAAGCCTAAGTGACTTAAATTAGAAATACTACGCATATTAACATGACAAAGTCTAGAATGTCAAATATTAAAATCACACAAAGAGTAAACAGAAGTAGAAATTTTATTCAAATTCAAATCAACATTAAGTTTAAACATGCCATCAGTGGCGTACCCTTTCCCAATAAAAATACCATTTTTAGTAATGGTGTACAAGTCTGCCCCAATAGTCTGACTAAACCCAGCCTTATTTAAAAGAAAACCAGATACAAGATTCTTCTTCATCTCGGGAACATGTATGACTTCCTTTAAGATCAGAGTCTTCCTAGAGGTGAATTTCAGTTCGACATCTCCAATTCCAACAACCTCAGAAGTGTGAGCATTTCCCATCTGCACCTTCTTATTTTCAGCATCCCTGTATGTTTTAAACATAGCACGATCAAAACAGACATGACGAGTGGCGCCGGTGTCTATCCGCCAACCATCAGAGACACCGATCATATTAATTTCAGTGATCATAGCAGTATATGGCTGATCATCAGTCATATTCACCTTAGCAGTCAAGTGAGCAGGTTTTGGCCTCGATTTGTTTCTACACTTTCGAGACATATGACCCGGTTTCCAGCAATTATAACACAGGAAATCCTCAGAGTCATTTCTAGGAGGTGGTGGAGGTTGCTGCTTAGCAATAGGGGCCTTTGAAGGGTTCCCATTCTTAGCCCGGTTGTGTGTAGTTCTGTTCTTATTTTTAAAAGACTTGCCCGTAGGCTTCAGAACTACACCGGGTTTCTTTTTGTTGTTGGAGACAACTAGAATTTTCTCTTCTTCTTTCATATCTTGTCTTCGAGATTCTTCTTCTATTCGAAGACGGGTAATCAGACTTTCAATAGAAAATTCTTTAGTTTTGTGTCGCAAAATATTTTTAAAATCTTTCCAAGCAGGGGGCAGCTTGTCAATTATAACAGCAATCTGAAACTGTTCATCGAGAGGCATACCTTCAGTAATAATTTCATGAGCAATCTTCTGTATCTCGTGAGATTGTGCCTCCAGGCATCTCCTCATTCAGAAAATTGACAACCTTTTTCAAAGTTAACAACAGCAGTTTGATCCTTTGTTCCTGAACCAGAGGCAATAGGAACTCCAGGCATCTCCTCATTCAGAACATTGACAACCTTTTTCAAAGTTAAGAAAAAATACATTTTTTGTTGCCAACGTTTGAAGTGGAGTCCTTCAAACTTAAACGGTTTCTCAGTAGCGCCTACAGCAGAATTACCAATAACTTCTTCAGTTGCCATGATAGTTTTCAGAAACGTCTTAAAATTGTTGTTTTCGGTTTTAAAAATAAAAACGAATTTTCGAAATTGCAACTAAAAATAATTATTGGCTGAGTCGCGGACTAGGTAGCTTTCTTTAAGACGTTTCGCGGCACTACCCAAAACGTGCAAGGTAGACTATCAACCGCGAAGTCCCCAGGATAAAACAGCCGATTTCAAACTGAAAATACCGAAGCACCACTGCACTGTGATGATCGGGTAGAAAATACACCGTCTATGGTTTTACGAACCACTCGAATATTGATATGCAAATATCAATTTTGTATGGTAAATAACCACTCAATATCGAAACAACAAGATTATTTTCGAAGAAAAAATAAGAGAAGAAAAGGAAGCAGAAACGATTTCAGAGTTCAGAAATCAGGAGTAGTTTTCAAATGAACTGAACGACTGTATTTATAGTGCAAGCAGAAAACTGAAGCAGAGAAATTCGTGGGAGTGGAGGCGTGGATCAGTTAGAGCGCTATCAGATTTATTCCACGAAAACATGTCCCGAATTATAGGAACACACGCGCTTGACCGTTCTGAAGGAACTATAACGGATAGACGCTGACTCAGCGAACCGATCCGTTTCGGACTTGGTCAGATGCACAATAAACATGTGCTCAAAAGGAAAAAACAGAAGGATATACTCATAAGCATTTAATGAAAATTAATTATTTTCATTTAATAAAAAATTAATTTATCACCAAGCCCAAGCCTGGCCCGAGCCGGCCGGACGGCGGCGGCGCGCGCGCATATTCAACATTGTGTATGAGCTCCTCCGTCGCACAAAACTGGGTACCCCTTGGGGCCCAAACCATAAGGTCACTTTCCTACTTATAAACACTATCACTTTAAGTGATCTATCCAATGTGGGACTTAAGGACTTTTTTCAAATTCACACCACACATTGGTTCAAACTTGTGTTTATTTCCTACCAAGTTCCCTCCAAAATCTCATCATCTTCACATCATGTTCCAACAATGCATTAATATTTAAATTTTTAGGTTAAATATGTTTTTAGTTTATACTTTTATGTGAGTTTCGATTTTTAGTTTTTACATTTTTTTATTATATTTTTAGTACCCACATTTTTCCGTTTGCATTTTTAGTTAATACAGTCTATTTTTTGTGACTTGGATAACGAAATCAGCCACATAGAATGACACGTAAATGTCACGTCATTCGATGCAAATGTTATTCTAGTCAATTTAAGTTAACCTGTATGATCAACTCGGTTATCCTAGTCATAAAAAATTGACTAAGAATATAATAAAAAAATATAATAAAAAAATTGACTAAAAATATAATAAATAAAATGTAGAGACTAAAAGTCGAAACTTACATAAAAGTAAGGACTAAAAACATATTTAACTCTAAATTTTTTTAGCGAAAATTTGTTGTCCATTTGATTTTTACAATGTTTGAAAAATTAGTATTTATAATTACACATAAAAAATACTTAATTTAGAAAAGAAATGAAAGAGATTGGTAGTTTTCAATTTATATAGTCTCTTTAAAATTATCCTTCAAACTTTGAACCCTTAATATTTTCAGTTTTTAATTTTTTTTAAGAAACTAAATTAATCCATCTAAATTAACATTAAAGAGAATCAAACTTAAAATCTTAAAAAAAGCACACTCCCAAGTCTCAAGTCAATACCACCAAATCAACCAAAATAAATTTTAATTTTCAATTTTAATCTCTGTTTTACTAAAGTTCATGTAGCATATAATATATCACTAGTCTAATTATTTAACTATTCAACATTTATCAGTTGAAAAATAAACTATTCAATATTTAGTTTAATAATTTAATCTTTAATTTAAAGTTAAAATATAAATTAACTAAAAATTAAAGATGAAATAGTTAAGTTATTAAACTCACGCTATTAAAAATTCATTACCATTTTTACCTTTATTTTCTTTCCTTGCTAATTACTATCAAAGTTTCTCAAATTTCAACAGAAACATTTCTTTTCCTCTGACTCCTTCTTTATCTTTTCTGTCACTAAATCCGTATTTTGCAGTACAGTGCATAGCACACACTTGGATTTAGAAGAGTACCCCATCTTTAAACACTCAGCAACTAGGGTCATGTCTTTTTCAACTCTTTGCAAAAGCAAAATATTATACAATTATTGTTATTATTATTTATATAAGTAATAATTATTGACATAAAAAAATCTCGTCAAAGTTTTCAAATAATGGAATTTTGTTTGCTTTTGGTTAAGCTTCCCCCACCACAAGATGATGAGACAATGATGTTCCATTCTCAACTAATGCTATGCATTACCAAACTTGAGAGAGAAGTTCATTTTCTTTTTGTTAGAAAAATACTATCAATTCCAATTACAACCAAAAAAATCTCTAATTTTATAGTACATGTGAGTATGTGTATATAATTTATAGTTCATGAACTAGTTTATAAACCGGTTGATTGAAATATTGTAACAACAAGCTTATAAATATAAAATAGAAAATATTTAATTACCATTTAATTTTTTTTTCAAAGTAAAATAATATAAGTATAATTGAAGGAAAACACGATAAATTATATAAAATATAAACTATTTAGATTAGTTTATCAAAATAATCTACAAGCTAATAAAGATAAGCTAATATAAGCTCTTAAAAAAAAAATTATCAGCCACTTCTTTTTTATTTAACATGAACTTATAAATTACAAGACATCAACTCAAAGTTTGTGCTAAATAGACAGTAAATAATTTGCTCAACAAATTTTAGTTCAACCCGTAAAAATATTAAAAATATTTTTATCGGGACGTCATGACCAAGACTCAAACTTAAATTTCTCTACTTTGTGTACGTAAGTTTTTAATAATTAATAATTTATCATTTTATGTATAAAAAAAAAGACGTAAATAATTTGTATATATAACATAATTATAATTTTTTTTTTTTGAAATTATTAAGAAAGTGACATTTTTTCTTTGAAAAATGAAGTTATTATCTCAGCAAAATTGCAAGGTGATGATGTGCACTATCTTCCACTCTTGATGCTCTTTTTTGGTTGATCAGAGTTCAGTGAGGCAGAAAGAACCTGTTATAGAAAAACTACAAAATTTTCTTCCTATCTCTTTCTCTCTCTCTCTCTCTCTCTCTCTCTCTCTCTCTCTCTCTCACACCACAATTCTCAATTCTCTCTTCTCTCTCACTTCCAAAAAAGACAACAACACAACTGTCTCTGATTCACCTTATTGTGTGGTTTGTTGAAGTGTTATTATTGCTTCATGTGTTACTCTTCCACTTCTTGTTTTTGTTTCATAGATATCCACAAAAACAAAACTAACTTCAGGACCACTTACAAAGACAATATTGTCCTTCATTTCACCTGTTTTTGTTGAGATATGAATATATTGAAATTGGGTTTCATCAAAATTTTACCCTTTTGGCTTTTTTTGATGTTTTGTTCATAAAGAATCAAACTTTATGAATTTTGAGTAGTGGGTTTGGTGAGAGAATTTCTGGGTTTGCTTCAATTTTTGCTTTTTAAGTCTTTTGAAGATTCATTTTATAGTGTTTGGTTGTTCAGTTTTTTTAATGTTCTACCAAAGAAGTAGCTTTTTCTTTGAATCTTCATTGAAGAAAAGTTGGTAATTTTTTTTTAAGGATGTCTGTGAATGGAAGAGTTTCTGGTTCAAATGGAAGATTGTCATCATCAAAAATCAAGTCTTGGAAAGGAAATGGTTCTTTGAATGTTTCTAATTCTGGTACAACATATAGGTGGAAACTGTTTCTTTTTTGGGTTTTTGGTGTTGTTGTTTCTATAGGGAGTGTTTGGTTTATCTTTAGTAGTTTCAATATTAAGAATTTAAGTAAAGAATCAGCTTGTGAGAAGAGTACACAAACATTGCTACAACGTTACAATGTCAGTAGGAAACAGCTTCATGCTTTGGCTTCTTTGTTCTCTGGATCAGATCAGGTGACTTTCACTTTCTTTATGATATAATTTATCAATTTTATTGGTTGTTTGACTTTTTTTTTTTTTTGTAAAATAATTGTTTTTTCTGCTGAGCATTATTTTATTTTTGTTAATTAAATATAATACTTCTTGTTGGATTGTAACTTTGAGCTGCAATATAAATTATATTGTTATGATGTTTTTTTACAAGGTACTTATGTTGTGTCACAATTGAATTTAATTACTTACTAAAAGTGACAAAACTACATATTTGAGAGAAAATAGTTGCTGTCTATGAAGCAACATAGTTATGTCGACGGTGATAATAATTTGAAAAAATGTCATAATTTCATGTAATGTGTCGGTGTCATGTCATGTTGGAGACACGCCTACTCTGAGGAGTGTTCATGTTTCATAGGTCTTACTAGTCTATAATAATGCAGATTTTGTCGAATTGTATTGATGAAAGAAGACTTCAAATGCTGTTAAGCAGTGGCATAATCAACACTCCTCCACAGTCTCGGTGTCCAAAGAATCAGGAGCTACAAAAAGAGTATAGATGTGTTGCAGAATTTATAGAACAATGTCCAATTCTTGATGATTTTGTTCACACAAGGCTTGGATTATCATTCCCTTGGAAAACATATGTAACATTGGACACTGCACTTTTGACCAATTGGCTTAATGGTTTATTCTGTGGAAAGGTAGAGTCTTTATACTATGTAGCCGCAATACCCAAAAAGTTCCATATTTATAATTGTTGATTCTGCTTTGAATAAGTTGGTACCTATGAATCATATCCTAATTTACAATCTTTATTTCTCACTGTTCAACATGTTGAATGGAGCATGATACGGTTTTTGAATAAGATACAAAGTACAAACACATACTGACTGATTGTTAGGCATCTAACGTCTTATTTCTTGTAAGAATGTTGAGTGCATGTTTGTATGGAGTTGAATGTGTGGTCCTTAAACTCCAAAAGACATAGCTTTTATCCTAGTTTTGCAGTTTACCTAACCCACTTTGAGTTTGTCGAAGCTCGGTGAAAAATAGAACAATTAGTAATGTATCATATGGATTTTGGATGATACCATTTTTAAGCCCTTCCTCATAATTTGAAGGTTCCTTTGAATCGCCAAACCAGCATCATAACATTCTTTTTAGTTTCGCAAGTGCTATAATAAATTCACGTTTTGATGTGTAAAACACAGTGCAATGGCAGTTTATTCTAGAATTTCATTTAACCTCTAGTCTAATCACATGCTTATTTGAAACATGCATCACAATATAATTAATCTGCCTGTTTTTTTTTGGTTTTGAAATCACAGGTGTTGTTGGGTCCTTATTGGAATTATACTATAAATTTATCTAGTTTATTTAAAGGATGCTGTTGGGTCCTTATTGGAATTATATTGTTCCACAAGTTGTGTGGCTACTGTTTACTACGGAACAGTCAAAAGCAGAAGGTAGTTAAGAAGCATCCAGCTGCTCAACAAAAGCGGATTCAACATTCTATGCACGGTCATTCAAAGGCTTCTGGGAGGTGGAGAAAAAAGTTTCTAGTTATTTTTCTGTTAGTTGGAATCTCTGGTTCTGCAGGTTTATTTTGGTACATGAGTTCAGACATTGCACAAAGAAGAGTAGAAATGCTTTCCACTATGTGCGATGAGCGAGCCCGAATGCTGCAAGATCAATTTAACGTGAGCATGAACCATGTCCATGCTCTCGCTATTCTTGTGTCTACATTTCACCATGGTAAACATCCTTCCGCAGTTGACCAGGTAGCATATACTTAATATTACATGTTTTAAGGAAAACATTTGAAGAGATAGAATTTAAGGAAACATAACATTGAAGCTTGTGTTTCATTGCAGAATATTTTTGGAAAATATACTGAGAGTTCGGCATTTGAGAGACCACTTACTAGTGGTGTTGCTTATGCTTTGAAAGTTCTGCATTCTGATAGGGTGCATTTTGAGAAGCAGCACGGATGGACAATTAAGAATATGGAAGCCGAGAATGAGGCATTAGTTCAAGATTGTATTCCAGAAAACTTGGATCCGGCGCCCATTCAAGATGAATACGCACCAGTCATATTTGCTCAAGAAACAGTTTCTCATATTGTATCTATTGACATGATGTCAGGGAAGGTGCGCCTCTCTTAGCTTGCCATCATACTTTAAGGCAGTGCCTTAAACTGCTCATAGAACTGGTTGTCTATAATAAAATATATTTTTGCATTGTTATATAGGAGGATCGTGAGAATATTTTGCGAGCAAGGGCATCCGGAAAGGGTGTTTTGACGTCCCCTTTTAAACTACTAAAGTCCAATCACCTGGGTGTTGTGCTTACATTTGCTGTCTATAACTCTGAACTTCCTCCTAATGCTACACCCGATCAGCGTATTGAAGCTACTGCGGGGTAATTTTATCTAATAATAAGTTAATAATATAGCCCCTACAAATAACTGTCTACGGAGTGTAATGTGTTTTGGTATCGATATGTTGGAAGGTATCTTGGTGCATCTTATGATGTTCCATCACTCGTGGACAAACTTCTTCACCAACTAGCCAGCAAACACACCATTGTTGTCAATGTTTATGACACAACTAATGCATCTGCACCTATTACAATGTATGGTACCGATGTTATTGATACTGGCTTACTACACATAAGTGGTCTAGATTTTGGGGATCCGCTACGAAAACATGAGATGCACTGCAGGTTTGATTTCATTATAAATAAAGCTCTATTTTATTTATGTCCAACGAATTGAAGTATCATATCAGTATATTTCCATTTTTTTGCCAGGTTCAAACATAGGCCGCAATTACCTTGGACAGCAATCATTGCATCTGTGGGGGTATTTGCTATTACCTTTCTTCTGGGATATATATTTCATGCAGCAATAAATCAAATAGCTAAAGTGGAGGATGACTATCGTCAAATGAGAGAGCTCTTAGTTCGTGCTGAAGCTGCCGATGTCGCAAAATCTCAGGTTCTATATATTTCTGGGATAGTTGCCGATAAGATACAATCTGGTATAGGATATAGTATGGTATTACAGAATATGGAAGGTGTAAAATGAGAATGAGGATAGTCACTATTTTTTCTGATTCTCTGTGAAACTGCCAACAGAGATATTTATTATAATTTAGGAATATGAACTGACAGGAATTACAATAAGTAACTGTTGGAAAGTAATCAACCTCTAGGACTTAAGAGAGCCTATCTTCTCCCAAACCCACTCACATAAGAAAACAACTGAATGATCAGTATCCCCAATCCTTATTCTTTTTATTAAGCAACACACCTACTAACATTATACGGGCTTAATTACTTGGGCCTTTGGGCTTATGTCTAGCATACACATGTTTGATAGAAGGCTTACTAAATATACTCCCCCCAAAAGTTTCACCTTGTCCTCAAGGTGAAAAAGTGGAAATTGGGTATTGATCACACCATAAGATTCCCATGTGACCTCGAATTCTGGTAAATCTTTCCAATGAATTAGTACTTCCACTTGACCAGCTGAGTTAGTATGGATAGCGTGGACCATTTTAGGTTCCACCTGCAGCTCTAAGTCTTCTGAAAGCATGGGGGGGGGGGGGGGGGTAATGGTTGGGGATTTGCCACCGGAGTTATAGCTTTCTTCAGGAAGGACACATGAAAGACTGGATGAATCTTACTTTCAGCGGGAAGACGAAGTTGATATGCTACTGGTCCAATGACTTTGCTTATTTGATAAGGCCCATAAAAACAAGGACTGAGTTTCTCATTGATTCTCTTGGCTAGTGACTTGAGTCTATATGGCTGAAGTTTGAGATACACCCAACCACCTACAGCATATGTCGTATCACGCCTATGCTTGTTTGCTTGAGTGTGCATCTGGCTTTGCGCCTTCACCAAATTAGAATGAAGATCGTGAAGAATAGTGTCCCTTTCCTAAGTCAACCTATTAACCTCTTCCACTGTGGAAGGAGATGTAGTGCCCTTAAGCAATTGTGGGGGTTCGTGACCACACAATGCTTTGAAAGGAGTGGATTTGGTAGAGCTATTGTAGTTGGAATTGAACCAGAATTCAGCCCAACCCAACCATTTCGCCCACATTTTCGGTTTAGTACTTGTTAAAATCTTAGGTACGTCTCTAGACATCTATTAGTCACCTCCGCTTGACTATCCGTTTGAGGATGATAAGCTGTGCTAAACATAAGCTTAGTACCTGCGAGCTTGAATAATTCTGTCCAAAAATGGTGGAGAAATATTTTGTCACGGTCAGACACAATAGTCGCTGGGAACCCGGTCAGACACATTTGCTTTCCATAATGCAACATAATCCTTCCGTTCCTTTTTAGTTGTTGTTTTAAGGATATTAACACAGAAGGAAAATCAATAAATGTTACTTTTGATAAAACTATTTGTCTTTTCTTATAATACCCTTATTTATTATCTCATTTAGCCTATTTATCTCTCTCAATAAATAGTTAAGGGTATTATTAACAAAAACAATAGTTAGTGTTGCATTCAAAACGATAAATAAATCGGAACAAATTTTCTACAAGGAGTGAGTAATTGTTAGTTTGATGGCAAGAATGTTAAGATTTCTCTTGCAAATTCATATGTTCAATGCATCACATGATGATCACCGGTCAACATGAGAATTTTTTCTAGTATCTTATACAGCCTTTTACTTGATTAAAATTAATAAATACTCTTCCAGTCTTCCTGACCTTCAAGGATTGGTTTCTCTGTATGTAGTTTCTTGCGACAGTTTCACATGAGATCAGGACTCCAATGAATGGTGTTTTAGGTATGCTGCAAATGTTGATGGACACCGACCTTGATGACAGTCAGATGGATTTTGCCCAAACTGCTCACACGAGTGGTAAAGATCTTATATCGGTCATAAACGAAGTTCTGTATCAAGCTAAGATTGAGGCTGGCAAACTTGAACTTGAAGCTGTAGCTTTTCATCCACAAGCTATTCTAGATGAAGTTCTATCACTTTTCTCTGAAAAGGCCAATGAAAAAGGAATTGAGGTGAAATCTTATCTTTAGATACTATATACTTTGTTTTGTACCTACAATTATCTCGGCATTAAGCATTCGTGTATAAACATATGTTCTCTTTACCTTTGGTTGAGCACAGTTGGCTGTTTATGCATCCAACCAAGTACCTCAAGTTGTCATTGGTGATCCTAAACGCTTCAGGCAAATAATTGCCAATCTTGTTGGCAATTCACTTAAGGTTTGTTACATTTCTGCGCTGCATTATCTTCTCTTTTAATCGTTGCTGATTTATAACATATATTAATTAGTTTACTTGGTACATTTCAGTTCACTCACAATAAAGGACATGTTTTTGTCTCGATTCATTTGGCAAAAGAAGCGAAGAATCCACTTGATATCTCGGATGCAGTGCTAAGAGAAGGCTTAATGAATCAGGACATATCAGAAAGAACATGTAATAATACGTTGAGTGGATTTCCGGTAGGCAACAGATGGAAAAGCTGGGAAAATTTTAAAAAGTTAAATTTGATGAATGAGTCCGAAACTATTCAACTACTTGTAACTGTCGAGGACACTGGTATAGGAATTCCAACCGATGCACAAAGCCGCATATTCACACCTTTCATGCAGGCTGATAGTTCGACATCAAGAACATACGGTGGAACTGGAATAGGATTGAGCATTAGTAAATGTCTAGTTGACCTCATGGGAGGAGAAATTGGATTTGTAAGCGAGCCTAAAATCGGAAGTACTTTTTCATTCACTGGAAATTTCAGAAAAGGAGAAACCAAATCTCTGGATGAAAAGTGGCAGCAGAAGTACAATCCTTTTGTCTCCGAGTTCCGAGGTTTGAAAGCATTAGTAATAGATAGAAGAAAAATCCGGGCCGAGGTTACCAGATATCACCTCCAAAGGTTAGGGATGTCTGTGGATGTTAATTCCAGTCTTCAATCTGCATGCTTTTGTCTATCTGATACTTGCAACTCAAGGTAATTCTTTTTTCTTTTTTTTTCAGTTTAAGATGAAAATTCGGATCAGTTGTACACGACAAACCATAAAAGTTTACCTATTTAAACTCTGACATATTAGTTTGTTTCTGTTCTCAGTATGTCAAAGCAGTTGGCCATGATTCTTATAGACGAGGACTCCTGGGACAGCGCAAGTAGTATCTTATATGCAATCAAGAAACAAAGACAAAATGGCATCAAAGAGGACACATTAAACTTTCCAAAGATTTTTCTCCTGGCCACCGATCTTAGCCATAGTGAACGCAGCAAGTTGAAGTCGGTTGGTATCATAGATGATATACTAATGAAGCCTCTTTGGCTAAGTGTTCTGATTCAGTACTACAGAGAGAACATATTCAAACTTGAAAATTTATTAATACAGAAACGGATTTTGGTGGTTGATGATAATGCAGTAAACAGAAAAGTTGCTGAAGGTGTTCTGCGGAAATATGGGGCAGTAGTTACTTGTGTTGACGGGGGTAAGGCTGCTCTAAAGATGCTTAAACCACCACATAATTTTGATGCTTGTTTCATGGATCTCCAAATGCCGGAAATGGACGGGTAATTAATCTTCCTATTCCTCCTTTGTTTAATTTGTTTGTGAATTTTGCATAAATGGACATTCACAAGTAATGTCTTCTTAAATGTTGCAGTTTTGAGGTGACAAGGCAAATCCGTTATATGGAGAACGAGGTAAATGAAAAAATCACTTGTGGGGAAGCATTGGTGGTGATGTTTGGGAATGTTTCTTATTGGCACATTCCAATACTAGCTATGACAGCTGATGTAACTCAATCATCAAATGAAGAATGCAAAAAATGTGGGATGGATGACTACGTGTCAAAGCCATTTGAAGAAGATCAACTCTATATGGCAGTCGCACGTGTTTTCAATTTTGGTTCGTAGTAGTAACATCTCATTGACACACTGCAATACTAGCTACTCCTACAGCTGATGTAACTCGGCCTTCGACAGAAGAATTCAGCACAACGGATCACAATGAATCTCAGCTATGGCCATGTGTAGATATAGTAAGTCTCATGTTTCATAATTCCTCGGATGAAATGAATAGAAAGCTTTCAATGATTGGAAGATTCATGCGTTGCATTTCTAAATTTTCGTCACTCTACTTAAATATGTTTCAATATAGCTGGAGGGTTTTTTTTTTTCCATTCACATATTAATAGTTTTTTTTTTCCCGTCTTTTCAGAAAATTGATTTTGACTCGACAAGCATCAACCATGCTAATTATCACTCATTGCAGGAGAAGAGGTCTTCAACATGAGTCATAACTAATTTGTGTGTACATATTTTTTCTTTGTATATTCATTTCTAGCAAGAAGATATTCAAGATAATATTCTTTTCTAGCTAGTAGGATATATAAGATAAAATGTTAATAGTTATGTCATCATTAATTCATTTTTTGGGGTCTAAGATGGAAAGAAATGAAAGATATCTGAACCCTCAGAACTTTGTAAGTAACATGTAAAATATAATTATTACACAATATAAGTATGAGAAATGTATCATTATTCTTGTGAGTTTCCAATTCCAATATCACTAAAAAGTTGCAATGGATATTGATACATGATATACAGCAGAACATGAGGACCACTAATGGATTAAGAACCTTTTTTTCTTCTCCATATTGAAAAAGGCAATAAAGAAAAAGGGTTGTAACAATATAAAAGGTGTAAAAAAGGAAGTGAAATAAATAATCATTTTCTTATGGAAAAGGGTTAAAAACAAGTAAAGCCTTGTTGAGTTGGAATATCTGACATTATATAAAGTCAAGAATATTATTACTTTCTATATGTGATTGTGAAGAACATGACTAAGCCAAGCCATAAACATAACATCTGAAAATGACATAAGCTTGTTTGTTACAGCTCATTTCTGGACTTGGATCGCATGAAGTCATAAATCTGCACAAGTTCATGCAGTCAACACAAGACGGTGCAGCGAGTATATTTTGATTTATTTTTTCTCTCTAAGCTGCTGAAATTAAAATTTGGATTGTCTACTCCTGAACAAACAACTACTTGTGTTGACTGCGTGAATGTGTGAGATTTGTGACAACCGCATCGAAATTCTCATTTATGTGGGTCACATACACATTTGTGACCACTAGAGGTTATCGATAGTATGTAGATCCCATTGTATCCTGAATGGTCCACTTGCAGGGAATATAAAATTCTTTCTTAGCCGTTACAAGCACATAACTTGTTTGTCTTTTCCCTCACCATCTACTGTATATATAAGTAAACAATTGTTGGTGTCTTAGCTATCTATTAAGTTTTCATTTTTACAATGGCAATATTCATGTTCAAGTTAGTGTTTCATCTACTATTCATATCCATCATTGTTCCAAAAACTGGTAATAAAAACATCCTTGTGTTACAGAATATCTGAATCTGTTTCATTTTTCACAGTTTTTACATTTGCTCAATATTATTAGTATAGAAATGCAAACATTAAAACTCTCTTATTTGCTTCTAAAATTTCCTTCCTCTATTGTGTATGCGTAATGTTCATCTTCCTGAGTATATGTTTCGTGCAGCAAACGCAGAATTCGAGCTATGGTGTGTAGCAGATGAGCAGACGACTGACTCGGAGTTGCAGGCAGCCTTGGATTGGGCTTGTGGGAAAGGAGGTGCAAATTGTAGCAATATTCAACAAAATCAACCTTGCTATTTTCCAAACACATTGAAAGACCATGCTTCTTATGCTTTCAACAGTTACTTTCAGAAGTTCAAGAATAAAGGTGGTTCTTGTTATTTTAGAGGTGCTGCCATTACAACAGAAGTTGATCCTAGTAAGTATTATTGAACATATTCTTGATAATTACATCCTAATTTTGTGATTTGTTCAAACTTGGAAATGTACATGTTCACATGCCAATGAGCGAATTGGAATTGCTGCTGTAAAAGCAGCACACAGTAACACATTTTTGTTCTAAACTGTCCGATTTGATTTTAACGGCCGAGATCGGTTTGATTAGAAAAACATAGTTTTTAGTCTAAGCCGTCCGATCTAAATTTAAGGGACGAGATTAAAAACTGCGGTTAACTGTGTGCTATTTGAACTGTAGCAAATCCGGGTCCGCCAATGAGTGCAAAAAGTAGATCTTGGAAAGGGTTGGACATGTCACTTTGAATAGTTTTACCTTGAATTGTGCTTGCCTGCCTCTAAAAGGTGAAAAGAAAAACTAGCTTGTCAAACAAGTTAGGTTGCACTCCATGTTGGCAAAAGCCATATATTTAGTAAATCTAAGTGTCCAGAGATTTAGTCAAAGAGATTATAATTAAAGTCATTCAACAATGAACAATTAAACTTACAATTATTGAAATTGTATAGTAGTCTTGAAATTGTATAGTAGTCTCACATTGCCAAGACTCTCGGGATTTTAGATGTATATATATGGATTGTGGTCGAACAACCTTATATTATAGAAGTGAGATTCATGACCATTTAACAAAAATCTCATTCTTAGTTATAGTAGGTTGATTCACTTGGTTGGTTCATTCATCATAACCTGAAATATTTATGTGACTGTTTAATATTTATGTGCAGGTCATGGTTCTTGCCACTATGACTTCTTTCCCTGATGGCAAATATCATTGAAGACTAAAATAACTGCAGCAAAAATTAGAGTTGGGCCTTTTTTGTTGATTACTAGTTACAATGTGCTCTAGCTTTTGCCTTTTTCTTACATTGTTGATACAGCTTAGTCTTGCATTGCTGTGTTGTTCTCAATTGAAGTCTGAAAATGTCTTGAAACCTTTACAAAATTAAATGGATTTCTCTTTTCTACATAGATTGATGCCATAGTCCAGTTACACTTGTCTTTTTCCATAAACTTATGTTATTTAGCCTACTATAGGACTAATTTATGTGGTAATTGCTATTCTCCCCTCATTACGCAGAATCCATTTCAGGGAGACCAAAATTGCATGGAGAAAAATAGGAGACCAAAATTATGAATTTAGTAAAATAAGGGAACTAAAACTCTGAATTATTATGCTCCTCTTAAAGTTTCAAGTTCGAATTCTTCCGGTACTACTTTGCGTGTTGGATCATGCTATATAGAGCAAAGCTCTAACTTCAATTCACGTCTCCACTAGTGGATGGTGTGATTGGTGTCCCTCCAATTAATTGATATTTCAGTAGGATATATGAAAAAAGAAAAACGTAAGAGAGTATATTTTTCAATGTGGGACTTTGATAGTAAATTGGTGATTTTTTATTTATCAACCCTTTAGCTCATAGGGGAAAGTCTAATATGTTTGGTTCAAAATAGAGGAGGGGAGGGGAGGGATTTTAATGAAGGGAAGGGGAAGGGAGGTGATGTCTTTTAATTATTTATCAGTTTGGTTCACAAGAGGGGAGGGGAGGAGAGAGAAGAGATTTTAATTGCAAATATGTTTGGTTCACAAGGGTAGGAGAGGGATGATATAACTAAATTACATTTTTATCCTTATAATTTTACAAAAATCTCATAATTTTAAAATTATTCACTATAAATAATTAAATATTTTTTTAATTACAATAAAATAATTAAATATAAAAACTCAATAGACTTGAAACAAATCAAATCTCATTTGTTGATAATATACACCTTTTTTGGAACTTGATGGTTGATGATAAATAATTTAAAAAATAAAACTGTACACAAAAATTTAAATTCTTTTTTTATTATATATATATATATATATATAAACAATAGGCAAAAAAATTATATGAAAAAGTTGTTAGAAAGATCTACGAAAACAGCAACAAAGCTAAAAAAACTATAGTAGAATATAAAAATAAATATATGAAAGAAAAAGAAAAAAAAACATTGCAATATATTAACGTAAGAAAAACTAAAAAGTGGTCTTATATAAGTACAAAGTGATCTCTAATATCTATGGATAAACACCGAGAAAAATAGAGCAAGTTAACAAAACAAAATATTGATAAGGATAATTTTGGTATTTTAAAATAAATATGAGGATAATTATGTCAATATGATTAAAATTGTAATAATTCTTCTTCTCTCACCTCACCTCACCTCCAAATCCCCATAATTTGGGGAAGCAAAAATGGTCTTATATTCCCTCCACTCCCTTCCCCTTCTTAAAAAAATAAACCAAACACAATTCACTAATAATATTCCCTCACCTCACCTCCCCTCCTCTCTAAAAATCTCCAACCAAATGGACCCAACAAAAAATTGTTCTCACTAAGAGTCGAATTCAGATTATTCTAAATATTTCATCCTAATGAAGAACTCATCATTATAACTACTTGAACTCAATTGATGAGAGTTTTTATTGATAGTGATATTTGACATTAAAGTTGATGAGATAAATGTAGTATTTTTTATTATATTTTTATTAATTTGATTTGAATTATCGAGTTGAATCTATCTATGGAACTAATCTGAGTTGTTTGTGAGCTTAAATCGAGTTGAGCCGAACTGAACTAAGTTCAACTCATTTTGAGTCCTACTTGTGTAAAGATATACAAAGCCTTAAATAAATATTCCATAAAACCAGTAATAGGAAACGATTTGAGTACACATCCAGAAGGAGAAAACATTAGCAAACACAAGTTGCAACACTTTAATTTACACTGTAGTAACAAATAATGGATTTGAAAAGGTATCATTCTTAATTGATGACCATTCCATTACCATCACCATAGGCCTTGGAAGGTCAGGACCATTACAATTCTCTAGACAGAATTCAATTTAATTACAAAGAGTTAACACTATACTATAAATAATAATCATCTTGCATCATTTGTCATAATATGTAAACACAAGTTATAAGAGTCTCTCTGGTCGAGATGCGGCGTCCTCCTCTACCTAATAACTTCATTGCCACAATGGCTAACCGTATTACTAACTTAGGTTTTCCAACAAACATCTTCGATTTCCAAACCTACGTTCGGTTCGGCTACTTGGACAAGAATTTCGCTTCCTTGCTACGACTTCTGTCACCGTATACTGATGATCAGAAACTTGAGAAAGTTTTATTGCTTGGCGTGAAGTTGAATTTCTTCAACTCATTCGCTAACTGTCAGCCAAATGAGTTCTACACATTTATGAGGCATCTGAGGACTCCTGCGGGACAAGGTGAGCTTAAGAAGATTGCAATACAGGAGAAGTTTGAAAAGCGCGCTGCTGCTCGTGGTTTTACCGTTCATGAAATGGCGTACGTTGCTTTGGCTGAGATACCGGTGTCTGATTTTTTGAAGCCGAAGCATGAGATTCGTAGGAAATTATGTGAAGAAATCATTGCTGAGTATCAGAATCAATTGAAGATTACTCAACCAGCGGCTCTCCCCGCTTTAGATTGTGTTGAAAGCGATCAAAGTGGGACCCTTGCAGTCGAGGAGAACGTTCCCGGTGGAGGTGCACCGGACAACACCGGTGTCTAGTGTTGCAATTTTAAATTATGGATCAAAAAGAAATGATAGTATGCATAACATAACAGAGATATTTTAGAACTTTGGTATTAAAAGGAAACACAATTGCTCTTGTTTATGAAATTACTTCTTTTATTTATTGTGTTGAATGCAAATCAAACAGTGTGCTCTTGATTTTGTTACTTCACTGATTAACAAATTGGAGTGATTGAAGTGGTTAGTGTCTCATTCTTCTAACATGAATTTTGCATTTGTTTTCATTCATGGACCATTTTTTTTGTTAGGAATAATTCAAATGAGTTTGATCATATGGTGATTCACTAAAGTAATGAACATATTCCACAAAACTAAAAAGCATTAAAAAGATACCAATCGTTAGTTGGTTCAGTGGTGATTGGCGCTGAACTTGGTAGGGAGGACCACGGTTCGATTCCCCGCAACTGCGATCGGGAGGGGGCTGGAACCACTTGATGCCAGAACTGACCCCCGAACCAGATTCAACTGGTGGTGAAAATAAAAAATAAAAAAAAACATTAAAAAGATGCATATAGATTACAGTTTCGGCCTAGAATGTAGGGGCATGCATGTAAACTCTAAGACGTTCAAATTGGTATATGCTTGAGGTGGTTGTTAGGTTTATGATTAAATTTACCTTGAGAGGTTGTGATGTGAGAATTTTTATAAAGTTTATAAACCTAAAAGGTGTAGTATTGGGATTGGGCCATCCTCAAGTTTGAATAATGCCGAATACTAAATGTGAATATCTATTTCAGCCGAGATGCAACATTTGTATTTCTAACTATATACTCCCTCCGTCCCATTTTATTTGAGCCAGTTGACTGTCTCACGTTTGAGAATGTTAATTAGTGTCCGTGGAACACTTGTTAAGAATACCCAATATTGTAAAATTGTCTTAAAATTTGTGTAGTCAATATTCATTTAAATGTAACAAATAGTACAATTTTCAATGCATTTTACTACCTCCGGTCTTATTTATAAGCAAAAGTTGCTTTTTAGATTCATTGAAAAAGCAATGTATCTAGTCTTAGACTAGATACATTGCTTTTTCAATGAATCTAAAAAGCAACTTTTGCTTATAAATAAGACCGGAGAGAGTATTCCTTAACAGCCTGACCCTGCTCATGTGTCTTAGGATGGATGTTAGTAGTATTTTCCCAAAAATATTTAAAAAAAAGAAAGAAGAAAGAAAGCAGGAATAGGAAACGATTAGAATACATAACAGAGAGAGAAAACATTAGCAAACTTGCAACACTTTAATCTATGCGGTAACCAATGGGTTTGAAAAAATCATCCTCTTAATTGATGATCATTACTGGCACCAACCAAGACACCAATTAAGGTCCTGGAAGGTCAGGAGCCTACATCCATTACGATTCTCTAGACATAATTCAGAACTAACAAAGAGCCAATGTTATACTATATATACTCATCTTCTTCACTCATTTCTCATAATATTATGTACTACTCCTTCTGTTCGAAATGCCTCGTCCTCCTCTACGCAAGATGATCCCCACCATGTCCATCCGTATTACTAACTTAGGCTTCCCCACAAACATCTTCAATGTTGGAATGGAACCTACTTTTTTGCCGGTTACATGGACAAGGATTTAGCCTCCTTGCTTCGACTTCTATGGCCATTCACCGATGATCAGAGTCTTAAGAGGGTTCTATTGGTCGGCGTCAAGTTCAATTTCTTCAACTCCTTCATTAACTGTCAGCCAAATCAGTTCTACAATTTTCTCAAATTTCTAAGGACTCCTGCAGGACAGTATGAGCTCCGGAAGATATCGATGCTGGAGAAGCTTGAGGAACAAGCTACTGCTCGTGGTGTCACCGTGCATGAAATGGCTTGCATTGTTTTGGCTGAGATTCCGGTGTCTGATTTTATAAAACGGAAGTATAGGAATTGTATGAAGACATCATTGCTGATCTTGAGAATGATCAGTTGAAGATTTCTGATCAGCAGGCTCTTGCCTCTTTTGATTGTGATGAAAGCAATCCAAATCTAAGTGAGAACAATCATGTATTGGAAGAGAATGTTCCCGATGGAGGAAGATCGAGCAATACCGGTCTCTAGGGTTGCATTTCTAAATGTTTGCTGATTTATATGCATAATAGAGATGTAGAACTTTTGATATTATAAGGAACATTGTTTTGATTTATAACTTATAAGATATGTGAAATGAATCACAAATGTTCTTATTTATGGAATTTATATTTTTTCTTACTACTCAATATAATGTGTTATTAATCTTCACGATGGTCGTAGTGAAGAAATAGATAAAGATAAATTTAGTTTATAGCGGATGAATTTATAGTAGAAAAAATATTATTAGAATATATCTTTTGATAAAACTTTATGCCACTAGCACATATTTTTTCAATAAAATTTGCACTATTGAAAAATATCTTTTGATAAATAAATTGAAGGACACGAGAATTCAGATTAATTTTGGAAGTGAAGAGCTATCATCTTAAACGATTATTCTAAATTCTAATTTTTGTAACTATACCACTGTGTACTATAAATGGGCCACTTGGGCTTAATAGGGTTAAAATGAGGCTCAATAACCGGCTAATGGGTCAACATTTGTTTTCATTGGATAAAGCTATTTACACCCCCATTTTGTCGTTAAAAATATTTTATCAAATCAGTCCATAATTTCAATTTTTAATCTTTTATAGGTTTCCTCTACTGGAAGTTAATGTAAACTTAGTCGAAGTATATTTGGTACCAAATGTGAATGCTTAGTTCAGCCGAGATTTTAAACTTGGTTCGTTACACAATGTGAGAGTCTAACTCTAATCTCTTTTGATGACTCAACTCTGTTTGTTGTCGTTTTTTTTTTCTTTCTAACTTAGGATTATTGCCGTGCAATTTAAGTTAGACTTTTTATTCAGTACTACTCCTTGAACTTAACCCCAATGTTACTTCAGAAGGAGATGAAACACACAAAAGCATATAATATAATGTTAAAAAATTTATTTTCTCTATTCTTTGAGTTTTGGACTTTTGGTGGTTTAATTCTCCAATATTCCAGGAACCAAAGTAAAAAATCCCAGGTAACATGAGTCAACTAGAATATAATTCGAGTGGCCAAAATTTTCTATGGTTAAGAATTTGAAACTAGAATTCAAATGACATTTTCATAGAAGTCAAAGTCCTTGATAGACACTAATTAAATTAAGCAAACACAATTTTGATTAAGACGTCATATAGAACAAAAAGCTTGCACTAATTGATGGCTTCTTAAGTCAAAAATTTAATACACACGTACACAATTATTATATTTATTATAATATATGTATATTTATATTAACTTTTTAATATTTAAAAAATGATTCTATACACATTTGTAAGATATTGTTTCTTTAAATCAATAGTATACCTTTGAAAATTGTGTAGGAAATGTGATATCAAGAAACTGACTTCATCACAGCTTAGTTTACAAGTTAAGATTTAGTGTTATGCTTGAAATTGTCTAACATTTGTGTAGTCCAATATTTCAACTTGAAATTCCCACATACTTAGACTTCTTTTTTTAATTTTTTTTTTTATATAAAATACCTTGCAAGTTGCAATATAATATCTGTTGATTTAATGGGTTTGAAACTAATTTGAATATGTTCATCAAATTTCTGTTAATTAACTTGGTGTTTGATGAATATAGATAGTAAAAACACTCATTTTATTGGTTTAATTAATCCCCTATATGCATAGGCGGAATGTTATAGAGTCTGGGCACAATTTTAACCGCAAGCTGCAAATTCACATGCGACATAAATTATATAAATATTGTGCTAAATTCACATGCAACAAAAATTAAAAGAAACTTGTTATTTTGTCAACAAAAATACAATTTAAAATAAGAGTGATCAAATATAACAATACCAATAATGTGCTAAATAAAACCACGAGGCAAATTTCCTCTCCGAGACTTCGATGAGGTGATGTTCGTATAATATCAACATTATCAAGTTACTTGAATATCTCCCGCTCGGTGTAACATACCATAAAGTCATTGAACCAATCATCGTTGATCCTGTTGCGCAATTTAGACTTAATAATCTTCATTGCTAAAAAAGTCCTTTGAACAAATGTTGTCAACACCGGCAATATCAAAGCCAACTCAATAAGCTTGTAGACCAATGAAACATGTCTTTTCACGTGAACTATATAAGTGTCAAGTTGCTCCCTTATTGTTCCATGGTCATCATCAGAAAAACCTTCATGATAAATATCAGCAAGACGAGCAAGCTTATCAACATCAAACTTGGAGAAAGAGTTCTTGGGGTCAAGCCCGGACATGTGCTGATATTTATCATAAGTGTTAAGTTGCTGATATTTATCATGAAGATTTTTCTAATGATGACCGTGAAACAATAAGCGAGCAACTTGATATCATGAACTATATAAGTGTCAAGTTGCTTCCTTATTGTTCTGGGCACGTCATGATAAATTTTCAAGAACTATATAAGTGTCAAGTTGCTCTCTTATATGTTCAAAGTTAAATATATAAGTTCAAACAAAAATTTACCACATTTTTCTTTTTAACATTCTCTTAATATAAATGCACAAATTCTAATATAAACTTAGGGTCATGCTAATTAGTGCTCCTGAGACACTAGCTAAGGATACAAAAAGAAGAAAATTATACATAGAAAACAACATAGTTTATATTTTTAAATGGTTGACTGCACCAAATTCCAAGAATACTTTACTATATTTGTTCTCTTAATTAGTGTCCTAACATTTTCCATAAACTTATTATTTTAAACTTTTCCAAAATAATACATATAATTAACCCTTTAGGGTAAATAGGTCTTTACCCCTCTATAATATAGGCAAGTTTTGTTTTTTCCCTCTGTAATTTTTTTTGTTGTGATTTGT
Organism: Trifolium fragiferum; assembly: GCA_954870985.1. Lineage (NCBI taxonomy): Eukaryota > Viridiplantae > Streptophyta > Magnoliopsida > Fabales > Fabaceae > Trifolium > Trifolium fragiferum. The sequence continues at coordinate 850,573 of OX940791.1, read as the reverse complement.
CCCTTGCAAAGTAAATTTTTTTTGTTTCCCCATTTGGGTGCAAGGAATTTGCACTTTTTAAATCGGTTTGAACAAAATAACCGATTTAAAAAGTGCATCCAAGGGGCGAGTCCAAAAAATTCAACATTACAAGATGCGAGTCATAAAAAATAAATTTACAGGAAGAAAAAACAAAACACGCCTACATTACATGGGGTATAAGCTTATTTACCCATTACTTTATTAACAACTCACGTTTTATTAACAACTCACGTTGGAGAAACCTAATCCATTAAGTTTGAGGGAACTAAATGAATTCAACTGTCCCCTCTCTTGTGTGTGTGGCATCATGCATTAGCAACTTGCAAATTTAGTAAACTATAGAGACATGTAAAGTTGAAAAAGAAAAGGTTACCATTCCAATATTAGAGTTAAAACCTAAACACATGTAAACACCATGACTACATACACACTCCCCAATTTGCATTTGCCGTATGAGCTGACCCTTTTCTAACAATGTAAATTGTATAGCCTAAAATATGAGTAAAGAATTTGTTTCCAAAACTAAAGATGGGGCACATGTGCTAAAAGGGACCCATATGTTGGCCAAAATGCAAAACATGGCATGTATTTGAACCATTAAAATTGCATAAAATAGTAATTTTGGTAATTGATGATAGGAATAGGACAAATTATGTGGATAAAAAAGACAGAACATTGCATGTAATCTTTCTCCCCAAAGCACTTACATGGACGGTGCGATCACAGATGAAACAATACAAAAGTCAAGTTCTCATTATATATGCCTTTTGCATTTTCATATTTATTAATGTACTATCACACATTTTAAGAAAATTATTAAATATATTAACTTATATTGATATAATGTGATATATTTACTAAAGTAATATTATTTAGTAGAATATGTAAGTGATTGTTCATAAAACTTAATTCGACTTAGGTTAGACAACTTCCTCTAAAGTAGAACTTAAAAATTTGCAGTTGTATATGTAAGTTTTTTTTTTTTTTTTTTTTATAGTAATTGTCACTTTGTCTATAAGTCATAAAATATTGATTTTAAATACATTAATAAATAACAAAAATGTTATCAAAATGAGATAATTAATACTTCATCGTTATATTTTTTTGTTAAGTAGTTTAGTTGCTAGAAGTTCCACATTTAAGATAAATAAACAGAGTGTATGGAGTTCAAATCGCAGCTCATGCACATATAATATGATGTCTCTACCAATTGAATTAAGCTCAGAGAGATTGCTTCATTAATATTTTAAAAATGACAAATAAATTTGATGCTTAATACGAGAGTCAAAATACTTCTTTGATTTAATATATAAGCAAATTTTTTTTTTAAATTCATTTCATTATTAATGTATCTAGTTCATGTTACGGAACAAATACATTAATAATTGACCAAGTTTGCTTATATTATTGGACCAAGTTTAAGGTTAGTCTCACATAGCAGCTACCACGAGTGTGTCTTATTGTGTGTGAATTGTGAAACATTGAGTGACTCAAATGGATTGATGTACATTTTTGAAATTTGGGAATAGGGGACACATACCAATCAGGAAGGCCTACGTTCTATTTTTAAGGTGTGCAATTTACAAGAGTTTTCATTCTTAAAAAAGCATGCAAGGGACAACCTTTTGTTCTTTGTGATAAAGATTTCTGGTTATGTCTGCAACTCTTCTTAGTTTTGATAAGATTGATTATTAAAGTTAGGAAAAGGGAATTGGGCTTCAAAGTTTTTACTATTAGTAAACAATAGGGGTGGACAAAAAACCGCAACCCGACTCAATCCGAGGAAACCGAAAAAATAATAAGGAATATGGGCGGTTTGGATCGGGCTACGGGTTAGCGGGTTTGAAAATTCGGTTTGAATAGAGTTGACATGGGCGGGTCCGGGTGGAGAGAATCGGACCGATGGGACCCGAAACCCACCCGCATTAGTAAATTAAAATTTCGCGTTTAACACTTTTCTTTTGCGATATACACATTTTAACCTCTTTTTTCGTTTCTTTTTTACACTTTCTCATTTCACCTCAAATCCATAGAGCCTGAAACAATCATGGAACATTTTGAAACATAAAACTTATCTTTCTTCATCTTTTTTATTTAACTTCGCTGAAATCAAATGTTATATTTTTAATTTTTTTTGAGATTTTAGTTTTTTCTTACTTTTTATGTTTATTTAAGATTTGTAACACTTTTATTTTGTATTTGTTTTTTGATTCTCAAATTTCTTGTTGCATATTCTTAGAATTTAAATTGCAAAGATTGAGTTTATTATTGATTTTATTATTTATTTATTTTATTTCTAATCGATCGAACCGAATTAAACCGCCCAATAACCCGATTAAACCGCAACCCGAACCCGCGAAAACCGATCTCTATTATCTGGGCGGATTGGGCCTTATTTGATGACTCTGCGGTTTGACTTGGATGACAACTTTGGACCCGAAACCGCCCAAACCCGCCCACTGTCCACCCCTAGTAAACAAGCCGAAGCAAAAGCAAAAAGGTCATGTTGATCTTTTTATTGGTACTTCAAATGGAAATTGAATTCACACATGTTGGATTGTTACGCACATGTGATATTGAGAGTCATCCGATCTTAATTAGATGGTAACTGAACTTAAATTTAAAATTTTCAATTTTGATCTAGCAATTATCGATGAACGATTGTTGTGAATGCAGGAAAGTTTTGGCTGCAGTAAAATGTGATCCTTTTAGGTATGAATAAAAATCTTATATTAGATAGCGACATATAAGCGAGACGATCAACATACCTAATACTTCGAAAGAAAATATTAAGATATATAGTGTTCAATTTTACGTGGTTGTTCATAAACCCCAATGTGATAATCTCCCCACCAATCTAATGACCCAATAATGATATCAGAATTGATGATCTGATTAACTCCTTTTGTCGAAAGTTTGTTTTATGATGATGGTCAATCGACATGTTTGTTGATGATGAGTGTCGACAACGATGTAAATGGTTGAAAAAATCTGTGAGGGGGGATTGTATGTAATTTTAAATGTGAATAAAAGTCAAAGAAAAAAAATGTTAAATGAAAAGCTTAAACAACTCATCCAAACCACAATCATATATATTAATTAGCCTTAATTTATATGAAGATTTTTTACAAAAATGTCTATGATTTTATCTATTTTTATATTCTTTGTTGGAGTTTTCAAATATTTTGAAAATGTTATTTGGAGGACTTGAGAAGTAGGGGATGGTTAAATTTTTAATATATCGTATGTTTAATTTTAGGGAACACATATGTGAACTATTTCTTGTTCTTGTATTTCTGATGTGTACACAAGAAATTCTGCTCCTAACATAGGCAATGCCTTTATTGTTAACTCATCTTCCACAATCCACACTTCTTCACATTCAGTTGAAGACAAAAAAAAAAAAAAAATCGCCAATCAAGTCTAAGTTTAATATATAAATACATACTCACTAGGTAATTTATATTTCCATTGTCAAGTACGAGGTAAAAGTTTTATATCATCACATAAAAAATAGATGTTACATTATATATAAGTGATAAATTCGTATATCTAATAACTTAAGATTTACGACGAATATGTAATGTCTAAATGGAGTATTTTCACATGTGAAAAGATCGAAAAAGGTAAAAATTAAGTCGAAAATAGTACAAGATATCGCTAATATCGTCTTAAGAAGTTAGGGTAACTTTGGAAATAGCTAACAAGTTTGGCCTTTATGCAGATGTGAAGGATAAAATAATTCATAAAATAACAAAATTTCAGTGAAGTTCAAGAAAATGATTAGCTCCAAGGCGATTTTTATGATTTTTGTTTGTCTTTAGCTAAGATTTGTTGCGGTTTGTTGGTGTTTCTCCCTCATGAGGTGTGATTGGGTTGGATTTTTTGTGGGGGTTTGTTTGAGGGTTGACACGCCCGTTAACCTCTTAACCTCGGTTGGAGATTACAATTTTGGTACACTAAAACATTCATATCTTTTTTAAGTTAAGTGATATATTGACTAAAAATATCATCCTTAAGTGAATAAATGAGGTGTTTAAAATTTAAATTTCAAGTTCTTAACCCTTATATATATATATAAAATTTCATAAAAAATTCATAAAAAATTTAAATATTCCAAACATTCATAAAAAATTTCATTAAAGAATATGAAGTCTACACATGAGTTGATTTAAAAGTAGAGACTAAAAATGTTAATTGAAAATTTTTGAAGGATTAATATTCGAAGAAATTTTCGAGAGACTAAAAATAAAACTTTAAATATTTATAGGGACCTAAAACATATTTATCCCTATATATAATGCAACTCCTTACTAATTAAATTAAGCTCATAGAAACCCTAAAATATTCATATTACTAAAAAGAAAAAATATGTTTTAACACGAAATTTTAATATAAATTCGACAACAAATAATTGGCTAACATAGTTCAAATATGTGGTTAACACTATTGAACTGATGGTTAGTAAATATATTTTTGTTATACTCATTATTAAATACCACTATAATTAATCATCAACATGGTGCGTTTCTACAGATTGTAGAGTTTCCTATGAATTGTGCAAAATAACTTTCTCACCAAATCTACAATCTTTTAAATTTTGAAATCTCATTGGAGATTGGTTTATCTAAACTTTGCTTTTTCATTTTAAACATTAGAAATTGAGGAGGGATCCGTTGACTCCAGGAGTAAGTCTTTCATTGACTTACTCCGCTTAATAATTCGATATCGGCATTATATTTCTTCAATCCAACCGTTGAATTCAAATATCTCATTGAGTAGATCATCTACACAAATTTTTATAAAAATTCAAAAAATATAAGTTATGTATTCAGACTATTGAAATTCAACGGTTTTTTTGAAAAGTTTGTCGTACGTTCAATTGAAGTTATCAAAAAAAGTATCAAACGATTTTGAATTTTTATAAAAATTTGTAGAGTTGATCTACTTGAGAACTTTGAATTCAACGGTTGAATTGAAAAAATATAATGCCGATATCGAGTTATGAAGCGGAGTAAGTCAATGAAGACTTACGTCTGGAGTCAACGGATCCATCCTCTTAGAAATTTATCTATACTTTATATTTTAAGTTTTAACCCAGCATAATATATCCCGTCTTTTGGCCTATTCTGAGGCATAAGAATTATGCATATGTTAAACATAAATTAATGACATAACATCAATATACTGAGAAAAAAAAACATCAATATTCAATGTGGGGTTTAATCCGGTTGGAGTCCAAACTATCATCTATGATGGTAAAAATGTATATGTCACTTTCATCTTAATTATGTGTCATTTTTGGATATGATTCTAGTGACCGCATCCAGTCACAACTTTTTAATCGTACGATTGAAAACAAACGGCTATAATTTGATCATAAAAATTTAATATTAAATAAAAATTAAAAGATGTTTTAAATAAAAATTGTCTGATTTTAATCGGACGGTTTTGATGTGATGACTGTAGCTGACTGAATCAGTGACCGATTTTAATGCAAATCCGTCATTTTTCTATCCATCTGGAACTGATACAGCCATTGATCCAAAAATATAAATTATGGTTATTCTTTTTTTTTTTACCATAATATAGTTAGATATAAAAATTGGTGACTAATTTCTTAAAAAAAATATACGACATAAAAAATCAAATATTTTTTTATAAAAAAAATTAGAAATCAAACTCATAACACTTACTAAAAGAGTCCACATCTTTTATTATTTGTATTAATTTATTGTTGATAAATTAGATTTAGGCATACATACATAAAACATCACATCATTTACTTTTTTAAAAAAAATTTAAAATTAAATTATTTAATCTTTTCTCTCTCTTTATTCATGTGAATATGCCTAAACACTATATATTTATATTTGTGTCTATATTAGAATTTCTATTAAGCTACAAGCTTAAAATACAAGCACCATAGAATATAATATTTTTTCTTTATTCGAAAATCTTCGACAAAATCACTTGTGCACACAAGAATAAGCACAAAACTCCAAAATGGATCACTAGTTGACAAATAAAGGGTAATGTTGTGGGCCATGATGTACCTTACTTTGGAGAGGACAAAGTATTATTAAGTATTTGGACTCTCTAATTTTTTTCTCTCCAATTCTCTCTTCAATTTTTTTATGTATCTATCTCTCTTATCATTATTTATTTATTTTTAATTTTTAATTTCTCTCTCTTCTCACTCACAAAACAAGGAATTTGAGAGAGAATTGGAGAAAAATCATAGGAGACGATCCAAATCTGTATTATTAACATTCTTTTATGAGTCATGCTAACTAGTTAAGAATACAAAAAAAAGTAAATTTTACATTGAAAATATCATTTTTCTACTTTTTCAAACATTAACTGCACACATTTCGATGCATTTTTACTATTTTAAGTATCTTTATTTTAAGTATCCTTAACTAATGCTCCGGGGCACTAGTTAGCATTTTCCTTCTTTTATTTTTCCTTTTTAGTAACACTTTGGTACATATTTGATTCCACGAGCATATTTAAGAGTTAAAACTAGTTGATAAATCACATCAAATGATTATAACATATGCTTTAGCAAGAGAAATTCATCATTTATAACTTATAAGAATAATGAACGTATAACAATTTAACACTTGGCTTCACATGATTAAAACCTAACTATAGCAACACAAAATTCTCATGGGTTATTCATGATTTTCTAGAGAAAATAATTTGGTATTTTTTGCAGTTGATTTTCAACGTTCCATTAATTCTAAAAGAACATGATCTATCTTACAATCTTATAAGAGCATGCGCATAAAGTGAGGGGACAAAATCAAATGATAGTTAGCAAAATGCTAAGATGGGTACAAAAAATCAGTCATGTGGGTAGCTCTTTTATTTGTCTTTTTATATATAGTTTCTTATAAATATATAAATATAGTTAATTTATTTTAAAGGTTGAATTTGAATCATGAAATTATTTGAATTCAAGGTCAGTTACCAAGAACAAAGTACATTACTTAATATATTGAATTATGTATTCCATAAAGTTGATACATCTTTCCTACACCCTTATCTTATAGTCAAGTTATTCCTATTATTCTAGTGTGCATTAGGTCCTTCCATGAATAAAAAAAAAAAATATAACCTTCATGTTGCATTAAAAAAATGTATATTATATCAATATGCATGGTTTCATATATTCTCTAGGACGAGAGAGGATCCTCCGAAGGGAAATTTTTTTGTCCGGTAGTTTAGTGGCTAAAATTTCACCTGGACGTATCAGGATTCGAATCTCAATCCCTATACTTTACGTATAAATGTCTTACAAACTAAGCTACGTTCACGGAACTGAAGGAATTTTTTTACTATAGACATTTTAGTTTAGATCTATATACCATCCTATTTTTTTTAATAAATTTAAACAATATATTTGAAAAATAAAATGAGTGACTGAAATATCATAGAAATAAATTATACTAGAGAGAATCTTTTCTCACCATAAGACTAATTACTTTTACATGATCCAATAAAAGAATCTTATTTGTTTGATATCATCAAAACTCAATTAACAATTAATGGTTAAGACATGATTATCATGGATTATTTAAATTCACTTCACTATGTACCTTTTTTATGTTAATTACTAGTAATAAGTAGAAAAATGAATTATGAAAGATAGCGTCCAAGAATGTGCAGTTGTGCACTCTTCAATGATGTGAAGTACTAGTAACTTTCCTTAGACTATATCATTATGATTATAAATCTTGGATAGTAGGATTAGGATATGAAATGATAATTACCTTAACACTTTAGAGATTCTTAGATGATAGTTTAGAGATAAGTTCAATGAATTATAAAATAGAGGAATCACAATAAGCAAACAATATAAAAACAATTATATATGCATATTTTAAAATAATATTATAATTAATAAACCAAATAGAAAGGTATCAAAGTGCATGTGTTAGCTGAAGTGTAAGGCACTACTTGTTACATCATTCATTGGTGTGTTGCCTTTATTGTAAGGTTCTCTCTTCTAGGCTCTGACTCAACCGTGTGGGTCATTGTATCTCATATTGTATGATTAGTGCTTAAATAAATTAAGAACAAAAATGAAAATCATATGATGCACATTGAATATGAGATACAATGGTCCCTCGTATCAAATTAAATGAAAATCATATGATTTACATTAAATTAAGAACAAAAATGAAAATCATATGATGCACATTGAATATGAAAATCATATGATGCACATTAAAATTATACGATACAAATTATCGATTAAAAATATAATAAAAATTATCAATAAAAATTAAATTATACTCCCGATTGCAATTATAATAAAAACAAAATTTATTTAAATAATTGATACGATACAATCATCTTAACTTGAAATTAAAATACGACACACAAGTAGTTAAAACGATACAAATAATTTAACATGCAATAATACACACAAGCAATAAAACGATACAAATCATCTTCAACCACGTCCCATTCCAAACTTTGTCCATATGTGCTTCACTAGATCTGCTTGCAATTCTTGATGACCTTTTGGATCACGAAATTCGGATCTAGCACGCACATGATTTGCAAAAGCGGGTAACACCTCAGTCGAGTATGGTTGTTGCGGTGCACTAGATCCACTTTCCTCATATTGCTCAAAATCGGTCCAATGTTGAGTGGTGGATGCATGACGGATTTGAAATATTGATTGTATAGAGTTAATTATCAGATAATGATTCGATTTGAGTGGTGGATGCATGACGGATTGAAACACAATAATTAAACCAAACAATACACTGACAAATTGAAACACAATAATTAAACCAAACAATACACTGACAAATTGAAACACAATAATTAAACCAAACAATACACTGACAAATACTTGCTTGAAATTAATTATCAAAAAGTTCTTTTTCCAACTTTTTCATCAACTGTTTCTTACGAACATTGAGATGTTCTTCGGAACTTAACTGTAGATACATTTCCATTTTCTTCAAGTTGTTAGCCTCTTGTTGAGTCTCCGTTAGCTTGTCCAATCGTTCAAGCTCTTTCTCCTTGTATTGTTTGAAAGAAGATATTTCGTTGTTGAAATTCTCCAAGGCAGCTTCCTTGCTCTTCTTTTTACCCTTTTTTTTAGCTACCTCCCTACCCATGGGACTAGATCCTATAGTGTTTGACCCACATGCATCACTATCGCGAGATCTCTTAGATCCACTACTTTCTGAGCCATTATTTCCTCCTACTTGACTACTATAACGTGGTTGTTCACGGAGAGCGTCCCATTCTGCCATCAAAGTAAATTGAGTATTCTTCCCATCCGCGTATATTTCCTGTGGTTTTGCCAAAACATCCTTGTCCGACCAACCACTTCCTTTCAAACGCATAGCTTTATCATAAGAACCAACCCATTTACCAATTATTTTGTTCATGTAATTAAAACGGTTTCAGCATGCATTTTGATCACGCGGAGGATCGAATGAGCAATGCTCATTACAATACTCAGCAATTTTACCCCAATATGTTTCGCCTTTTTGGTTTTTTCCGACAATACTGTCTGTTCCAAATTTAATCCACCCACTAATTAACACCAAATTTTGTTCAGTGTTCCATGCTGGTAGCTGGCTTTTTCGGCTCTTAGGAGTTATTTCATCTGAAGTTGGAGTCACTTCATTAGCAGTTGTCATTCCTCCAATGGTCATTTGTGTTGAAAATCCGGGAAATTCAGGTGCACCACCACTCGGAAAATTTTCATTACCCATCGGCATATAACCATTAAACGGTGGTGTTTGAGATGGATTTCCCATCATAGATCCATAATATGGATGAAAATTTGGAGGATGTTGGTTGGAAAATTGATTTGGATTTTGATAATTGTTGGGATTTTAATAATAGTTGGTATTTTGATAATAATTGGGATTTTGATAATTGTTGGGATTTTGATAATTGTTTGGATTGGTAGAAGAATTTTGGGTGTTGAAATTATTATTGGGATCCATTTCACAAAAAAAAAAAACTAAAACTTCAAATTAAACACTAATTGAAAGATAATAAGAAGATTAAGAGAGTGAAAAACTTGATTTTTTTTTCTGTGTCCAAATGAAACAAACCAAGTCTCTATTTATAGAGAAAAAAAAAATCATGAATTTTGGTATAAAAATAAAAAAATAAAAAAATTAATTTGCAATGAAATAATTGAGTTTAAAGATAAAATGAGATTGAAAATCCGGACAGCCAATGAAATGCTGCCACGCGTCCCTATCCAACCATTTCCGTCTTCTCTCTCCGCGTCTGCTGCTCCCCCACTCGCCGTGCAGCGCGTGTTCTGCACGCGCCAAAAACAAACCAACGACATGCTTCCGCGTGTCCCCCGCGTCAGCTCTCAACTCTGTTGAAGTTCTTCAACACCTCTCTCCTCTTCAACACCCATTGCAGCATTTTTCTTTGTTGAGATGAGATTCAACACCCATTTCAACTGGCCATTGTAAGTGGTCTTATGTTAGACACATATCTTCATTTTTATTTAGGTTTAAAAGTGAATATGTAATTAGTCAAAAAAAAAAAAGCGAATATCTAAATTGTTCTCCAACAAAAAAAAAATACAAAGATTTATCTATATCTATATTTATTAATGTGTGTGAGAAATAGTAGCATTATTGATTGAAAAATGATCAAATTACTTAAAAGAACAATTCAACATGAAATTATTCCGCTTAATAACTCATTATAATAAGACAAAATGAGTGAGTGATTATTGAAGATTTATACACAAACATCACTTGAAGGTATATGATTATCTGTATGTGTGTGCAAGTGTATGTTGATGATATTTTTGGCCACCAAATTGTCATCAAACTTGTTAAGTCATCAATGTAATCCTTTTAGAAGTAGGTGCTCAACTAACACTAATTAAACAATAGATTTAGTAGTAGTCTCGAATATAAATTTATTTCACTTTTTTTTTTATTTATTTATAAGAGAGATATAAATGGAAAATTAATAGACCCATCTGAGGGATCTACTAAATGGACACTAAAGAGATTTAAAATTTTGATATCTAAAAAGCTAATGTAACCAATAAATATTTTGTATAAATAATAGATTAAGAAAAGTGTTGTGTGTTCATAAAAATAAATTCCAATATTGTACTGTATTTATTGGTGAGAGGGTAGTTTTATTGGGTTGAATCAACACATTGAGATTTGTGATAGAGCAATCATGCAAGTGACTTTGATATTATATTTTTTTTCCAAAATCTAAAAGTATTTTGTTGAGTTTTAAGTGTAAGTCTTATGATACGAACTAGTAGTAGTAACAATAAAACAGTATAAGAGTAATATGATGTAAACAGAGAGAAGGTTTATTGATTTATGAATGGAAAATGAGTTACAGAATATGGAATCAATCCTAATCCTGACCAGAGCGATGCTCCGTATAGGTAGCTCAAGGCTGCCTATCCATAATGCAACAATAACAATATTCTGGATAATTCTCACAATCTACTACACTCTCCTTATATTGTGGAAGGGCGTTGGATTCCTTCTCTCTCTAAGACCACGTCACAGATCATAACCAACTAGCCACTAGTTACCTTTCTACCCCTTCTAGAATACATTTTCCACTGCTTAGGTCCTCTGCTTGTATCATTCACCAACTGCTCATGTGGCTCGAGCCTATCAATACCCTCTCCTTCAACCACAACCTTGTCCTCAAGGTTAAAGGAGGGAAACTGACTTTTGAACAAAATTAAGTCCTCCCACGTGGCTTCTTCAGCTACCTTCCCTTTCCAATGAACTAATAATTGTGTCACTGTTTTACCCTGCTGCTGTACTTTCCTAGAGGCCAGAATAGCCTCAGGTTCATACAACTCATCTATCTCTCCTGTTAAATGGTCTGGCAAGTTGCTTTCTTCTTGGTATTGACCCACTGCCTTTTTCAAAAGTGAAACATGAAAAACAGGGTGGACCCTAGACCCTGCAGGTAGCTTTAAACGGTAGGCCACTGCTCCCACTCTCTCTACCACCGGGTAAGGACCGTAATATTTAGCAGACAACTTAGCATTGATGCGTGTAACTACAGAGTTTTGTCTATGTGCTCTGAGTTTTACAAAAACCCATTCTCCCACTACAAAACTCCTCTCTACCCGTTTCCTGTCTGCTTGACACTTCATCCTTTCTTGTGCCCTGAGTAATTGCTCCTTCAACTGCCTTAAACATTCATCTCTATCCAGTAAATCTCTTTGCACAGCAGCAACCTTAGTCTCTCCTTGTAACCACCTAATCATAACTGGAACTGACCTCCCATAAACAACCTCGAATGGAGTCTTCTCAGTAGCAGAGTGAAATGTGGTGTTGAACCAATACTCCGCCCAATACACCCAATTGATCCATGTCTTAGGTTGATCTGCAATGAAACACCTCAGATATGTTTCCAAACATCTGTTAACAACCTCAGTTTGCCCATCCGTCTCCGGATGATATGAGGTACTCATCTTTAACTGTGTGCCCTGAATCTTGAATATCTCTCTCCAAAAACTACTCATAAAGATGGGGTCTCTATCACTGACAATTGATAGAGGAACACCATGTAATCTGATGATCTCCTTGCTGAATATCTCAGCTAAACTTCTGGCCGTATAGGGGTGCTTGAGAGGTATGAAATGTGAATACTTTGACAATCTGTCCACCACCACAAGTATTGCCTCATAACCCTTTGCTTTGGGTAGTCCTGTAATAAAGTCTATGGAAATGTCTTCCCATATTTGATTTGGTATTGGCAAGGGCTGCAACAACCCTCCTGGGGAAGAGGTGAGGTACTTCTGTCTCTGGCATATATCACAACCCCTCACAAACTCCTGAATCTTGCTCTTCATGCCCACCCAATAAACATTAGCAGCTACTCTCCTATAGGTTTTATAAAAACCTGAATGGCCTCCTTGAGGAATTGAATGAAACTCCTGCAGCAACTTAGGAATAAGCACCGAATTACTAGCAATCACTAACCTTCCTCCATACAAAAGTACACCTTGCTTATACTCAAATCCGGGTCTGACTGCAGATCTGCAATAATCTTCTGCAGTTTATCATCTTTCTCACCTTCCTCCAACCATTGTTGCTTTTGGTCCCATTTCCAGTAAGAAGTAATGGCTTGCATTTCCACTTCCTCATTCATTCTAGAGAGAGCATCTGCTCCTTTATTCAGCTTCCCCTGTTTGTAGACAATGTCAAACTCATAGCCAATCAATTTAGCTGCCCAGTTTTGTTGCTCTGCTGTAGTTATTCTCTGTTGCATTAGTTGCTTCAAGCTTCGTTGGTCTGTAGAAATAATAAATCGTCTCCCCAAGAGATAAGGTCTCCAATGTTGTATAGCCAACACCATGGCCATTAACTCCTTCTCATAAGCCGATTTGGTAAGGTTTCTTTTGCCTAAAGCCTTACTAAAGTAAGCCACCGGTCTCTTTTCTTGTATCAAAATAGCACCAATTCCCACACCTGATGCATCACATTCAATGACAAACTCCTTAGTAAAGTCTGGTAATGCCAACACAGGAGCTGTAGTTAGTCTCGACTTCAACTCTTCAAATGCTTCTTGAGCTTCTTTCCCCCACGAAAAATTATCTTTTTTGGTAAGCTCAGTTAATGGTTTTGCAATTTTTCCATAGTTCCTTATAAATTTTCTATAGTAACCAGTTAACCCCAAAAATCCCCTTACTCCTTTTACATTTTTGGGTATTGGCCACTGGATAACACTGTCTATCTTACTAGGATCTACTGAAACCCCCTTTTCAGAAACTATGTGCCCCAAGTACTCCACCTCCCCTTGGGCAAAGTGACATTTCTTCCTATTAGCCACAAGTCCATTATCCAACAGTAATTGCAAAACAGTTTGTAAGTGTTTCATGTGATCCTCCCAAGTAGAGCTATACACCAATATATCATCAAAAAAGACTAAGACAAACTTTCTTAAAAATTTTCGAAAAACATCATTCATGAGACCTTGAAATGTGGAGGGTGCGTTCATAAGACCAAATGGCATTACCAGAAACTCATAGTGGCCCTCATGAGTACGAAAGGCAGTTTTGTGCACATCCTCCTCTTTGACTCTAATTTGGTGGTAGCCTGATTTTAAATCAAGCTTAGAGTAATATTTGGATCCATTGAGCTCATCCAACAATTCTTCTATCACCGGAATGGGAAATCTGTCAGGAATAGTAACTTTGTTCAGGGCACGATAGTCCACACACATTCTCCAAGAGGTGTCCTTCTTCTTCACTAATATGACAGGGCTTGAGTAAGCACTAGAGCTGTGCTGTATGATTCCAGCTGACATCATGTCTTTTACTTGCCTTTCTATGTCATTCTTATGATGGTGAGGGTATCTATAGGGTCTTACATTCACAGCATCTTGACCTTCTACCAAATTGATAGCGTGGTCTCTCTTTCTCTTGGGGGGAAGGCCTGTTGGTTCTCTAAAAATATGAGAAAACCTTAAGAGTAATTCTGCCAATTCCTCTTGTTGAGTAACGTTCAGATGCTGATTCTCTTCCTTCTGCAAGCATTTTTCATTTCTCCAGACCCCATTGTGCACCTCGTGCTTCTCTTTCTGTAAGATACTCTGCAGTGCGACAAACGATCTATCACCATTCCCTAAACCTTGAAGGGTAACCCACTTTTTATCAGCCCAAAAACTCATGGTTTGCTTCCTCCAATTGATTATAGTGTCTCCCAATGTCTTGAGCCATTCTATGCCCAAAACCACATCAATACCCCCAATTCAAACAAATGTAAGTTGGGTTGTAGCTGAAATTCATCAATTCTCATGTCAACATTTGTACAAACACCTTGTGTTGTTGTTTTGGACCCATCACCAAGTTTGATTGTCATCTCTGGGGTGGTGCTAACCGGCCATTCCATCTTATACACTAACTTCTGTGAGATGAAGTTATGTGTAGCTCCACTGTCTACCAACACGAGGACGGGGACTCCTCGAATCAACCCTTGAAATTTGATCGTTTGATGATTTTCATAAGCAATGTGGCTGAGGTGCAACAAACTGATTTCTCCATTGCTTTCATCCTCCTCATCTTCTACTTCGACGGCCAGAACTTGATCTTCCTCCTCTCCTTTCGTCTCACCATCTATTATCAACACACGCAAATGCCCCTCCGGGCATTAATGCATAGGATGAAACGGACCCTTACACTTGAAGCACTGCCCCTTCCGTTTTCTCTCCATCAGCTCTTGGTAAGTCAAATGGGTAAAACCTCTATCACGAGGCCCATTCCTACCCTTCCCATTCTGGGCTTGTATCTCTCCTTTTGGGCCTTTAGTATCACCCGTCTCCTTTCCCTTCACCATAACCCAATCAGAGTTGTTCTTGCCACCCCCAAAGTTATTGGGCCTCCCCTGTCCAAATCCAGATTTAAGCCCACGATTGGAGCTGGACCCACTTCCTCCATGTACTTCCTTCTCTACAGCCCTGGTAATTTGCAACAACCGAGCACGTGTAACACCACCCATAGCCAGTAAGGTCTTGACTCTTCCTTTAATTTCACTTTTAAGACCATGTAAAAAATAACCCTGAAATTGCTTTTCAGGTAGCCTAGGGATCTGAGCAATTAAATATTCAAAATCTGTAATATAATCATCAACAGTACCCTTCTGACGCAACTCAGAAAGCAACTCGTACACGTCACCGCCTCCATTTCCTCCATACCTTTCTAGTAGAGCTTCTTTTAAGTTCTCCCAAGTCAACACAGGATTTTCTTCAATGAGAGAATTGAAAAAATGTATGGTGGGTCCCTCCATACATAACTGAGCCAGGTTCACCTTGATTTCAGAGGTAGTACCTTGTACCCTGAAGTACACCTCTGCTCTAGAGATCCACCCAGCTGGATCATCTCCTTCAAACGATGGAAGCTCGACCTTCCGTGCCGATTGGCGAAACTCCATCAATGGGTCCGTACGATTCTGAGACGAACAACCTCCAACACCGCTACTTTTCTCTCCGACACCTTCGTCTTCCACCACTAACGGCTCCTTCTTCTTTCCTCCGTTAACCGAAGGAATATCGTCACTGTATTGCAATGATTTTCCCAACGATTTCTCCAGCATCGCAATCAAAGCTCCCGGTAGATCTTTCATCGCACTTTCGACGGCGGCGATAGACGAACGAACTTCAGAAAGCTCGCTCTCTAGTTTTTCTACTTTCGCATCCATCTGTCGTAAGGTAAGCTGTGACTTCTTAGGCATTCACTGATCCCTCTAAGGTATCCGGCAGGTCAGACCAATTTGATACGAACTAGTAGTAGTAACAATAAAACAGTATAAGAGTAATATGATGTAAACAGAGAGAAGGTTTATTGATTTATGAATGGAAAATGAGTTACAGAATATGGAATCAATCCTAATCCTGACCAGAGCGATGCTCCGTATAGGTAGCTCAAGGCTGCCTATCCATAATGCAACAATAACAATATTCTGGATAATTCTCACAATCTACTACACTATCCTTATATTGTGGAAGGGCGTTGGATTCCTTCTCTCTCTAAGACCACGTCACATATCATAACCAACTAGCCACTAGTTACCTTTCTACCCCTTCTAGAATACATTTTCCACTGCTTGGGTCCTCTGCTTGTATCATTCACCAACTGCTCATGTGGCTCGAGCCTATCATCTTATATCGACTATGAATGAAGAGAATGTTGTATTTATAAGAGATATGACTTATTAACCTAATGCCTTAAGGTTTTGAGTGGAGATGTGATGTCTTTCTCTCCCGTGGTCCTGAAGAATTGACCCTATTGTTTTTTCCGAGCTCATCCAGACTCTCCAACAAGTGGTATCAGGCCGTGGTTTGACTGGTGAGAGAGCGAGAGTGAATCATGGTATTGGATCCTTTAACATAATTTTAATGTTCCCGCAACCGATGTGAGACTTCCCCACCACGCCCAGCGCTATGGGTTTGGGGCGCGAATATAAATGGTGGATGAACAAATATAATTTTAACTTTATATTATTTTTTATTATTATTACTTTTCCTCATTCTCCATGTCAAATTAAATCAACAATTATAAATAATGTATTCTTACATTATGCCAGATACTATGTCAATTATTTTATGTTCAAATAATATCTCTAGATAAATGAATACAACGTATCTTTTTCATCTAACAAAAGTGTTTTAAGAGTAAAAATAGACTAATCAAGACTGTAAGAAAAAGTAAAGTCAATAAGAAAGACAAATAAAGGAAATTGAAGTCAAACTTCTAATAAAAATAATACAAACCACGTGTGATTATTTCTTATACACATATTTATAAAAAAATATTATCTGAGAATACATAATTTCATAAATATATATAGATAGTGATGTATATGTATGATATTATTATTATTATTGATGGATTTATTTGACCAAACATACTACTGACAAGGGTATATTTGTCATTACAAAAAAACTAATATTGTCCCTTAGCATAACATCATCATATTATTAAGGGTCATGTTAACGTGTGCCCTTAGCACACATGTTAAGGATGCTTTATATAGTATTTTTACCTTGAACAAAACAATGATTGACTTTTAAATAAAAAAAATATCCAATTTTCAATGCAAAATTACTATCTATAGTACATTAACAAGTGCCTTAAGGGCATATATTAGTTTTTTCCTATTATTAATACACTAACACTTTACAATGGTTAATATGTAGTTTCTATAACAATATAAGGGCTATTTCACATTCATTATTCTATATGCCACTATCACATTTTCTTCATCAAGATACCATTCATTTGCTCTCTTAGATTCTACTCCACTGTACTTGGTTTTCCTTCCTCAAAAACAAGTAAGAAAATTGGTTTCATGTCTTAAAATCTTAATATTATATTTCATTCTAAACTTGGTTTCTTATTTTGTTCTTCTATAGATTTGAAAAGGTTTGTCCAAATGATTTGGTTATGTTAAGTTTGTTATTAAGCTCATAATTTTTTTGTCTATGAACTTATTTTAATTAGTTTTTGGCATTTTCAGCTTGTGAAATTCTCATGTAAATAATTATTTTTTTGTTTAAATGTTAGTCTCTTTCTTAAATATTTCATGGAATGAAATGAGAGATTTGATTATGATTTATTTTATTTTATTTTATTTTGTTTCTAGTAATAGTATGATATGCATTTTTTTTGTGTAAAACTATGATCTGATTATTATAATTTTGTTATGATATTATAAGAATATCTAGGGGTGATTTGGTTAATCATATTGTTGGCTAAGAATATTTAGGTAACTTAACTATGGTTTTTCTGCTTTTTTGGTTTTTGCATCTACTCTTAGTAACACATAAAGTTTTCTACTTTTCAGCTCAACAGATTTGGAAATTGAAATGAGTTAATCAAGTAGATATGAAAATTTAATAATCTGTATTTTAGAAACATCATATTTATCATTATAATTGGTGAATTTTTTTATTGAGATGTAAATTTTTTAGTTGTTTGAAACACTTAACTTTATTTAAATTCATGTTTGGATTATTGTCTTTCCTTTCTAAATATTCATTCCCTTTTATTTGTTTAATTATGAAAATTTCTAGATATTTTTCTTTATTTTTGTTTCTGTTTTGGTCAAGAAAAAACTTTGACATATAGAAGGAGTCATTTGTGAAGTTTCATGGAAATTGTTACTAATTGATTCAACTTATTTCTTAATTCTTTTGACTTGACATGTGATTCCAATTTAGAAGAAAAATTTGACTAATTTGTCAACTGCACAGTGAATCTACAATAGTGCTTAATTTCTTCAAGACCTGAAAATAAAATTATGTTCTTTTTAAATGCATTTTATGATGTATGAAGCATGAAATTTTTTGTTAATTTTAATGCTGATTATGTGATTCTTTGTAGATTACAGATAATCTCGAATCTGCTCAGAAGAATGAACTTGCAGTTGAGATGCCGGTGAAATTCTTTGTAATTGATTCGACGATGCAGGCATCGGAGCAACATAGAAGTCCGAGTATGTACTATCAACCGTTGCAGCAAATGGAAGCCTACTGCTTGCCACAGTATCGAAATCTAAATCATCAGCTATACAACAATGATGGAGGTCATGGAACTCAATTATCAGCTCCAAATTCGTCTGACCTTTATTACTGCACCTTGGAATCGTCGTCTGCAGCTGGAAGTTTTGCCGTTTACAACTCTCCTTCAACTGTTAGTTTCTCACCTAACGATAGTCCAATGTCGCAGCAAGATTCACAGTCATATCCACCTGATAAGTATCATTCTCCCGACAATACCTATGGCTCTCCAATGAGTGGATCGTGTATAACCGAAGATTTAAGTAGTTTTAAGCACAAGCTGAGAGAATTGGAAAATGTAATGCTTGGTCCTGACTCTGATAATCTTGATAGTTACGACAGTGCCATGAGCAACGGAACCAATTTCGTTTCGCTTGAAATGGACAGTTGGAGACAAACAATGGTAGCAATTTCGAGCAAAAATCTAAAGCATATCCTTACTGCATGTGCCAAAGCAATTGCAGACAATGATTATCTAATGGCACAGTGGCTGATGGACGAATTACGGCAGATGGTGTCGGTTTCTGGCGAACCGATTCAAAGGTTGGGAGCATACATGTTGGAAGGGCTAGTTGCACGGTTGTCTGCCTCTGGTAGTTCAATCTACAAATCATTAAGATGCAAAGAACCGGAAAGTGCCGAGCTTCTCTCTTACATGAACATACTTTATGAGGTTTGCCCTTACTTCAAATTCGGATACATGTCCGCAAACGGAGCCATTGCAGAAGCAATGAAAAATGAAGCCAGAGTTCATATCATTGATTTCCAAATAGCTCAAGGAAGCCAATGGATTTCTTTGATTCAAGCTTTTGCAGCTAGGCCTGGTGGGCCACCGCACATCCGTATTACAGGTATCGATGATCCAACCTCAGCTTATGCCCGTGGAGGTGGACTACATATAGTTGAAAAGAGGTTATCGAAGCTTGCTCAGCATTTCAAGGTTCCATTTGAATTTCATGCCGCAGCTATCTCCGGTTGTGATGTTCAACTGCATAACCTCGGAGTTCGACCTGGGGAAGCTCTTGCGGTAAATTTTGCATTCATGCTACATCACATGCCTGATGAGAGTGTCAGCACTCAGAACCATAGGGATAGGCTTCTGAGGTTAGTTAAGAGCCTTTCACCGAAAGTCGTGACACTTGTCGAGCAAGAATCTAACACAAACACTGCAGCATTCTTTCCGCGTTTCCTTGAAACTATGGACTATTACACGGCAATGTTCGAGTCAATAGACGTGACTCTTCCGAGAGAGCATAAAGAGAGAATCAATGTTGAGCAGCATTGCTTGGCAAGAGACTTAGTTAACATCATAGCTTGTGAAGGTGTCGAGAGAGTGGAACGACACGAACTGCTAGGGAAATGGAGATCAAGATTTGCAATGGCTGGTTTCACTCCTTACCCTTTGAGTTCATTGGTGAATGGTACCATAAAGAAGTTGCTTGAGAATTACAGTGATAGATATAGACTTCAAGAGAGAGATGGAGCTTTATACCTTGGTTGGATGAATAGAGATTTGGTTGCTTCTTGTGCTTGGAAATGAGAACTAGGAATTATGTAAGTCATGAAAGTTTGAAGGATTTGTGTTTGCCGCAGTCGACAACTCCACATTCTCACAGTCAGCTCGTTGGTGGCCGCTGGATCGAGATTAGACGATCCATATTTCAAGATTATTTTTTTAAAAATCAAAATATGCATTGAAATATTCTGGATTGTCTGATCTTGATCCAACAGCCACCGATGTACTTACTACGTGGATTGCTAACTGCAGCTAATACAAATCAAAGTTTGAGGAGGGAATGAAGCAGAACCTGTCTTTGTTCTTGTCATGTTCCATTTTATCCCATCTAATTGTCCATTTTCTGTGTTTCAAAAGTTCTGTGGAAAATGTAGCTAGCAATAGCATTTTTCTATATCAGTATCATTATCATTTTCTAATAATTTGGATACAACTTGACTAGTGTATGAGAAATGGATCTGCATAGTATGTTAGAATCGGATCTAACCAAATTTAATGAGTTTTTAAAAAAATATACATTTATTTATTTGTCGTCCAATTGAACCCATTATACCATGACCGGGTCTTAATTTTGGTCTTATTTTTAAAAACATTGATGTAAATTTAGGGTGCATTTGATTTGTTTAAAAATAAGGGATTGAAATGACAATTTTAGCTAGATCGTGTTTGATTTTAAAACTGTTTCTGGTATTGGACAAATCGGTGGCTAAGGGACAGACAAAAAACTAAAATTCTTGTCCCTCGTTGAACTACAAGGCAACTTTTTGTTCTCTGCACAAGTTGTCTAAAATATCAAAATAATTTTTTGTCCACCAAATACCGTACAACACAAAATTTGTTCAATACCTTAAACGTTTGTCATGTGTTGTTCTATCTTGTACTGTGCTATACTGTTTTGTCTAGTACCTACACTTTGCAAATCAAACAGATAAGGAACCCAAAATTTCAAACGTTTGTCATGTGTTGTTCTATCTTGTACTGTGGTGTACTATTTTATCTAGTACCTACACTTTGCAAATCAAACAGATAAGGAACCCAAAATTTCAATGTATACTAATGTCGGTTTTGTAACAATATGAACTTCAAAGCTCAATAATATACCTAGAATAATAATAGTCTAACAACGATATGAAACACGCCCTATATCTTCATTAATATAAGAAAGAAAAGTACAAAAAATCTGGAGGATATAAACCTGACCCAGAAAATAACAATAATCTGATGAGACATAAATTTGACCTAAAAAAAACAAATAACATAGGAAGAAATAAATCCGACTCGAAAAAGAACTATTGTTCTCTTTAAACACTACAATTCGGCAAAACATTTTGTAAATTCAAATAAAGAAAAACAACTTTAACCATCAACCGCCACAAACTAGAATCGCAAATGAATCACAATATACCCTTCAGTAATTGGCTGCATCTTTGAAAAACATCGCAATTCAAGATCTCGGTCCTACATTAGATGGTGTACCAAGATCTTTAGTTTGTAGCTCTTCATCATTCAAATCAATTTTAAGATCTTGGTTCGGAATGATGATAGCTCGAAATAGAATCATATCATCCCAAACGATATCTTCATATTTGTCTTCCAGCTTCTGAGGGACACCACTTCCATTATGGTCATGTTGTCTCTTGTACTTAACTATGAACTTTGTTGAATCACAAGAGGATTTTTGAATATACTTTATTGCTGGGCATCCACGAGTCGTACATCGAAAGTAATGTCTGGCAGATCAAGGAGAAAATTCAATCAGTTAGATTAAACAATTCGCGAAAGGATCCACGATGCACCAATTCATAACAAAATGTACCTTAGATATTCGTTCCCTTTAATTGGTTTCCGCCCATATTTGCGCCATTTATAACCATCAACTTCATTTTCACTTTTAGTCTCAACAACGCGACAGTATTCACTAGTTGACGCGCCAGCTCCAGCGGCATCAATTAAAGGCGGAAGGGAACATAAACGCTGAATCCGTCGAGGCATGGATTCATATTCGACAGATGATTGATCTGCATACATGATACAAAAAAAAAAAAAAATATTAAGATCAAAAAAATATTATGAAAGGATCAAAACTAAAATACTAACAGAGTTTACTTATCACCTTGACCTTCCACATTAGCCAAAGAGGACTCGTGTGGTCTTTTACCACACAAAGATGATTTAGTCATCGAAAGTGCATTTGGATGTAGCAATAGGATATATGCCTCCTTTTATATACTAATAATAAATACTGTTGTAATATAAAATAATTTTTATTACTTAAAGATGTTTGTTTATAATTTATTCTTTTCACATATAGTTTTAGCAGTGAAAATGATAAATTGAACGAAGGGATTTTTTTATTCCACATATTGTAGATTCGTTATAAAATGCTAATTTATTTTATTTTTTTGACTAATGCTAATTTTTTATCTGCATTATAACTTCTTTATTAAGTTAGTCAAAAAATAACTTCTTTATAAAAAAGAAAGACATCTTCTCTTAATAATTACTCCAATTTCTTTTTTAATTATTTCATTTTTAATAATTATTAGAGTACATCTAATGAGATTCAACTTGACACCTTGAAGTTACAAGACCTAGTTCTTACCAGTTTTTTTTGGTAATTACCTAGTTCTTACCAGTTGTCTTTCACATGAAGTGTGATATATCATGAGAGTTTGTAAAATAATTATTAATTAACGTTTTTATTAGAATAACTTTGACTTCCATATTATTATAAGAAAAAAACTTTTGACTTCTCTAATATAAGAGAATGTTTATTTTTTAGATTTATCAAGTTTCCAATGTTTTTAGTCTATAATATATACCAAATACATTAAAAATTCAATGAATCTAAAAAACAAATATTATATATCTTATATTAAGAATTGGAAGTAATATTATTTATTTTCAATGAGTCAAAAGAAAATTATTTAATAGTTTGACTCTTAAAATATAATAATATTGTTTGACTGTTTGAGATTTTGGCAAAAAAAAAATTGAATAAAATTTCGTTATTTAATGATTAAATTGTTTGATTCTTGCTTGACCAAAAAAATAACTGTTTGACTCTTGCAATATCAATGACTACAACTGGAGTAAATAGACATTTTAGTAATTGAAAGAGTAACAGTTGTAAATTTTAATGACTAATATTAAAGTAAATACTTATTTTTAAGTATTAGAAGGTACTTAAAAAGAAGGTACTTATCTAAAGAATACTTAGACTTAAGTTAAATAACAAGAATTGGAATGTGATTTCTCTTTCACTATTCAAATTTTTAGTAATATTTTTTTAGTTTTTTGGAGGCTTTAGAATCACTAGTCTAATTATTTTAAGAAAAATGCTAAATAGTTTTCCCGATCACTAGTTAAGCATACCAATATAAAAATTTTATTTTAAAATTTGTGCATTAAACATAATAAAAGATGCAAAAAATTACAGAACTGCTATACATCACGAAGGATTTTTTAACGAGAACCACGAATGTGGCTATTTGGATCAGTTTCTTCTATTTTTTTAATAAAAAAAATTATATATATCTAGTTGTTTGACTCATGGGTGGTTGGTAATATGATCGTGATTTTCGTTGTTCAACCTTTCGTAGTAATAAGTATTACTCAAAAAATTATTAACTTTATTTTTTTTTTTTTCTTTTTCATATACTAAACTAGTACTCCAGAGATAGTATTTAACATGACATTTATCTTAATATTATTTAGGCAAAATTACATATTTGGTCTTTTATCTTTTTTTTTGTAATGTTTTGGTCTTTTATCTTTTATTTGTAATATTTTAGTGCTTTATATTTTATTTGTAACACTTTAGTCCTTTATTTTTTATAAAATTCACATATAAATCCTTTTTTTCATTTTTTTTATTAAAAAAATTTTGAATTTTATTTGTTAAGATACTTTTTTATTAAAATTAAATAAAAATCATAATTTTGATAAAAATGTTCATCATCTTCATCAATTTTTTCATATTTTCATGTTTTTTAAAGGACCAAAATGTTACAAATAAAAGATAAAGGATCAAAGTGTTACAAAAAGATAAGATAAAGGGCCAAAATGTTACAAATGAAAGATAAAGGACCAAAATGTTACAAAAAAATAAGATAATGACTAAATATGTAATTTTTTCCTATCATTTAATAATTTCACTTTTAAATCTGTCATACTTTTCGAAAAGATAATAGTTTTACGAAAAATTTGACTAATCATAACGGTCAAGTTATAGTGTGTTATGATGGAACTACATTTCAATTTTCATCTCTTACGATATTTCAGGCAATAAGAATAATCTTCTTTATTTCATTTTTGTAATTGGGATTTGGATCCTCTTCGATTTTCTCTCATTTTTCTCTCCTTTTGCTTCATCCAATGGTTGGTTCTCTTTCTTCTTAAGTGTTTTGTATTTTACCAACCCTTTAAGCGTTTGAAATAATTTATTTTTGAGCTTATGCAAAACAAAAGTTTTTATATTAATTTATAAGTTTTCACAAACAAAAAACTGTATTTTTATAATTTATTTTTTCATAATCTACTTTGAAAAACTTATAATAATACATAAAAATTTATTTATTCACATAAATTATTTTACATAAGCTAAAAGATAATCTATTTTAAACGGACCTTAGTTTCATAGGACCCCGTTTGGATTAATTTATTTTTGAACTTATGCAAATAGTTTATGTAATTTTTATATATTATTATAAGTTTGTCAATGTAGTTTATAATAAAATAATTTATAAAAATACAATTTTCATTAATTTAAACTTATAACCTAACATAAAATTTAATTTATATTTTATGAACTAAAAAAATAAGATAATTCAAACAACCATAGTAGTAGATTTCCTAAACGGTAAATAATAAAATATTATTTTAGTTTTTTATTTATTTATCAGAGAAATGTGAGAAACACAAGTGTTTGCGAATCTTCGTCAAAAGTTCCAAACCAATCTCATTCTCTGCATTTTCATTCGTTCATCTCAACAAAAATCAATCAAACCCTAACCCTAAATCAAATCCCTAAATTCCAATCATCCTCAAAATTCAATTCAATCTCACAATTTCATTCTTTACGAAATCCAAGAACGATGCTTCAATCTCCAGGCCACTCTCCTCTCCATCTCTCTTCACCATCTCCTTCAATTTCCGAATTTTCGGTACAAAATCCTAACGATTCTAGTTCAACTGTTCAACACCAAAAGAATCAACGCCACCCAACGGTTCTTGATGAAGACACATACGCTGAAGCCTTAGAGAAGATAATCGAGCGTGATTACTTTCCCGATATTTCAAAGCTTCGTGATCGACTCGATTGGCTTGAAGCAATCAAAACTGGTGATCCTGTTCAAATTCGTGATGCTCAGTTGAAGATTATTGAGCGTCGTCGCGGTGGAAAGGTAACGGCTTCAAACCCCCTTGATTCTAGAATTTCGAATACACTGGGTTCGACTTTTGTTAGAAATTTTACTCCTTTAGATGAATTTGATGGTAAAACACCTGTAGTGACGGGTTTAGGTTTATCTGAGGGAGAGAGAGAAGAGGTTGGTGGAGTTGATACTTCACTTGGGCTTGATCAGTTTCTGGGTAGGTATACTAGTGAGGATAATAAAAGTTTTTCGAAGATTTTGGAGAGAGTGAATAGGAAGAGGAAAGAGAGGTTTGGTTATTTGAATGATAGTGTGAATGCGAATGCGAATGCGAATGCTATTGAGGATGAAAAGAGGGATAGGATAACTGATGGTTATGGTACATCTTATCAACCTCCTAGTACATTGGAAGGGTGGAATTATACCGCGAAGAATTTGTTGATGTATCATCCGGCTGATAGGGGTGAGGTTCCGTTGACTGAAGAGGAACGGGCTGTTAGAATTAAGGCTTCCACGAAGGAGATTGATCGTCCAAATACTAGGTTTCATGGTAAAATGATGGATTCTAGGCCGAAAGATGATGGAACGGTTGAGGTGCTTTATACTCCTGTTGCTGGTGCTACTCCTGTTCCTATGTCTTTTAGAGATGCGGAAAAGTTGAAGAAGTATGATTTGGAGGATTTGAGGAAGACTCCTAATCCGTTTTATTTGGAATCTGGGAAGAAAGCTGAGAATGGTTATAGCTATGTTAAGACGCCGTCTCCTGCGCCGGGAGTTGATGATTCTCCGTTTATTACTTGGGGAGAGATTGAAGGGACGCCACTGAGGTTGGATATGGAGGATACGCCGATTGATATTGGTGGTAGTGCTGATGGACCTCATTATAGGATTCCTTCTGCTCCAGCTAGAGATGCAAAGGCACACTCACTTTCTAGGGAGGCTGCGAGAAATCTGAGGGAGAGGTCGAAGATGTTTCGTAAACCCCCTTTGGCATCACCGGCTAGAGGTGGAAGTGCTAGTCCGAGCATGAGGACACTCTCTCCTGCTGCTCAGAAGTTTGTCCGGAATGCAATTGCCAAGTCATCATCAACGGTTGACGAGACACTCCGTGCAAGTTACCGTGGTTCTACTCCTGCATTGACTACTCCTACAAGAGTTAGAAGTGTGTCGAGGCTTGGTAGAGATGAGAGCACGGTTTCAAGGTCTCCGTCTGTTAGAGAGGGCTCCAATCCTCCCTGGTGAATTATTGTAACATGTATTTTGAAATATTAGTAAAATGAATGTGCTGTACGTTTCTTTTATTATCCTGGATAGCATCTCAAATCTCATAATATAAATCTGAAAAAAGAATAATAAAATTTGTGTTATGAATTGTAACATCGGTTAAGAATGTTAATCCTTTTAGTTTTTGTTACCGGCTGCCAGTATGCAAAATTTCGTTGATAAAGCTCTCCAATCAATCCCCTGCATATTGAAGGCATCGCTGAATATATGATTGACTATGAAGTTATTTTAAATTTTATCTTTTGCTTGTGTTACATCAACCCTGTTCTCTTATTACCAAGTTTCTCCATGTTTCTTTTAAGCTCGAAGGAGGAAGCTCTTTCTGGCTTCATAATATACATGTGTGCAGTCAGTCATGTATCTAAATTCAACATATAGATAGCAGTTGTTTTATGGTATGGCCTCTTGAGTTATCTATGATATGAAGGTAGGTAGGATACATGACTTAGGTGTTATTTAGTCTGTACTCTGTATGCAATGTTATCTTACTGCCTTTCTTAGTTCTTCCTTTGGATCTGCTTTACCTTAATAAAATAAGTGGTGAATAGCATAAGGCAAGGTTTCTGACTTTCTTCCCATGGCTATGCTAGCTGAAATGTCCAACAGATAAGTGTGTCTGCTAAGAAAGTCACTAGAATCATTGATTGTTAGAAGCCTGAGGTTATTGAGTCAGTTACTAGTTCATGGTTAGTGTTTGCTGAAAATATGAGCACTATTGATAAACTCAGTTTGCTGGTGCATTAGTCTTGAAAAATCATTGAACATACTCACAAGACTCAACAGTCAACATCAATGCTGTTCTATGAAAATAAGAACAGGTCAGGTGGATCTAGATCTTTTGGCTATGTCTAAGAGTTGTGTTTGGTAAGAAAAGTAAGCGAAACTTTCCATTTCTATAATCTCTAAATAAAAAATTACTTCTGAAATAGATTAAAAAAATTATTGAAATAGGAGTATTATATGATCGTTGATCATTCATTCAATATTTTTTAAATTCAAACCCCAAAGGCTTAGTCTTCCGGTAAAATAGCCGGTCTTAAATTCCAGAGGGCTTTAGGTTTGAGTCTCGCTAGGGTTTCGAAATGAGGTAAATGTAAATATCCTTACAAATGTTTTTTGAACCGTCGTCTCTATTTTGGACTGAGGCATCATTATCTCTCCCAAAGTTTTTATTATAGAACAAGGAAATAATTATTCAAAAATCGGTCCCTAAGAAAGCATCTAGAGCCACTATACGTAGGAGTGTCAAAATGGATGAATTTGAATGCTAATGGATTGTTCTAGTCGTCTCTATTATATATTTTGTGAGAGATATAAGCCAAATATTTTAACAATGTCATCCAATATGGAAAATGAATATTTCGTAAACCCCCTTTGGCATCACCAGCTAGGGCCGGAAGTGCTAGTCCGAGTATGCGGACACTTTCTCCTGCTGCTCAGAATGTTAATCCTTTTAGTTTTTGTTACCAGCTGTCAGTATGCAAAATTTTGTTGATAAATTATAAAATGTTGTTAAAATCAATTAAAAAGATGATGAAAATATTATATGATCATTGATCATGTTATTTATTCTACTTTTTAAAATTCTTAAATATGCCAACATATAGAGTTCGACACTTCAGTTAATTGCTTACTCAATTTTTGGTTTTGTGTCTCTCTCAACACAACTAGAACATGAGAGGATTTAAAATTTAAATCTAACATAATATTAATACCGTATTCAAAGTTCAAAGTTCAAACCATAGTCATTTTGAATTTTATTTTTTTTACAAGAAGTATGATGAATAAGCAATGTTGAAAGATTTAGATAATCAAATAGCACGGGTATTCCATGAAACTTTCTCTATTTCAATAAAATGTTTCCCATTCTTCTCGTGAACGTAACAAATTCATAATCCCATCAGATTCAGTGTTTTCAATTACGTACCCTCATGATTCTACTTCATGGAATCAAAAATAGAAAAACTTCAAAAAAACTAAAAAAAAATAATAAAAGTGATGAAAACAAACGTGTTAACTAATTATTATTTTTTTGGTCAAGTAGTCTAGTGGCTAGAAAATCCATCTTAAAGGTGAATAAGTGGAGTGTCCTGGGTTCGAACCCGGGCTCCTGCACATATAATGCGATGTCTCTAACAATTGAGTCAAACTCACGGAGACGTGTTAATTAAATAAAATTATTCATTAGACTCGAGTGCTTATTGAACTCTTCTAAAACCAATTGTTTAAAATAATGTGAGCTCAATTTTTAATAAAAATAATTACTCCATTTATTAAATTTTCACTTTACGTGATAATAAATTTGCCACGTCATGTAACTGAATCTCCCTCCAAAACGACACCGTTCAACAATTTTCCCTCCTATTTAATCTCAACAAGCTCAAGCGGTGTTCATTAATTTCAATTCATTACTCACTTTCTCTTTCGGTTCTCTCTCACAGTGTTCAAGATCAAGTTGCAGAAAATCTCAATTCTCTGTAATCATTCATCATTTCTTCTTTAATTAATCAATTATCTTTATCTTTATCATTTCAATTTTCGTTTTAGTTCAATCAATTACTACTATTTCCTTAATTAATCACAATTTCAATAATCTTTTAACATTTCTAGGGTTTTGAAAATCGAAAATGCCTGCTGAAAATTGGGACGGTGAAGTAGAAGCATTTGTAGAAATCGATCCAACAGGTAGATTCGGTCGTTACAATGATTTACTCGGTTATGGAGCTGTGAAAAAAGTATACAGAGGTTTTGATCAAGAAGAAGGAATTGAAGTTGCTTGGAATCAAGTTAAACTTAGGAATTTCAGCGACGATCCTGTTCTTATTAATCGTCTTCATTCCGAAGTTGAATTGCTAAGAAATCTCAGTAATAAATATATCATTGTTTGTTATAGTGTTTGGAAAGATGATGAACATGGTAATATCAATTTTATTACTGAGGTTTGTACTTCTGGAAATCTTAGGGATTATAGGAAGAAACATCGTCATGTTTCGATTAGAGCGTTTAAGAAATGGTCGAAACAAGTTCTTGAAGGATTGGAGTATCTTCATACACATGATCCTTGCATTATTCATAGAGATCTTAATTGCAGTAATATCTTTGTTAATGGGAACATTGGTCAGGTTAGTTTTTTGGTTTCTTTATTTGTTATTGATCGGTATACAGATAGAAATATCGCGCGTGTGTCTTTTATTTTGATTGAATTGATTTTATAAAATTGAAATTGGTTGAAAGTGAGTTGAATGCAAAATGATTGATGTTTGGATAGTTTTGATTAGAATTGTTTTTATCAATTTATGTGTGATAGTTTGGATTAGAATTGTTTTTGTGTGTATTATAGACTATAGTATGTTAATAAATTTGAGAATCGATTCTATGCTACCACAAAAGGTATAAATAGTAGCTTACAAATTAGATATTAGAATCAGTTCTAAAGTCAAAACTTGATTTTGGTACTAGAATCAATTCTAAAGTCAAAAGTTGAATAGAAATTAGCATGTGTTTGGTTCTGTGGTGACAAAAAATGATTTTGGATGAATTGATTTTATAAGTTCGATTTTGCTTGAAAGTGAGTTGAATGTAAAGTGACTTATGTTTGGATACAATAAAAGAAAGTAATTTTGTTAATTTATGTTTGAATGGTTTGGATTTGAATTGCCTTTGTGTTTGTATATATGTTGATAGATTTGAGAATTGATTCTATGCCACCACATAAGCTAGAAATAGTAGCTTTTAGATAGAATTGATTTTCGTACGGGAATCAATTATAAAGTCAGAAGTCAAACATAGTTATTTATGGTCAAACGAAGTCAAACATACTAATTATTTATGGTCAAACTGTGTTTGACTATCCCAAAAGTGATTTTGGGAGGAGTATAAGTAAAAGTTGAGTCAAAGAAAGTTGATGTATTTGACCCCTATTTTAAACCAAATACATCCAATTTTTTGGACCTAACTTTTGCTTATATTTGAGACCGGGATGAGTATGTATTATGGTTATGGATTTTTATCCCTAGGTAAAACATTTAATGTCTGAGTTTTATTATAGGTCATTGTAATTATAAATGAATATCAAATAGCAAAGGGTCCTCACCGAATAAATATTGATTTGAGAGTAAAGTAAGAAAATAGCAAAAGGTCCTCACCGAATAAATATAATAAAGAGTTGACATTTCAACATACCTCATCTGTTATGCACAAATCATGCATGTCCATAAAATAGCATTCACAGATTTAATGATCAATAGTTCATATTACACAGTTTAGATGAGTTAGATACTTTTGTTAGCTTAGGTTGAAAGAAAATCTAGAAGGCAACATGGATTCTCATAGTAATACATAACATAACAAGTAATATTATTTTGTGATTTAATAAGCATTAGGTGCTTATTTGAGAAATTAGTTATTCACTTTGGGATTTTGTAGGTGAAAATTGGGGATCTGGGATTGGCTGCAATAGTGGGAAGGAACCATGCAGCACATTCAATTTTAGGGACTCCTGAGTATATGGCACCTGAGCTGTATGAGGAAGATTACACTGAGATGGTAGACATTTACTCTTTTGGAATGTGTTTGCTTGAAATGGTTACAATGGAGATACCATACAGTGAATGTGACAATGTAGCAAAGATATACAAAAAAGTCACAATGGGAATTAAGCCTCAAGCCTTAAGCAATGTCAGAGATCCAGAAGTGAAAGCATTCATTGAAAAATGCATTGCTCAGCCAAGGGCAAGACCTTCAGCCACTGATCTTCTTAAGGATCCTTTCTTTTCTGAACTCAACAATGATGAAGAATCAACATCTATCAGTACTTGATTTCCTTTCCTTCATTCACACGTATCCAAAATTACTTTTTACTTCCAACTATATCTGTAACCAAAATTGACTTGTTACTTGTTAGTATAACTAAGTTTCACTATATCAGTGATGATACAAAACTTCAGCAATGGACTGAACTATAGACTACTCCAGTTTCATTATATCAGTAATGTACATAAATGGAATGAACTATAGATTACACCAGTTTCTCTATATCAATAATGCACATAACCTCATCATCGTAGTGTTAAAACCTGCTTAATCATGTTTAAACCGACTCAAAACTGTCTTATTTATGATAAGGTGACACAACTGTTGTAGCAAATATGTGCTGGAAAGCACCAACTGTCGAATTAATTGGCTGTCTTTGTAGCTATACTTTTTTTTAATTAGTGGGCATGGAAGTTGATATAAAAGCAAGAAAACTGAAAAGTAGTGTTACCTAATTCATTACACTTACATACACCACATAGTATTACATTTGTATTGGAGTTTTACATAGTTAAGGTTTTTGGATTGTTGAATGATAAGGTTTTCTAATATTTTTCTTTTAAAGATTATTTTGGACATAATTTTTGGCTTTGGGTCTGAAGGATTTTCTTTATTATTTTAATTGGTGTGCTTATTCTTTTATGTGGTGAAATACTTGCCACTCATGAGTCATGATTCTCATTTTTGTTTCGTCTTTGATCTTATTTTCTTGTATATATACACGTTAAGTCTATATTCAAGGTTTAAATTTATTTGGCCTCATAACTTGTCACTCCATGACCTTTTTCATATGCATCACATTTGTTCAATTCTCTATAATTTAGTTATTTATCTATTTTTAAAATAAATAAAAAGTTAATTTTGAGAAATGATCTTGTTGAGTTGTTGTATTTTCAAAACGTGGGGACAAGTATGTATTGGGA
Organism: Trifolium fragiferum; assembly: GCA_954870985.1. NCBI lineage: Eukaryota > Viridiplantae > Streptophyta > Magnoliopsida > Fabales > Fabaceae > Trifolium > Trifolium fragiferum. Next base: position 817,577 of record OX940791.1, on the reverse strand, counting down.
TCTAGAGTTTGGAGGGATTGAAGTTTAAAGAAAGCAAAGTGCCAAAACCCATTAACCAAAGCACCCCAAATTGAGTAATTGTGTCGTCTTGGGCGTTAGCATATATGCCACAAAAAGAAAAATAACAACAAAATTTGATATGCACTTCACCTCAATTTACCATATTTTAATCCTTAAGCACACCTTAATTTTTATGAAAATCTATACTAACCCCATTCAGAATTTTAATTTGTATTTGAAATTGTTTGTTTGGTCCCATCGTTTTCCAAATGCCTCATCATACATTAATTCATTCATACCAACGAGTCTCAATGTTTAAAATGCTAAACTAACTAAAATAAGATTATATTATTCAAATGTTTTTCACTATAAGGTTTCTTAAAAAGAAAATTCTAAATGAACTGAAAATTTTGTTTGAAGAATGACCAGACACTAAATATACACTTACTTTCTATCAACAGCTTAAATAATATATTTTGATATGTTGAAAAAAAACTCTTTTGACTAAGCTCATTTCGTTTATTTGACTATAGACATACATATTATTACATCATAATATAACTGCTAAAAAACTTGTATAAATATTTTTTATGGGTAAAAAGGGACAAGGCCCCAAAAACTTGTATAAATGATGATAAAATAATGAAATAAAATTAAACATACATATAAGAACTTAATTAAAAATAGAAAATCTATGAGTTCACACTTCACATACACAAATTTGACGTGCATGCAAGATTGATATGTTGGGATGCATGAAAAGGAACCATGTTCTATTGGCTGAGGCCGCTAATTAAGTTCCACATTTGGGACTATAGAGTTTCATAACTCTCTTGTGCATGTTGACTTTGACTATACCTGCAAGAATGTGTTAGGGACAAACTCATCAAATTCTTCCTCTTTTCTCACTTTACCTCCTTCATCACAAGATTTACAAGTGTACTAAACTCATTACATGTTATAAAAAAAAATAAAAATAAAGCAAGTGTACATAGAGGGGAAATAAAGAAATACAATAACCGTCCCTAAAATTCACATCTTTGAAGCATGGTGGTGGTAAAACTTCTAATCTAACAATTGGAACATTGAATTAGATTTAGCATACTTTGTGTTTGAGTACCTTATTTCACATTATTTTTTTTGTTGAGGTTTCTTCTTTTCTCACAATTGTTGCTGGTGAAATTTGAACTACATCCACCATTGCCACCTCCAAATTGTCCTCTTGAACTAAAAATTGGTTATAAGTTACTTGTGTCCACCACATATAAATTTACTTATGTAACGTGCTCTCATTATTTATTGGATAATAATCCAAATTATCAAGAGATAGAGTAAATCTCACCTAAAAATCTTCATAAATAAACTCCGACTCTTGTATGCAACGATTCAAACTCACCTCTTCAAATTTGAAGACATGCTTTATTTACTTTGGCAAAAGTTGGAGAGAGTAAATAAGGTGTGTCTAGTAGATGCTCATGTATTGAAGATACAAAAAGTCACTCATATCCTAATGGTTATTTTCTCCCCACAAATACAATATAGAAGAAACATGTCTCGGAAGAAAATGTGAAGGATATGCATACATAATGTTTAATGGTATGACAATTGTGTGACTAAGCCTTATAGTTATACTCTTCAATTTAAAAATAAATAAGGTAATTAAAAAATTAATTGAATTGAACTGCCTATTATCAATAAATTGAATATTTGAGGCTCCAAAAATTTGGAGGTCCGATCTATAAGGTTGAAAGACATCATAAGAATATGTGCATCTTTATTATACAAGAGAGCCGTGAATCATTCATCTATTGAAATTTAGCAATTTCGTTAAAAAAGAATGCTATGTCGATTATAGTCACTTTGGGATCCTATTGATTCTTATGGTAGTTGAAGAAGTCTGTCCTCATCAATTTCATATAATAAAACCACAATGCACAAATTACTTTATGATTGTGACAATTCATGTGTGTAATTTTACTTTTTATTTTTTAAATAAAACTCTTTTCAACTTTGATTATTTTAGATTTTTAATCTTAAATTTTTGTATATTTAGAATTTACATCCGAATCTCGATTCAATTATTATATGGATTCAAAGCCTTACTTAAAAGGAAAAGAAAACACTCGTTATTTTTTATTTAGTAGAAAAACACTCACTAATCAAATCAACATGCGTTACCTTCGCTTTTGCAAATGAAAAAGCATTACATTCGAGTTAAAATTGTTACGATTGAACCAATTTATTTTCTATAAATAAAACTATACCTTTTATTTATACATATACATATTTTGCCAATAAACCCAACTAAATACAATGAAAAATATGTGAGAAAAATATTATAAAAAAAAATGCAAAAATAAAATACTTTTTACATGATTTGAAAATATATTTTTCAAACCAAACAAGAAGAAAAAAAAAATCAAAAAATTAATACTGTGGTAAGAAAATCATCATCTTCCATTTGCAGAGAGACTCTCACTATATAATCCTCACCTCACATCTCGCAGCTTCTTTCTCTCTCGGCTCTCTCTCTCTTCCCTATAAAATTTTGGGCTGAGTTTTCTTCAATCTCTCTCTCTCTCTCTTTCTCTATTTCTTCATACTTTTGATTTTGTACATAAACATTTTTCAATCGATTTTGATATCTGAATTTGCATTTCATAATCTTAAAATCAAACAATTGGAAAAAAGAAGAAGAAAAGGGTGGGGAGGCATACCCAGATAATGAACCTACCCTCTGTTCTCAATCTCATTGTGCCTCCCCTCAGATCTTAAGATTTTTTCATCTGGGTCGTCTTCAATCGGTTTGTTTCTATCAAATCCAGATTCAAGTTTTAATCTTTATTCAATTCTATATGCTTTTTCTTGGATCTCAACAATTTTTTATGTTTTTGTTTTTTCAGGATTGTTTTGTTCTGTCTTCATTCATTGCTTGTTGTTGATCAAGGATCCGATGTTCCTTAACTGAATCCGACAATATCTATATTTGCATCTAATAACAGTTTTTTGAGGTTGTCATAATTTAAGGTATTCTATTGTTTTGTTTTGTAATTCTTTTGCTTATCAGACTTAGGACTATTTGTATTTGAATAATTTGATTAATGTTAATGCTACCAAGTTTTGATTTTATATGAAACTAGGATTTTGTTTTTTGTTTGTCTTAGGCTGTTGTTATTTTGTTGAGAATTACTATTGTCTATAGTTGTGTTTGAGTAATTTGATTGGATCCGCGAGAATTCGTGTTTTCTTTTATTTCGTTTGTAAGTGATGTTGTTGCCACTTGCATTTTGTGTTGTTTTAAGCTTGTGATGGATGATTGAAGTGTTTTTTTTGTTGCTTGTGTGTAGATAAAATGCAATCAGATAATGGCAAGTTATTTATTGGTGGAATATCGTGGGACACAAATGAAGAACGACTCAGGGAGTATTTCAGTACTTATGGCGAGGTTAAGGAAGCAGTGATAATGAAGGATCGGACAACTGGTAGAGCCCGTGGATTTGGTTTTGTTGTTTTCATTGACCCAGCTGTTGCAGAAATTGTCATCAAAGAGAAGCATAACATCGATGGAAGGATGGTAATTTCTTGTCATGTCCCTTCTTATAACTCCATGATTTGCATTTTGACATGATATTACGGTTCTCCGTTTGAATTATATGATATATGATATTAGAATTCTTACTTACCATATAGCTGTTTATGATATTGAATTGTTCTATCCAGGATTCGAACTCGGGTTCTCCCGAAAAGTTCTTCTTTAGCTGAAGCTCATTAACCACTTGAGCTGAGTCATATAGTTGTTTATGATATTCAATTGTACTTGATTTGATTTGCACAATTCATTTTGTTTTATGATTTTCTTTACTACATTTTAAAATGGACCATGAGGAAGTATTTTATTTCCCTATATACTTTATTCTCTTTCTATCATTAGTTATTGAACTTCATGCCTCGGGGTTTATAATGCTCACACACATTGTGCACGAACCATTTGAACTAGACCCCGGTTGTTATATGCTATATTCTCTAATTTTATTTTCTTTTATTTTCATTATTCTTTTCTCTTCTACGCATCTGTTGCAAAGATCAGTATTTCTTTGATGCCTTTTTCCTTTGTGATTAATAGCTAATACTTTTTCATCTTTTGGTAGGTTGAGGCGAAGAAAGCTGTTCCTCGGGATGATCAGAATGTATTGAGCAGAACCAGTGGCAGCATCCAAGGTTCTCCAGGTCCAGGTCGCACAAGAAAGATATTTGTTGGAGGTTTAGCTTCTACAGTGACAGAGAGTGATTTCAAGAAGTACTTTGATCAGTTTGGGACTATAACAGATGTTGTAGTAATGTATGATCACAACACTCAGAGGCCACGAGGCTTTGGGTTTATCACTTATGATTCCGAAGAGGCTGTTGACCAGGTCTTACTTAAGACATTTCATGAATTGAATGGTAAAATGGTTGAGGTCAAGCGAGCAGTTCCTAAGGAGTTATCGCCAGGACCTACCCGCTCTCCTCTCAGCGGATACAACTATGGTCTGAGTAGGGTCAATAGTTTCTTGAATGGCTTCAGTCAGGGGTACAGTCCAAGTACTGTTGGAGGCTATGGACTTCGGATGGATGGTAGGTTCAGTCCGGTTGCTAGTGGTCGAAATGCATTTGCGCCATTTGGTTCTGCTTATGGAATGGGTGTGAATTTCGAGCCTGGTTTGAGTCCTGGATTTGGAGGTAATGCAAATTTCAATGGAAATCTTAGCTATGGACGGGGCTTAAATCCATACTTCATCGGCAGCTCCAATAGGTTTGGCAGTCCTGTTGGATATGAAAGTGGTAATGGAGGAAACAATTCGTTCTTCAGTTCTGTGACTCGAAATTTGTGGGGAAATGGCAGCCTTAACTATGGAACAAATTCTGCAAATTCCAGTGCATACATTGGATCAGGGAGTGGGAATGTTGGAGGAAATGCATTTGGCAATACCGGAGTCAACTGGAGTTCTTCCCCGATTTCTGGACACGGGGGAGGGAACAATGTGTCACAGGGTAGTGGCAACCTTGGATACGGAGGTGCCAACAACGGTTATGGATTAGGGACCGAAGGGTATGGAAGAAGCAGTGGTTCCACTCTTGCACCAACATCTTCATACTCTGCATCAAATGGTGGTGTTGATGGTGCTTTTGCTGATTTTTACAACAATAATTCGGTCTATGGGGACACCACTTGGCGATCTTCGAATTCTGAGAGAGATGGATCTGGTCCCTTTGGTTACGGACTTGGTGGTGCAGCTTCGGATGTTTCTGCCAAGACTTCTCCTGGTTATGTTGGTGGTTATACTGTTAATAAAAGGCAGCCAAATAGGGGTAAGAGCGACATTTCTTACTCATACTTATCTCAACTTCTCAGTCAATCAGCATAACTATTACTACAAACCTAAAAAAAGGGTTGAGAAAAAGTTTTATCGTTACAACTTTTGTTTGGATTTGTTTTTTGCGATAATCTAGTTAAATGTCCTCTTTTAGTTGTTTGGCAATGTGAGTAAAGTCAGACTCGATTAATTTTTGTTTTTCATTTTCTTCGTAAATCAGTCATTGTCGCGGAAAACTTGTTATCGGTATTTTTCTTGTGCTCAACCCATTGGTTTTATTGCTTTGCTTTTAAGTGGCATATAACACAGATTTCACGGTGCAAATCTTAGTTTTATTAGTTAGTAGAAGTTGTGTGTGCATACTCTTAAAATGTTCTTTTACCGAATGATTACAATGACATCTAATGATGCCCATAATTCTTTGCTTTGCGGTTATTCCTATGGAAGCAAATGGCGTTGATTAGTTATGTCTTGGTTCCTTATACTCACTTTCAAAATTGAAAGACAACTTCAACAAGTTAAATTAACCTTCATAAAGAAAAAGTCTCGAACAATTAGTGACTTCTTTTTTTAGACCTATTATTCGTGATCAGAAGTTGTAACTAAATGAAATTCATTGTGTGATAGCTTATTAAAAATGAGGGTTGTAATGAAGATATTGTAATGACTCATGTCTATTTACATCTTTCCCTCTTAAAATAACATTTGGTTATGGACTTACAATTTAAATTCTGCATAGTTGACCACTTGATTTGTCTGAGGTACATTCGGTGAAAAGAAGAGGTAGTTGGTTTGTACTTCGCAAACACGTTAGCCATAATATGTTAAATTGTTAGAAATAGTCTTTTTCATATTTTTACTTGAAGTTTTGTTTATTGTATCATCTGAAACTCGAATAAACTTTGGAACCAATGCACAAGAGTTTTGTACAGTGGTTGGGGATGTAAACTTATCTTTGATGTTTCATCATTAGAAAGAACAAAAAAAGCTAGTGACATACTTCATGTTCCTTTATCGCACTCCATTTTCTTGGATGTAAATTAAGATCAATGCATTCAACTTGTAATATATTCTTTTGTTTATTCACATTTAGTTGTTTTGTTTTGTCAAGACTGATAAACTTTTGTCTTTGTTTCAGGAATTACTACATAGGAAGATCGTTTTGATGACACGAACTTGTAGGCGGAGATAATCCAGTGAAGCAGGTGAATTGTGAATTTTGCACACCACTTTTGTTACTATATTTCGGTTTTAAGACATAAGATGTTTGGTTATCTAGGGCTAACTGAAGTGCCTGTTTTGAGGATTCAGATATAGAGATAGAAGTTACAAGGGAATGTTACGGCTTGAGTTTTTTGAGTTATTACTATTTAGGTTTTGGGTTTTTGGGATTTGAGTGAGATGTAAAATCTTATTGCGGGATATAGTGGAAGTGTATCATGCATCACTTGTGAGGAAGCATTATAAAAACATCGACAACATTTCTTTTCTTTTTTATTTTCGGGATAGCTTTTTGCATGTAATGTCTTGCAAAGTTGTTGGTTCTACTCAGGAATTGTTTGTTCCTTCAATCATTTTGGTTTGATTTTAGCATATTGTATTCTGAGGATTTTTGTTGATTACTAGTGTGATACATTTAAAGGATACCCTTATAGGGTCCCTAGAATAAGCCACATTATTTTTTTGAAGGGGATATTCATATATTCAAACTTAACTGTTTTCCAAATTCTACCTACTATTTAATATTTATTATTATGTGTTTATTAGCTATCCATCAAACAACATAAAGTTATCTTATATCTCAAATTATGGAATAGAATTAAGTGCAGTCAGCGATTCTAAACCGTCTGATCATGATCATACTTAGATTTTAAGACAGATTTTTTTTTTTTTTTTTTTATCTGGGATAACATCTGAACCGTCTGATCATATGATCATACAACCTAACATCGATGATTGCATGATTGCATCATTTTTTGAAATCACTGAATCCAGGTTCGTTTCGTCTAATTACGTATGTTTGTGTAAAAAGTGGTTGTGGAATGGTTGCATACAATATGAATTTATTGACATTAGGAAGGTTAGTTGTATCCAATTGTCAAAACTTTGGTAGTAACTACAAAGTTAGACAACAGTAGTTGGATGGTTGTATTGCTATGATAGATTTTGTGGATAATTTGGTAGTGTTAGTCATCTAATCATAGATATTTAGTTACTTAAGTGTTTTTGCTTATATTTATTTATTTTAATTACCATCATGATAATATTATCTTTTTTAATTACTAAATAAAGTCATAGGATGTAGGTGTTTAAGATGAAGCTAAAATCTAGATCTGAATTCTTTTATATTTTACTATCTTTGCATACATTAGAAGCAACTGATTTTTATATTCAACTTCTTTGATGTATTGAATGTTATAAGAACTCTCCTTAATGGTCCCTTATTTATAGCAACATGAGTTTTATGAGTAAAAATAACTTAAAAACAACGGGTAACTGAAATCTGGTTTGCATGAGTTTCATCAATCTTGAAAATGTGGTTTTTATTGCATGAATCGATTCATAGAAATTTATGGTCTGTTTGGAATGAAGAAAAGAAAGAGGAAGGAAAGAAAATTACGGAAATCAATGAATGTACTTAGACTAATTTTAGTCTAAATTCATTCATCGGTTTCCGTAATTTTCTTTCCTTCCTCTTTCTGAATGAATCAATTCATGCTTCTATTCACAAACAATGAATAGATTGATATAGATATGCTTACACAAAAATGATGGGGGGTTGTAAGGTGAAACTCAAACACGCTGTTAAAGTTTATTTGGTGTCATTTTATTTGAACAATGATGTATTTATGAAAATATTCATGTATGGATGATATTGTTTCTTGATTCGCGTTTAGTGACTTAGACATATTAAATGGATCCATTGATGAATTTCAAAAAAAAAGTTTGGATGACTACTTTTCACATAATAATTTTGGGTAAAGTCGACAATATTAGAGATACAATTATTTTGTTTTGTTAATTTATGAGTGTTCCGAACATAACTCAAATTTATCCGTGGGGGATAACCGACCTCAAGTTCACATCTCCGAGAGATTGTCGGCTTTGGCGTCTCGATTGGTTAAATGAGTGTGGCGTGTTGTATATAAACTACCATTAGCCTTAAGTTCCATCATTGTTCTATGCACTATGTGGATAGTAAATAGCTGGAGCTGAAATCTAGATTTGAATTCTTTTATATATTACTATCTTCTTTGCATACATTAGAAGCAACTAATTTTATAGTCAACTTATTTGGTGTATTGAATGTTATAAGAAATCTCTCCTTAATGATCCCTATTTATAGCAATATGGGTTTTATTTGGTGTTAATGTATTTGTGAAAATATTCATACCTTCAAACGTTTGATAAATTTCAAAAGAAATTGAACAACTACTTTTCACATAACAATTTTAAGTAAACTAGGATGAAAATATTATAGATACAATTATTTTATTTTGTTACTTTATGAGCATACTTATAAATTTTGTGTTTTGTAGCTATTACTCAGCAACAAGGTGTGACCGTGTGATCATGTTTCCATAAAATTCCAAAGACATTTTTTTTTTCTTTCTTCACACTATAATGTTAATTTTGACAATGCTATGTTGTGTTACGGTAGTTGTTAATTTATAATGTGTTACATTATTAGTAGGAAAAAAATATCAGGATTTTTTTTTTATTAATAGAAACCAATTCATTCAAACACGAACTAAATCGGTTACGACAACAGAAGCAATACAAAGAGGAAATTTAGATATTTGACAATTTTTTTGCAGTCTCTGGTTGCAAGGTTGAAGAAAAGAACACTGTGCATATATGACTATGCAGTATGCAGGACAATTGAACTTATAAATTTCTGTTTTTCTAATTATTAGTTTTTTTTTCTGCTCTTTTAATTTTTCCATTTAAAAAGAACAGTCATCCTATTCTTGGCGGTGAAGATCGATGGGGTAGCGGTGAGGTGATGGCTTCTGTTTGCTTTTGCAGTATGTGAAATATTTTATTGCAATTTTTTTATTAAAAAGAAAAGTAGAAAACCAATAAATTGGGGTTGTGAATTATTAATAAAGTTAAAGACGGTAAGGAAGTTTTCAAGTTGCATTTTCAAGTCCACGCGTTCGTGAGATTTTTGCGAGGATGCTATTCGCACTATATAGCATTACTCCGCTTTAAATAGCAACGCTCAAGTTTGAATTCTATCCTAATATCACTCTTATGATTTCTATTTCTCTTGTTAGTTACAAGTGTAATTGCCTTTCCTATAATGTTTGATCGCTTACAGATTTAATTGATTTTCCTAGAATTACTCTTACCATGAATGCTTAGATTTTATATCCTTAATGGTATCTCTATTTACCATTCTAATATTTTACTCCCAGTTAATTTTTTAAGGGAAGTAAAAAGAGAGAAAGTTAAATGTGAATAATTCAAAAAAGAAATACATTAAACTAATGGACACAAACACTATAGAAATACATTAAATTAATGGAGCACAACAAAGTCGCTACTCACTAGAGTTACTGCAAATCCAAGAGACTCTGCACAAACACTAATACTAAAATACAACAATAATTAAAAGAAATACAAGAAGAAATCACTAATGGATTGGAGCACACTGCAAACTACACAAAGACTAATATTAAAATGCAACAATAATTAAAAGAAATACAATCAATCTTTTCCCAATACAAGAAATCTTTGTCACCTTTCACGGAGCTGGAGAACTTCCAGACCCCTCAGTCCTCTTCTCGGTGAATTTTTTTAATTTTTTCGCTTGAAACCTCCTCCTCTGTATCGTTCCACACAGCTGAAGAACTTCCAGACCCCTCACTCCTTTGATCGGTATTTTTTTTCCCTTCAAATCTCCTCCGCTCTTCAACATCCTTCATTGCTTCTGTATTTCTCCTCCTTTCGCCCCTCACTCTTTCCTCCATGGGGACCATCTCAATCGTTTGAGGTTGATTCACCTCAACATTACCGCCGCGATGATGACTTGAACGATCTTCAGAATTACCTACATTCTTTCCTTAGACAGATGAGGTGCGTGCAGCAAAGTCCAAAGTTTCTCCCATGCTTTCCACTGTACTTTCAAGAGGGGTAGAATCCCTAAAACATTTACTCACAATCGTTAGGTTTCTCAATTTATTATGTAGCATTTCCAATCTATTATACGTCGTTAGTTTCCACCTATCCATCATCATCAGTTCTAACAATAATAAGAACAACAGTTACGGCTAGAGCAGTGAAAGTAAAAGAAGTCAAGGTTATGATTGTTGGACTGTTAAACCTAAATGAAAATTATGTTGTTTTTTTCGTTCTTGTGACATTAACCTCTAAATACCAATTATCGATGGAATGTTTTTCCAAACTTCTAAGTGGTGAATAGGCAGAATAACCAAAATAGAGATTTTGATTTTTATATTCAAGATTCATATCAAGATCGGTTGTTAAAACAGGTTTGGAAGGTTTTCTCAAAATATTTGAGCTGACATAAATAGAAATTGAATTTTTAAAATTAATGTCCATGCCATACTCAACCCAAGCTTTCAGCATTGTTCCATCAAGTTTTTTGTTGGAAACCAACACTTTTGGCTCTAAAGACACTAAGAGTTGTATCTTGGTTGAGGACTGTTTTATTCCTTTACCTGGAGTGGTCTCTTTAGACCAATCCAAGTTAAATGGTATAAGCAGTGGTGCTTTGATTTATAATCAACCATTTTTTGTTTCTCTGATTTTACCAATTTTAAAACAAAATTTGTTTTCATGATTTCGAAAACCTCATATATCCAAGTGCAAGGAGATGGTTTTTCCTTTTTTCTATCTCCGGATTCATTTATTATTGTTGGTACAAACTTCCCCTATGGTGTACCGTTGAACTCGGTGGCTGTAGTTTTTGATACGAATTTTTATAACAATTCGGCTGAAAACAATATTAAAATTCTCCAATCTGGTGAGTATGCGCTTAAGGATGTTCCCGCGCCTTTTAAACTTAATGATGGAACAATGATGAAAGCTTGGGTTGAGTATGACATGGACATTAATTTTAAAAATTCAATTTCTATTTATGTCAGCTCAAATATTTTGAGAAAACCATGTTTTAACAGCCGATCATGATATGAATCTTGAATATAAAAATCTCTATTTTGGTTATTCTCCCTATTCGCCACTTAGAAGTTTGGAAAAACATTCCATCTATAACTGGTATTTAGAGATTAATGTCACAAGAACGAAAAAAAAAAAAAAATTTTCATTTAGGTTTAACAGTCCAGCATTCATAGTAATCATAACATTGACTTCTTTTACTTTCACTGCTCTAGCCGTAACCGTTCTTATTATTGTTAGAACTGATGGATAGGTGGAAACTAACGACGTATAATAGATTGCAAAGACTACATAATAAATTGAGAAACCTAACGATTATGAGTAAATGTTTTGGTGATTCTACCCCTCCTGAAAGTACAGTGGAAAACATGAGATAAACTTTGAACTTTGCTGCACGCACCTCATCTGTCCAAGGACAGAATGTAGGTAATTCTGAAGATGGTTCAAGTCATCATCGCAGCGGTAATGTTGAGGTGAATCAACCTCAAACGATTGAGATGGTCCCCATGGAGGAAAGAGTGAGGGGCGAAAGGAGGAGAAATACAGAAGCAATGAAGGATGTTGAAGAGCGGAGGAGATTTGAAGGAAAAAAAAGTACCGATCAAAGGAGTGAGGGGTCTGGAAGTTCTTCAGCTGTGTGGAACGATACAGAGGAGGAGAGGAGGAGGTTCAAAGCGAAAAAATCCACCGAGAAGAGGACTGAGGGGTTTGGAAGTTCTCCAGCTCCGTGAAAGGTGACAAAGATTTCTTGTGTTGGGAAAAGAAATACAATCAATCAATCTTTGTCTAAAATGCAACAATAATTAAAAGAAATACAATCAATCTTTTCCCAACACAAGAAACCTTTGTCACCATTCACGGAGCTGGAGAACTTCCAGACCCCTCAGTCCTCTTCTCGGTGGATTTTTTCTATTTTTTCGCTTGGAACCTCCTCCTCTCCTCCTCTGTATCGTTCCACACAGCTGAAGAACTATCAGACCCCTCACGCCTTTGATGGGTACTTATTTTTCTTTCAAATCTCCTCCAGTCTTCAACATCCTTCATTGCTTCTGTATTTCTCCTCCTTTCGCCCCTCACTCTTTCCTCCACGGGGATCATCTCAATCGTTTGAGGTTGATTCACCTCAACATTACTGCCGCGATGATGACTTGAACCATCTTCAGAATTACCTACATTCTGTCCTTGGACAGATGAGGTGCGTGCAGCAAAGTCCAAAGTTTCTCCCACGCTTTCCACTGTACTTTCAGGAGGGGTAGAATCCCCAAAAGATTTACTCACAATCGTTAAGTTTCTCAATTTATTATGTAGCCTTTCCAATCTATTATACGTCATTAGTTTCCACTTATCCATCATGTTCAATCCATCATCATCATCAGTTCTAACAATAATAAGAACAACGGTTACGACTAGAGCAGTGAAAGTAAAAGAAGTCAAGGTTATGATTGCTATGAATGCTGGACTGTTAAACCTAAATGAAAATTCTGTTTTTTTTTTTCTTTTCGTTCTTGTGACATTAACCTCTAAATATCAATTATAGATGGAACGTGTTTCCAAACTTCTAAGTGGCGAATAGGCAGAATAATCAAAATAGAGATTTTGATTTTTATATTCAAGATTCATATCAAGATCGGCTGTTAAAACAGGTTTGGAAGGTTTTCTCAAAATATTTGAGCTGACATAAATAGAAATTGAATTTTTAAAATTAATGTCCTTGCCATACTCAACCCCCAAGGTTTCAACATTGTTCCATCATTAAGTTTAAAAGGCGCGGGAACATCCTTAAGCGCGTACTCACCGGATTGGAGAATTTTAATATTGTTTTCAGACGAATTGTTATAAAAATTCGTATCAAAAACTACGGCCACCGAGTTCAACGGTACACCATAGGGGAAGGTTGTACCAACAGTAATAAATGGATCCGGAGATAGAAAAAAGGAAAAACCATCTCCTTACACTTGGATATATGAAGTTTTCGAAATCATGAAAACAAATTATGTTTTAAAATTTAATGGTAAAATCAGAAAACTAAAAAATGGTTGATTATAAATCAAAGCACCACTGCTTATACCATTTAACTTGAATTGGTGTAAAGAGACCACTCCAGGTAAACGAATAAAACAGTCCCCAACCAAGGTACAACTCTTAGTTTCTTTAGAGTCAAAAGTGTTGATTTTCAACAAAAAACTTGATGAAAATGAAAAAGAGAAAAACATTCCGAAAATTAAAGTAAAAAACTTCATTTTCGAAATCATGTGGAGGTAACAAAGGATGTAATTTATTTATTTTTTATATTTTAAAACTTTAAAATTCACAAACTGAGACAGAAATTAGATAGGAAAGAAGAAGCAGGCATTCAATAATTACTTACCTTGCAGGGTGCAAGGAAAACCACATGAACATGTGCCCGTTATATAGACAAGATGATATATTGGGATGCATCAAAGGAACCATAAGAGCAGCTCCAATGCTTGTTGCTTAGTACATACGTGGAGGCTTAAGTTTCCATCACCTAATTTTCCTAGCATTGGAGCAATCCCAGCTGGCATTCCTGCTGCCTCATTTTTCTTGTTAGTTGCTTACTGAAGCAACATCAGAAAGTAGATTGCTTATCATTAAAAAACAATATAATATTGTTGAAATTCAACAGCCTTCACAGAAGATGAGGGAAAGCAAATTGATCAACTAAAAACAAATAAACAGAACCAAAAAATTTCCTCAAATAAATTTACAAAAGTTTCAAAACCTCGAAAAATGGTAGATACACACAAATGGAGAGGAAGATGGATGCTCAGAAATATATAAAAATTTATCTCAAAAAACCCCTCAAAATTGTAGGTCTAAAAAAAATCATGTCTCAGATCTAGGAAGAGAGAAGATACTGATTGTGTTGCATGTATGAGAAGAGAGAAGATTTTGAGAGATGAGAGGGCGAAAGCTTTGATTATGAAGGAGATGAATCAAGGTTTTGTGGGTGATTTTGAGAGATGAGAGGGGGAGAGATAGTCTTGGTGTGATGGAAAAAGGACATAGGAAGCGGTGGAGAATGAATCATCTCAATTTGAAAAAAAAAATTGAGAAAATAAAGTGGAGTTTTAAACCATTGGATTATAAATATAAAGTAATATTTAAATTGAAAAGAAATGAGAAAAAGTTGATTGATGGTTGAGATGCAAAAATTAAGAAAAATTGAAAATAAATAAATTAAGAGGATCCATTCTCAAAGCGGTGAGGCCTGATACTTCTGACTTTGCAATACTTCACACTTGATATTTTTAATTACCCACACTCACAATTCACAAAAAGCAATATACATTTCCATCAACAAAAAAAAAAGTATGTGATTTTTGGAAAATTAAAAATTAAAAACATTGTTACAGCAATAGTACTATTAAATAATAGTCATTCAGTAGTGTTAATTAATAGCGTCCAAAAAAATTGTATTAATTAACAGCCTTTAAAAATATAGTAGTACTAATTAACATGTGAACAATATTAATATTGATAAAAAATAAATTTAAATACAAATATTAAAATATTAAAGTGTTGTTTGTGGGAACTTCAAAAGGGATTCATTTCAAGAAACTATGCATTGGAGTAAAATTATTATATATTGCTTAAAAATGATGTGGCATATAGGGACCACTTAAAATAACTTAAAAGACTTAGTTTAAGAGACCATCCATTGGAAATGCTCTAAGTTTCACATTTGAGAATATAGATTACCATAACTCGTGTGCATGTAGTGGCATTATACCCAGGGGATTCAATCTTTCAAACTACATCAATTTTTTTATATTTTTTAACTCTTGAATCCCCTAAAATATATGGCTTGAACCCTCTCTCTTGTTAAAGCTGTGAAACTTTCTTACCGACGTCACTTCTTGTATGAAAGCTTGATACATACAAACTATTCTCCAATGAACAATTGCATACTCTGCAATGGACAATAGTAGCTACTAGCTAGTTGTGCAGACTAGTATACTATATAAGGCTAATGCTACGATAGACCACCTTCACAAGTGGTCCACCGTGAAAAGTGATCTAACCGAATACAAATTTTACAAAATTTATTGGTAGATTAAAAGTTTATATCATATAGAGCATTCATAAAAAAAATTTAAAAAATTGAAAATCATTTGATATTTTATTGGGATTTATCAAGATTTACAGTATTTAATATCGTGTCCGATATCGATACTCCTCTCGTCCGATATTTTCTGATATTCGTATCGGAGAGTATCAGACAATTAAAATTATTTTTTTAAAAAATAATTACCGATACGTGTCGGATACTTTTCTGATACACGTATCAGAGAAGTATCGGGAAAAAAATATTTTTTTTATGATAGAAATGGAGGAGATGAGACTGATGCAATTTGTGTTTCCTCTTAAATAGTGAATGTTAGAGGATGATGTTCATTATGGATTGAGAACCATGTGTTTTTTGGATGGTACTTATGATTTTTTTTTTATAGTAATAATTATCTTTTTTGGATAGTACTTAATTAACTTGAGATATGTAATTGTCATTTGTTTGCTAAGTTTGAGTAATTTGAATGTTAATTTATGATTTTTCTCAATTTTTGTTATGTTTATATATTGTGTAGTTGTATATTTAATTTTAAATTTATTTTTAAACAACGTATCACGGTCGTATCGTATTGAGAATTTAAAAAAATTTACAGTATCGCCGTATCGGTATCGTGTCACGTATCCGGGCTTCATAGAGTGTGAGATTGATAGTTCGATTCACTTGAGTTAAGAGTTAGGATCCATTTGGTTTTATGAAAAGAAAGAGAAATAAAAGAAAATTACAAAAATTCATGAATGAAGTTAGTCAAAATTGATTAATTAGTTTCCATAATTTTTTTTCTATTATTATTTGTTTGAGAGGAAAGAAAGAGGGAGCAAAGAAAATTACGCATTTCAATGGATGAAATTACGCATTGAAATGCGTAATTTCATCCATTAAAATGCGTAATTTTCTTTGCTTCCTCTTTCTTTCATCTCCACCAAACGAAGGGATAAGTTTCGATAAAGGTGAAAAATACTAATATTAACGCCTAATATCTTTTGCTGTTTTGATAAATTTTTTTTTTTTACACAAGCTGTTTTGATAAATAAAACACCCTGTAAGTGTAATGACTGGGTTGTGGCCTTAGGCCTGAGGAGGTCGTAGATGGTATGGTAAAATGGTTTTGATGATGGCCGTACATACATTAGTTTTTTTTTTGACAGAAAAAAAAAAAAAACAGATGATGGCCGTACATACATTAGTTTGAATATGAATAAACTTGGAATTTTTCTGGATGGAACCAGGCACTGACACTGATGTTTTCTTTTTCTTTTTTTTTTACAGAATGTTTTCTTTTTCTTTACACTTCCTTTTCTTTTTTTCTTTCCAACCTAGGACTGCTATGATCTGATTGGGTGGGTGTCAGAATCAACTTATGGCTACTCGTGGGCTACTAGCCCTATAGTAATACTAGTCTATAAATAAAAAAATATCATATTTTTAAATATAATTTTTCTACCACTCGATTTGGAATGAAGGAAATAAAGTGGAAGAAAGGAAAATTACGAAAACCGATGAATGAATTTTAATCCAAATTCATTCATCGGTTTCCATAATTTTTCTTTCTTTCACTTTTTTTCCTTCGTTCCAAACGGACCCTTGGTTCGATGGAAAGCAAGTGGAAGGAAAGAAAATTACGCATTCCAATGAATGAATTTGTATCTGTATACACTCTGACGCTCAAGTCAGTGTTTGTGTAAGAAATAGTTTTCAGATGTAAGAATTATGTATTTGACTCCTTCTAATGAGAAATATATATAGCCCCCAGCACTGTGCCAATATCATTAATAGGAACTATTAATGGGTGTCGAAAAACGGCTGAAGAGCCATGATGAGCATTTAATGCTCATCATTCTGATGTCGGGCATTACACTTCGTGTGTCGCTTGCCCGTTAAATTGTTCATTTGTGGGTTGCATCCTTCATTGATTTATCCTCGGTGGGAGAGAAAGTTGGGCTTTACGCCCAGTCCAGAACAATGAGCATACTTGTATAGTATGAGAATATACTACATAGTCTCTTCCTTCTTCTTTCTATTCTCCCTCCCACCTCTTCCTTCCCCTTCTCACGAAAAAAAGGATTTTAGTTTTTCTTGCGAGAAAACAAAAGTAACAAATACTCTTTTTTTTTTTTTTGATCAAGTAGTCTAGTGACTTAAAATAACACCTTAAAGCTAAATAAGTGAAGTGTTTCGAATTCGAATTCGGACTCCTACACATATAGTGCGATGTCTCTACCAACTGAGTCAAGCTCATAGAGACTCGTTTTTTATTGTTTTATTCCACTGTTTTGCTTCATTAACCTCTCAAACTTTTTCTTCTTTTACTTCTTACTTTTTCAATTTGTATTACACAACTTTACATTTGCAGATTTATTTCACTTTTGTGCATTTCATTCGCTTAACATATTTCCATTTTCTTATAATTTCAACATATTTAAAATTAGAGGACAAAATTGATAAATTAAAAATAGAGAAAAGGTTAAATTTGTGCACATTTTAAAAGAGAAGAATCTAAATTTGTGCATATTTTAAAAATTATTAATTTGATTCAATTTGTTTTACCAACATCAAATCAGAGTTTAATCGATATTTCATGTTGATGTAAAAACTATTCGTACTTCGATTCACTTATACTCTCAACAACATTGATAATCGTGAGTAATTAATACATCAAATTAACCCCTAAAGTTAGCTATAAATTTTAAAATCGGTCGAAAACTCTAAATCAGACTTGAACCATAACATCAACTAAAAAACCTAAAATCGACCCTAAGCCCAATCTAAACTCTCAAATTGGCCCAAAACCATAAAATCGACCAAAAATCCTAAAAGCGATCCTAAACACGACCAAAATCCTAAAATTAGTAGGTTTTTTATTTTATTTTAAATCAACCCTAAACCCGACCCAAAATAAATGACTTAATTTTGACTTAGTGTACTATTCATATGATCTTCTTTGACCGTATTTTTCTACTAATAAGTACATGTAAATATTAGCATATGAGATATTGTTTGATTTATTTTGACAACTATTTTCAAAAAATACAATTTTTATCATTTATAATAATAAATAATTAAAGATATTAATAATTAAAATTGTATATTAACGAATGTGAAGGTAATTAAACTTGTCATTTATTTTGGAATAGAGAGAGTAAAAATTAAAGGATAATTAGTGTAATGGTTGGGGGTAAAACATTACTTAAAACCCTATGAACATTTGTCGGTTAGGACAAGTTAGAGTACACATGCGTAGAAGGGGACATGATTCAAAACATGAACTCTGATAACACATTTACTATATTAGCCGTCGGATTATAAAAGAACGATTCCGATTGTAACAAAACTCATACCCACCCCTATTGGATTCATGTTTTTCCATCTAAACCCGCAAAATTAACACGCATAATTAAGAACCAGCAACAATCAGCACAAATTTTGTTTGATCATTACTCTATCTATAAAAAGTTAAAATGTCTTCCTATAGATATCTTTAACATAGTATAAAAAATATACTAAGAAAACAATACATTATAAAATAACGGTGCATCACATTTTATATAAAATTTCAAATAGTACCAAAATATTTAAAGCATACATCAATTCAGATGGGTATTCGGGTTTTAGGTTTGAGTTTGAGTAATCCCAAACCCGCACCCATAGTATCGGGTGTCACCCTAATCCAAACTCAGTCAACTCAAATTTCATCCGTTGACTTGGATTTAGGTTCGGATGGGCCTCGCGGATTTGAATTTTCCTACCATCTCTACGTCCGATCTCTATCTAACGTCTGATATCCAAAACTGTGTGACACTGTAGCGTAGAATGCTTTTTCTTTGACTTACAACAGTTGTTTAAGCGGTTTTTCCCCTTCAATGATGGTTGAATTAGAGCTATCAACTTTTGGAATTGAAGGGGAAAAAGGCTGATGATGAAAAATCGTTTGATGAGCTAAGAGAAAAGAATGGTGAATTAAAGAATGAAGTTTTGGAGCTTCAAAGCAAAGTTTGTTGTGTATTGGATGGTGACAAAAGCTTTGGCTGAAATTGAGATTAAAAATAGGGTATTGAATGAAACAACAAAGGACAATTTGGCAACTACAAACAAGTAGGTTGAAGAATGAAAATAGTAGTATAGCAGAAGAGAAGAGCCAGGGTGAGATTTTATTCGAGTCTTTGAACATGAAGAACTGCATGATAGAGTTGCAAAAATGGAGGATGATACGAAACTTTTGATGAGTGTAGATGCCTCTTGGGGTGGAAAGAATGAGGGGATGATCCTATGGTTGCTGAATTTGGGAATGACACCATGCAGGCTGCTCCGTTGCCAGGAAATGAAGATGCTCAGCCACATAACATAAAGAGCAAGGATGCTCAAGGTGCATCATTAGGTATATGGAAATTATGCTTCTCATTATTACTATTGATTGAGATTTGCAGTTTTTATCGTTACTTTATAAATATTATTGAATATAATATGTGTGATCAGATAATTGTTTGGTTAGATTGCTAGGTAGGTAGCTTGGCCCGGAACTGTAATTTCTCTGAACTGGTGAGGTTACTCGACGAAGTTGGACGTAGAATTGATGAGCCAAAAAAAAACCAGAACAAGCACATTATGTGCCTAGAGTCTCTATGCACATACATAAGCAAAAGAACTGAGTAATAATTTGATCAAACACTTGTTTTGTGAAGAACTTGCATGTTTCAGTTCAAAGATTACACTTGTATGAGTGCAACACTAATAATTGATTCATCAAAACTAAACTGAAAAATATTTTAGTGATATTTTGGATCCACATATTCAAATTACACTCTCTGTGTTTGAGGCATTTGTATAGATCTTTGTCTATATACTTTGGTTGAAACTAAAATGATAATGGTATATGTCACTGTTCTGCTCCTGCTGTTAATCTAACCTTATCATTATTTAATCTATCATTCAAACAACATTATAAGTAGGAAATTTGTTTTGGTTTTTGTTTTATTTTTTTTACAGAAATGAATTCATTCAAACACAAACTAAATCGGTTGCGACAATAGGAGCAATACAAGGTGGAAATTCATCGATCCAAATATAGTATGTAAACTGAACTGCTTTTTATATCTAACTCAATCATTCGATCTTGATCTAATGTCTGAGATATCGAAATCTTAAACAACTACTAATACTATTGCTTTCTCAATTGTGTACACCACTACTCCCTTTGTCAGAATTTGTTCCAATAAGTCCATCTCTCCTCATTTTATCTTCCTTAGATTTCCTACAAAAAATCACCCAAGAATTTACCTCCAAAGCAATGGAAACACCAATAAGAGTAGAAAGTCCCAAACAATAACTCAACTTAGCATAAGATCTACTAGCCCCAATCACTTCAAACCCTTGAAACACATTCACAAATCCAAGTACCACACAAGAATATCCAACAAAATGATGATAAGATTTCCAATACTTCCTAAACTTGTTCCTTTCATTTGGCCTAAACAACAATGCCAAAGTTTGCAATGCTCCGAGGCAAAACACCGCGATTCCAAGCTTCCTATGGAGTCCGTACTCCACTCCTGGCGACATTTTCCCGAGTTGGATACCAATTCCAAACCCAACAGTTCCAAGTACAAAACCAAACAATTGTATTCCTGCATGAGCATAGAACCATGCAGGGCCTAATGTTTCAATGTGTCTAAGGTAACGTGCGGTTATCGCTCCCATTGGTAAAAGAATACCCCAAGAGATTGCGTTTATTGCGCCATGAACCACTCTAAGCATTTTCATGTCACTATGTTGAGACGCCGAGGATGCTGAACCCGACAAAACATCAAAAGTGGAAATAGAAGATAGATCAGTTGAGGTTGTTGGATGAATGGTTGGTGAGTAGCCTTGAACATAAAGTCCTCTATTCCAAACAAGATGGATATTGGTTTTATTAGATTCGAGTTTGAGTTTTGCGTAAATTTGAATAGGCGCACCGTTATGTATAGTAGCCATTTTGCCACCATACATGGCTGCAGAGGAAGAGAGGAGATTGATATTATCAAAAGGTTGAGAAAGAAGTGGTGATTTTTGGAGTTTGACAGTGGTGTCAAGGATGAAAGGTAGAAGGACTATTTGTCCGGTGTTCGGGTCCGGAAAGGATATTAAGGCATTAGTTCCTGTCATTTGTGGTGAAATAGGGTTTATGCCAAATCCAACCCAACCAGAAGGTGAAATGAAGGTGCCAAAGAAGATTAGTTCTAAGGTTGAGCTGTGAGGGTGGAAAGTCCATGCTATTGAGGCTTGTTGTGTGGGTAGGTTCATGCATTTTTGAAAGGTTTTTGTTGAGGTTTCTGTTGTGCAATGAGATGAGAAAATAGTGTGAGGAAGGAAGCATAGGGAAAGTGGAAGGAGGAAGAGATAAACATGAAACATGGTGTAGATGGAGAATTGATTTGAAGTTGCAGTGTTAAAGATTTGTTAAAACTTTTGTGTTTTGTAATGATGTTTTTAGAGGAAAAGTGATTAAGTGTCATCATGGATTTTGAGGGAAATTTAGTTTGTGCTTAACTTTGAAGGAAAGCCAATACTAGTCTATCTATCTATGTGTTTGGTGGAGATTTTTCTGTTTTTGTATCAATTCAACATGTAATTTTGCTTCCACAAAATTGGATTTTGATTTTGCGCATTAATTGTGTCAAACAAATTAATAGTCGAGATAATTTAAAATTGACTTTACTATTGTATAATTTAAATTATCTGATTTCAAATTAACAAATGAGATTGAAAACTGCCTATTTTGTTTATCGAAGCAGATTTATATCCCAAACAATCATGTTTTTACATGAAATTTTCGTTGTTTTATTACTAGGAGGTTCCCACTTTGTAGGATTTTTTTTACATTTATAAATGGAATTGACATTTTTGGCTTCTTGTGATTGGTTAGAACTTACTTCCTCTAGTCTTATATATATATATATATATATATATATATATATATATATATATATATATATATATATATATATATATATGGGGTTTGCTAACATACTCCCAACTAAAAACATGTGGGAGTATGTTAGCAAGCCTACTCCCACTATATAATGACTAAAAAACCATTTGTATGTATTAATATATGTTTTAAATAAAATGATAAATTTATAAATCACAATTTATTCTATTTTTTAAACAAAATATAAAAATTGTGTTCCTTAATTTTAGTAAATGTTTCACAAATATTAACTAACATTGTTTCTTTTTTTTTTTTTTTACAAAAAGTTGATGGTTTATAAGTACCACCAACTTATTTACAAAGAAAATACTATATTTGCATTGCTAATACGAGTGAATATTATCCAATCCCAATTGAACTCATCCTAGCTATTCATAGTTCACCAAAAAAAAAAAGACCATAGCTATTCAAATTAAATTATAAATTCAATTTCTAACACAATGAAAGTTGTATAGTGAAACAAGCATAACCCAATTTGTATTAATGAAAATAGTGAATTAAACATTACACAAATTAAAACCCAACCAATTAGCAGTTGAAAATCAACGTGAGACATACAAATTAGGAACACAATAAACCTGGGTACAAAAAGCTATTAGAGGTTTTTTTAATTAATTAAAACAAATTTACAAAACCAACCTTATAATTAAAATTGAATTGTATATATAAAATTGGTTTTTTAGTCAAAACATAATGGGACATTTACTAAAATTAAGGAACTATATTCCTAATATTTTGTTTTAAAATTAGAATAAAATATAAATTTACAAAACTAACCTTATGACTTATGTTGGTTTGTACGGATATAATTGATTTTTAAGTAAATATATAGTGGGAGTTGGCTTGCTAACATACTCCCACATGTTTTTAGGTGGGAGTATGTTAGCAATCATCTATATATATATATATATATATATATATATATATATATATAAGAAAATGTTTATTTTTTAAAATTTATTATAAAAGTGATGTATTTAAACTATAATATTATCAAAATTTATTAAGTTTACAATAAATTTAAAATTTATATATAAAACCGGAGATAGTATAATCTAGAAATATAGGAATACAAAGACATTATTATGACATCATATAATATACTCTTATGTCTAGTGGGGCTATTCCTTTTTGTGGTAGCTATGATTTTCAATGTGATATTGTTGTCTGGATATTGTGCTTGGCTTTGAAGCTATGCCAAAATCATTTAATCTGTGACCTTATAATTTCATAATTGTTTTTGTTTTTTAAAAAACAAAATATAATCATAGACAGATACCATAAGTTTTGGATCTTTGTACTATTTAAATGAGTCATGCTAAACATATTCTCCAAGGGCATTGTTTAATGAGTTTATAAAAAGAAATTTTGTCTTGAAAATCAAACACTGTCAAAGTAATAATTATACAACTTAATTTCTATGCAAAAGTTTTTTTACCGAAAATTTCAAGCAAATGTGAACAAAAAAAGTATACAATTGATCGGAAGATAATTGAAACCGTTTAATATTAAAACTGATATTCAAACTAAATTAAACTGATAATAAAAGAAAAAAAAAGAGTATACAATTTTTTGACCGGCATGTCAACAAGATTATAGGACAACAATAAATAAATTTTTTTACCTAAAAACTATAATTAAATAAGAAAAAGCTCTAATGTAGACAAAGGTAGGGCCACCAAAACAAAAAATATAAGAAAGTGGATGGCCATTATAAATATTGAAATTAGCATAGCATGCTTGTGATAATTACTTTCGGCTCATTAAGTTTTTTTTTGCTTATAAACATCAATAGAGTAAATCCCTATTAATTCAAGAAACCAAATCTAATCCATACATCAAAAGCAATGATAAAAAGAAACTATTAAGTTATAATTAAGTAACACTATTCACTAATTCCAAGTCTCAACACTTATTTGTATGATTCAAAACAGCCACCTAATCCTAATTTAGAATTGTTGAATGTCATTAGTAACCAACAATTCATCCTTGTTGAAATTATTTCAAGAAGAGGATCTGCATGACTTGTTGAAGTATTCCTGTTGGAATATTTTACTTGAGGTACACAATTTGACATAATAATCTGTAAGAGAGTAAAATCGACTATGCGCAATTCCAAAATTGACTAACTTCTTTAATTATTCCGATAAATTTGTCAAATACGCGCATATATAGCAATTAATATAAAATCCAAATACTTGCTTCTATTTTAATTTTATTCGTCAAGCTTGAGGACTTTTTATTTTTTGTTTTTCTCAAAACTTGAGATAAAAAATAGAAGAAAAAGTAAAACTTTACGGATGAGTTCAATCCATTTTCTTTATTTATTTTGCTTTACATTTTTAGATAAAAAAGAAAAGAAAGGGTTAAACTAAACTTTCCTTGCATTGTTTCCATTCCCAATCTATTTTATTTTGACACTTATTTAGCTAATTTAATTTATTTTGAGACTTGTTTATTAATGTTGTTAGGTTTTTATCGATGCTTTATTTTATTGAGACTTCTTCATTTTAAAGAATGATATTGATATTACATAGAGTAGTGAATTAAAACTAAATTCAAGGTTGTTAAAATCCTGATTTAAAATGTGAAAACTATAGATTGCATGTTTCTACCTTATAGGTTAACATTTTGAGTTAAATCGAGGTAGAAATATTTTTATGGGTAAAATCGTAGTTTGGAACAATTTTGAGCGATTTAAATCGTTCTAAAACCGTTGGAATCGTATAAAATCATTGGTTATTACTCTTTTGACACTATTTTATCTTCTTCTTTTTCTTTTTTTGCAAAATTTAAAACTCATTTTATATTTTGATCCATTAGATTTCTACCACACTTTTTACTTTATTTACATTGAACAACAACTTCTCCCACACGTTTTGCGTTTTGATAGAGAAAGAACAGAGAAATTAAACAATTTTTAACCCCTAGCATTTTTTGGATGTTACCTTGATAATTTGATGGATAATGATTAAGTAATAGTAAATTAAATAGTTATGAAGTAGAATTTATATTGTTATTTGAGTATTTATTATATTAGTTTTTTAGATTGGGCTTTGTAATTTTAGGTCCAATTATGATATTATCCATTAAAGATATTATATATATTTTGAGTTGACACATATTAGAGGTAATGAATAATGAATAAAATGAATGAGTTTATCTTTTAATATTACTTGTCTTTCTTTTTATATTTTCTTTAGGTTAGTAGTAGCTCTCAATTGATTGGTGCTTTCATTGATAGGTAGTTAAACCTATCAAGTCTAAGAACTATGCAAAATTATATTATACCTAAGAGAGACATTAAAAACTAGACTAGATAAGAAATAAAAACTTACTATGATAATTTATCATGTTATCCTATGTGCACCAAACACATGATAAAATAATTATTATCATGTTTACGTCCTATCAATAATCATATCCTTATTCTATTTTATATTCTATCATGTTATTATCATATCCTAATTTTTTTGCACCAAATGAGCCCTAAAAGTATAATTTAAATTAATATAGAGAATCCGAGTTCGAGTTTTGGGTGAAACGCTTATTTGCCAAACATTAAATAGACTTTAGACCCTTATAAAAATAAAATAAAGAAATTCCTTTTAAGATAAAATATAATTTAAGAAAAAATATATAGAAATTAATATAAAATCCAAATACTCCTTAAATAAAATCCAAATACTTGAAGTTACTTCTAGGTGAAGATTCTTTGCTTAAGGAGCAAGGTTTTCAGAATCGGACTGGTCATCGAACCGGTGAACCTATCGGTTCAAGATTCAACCGGTCGGATCGGGGTCGGACCGGTCAGACCGTTTTTAATTAAATATATATTTTAATTAACATATAAATAAAAAATAATAATAATGACTTAATATTTCTTTATTTTTACACATGGAAAAAATGAAATATCATAAAGTTAATATAAAATTAAAACTTTAGTACATTAGACATAAAATTTCTAATTCAAACTAAATTAAAAATTACATAATAACTAAGTCCAATAACACAAAATAGTATCATAATATCGTTTGTAACTTGTTTAATTTTTTTTATCTTTCTTTTACAAATAAAACCAAATAACATTGTTTGGTGTTTTTTAAAAAAATATATATATATGAAACAACGTTGTTTTGACCTCATTTTCTAAAAATAAAACGAAACCATCGAACCGTCTGGACCGGCCGGTTCACCGGTTTTTTCCGGTTCAGGCCTAACCGGTTTTCAGGCCTAACCGGACCGGATACATTACCGGTTCATGGTCGGACCGGTCCGACCGGCCGGTTCGGTCCGGTTTTGACAACCTTGTTAAGGAGTATAAAACTAGAAAAAGATAATTATTTTAATTTATAAGTATCGAATTTTATTTTTTTTTTGGTAATAAAGTATAGAAACAATATTTCAACAATAACTTCTCAATTAAGTTAGTATATAATCTTCAACATTTAAGATAAAATATAGCAATTAATATAAAATCCAAATATTGTTGTCAAAAAATAAATAAAATCCAAATGCAATTGTGAAAAGTAATATAAAATTCAAATGTTTTAAGTTACTTCTGAATTAAGTTTCTTAGCTTTATACACAAATAGAGAAAACGTAAATTAAGAATGTTTTATGACAAATAGGTAATGTATTTAATTGATTATTGATTTTATATTATTGACTATAAATTCATTCTCTATAAATTCAATCGTTGCATCCATTCTAGCAACCGAATAATTTTACGCTTTAGGGTTTCAAATTGTAATTTGCAAACAAAACTCATTTGTGCAATTTAAGATGGAGAGATGTGTGGCTGTGTTGTCTGCAAATGATAAGGTAAATGTAAGAAACCAATTATATATACCTAATGATCTTTCATTTTCAATTCTCTCAAAACTGTCTATTAAATGTTTGAAGCGTTTTAGATGCGTACGCAAATCATGGTCCCTCTTGTTTGATAACCCAATTTTTATGACTTTGTATCGCAATCATTTCTTAACAAAAGACCACTCTTATTATAATGATACAACTGTTCTCATACATCAGAAATTTTATCCTTTTGACTGTTATTTTTATTTGGATGACACATTTGAGTTGTATTATGTTTCTGATAAGAGGTTTGAGAATAGAGTCAAATTAGACTGGCCAAGTGTCAAATTAGATCCCATTAAAATGTATCAAACAGAATATGAGTCTGGTTTTGATATGTTAGGTTGTGGTAGTATTCGTGGAATTCTTTGTCTAATTTCTGTGTCTCGGGAGAATATTATATTGTGGAATCCAGGTACTAAGGAATTAAAAATGATTCCTCCCGGCCCTTTATCTTCTTCGTATTATGATTTTAGAACATTTGGTTATGATTGTGTTAAAGACGACTATAAAGTGATGCACCATGATAAAACACAATGCGAGATATATAGTCTAAAAAGTGACTCTTGGAGAATACTTGATAGCAATATAGATCGGCCCATGGAAAATAATTGGGGACACCTGAACATGGATGGACTCTCTCACTGGTTGTGTAAAGGTGAAGTACATAATGAAACATATTTGATGTCATTTGAATGGAGCACTGAGGTTTTCGTTGCAACACCAATACCCTTAGATTATTCTTCCGAGTGGTGCGACTTGATGCTATTAAATGGTTCTATTGCTTTGATCATAAATTACAAAGAGTCAGCTACGTTTCACATTTTAATATTGGGTGAACTATATGTACAAGAATCATGGACTAAATTTTTTATTGTTGGGCCTTTACCTTGTATTGATCATGCAATAGGAGCGGGAAAAAAGGGTGATATGTTGTTCAGGAAAAAAGATGGAGGATTAGTCTGGTTCGATTTAAATACCCAAATGATCGAGGACCTTGGTATTGAAACAAATAGATTTTCGTGTAAGATAGTAATTCATAAAGAAAACCTTAGTCCCTTTGAAGGACAAAATATTTAATTGTTTACTTCTTATTTTCACCCAAGAGGTATATGATTGTGTTTATTAGGATTTTACGTTTTTTTGTACCCGAAGTGTCTTGTTAATTGCAAAAATCATAATTATAATGAATTGTTTCTTGCTTTTATTTTGAATGTTTAATTTACTTTTGTTCCATAATTAATTGCAAACTGATCTGATTTATTGATTGGCCTCTAGTTTTATATGTAACATATCTCTGAATTTCATTACTTTCTTTCTACTTGCTTATAAATGTTCTGTTGCTGTTAATCTAACATTAGTATTAAACCAAAGTTCAAAGGAACACATTTATTGTTTCTTCAATATGTTTGCTTAAAAACAATAAAAACTAAGATGTGTTAATTTTACAAAGCAAGTTTGCAGGATAAGGATGGGAATTCTTGGTTGGATGGTATAGAAACTGTCCTTGAGAGTTGAGACCCCAAATTTGCAAAGATAATCTTCAACCTTAAATATAAAATATAACAATTAATATAAAATCCAAATATAATTGTAAAAAAGTAATATAAAATCCAAACATTTGAAGTTACTTCTACTTTTCTTAGCTTTATACAAAAATTGAGAAAAAAATATATTACTCTTTTAATTCATATTTAAGTGTCGTTTGTTTTTGAACAAGTGTATATCAATAGATTTTCTCATTGTCTATGTAAAAGTGCAACACATTGATCCTTTAAGTTTATTTTATATTTTAATTTGGTCCCTTATATTTTATACAATTTTGCTTAAAAACATAGTTGCTAAATTGAACTGTGATGGGGAACGGGAATAACCAGATGAGCTTTGTAGTGATTGCTATCCTTGAAGGACAAAAATATATAGTGGGAATATTATGGACAAAATGAAACATAGAAAAAAGGCTTTGGACATAGAAACTAAACTAGAAAGATAGAAGCGGTGCCACATCAGTTTCGTGATAAGAGTCTTCGCTGTATGTAGCATTATTCTTCATACACAGTTTAGACAATTTAGTCCTCTTATTAGCAATCAAAATATTTTAATATTTGTAATTTAATTAAGAGACTAAATTGTTCACAATTTATAATTTATGGGACTAAAATAAAATGGAAAAAAGTTACGAGGCCAAATTATCTTAAGTGTATAATTTAAGAGACCAAAATTAAACAAAAAAACTTAAAAAGGCCAAAGTGAAACCTCCTATTCTTAAATTAATTTTTGGTAATTTTGAGCTTTTTTTTTTTGAATTTATAGCGTAAAGTCACCTTTTAGACATATTTTTAACGACATGGGCATTCACCATTCGGTATGAGTGTATGACATATTAAAATATTGATTTTTATGTTATAATTTTTCATTCTTTTTATTTCAGAATTATGAAAATTTTAATATTAAAATGTTATCTTTTTGTAGTCTCATTAGACCTGTATATTTACTTGCCACGAGTCTGCATAATAGTTGAACAGGAGTGAGCTAGCTCCACCAAAATACGAATCATTTAAAAGAATATGAGTTTGATTTTTGAATGAAATAATTATTGGTCAAACTTTGAATAAACTTAAATTTACTTTTGACCCTTATAAAAATAAAATGCACCGATCGACTTTTAAGAAATAAAGAAAATTCCTTTAAGATCAAATATAATTGAAGAACACATATATAGCAATTAATATAAAATCCAAATACTTGAAGTTACTTCTATGTGAAGTTTTTTAGCTTTATATAAAAATAGAAAAAATAAAATCCAAATACTTGAAGTTACTTCTAGGTGAAGTTTCTTAGCTTTATATAAAAATAGAAAAATAATTATTTTAATTTATAAGCATAGAATCTTATTTGGTAATAAAGTATAGGAAAAATATTTTAACAATTACTTCTCAATTAAGTTAGTATCTTCAACATTTAAGATAAATTATAGCAATTAATATAAAATCCAAATATTGTTGTCAAAAAATAAATAAAATCCAAATGCAATTGTGAAAAGTAATATAAAATTCAAATTTTTGAAGTTACTTCTGAATTAAGTTTCTTAGCTTTATACACAAATAGAGGAAACGTAAATTAAGAATGTTTTATGACAAATAGGTAATGTATTTAATTTATTATATAGATTATTGACTATAAATTCAATCGCTGCATCCATTCTAGCAAACCAAATTGTAATTTGCAAACAAAACTCATTTGTGCAATTTAAGATGGAGAGATGTGTGGCTGTGTTGTCTGCAAATGACAAGGTAAATGTAAGAAACCAATTACATATACCTAATGATCTTTTCTTCTCTATTCTTTCAAAATTGCCTATTAAATCGTTGAAGCGTTTTGGATGCGTACATAAATCATGGTCCCTTTTGTTTGATAATCCGTTTTTTATGACTATGTACCGCAACCATTTCTTAACCAAGGATCATTCTTATTACGATGATACCTCTGTTCTCCTACATCAAACATTTAGTCCTTGGGGCTGTTATTTATATGATGACACATTTGAGTTGTATTCTGTATCTGGCGAGAGGTTCGAGAATAGAGTCAAATTAGATTGGCCAAGTGTCAAATTAGACCTCGTATATAAGAATAAAACAGAATATGATTCTGGTTTTAATATTTTAGGTTCTGGTAGTGTTCATGGAATTCTTTGTTTGTTTTGTGCTTACGAAACGAATGTTATATTATGGAATCCATGTACTAAGGAATTTAAGTTAATTCCTCCCAGCCCTTTTGATGATGATTGGGGTATTTTGATTAACCATCGTGGATTTGGTTATGACCATGTCCGAGATGACTATAAAGTGCTGTGCTATGGACGACTTATTCCCGACTATCATGTGGAATCAAGAGAAGATATACCTTCTAAACGCTACATATGGGAGATATATAGTTTACGAAGTAACTCTTGGAAAATACTTGATGCGAATGAGGATCATTGGCCATCTATATGTACAGAACAAGTGTACATGGATGGATTTTCTCATTGTACTTGTACATCTACAAGTGAAACATATAATGGCGACAGATATATGTTATCAATTGACTGGAGCAATGAGATTTTCCTTACAACACCCATACCCTCATACATAGATGATGATTTTCATCTTTTTCCAGTGTGGCCTTATTTGACGATATTAAATGGTTCTATTGCTTTGATCTTACATTATAAAAAGACAAATACATTTCACATTTCAATTTTAGGTGAACTCGGAATACAAGAATCATGGACTAAAGTTTTCATTGTGGGGCCTTTACCTTGCTTTGATACTTTTATAGGAGCAGGAAAGAAGGGTGTTATGTTGTTCAGAAAAAATGACTGTAGACTAGTTTTGTTCGATTTAAATACTCAAACGATTGAAGGGCTCGATATTATATCAAATAGATATAGTTGTAAGATAGTAATTCATAAGGAAAACTTTCTTCCATTTGAAGGAACAAATATTTAATTTAGCATTTTACCATGTACCAGAAGTGACTTGCTAGTTGCAAATTTGTTGTTTGTTTTGAATGTTAATATATTCTTCTTGTATCTGCAAAATGATATGATTTCTCTTTCTATTAGAATATTGTCTCGAATCTGCAGACACCCTTTTGGTAAGTTTTTTAAAAACTACACTACTTTAGTAATAAGCTTGAAAAAATACACTCTTTTGGTAAAAAAATCGCATTTGCAACATATACCTTGAAATCCAAAGAAATTTTACAAGCAACAGCATGTACCTGCAAGCCATATTTTATGTCACGCTCCTCACAAGCACTAAGCACACTTGCAAAAGCAAATTCATTGGGGCGAAAACAAATCCAACATACCCGAAAATAAAGCAAAACACTCTCTGATATAAGCCAAATTGAGCATACCCATAAACAAGAACAAAGTTTCTTCTTGCCGTATTTTATAACGGGCTTAAACAGGTTGGGGCTAAATGGGGCGGACCGCCCGCTTTGCCACCTCTACTTCTTCTAACCGAAATTTCTTAGTTTTTTTAAAAGAAAAATAAAATCCAAATACTTGAAGTTACTTCTAGGCGAAGATTCTTTGCTTAAGGAGTATAAAACTAGAAAAAAAATAATTATATTATTTTTTGGTAATAAAGTATAGAAAAAATATTTTAATAATAACTTGTCAATTAAGTTAGTATATAATCTTCAACATTTAAGATAAAATCCAAATGCAATTGTGAAAAGTAATATAAAATTGAAATTTTTAAAGTTACTTCTAAATTAAGTTTGTTAGCTTTATACAGAAATAGAGGAAACGTAAATTAAGAATGTTTTATGACATTAAAAAAAAGAGAAAAAAGTATATTAAATATAGAGATACAGTATATTTAAAGGTATATACTCTATAATAGAGATAAAGTACATAATTTTCTCTTGACCAAGTACATAATTTTCTCTATAAATATTCCAGCAACCAAATAATTTACAAAACTCATTTGTACAATTTAAGATGGAGAGATGTGTGGCTGAGTTCTCTGCAAATGAAAAGGTAATTAATGTAAGAAACCAATTGCATATACCTAATGATCTTTTCTTCTCTATTCTTTCAAAATTGCCTATTAAATCGTTGAAGCGTTTTGGATGCGTACGTAAATCATGGTCCCTCTTATTTGATAATCCGATTTTTATGACTATGTACCGCAAGCATTTCTTAACCAAGGATCATTCTTATTACGAAGATACCTCTGTTCTCCTACATCAAAAATTTTGTCCTTGGGAGGGTGATTATTGGGATGACACATTTGAGTTGTATTCTGTATCTGGTGAGAGGTTTAATAATAGAGTCAAATTAGATTGGCCAAATGTCAAATTAGAGCCCATACATCTCAATAAAACAGAATATGATTCTGGTTTTGATATTTTAGGTTATGGTAGTGTTCATGGAATTCTTTGTTTGTTTTGTGCTTCCAAAACGAATGTTATATTGTGGAATCCATCTACTAAGGAATTTAAGTTAATTCCTCCCAGCCCTTTTGATGTTGATTGGGGTATTTTTGTTAACCATCGCGGATTTGGTTATGACCATGTCCGAGATGACTATAAAGTGTTATGCTATGGACAACTTATTCCCGACTATGATGTGGAGTCAAGAGAAGATATACCTTCCAACCCCTACATATGGGAGATATATAGTTTACGAAGTAACTCTTGGAAAATACTCGATGTGAATGAGGATCATTGGCTATCTATATGTACAGAAGAAGTGTACATGGATGGATTTTCTCATTGTACCTGTACATCTACAAGTGAAACACGTAATGAAGCATATTTGATGTCATTTGACTGGAGCAATGAGGTTTTCATAACAACACCAACACCATCAGACATGAATGATGATATTTTGGATTATATTTCAGTGTGGAGTCACTTGGTGCTATTAAATGGTTCAATTGGTTTGATCTTGAATTACACAAAGACATCTACATTTCACATTTCAATCCTGGGTGAACTTGGTGTAAAGGAATCTTGGACTAAATTATTCATTGTAGGAGATTTACCTTGTCTTGAGTATCCTATCGGAGCAGGAAAGAAGGGTGATATGTTGTTTCGAAACAAAGACGGTGGATTAGTCTGGTTCGATTTAAATACCCAAATGATCGAGGACCTTGGTATTGAAACAATAAGATTTTCGTGTAAGATATTAATTCATAAAGAAAACCGTAGTCCCTTTGAAGGACAAAATATTTAATTGTTTTCTTCTTATTTTCACCCAAGAGGTACATGATTGTGGTTTTTAGGATTTTACCTTTTTTTTTGTACCCGAAGTGTCTTGTTAATTGCAAAAATCATAATTATTATGAATAATTATTTTGAAGGTTTACTTTTCTTCTATCTGATTTATTGATTGGCCTCTAGTTTTATGTAACATATCACTGTTTCTTGCTTATAAGGTCACTGTTCCTGCTCTTTATGTTAATTTAACCTTAGCATTAACCCATCATTGAAACCAAAGTTCAAATGAACACATTTCTTGTTTATCTAATATATGTTTGCTTGAAAACTAAGATGTGTTAATTTTACAATGCAAGTTAGCAGGATAAGGATGGAGATTCTCGGTTGGATGGTATAGAAACCGTCCTTGAGACCCCAAATTTGCAAGTATCTTTGCTGGTTTATTCATTGTACATAGATTAGTTGTTATGATGACAGTTTTTGATAGTTCAAGAAGAGGATCTGTTATGACATGTTGAAGTATTCTTGTTGAAATATTTTACTTGAGCTACACAAATTGACATAATATGTTAACTATTTGATCTAGTAAGTAGAGAATGGAGACTTAAGCTTCATAGCCGCGAAACAAACCTAAATTTAACTCAGATGATTTATATGAATTGTTTGATCTTAATATAATGTATGAGATATTTGGTTACGAAATCTTAGACAACTACTAATACTATTGCTCTCTCAATTGTGGATGCCACTACTTACTTCCTATGTAGTCCATACTCCTCTCCTGGCGACATTTTCCCGAGTTTTATACCAATTCCAAACGCAACAGTTCCAAGAACAAAACCAAATAATTGTATTCCTGCATTAGCATAGAACCATGCAGGGCCTAATGTCTCAATGTGTCTAAGGTAACGTGCGGTTATCACTTCTATTGGAAAAAGAATACCCCAAGATATTGCGTTTATTGCGCCATGAACCACTCTAAGCATTTTCATGTCACTCTGTTGAGATGCTGCCGAGGATGCTGAACCCAACAAAACATCAAAAGTGGAAATAGAAGATAGATCAATTGAGGTTGTTGGATGAATGGTTGGTGAGTAGCTTTGAACATAAAGTCCTCTATTCCAAACAAGGTGGATTTTGGTTTTATTCAATTTGAGTTTGGCGGAAATTTGAATAGGCGCACTGTTATGCCACCATACTAGCAACCAGTCCCAAAAACTTGGACATAAGAAATGCCATATCTGTACAACAAAAGAAACTCCCAAACCGTTTAACTCGCAAAAAAAACTTCGGCATAGGCAAAGAGCAGTACACAAAATAGATTAGAGAGCATACATGGCTTCAAAATTTCCAGTTGCACATATGACACACTTACTTAAGCTCTGAACAGCAAAACAGAAACAAAGGAGTACAGCCACAGCGTCATAGTCTCATCCAAAATAACAACAAAAAAAGACAAGCCTCTTGACTAATAGTACAAGTTAAGTTCAAATTTTGGTAAGAAGCAAGAAAAGGGATACGTGACCACGAGAGGAGAAACCAGACCGGACCCTATTACAATTTACATGTGCTACATGGATTATTGCATAGTCTCGTAAAAATGAAGGTTTTAAGTTTTTTCTTATAGGATGGATATTAATAAATGTGGAGTACAAAACATAAATAAATAGTCTCATCGAACAAAAAGCTTCAATCTTGTCCAGAGTCGCTTCACATCAACAAAAAAATAAATAAAAGAAATGTTAGTTAAAATGATGCATGATTATTTTTTTTATAATATTAATGTTATTTGCAATTAAAATTAAGGATACTTTTTTTTATTGGAGGGACATTTTTATGTTCGAACATCACCTTCAAATAGTCAGCACTGGCCTAGCAAAAAAAAAAAAAACACACAGGTAAACCAACTTTTGAGTCACAATGTATGAGTTCCTTAGAATGCTCCTTTTGGTAATAAATTTGTTTTTAGTTATGTTTCCTTTAAGCTTATTTTAATACATGAAGTGAAGTATATAGTACGTTGTTTACAAATCATTGTTAATTTGCCATTAATATAGCTCACAATATCTCAACTATACACAATTAACCGCACACACAAAATTACATTTTATAGAAATAGAAAATTGTTTACTTTGTTAATGGTTTAAAAGATTTACAACTCCTTATAAATACATCATTTTAATACATGAAGTAAAGTATATAGTACTTTGATTACAAATCATTGTTAATTTTCTATTAATAGCTCACAATATCTCATCTCAACCAAAAACAATTAACTGCACACACAAAATTACTTTTTATAGAATAGAAAACATCATCATTTAAAAAGTGAAACAAGAAGAAAAAGATTAACTAATAATCAACATGGAAATGAAATTAAGTATTACAACAATTGTTTTATCTTCATTGTTTGCAACGTTTGGAATGGCTCAATCTAATATCCTTGATATAAAATCATTTGGAGGAGCCCCTAATGCAGATATAACAACGGTAAGAATTAATTTTCGTAAAAAAATTAATGATTTCTATAAGGCCATTATGGTCGCTGCATATATGCAGCACCGTAGGGAATCCAAATCCGTTACACGTTTATATTTGATGATTATATAGTCAATAATATTATATGCATTTTGTAATTGAATTGATTTAATTTATATTTTGTGTCAATTAGGCCTTTACAAATGCTTGGAAAGCAGCATGTGAATCAACAACTTCAAGCAAAATTATGATTCCTAGTGGGTTATACAAGATGAATGCTGTTGCTGTAAAAGGTCCTTGCAAAGCTCCAATTGAAATTCAAGTTGATGGCACAATACAAGCACCAGAAAACCCTGATGAACTTAAAGATGCTTATGAATGGGTCAAAATTCAATATGTTGATTTCCTTACCTTATCTGGTAAAGGTGTTTTTGATGGTAATGGTGAAATTGCTTGGAAACAAAACGATTGCGGAAAAAACTCTAAGTGCAAAAGACGTTCTATGGTAAATAATATATTCATAGAATCAGACTCGATACTATAGAAGTAATAACTAATAACACTCGCACACTCTAGACACTGACCATTTCTACTAGACCGATTTTCAGTTTTAGTGTTGCATGTAATTAAATTATACTTGAAAAAAAATGAAGTATTAATTTGATCTTTTCAAATCTGAAATTATCGGTCAAAATATTTTTTGATAGAATCTATCTTTAAAAATTATCCTAAAAATAGACTAATTTGACTGATGTTTGATGTTTTGAAGAATCAACTTGATATGTTTTACTGTTTATGACCAAATTGTACTGTTTTAGTTTGTCAAATTTAGAAGTTTATTCTTTAATTGATATACCAATTACTTACCAAAAAAAACCAATTAAAAACACATGTGCTAATAAAATGAGTTTTAATGTGAACAGAACTTTGGTTTTAATTTCCTAAAGCATTCAATTGTCCGAGACATAACTTCAAAAGACAGCAAAAACTTTCATGTCAATGTTCTGGGTTGCACCAACTTCACATTTGACGGTTTCACCATCACTGCTCCAAGTACAAGCATAAACACCGATGGAATTCACATTGGAAGATCAACTGATGTAAAAGTTCTGAACACAAACATTGCTACCGGAGATGATTGTGTCTCATTGGGAGATGGCAGCAGACAAATAACTGTCCAAAATGTGAATTGCGGACCTGGCCATGGAATTAGTGTTGGAAGCTTAGGGAAGTATCCAAATGAAGAGGCCGTTGAACATGTTCTAGTCAAGAATTGCACCTTGACAAATACTGATAATGGTTTAAGAATCAAGACTTGGCCTAGTGCTCCAGGAACTTCTCCTATCACTTATATGAATTTTGAAGATATTATCATGGTTAATGTACTAAATCCGGTGATCATTGACCAAGAGTATTGTCCTTGGAATCAATGCTCAAAACAGGTATATTTCATAAAAAGCTACTCTTAATCTTATTATTGCTTGAAGATTAAATATAGCGAGGTTTCTTATAGATTTTTTATTTCGTCATTATGGTTTGCATGTTTTGCAATGGATTAGGTTCCATCAAAAATAAAGATTAGCAAAGTTACCTTCAAGAACATCACAGGCACTTCAAAGACCAAGGATGGAGTGGTTCTTATATGCAGCAGAAGTGTACCATGTGATGGTGTTGAGCTAAATAATGTTGATCTTAAATTCAATGGAGCACCAGTAGATGCTAAATGTGTTAATGCCAAGCCTATTCTTACAGGAATAGTTCCTAAATGCATAGCAACAGCAGCAGCAGCTTAGAGTAATTGGTGGACACAATGCTCTCCACTTCAAATTTCTCTCTTTCCTTGTACATAGATACAAGCCGTCCTTGTAAAGTGATGATGAGGGCTTATTTAAGTCCCTAGGGAGAAAACATACCCCTTATAGATTGTTACTATCATGTGTATATATATACAGAAAAAAACCCTATTATTAACTAGTCTAGTGGTTAGAAGTTCACTCATTACGATATACTATTACATTATTCTATTGAATAGGTTTGGCTGCAGAATTAGGCTGCAAGTTATCTTGCCAATCACACACAATAAGAATGGTAATCTCATTACAGTGGTAAATAATAGAGAACTTCGTTTTCAAAATTGTTATGAAGGTGCTATGAAGTTCCTGCCATTCAACCTTTAAATACAATATCCTTCCAAAATTAAATGATGGTATTCTCAATATCAACCCATCCTAAATAATATATCCTTCCAAAATTTAATTACTCCTAAACTACCAAAACCATTGAAGCTTGATATATAGAAAAAGAAACCAAATATCAATCTTAAGTATAAAATTTTACAGTGATATCCAAAATGTTCGAACATGCACCACAATTGTTTGTGGTTGAGTAGTTACAAGTCCAAACATTGCCCTCGCGAGGCAGGGGATGAAACGACCACTGTAACTCATTATATCAGGCCCCAGATTGAGGTTGATTCCTGTTGTATTTCTCGTATCTTCGAGAGATGCCTTCATCAGATAAGGTGTCCCATAACTGCAAAATAATTAGATACATTAATTTGAAAGAGGGAACAATTAAAAATACTGAAGTTGACGGTCATCTGCAATCTGCCTTTTTCACTTACTTGTAATTTTCCCTTTGAGCCTCCTATAGCCAACAAGAACGGGTTGTCCTCAGAGAAAGAGATAGAAAAGACAGCCCCCTAACAAACACACGGTAAAAAGAGAAGTAGTGAATGTCAATTTAACAAAAGACGTGAAGATTCATCGAATATTTTACATTTGACGTATATGGTCGGGGGCAAAGAAACTCACAGCTTCTGGAGTTTTAGATGCAACACAAGATGGTTGGTTGTTAGACAAATCCCATAATTTTACCTGTTACAAAATAATTGCAGAAAATTAAATGAATTCCAATCTGCAGCATACGGTATACAGGAAAACAACAAAATTGACTTCACTATTACCGTTTTATCCATAGATCCAGTAGCAAGAAGCTGCATGAGATCATGTCAACAGGGTAGGGTTAAACTAAAGTACATAATATATTAGTAATATCACAAAGTGTTGAAGATACATACATTAGGTGCTGACATATTATAGGATACGGAGGAAACAGTTTTATCATGTGCATGAAGTGTAAAAATAGCATTCTGCTCAGCTGAGGCATTGGACACGGCAGTCCGAACATCAAAACTCTTGACCGTTCCATCTTCAAGACTCACCTAACAGGACAATTAAATCACTATTAGTGAACTACCACCTATGCATCCAAGAAAACAAAACTGGAAATTCATCTGACAGAGTAAGAATTGGAAGATAATAACAATAAATAAATAATACAAACATAAGGGGAAGTTTGCATGTCTTTTATCATCAGAAAAAGAAAATCAATGCTAGTACGTTCAATTTATTATAAATTTTATAAGTAAAATTAGGACACAGGTCTCAGAAATAACTATAACGCACCACATAAGAGTGCTCGGTGTGTGGATCCCATGCCAAGCTCTCTACATCAGCGCTGACCGACCACATATAGCCAGAATGCGACGGAGTCCTTACATCCTTCTGCAAAGTTTAATAGCACTAAAGCCATTAGATAGCTGAAATTTTAAACAGAAAATAACTTTTTTGAAGTTCCAACAGATTCACATTAAAATGGAAATAAATGTTCCTTTTAGCTCATGCATATTGCAAATAAAGAATAAGGTACAATAGGTAATCGATACAAAATATATAAAAGCCAAGTAACAAAGAAACATTGGATCATTACCAAGGCAACAGTACGATCAAACGAACCACTAAGAAGGATATGTTGTGCATGATGATTCCAAGCAACTGCTTGAACCTGTGAGAATATGTTGGTTGAAAGACATCAAGAAAAGAATTGGCTCACATAATTTAATTAGTCAATGACGGAAAATTATAGAATAGTGCATTTTACAAGTTAATTAAAAAAGACATGTATGTCCCATCTTCTTCCTTATCAACAATATAGAACTTTGCTCAAAAAAGATGCAAAAAGGACTCGCAAATTTGCTCATCACATTTATAAACCCATAATTAATAGAGCATTTCAATTTGAAGCTGATGATTTATTATATCAATAAATTGACTTCGCATAAAATTATATGCATTCTAACTTAATTATTACCTTGTCAGAGTGATGATCCATTGTCATAGTACACTTTCCAGCAACGACATCCCAAATCTTCACTCGCTTGTCAGCACTAGCACTAGCAAGTGTATTACTGTAATTTTAAAGAATATTCGTCAAACTCAAGAGGTGTCAAGGAAGAGAGATAAAAAAATGTAAATAAAACCATTACGTTCCAGAAAGCATAGAGCAGAGAAAATAAAAGCAGAACCCAAATTTAACAAACCTGTATTTCTTGTTCCAAGCAAGACCAAGTACTGCGTCAGTGTGACTGTCCTCTTTGAACTTTGCCGATTTCTATCACCAAACAAATTACAGAATTAGCAAAGAGAGATTTGTATGATAACTTGAAATCAAAGTTTTGTCAAAACATGGTTAAAACATATTTGTTAGTAAATCCAGCTTGGAAGGCTTCGGTTGGGACATGCATGGTATCAGAAAATATAACCAAATTATACAAGAAAATTATGGAAGTTCACAATAAGCTTTGATCCTCATATGTATATGGCATCTATATTATATTTTCAGTTCCATCTAATACTATTCAAAATCCAAACATTAGTTATCAAATTCATAAATAACCAAAAGTCTAGGACCCTGACAATAGAGCATAATTACTTGGACTTAAGTGAATGACTAAATGACTAAATTCTATTCCATCCACAAAGTATTAGGTAGATTATCAAAACTTAAGAATCAAGATTAACTTTTTTGGTAAAAAAATGTTAAAACTAAAAGCATCAATTGAATGGTAATTGATATTGACAAGAATGTATAACAAACCTTTTTCCCATTTTTCCCCTTTTTCCTTTTCTCTTTGCCACCCAACACCACACATGGCTCTACCTCATCAATCTGAGAACAAAAGAAAATTACAATGTATTCTGCAAAAAAAAGCCTCTATTGAAGTATAAGATCTTTTGGATAGTGCATCAACATTTATACACTTACAACATCAAGGTCCCAAATTTCAATCGATGGTCCCATTGTACCAACCGCCAAGAAGTTCCCTGTTATCATAATGAAACTATTTTTAGATAATAAGATGATGCCAAGGCAAGCAGGAATCAGGCTAAATTTTTAGCATAAATTGCAATTACCCAAAACTTCAAAGATTTCTTTTAACAGTCTAAACACTAGAGTAGACAAGCTTAGACTAATCGCGATTATTAATATCCTTATTTTCTAATGAATCATAAGTTGCAACTTTTTTCTCTAGATGGAACATGAATTGTTATTTTTTTGGCATTCTAAAATGAAGGTAAAAATTATGAGAACATATCAATATGACAGTTTAAGGTTTGTCTTGAGATTTTAATATTTCTATAAGCCCCTACATTTACTTGCAAAGAAATTGAAGATAGAAAGACCGAATAGTACAAAATATTGTAAACAATCCATCAACATGTATCAAGCAAAGAACTCATTGGGTATGGACCTTTTTCTCCTCCTTTAAGGGGGCAATCAAGCCAAGCCGTACAGAGTGGAAATTCCGGAATAATAATATCATGGTGAATATACAAGTTCATATCGCGGGTATTGGCGTCCTCAAGTATCCAAATCTGCCAAAACATAAAAACGTATGATAAGTCTAATTTTCAAAGCCGGGTACAACAAAAACAACAATAGTATACCATCTTCAATTAGTGGTCACAAAGAACAACTAACTTACTTCAAGAAAATTGACATCGTCCTCATTACGCGCACAAACAACAACTGAATCAGTTGGATTAATAATCATGTCTTCGAGATCTTCAGAATCATACTCCTCCTTAATAACACATATATATCATAATCTCAGTAAATAGAATCGAAATAATCTAACAAACCATGCAAATATTAGAACTTATCTCACATTCTTATTTTGGATATATGGATCCAATTCATTACTGGGATAATAAAGATCACCCATCCCCGAACTGAATAACTCAAATCCTAATGTCATAAGAAAAACACATGCATAAATATAAGTAGCAGGTACATAAGCTTAAAAAAAGTAGACAAAGGCCTTGTTCGAATAAACAACTTAGGATCTGTTTGAATTGGTTTACTTGAGTTTTCTACTAGTACGAGCACTTGTAAGACTGTTTGGGAGGATTTATTGAAACAGCTTATAAAAGTCCATAAGTTTTTTTAGCATATTTTCATAAACCCTCGCAGATGGCTTATGAAAACAGTTTATAGCATATACAAAATATAGTGTGACTTTATTTTTTCTTTTGTTGTAAAACTAACTTATACATAATATGATAATAATTTATACTATAAGCACTTAATTAAGTTGTTTATCCAGACAGACCCTTAATTTGTAGCTTATAGCATAAGGGCTTATAAATAAGCTATTTTTATACTAAAAGATAATTGTTTTTCTATAACCTATAACCTCATGTCATAAGCTATCTCTTGATAGGTTATGAAGATAAGGTGAAAACAACTTAACAACATGTCATAAGTTGTTCTCTTAAGTTCTCCGAAAGAGTCTCACAGGTACTAAGCTAACAGATAATCTCAAATAAGTCAATTCAAACGAGCTCAAAATACATAATTAGGTATGTGAATGAGTAAAAAGACACCTTCTTCATCCTCTTCGTCATAATTATCCATATTGAGATCCTTCAATGCGAGGGCAATATCATCACTATTTTCATTCGACGGTTTACCAATTGCATTAGCAACGGTTAAAGCATGTGCAACTTCATCATTCTTTTTGTTAGCATCATCTTCTTCATTCTCATCTTCTTCTCCAACACTGCAATAATA
Source organism: Trifolium fragiferum (assembly GCA_954870985.1). Classification (NCBI taxonomy): domain Eukaryota; kingdom Viridiplantae; phylum Streptophyta; class Magnoliopsida; order Fabales; family Fabaceae; genus Trifolium; species Trifolium fragiferum. The sequence goes on along the minus strand of OX940791.1, from coordinate 774,055 downwards.
ATAATTTATACATAACTTACATAAATAAATAATATAAGAATTAATTAAGATTATGCTAATGTTAATGTTAAATGTAAAATTGAGTATTATTATATTATATATACCTAGTAAGAGTGTTGGAGATGATTTCTTCGATATCTTCTCTGGAAGGAGGTTCGGCGAAAACCGGTTCTGCTCTCGACACACCTTTCGGAATCCATGAAATTGAGGAAATCATGGCGGCGATTCTACTGCCAAAACAGAAACGGTGCATGAATACTTCATTTGATTATGAATTCACATAATAACTTCATTACAGTGGAAATAGAGAAACAAGACTTACATGGAGCACGGAACAGAAAACGTTCAATCGCTGGAGGGAATTGAGCTTTTCGTCGTCGCCGGTTTGAAAGAGACTGTGAGTGCGGCGGTGGCGAGTGATGAACCCGTTTTGATTACCGTTTAGTTAGTTATTTCGTTACTTCAATAAAAGGGTAAAAGGGTGAGGATTCATGGGCCTTGCTTTAATCCCGCAATATAAGCCCAAAACCTTGAAAGATGCTACATACACCCTCCATGTTTTCTATGTACAAAAATAAAACAATACGTCTTATTAAAAGGCTTAATTACAGCTTTCTATCTTCTATTTATTGGCAGCACATTTTTTTAGAGGAAAATGCTATTTAGTAATAAAATCTATGGAGAAGAATTGCAAGAATAAATCTCCACCCTTGTTTACATCAACTACCCTCATGATTTCCACTAAAAGAGGAGATTAAAATTACATCATCCTATAAAATAATGCCATGTGTTATTCTTGCATTTCTTCTCTAAAATAATTCTTACTAAATAGCAATGCTCTTTTTTAAATGTTATATTATATACAGTAATTATTTTGTTTTATTTCTTGCAAAAAAAAATTTATTGTAATTTAGTTTATGTAAAAAACTTATTTGTAATTTTTATTTAGCAAACAGTTATTTTCGTTATGAATTAGTATTAAGTTGTTGCTATAGTCTAATGTATCGAAATTACAAGCATATTTGTAATGTCCTTTTTTTCAGTATTGTTATTGACTAAATTAATAGACAAAAATATATTTAAAAACTAAATTTAAAACAGTTTTGATCATCAAAATGACTAATAAAAGAAGCACATATAAATGTTTTTATAATTTGTTTCATATCTATTTTAGAAATTGTAGTGACAACCGACAACACCTTGTACATAGGCCAAAATAATTGTTTACTCAATTTTTATTCGGCCCCCGCTCAACAAGTCTTCGGATTTGTCTATATTATTAAGACCATGTACAATGGTTTCAATACTTAACACCTATTTTTACGCTCCATATCATCTTCTTTCCCTTTCACATAATAATTCAACACTCTACCCCACCACTAAGACCATGTACAATGGTTTCAACACTCAACACCTATTTTTACGCTTCACGTCATCTTCTCTCTCTTCTACCTAATAATTCAACACTCATTCAACTTTTACCCTCTCCAATGGTTTTTCATTCAACATTCTATTCCATCACTAATAAGATTAAGATAGTAAAAAATGTGATTTTTTTTTCTGTGTCCAAATCAAATGAACCAAGTCTCTATTTATAGAGAAAAAAAAATTATGAATTTTTGTGAAAAACAAAAAAAAAAATTAAAAAATTAATTTACAATGAAATAATTTGAGTTCAAAGTAATAATTGGATAAAAATTCGAGAAGTCAATCAGAGCAAGACAAGTGTCCCACCGATTGTGTTTTAACTGTGTTGAAAGTTTTCAACTTCTCTCTCCTCCATGTCACTTTCAACACTCTCATTGGAGAACATTGCCTTGTTGAAATTCAATTCAACACCATATTCAACTCTCCATTGTACATGGTCTAATAAGAATTAAGATAATGAAAAATGTGAATTTTTTTTTTGTGTCCAAATCAAATGAACCAAGTCTCTATTTATAGAGAAAAAAAATTAAGAATTTTGGTGAAAAACAAAAAATTTAAAAAATTAATTTGCAATGAAATAATTTGAGTTCAAAGTAATAATTGGATAAAAATTCGAGAAGCCAATCAGAGCAAGACAAGTGTCCCTCCGATTGTGTTTCAACTGTGTTGAAAGTTTTCAACTTCTCCCTCCTCCATGTCACTTTCAACATTCTCATTGGAGATCATTGTCTTGTTGAAATTCAATTCAACACCATATTCAACTCCCCATTGTACATAGTCTAAGTTTATATGATAAAAAAACTTTTTTGATAATTTTTTTCCCGGGTCTGTTTGGTTGGGGGTTTTTGGAGGGGAGGGGAGGTGAGGGAATACTATTAGTGAATTGTGTTTGGTTCATTTTTTAAGGAGGGGAGGGGAGGGAATATAAGACCATTTTTGCTTCCCCTCAAATTGGGGGGATTTGGAGGGGAGGTGAGGTGAGAGAAGATGAATTGTTACAATTTTAATTATATTGACATAACTATCCTTACATTTATTTTAAAATACCAAAACTATCCTTACAATTTCACTTAATGATAATCAATTGCTAATCTTTTTTATTTTTTTGCTAACATAAAAAAAACCTAATACTACATGTAACGTCGTAATAATATATATACTAATCTTGTTCTTTTTTCTAATTTCTTTGTTTTCGTTATATGAGTTTTTTTTTTTACTTTTTTATTAGGTTGATTTTTATTTATTGATAATTACGCTGGTTTTTTGTTTTTATAATACATTGTTTTTTTTATAATACATTGATTTTATTTAGTTACATGCATTATGTTGTTTATATATAATATATATACAACATTTTACTCCTTACCAAAACAAAAAAAAAAATACAACATTTTTCCGTCATATATATTATTATAAAATTATTGTAAAATTATAAGGATAAAACTATAAATTAGTTATAAAATTCATTACCTCCCCTCCCCTCTTTTGAACCAAACATATATTTAATTACAATACCTCCCCTCCCCTTCCCTCCCTTCCCCTCCCCTTCATTAAAATCCCTCCCCTTCCCTCCCTTCCCCTCCCCTTCATAGTTTAATTTTACAAGCTCATAACTTATCAAATATTACTTAAACTCACGCATTCGTTTTTTTTTATGGGAACAAGATTGAAAAGAATGCTCGTATGTTGAGATACAGGGTTTTTCGTGAAAAGGTCCCATTCTTCAATTAACATATTTTTTATGTCATTTTAATATTTATAAGTTATTTCAACCACTAATTTTATCAAACACTATAAATTCAATCAACTAAATTGTTCACTATAAGCTCAAATCTCAATCAATACAAACTAACTTAACAACATGCTCTATTTGGCAATGCTTGATTTTGAGTTTAGAACTTTTAAGCTCGTATGACAAAAATAAGACTTGTTTAGTAACAAATTTTTTATACGAGTTTATAGTTTATTTTAAATAGTTTATATTTTATTTTGAATTAACTTACGGCTTACTTTTTTTTCTCAATTTTAACTCGTCATCTTATTTGAAATTATAAATGAATAGTAGTATTAATTAAACATCAATTTTTTTATGTTATTTTATATTTACAAGTTAGTTCAACTATATCAATTTTAACGAATACTAAAAATTTAATTAAGTAGCGTTTTTATTATAAGCTTATTTGCTATTTTTTTAAATGATAATATACTCTCACAAAAAGCTTTATAATTGGCTTCCATAATCCGTTTTATGTGATTGTAATTAATCTCACAAAAAGCTTTCTTAAGCTATACTCTTACATTGATCAAAGACTATTTTAGTCCTTTCTAAAAATTGAATTGCATCCACATTCCTCATTTCTGGTGTGCGAATCATAGACTTAGCCATATTAGTATGACATTTTTCACCCATTTTCACAAGCTTTTCACAACAATTTTTACTTACATCTTTTTTATTGGTTATACCATCAACAACTTCTTTTCCACAATTTGAGCCTATTTGTTCTACGCATGTAGTCAAAAATGTCATGTTTTCAGGTCTAGTAACAAGGTCACACTTCTGGTAAACTTCATCACCATTGGTAAGATAATTAATCCATTCTTCATTTTTATACTTAGGATCAGTTTCAAGAATAAATAATGTCATTTTAGTGTGACAATAATATCCCGTTTGAAAAAGCTTATAACAACATTCATTAGAAATAGTAGTTGTATTAGTAGTAAACATTTTGTTATACACTAGTTTTCCACAATCTTCTCCCATGTGATTTGCACATTGATGCAAATAATTAATCAAAGAATTTTTTGATGAAGCTATTGTTATTGTGCAAATGAAAACAACCAAAACAAGAAAAAAGTTAAGTTTTGCCATGAGAGTTTTGAAAATTAAGCTATATATTTATATGTTTATGGTTGCTTGTTTGATGTAATGTTCATCTAGATATTTGTTTAAATAGGGAGATAAATTGATATGTTAGTTTGTTTTTCTTAATAACGTGTAATCACATTAATCATATTTCTAACATAAAATAGGTTACTATATGCATTAAATTTTTTGGTGGTTTAAAAGTTGAACTTTGTATTAGTAAGAATATTTGGAGAAGTAGCTTCCAAAAACGTTTAGGCGATATTGGATTTTGAGCTTATAATTTTTAATTTAGACAAGAAAGTTCGTTTGGTGACATTTTATTCCCGCTTATAGCTTGTTTTACCACTTTATAGTTTATAGCGTATTTTTTAATTAATTTTATGTCATTTTATATATGTACTCCCTCCGGTTCTATATATAAGCAAATTTTGCATTTCTAGATTTATTGCAAAAGTAATTGCAATGAATCTAAAAAGGCAAAATTTGCTTATATATAGAACCGGAGGGAGTATAAGTTAGTTCAACAACTATCAATTATTTGCTATAAGTTGTTCATCCCTTATAAAACTAGTTTACTAATATCAACCATATATTTTGACAAACAAGTTTGACAAGACATATTTAATAAGTTCATACTGATAAGTGCTGAAAAGTAGTTATTTCATGTAATATATTTGCGCACTTATTAACTTAATGTGTAAGAAATCCTTTTGAAAAACCCCGAAATCGTGTATATATTTGTTTAAGTTATTTTTTTTAGTTTTTCTAAATCCCAACTCTTTTTGTAGGAAATTGGAGCTTAGGACAGGATTAGAACAAAGAACAAATAAATTGAAATCTCAGAGAGTCGCTCAAGCTCGCCCGGCGAGGACAAGTCAGTAGCAAATGGAGTTTTGGGCGAGGTCCGGCGACAGTCAGCGAGCAAGGCTCGCCCGGCCAGAGTCAGCGACTGAAAGGCGGTCAAGAGGCCAGTGGGACACGTGTCAGCAAACCCACAGCTGAGGAAAGGTAGCTCGCCCGGCGAGCTTAGCAGAAATTGACCACTATAAATAGCAATTCAGTTCAGAAAATTAAGTTTCTTCTTTTGTTCTTCTTCTGTAATACTGAGAAACAGTTCTAGGTTATAATTTTAGGAGTTCTTGAAGGTGGATAACACAAATTGGTTGAGGAATCATTCCATGATGTTTGTTCACTTCAATTCTCTTCATCTTTGTAAGCTTGCTATGGGTAACTAAACTCTTTATTGTTGGGATTAGTATTAGATTAATTTATGAGCATGTATTTGTCTTAATCTTGTTATATATGGTTTAGTGATTCAATCTACTTTGATATTGTTCTTGCTTTTTAATGTTTGATCAATTTGATTTGAAAGAATATAGGGATATATGTTTTGAATCAATGAACTAGAACAATATCTATTAAATCTAAACTCTAGGGATAGATTTGGGTTTAATAATCACTTAAAGTATTAGTTCTTAAAGTTGTTATATCGATTAATCACCCGAGGGATCGAGGGTTAATAGGTATAATAGTTTCTCGTCGTTATTTGGGAACGAAAACGTACGGCGAGTAATACTTGGTAAAGTTGATTGATAGCTAAACCTATGTGATTGATTGAGGAAATATATGTGAATGAATGATCGAAAGCTAATCCCAGCAATACTATTTCTCTGATATTTTCAACAAATCTTTTACCGCAATTTCGCAGTTATATGTTACAAGTATTTTACAACAAAACCATCAAACCCTTGTCACTTAAAATCATGGAAATTGTTGAACGACATTTGGTATCGCACTAGTCCATGTAGAAACGATAATTATAATACTTACTTTGATATTCAACACATACGATTAAAAATGACTTAGTTTAGTATTAATTGACTTCTTCTCACGGGATTATAAATAGCTTATAGTTTATTTTGATATATAATTAGCTTATAGTTTAAAGCTTATAACTTATTACCAATACTAATTTATAGTTTATTTTAATAATTAGCTTATAGTTTAAAGCTTATAACTTATTACCAATACTAATTTATAGTTTATTTTGATAATTAGCTTATAGTTTAAAAATTATAACTTATCATTTTTTTTCTCAATTGTCTTAAATTATAACTTATTATTTTTAGTGGCTTCTTGGGTGAAGACTTTATTAAATGTCATTTTATATTTGTAAGTTAATTCAACGACTAATTTTATCAAGCACGGCTAATTCATCTATATTATTCCTTATAAATTAATTTGCTAAAACTAACTTACTAGTTATCCGCAATTTTTTGAAAAACTAACCTATGTAATACATGTAAAGTGTAGATATGAAACAATATAGTGTGACACTAGTGTTAGATACTTAATACTTAAGTCTCTTAACTATTTGGTCACGAGTTTAACATCTAGTCGGTACGTATGAAAAAGTATTTGTTGAAATATGTCAATCTATTAAATAGATCTCAGTTACCTCGAGTGAGTTATTTTATGCGATTGCGCAAAGAGGACACCTTTAACTTACCAAAAAAAAAGTATTTACTTTTGGCGCCCTACCATTTTCCCGGCACGCTCTACGAATTCATCAAAATATCTTGTCCGCTACTTAAATAATAGGAAAATGAAATGGAAAAGACGTAGAACGCATAAGTATCCGATATGACGGTAAAAGTAATTAAAAAAAAATGGGTTCCCTGCATCTCTCTTAATCGGGCCTCTAAGAAGCCCAACTTCCGAATCCAAAATCGAAACCTTCTAAGTGTGTGTTTGGTTTGGCGGTGACTAAAATTGATTTTGGTAGAATTGAGTTTGACAGAATTGATTTTGATTAAAAGTAAGTTGAACTAAATTGATTTATGTTTGGATATATTTATGTAAAAGTGATTCTCATCAACTCATGTTGTTTGGATAGTTTGAACAAAAATTGCTTTTGATGTGCAATTACCAAAATAGATTTTAATTTATTTAAAACTATATACTTCATTTATATTACTAAAATAGCTTTGTTTTTTTTTTTTTTTGACAAAACTAAAATAGGTTTTAATTGTAACAAAATAGACATTAATTGTATTTAAAACTATCTATTTTATAAGAAAAAAAAAAATTGTATAAAGATTAAGAACATGTTTTGTAAAAACAAAATAAATATCAACCTGATTATTTTAAGTTAAGTATGCATGCAACAATAAAAAACCCAATCTTTTTGTCAAAAAACAAATACCCAACTTAAATGGGCTGGAGGCAGTCCAATAGGTTGTCTTCTTCAACCTAAGCACCAGCAGCCGCAAGCAAAAGCAGTATGCACCGTCGTCATCCCATATCAAGAAATTGAAAATAAGTCCTGGGAATAAGGGTAATATATGAAGATTAAGAAAATTGTACATGCCCCACATCATTTAGATTTCAAAATCGATTTTACTGAACGTGAAAGCTTTGATTTGTAGCTTCGGCTAGAATCGATTCTGAGATGCAAAATCGCTTTTTTGCGTTCAAGAGGATGAAACGCACGTTCTTGGCTTCTCAACGTCAAACCAAACATAGCCTAAAACCTCTTGTTCGTCCCGCGCGGTGTCTTTCCTCACCAGTCCCCACTCCGGCACCGTCACCGTCACCGTGAATCCTCTCTCTCTCTCTCTCTCTACAGCAAGCTCATTTGTTACACGGTACACTATTCTCAACTAAATGATTCCCTGATACTATCGTTAGTTTGATTCGTTAAGTATATCTATATGTTAAATCAAATTTAGTTTTCTTGTTAGTGTATGTTTCGTTCTACTTTTTGAATAGTCAAAATGGATTATAGAGGTGTAAAATTGATTTTGATATGTTAGGTTTCTTGCCAGAATAATTGATTTTACCTCCGGAATTGATTCTGTCTTAAAGCTAGAAATTGGATTTTTTTTTATTCTATAATTGATTTTTACACTCAAATTTATCATTCATCTGAATCAATTCACTTTTACATGAATGTATCTGAACTTAAATCACATTACATTCAAGTTCAACTCACTTTTAGCTGCAATCTATTTCACAGAATTAATTAACTCAAAATCATTTTTTGCAACTGCAGAACCAATTAACCTGCTTTCACTAACTTTATTGATAATAATGGTTCTATAATGTAACATGCAATATTATTTTTTCTCATGTAGTTAATTTCTTTTCTGTTTTAGAGATTGTGTCAGGAAATAGCTTTGAAATTTTGATGTTCAAGACGCATGGTGTTATCATCACTTTGAACTGTCTGTGTGATGGAATGTGACGTGGGAGGCATATTTGATTCGTGTATTGTGCATAGTTACAAAAAAAGAAGGGTTTCTGAGTGCTGCATTACTTCGTCGAACGAGATAATGACCAAAATTGAAGCTTCATTACCTAGCCTACACTCCCCTGGTTACTATACCGAACCTTCTTTGAAGGAATTAGCAGCCCGTGAAGCCCTTTACCCCGGTTATTGCAGCGGTGTTCCTGATTTTACTGTTGGAAGATTTGGTTATGGATATGTTAAGTATCTTAATAAAACTGATGTAAGAGGATTATGTTTAGATGACATCGTAAAGTTCCATAGGCATGATGTTATAGTTTATGAGGATGAGAATGATAAGCCTGCAGTTGGTCAGGGCCTTAACAAAGCAGCTGAAGTGGTTTTGGTACTAGATAGTGGAAAATTGAAGTCTAAGGAGTGTCGGGATGATGTTCTAGTGAAAAAATTAAAACAAAGTACTGAGAGACAAGGAGCGCGGTTTATTTCCTTTGATCCGGTAACTTGTGAGTGGAAATTCTTAGTTGAACACTTCAGTAGATTTGGGTTTGATGACGACGATGAAGAGGACGCTGTTATGGATGATGCTGAGGCACATGATGTTGAGAAAGAATCGCCGACAAATATTGATGAAATTGAGCTTTCTCATTCTCTTCCTGCCCATCTTAGGCTCGATCCAGTTAAAATGAGAGAAATGAGATCTTTGATGTTTCCCGATGAAGAAGAGATGGAGGACTTGGGTCGCAAATCATCTTTTGGTAAGGAGCATTTGAGGCCTTTGAAAAGTTCTGCTCAGTTCACGACCAATAGATCTACTCCACCAGTTGTTCGAAATACTCCATTTCCATTACTTGAGTATAAACATGGGAATCTTGATTCAAATTCTCCTGGATCCATATTGATGGTTCAGCAACATAAGAGCACGCCTCTGAGGACAGTAAAAGCGCAGGGTTTTGAGCTGGACCTCAAGCATGAAACTCCAGTATCTGGAAACTATGCTCACAATATAGTTGATGCTGGTCTGTTTATGGGTAAGTCATTTCGAGTTGGGTGGGGACCAAATGGCATTCTTGTACACTCTGGTTCATTTGTAGGAAGCGGTGGTGATCACAATCTATTGTCATCTGTTGTCAAGTTGGAGAAAGTTGCTTTTGACAATTTGGTCAGGGATGAAAATAAAAAAGTAAGTGAAGAACTTGTTGACCATGCTTTGGTTTCTCCATTAAATTTTCACAAAGGGATAGACCATGTGACGAATGAGGTTGACTTTGGTCCCTACAGGTTAACACTTCAAAAGCTCGAAGCTAATCGTACAAACCTTTCAGAGATTTCTCATCAATATTGTGATATTATTGAAAGGCAATTGAGTGTTCCTGGCTTACCTTCCTCAAACCGATTAGGTTTGACACACCAAGTAATGACCTGGGAGTTAATTAGAGTTCTTTTTTCCGAGAGAGAACAGAAGTGTCAAATAGAATCTTTGGGTGCTGACAATGAGGAAGATATGATGCAGGATATAAAGGAAGTTGATCAAGATGTTGACCAAGAAGCGCTCCCTCTCATGAGGAGAGCAGAGTTCAGTTATTGGTTGCGAGAGAGTGTCTCTTATCATGTCCAAAACCAAATAAGCTCTCTAGATGATGACTCTCACTATTTGCAACATGTTTTTACACTCCTGACTGGGCGTCAATTGGATGAAGCAGTGCAGTTGGCTGTGTCCAAAGGAGACGTGAGGTTGGCTTGTTTGTTAAGTCAGGCTGGTGGTTCTACTCTGAATCGCTCTGATGTTGCAAAGCAACTTGATATTTGGAGGAATAAAGGGCTTGATTTTAATTTCATTGAAGAAGACAGATTGAGACTCTATGAACTTCTCGCGGGAAATATTCATGATGCATTGCATGATATCCAAATTGACTGGAGGAGGTTCTTAGGTTTATTAATGTGGTACAAATTACCTCCTGACACTTCGTTACCAGCTGCTTTTGAGACTTATAAACATTTTCTTGATGAGGGAACAGCTCCATATCCCGTCCCACTTTTTATTGATGAAGGAACATCAGAGGAGGTTGCCAGTTGGAAAGCAGATAAACATTTTGACATTTCATTTTATCTCATGCTTCTTCATGCTAGTGAAGAGACAGAATTCAGCTTTCTGAGGGCTATGTTTAGTGCCTTCTCATCATCTCCTGATCCACTTGACTATCATATGATCTGGCACCAACGTGAAGTTTTGGAAGCAGTGGGTGTTATAAATTCTAATGATCTTCATATTCTAGACATGGGATTTGTATCTCAGCTGTTGTGTTTAGGGAAAGTCCACTGGGCCATATATGTGGCCCTTCACCTTCCTCACCGGGATGATTATCCATATCTTCATGTAAATCTGATTCGTGAAATATTGTTCCAATACTGTGAAACTTGGAGTTCAGATGAATCTCAGTATCGTTTCATTGAGGATTTAGGCATTCCCAAAGAATGGATGCACGAGGCTTTGGTATGCAACATGCTTATTTATGGCTTCTTATTTATTTATTTATTTTTATAATTATTAAAGAATAAAATGACATGCATAATTTGTTGCTTTACCCTTTTAACTGCCTTTCTCACTCAGTATTTGGGTAACATATAATGAGGGCGCCCATAAGGGGAAGGGGAATAACTAAACCTTGTGTAGGACTTTAGATAGGAGGAGATTATAACATATAAGGAGAATCATTTCCCCTCAAATACACAAATTTTGTTTTCCTAATATAAGCATGGAATACGGGGAAACTCAAAAGGTAATGGAATTCTGTTCCAAAGAAGGGGGATGGAACTATGTTCCATTCCTTCCCTTTCTTTTGAGTGCTTGCCCTTGTGTTTCACTCCATTACTTTACACAGTGTTGAGTGCATGCCCTTGTATACTTCTTTGTTTATTTGGTTCACAAGGGAGTGAGAGGGATTTTATTGGAGGGGAAGGAATAATTTACTTTCTTTGTTTATTTTTATTCATTTAAAATAAACTCATCTTTCTCTTAAAAATTCCTCTAATATTGACCGATGAATGATATCCCTCTCCTCCCCTCAAACTTTACTCTCTGTAAATGAAAAAACATCTGAACATATCTTATTTTGTTGTGATGCTATTGTTATTTATATAAATGATGTCTGTTACCTGGCTTGACTGGATTTTTAGAACCTATGAGATTTATATTTATTGAAGGAAAATACAAAGCTTATGATTCATAGGGGTGCTGAATGATCAATTTCTGACTAAAATTGCATTAATTTGTTGTCGTCATGGTATTCTTCACTGATTAATGGGGTGGACAAATGCTTGAAGCTTCTGAAAATTCTGATTTCTTTCATTGAGAAACTTTTGATTATTTGAATGATTTTCTTGTTGTGGTGCAGGCAATATATTATAATTATAATGGGGATCTCGCAGAAGCCCTTGAGCAATTTCTTCAGTGTGCAAATTGGCAGAAAGCTCATACCATTTTTATAACTTCAGTTGCTCATAAGTTATTCTTGCAAGGTAGGTTTTATTCCGTTACACTTTGGTAATTCCTGAGGTGCTATTGTTTTAATTTTTTTGACCATTGTTTTTCACAATTTGTGTGAATCATATACGAACTAGATTTGCCAAGAGTATTTGAACTTTCACAAACACACATGAGATAGTTGTTGCATTGATGATTCTTTATTAATTAGTTGAAAAGAGTACTCCAACTCGGGATGTATGATTTTCCATACTAATCAACTAAATGCTACTCTTTCCGGTCTTAAATATTAACAAAAGTCAAAGTGTATTTGGTCTATATTTGGACTAAATAAATACACTTTGACGTTTGGTTATATTTAAGACCGGAGGAGTACTTCATAAAGGAGCTTCAGCAGCTAATGCTTGGGCTGTATAAGCACAAGTATTTGAAATCAAGTAAAGTCAGAGGATGTTTCCTTCTTTTCTAAACATTCAAGCAGTAATATTGGTTCTACTTGAAGATATATGATTCTTTATCTATAGAGTGGAAGGCAATTCCAATGTTCTATTCTGTCATAACCTATACTGTAGAGTATGTAATACTTTATGAAATACCCAATTGCATCTTGCTCTGCTCTTCATTTCTACGGTGATCATATTTGATTATTTGGTCTAGTTTCTGGTACCAATTGACTCTGGACCCTAAAAATGCTTGGGTATTTATCCTATTACCTAACCCAAAAGTTACAAGGTTGAGGCTTTGGAAAAACAAAAGTAAAAAGGATAATCCTTGGAATGTTCCATAATATTCATAATTGAATTTGAAAGTATGTTGTTGTATATTGTTTTGCACATATCTGACCCTTCTATGGTGCTTACAAACAATTTTCCAGATATTTCATTATCCAGACAATATCCTGACTGGACTTTATTTTTCTTGAAATGAAATTATCTTACGTACTCTGCAGAAAAGAGCCAAAAGATAATCTCTGTGAAAACTACTTGTAAAATCTCTCCCCCCTCCTTTAGCCCTGCATCGCCAGAACTCGCATTTTTTTTTTTGTATTTCATTTTCTTTTCATTGCATGGAAAATAATTGCTACAATTTTTCTTAATTCCAGATAAGTCCAATAGTGCATCATAGTTAACTTTTATAATATATACTGTGCAGCCAAACACACTGAGATATGGAGGATTGCAACTTTAATGGAGGACTTTAAATCTGAAATTGAAAACTGGGACTTGGGAGCTGGAATTTATATTTCATTTTATTTGATGAGAAACAAACTTCAGGGAGATACCAATGCCATGACTGAATTGGTACGAGAAATACTTGCTTCTTTCTGTCTTATATGGTTTCATTGGTTTGTAGTTAATTGTGAACTGTAAATAAAATTTGAACAAGTTTGAACCTGAACCCAAAACATGAAAGCACAACAATATGAATTTATCATTCCATATGATGATATTTAATGGAACAACTGCACAAGTATTGGTGCAGGAGACAGTAATGCCAGTCATTTAAATTTTTCCTAATTGTGGCAAACTCTACATGAGATAACCATTACTAAGCTTAAGAAGATATGTTTTATGAGATTAGATTACTGTTGTAAATTGTTTGTGTTATGGTTCACCATTCACAAAACAAAATTTTGTTATAGGAAAGCTCGACAACCATAACATTTTCTAGTTATAATTATATTTCTTGATCAGGACAGTAGGTAGTAGGTACTCACTATGTAAATTATAATGATATTACTTTTTTTTTTTGTTTAATTGATTGACGTCACAAAATTTCATGTTTCAGGATTCTCTTCAAAGTAAAAATGCTGCATGTCAGGAATTTGTCAGTCAGTTAAATGAGTCTTTGGCTGTTTGGGGTTGCAGATTACCTGTTGATGCAAGGTATATATTGTCCTTTGTCATGATTGTGAAAATCATTTACCATAATTGCGAGTACTTAATGGTGGACCTTTTTTAAAGAAGTTGTACAGTGAGTATTCTGATTTTGTAGGTTGGTTGAGATACTTGTCTAAGACCATTTTCTCTTCCATGACACTTTTTAAGATAAGAAAACAAAATGTGATAATGCATAAGTGTACAGTTCTACTTGTAAATTTTGTTGAAGCTTCACATTTTTGTAACAGCTTCAAAATTTCATTTCATTTAGTTGAACATGTTCAGCACCTGTATGTTTTGCACGTGGATATTCATTTGTTAATCCCTTGCGATAATGTTTTAATTGCTCTATTCACATTTACAACTTATTTTGCAGAGTGGCATATTCAAAAATGGCAAGCGAAATATGTGATTTGCTGTTATCTGCTGTCGGTGAGGGTGCCACACGTGATGAGCAGTTTAGTTGCTTCGACACTGCTTTCAGTGCTCCCATTCCTGAAGACTTACGCTCCGGTCACTTGCAGGATGCAGTGTATCTGTTTACCAGCTTTTTGTCAGAGATTCCAGCTTAACTCTACAATCTTCCATTTACTGTTAGATTTTAAAGTAAGATCAGAATTGAACTTCTACGTGCGTTTGCAAGGCAGGATCTTGAGCTGTGTTTGATCAATGAAATTTGTGTTCTTTTTATATTGGTCTTGTATGTTAAGTATGATATGCAGCCATATGTAATTGTACAATTGATTTTGTATGTTTACCAACTGAAACATTTTGTCGTGGAACATTATTTGCCAATGCCGGTGGCTTGTCATCACTTATAGTGCAAATGTCATAATTCTTGTTAAGAAAGGAAATGCAAAATTCATGTCTGCAAAAGAATAGTATGCATGTACAACAGATAGTTGGATTGATAATTTAATATCTAATGGCTGAAATTCCGCGTCCTTATCAATTCGACATCTTGGTCTAGACAAATCGAAACCATATGCAGTTTTTTACATTAGACATTATATATAGGCCAAATTCAATGATAAATATACTGAAAGTCAATATATTGACACTTACTCCAATCCAGGGTTCCCAATTTCTGTGTAAAATTGCATCTGAAATTTCTGCAGTATTATTCTGAAAATAAAGTTTTCCAATATAATGCAAACTACCATTCTGCTTTTTGGGGTAGAATATATGATGTTTATGCATTCTTAGATTTTGATTTTGATGGTTTACTTATATAACCCTATATTTATATTACTTGTTTGTTGGGCATACATACCTTAATTGAATTGTATGATCAAGTCAGTGCACATTTTTAAAATAAATACAAATTTCAAGATCTTGTTAACTAAAATACGAATGTGAAATAACTTGAAGGAAGATGAAATGCAAAATTGATTATTTAAATTTTAAATCGATACAGAAACAAGGGTGATTCAAACCCCAAATGCAACAAGAATACAATAAAGATAGATTTTGAGGCAGCTTAAGGGACTTTAACATCTTCTCTTTTTATATTTCATCATCCCAAAGGTCATTGAGTCCTGGCTTGGTTGGTCCAGGGATCAAACGGTTCTGTTTAATTTGATCAATTTTTTCATGATCTTCTTTTGTCAATGTCCAATCAAAGATAGCCAAATTTTGACCCATTCTCTCCTTATCATAGCTCTTGGGAACAAAAGTGACTCCTTGTTCATATAACCATCTCAATGAAATTTGTGCAACAGACTTTCCATGAGCATCTGCAATCTCTTTAAGCATATCATTCTCCATAACTTCATTTGGTCCTCTGCTTGCACCTTTTCTCAATGGTGAAAATGCAGTTAAGACTATTCCATTTTCATTGCAAAATTCTCTAAGCTTCTTTTGTTGCCAAGCAAGGTTCATCTCAACCTATACATATAAAAGTTCATTAAATTAGTACATATTAACAATCAAGGTTTTAAAACAAAATCCGCGACTGTTTCATTGAAGTTTTTGATGTCTATATAATTGCATTCATATTTGACTGCAATTTTAAGAAGTTAATCTAGACTTTGATTTAGTTGATGACTTACTTGATTGACTGCAGGAATCACAGTGGCAACTGAGAGAAGATTTTGAAGTTTCTTGACAGAGAAGTTACTGACACCAATAGCTTTAGTGAGTCCAAGTTTCAAACCTTCTTCCATGGATTGCCAAACACCCTTCACATCAAATGGCAAGAGGTCCGCGACATCAATTGGAAATGAAAACTTTCCAGGCTGAGAACTAAGTGGCCAATGGATCAAATACAAGTCCAAGTACTCCAATTGAAGAGTCCTGCATTAAATTAACAAATCCAACGTCGTCTCAATATAAGTCTATGTTTGGATTCACTTTTCGACAGATAACAAAACTAATTTTAGTTACATAAATTACTTTTGATATATTCGAATGTTATCCGGTAAAAAAAGTCTTTTCTCCCACCATACTTGTACACTTTAAATTTATTTTTAAGCGCATGTATCTGAAAATAAATTATTTCACGTTCATCATCGTACTTTTAACCAAATTAATAT
The DNA here is from genome assembly GCA_954870985.1 of Trifolium fragiferum. Taxonomy (NCBI): domain Eukaryota; kingdom Viridiplantae; phylum Streptophyta; class Magnoliopsida; order Fabales; family Fabaceae; genus Trifolium; species Trifolium fragiferum. The sequence continues at coordinate 757,617 of OX940791.1, read as the reverse complement.
TACAAAATCAATTATTTAAAATTAATTTTCACATCCGTAGAACCGAACATTCTCGAAGTGTACTCTAAATGAAAGTAATACTGAATATGAATTAAAATTCACTTACTTGAGAGATTTTTGAAGAGCAGGAACAACAAGATGAGGATGATTTTCAGTGACCCAAAGTTTAGAAGTAACAAAAAGGTCTTCTCTAGTGACAAGACCAAGTTCAATTGCTTCTTTCAAACCTTCACCAAGAGCTTGTTCTGAGCCATAAGCAGCAGCAGTATCAAAGTGTCTATAACCTTGTTTGATGGCTTCAATGATTGCATCTTTTGTGTCTTTCTTACATGTAAAGTCAGGAGCTGATCCCATTCCAACCACAGGCATTTTCACTTGACTAGAAGTGTTACTAAGAACCTTTGTTGGAATTTCAACACTACCCATGTTGTTCTTTTTGTTTTTGTTGGGTTGAAAATGTTAAGTTAAGAAATATGTTACACACTTTGAGCTATGTTTGAATGATGGACTTAACTTTGCTTGTAACCTTTATATATATAGACAAAAATTGTTTCATTCTTTATTATAATTATTTTTTGAGATTTGCATTATTGGTAGGTACTATTTGGTTATATTTCCGCAATCCAATTTTGAAAGTTGTATGTATCTTAGTGGTTAGGTGGGTTATGCTCATTTCTACCACCATTTTATCTACTTATTATTTTATTGGATAAAACATATACTATATACTTGATGGTGGCTAAGTTTAATGATGTCTATATATCTTTTGACTATTTTGTTTTGTTTGAAAACTACAGAATAATTTGCATGTGTGATGCTCTACCACCTTTTTTGTCTCTATCTCTATCTTTTTTATTATTATTGGGGAATAGAACCAACTCTCTAAATTATATGTAAATTTTGCGAAAAAAAATATTCAAAATATATATAAAGCATTTTACAATGTCAATAAAACATTAAAATATTCTTTCATATCACTCATTACTATTTATTATTCTCTTCTTCTAATTCTATTAATTTATCATTCATAATATCTTATTTTCGTACAAAATTAGTTTCATTTTATAATTTGCATGAAATTATGAAAGTGGCTTTAAATTTTGGATACAAGTACTAGTAAATTAGTAAGTATTATGAAAGTGGATTATTCTTTTTTTACTAAAAAAAGTGGAGTATTATACTATTAGACTATTAGTAATTAGTAACATTTTTCTTTCATATCAATGCACAGATTTTTATTTAATGTGTACAAATAAAATAAGTTTATGTCATATACAAATATACTTTTTATTATAAAATCAACAAGTCTCATTATATTTTATTTGATTCAATGATAAGATTTATTAATTAAACAGTAACTTATTCATCACTACTTATCGATAATTGATAGATTTATGAGTTTTCTTTTGTTTTTGATCTGGCTGTCATGTTTGTAGGGTAGGGGACATAGCAAGTGGCAAGTTGATGGGCATTGAGCACGAACGTTCATTTTTTATTTTTAGTATAGTACAAGAAGAGGCGGCATGCACTCGTAGAATATGTTGCTTAATATATATTCTTTTCGTTTTAAATTTTTGGTTTTTTTAAAATTTTGTATCTATACTAATAAATAAAGGGCAAAACTCCATTTTGGTGTAGCCTTTTTTTGGAATTCCAATAATACCCTTAACTTTCAAAAACCAACATGTTTCTAAAAAAACTTCCAAAACCAACTTTTTTTTTTTTAAATCATTTATATATGTAACTATGATAAGTTACCTATGGTTTGGACCATTAATGCATGTAAAATACAATTTTTATTTTGAGAGAAACTAAAAATACACAAATTAGTTTAAATAAAAACCAAATTTATAATAAATCACTATGTATAATTTATACGTTAGCAAAATATAAAACGAAGATCACACAAACGGGCGCGGAACGCGTCCGTTTGGCCACTAGTATAGATTAAAAAGTAATTAATTTTGATAAGTTAACTCATTTTTATTCATACTTTATTAAAAAAAAATATTTAATATATATTTTTATTTTTGTAAGGGTATAAATGGTATAACATCATTAATTATATACATTAATTTCTTAAAATAATCAAAATTTTGGAACAAAAATTAAAAGGATCAAAGTTATGGAACGGAAGAAGTTATATATGTGAGCAAAATTGTTAAGAATGCAAAAGTAGTAATATTTTTTTGAAACTTATGCATTGTTTCTTTTTAAACTTTAAATTTATTTCGCATGGTTATCGAAGAAAAAAAAAGTTGTCCGCAAGACCGTGACCATAAACGTGCAAACATGATCGGTAGAATAAAAGTCTCATCTCAATATACATTACTATCAACACAATACAATATACTATTGTTTTTATTCCTCCAATAATCTAAGAGATAGAGATATGGACAAAAATATTAGTAGGGTATCCTACATGAAAATTATTCTGTAGTTTTCAAACAAAACTAAATGAGTCAAAGATGGAGTATATTAATTAGTAATATAAAACATCATGGACCCTGCCGCCACTCACCAACTCCATAGTGCTAAGTTTTTTTGTTACATAAAATTGTAGTAGCTAGAAATCACCATAACCCACACCTAACCACTAAAATACATAAAACTTTCAAACTTGGATGGCGCAAACATAACCAAGTAAAATAGTACCAATAACGCAACTATCAATTTTTATTTTTTTAATAATAATAAAGAATGAAACAATTTTTTATCTATAAAATGGTTACAAGTAAAGTTAAGTCCATCATTCAAACATAAGTGTGTAACATATTTCTTAACTTAAAACATTTTCAATCCAGCAAAAACAAAATCAACAACATGGGTAGTGTTGAAATTCCAACAAAGGTTCTTAGTAACACTTCTAGTCAAGTGAAGATGCCTGTGGTTGGAATGGGATCAGCTCCTGACTTTACATGTAAGAAAGACACAAAAGATGCAATCATTGAAGCCATCAAACAAGGTTATAGACATTTTGATACTGCTGCTGCTTATGGCTCAGAACAAGCTCTTGGTGAAGGTTTGAAAGAAGCAATTGAACTTGGTCTTGTCACTAGAGAAGACCTTTTTGTTACTTCTAAACTTTGGGTCACTGAAAATCATCCTCATCTTGTTGTTCCCGCTCTTCAAAAATCTCTCGAGTAAGCCAATTCTTATTCGTGTTCAATATTAATTTCATTTAGAGTACACTTAGAGAATGTTCGGTTCTACGGTTGTGAAAATTAATTTTAAATGAATTGATATTGCAATATTGATTTGGTTAAAAGTATAACGAACGTGAAATAAATTTAAAATGTATGGCGGGAGAAAAGACTTTTTTTTACTGGATAACATTCGAATATATCAAAAGTAATTTATGTAACTAGTATTAGTTTTATTAACTGTCGAAAAGTGAATCCAAACATAGACTTATATTGAGACGACGTTGGATTTGTTAATTTTATGCAGGACTCTTCAATTGGAGTATTTGGACTTGTATTTGATTCATTGGCCACTTAGTTCTCAGCCTGGAAAGTTTTCATTTCCAATTGATGTCGCGGATCTCTTGCCATTTGATGTGAAGGGTGTTTGGCAATCCATGGAAGAAGGCTTGAAACTTGGACTCACTAAAGCTATTGGTGTCAGTAACTTCTCTGTCAAGAAACTTCAAAATCTTCTCTCAGTTGCCACTGTGATTCCTGCAGTCAATCAAGTAAGTCATCAACTAAATCTAAGTCTAGATTAACTTCTTAAAATTGCGGTCAAATATGAACGCAATTATGTAGACATCAAAAACCTCAACGAAACAGACGCGGACTTTTTTTAAAAACCTTGATTGTTAATAGGTACTAATTTAATGAACTTTTATATGTATAGGTTGAGATGAACCTTGCTTGGCAACAAAAGAAGCTTAGAGAATTTTGCAATGCAAATGGAATAGTGTTAACTGCATTTTCACCATTGAGGAAAGGTGCAAGCAGAGGACCAAATGAAGTTATGGAAAATGATATGCTCAAAGAGATTGCAGATGCTCATGGAAAGTCTGTTGCACAAATTTCATTGAGATGGTTATATGAACAAGGAATCACTTTTGTTCCCAAGAGTTATGATAAGGAGAGAATGGGTCAAAATTTGGCTATCTTTGATTGGACATTGACAAAAGAAGATCATGAGAAAATTAATCAAATTAAGCAGAACCGTTTGATTCCTGGACCAACCAAGCCAGGACTTAGTGACCTTTGGGATGATGAAATATAAAAGAAAAGATGTTAATGTGCTTTAAGCTTTATTGCCTCACAATCTATCTTATTGCTTTGCTAATTTATAAATTAAAAAGAGAGAGAGAGAGAATAACCTATGAATTGGCTTGAAAATGTAATTTTCTTATTCTCAAGTGATGTGAGAAGATGTTCCTAATCTATTTTTACTACTCCGGCATGGAATCTATTGGGCCTTAGGCAGCTTTTTTATCTTTCAATATAAATATGTATTTTTATTTTTAAAAAAACGATGGCTACATTTTAATAAGACTTTATTTCTTGTTCAATTCTTATAGTACAATAATTTAGTGCAGCATGGCTACATACAATGTTGGAATATAGACCATCTAATTATAGTGGTTCATATTAGCCTTTGCTCCAAATTGGTTCAAGTGATAAGGTTTTGAATTTGTCTCATGCATATGAGAAAAATTCGATTGAAAGGAGAAAATTCACTTAATCTATCATTTATTCAATTTAAACAATTATGCGCCAAATCTATCCTTTTATTTATTCGATTTAAACAATTAATAGAAAATAAACAATTATGCGCGTAATTTATCCTTTATTCGGTTTAAACAATGAATAAAGTAAAACAATTGCCAACTTAACAAAATAAATTGAATAACAAGGTTTTATATAAGGGAATAATTCAACAACTATTTCATAGAGGTAAACTTTTGATGACTCTATTTGCTCTTCAATTACTTTTTATTGGTCACCTTAGTTGATTCATTGATGTTATTATCACTTTAGAGGAAAATAGATTTTTTTTATGTAATAGTTGGTTCTTTGTAATTTTATTGTAGGAAAATATTTGTTTGTGTTGATTCTTATGAGCCAAAAATAGTAGTCAATGTTTTTTCTTATCTACAACTGATTGGCGGTGGAATTGATTACCCAATGTTTGATAAACTCTACTACAAATAACAAAAACATTGATGTATGTGATTTGTTTAAGGGGGGAGATTTGATTTTCAAGGAGGCAACTCCTCACATCACCGTTGATGTATTACGTGCTTTTACAAATTTTTTGTATGACACATTAGCCGACGAGGACATTAAAAAAATGCTCTTGGTTTGCTAGAGTTGGCAAAGTGCTACTTCATTGAGGATTTGACTTCAATAGTTGAATTTTTTTTTTTGCAAGAGATGTACATACAAAGAATGTAGCTTCAAAAATATTTTTAGCGGTGGAATATAATTTGGAAAACTTGGCGAATGTTTGTACAGAGTTTATGGTTAATTTTGGAAAAATATGGGAAGTTTTGGAATGTATGGAATTGGAGCACTTTAAAATCCATTACGAAGCATTGTATGAGTAATAGATTTGTTCTCGTGTAAAAGCTCTTTGAATGGGTTATGTTTTTGTTTCATTATTTCATTTCATTGTTTTAGATTAGTGGGAGGCAGAGCAATTGGTTTTTTACCCTAATGTAGATGCGATCTTCAAGAGATGGCCAATATGCAGAACAAATCGGTTCCACATTTTTAAATGGAATTGGTTAGTATTTCTCTTCTGATTCTTTGTAATAGATTTACGTAATGAGAATTAATTTATAATTATTAAACATTAAACATATAGTATAATGGAACAAGGTTTTAAATAACGAAACAAAGGTAGTAATAATTCACCGGATCCAGGATCCAGAGTCAGCAGGTGCAAACTTATACATAAATTAAATAATTATTAAATAAAATAATAAATATTAAAATATATATATTAGTGTTAGTTTTTTATGGAATTTTAGTAACCACTTCTAATTTTATAAAAAGTAAATTTTAGTATTATTACTTCGAAATTTAAATAGGAACAATAACGATATTAAACAATTATTAATCACAGTTAAAGTTAAAGTTAGAATTTAGATAAAAAAAAAATAAAGGCTTAGGTTTGATCTCCTACGTTTATTTTATGTTTTAATTTGATCTCTTATGTTGAAAAGTTTCAAGTTAATTCTTTTCGTCAAATTTTTGTTTAAATCATCTATGTGGCTAACAAGTTTGCATACATGGATAACTTAGGAGAGTGCCACATGAATTTTTTTGACTAAATTAACTCAAAATTTAACAGAAAGTTAAACAAATATATTCTATGAAATGGAGGGAGTACATTAATAGTTAGAAAAATTACAATTTTTAGTGCTCGTGCGTTCCTAACCATATGCATGTGTGCCAAAATAAGAAAAGAGAAAAAAATACAAAAGAATAGATGAAAAATGTGAGAGACGAAAGATATAAGTAATTATATTTTGATAAAATAATAGAATATTACAATATTTTAAGCAATATAAATATAGTAAGTTATTTATTAAATAGTAGATAAATGTAATAAATGTTTCGTAAAAATAAAATAACATAGTTAAAATTTACAATACAATCATTTTATATTCCAATCATATATAATATTCATTCTCACACAACATGCATGATTTAAAAAGTCATATTTAATATATGAATAAAAAAAATAAAAAGATGTTATTCTTTACAAGATATGTTGATGAGTTTATAGTTGTTGGTGCTATTTGTTGAGAAAATTAAAACTCTTCGACATGTATATTTTCAACCAACACCAATAATATTGAAATGTATGATTATATATAGTCATAATTAATTCATAAGAATGAGAGAAAATCAATTGCGTGTGAATTATTTAATATTTTAAAATTGATTTTTTTAATTTAAAATTAGTAATAAATTAATTTTTTTTATATTTTCTTTAATTAATATTCATAATACTTAAACTTTTTAGATTAATTTTTTTTTTAAAAAAATTTCATATATATAAGGTTTGGTTTTCATTGTCCGGTGCTGTGAAGAAAAAGTCTACGGGTTCTTGATAGTTATTATAATTTTTTTTATAAGTAAAAATTGTATCAATAAGGAGTACAAGGAGCATTCAAATTCTTACAATACAATACAATGACTCTTACGAATTTTGAAGGCAAATAAGAGGTTTTGAGTATCAATCCGTAACATAAAAGACACTAAATCTATCCAAACGACCTATAAATCATAGCTAAGAAATGCAGTTAATTTGGTCTATTAATTGACCTATATTAAGAAATGCGCTTAATTTGATCTATTAACTTATCTATATTAGTTACCGTCCCCTAAAAATAATGCGTCCCCTAAAAATTATACTATTTCTTAGCCTCCAAATACACCAAGTTGTATATTGGTATGTACCTAAATGCCGAGTAAAACCATAATTGGTATGTATAAGAGATTCTACTTGCAGAAAAATGTAAAATTTTAGATGATTAGAAAGTAAACTTGAAAGTTGAAATAATACCTATTGCTTGTTGGCCAGTCTAGATTTCAAACCAATGTTGTTCAAACTGAATATCGTAAAGTGCATCATATTATTGGTAATGAAATCATGAGAAAAATCCAATTTAAAAAATATGCAATTGCCAATCGGTAATCTTTAAAAATATAATTATCGTCGAACAGGGATGGATCTAGAAATTTTAGAGTGTGGGGGCAATGTTTAGTGTTTCATAGGTCTCAAATATAATTATTTCCGGTAGAGAGAACCATAAAAAAAAAAAAAAAAAAAAAAAAAAAGAACATATATGTGAGTACGATTCTATTGTCATAAATTATACTTTTCTATAAAAAAAAATTAAAACTAATATCTAAATTATTGAATATTAAAATTACTATATTTTTAATCCGTAAAAATGGACCTAAATCAAATGTTTATATACAATCAATTTGCATTCCATGACATTCCATGTCCAAGATCACTTTCCGCAATTTATTTGACCTCGAGGACAATCATTTCTTACATTACCTGCAGCATAATTGAACATGCACAAAATGAGTTATAAACTACAAGATTCACAACACAATACACCTGCTATCATAATCTATTACCATTCCTTTATCATTGTCTTCTAGTTAGTTAATTACATGTAGACATATAGCATAATCCTTAATTGGGAAAGTAACTCAATACCATGATCATTGATTGTTGAGTATGGCTTCATGGTCACAAAAGAGGAGCGGGGGAGCAGAGCGATCTCCACCCCCGCACTTGCGTTTGCCCCAAATGTGTGTTAGGCACTTAGGCCCAAATGTTTACCGGGGGGCGATAGCCCCTTTGGTATGATTCAAGAGTATTCTTGTAATCTAGACTGCAGTATTATATTTATGACTTTGTTCATTCAATAATCGTAAACCTTTAAATTGATCATTTAGAAAGTGTACGAATTACCTCTAGCTGCCAAGGTTTCTCAAACGGTTCAGCACATCTTTTTCACCCGTGAGTTGCGTGACCAAACCTTTAAATTTACCAGAAATTCAATTCAATACCTCATGGTTAAGTATAAATTTTATATGATATAACTTCTAAAATCAACCATCTAAGTTTCTCTTATATGATTAACATGATTTCATAATGCAATGTTGCGGGACATATTGAATCATGATCCTAGTTATAAGCGAAAACATATGCAACATAAGGTTCATTATGTAAATAACTTAATACCATTGGTATAATCGCGACAATCATTAAGACCAATTCTCAAATCCTTTTCCCATTTTCTGTTAAATTCATTTGCTATTTCCACGGCTTCTGCTTCTGCATATCCAACCAACCAACATTTGTTTCGCGGCAACTTTTTTAACTTCCTCACAAGAACAGCTCCTGAAAGTATAAACTGAACTGATGATTTAAATAAAGAAGGTGAAAACATTATAGAGAAAAAATCTAATTAAAAATTTCACAAGTTATAAATAAATAGGTTCCTAGTCTCACCTGGAATAGCTCTACCACTTAAACCTGCTAGTGCCACATATATATCTTCAGGATCTTTTGGTTGAAAATCAAAAACAAGAACCTGAAAAACACATAAATGTTATTGTTATTGTATTTGGGAAACCAATCTCATCGTCCACTAGTGGAGGCTCAATTGAAGACAAACTCCTGTACGTACTAGCCCAACACAAGAGTTGTTAGCAACTAGAGAGGAGCACACTCTGAGGTCCCGAGCCTATACTACCAGGTCAATCCTGGCGGTTTATCTAGTCTAAATATTAGATATAAGTATAAGAGAGGAAGGAACAGGATAGAAACCTGTGAAGGTGAGGAAGGTTTGATGATGACCATGAAATGCTGAAAATCCCATAAATTAAGGGAATAAGCAGCAGACATAAGCAACTGGGGTGGTCCCTTTGTAGCCCTTAGAGGCATTGCTGCTACATACACTTCCTCTCTTCCTCTTACCATTGTTGTGTTTGATACAATTGAAACCATTTCTATGTCACTCACTATAACTCAAAGGAACCAACAAAACCAATTTCTTTATCCAATCCTTCTTTTGTATGAGAAACAAAAACTACTGGTTGAAATTCATCCAATTAATACATGGAACTTTTATTTTTGTCCCACTTGCTTTATATCACTTTAGACTTTTCTTCTCAATTTTCTTTCTTGTATTTCATTTATATATTCTTTTCTAAAAAAATACTTAGTATAAAGTGTCTCGTCACGTGTGATACTTTTTCTATCTGAACTGAGTTTATGTAAACATGGTAACTAAATTTTAACGAACACACAATAGAACAAATATTGTACACAAATCATTAATCAAAAGATATATAACTAGTAATCTAAATATTTATTTGAACAAACAAACAAAGCCATAATGCAGAATCACACATAGAAAAAACATTACTGAAAAAGGTTGCATAGGGTAAATTCAAGTGTGTGTGTGTAATCACATCACCCATGTGTTCTACCCATGCATTTAGCTACTAGAAAGTACTATAGCTATTTTATTACACCACCACTAACATGTAACAAGAAAAAGACATTCAACAACAAGACATAATCAACTTAACTTAAACTTTAAGTAATTAAAGTAATTAACCCCTTCTCTAATTAAACAGTTCCATAAACTTCACATTTTTCCCTTATTCACTCTTCTCAATTGGAGCCTCTTCTTCTGTCTTCTCATTGATCACTTCCTCCTCTTTCTTTCCATCTGATGCTTCCTCTTTCTCAACTTTTTCTTCATTTTTCTCTTCTGAAGCTTCTTCTTTTTCGACATTCTCTTCTTTGGCTTCTTCTATGTTAACATTCTCTTTAGTTTCAGGCTCAGCTATCACATTCTCATCCTTAACAACATTTTCTGTCTCAGATTCTGCAGCTGGTGGTTCCTGAACAACCTCAGCAACAGAATCACCATTTTCTTTTGTTTCCTGAACAACCTCAGCTACAGAATCAACACTTTGTTTTGTTTCCTCAACAGGTTCTTCTGTCTTGGTCTCTTCTTCCTTCTTTGATTCCTCTTCTGTGTCTTTCACAGTCTCAACAACTTCTTCTACAACTTCTTTAGTCTCAGCTTCAACCAAAGGTTTAGCTTCTTCAGCTGAAGACTCTACTGCAGCTGAAGATTCTTCTTCTTTGGCTTCTGATGCTGGTGGTGGAATTGGGCTGTCAACAATTTCTTCAGTGATTTTCTCATCAGATTTCAATGTTAACTGGGCTGTGTCGTCAGAGAGCGCAGTCGTTGCTGATACAACCTGCAGAAAAATACATATTCGGATCAAAATTCAAATGTTGTTTATATTAGACTCGATCACTGAAAAAACCAAGTGATTGAGCTCGAGTGCTTAATGAACTTCCGTTAAGCATAAATCGTTTGGTAGAATCCGAGTTGAAGTCCTGACTGAAACAATTCTTTAATCAGACTTTACTTAGTTCTTGTTTCAAACTATGTTACAAGGACAAAGTTTCAAAATTTATGTTTCTTTCAATATTCTGACTAATATGACACATAGAGAATGTACATGATTTATGTGGCTTCTCTAATAATGTGAAAACAAATTAATTAAAATTTGCTTATTAAGAGCCTCAAATTTTTGTCCTAATAGTATATTTTTGAGTAAATAGGAAGGCATGTCAATTTTATTAGAGCCATATGTTGCATTTAAAAAAGACATCATAGTTTTGATGTCTGTTTCCGTCCACAACTCGAAGCAGTTTGAACTAAATTTACTACATTTGACCGCAATTCTACGCAATATGAAAACAAATAAAAGAAAATTAATATTATGCTTAAAAACCAAGTAATTAGAAATTAAAGTAAATTAATTACCTTGGCAGTGGCCATAATTGGATAATAAGAATATATGGTTAAAAGAGAAAATGAGTTAATTAGAGTGGTATAAGAAACTATGCTTTAATCTTGATGAAAAATAATAACAATGAGAATGGTTTATATAGAGGTTTGAGGGCACAAGTTGATGAAAGAAAAGGAGGTGGGGGCAGATCAAGAATCTTGGGATTTGACATTCCATTCACTGAATGTTAAGTAAGGATGTTTGGCAATAATGGTAGCAAAAGCTTAGAGATTAGGTTATAATGTTATTTAATAATGCTTATTTTGTATCCTCTATTGGGAGAATGAATAATGGGGCATTATTTTTCATCGATGCCATAATTTTCTTTTGGTTCTATGCCTATGTGCTTTGTGCAGTCCTTTGTAAGGGGAAACTACCAAATTAATAACTATTTTAAATCATTATTGAATTGCGGTAAAAGAAAAATCATTAATTTGCGTAAAATTTGTTTACATACATAAATTTTTTAGTATACCGCTGAAATTTATAGACATTGCGAAGTCTCATACTCAAATTCAAACAAAGACATCCAACCTAACAATATCGATAGTATTAATTGATTTAGGATTATGGTAACAAAAATACATGAAACGTGGCAAGAGTTTTACAAATTATCCATCTTTATTATAGTGATGTCTAATCACATAGTCATAACTTATAAGGTGGTTTAATTTGGTGGGAAAATATAGGAATTAGAGTAATAAAAATATCACTCTTGATAAACTTATATAACTTAATTGATAGAGATATTAATTATAGTATGTAGAAGTCAATATTTGAATTCAAGATTTTTCACTTATTTCCCATAAAAAAAGTGATAAGATGATCATGAATTTAAGTTTTCCATAAAAAATTAAATATGAACATTGTTCATTAAAAAACAATGGATGTCTAATCACATTTTAAACTTTACCATACCAGAATATTCATTTATGCATTTGAATAAAACTTGTCTACATCGTCTAACTATGTAAATCAGTGGTGAAGCTTCATCAGTTTGTTTTTTTCTTAATGGTCCAAAGAGACTAGTAAAATATTATCAAAAGTTTAAATGAAAGTATTTATATATGGTAGCTTCTCTTTAGCATAAGTGTTAATTTTGCAAAGTAAATATCATAAAAATGTAAAAAGAGATCGTACAAGGATTGACCTAAGAGGTCTTGAGATTTGTAAAAACTAGCTAAACCACTCAACCTAAGATATCACTTATTTTGCCAGATGCCCATAAGTAAATTAGTGAGAAGTTTAAGAGAGACGATAATAATTTAACCAAAACTAGTAACGTATTTTCCACCAAGAGTTATCCGGCTCAAGAACTGATTAATTCGGAAGATCAATCCTATCAGCCCAATTGAAGTCAAAGAAAATCTTGTATGTAGTAATCCAACATTTAAATTTGCACATAAATGATTCAAACTTCAAACATAGAAAAGAGCAAATTTCAAGATATCAAATCTATTCATCCAAAGCTATGTTTCTTTCATAGTAGAAGTCCAATGAGACTTATTCACTAAGACCATCCACAATGGATGTTGAATCAAGTGTTGAATGAACCTTTCAACACAAATGGATGATGCAATGGTAGTGTTGAAACTGATGTGGAGGAAAGAGGAGATGAAAGTTTTCAACTGTGTTGAATCTGAACCGGAAGGACACGCGGCGCAATTTTAGTGGCTCACAACAGGCGCGTGTACAACACGCGCTGACAAGGGGAGTGACAACATCTTCACACGGAGAGAGAAGAATAATTTGGATAAAGGTGAGACACTTGTCATCCTATGGTTGGCTTTATGAATTTTTATCAAATTATGAATTTAAATCTAATTATTTCATTCCAAATTATTTTTTTATTTTTTTACCAAAATTCATAATTTTTTTTCCTCTATAAATAGAGACTTGGTTCATTTCATTTGGACACAGAAAAAAAAAAAAAAAACACAAAATTTTTGACTATCTTAATCTTACCTTTGTATTTGTATTTATTTTGAAGTTTTAATCTTTTTTTTAGTGAAATGGATTCCAATAATCATTTCAACAACACCTCAAAATTCTTCTAATTATCCCAACAATTATCAAAATCTCAACAATTTTCAAAATCCAAATCAATTTTCCAACCAATATCTTCAAAACATACCTAATTTTGTTTTTATTATAATTGTAATCGATGATTTTAATTTAATTTTAATCGATAACTATAATTTTAATCGATGATTTGTATCATAAAAATTTAATTTAATTTTAATTGATAATTGTAATTTTATATAATAATAAAAACAAAAATATAAATTTAAATAAGAATATGAAATAAAAAATGGTGGGGTAGAGGAGGTGGTGGGGTAGAGTGTTGAATGAAAAAACTATTGGAGAGGGTAAAAGTTGAAGGTGGTGTTGAATTATTAGATGGAAGAGAGAGAAGATGATGTGAAATGTAAAAAGTGAAAAAGTGGGTGTTGAAGATGGGTAACCATTGTAAATGGTCTAAGTAGGGCGGTTGCAGAAATATCGACATGATTTATATATTAATGTTTGATGATGATCAGAGAGCGGTGATTAATCAAGAAATTCATTCAATAATGTGTGATGAAGATTTCAAATTCATCTCAAAATTTCAAATCAAATAAGTCGTATCTTATTCAAACTGATAAAAAGCCATCCGGTTATAGTTAAAACTGCTAGTGGAAAATCAAAATAACTAGTTATAGTGGGCATAAGGAAACTAGATGAAATATGTTCTTTTTATACATATGTTTATAAAGCATTTTTCTAAGTTTCCGTTTTTAAGATAAAAAAATAGGAAAACTAACAAAAAATACCACTCGAAAGATACAATTGAAAGTAATAGATTCTCTATTATTACGTACAAACAAAAATACGGAGACACAAAATACTTAATGTTTTAAATTGAAGATATGCGACGCAAAAACTTTAACCTAGTCCGAAACAATTCTATTTATCAATATTCATAATTTTTTTGACAAAATATATTCATATATTATACTAGACTAGATATATTCTCTAATTATAGGTTTAATTTTTACCGCTGGTGTCAAATCTTATTTATTTTTATATCTTAGGAGGGTATATGAGCCATAATAAGCCAAACTCAATAAAACAACAAACCATCGTCCATTCTAAACTGTATGGGCTGTGGTCGGCTAGTGGACCAATGGATGGCCCTACAAAAGGTTTGCACATAAGCCGTACGAATATCCAATGGGTGAATGACACGTGGATACCACCTCACCGACTTTGTAGTCGTTTTGTAGCTGGCTCATCTTTCTTTATATTTTGATTTTTACATTGATGTGATGAGTGAAACTTTATATAATCACAAATTCAAAATGGGTGAATCATTTCCACATTGACATGGGGTGTGTGTGCCCTATTCTCTACGAGTAAATATGTGTTAAATAGTTGCAAAGGATTCCTTTGCCTAATAATAGAATGATGAATCCTAAGAATAAGAATCGATGCATCACATCACATTATCATTCTAAAATATAATAATATGGTTAAATATGTTTATTTGGTCATGTAAAATTAGCAAAAAAAATTAATTTTGTACATTGTTTGCGATTCTTGATAAATGAATGAAGTTTAGTTAGTTTTGGTTTCTATTAAAAACAATATTTGGTTGTAACTCATCTAAAACTTGAAATCAGTAAGTTTTGGGGTTTTCAAAGTAATTTTTGGATTTTCAAAGTATTTATGATGGGAAAGTGTTCAATTTATTAGGGAACAAATAAATGAGATTGTTCATAGTCTTGTTAAGGCAGTTACATCTGCGACTAGTTTTTAAGTTTTGATTGATATGTTATAGTATTGAGCACCTTCTAATTAATAAAATGCTATAAGAATTTTTACGTCAAAAAAAAATGTTGGGGTGGTACAAAATGTGTCAAGAATAAACACAAATTACGTTGCTGGAAATGGATTGTTTCCATGAACATTTTTCATGTGTAAATTTAAACATGTTGACCATTCAATTTGTAACTTTTTTCTTTTTTTTTAAAAAAATAAAATTGTATGGTGATGATTCCACTGACCTCTCTTCAGGGCCATCCCTGCGATTTCGAGTGTCATGTCGAAATTAAAAATTAGTTTTCACTAATTTTAGGTTTTGTATTTTTATAATGAATGAAATTTATGTGGGGATTTTTTTGACACAATTTATGTAAAATTTTTTTAAAAATTTTGTACAAAGAGAGAATGATTTTAATATATTAATTTTTCTTAAGGGTTAATAGGTTTTTACCTCCTGTAAAGTAGACGGATTTTGTTTTTCCCCTGTAATTTTTTTTTTAGATTACTCCCCTGTAATATTTTTTTTATTTTTTTCGTTGTGTATTTTACCCCCTCTATGTTTAAAAAAAAAATCCGGCGAGAAATAAAATACACTATAAATAAAATAAATAAATAAACATTATAGAAAAAAGACATTGATTTAGGCCAAATTTAATTTATATTATTCTCAAGTGATTTTTCGTTGCTCATCCTTGTGGGTCATAACTCTCAAGTGATTTAGGCCAAACTTAATTTATATTATTCTCTTCCCACCCCCATGACTCTTTTTCACCTCCAGAAATCCAATTTTATCCCTAATTTTACCTTTCAAAACTCCGGTTTTTATTTACCGAAGTTTTCCGATATAGAGAAACACGTGTTTTACATCGTTTATAACTTCGGTACGTGTTTACCGAAGTTCTTTTTCAAAGTTATAAATGGAAACTCAGGGGGTGAAAAAGAAAGACAGGGGGTGGGAAGAGAAACCTTCATTTTGGACTTGATGGTTGTATTTGGGCCATAATTAACAACAACCAATTTATTGTGAAAGTACTATAATCATCACGTTTTGTATTGAAAATAATCTTAATCGATTATTTAGATATTTAGTCTATACTCCTCCGGTCACATTTATAAAGAAATTTGACTTTTTTGGTACATTGAAAAATGAATGTATGTGATTTATAATGTAGGCCACATACATTCATTCTTCAATGTACCAAAAAAGTCAAAATTTCTTATAAATGTGACCGGAGAAAGTATTTAGTAGGGTAAATAGGCTTATACCCCCCTGTAATGTAAGCGTGTTTTGTTTTTCCCCCTGTAATGTAGGCATGTTTTGTTTTTTCCCCCTGTAAATTTTTTTTTGTGACTCGCCCCATGTAATGTTTAATTTTTTGGACTCGCCTCTTGTATGCACTTTTTAAGTTGGTTATTTTATTCAAACCGATTTAAAAAGTGCTGTTTTTTAAATCGGGTAATCTGTTCAACCGATTTAAAAAGTGTAAATTCCTTGCACCAAAGGGGGGAAACCAAAAAAATTTACTTTGCAATGGGCAAATCACAAAAAAAAAAAAAAAAAATCACAGTGAGCTACCATGTTTTTGAAATAATCGTCGTAATTTCAAAAATACACTTAATGTGTCAGATAAGCTATCTTTATAATTACAAGTAAAAGTCACAATAAACTTATTTATGTGGCTAATTTTTGTCGGTTGTCAACTAAATTATTCACAATTATTTAACTGCAACTTAGAAAAAACCATAAAACAATATGAAAATTGCTCTTTAGGTCCCCCTATATGCTTTCAGGCCTTTCAAAAATATGAAAATACGCCTGATTTTGGTCTCAGTTAGGTTTGGATCGTAAGTTTTGAAATATGATACTGACATACTTTAAAAGTTACGTTCCGAAATTGAGTGTTTTTGGATTGTACCTTCCGAAATATGAAAAATTTGAAGGAAAAAAAAAGGCAACTTCAGAACTTACGTTTCAAAACTAATTAATTTCGAATCTAACGTTCCAAAATTAATTAATTTTGGATCCTACAATCTAACACAACCTTATATGAATCATTTACTTTCATTCCTTCAAAACGTCAACATTTTCAATATTATGCTACTTCGGAATGTACATTTCAAAACTATTTGATTCTGGATTGTACAATCAAAACAAACTAATTAGAAGTAATTTGATCAGAAAGTTAGGCCAAAAATAAACCATCTTAACCAATCTAATAGTCAATTTCTACATGAAATATTACAAGTAGGTTTTTTACCCTCCAAGCTACATTAACTTGATCAACAAAATTATTCTCCCACTTGTGCATATATGATATGATGTATGCACATGTGAATATCCTTAATTATTATAGCTTTGCCTAAATGGTTGTATTTGCTTAGTAGTATTTCGTTTTCTTTTTTCCTTTTCCAACTTCTTGAGGAATTATGAGCTAGTGTAGCATGAAGGCAATATCGCATTCAATTATTCATTCATATGATCATACATCATACATTACATCAATATGTAATTACCATATACAATAAGACGCGTAAAAGATTGGAAGACCCACTAAATCCAACGAACTATAGAATCATATTGATAAAGCTATTTTAGCTACGAGTCACATTGATAGCAATCTCTCATCTATATTTCTACAATCACTTATACTACTCTTCAATTCTTCATTTCAACAAGTTCAATATATGTTAGAAGTCCCACATCGGATATGAGATGGTCTGAACAAGTGTTTATAAATAAGAGGCAATCCTCACCTTACAAGCCGGTTTTGTGAGGATGAGTTAGGCCCAAAACTCAACTTCTAAGATGGTATCAGAGCTTCTCTAAGATCCATTGGACCACCCGCTATCGGGCCACCCGCCGTTTATATCCACGCACCAAGCCCAATAGTGCTGGGCGTGAGGGGGTGTGTTAGAAGTCCCACATCGGATATGAGATGGTCTGAACAAGTGTTTATAAGTAAGAGGCAATCCTCACCTTACAAGCCGGTTTTGTGAGGATGAGTTAGACCCAAAACTCAACTTCTAAGAATATAATATATATCTTTGAATATTGCATTACTTTTGCTTTAATTCAACGACCAAAATTTACAAGCAAAAAAAATAGTGAACTTAAATAATTTGCAAATGGGTGATGAGTTTGAATCCTTTGTTTATTCTATTTTGATGTTGTCACGTGCTTTTGAATATTTAGAAGGATTTGTTTTACGAATTTAATGTGCACTAATTTGTAGGATTATGCCATTGACATTAGCTCCTCACCTAGTCATAAACCTGACAAAAGCTATTACACACTTTGTTAAAAATAATTAAAGTCGTAACTAATGTTAGTAGTAATTTGATTTGATCACTGATCTACTATAATTTGATCTAACCATTTTTCATGATTTGACCGCTGGTCCCAATAAACTTCACATGCTTAGATGTTTAGGGAGTAATAGTAATGACACCAGTCAATTAACAAGGGGTTGGAATGTATTTGTGTATAACATGACTAATAAAGGAAGTTATTTACATGTGTAAAATAAAAGTGGAAAATAGAAATATCAATCCAGTTTCATACAAGTCTTAGTTCAACTCATAAAAATTGTCGAAATTATTAGGCTGAATATCGTGACTCAGGTTCGAATTCGAGATCTCGCATGGATTACCATTTTATTTATAAAAAAATATCAGTCCAACCCTTTTTTCAATAAAAAAATAAGAGCGGGTTAATTTTTGACCGTGACCAAAAAGTGTTTGGCTAATAAAACTGGAGATTCAGGGATTTGAATCTTTCGTATTCGATCATAATTAATTTTTTTACGAAATTAAATTTAGAGTGGGAGAATTATGCTACGTTCTAAGATAAAAAGAAAATCTTATATTTATCTTTATTGGCCTCCTTCAAATAGTATTACCGAAATTTGAGAGACTTCTAAATCCAAAATTTATTTTCTTACCGCTAGATCAAAATCTTCTTGAAGTTGATTATAATCGAAATTACTTGTATATAAATAAGATCAATAAATTTTAATATCAGATGATGAGTATGACTTTTTTTTTCTTGATTCAAACAAAAAATATTTAAATCCGTACGTAACATAGATTAATCTTTGAATGGAAGTCTTAAGATGTACTTTATTTATTGATTTTCTTTAATATATATTGAATCTTGAATAAAAAAAGAAAATCCTACTTTATATAATATTGTAGATTGTAGATTTACAGTAGTTTCAGAGCTGGTCAAATCATTACATTAAAAAGAAAAAGAGTTGCTTAAATCATTTGATTAAATGAGATACAATTATCACTTACCATTTCATAAAATGTTGGTGTGAGAATAAGAATTAGAGGGTTTGTAGATTGGGGAATATGTATTGCAAATCACAAAGAATATATCTTACTATGAAGATAATGATTTTGGTGATGATAATTATATACAAGTTTGTTTGCAAGTCATAATTCTATGTGAATATAATGTTGATAATATTAAAGAAATGCTAATAATTTAAATAAGATAGAAAACAAATATTTTATACGTATGATTGAGAAGGGAGAAATAGTAAGAAAGGAAAATGCCAACAAAATAAGTGTCGGTGGTAGTTGGTGTTGTTTGAGTGATGAAGCATACTCATAGTGATCTTCATTTGTTGAATTCATAATGTTTGAATATGTTACGTGAAAAATAGTATAAAGTGCCAAGAACAAGAAACTATATATGGTGAGTGAGCATATGTTGTTAGTTGTTTTGTTTTGTGGGCATGTTTGCGGGTTTAAATTGCATACAATTTTGACTACATTTAATTTTGCGGTCATAATAATTTGGTAATTCGATAATAGTTGAACGGTTCAAATTTTCTTAAATTTTTTTTAAAAAATAATTTTAAAATTTAAACAATTTAATCTTAATCAAGCGATCAATTATGCTCTAATTATAAGATTGCATGCTGTTTTAATTCATCCAATTCGGATCCTATGTTTGCAAAATATAAATTATTCCTCAACAATTGGTATGGGGTGTTGTGGTCCTTGGTGTGGGGCAAAGCATGGAGCAACCAATATGGGGGTGGGGTTCTTTCATGTTTGTGTAACTTTTGTGTCCCTAGTCAATGTGTGTATATATGTCTCTTTCTTATTTTTTATGACAAACAAATTTAGTTATTTACATTTTACAGACAACGTAATGTACATTGTACACCTTCGTAATAAGGTGAAAAAAACCAATTAAGCAATGATTTATGATAAAAAATTTCTTAATATATAACTTTGAATTTGTATATAAATCATAATTAGTGCAAGTAAAAGATAAAACTATATGTGTCAACTCTTTTTTGGTAATATGTATATAGCTTCTTTTTTATTTTAGAATACAATGGACTATTAAAAAAAAGACTACCACAAAACTATTTAGGGGGAGATACATAGCTATAATTAAACATCGCACGATTAAAACTTGCATAAAATTGGACGTTGTATTATATATGTAGAGGATGAAAGTTTGAATCCGGTCATTTCACTTATCCGCTTTAAAAGTGAAATTTTTAGCCACTGAAATACTTTAAAAAAAAAAAAAACTTGCATAACCTTTGAAGGGGGTGATTGATGGAGAAAACAAGGTGTAAGGACATTTGCACCCATATTTGTAAGGACATTTGTATCCATGTTAGCTTTTCATAATGAATTTTATCTTTTTAATGACGCTTCACCTTGCAACACAATATTTTTTAGACCATTGATACTCTGCACAATTATCTTCGAGTCCATTTGCATTTCTAAACATGTTGCACCACATATTCTTCTCATCGCCATGCACAATCCTTCATAGAGGCCCAAAGATCAGCCATATAAGATGCATGAAGTTATATTTCTTTAAATTTTACTGTTAATCTTAATAAGAAATCAAATGATTTTATATTTCTTTAAAAATATTTACATTAATGAATTGTATAATATAAATTTTCAATTTAAAGATAAATATTATAAATTTAGATTCGTGAAAATATTATTACACATTGTAACATTATTCAAATACACCAATATAATTTAATCTCCCCTTATAAAAAAATAGGATACCAATTTATAATTCTTATATGACACTCATAATTTTGGAGACTGCCCTTAATTATCATAACAATTGGCCATCATAGAAATCATAGGCATAGTGGTCCATTCCATTGAAGAGTATTGCATAAATCATTATATGTTCTTGAGGGATTATGTTAGCCTTAAGCCTTAAGGTACAATAATTAAATACATATTTTCATCAATAAAATAATCAAATACATTTACATGGGACATCTTGGTCAAATAAGAGTTACATAAATACCAAGGTCATGTAATTTTGGTAACCGAGACAAGTAAAGAAGATGTAAATCACCAAAAAGTTAAAAAGAATATTAAAAAAATGCTATTGAGCTCAATAACGCAAAAAGAATATTAAAAAAATGCTATTGAGCTCAATAACGCATCATATACTAATTAATAATTTTTTTTAATAAAAATGGTTTTTATATTGAACTTGTATAAAAATGTTGTATGCATGCCATTTTTCTTTAGATAGTAAATTTTCTTATCGTTTCGTGAATACTACTTATATTGATAGGAGGCAACATGAATATTTAGTGTATAGTTTTGTCTTGTATTTTCTTAAATTGAATAATTAAACAGAATTACACGAAATTTCCAAAAACAATAAAGCACAACTAAGTTGGAAGGTAATACGTTAATAAAGAGTTAATTATGTGAGAAAAATATGAAAAACAAATTTTCTATGTTATTAACACTATTTTTCATTACCATTACCAAATGTCAAAGACTATAGATGCCCAAATTGTTGGCGCAAGGTTGATTTTTCCTTGATAAAAATGAATAAACAAAACTTGCAATACAATTATACAAACCATATCATAATAAATTGGAGAGAAAGAAAGAGATGAAAAATTAAAAGAGAAATATTGGTGGGGTAGAGTGCAAGGTTGGTCTATGATGAATTTAAGAAGTGGTTAGTTCAAATGGATATGGAAAGATCACCATACATTCAAACTAAAGAAGGGGTTTTCCATTGAGCATTACTTTATTCTTTTTTTATAGAGAAGCTTTCTTCTATTAGAAAATAGACAAAACTAGGCATGGTGTAATTTAACTTAATTTAAAGTTTTAAATAAGAATTTAATTTATATATACTATTAGTGTAATGAATTTTACACATGCATCCAATAATATAATAATACATCATGTACTATGTTTATAAAGATATGACATAACATGTCATATTTTAAAAGGAGATCAATAAATATAAATATATTTATAAATATTTTTTGAGTTATAAAATCACTCTAAACTTTTTCCTATAAAATATACACCCTATGTCCTTGTTATAAGATATAATTTACTTTTTAAATTCATAAAATAAATGATGTATCTGAACAATAATATAAACTGAATACGTCAAATATTTTATAAATTTAAAAAATTAATTGTTTCTTATAACAAAGAACGGCGATAATATTTATTTACCCTATAATCATATCTAACTAGGGGTGGACAGTGGACAAGTTTGAGCGGGTTCGGGTCCAAAGTTGTCATTCAAGTTAAATAGCAAAGTCAAAAAATAAGGTTCAATTCGTCCAGATCAGTTTTCACGGGTTCGGGTTGCGGTTTAATCGGGTTATTGGGCAGTTTAATTCGGTTCGATTCGGTTAGAAATAATAATAAAAAATAATAAAATCAGTAACAAACTCAATCTTTGCAATTTAAATTCTAAGAATATGCAACAAGAGATGAAAGAATCTGGAAACAAACACAAAATAAAAGTGTTACAAATCCTAAATAAACATAAAAAGTAAAAAAACAAAAATCTCAAATAAAATTAAAAATATAACATTTGATTTCAGCAAAGTTAGATAAAAAAGATGAAGAAAGATAAGTTTTATGTTTCAAAATGTTCAATGATTGTTTCAGTTTCTATGGATTTAAGGTGAAATGAGAAAGTGTGAAGAAGAGACGGAAAAAGAGCTTAAGAGTGTGTATATCACAAAAGAAAAGTGTTAAATGCCAAATTTTGATTTACTAATGCGGGCGGGTTTCGAGTCCCATCGGTTTGGTTCTCTCCACTCGGACCCGCCCATGTCAAAACCAAATTTCCAAACTCGTTAACCCGTGGATCGATCCAAACCGCCAATTACCTTTTATTTTTTTCGATTTCCTCGAATTGAGTCGGACCGCGGTATTTTGTCCACGCCTATATCTAACCTCCAAAATAACCAACCTTTCCTATTAAAAAACAAAAACAAAAGAAGCACACTCAAGTTAGAAGCATCGTCTAGCTGTGTACTCTGTGCTGTACCCATCTACATCTCTCTTTTCCTTTATACCTTTATATACCCTTCTTCCATTCTCATTTTTCCTACTTCACATTCTCCTTCTCTCTCTCTCTCTCTCAATTCCTCATTTTCAGGTCTGTCCTCTCTTCAACCTCATTTTCATATATACATGCATTTCCATGTCACTTACTTATTTCATTCTTTAGTCCAAATTTTTGGTTTTTTCATGTTTTTTAAGTTTTAACATCTAAATTTCATTGGTATTTGATAAATTGGATCAATGTTTATAGATCTCTCTCATTTCATTGATGTTTTGATGATGTGGACTTTGTCACTGTGTACTTGACTAGTCTAACTCTTGTAACTCATTCAATTAGCATTGGATATGATGAATTTTTTATTAAAAAATAATCTTTTTCTCATCTTGAATTTACCATTTTGGAAATGTGGTCTTATATGACTCTACAATTAAACTGTTCTAAATTTATAAGTTTTCAGTTTTCACTCTTTCTTCATATCTTATTCAGATCTGTAGTTAGTTGTTTATGCTTACTTTGGTTCAATTAGAATTCTTAGATCTCTCTTTATACATTCCATTTTCTGTTCAACAGTTTTCTGTTTTTAGTATATGTTTAATTTTGCAAGATCTGGTTTAAGCTATTTTGTTAGTGGTTATAGATTTAAGTAAATTGTTAACAAATGTTGAGTGTTATGTAAAAAAGAGAATGTGGTCAAATTATAAAAATTTATATTATTTGTTTATTTATGTATTGGAGACTGAATTTCAAGTTTGAACTTGGAGTGAAAATTAATTTTTTCGAGTAAACCGTCGTTTTAATCTTAAATATGTGAGTCTGTTTCACTATAGTCGTTGAATATATCGAAACATCAAATCCATTCCTGAGTGGATCTTTTGTTAGTAATTTTATAGATCAAACCAGCAAACCAAAGACACATTCGACGATCAAACTAACATAAGATAAATTGAGGATCTGACTAACAATTTTGATACATTTGTAGACTATGACACTTGTTTACTCTATATATTTACATTATCATATTTTTCACTTTGATAACTAGTAATTTTTTGTTGAGATCTAACATTGTGGAGATTTTTTCTTTTAGGAATTCGGAGAGAGTAGTGATAATTGAAAGCAAATATAAACATTCAAAAATGAAGTTTTCAATGATTTTTCTTGTTAGCAACATTCTGCTGCTTCTAAGTTCATCAGCATTTGCAAAAACTGTTAGTCCACCCGCTCCGAGTCCAACTCCAACACCAGCACCAGCACCAGCACCGGCACCCGATTTTGTAAACCTAACTGAATTACTCAGTGTTGCTGGTCCATTTCACACTTTTCTTCAATACCTTCAATCCACAAAAGTGTTAGACACATTCCAAAACCAAGCAAACAACACTGAAGAAGGAATCACTATCTTTGTACCAAAAGACAGTGCCTTCAAATCATTGAAAAAACCTTCTTTATCCAAACTCAAAGATGATGACATCAAAAAAGTGATCCTTTTCCATGCATTGCCACATTTCTATTCACTAGCTGATTTCAAAAACCTTAGCCAAACTAGCTTAACTCCCACGTTCGCCGGTGGTGATTACACGCTGAATTTCACCGATGATTCTGGAACCGTTCACATTAACTCAGGATGGTCAATTACTAAGGTCACAAGTGCGGTTCACGCAACCGATCCTGTTGCTATATATCAAGTTGATAAGGTTTTGCTTCCTGAGGCCATTTTCGGCACTGATATTCCACCAGTCCCGGCTCCTGCACCGACACCTGATATCGCACCTGCAGCTGATTCTCCAACTGAACATAGTGCTGACAGCAAATCCTCTTCACCTTCGTCTTCACCCGATCGTTCATCTTCTTACAAGATTACAAGCTATGGAATCTGGGGCAACATTGTCTTGGCAACTTTTGGTGTGGTGATGATGCTCTTGTGATGATAATGATGATGTGGATGAGGAATTTATTGAGTATTATTCAATTTAGATTTATTATGTTTATGTATCTACTTTTGATGCTATTTGCTTTGATTTGAATCAATTTTTTTGTGAACATAATGTGTTATTTAATACATGTATGAGAATGTGATTTGGGTTAAACACTAAAAAAATTTAAATAAATAAATAACTGGTAGCATGTGATTGTCATGTTATACTATGCAACAACAGCTGTATATATATATATATATATATCTATCTTTTCTTGAAGAGTTTTAATGCCAATGCCATTAATCACTAATCACTTAGAAAGCCAATAGTTTGTTAGCCCCCTTAAGGAATGTTACCTGAAATTTGGATGGCTGAGATTTACAAGCTCCTATTTAGGTCCTAAAACGAGGTTCTGTTTGGTAAAAATTTATGAATAGTTTATACTTTATAGTGATTTTCGGACGTTTTCTAGGATCAGAAGGAACCGCTATAATGACCACTATGTGGGTTTCATTCTCTTCGATCTAATCTGTGATTGCTTTTTATGAAGTTGCATCGAGAGCTAGTGCTTACTATCTAAGAATTGCTCCATGGATCTCATCGGAAATGTTTGATGCTTCTTGGGGCTTCTTTTGCGACCGTGAAGTCACCGGATGAAGAAATTGCGGGTGATGTTGATTGAATATAGATGGATACATAGGCAAAGAGCAAGACTAAACTCAGCATGATAAATCAAAAGTAATTAACAATTTCCAGGCTATCTTAGTAATTTAACTGATAATTAGCAATGACAATATAAAAGATCTTCTAAATGAGGAATTTATTGAGTATTTAATTTAGAGAAAAAAAATGAGAAGTTACTTGAATTAATTACTTATAAAAAAAATGTTAAAAACTAGTCAAAATAAACTATAAAATTGTTGGAAAATGACGATTATTAAACAAGTCTTTTCTAAACATATGATCTTAAGCTTAAGCAATAAGCTTAAAAATTGTGTTTTGCCAAACAAATCTTAAATAAATAAATAAAAATACAGATTTATAATAATTGTAATTTGATATAGTGGGATCTTTTAAAGGTCCAGCTCCTCACGAGTCACCCGACATATTTTTTTCTAACGCTGGTGGGCATGTGATAGGAGAATTTTGGCAATGTAGATCTTTTTTTTTTTTTTTTTTTGAAACAAGCAATGTAGATCTTAGATCTTGGGAGTGTTATTAATCATAATGTGGTTGCTATTATACCAAATGTTGGTAACATTTTATTTTAAGAAAATGTTAATAAGATTAGCATGGTAAGGTTATTTTGACCATTTCAAAATACTAACAAAATAATTACAATTTTTATTAGCAACTGTTTGTCACTTTCCTCTTGATTTGTTTACGTCAAAATAACTTTAATTTTGAAGAGTTAATTTATAATACTTTTATAACATCTCAAAAAACACTATAAGCTAGTCTAATAAGTTATAAGCTAATTTATGGAATTTACCGAACAATGCTTATATCAAATCAAAAGTTAAGTATATCTTCAAGAAAGAATTTTTTTAGTATGTTTGTGACGATTGGTTTTGTACTTCACCACGATCATTTTGTGCAGTTTTGATCATGGACAATTTTGTTGATTCAAATTCTTCTTCAACACCAACAAGAATGAAGAGTGGAGCAAATAATATTCACAATCAAATTAATTGGCTAATTAATTTAACAATTACGTGTAAAACAAAACTCACAATCAAACATAAACATATGATAAAATAAAAAATAAAAAATTTAATCGAAATTATTTACACAGCTAAGCACAACAATGAGTCAATATGTGGGAGATGTTAACTCTTTAATCTACTATCAACAAGTTTGTATAAGAAATACAAAAGATTTAAAAGATAATAGCTTCAAGATTTCTCTAAGAACAATCATATTTCTTACCATTTTTTCTAACCTTTCATTTCATACAACAAGAGAGTTATAAATGTGATAAAAAAGTCATTCTCAATTGCTCGCAAACAGCAATTTCCAATTGAAGAATTTTTTTTCCACCCCCCGCATCTCTTGTTAACCTCCTTAGAATCTAATTTTACCTTTAAGATTGTTGTAAAAAAGTTCGGTAAACGCGACCCGAACTTTTTATCAAAGGTATTTTTGAAAACTTAGGAGTGAAAAAGAGATGTGGAGGTGGGAAAAGAATTCTTCTTTCCAATTTCTCTCATTTTCTATCAACCCTTAATAGAAGCCTCTTTGTTGTTGTGCCATGGAATAATATTTATATAGATTAAATACATATGAATAAAGGTAGACGTGCAACAAGTTGCGCCGCTAAACCTTTTTTAATAGCAAAATTCAATTTTTGAAAAATTAGATTCATTGACTTAGGCAACACAATATGACTATGCATGACCTTTTGAACTCTTTTCAAAAGATTTACAACCTCTGGTGCTAAAAAACCAAAAGTGTTAAATGCAAATGGTATAAAAATATGTTGATTGTCAGAGCGTGCTTTCTCATGTTTGGCAATTTTGCTTGAAGCAGCTTTGAGGGCTGCCCGTCCCACAGTAAAATCTCCGACCCCAAGTCCCACTAGGGGGGAAACTCCAGTCAAATCCACACAAGCATGTTTCCCACCTACCCATCCATACACCAAAACATCCGCTGGCCAAAGTGTCGAACTTCCTTCTTGTGGGTCAGTCAAGAAGTTCACTGGTGCCTCTTTCTTCGCAGAAATTCATGCACGCTTAAAAATATCAAACAACACACCTCTAACTAGATCATGCATGTATTTGAAACCTGGGAGCTCCCTGCAATGAACTACATGCTCCCCAAAAGTGTCGAGGCATGATTTCCGACAAACAGGGCAAACTTCATCCTTAGGAAATAACGGAATCATGAGGCGATATCTAAGGATGGTACGATACTCAACGGGTGACATATGTTGGCCTAACCCATCTATGGGAATAGCGAGGAGAAAGTCTTGAGCATGTTCCATTTTCAAACATCCAAAAACTGTTTTTTTTTCCTTGTGGTCATGTTAAAATCAACTTACATGTCCTGAACAATCTTACCAAAAAGGACACTCGCCAAAACATGTTGGGCTTTAGGAGGGACGGTGTCCTTGCTAGCAAAATTGATAAAGTCATAAGTCAGAATCGTGTTCCGAAGACCGTCCAAAGCATTGTCAAAATCCAATTGTCCATACCACATACTCCGCTGTCTCTCGTGATATGATTCTGCAAAATCCAAGATTGGGCTCTGAAAGCCAAAAAGACATATGAGATGGCCTCTACTGCTGAATACAGGCCTAACCCCTAAGCTTAATGAGTAAAAAAGCAAGCCTCCATTGTAGGTCTCCAAAGAACAGAGCCCTCTTCTAACCAAAATATGCCCTTGAGAAGGATTTCTTGGAAGCAAATTTGATTCACAGTCCAAGCTACACCTATAGGTGCAAATTGAAAGAGCCAACAATATTAATGTTTGGAGGCATTCATCATTCATGGCTTTGTAATATTTCAAAGATTCTCGCACTTCACATTGCTGATGTAGAAAATGCTGCCAAGCTCTATAGGTAAGAATTTTTATAACAATATATGAGAATATGCCCGACTTTTGTACTAGTTGTTGCAAGTGTATTGGTCACCATGTTGGCATTTGCAAGAGATGAGATTTCTCATCTCCATCATGCAGAAATGGAAGGAAAGAGTAAAAAGAACACATTGGATATCAATTGGTATAGTTAGTAATGTCGAAGGTACGTAATCTACCGGTCAATATGATGTTTTAGTGTATATTTGGTATCACGGTGGATATTCAGAATCATGGTGATTCATTGTGATTTCCTAAAAGCTACACTCTGTAACTAAGTAACTTATGTAAAATTATGGTGAGTCACAATGATCCTCACGTATTATGATATCAAACATAGACTTATAATAATCTTAGTTTACGTTAAAAAAAAAAAAAATTTATTTATATTTAATTTAAGCAGCTACTTCAAAAATGGTTTTCTATGAATTTCATATTATTCTACAAGTGGTTTAATCTTGTTTTATACAATCAACAATCAAAATCTGGTGATGAAATCAAATTAATATTCGTATTTTTGCAATATTCAATAAAATAAATGAATATGTTTGTCATTTAGTTTATAATTTATAAACTCATAGGATTAAAAGAATAATTGTTTTGCACCTGATATTTTTTTTATAGCATATTTTTTTATAAGTTAATTTAATTACATTTTAGTTTATCATTTTTCCTCTCAAATCTACCCAAATCAAGTATAAGCTAACTTATCATTTCATATTTATAAGTTAGTTCAAGTGTTTAATGGCTAATTTTATCAAACACTAGAAATTTAATCAATTTGCTTATCTTTTATAAACTATCAGCTAGTTTATAATCGAGGCTACACAGGCTGATTAGGTTGAATTTGGTCAAAATCAAAATCCGAACCACATAAGGTATTCTGGATTAGATCCAATAAGATCATCATTTATTACAACATTTTTTACTAGTTTATAGTTTTTTTTAAATATTGTTTCAAGTAGTGCTTTAGCTTATATTTTTTTTTATCTTTTATTCAAATTTTAACTTTATTATAATTAATTTTTTAATAAAAAATTACACATTCAAAAAAATATCTACCCACTCACATAAAACAACCATGCACTTTTATGTCATTTTATAACTATAATAGCCTAATTTATCAAACATTTTAATTTCATTCAACTAGTTTTTCAGCTAAAAGTTAGTTTATCAGCTATCAACTATCTTTTTATCTATCGACTAACTTATAGCTTAATTTTACCAAACAGAGTTTTAGTATTTACTAGTACTAGTATAAATTTATCTTCTATAAATTAACTTATTTTTTACTAGAAAACAAACTATCTTCATTCATTAAAATTTATAAAATACATCAATTGAAATAATTACATATCCAAATTTGCTAAAAATTAAAAATGATGAATTTGCGAACAGGTTCCCAACATTCGACTAAATATCATAAAACAACCTAATAACAAAGCAAGCAATTGATATGATAAAATTCAAATGTTCGGAATAGATATGCATCTGAATCAACAATGTTAAAGATGTTAAAATCATTGAATCTACAATGAATTTAGATCGAAACAAATCTGCAAATATGAATAAAATAAATATCGTACCAAGACATGAAGTCAAAACAAACACCATACCAAGACGTAAAATCAAAACAAACAACTCCGACATAAGGAAGAAGAAAACTCAAACAAAACATAAAATAATTTGTAAATCACTTATTTAAATAAAAGAAATAAAAAAGACCAAAAATAAAGTAATTGATTCTGATTTGATGATGAGTGACAGGTGTCAATGAATGTTACGATATGGAAAGAGTGAAATAAAAGGAAAAGCATTTGATTTTGTTAGTTAGTATAATATTGTTGCGTTGCGTTGCGTTGCGTTGTGTTCTCTAATCTCTCAATTCTCATTTCCTTACCCTTCGCTGCTCCTTTCACCAAAACGTTTTTTACTCTCCACCCCATTTCACACTTTCCTACTAACAAACACACTTTTTTTTTTCTTTTCTTTCCTGCAACAAAATAAAATATGAAATTCAATCTTAACCCATAAGGTACGTTTTTTTTTTTTTGATTTCTTATATGAATCTTCCATTTGATTTGTTATTCAATTCAATCATCGTTTATTCCAATGTATTCTTTTTGTTTTTTGGTTCAGTGTGTTCTTCCAACTGTTTGATTATTTTCCCCAACCAACTTCATCATGTCTAGTTTTGTGGGTGTCATTGTTTCTGATCAAGAACTTCAGAGCCATTTCACCCAAGTCGAATTGAGAACACTCAAATCAAAAGTATGTTTATTTCTTCCTTATTAATATGAATCTAGATTTATATTTCGAATTTGAATGATCAATGTGTTTGTCTTGTTTTTTTTCAGTATGTATCTGCAAGGACTCAATCGGGCCGTGTTACTGTCGGAGATTTGCCTCCCATTTTCAAAAAATTGAAGATTTTTGCTGAGCTTTTTACCGAGGATGAGATTAAAGCGGCATTGGCAGAGTCCTATGAGAACACGGATGATGAAATTGACTTTGAATCCTTCCTTAGGGTGAGTCCTTGTTTGTTTGTGTTCCTTGTATGATTCTTCTGTCTTAGAATGTGTTTATTGCTTTCCTAGAAGAAATAGTATGAACATGGAGAAATTGCACCCATATATTCCCTCGATTTAGGAAAAGACATTGACATCTCCTCAATTACCCGAATCTCCACATCTACTATGTAACAATAGAGGGAGTGTGTGTGTTTTGTTTAAGTTAATTAAGAGGAGGTATATGCAATTTTCCCAACAAATAAGATGTGTTCATTTGAAAAATAGAACGGATGTGGGAGTTAGTTATGCATTCCTCTTAGTGGATGAGTGCAATTTTCCACAAGAGTATACAAGAATGTTGTTTGATGCTTAATTTGTCTCTAGAATCTTAGCATGTATGCACCTAACTTGAAAGTATACTTTTGTTTTTGTTTTGAATGTATGCATGGGAAGGTATATTCAGTTTATTTGTAAGTGATTTTATATGTATTATCTATATTGAACCTGGCAGCTTATTTATTGACATTGCGTGGTAGGCACATGTAAACTTGCAAACACGAGCTATAGCAAAAGATGGCGGTTCAAAAAGTTCTTCATTTTTGAAGACAGCTACAACGACTGTTCATCATGCAATTAATGAATCTGAGAAGGCTTCTTATGTTGCACATATTAACAGTTACTTGGCTGAAGATAAATTCTTGAAGCAGTTTCTTCCGATTGATCCGTCTACAAATGCATTGTTTGATCTTGCTAAAGATGGAGTACTGCTCTGGTAAATGATCAGCGCCAAACACAAGATAATTTTTTTAAAGGCTATAACCATTTATCTGTCTAATTTTATTGTTTTATTTTACTGCTTCAGCAAGCTTATTAATGTCGCCGTTCCTGGGACCATAGATGAGCGAGCTATCAACACTAAACGGGATCTTAATCCATGGGAGAGGAATGAAAACCACACCCTTGGCCTCAATTCAGCAAAGGCTATTGGGTGCACAGTGGTTAATATTGGTACACAGGATATGGTTGAAGGAAGAGTAGGTTCAATCTTCCTTTTGTTCCTAGCTTCTCCTGTTTTGTGATTTTGATTGTCTAAATTTTGACAGACTTTAACTCTTTCATTTTGAAAATTGTCTTGTTTGTTTATTTGTAGCCTTATTTGGTACTTGGTCTGATTTCACAAATAATCAAGGTATACCACTGAAACCTACTCCCTTTATACTTCCATTATATGGGGCTTGATGAGGGATTGGCACCATTCTGATTTTGATTATTCATTGGAATGACTTTGTAACTTATGGTGTCTTGTGTTTGTCTGTCATTTCATTATGTGTAAACATTAGATTCAATTGTTAGCTGATCTCAATCTAAAGAAAACTCCTGAACTTTTGGGATTAGTGGAAGATGATAAGGTAATATTGGATAATATTGTTCCTTTCATTTGTAATTTACAAGTCCCGTGATATTTTTTCCTCTACATTTATCAGAATTAAATTAAACTTCTTTATTACGTTATGACAAAATGGCAGGATGTGGAGGAGCTTATCAGTTTACCACCTGACAAGGTTTTATTGAAATGGATGAATTACCATTTGAAGAAAGCTGGATATGAGAAACAAGTTACAAATTTCTCTTCGGATGTAAAGGTGAGGGAAATTCTATTTCTGTTACTCTAATAGAAGCTTTTTTTTTAGTACACACTAATAGAAGCTGTTGGAAATGATGAAAATAAGTAGTTACGGCATCGTGTGTGTGTGTGTTTGTGTGTATGACTCCGATGTGTGTAGAATACACATATCCTGTGCTTTCTCGTTTTTCTTTTTCTCAACATGGTGTCAGATTTACTTATTTTCATCATTTCTAACACTTAAAGTACTTTAGGATTTAGCCCCTCTAGAGCAATAAACTGTTGAAGAAATTGAGGAGGTAAAACAATTAATGAGCTAGTATTGTATTTGTAGTACTCCTTATGAACCCCTTTTGTTCCGATCTACCAAATCAGAGATAATGTGGACCTTCTTTATGTTCTGTTCTGTTGTCAATGTTTTCTAGGAAAAAATCACTTTATTGTCCTACACCATGCTGATTACTTAATCACTGTGTGGCACATTTTCCTCACATAGCAGATGTTTGATAGATGTAAACAGATACAACATGGTTCTAAGTTGTATGGGTCTATTTTGTCTTTAATTTTTTTCATTTTGCAGGATGGAGAGGCTTATGCTTACTTGCTTAGTGCCCTTGCTCCAGAAGTTTCAGGCCCATCTGCCTTGGCCACACAAGATCCAACAGAAAGAGCAAATATGGTTCTTGAGCAGGCAGAGAGATTAGATTGCAAGAGATACCTGACTCCAAAGGACATAGTGGATGGGTCGCCTAACCTTAATCTTGCATTTGTTGCTCAAATATTCCAGCACAGGTATGCTTACTTTTAAGACGTTTTAAATGTGCTATCTGCTTTGTTGTTACTTCTAAGTTTATACATTAAGAATATTGTGGGACATGCTTCTGAGAAGGATCTGGATCCTCTCCTATTTTTTCCTCTCCTTTGTCTCTCCTGTGCAATTTGCAACCGTTGGATTAATTTAATGATGAAGAAAAAAATAATGAAAAAAAAAGTAATGAGAGAGCTATCTGTGACGACAACGTACAAAATGGAGAAGCCGACCACTTCGTTGTCAGCGCACGACGGCGGTGTGAGCTGAGAATGGATCGCCGCGTTTACCAGCGGCGATGGGCCACTAGCACCGACCAGTTCACTGTTCACAAACGCGGCGATGGGCCACTAGCACCGACCAGTTCACTGTTCACCTTGATTTTCTAGCTTCTTTTCCCTTTCAAAGTTTTTATCGACATAAATTTGTGCAAGGTGATGTAGATTAGATTCTCAAGGAAAAAACAATTGTCAATTGATGATAATGGCGGAGCGATGGATGTACAGTGATTATCACAACAGCAGAATTGAAGAAATGAAAAATTGAAGAAGATGAACAAAATTTCTCTCTCCTTTAATTGTCTTTCTTTTTCTTTCCTTTTTGTTTCTCAACCATAAGATCAATCTAACCGCTACAAATTGCACAGGAGAGAGCTGGAGATGAAAACACGGGAGGGGATCCAATTCCTTCTGAGAACCCGTGCTTTTTACCTTTACCATTTTTATTGGGAAAAGAGTGTCTCCTCTAATTTTTTAATAGGCTTCTGACTTCTCAGTATCAGGTTCATTATATCTTACGAATATAGAAAGATCGTTCTTTCTTATAACTCTTTCCACTAGACTGGAACTTTCCCTATCGGAAAAAAGATGGGGCAGTTGATTCATTTATTAGGAACAAGTATGGAGGAGCAGTGAATTTATAGAGTTAGAAAACGTTTAGATGATGGAGATTGTGACTTTCATTTTTATATATAAAAAATGTCTGGTACTTGCACTTGTGTAGGAATGGCCTTACAGCTGACACGAAGACAATGTCCTTTGCTGAGATGATGACTGATGATGCACAGACATCTCGGGAAGAAAGATGCTTCAGACTCTGGATTAACAGTCTTGGAATTGCTACTTATGTCAATAATATTTTTGAGGATGTCAGAAATGGGTAGCCTTTCCACTATTCAACTGGTTCATCATCTCCATTTTCCTTAATCTATCCACATTTGTCATCTACTTATTTAGTTGAGATTTTTCCTTGACCTAACTACTTTTTTTAAACACCTTGACCTTATGGTTTTCCTTATTTCCTTTTCCACAGATGGGTTCTATTAGAAGTTCTTGATAAGGTTTCACCTGGATCTGTCAATTGGAAACAAGCGACAAAGCCTCCTATAAAGATGCCATTTCGAAAAGTGGAGAATTGCAACCAAGTTATAAAAATTGGGAAGGACCTAAACTTTTCCTTAGTAAATATTGCTGGTAACGATATTGTACAAGGGAATAAGAAGCTCTTACTAGGTTAGTTTCAATGATTTTTAGCCTTATGGTAGATTGATATTGTTGGTGCAGTCGATATGTTTGTTTGACGGTTCCTTTCCTTTTAACATTTGCTTGGCCTCTGCTTTATTATCCTCACTCATTTGATATTTTGGTGGATCAATGCTAGCATAGGAATGTCTAACAGGAACTTTCATCTCTGTTTGTCCTACAGCATTTATGTGGCAGCTTATGAGATTTACTATGCTTCAACTTCTGAAAAACTTGAGGTCACATTCCCAAGGTAAAGAGATTACGGATGCTGATATATTGAACTGGGCAAACAACAAAGTGAAGAGAGCCGGAAGAAAATCTCAAATGGAGAGTTTCAAGGTAATAAAGCAGAAAATAACCAGTTCTTACTATATTGATATTAACATGTATTTGTGTATGTATACCATTCTTGCTACTCTTAAAATTTACATTTATCTAAAACAATTATCAGTCTTAGATGCCATTTGCTTTCATGTTGATATTTGCTAATAGTAGAGATTGATTTTATTAAACCTTTAGAATTAAGGAAACGACTGTGAAATGAAGGGACAGTGTACACGGTGGTTGCTATGATGCTTGGACTACTACACATTTTTTAGATTTATTGATATATTTTATTTCACCAGGATAAGAATCTTTCCAATGGCATTTTCTTCCTTGAGCTTTTGAGCGCTGTAGAGTCAAGAGTAGTCAACTGGAGTTTAGTTACTAAAGGGGAGACTGGTATGTCAACTTTGCATTCAACTTGAAAGTATTTAATTTCTTATCAAACATTTAATTTAACATTTATGTGATTATGATGCGAATATGTTATTTACGAACAACAATTGAAATGTTCAAACAAATGTAATTTGTTGGACAAATTGCAGATGACGACAAGAAGTTGAATTCAACATATATAATCAGTGTCGCACGAAAACTTGGATGCTCCATTTTCCTGTTACCTGAGGACATAATAGAGGTAATGTCATCAATCGTAAATGTAATTTTGCTGTGGTCCATGAAAATTGAAAACCCCAACTTCAATGATTTTGTTCAGTTGAGGAGTGCTAGCAACACACTTTCTTTTATTGGTTAAAAATTATATGGACTCCACCAAGTAACGCGGATCCCATAAAAAATTTGGTAGGACCCAAATTTTAACCAATACAAGTGTGTTGCTAGCATTATTCTTGTTCAATTTGGTCAATGTTATAGAATATAATAACCTATCTATATACACATATTATATACGTGTTTATTGAGCTTCTTGCCTGCATACTTAGTTCTTTTGTTTTCATTGTAAGAGAGATGTTTCAAAATAGAACACTAGTGTACATAGTATGTTAATGCTTACCTAAGATTATAGTATATTTTATGTTTTTATTCGGCTGAGAAGTTTTATTTGTGTGGCTTAAGCTTATTTTGGCATTTAACCATGACAGGTTAACCAGAAGATGATACTTACTTTAACTGCTAGCATCATGTACTGGAGCCTGCAGCATTCTGAAGAAAACATCACCCCAGAAGCATCACCTTCAGCAGATGGTGAACATGAAACAGCTTTTGCCACTGAGGTATCCAATTTAGCCATTGATGATGATGATGCTTCAGAGAATAAACCTGAGGATGAGGGAGACGCTCCTTAAGTTGGTTGGTAACGTGGAATCTCTACCGACATTAAAAAAGGAAGTCTGTTAAAAGGTTGAAGTAATAAACCACTGGATGAGGGAGAACAATTCTTTTTTGTTTATAGAGCAGAAGGATGAAAGCCAGCCTCTTGGTGCTCGGCGCAAAAGAAAGAGCTTATATTTTTTTATGAAAAACCACAGATAATAGAATGATTTTGTAAAATTTCTTTTAGAATTTTCATATTTTAGGTATATTCTTTGACAAAAACCGTATGCATTTTTTTCCCAATAATAAGAAAAGGGAGGAAGGCATCCGTTTTATTTTCTATCTGATAGCCAGGATAACTCCTAATCCGTGCTTGCGGAGACTTGCCTGCACTCCATTTTAGTGACTGGTTTTTCTAGTTAAGGTCTTGGAATTCCTGTATTAGGCAGATAGTTGGACACAATGCATTTCAATTTTTCTGTTTTCCTTCAAATACAAAAAATATTCTTGGTTTCTGTTCTTAACTTGGTTCTGAGTATTGCCAACAGAAATTTGAAATTCAATTGGTTTGAAACTGAAACAGAGTATGTGTACGTACATTTAAAGCCATGCTTATGTTTCATCATTAAAATGATCTTGTTTCATGTATATAAAAATTCATAGCAAATTAATCTAGTAATTGTGTGCACAAACTTAAGCATAAATTTATCAAGCTTCACTTTTACTCTAATTTTTATTTTATTTGTCATTCCTTCAATGTCCTACATAAAACCAAAGTCTTGACTTCATCTCAAATGATACCCTAAAAAGAATTTGATATATATGTTGAATGAAAATGCTAAATGAATCACATTAGGTACTTATTATAAAACCCGTCACGTTCCTGCAGCTCTTGCTATTGTGCCATAAAAATGTCACACACAATGAATGATTATATCCTATATTATAGTAGCTCTTGTGAACATAATATTCACCATTATCCAATTTTATGACTTGGCGGCAATGGCATGTCTCAATGGTATATACCCACCAACTCTCACAAATCACATGAACAAATATCACCAACAAGAATTACTCCACCAACAA
Source organism: Trifolium fragiferum (assembly GCA_954870985.1). NCBI lineage: Eukaryota > Viridiplantae > Streptophyta > Magnoliopsida > Fabales > Fabaceae > Trifolium > Trifolium fragiferum. The sequence goes on along the minus strand of OX940791.1, from coordinate 719,458 downwards.
TGAGAAACACTTGCTTAGGCACAAACCTAAATATTAGGTGTTAGGCACACACACAAAAGTTTGAATAAAATAATTGAAAATATGATGAAGTGATGTTAAATGATGTGACTAAATTTTTTTATATTTAAATTTTCTCAATTATATAAATGTGCTTAAAGAAATATTATTTAGGATTGTGTCTATATAAGAATTACTCACTCCACCAGAGTATGTTCCACCTCCTTGTTTAATATTTTTTCTCACTGATATCAATGCTATATATAATATTTTAAAAAGTCTAAGCATAACATTTTTACTAGACGGGACATTACAAATTGATGTAAAGTAAACATCTATATAATACTTGTGTACTACTATAAACAAATACTTAATTTATTTAGTCAAAAAAAAAATATACTTAATTTATTTTATTCTCATAGTCTTAGTTTAAACCATTTTCTATTTGGTCAATCTATCTTAATATACTTTTATATCTAACATGCATTCATATATCTTTGAGCCACCTATGGTGACAGTTCATGTTCATCACGTTTTCTATACAAATAAGTCAGTGGAAGCAGGCACAATACTTCAATGCACAACATTTGAATAAGCTGGATCAAGCCTCCAAGTGGTATGTTAAAATGTAATACTATTGCATTTTCTTCTAGCAATTGCATGTATAAATTTAGAATGTGTCACTTCATTGAAAATTAATGAAGGTGTTGCTCATGGATTACCTCAAGCTATTCATTGGATTGTAGAGACGGGCTTAAACAATTTTTTATTTATTTTTTAGTTTTACTCCAAAATAATAACAATGGTGGACAGTTTTAATTTAATAACAATATGCTCATTGGATCTATGTTCAAATTTTTTATTATTGACTTTTTTTAGAAGCAATAACTAATGCAATAACTCATATACTCTTGTTTTTTTTTTTTTGACAAATCATATACTCTTGTTAGTGACTACTATATAGAGATTTTTAAAGACAAGTTAATGTGGTTGACTCATATATTTATATTATAGAATTATGAGACTACGTGTATACGATTAATAATTCTCAAGAAAATTAATTTAGTATATTTTACCCTATATTTTGCAAATTATTAATAGTGAAATGACGAGTTTGCTTGCATGCATGCAGAAAAAAGAAAGAAAAAAAGACAATCCTACATTCATTTTGATACATTATTAAAAGTTTTGTAATTGTGGAGTGAATTTTTCTTGAGATTTTGAGAGTGGCTACTTTATTAATCTACATCTACAAATCCATACATGACAATTCCAACTTTCAACCATACAGTTTGGATCTTACCGTTGGAATTTCCCTTTACATTTTATATTATTTTGGCTGATGTACAATAATTAAAGTATTTTATAATAATATATTATATCACCTCTAAGAATAAATTAATTAGTATAGTATCAACTTATCATACTCATACTTTGATAAATTCATAAAGCTTTGACAGCCACCATGATATATTACGGAGAGGTGGGAGTTCAAACTTTAATTTATCCATTCATCTACATTTAAGTGTATGAATTTAACCATTAAATTATTATTAACGAAGAATTAAATACTATTTTATTTACTATTTTAGTTTTCGGCTCTCCGTTTTATAAATTTTTAGATCCGTCTCTGTCCACCGCTAAAAATTCGTCTTTAGTGATGGATTTAAAGACCGAAATAATTTGGTCACTGATAGTGAATTTTCTAACTGTAACTATTACTAAGATGTTTCAACATACTCCCTCCCTCCGTCCCATATCGTAAGAAATTCAATAACTTGATTTGGATTCAACTATTAAAATTAATTATTTTTTTTGTCTTAGATGAAGTGGTAATCCACCGAAATTAAATTCACACACAACTGAGTGGTCCCAAGTTCGAATTCGGGTCACGACGTCCAACCTAACAATTTCAGTATTTGTCAGTTGAGTTAGAACTTCGAGACACTATTAAAATTAATTATTCACCACTGTATGTAAGAAAGACTGCTTTTTTTGCTATAGATATTTATTTTCTCGGATCAATATTGAACCGCAGTGACTTTAAATTCTTCAAGTAGAATTTCACCATCAATGTCATAACAATCATCATGTTTAGGTAAATTTTCAACAAGTTTATAAAATGATTCAAGTCATTATCGAACTATCGAAAGTGGACTAATTTTTTCAATACTTGTTGAATTAATAAGTCATGTTTTCGAGAAAACAGAGCTTCAGAAGTTGGAGAAGCTTCAGAAGCTGAGCAGAGCTTCAGAAGCTGAGCAGAGCTTCAGAAGTTACAGAGCTTCAGAAGCTGAGCAGAGGTTCAGAAGTTCTAGTGCCTCAGAAGCTGAGCAGAGCCTCAGAAGTTGCAGAGCTTCAGAAGTTGAGAAAGTTTCTGAAGCTAGTAATAGTTAGTTAGTTTGTTATAGTTTTGATTTGTCTTAGGTAGTTAATATACGAATGCTTGACAGTGAAGCAAGCCCCCATTTGTATATAAATACCTTTGCCCCATGTGGATGAATGCAATTAACTCTTTTTCTTAATTCTCGTCTCAATTCTCTCGTTCTATTCTCTCTAATTTCTCCCAAAATTATCACATTGTCCCAACAAATTGGTATAACAGAGCCCGGTTGTGATTCACGTTTTGCATTGATTCTTTGATCAAGAAACAATGGCGAACAATGGCACAACCTCATCACAATTTCCTGCAAATCTTCCAGTTTTCAAAGGTGAAAACTATGATCGTTGGTGTGCGCAGATGAAGGTCATTTTCAGGTTTCAAGATGTTCTTGAAACTGTTAATGATGGAGTACCAGACTTGGCTGCAAATGCTGATGAAGCAGCAAGAGCCTTGCATCGCGAGTTGAAGAAAAAGGATGCAAAAGGTCTGTTCATCATACATCAGTGTGTGGATCCTAATATCTTTGAGAAGATCATTGAGGAAGAGTCTTCTAAAGGTGCTTGGGATACATTGAAAAAGATTTATGGAGGTGATGAAAAACTGAAGGGTATCAAGCTGCAAGCTCTGAGGAGACAATATGAAATGTTGGTGATGAATGATCAAGAAACGATAGCTGAGTATCTTTCAAGAATGTTGAGTATCACTAATTTGATGAAGTCAAATGGTGAAGCTCTGTCAGAGAGGTCCAAGATTGAGAAGGTTTTGAGAACCTTGACTGAGAAATTTGATCACATAGTAGTAGCAATAGAAGAATCAAAGGATTTGGCCACTATGAAGATAGAGGAGCTCCAAGCTTCATTGGAGGCACATGAACTGAGAGTCAAGCAGAGGAGCTCAAATAAAGCTATTGATCAAGCTTTGCAGGCAAAGTTTCAGAAAGGTTCCAAAGGGAAAAACAAGAAAAAGAAAGAAGATTCAGAGAATGATGGCAAGAACCTTAAAGATTCAGAGTCTAGCAAAGGTAACAAGAAAGGTTCAAAGAAAAAGATTGATAAGAAGGATGTGAAGTGTTATAATTGTCAGAAGCTTGGCCATTATGCTAGAGAGTGTCACTCTAAGAAAGTTGAGAGAAGTGACAAGGATGAAGCTCAATTGGCAAAGGGAAATGGTAGTGACTCTGATGATTCCCTGCTCATGGCAATTACAAACACTGACGCTGATAAATCCAACTTGTGGTATCTTGACACTGGCTGTAGCAATCACATGACTGGCAACAAGAAGTGGTTCTTGAAGCTTGATTATTCAGTGAGACGGAATATCAAGTTTGCTAATAGCAGCCAGATCACTAGTGAAGGTATGGGGACAATTCTTGTGCAGAGAAAAGATGGTCAGGAATCCTTCATTAATGAGGTATTGTATGTTCCTTCTATATCAAGTAATTTGATTAGTCTTGGTCAATTACTTGAAAAGGATTATACAGTGACAATGGCTAATAAAGAATTGAAGATTCATGATGCTAAAAGTAGGTTAATCCTAAGAGCTCCATTGTCAAGCAATAGAACCTTTAAGGTTGAAATCAATGTGATTGATTTCAAGTGCTTAGCCTCAGTCACTAGTACAGAAAAGAATTGGATATGGCACCACAGGTTTGGACACTTAAACTTCAAAAGTTTAAGCATGTTGAATTCCAAGAAGATGGTTCATGGCTTGCCTCAGATCAGAGCACCAAGTGAAATGTGTGAAGAGTGCTGTGCAGCAAAGCAGGCCAGAAATTCATTCAAGAATGAATTACCTATGAAATCAACTCAGAAGCTAGGAATGGTGTACTCAGATGTGTGTGGTCCATTTGAGGTGAAATCCATTGGAGGTAACAACTATTTTCTGACATTCATAGATGATTGTACTAGGCATGTTTGGCTCTACCTTATCGAAAAGAAAAGTGATGTATTTACCAAGTTCAAGAAATTTAAGACACTAGTTGAAAATCAAAGTGGATTTAGTGTTAAGAAATTGAGAACTGATGGAGGTGGTGAATACACTTCACATGAATTTGCAAAATTCTGTGAAGATGAAGGTATAGAGCATGAAGTCACTGCACCCTACACCCCTCAACACAATGGTGTAGCTGAGAGGAAAAATAGAAGCATCATGAACATGGCCAGAAGTATGCTTAAAGCTAAGCATATGCCTCATAAGTTTTGGGGTGAAGCAGTCTCTACAGCAGTTTACATCATCAATAGAAGTCCTACAAAGAGGTTACAAGACAAGACTCCTCATGAAGCTTGGACAGGTTTGAAACCAAGTGTTAGTCACTTTAGAATATTTGGCTCACTTTGCTTCAAACATGTTCCTGATCAAGTTAGAAGAAAACTTGATGATAGAAGTCAGACAATGATATTGTTAGGTTATCATCCCACTGGTGCTTACAAATTGTACTCACCTAGAGATAACAAAGTTGTGATTAGCAGAGATATCAGGTTTGATGAATCAAAGGGTTGGGATTGGACTGAAGGCACAAGTGCTGAAGGCACAAGTGCTGAAGGCTCAATGCTCAACAGAAGATTCATGCTTGAGGAAACAAATCAAAAGGAGATAGAGGTTGAAGATGATCAACCTAATGCTGCACCTAATCAACAGTTGAGAAGATCAACCAGAGAAAGGGTACAGTCAATAAGGTTGAATGAGTATGATGTGTTTCCTGATCAAGCAATCACTGAAGATGGAGAACTGGTCAATGAAGCAATGATTGCAGAGTTGGAACCAGTGACTCTAAGTGAAGCTTTGAAAGATTCAAATTGGTTGAATGCTATGAAAGAGGAGCTGAAGTCAATTGAGAAGAATAACACCTGGACATTGATGAACAAAGCTGTAAACAAGAGACCTATTGATGTGAAATGGGTTTTCAAGCTGAAGATGAAACCAAGTGGTGAAATTGCTAAGTACAAAGCAAGGTTAGTAGCTAAGGGTTTTCTTCAGAAGCCTGGACTTGACTTTAATGAAGTGTTTGCACCTGTGGCAAGGCTAGAGACAATTAGGCTAGTTGTTGCAGTAGCTACCTACAAAGGATGGGCTATGCACCAGCTTGATGTGAAATCTGCCTTTTTGAATGGACCATTAGAGGAAGAGGTATATGTGAAGCAGCCACCAGGATTTGAGATTAAAGGTCAAGAACAGAAAGTGTACAAGTTGAACAAAGCTCTCTATGGTTTGAAACAAGCTCCAAGAGCTTGGAACAAGAGAATTGATAGCTTCCTGCTGAATTTGAGTTTCACTAGATGCACATCAGAACATGGAGTATATGTGAAAGGCTCAAGTCATGATGAGATTATAATACTGTGTCTGTATGTTGATGATTTGTTGATCACAGGATCAAACAAAGCTGTGCTAGAGAAATTCAAAGCAGACATAATGAAGGAGTTTGAGATGACTGATCTGGGAGAGCTATCATATTTCCTTGGCATGGAATTTGTGAAAACAGATAGAGGCTATTTCTTGCATCAGAAGAAATATGTCATTGACATATTGAAGAGGTTTCACATGAGCAATTGCAACCCTGCAATTACTCCTATGGAAACAGGTGTGAAGCTGAGCAAGAATACTGAGGATGAGTTGGTTGATTCAACACTGTACAGACAGATCATAGGATCATTAAGGTACTTGTGCAATACTAGAATTGATTTATGTCATAGTATTGGTCTGCTGAGCAGATTTATGGATCAACCAAGGATGAATCACTTGACTGCTGCAAAGAGGGTCCTTAGATATGTGAAAGGAACCATCGATCATGGCATTTTAATTCCAAACCAAAGGAACAGTAGCAAGAAGCTAATAGCTTATGGTTACTCAGATTCAGATTGGGGAGGAGATCAAGATGACAGGAAGAGTACTGCAGGATACCTGTTCATGATAGGTAATGCACCAATCTCTTGGTGTTCTAAGAAGCAAGGGATAGTGGCATTGTCATCATGTGAAGCTGAGTATGTGGCAGCTTCATTTGCAGCTTGTCAAGCAAATTGGATTGAGATGTTGCTCACTGAATTGAAGGCAGTAGAGACAACAAGGATGAAGCTACTTGTTGACAACAAGTCAGCAATTGATTTGGCTAACAACTCAGTTAGTCATGGAAGAAGTAAGCACATTGAGAGGAGGTTTCACTTTTTGAGAGATCAAGTGAACAAAGATAAGCTTGAGGTGGAATATTGCAATACTGAGATCCAACTTGCAGATATTCTAACCAAACCTATGGCTAAGGCAAGGTTTGACACTCTGAAGAAGCTTATAGGAATGAATGCTTTGGAAAACATGCCTTAGGAGGTGTGTTGAATTAATAAGTCATGTTTTCGAGAAAACAGAGCTTCAGAAGTTGGAGAAGCTTCAGAAGCTGAGCAGAGCTTCAGAAGCTGAGCAGAGCTTCAGAAGTTACAGAGCTTCAGAAGCTGAGCAGAGGTTCAGAAGTTCTAGTGCCTCAGAAGCTGAGCAGAGCCTCAGAAGTTGCAGAGCTTCAGAAGTTGAGAAAGTTTCTGAAGCTAGTAATAGTTAGTTAGTTTGTTATAGTTTTGATTTGTCTTAGGTAGTTAATATACGAATGCTTGGCAGTGAAGCAAGCCCCCATTTGTATATAAATACCTTTGCCCCATGTGGATGAATGCAATTAACTCTTTTTCTTAATTCTCGTCTCAATTCTCTCGTTCTATTCTCTCTAATTTCTCCCAAAATTATCACATTGTCCCAACAATACTAAATTCAAACTCAACTTTTTGTTTTCATGTGTCATACTGCTCGATCATATCTTTTATTGAGTCATTTGCTTGATCGACAATATATTAAAATTAATGGATTGTAATACCCCTATGTTCATGAGTTGTGTGCATTTTTTTTTAAAAAAAAACACATACAATTTTTTTAATACGAATTTGACAATTTTTATAAACACAAATTTAATCCCATTGTATATAATTATAATTTTGATAATGTAATTTTTTTTATTCAAGTATATGTATATATTATTATCCACTAAGTAAGACAATCTTTTTTTGCCCTACAAAAATCGGACCAGGGAGGTGATCCTTCAAGTATATGTATATATTTCTATCCACGTTATTTGATGCATTGACAGATTATAACCATTGATTATAAATTAGACAGTGTAAATTGGATATAATAAAATTAAATATAAAAAAATTTCAACCATCAATTATCGATTTGATTGTCCCAATCTATTACCACAGAATATAGTAATAGTAGAAAATTCAAATCCTGATCCTTCCGCCCATGCGCAAGGCCACCATTGACTCTGGTAAGAGGTTAATAATCTATTCTTTGCATTGTGAGACAATAATTCCCATTATTTACATGGACTCTTTGAAATACAACTATATTAATTTTATTTTATATTACATTGATTGATTGGTAAAAACTTTAATTTATGATCACAGTTTCCAATATTCTTTATATGAATTCCAACAAGTTTCTATTCATTTTTAAAACTTTTATGACATCAAATATATTTAATTTTTTAGCTGATAGCTTCTCATATATTCTGATTTCGTGAGCTAAATTCAATCTATAATTCTCAAAAGTAACATCATTACGCATGTGACACAACTAAGCTAATATTATAAAATTTGTCGTTTTCTATTTAAATGATATTCGTTACATTTCTATTACCTATTTTATATACTAAAAAGTAAACTTTTCAAATTTAGGAAAAAATTTGAATTTAGTAAAGATAACTTAATACAATTATTTTTTAACAAGAGAGACACATGTTTAGGTTAGTTTTAGTTTGCTTCGTACATGGATTGATTAGTTAATGAATACAATTAGTATTTGCAAAGAATTAGCTATTTCAAAATGTTCACGCGTACTTGCAATCTTTTTTATTTATTTTTTTTACACGCGGATGTGTCAAAAAAATGTAAAGTGAATAATTAGTAAAGTGTGAAAAATCAAAGATTAATATTATAATCACTTACGATTTGTTACATATGTGCATATACTATCAACTACTCCCTCTACTCTCAATCTTTGGTTATTTTAGAGTTAGTTACATAGATAAAAATATAAATAAATAAATAAATAGTAAAGTTAAGTCTCTTTGTACCCTTAATAATTTACTATAAGAAAGAGTAAGGTTCCATACATAAAAATTTATTACCCTTAATTATACATAAAAATTGCATAAGCTGTTTACATAAGCTCAAAAATAAGTTAATTTAAACGGATCCTTAATGTATGCTTTTAACATTTTCAAGAATACAAATGGTTAAATATCATTAATTGAACCTTGTTGTTTTCATAAAAACAAAGAAAATTTTGTGATCAAAGATTAAAAACATAGAGAATATTAATTTATTTATCAACATTTAATATTATTACTTTATTCTCTAAAATGAATTTCTCATTAGCCTCGTGGAGGTCACATATACCTCTTTCACATCTATATAATAGAGCACTTAGATCAATGTTTCATACAAACACAAGGCATGGATAATTTGCATCGGTTACTAATCAAGTTCTTGCTTCCATTTTCATTGTTCTATGTTTTGTTTGCTCCACCAACTTTACTTTTTCAGAATTTAAAGGCATTCCTTATGCAATTCTCTATCAACTTCTACACCATTGATAAGAGTTATATGTTCATTCTTTGCAATGTCCTTGTGGCTTTGATTATATTGTCTTCTACTCTATTCAATGTATCTTCATCAACCATTCATGATAGAAATGAAGATGGCATCGGCAACTATAGTGAGTGGTTTGAATATAATGTATCGGAATCAGAGATTGAAGAATTAACTTTTGCTGAAACCGTTATGAAAACCGAATCCCCTAAAGAAGAAGAAAAGAGTTCGGTGATAGTGGAGCCGGAAAATGAGTTTATCGAAGCAGAAGAAGATGGCAATGATCGTATGATAATTGATGAAGATCAAGAGATAGAGGAATTGAACAAGAAATGTGAGGATTTTATCAAAAAGATGAAAGCTTCGTTCTCTTCTGAGACAAGAGCTTATCATTTTGATTATTATCAGAAATCACTTGTTCTTGTTAATTAATTGAGTAAGAATGGACTAAATAAATAATCACCTTTCATAAACTAAACTTTTGAAGTTTTTCTCTTCCAAATCGCATCTGATACGCCGTCTATACGTATTGAACGTCGTCAATACACTACCGATACAATTTAACTTTCTAGTAAATAAATACAACTTTCCTACTCTTAAAATGCTCCTATCTCATTTAAGGAAGGCATGGAGCAAGGTTAAGAAAGTAAAATACCACAGTACTAAAATTTGATGATAATGCACATTATAACATTAATTAATAATAGTTAATAATGTTTCCATATTCAAATTTACACTTATATATCACCTACAAACATCCTGAAAAACACCAGGGCTCATCATGCATGCCCTGAGGAGGGTATAAAAGGATACCATAAATTCAACGTTCGGTTTGGCTCGTCAAAGTATATCGTACTTAGGAAGACGGTGGTTCCGAAACATTTCAAAGTAAACTAGACATTTCAATGTCCGAAAAGAAACAAAAAATAAAAGAAATATAAATCAAAGGTCTATTATTTGTCATCCACTCTAAGGGAATTTAGCTTTCTTATCCTTTGATCAAGTTCCTTCATGACTTCAGGTTCCTGTTTCTTCCTTTGTTTCGATATTGTATTTGTTGTCATCGAACCTATCTGATCAAATGCCACCTGCAAACACGAAAAGGGTGATAACAAAGGAAACCATGAAGTATAGCATTTAAAAAATATTGAAAGAAAAACAATTAGATAATGATATGATTCATATCAACTATTGAAAATTGTCTTACGGTTAGTAAATCATCTGGATCGAATAGGTGATGAGTGGTCATCTGCAGGACATTGATAACTTCCCCGACATGATGGGTTAGAAGTAACTGATCTTCCTTCATCTGCAATAGTAAGTGAAAATTATTGAAATATTACTTCCTTTGCAGCATATTCTTCTATATAATTTAGTGCTTATTTATCAAAAACCGCCAAAGGGCAACATAAACAACATTAGTCGTACCTTAAAAATTGCCAAGGCGACGTTAAAGATAACCTTAGCTCCCTCGTAGAAAATAACATCCCATACTCGTAGCGTTGTCTGATTCAAGAAAAAGTATTAATACAGAGCACCAACTTAAGATTTCAATGTATGCAGTGTTACTCTAACCAACCTCGGATGGCAGGCTCTTTGAAAACAGGCAAAGGAACCACTCGGTAGTAACAAGGGAAACATCAAATTCCAAAGCTTCCAAATGAGTAGCAATCCTGAATTTCCATTTGACAATTTTCAGAATTTACTAAGAAATAATCATTACACGCAGTTAACATAACACATGACGTTAAAATACCTTGGGCACTTTTTAGCAAGTAAATCTTTAAACACTCGTTGTTCAACATGACATCCTGATAAGTTGTTTGTGTAACAGTCGCTAACCAGGACATTTTCCAACAAGACAGCAAGCATCCAAAATGCATCTTCCTCGGTTTTCATGACCAGCAATAACAGTGCTGCAACATAATTTAAACCCTGGAGCCAAAATATTGTAGAGTCAGTAATCAAGAAAATACATTATCCAGCATGCATTTATTCATTTTTAATCAAAGTTAATCACATATTATTGTCGACTTCAACAAAAGGAATTGTGTTTTACTATCTTTTACATAACGTAAAAATTTGTAAACACTGGCCGAAGCAATTGCGACACGCAAATGTAGGAGCATAATATGTTTTATGAATGAAACATGTTAACATCTAATCCCAGAAGAAAAATAATAGAAGAATCATCAATTGAATGAAAGACGAAGACAAATAAAATATATTTTATCTGCAGATAGCTAACATGAGACATTGCGTAGATTCAAATTCAAATTTATCTGACATTATCTTTGATGTACTTGGCAAGGGGAAAAACATCACAAAAGGAAGGAGATCAGAGCCGTGCATACCTGACAATAACCAACATCAGAATCACGGAAAGAATAAGCAACAAGAACGCGCCTAAGAGCAGCATGTCCCTCAGGAGTGTCCAGCCACGGGTGACCAGGGAATGTTCGAGGTAGATCCTGCCAAATGGTTATTAAAAAAAATTATAAAAAGAATAAAACAACGAGCATTTAAACATCTCAACAAGTTCAAATTATTCTCTAACAGATACCAATAACAAATAACCATTTAAAGATCACATCAAACACCCTAAATGGTTGTAAATATAGAGCTCCTAAATGCTTCACATCTTATGAATCTTTCTAAACTCTCATTGTCATTCATATATAATAATTTTTGGTCATTGGGCGATGAAAAAAATGAAAGTCAAACCCATTAGGATCATAAAAATTCTGCAGCAACATTAGTCTAAAAACAAGTTCGTTCACAAAACCAACAATGTAAAGTATAGAGTCTAGAGGCAATTGAAAATGATCAACAACACAACACATCTATAAAATACATGTCAAATAAAATGGAACCAAACAAGCCATAAGGATGATGATGCAAAGACAAACATATGATCAAAGTCAAAACCTCAATTGTGTGATGGTCATAAACAAAAAAGGCGAATAACTCACATGATCGATCTGTCGAGTAGCAGGAGTAACCTTCCCTTCCACAGCTTTTGTCAAATCATCATAATAACTATCAGGAACGGTGGACTTTTTCTTCGCGGCACCGGACAATGAAAACCAAACCTTAGGCCTAAGAACAGGTGGTATCCCTTTCCTTATTAACTTCTTCAAAGTAATAGCATTAGCCAATGCCGAAAATTTCAACGAAGATGTAAGGGCACTTCCTTGTCCTATGGTTGTATGAAGATACCAATTAGCACCTTTGCTAGCTTCCAATGCCCACCAAACTCTACCCTGTTGTCTCACCTTTTCCCTTACATCATTCAACACATTCACATCATCCACATTCCCTTCGACCGTAAATCCATAAAGGTCTTGGAATTTTACAGTCAGATTTGCTCTTCTAGAATGAATACTAGGCCTCAAAACTGGTATTTGAGATTGGTATTCAAAGGCAAGATCAATTTTGCTTTTGGTTCCATACATTTTTCTTCAACTTAACAAAGATAAGGCCACAAAGAGGTTAATGTATTGAGACAAATTTGAATTGAAAAAAAAAAAAAAAAAAAGACCTTTTCAAATGAGAAGTAATCCCACTAATTTAAAACAATGAATTGGTCCATTTTGAGGACCTGGGTCATTGAGATTAGGTGAAAAAATCAGATTTTTTTATCAATAACAAAAAGGGTATAACAAGATTTGATCAAAAGAAGAGTGAGATTCAAAATTCAACAGCAAAATAGAAAATAAATCATATTTTGAGAAGCCAGATGAAAAACCCCTTTTTCATAATCATCAAAAAGCATGAAACTTTGATAAATTTGAGCTTAAATCTGTTGTAGACTGAGCTTGTCTAATGAAGAAAAATTGGGAACGGAAAAATCAAAATCAAAAAGAAAGGGAAAAAACTCAGAAAAAAGAGATCTTTTATAGATGAATGTGAATGTGTTGAAACGGTTAATTAGTTGTTAATTAAGAAAAGAGAAGAAAGAATGGAATAGAGGGAGAAAAAGAAGGGGAAGAATGAAACCCTAGAATTTAGGGAAAAGAAAAGAGAAAGAAATAGAAAAGAGTGTAAAAACAGAGCGAAGAAATAGGTGGTTGTGATTTCAGAGCTGCTTGATTGTTGCCACAACACAATCTTACAATTCTTGTGTTGTGGTGTTTCTCTTCTAATTTCCGGTTTTTTATATAAAAAATATATATATTTTGATTTGTAATATTTTTATTTTTCTCTCTCTTTCTTTTGAAAAAAATTGAATTAGAACGTTGTGTTCATGATGTTTGTTATAGACTGCTTAGTGAATTGATTAATTAGGATTAGACTGCTAAATAGATGGAAAATGACAGCCTATTTAAATAAAAGAGAGCCTATTAAAATTTCTTTCGTTTTATTTAGTTGAAATTAAAATGTAAACTTTTTTTTGGTGTGCTCATATCTCATATTAAAATTATATATAATTTGTTTCATAAGTTTTAGTTTAATTGACAAATATTGTCGAAATTATTAGGTATGATTCGGATTCAAACTTGAGATCTCATAATTATGTGAATTTAATTTCAGTGGATTATCACTTTATCTATGACAAAAAAAATTATATATAATTTAACTTATTATAAATTATTTATTTATCAAATTTTTTTTTTTTGCTTTCGACCGGTTTCCGACCCACTAAATGTGAGAAACTAATTCGGCTCGTGCGTAGAGACATAAACGTTCTTCCCCTTGGGAATCGAATCCGATATTCCCCGATATTTATCAAACTATTAATTTCTAATAGAAAGACTTAGAATTAAAGTCGGCTTTGAAAATTTTGGCGCATTACAACAATTAAAATAAAATTTCAATCTTGGAACAAGATTTGAGAGTTTCAAGCTCCTGAAAATAATAAAACTAGTATGGACACCCGTGCCAAGCACGGGCTAGAAATTCTTTTTTTTTTTTTTTATAAATTTTTAAAATGTTGTTTTATATTTACATAATTCTATTTTGAAATATTTTAGAAGTGAAAAATTGTCCGCGTTATATATGAGTTAGCTTTCATTCATAAAAATATATTGATTTTGGACTTTTTTGTTAGAATTAATGATTTTAGACTTTAATGTGCACATATATTTCATTTATTCTTGTTTTGGTAGAAAAATCAATTAATCCATTAAGAGAGTTTTATTCTAATGGAAGAGGATAGTCTTTTATGAGATGAAGAACTCATTCAAGAGCATCTAACCTCAAGCCCTGTATCTTGACTATTAGGTTAAAGAAATTTCTATTAAATATCAAAATATAATACTTGTAAAAAGTTAAATTAAAATTTCAAGAGATTTACTCTAACAAAAAAGAGTAATTTATTACGGTGTGAAGAACTAATCAATCTCTTGTAATAAGTAAAACAACTGGATCATAACCTTAGGCCTCATAACTTATTTATTTATATAAAATGTTCAAGTAAATTATTCAAAGAGCTATGATCCAATTGAATAGGGTAATCACTCTTACGACTTGAAGAACTAAATGAAGTCCGAGTAAAAAGTAAAGCGATTGATATCATAACCTAAAGTCTCAATCATTAATTATTTTTGTAAAAACTTCAATTAAAATATCCAGAGAAATTTGTTCTAACGGAAGATGATAATCTCTTACGGTGTAAAGAAATAAATAAAGCCGTCAAAAGTAAAACATTTGAGACAATATTTTTAGGCATTTCTTGATCAAATAGTTCAATTAAAATTTCTTGTAAGAAGTTCAATTAATATTTTAAGATTAATTCGATCAAATAGAAGAAAGTAATTTCTTGCGGTGTGAAAAACAAAATCAAGTCCGTGTAAAAAAGAAAAACAATTGAAACTATAACCTTAGGTCTTGCATCTTAATTTTTTTTACAAAATTTTCAATTAAGATATCAAAAAGGATTTAATCTAACAGAAAAGAGATATTTGATCTAATAGGTGAGAGAGTAATTTCTTATAGCATGAAGAACTAAATCAAACACGTGTAATATACAAAACAACATGAACATAACTTTGGGTCTCACATCTTAATTATTTTTTTTAAAATGTTCCATTTAAATATTCAAACATATATGAACTAACGGAAGAGATTTATTTCTAATTGCGTAAAGAATTAATAAAGCTTGTGTAAAAAGTTAAAATAAAGTTTGATTAAAAGAGGAAAATGTATGTTTTAATATTAGGGGAAGGGGATGAAATTCAAATTTCTTTCGAGGGAGAGGAGAGTAATTTTATCTAATATATTTTGTATAAGAGGGGAGGAAAATATATATTTTAACATAAGAGAGGAGAGTAATGTAATTTAAGCACCTCTCAAGAGAGAGTAATGTAATTTTCTATAATATATATTATATTTTAATTAATTTTTGTTTGTTTTTTATTTTGTAAGGTTCGTTATTATTTTTTTGGGCAATACATTGTATAGTTGGTAAAAAAAACAAAACAAATCAAGGTAATTCTATTTTTTTGTTTGATAGTAGATTCTTTTTTTGGTACTTATCCTATAGAATTCATCTCAATCTTAATATCTATATTATTTTTTTGTTTCAAAACAGATTCAATAATCGGTAAAAAAAATAAAAAGCAAGGCAAAATAAGAAAGACAAAAAAAATCATAAAATTAATATTTTGTTGTCAGTGGGAATTGAATCATGCCCCTTTAGGTCGTAAAGAGAAGACACGTAGGCGCCACATAGACGCCACATTATATTAAAATAATGCTACATATGAATTTGCTCCTTGAGAAGTAACGTGCGAATGTCAAGTGTACTTTTTACTTTGAGGAAGACAAACAATAATAGTATAGATTTAGGCAAAATTACATATTTGGTCCTTTATCTTATTTTTTTGTAACATTTTGGTCTTTTATCTTTTATTTTTAACACTTTGGTCATTTATCTTATATATTTGTAACACTTTGGTCCTTTATCTTTTATTTGTAACACTTTAGTCCTTTATCTTTTATAACATTCACATATAAATCCTTTTTTTCATATTTTTTTTTTTATTAAAAAAATTTTGAATTTATTTGTTAAGATACTTTTTTATTAAAATTAAATAAAAATCATAATTTTGATAAAAAATTTCATCATCTTCATCAATTTTTTCATATTTTCATGTTTTTTAAATAACTAAAGTGTTACAAATAAAATATAAAGGATCAATGTGTTACAAAAAAGATAAGATAAAGGACCAAAATGTTACAAATGAAAGATAAAGGACCAAAATATTACAAAAAAATAAGATAAAGAACTAAACGTGTAATTTTACCTAAAATTTATTATCCGGTGTGCTTGTCATCATTCTATCCCTACCTTGTATATGTTGCATCATAGGAGCATGGCATCTTCTAGCATCTGTCTCAAGTGTTTAAATAATGTGGAAACTGTCGTTCATTGTCTCAAAGATTGTGTTTTTGCTAAGAGAATTTGAAAGGTTTTGGGTTATTTAAATATTAGCTTCTTTAATTCCAATAATTTGGGGAATTGGCTAATATTTCATTCTAATGGCTTTGATGCCAATCTTTTTCTTGCTGGTTTACGGTGGAATTGGAGGGCAAGGAATATTGTTTATGTGGGTAATGAGTCTATCCATATGTATCAAGTGTTTATTGAGGTTCGGAAACTTGCTTCTCTTATTTTGTCTTGTTTTTCGAATTTACTTTCGGTCCATAAACCTCCCAGATGGGTTACTTGACATTCCTCTAGAGATGTTGGTTTTGTCCTTAATGTGGATGGTAGCTACCTTGGGGATTCTGGTATAGCCGGTTTTGGCGGTTTGATAAGGGAAGGAGATGGTAGCTGGATTATTGCCTTTAGTGTTTTTTTGGGCATTTCCAATAATATTTTTGATGAGCTTATGGCAATCTTCCATGGTCTTAAAATTGCAAGGGAACATGGTTACAGACCGTAACATATTCATTATTATTCTGATTCTAAATTGTGCTTAATGTGATTTCAAAGGACTTGAACTTTTTTCACCGTTACGCGGCGGTTATAGCAAGCATCAATGACCTTCTTCAATTTGATTGAGAAGTTCGCCTTTCTCATTCTCTTGGAGAAGACAATTCTAGCGCTGATTTTTTGGCAAAGTTAGGATTAACTAATTATGACAAATTGACCTTTTGGGAATCCCCTCCTACGGAGATGGAGAGCATCTTCCAAGATGATGCTTTAAGGGTGCTTCACCCTCGTGCTTGATTTTTCTTTTTTCTTTCTTCGGTTTTTGCTATTGTACCAAAAAAAAAATTTGTGTCTTTTATTATTATATATTATTGGATCTGTTCATTTATGCACAATAAACGAACTTGAACAAGTTATGCGAGCTTAGCTTAATTGGCAGAAGATTACATTTATATGCAGAAGTCGTGTCGAACATCAGTCTTCCAACTTATTAATCTTAATGATAAAAATTTTAAGTATTGTGCTAATTAAACACAATAAAATGAACTTGAATAAAAATTATAAGTTGCAAATTTATAAAAATTAAACAAAGAGACAATTATTTTGACCATAAATCTAGCGAACTCTAAACTTTCAATTAAATAGTTAAATTTACATATTTTAAGTGATTCAAATTTATACAAATAAATGAACTTTGATCTTAGAAGAAATGATAATTCACTAAAATAAAATTCATATAATTATAGATATCGAATTTGAACTTGGATCACTGCGATATCTACAATTACCAATATGACATGAAAATTAGAAAAGGAAAAGAAAAGATAGGACTTTTTGTTGACATATTTTTGTAACAATGTAATTGATTCACTAGGTGAAGACAATCATATAAATGTGACCCACAAAATTATCATTTGAATTTTGCTATATGGGATCCGTTTGGTATGACCATCCTTTCACTTACTCCAAGTGGAAGAAATCACGGGTGATTGGATAATGTGATAAAAAACAATGTTGCAGATTTTTTTTAACTTCATTAAAATTTTAAATTTAGATATAAGTAACGTTTAAAAAAAATTTAAAAATTATTGTCCATTTTAACTTCACGGGAGTTTTCTTTGACACAATTTCACAAGACTTGAGACATTAATCTTTATACTTTTGCATAAATGAGACATAGTTTACATCAAAAAAATAATAAACTATTATTTTCTTTATAAAATGAAACTATTTTTCTTTTCTTCATTTTTTGTTACATTAAACTCCAATACATTAGCCTTGTAATTTGTTCAACTTGTATTGTATAATATCTACAAGAGAAAATATATTTTGGCATCAAATTTTTAATTTCAAGTATAGGGTCCTTTTAATTTTTCTTTTATGCATTTTTTTTGTTGTATATGTTTGATGTATATATGAAATGAACATGTGCGGTATCTGTATTTTAATGTTGCAATAGTATAACTCTTTATATAATCCATACATGTATGTGTTTGGAGAGAATAATTTGTGTATATCAGTCATTTGAGTTTTACAAACAATAAATAGAACGAATGTTTTTATCTTTGATTTGTCATTCTGTTTATTAAAAAAAAAAAATCTAACAAAAGATTGACATGAGTAAAATAAAATTGAACCATTTTTTAAAAAATCTACTATCCTTTATATATATATAATCATGGTGAATAATTTTTAGAATCAGATAAAATTGAACTGGTCTGGATACTCTTCTTAAATGTTTTGATATTGTTGTACGTCTAAACATGATCCAAATATGAAATTTTAGTTAAATTTAAATTAAAAAAATTATATCATATCATATAATTGTTTTGTTTTAACATTCATATCGATAGGAATTTAGATGACATTTATTAGTATCTATTTAGGTTATTTTATGTAATTTTTAAGGTTTAAATGACTTTTTGATCTCTGTATGTGGATTTTTTGTGTTAGTCCATGTATAGTTTTTTTTGCTGCAAATATATCCTTGAATGTGCAAATTTTAGTTGATTTTAGTCACTTCCGTTAAAAAAGACTGCGTTTGTAGCTAATTAGCTACCAATTAGTTACACGGGAGGGACGAAAATCAACAAAATTTCCACATCCATGGTATATTTGCAAAAAAAAATTATACAAGGATATGTTTAATTTTCAGGAGAAAATTTGCGCAGAAAATTAATTTGGAGCAAATCTACAACTCATATTATGCCACGATGAATCACATCGTGCCACGATGACAACTTACAAAACATCGTACCACGATGATCCTCATCGTAGCACGATGACGCGCAAATCCAAACCTGTAATAATTCTATAAATAGAGCTTTACACCAACCATATTTTACACACATCTCAAAAATAACATCTCAAAAGATAACAAGCAACTCACAAAGGAGCATTCCTGAGGAGTAAGGAGAGCTAGGAGCTCTCAAGGGAAAGCCTACCTCCCACCATAGGGGTACCTTTATTAGCAAGACATTAAGATTATTTTTATGTGTAATTATCTAAACTCTTTGTGAGTAGCTGAAATCCTTAGGTTAGGTTAAGTAAATGACATCTCCTAGAAATACTTGAAACATGTAATTGGTTCGAAAAAGTTTATATCATTTGCAATTAAGTTTATTATTTCTAATTTTACTTTCATGCATCCAATTACAATTTATAAGTAGACGTATTTATGAATTGCTCATAGGAATTAGGCATCATCATAGTAGAGCCCTAAATCTGGAACTGGAGTACTTAGTCTAGCCAGCACTGAAGGAGATAATTTCAATAACCTCGAGGCTAGAGTCTAAATAGGATTAACGTTCACATGTATGAATGTTTGCATGATTTCCAAGTAGTTCCATCGCGTCCGGTGTCTTTAGTTGCATAGGATAATTTGATGCTAGCGCACACTTCACTATTTTGTAAATCCACCATTATAATAGAAATAATTGCAAGGGCATATAACAATATATTACCAAATTTTATCCTTGATCTCTAAACACCTAACCAACTTTTATCCTTGATCTCGAAGCACACTTATTTCAAACTACCTTTATTTTATCTGTCATTTATTCTACCGCATTTATCTAAATTACAAAGCGAATGCAAAACTGTCCAAATTTTTAAATAAAACTAATTACTTTAGTACGATCTATGTGAAGACGATCTTTTATATTGTTATGCGACGATAAACTAGGGTACTTTATAGCTATGAAGTTGCATAACTTTTTATTAGGGAACAAAGAGTGGATATTTTACGAAGGTTTCTCTCCCCACCCCCCGTCTTTCTTTTTCACCCCCTGAATTTCCATTTTTAACCTTGAAAAAAAACTTCGGTACGCTGAAAAAAAAAACTTCGGTACACGCGTACCGAAGTTTTTAACGATGTAAAACACCTGTTTTTCAATATCGAAAAATTTCAATACGCGTGTACTAAAGTTTTCGGGGGTAAAGTTGGATTTCTGGGGGGTGAAAAAGAATGACGGGGGGTGGGGAAAGAAACCTTCATATTTTACCAAGTCATTGTCCTTGTATTGGGCCGGCATGGTTTTATATTGGGCTGAACCTGGCCGGTTGGTGTCGCTGTCGGTCCCAAATACTTTAGTTTTTGGTGAACTTAACTTTTATTTTTGTTACCAAATTAAGCCAGCTGGACCCTTCAATTTAACTTCATAGATAAATTTTGATGTCTTCCACGTGCAATTATAACAAAAGAGTGTATTATAACAAATACTTACACCCACTTATTTTTTAGGACAAGTGGTTATGTTAGCAAAACTATATATTTTAAGGATTAGGCTAATTAGTTTTTTGAGACACTAGTTAAAGAAATTTTGTATTGGAAAAAAATATTTTATATGTTTTGAAAAGATATATTACACAACTTCTAAAATTATTTTACTATAGTAGTGTTTTTGTATTGTTAAAAAATGTGTAAAAAAGATAAATTTGATGTCAATGTTATAAAATAGAAAAAAAATTAGCAATAGAAGTGTACGTCACCTATTTCTTGGAATCAAAAGTTTCTAAAATAAAAGAGATATGGGGGTTTTGGTTTTAAAAATCTTCGTACGTACATAATACTTGTACAGTAGTGCTATTTCTAGCGAATTTTTATTTTGCGAAGTATTCACGACCTTGTGATTTAAAGTTCAGGAACCTTATTACCATACACAATTGGGGTAAGTTTGAAAGTCAAGCCAATAAAATTTTAACAAGTAGCATTCGTGAAGGTTTCGGGATAAATCCGTTCGCCGCAAGTAGCATTTTTCATACTTGTAATGTATAAATTGCAGTCGCGAGCTCGTTTCATGCTTGGAGAATGATTTCTAAAGTTTGGCATATCGTTGGATTATTAGAGATGACCAAAAACACCAAAATTTAAATGGGGGTCCTTTTTTTGGTAACATCATTTCCAGATGGCATGCTCATTGCTCAAGTGCTCAACATTAAAACAACTTATTTAGAAGTTGTAGTTGTATCTTTGTTGTGTTTTAAGTTTTAACTTTAGACACTTTATTAATATCATCATCAATTTGATTATTTCGAGTGATAAGAAATTTGACATTTTTCATAAATGGTCATGTGTTTGATTTCTAATTTTTGTATATGAAATAATGCATAAATTTCAAGACAGAATTACCATATTTATATGCTTAACTAGTGCCCCGGGGCACTGTTTAATATTTTCCATATAATATAATAAACAATGGAAAGCCAATGTATGAGAAGTATTATTTTGACTATTGGATACAAAAGAAAAACCAAATTGGCACATAAGGAATTAAGAATAGATGACATTAATTAAAATAATAATATATATGATATCTCATTTTGACTATATAGATTACTTATTGATTTGTACACGTATAAAAGTTGAAAAAAATAAGATTAGATCAAAACAAAATTTTTAGAGTTCTTTTTTAGTCAAATTTGTATATATATTAAAGGAGGTAGGCACATCATATATGCATATGCATGATTGAGAAAATGGAGAAAGAGGAAGCAAAACAAGTAACAGATGAAGAAGCTTTACTTTTTGCAATGGAACTAGCTGGTGCTTCTTCTGTTCCAATGGTTCTAAAATCAGCTTTGGATCTTGGCATAATTGAAATTATAGCCAAAGCTGGTCCTAATGCATACCTTTCATCTTCTAACATTGCATCTCAAATACCTTCCATAAAAAATAAAGATGCACCTTCTATGTTGGACCGTTTGTTGCGTCTCTTGGCTAGCTACAAAATCCTTACTTGTTCTGTTCAGCATCAAGATGAAAGAATCTATGGTCTTCACCCTTTTGCTAAATATTTTGTCAATAATAATCAAGATGGTGTCTCCATGATTTCTTCTTTTCTCATGCAACACGATAAAGTCCTCAAAGACATGTGGTATGATATTTATATACTTTTTTTTTGAATTATTTAGAATTTATTTATTTATTTATTGTCATAGGGTCATATTTAACCCTCGTCTAGTATAATTGCTCTTCTCCTTCCTTTGAATTATTTAGAATTTTTCATCCATTGAGAGATATCTTTCGTTAGTATGAATCATATCGAAGAATTTTAGATATTATATTTAGGGAATAATAAACGGAATGAAGATCAGTACCTTAAGGCAAATGAATGTTTTTTAATATCAAATAATTAAATTAATCTGTTGCAATTTCAACGTGACTCGATTTAGTTCCTGATAATTTAGATATAACCCAATTTAATCATGATAGTAAGTAATATTCAAATTAGTATGTGAAATTCACATATGGAGGACCAAATTAATCCCTTTGTTAGATTTCACATAATTTATTTTTCTTTCTCAAATTTCTTGGTCAAACATCCCCATTTGAGGAGATTATGAGAGTGCGTTTGATTTGCTATAAAAATGATTGAAAATGACAATTTCAGTTATACTGTATTTGATTTTAAAACTGTTTTTGGTATTGAATAAATTGGGAAGCAAAGGACCGAAGAAAAATTGAAATTCTTGTCATCCATTAAACCACGAGACAACTTTTTGTCTAATGTACAAATTGTCAAAAATATCATAATAATTTTATGTCTACAAAACATCGTACAAGACAAAATTAATTTGTTCAATATCTTTAACTTTATTTTGTGATGTTATGTCTTGTACTGTTCTATTTAGTACTTAATTATATTTTGCAAATCAAACCGACTTTGAACAACATGAAAAGTACAAGTTATTTACCTCATTTTTATTCTCTAGTTTACATGGTTTATCATTTATCAAAATCTATTCTTAATTTAAAATGAAAGACACAATAAATGTTTGAAAAATAAATTTTTTACATTTTACATGCATTAAATGTATGATTTTTAAGATGAAATTTCTTTATTTATATATTTTTTTGTGATCCATAAAATTATTTAGCATTTCCCTTATGTACATGGTCAAACAAAGCAAACTCGGACTGATTAAGTTGAATCACCTAATTTGATTAGATTACGCTATATAGCTATCAAGGCAAATTATTTGACTAAACTTTTTTTTTGACTAAACTGTTAAAAAGTACACATGCATGCAAAGGGAAGTTCAAAGATAAAATATATTATTATCTCAAAAAAATTATAATAACCAAATGGTGTTTATTTATACAGTCAAAGGAACAATTCTCTCACATGACAAATGGCCGGTCAAATAAATTTAGAGTCTTAAAAGTAAATTTTATTGAAAGTTTGGGAAAGTTCATGAGAAATAACATAGTCAATATTTCATGATTATAAAAGAGAAATACGACAAATTTTCATCTAAATATAGTTTATTCTTCAACTAACTTTTACGTCACATAAATGTTTCTAGACAAACAATTTCACATTCAACTAAACAATATTTTATACTTTAATTTGTTATTTAATTAATTGTAGGTACCACTTGACAGAATCAATTCAGGAGGGTGGCCTTCCATTTAACAATGCTTATGGTATGACTGCCTTTGAATTTCATGGCAAAAATCCAAGGTTCAACAAGCTTTTCAACGAAGGCATGTCTAATTTCTCTAGCATTATAATGAAGAAAATTCTTGAGATATATTCAGGTTTTGAGGATCTTGAATCTGTTGCTGATGTTGGTGGTGGGACTGGAACTATAAGTAACATGATTGTATCTAAGTATCCCAACATTAAGGCTATTAATTTTGATTTGCCCCATGTGATTAAAGAAGCTCCATCTTATCCAGGTATTCCCTATTTTGGATATGGTTTTCCAGCCCAAGGAAATAACACAGTTCTACGCAGTAACACACAATAATCGTTGATTTAAGATTAAATAGTCTAAATCAAACATTTAAAAATCAATTTTGACCGGTAATTATGATTGGACGGAAAAAAACACTTACTACGTTACGCAGTAACTATAGGCAGCATATCTGTTTTTCTCTATTTTAAAATAAGTTTTACTTTAATAAAGAAATAATGAATATCATTTACATTTTCCAAGAATTGTTTTCCTTTACTATCCGCATGTCATCTCACTTATTTATCTTAAGGGTGAAATTTTTAGCTACATGACAAAAAATAAAAAATAAATAAATTGATTTTAATATAGTGACATCATTAATATATAGTTAATAAGTAAAGTGTGTTTGTGTTTGATGTAGGTGTGGAGCATGTTGGTGGAGACATGTTTGTAAATGTTCCAAAAGTTGATGCCATTTTCATGAAGGTGATAATACTAATGAATTAAACTCTTTATTTTATTTATTTTTCTATTCTAGTATGTTTCCTTGATTTAATTTATTTTGAGAAAATTTGATTAGAGGAAATTTAACCAAGTTAATGTTTTTCTGAAAGCAGTGGGTATTACATGATTGGAATGAAGAGCAATGCTTGAAAATTTTGAAGAATTGTTATGATTCACTTCCAGCCACAGGAAAGGTGATTGTGGTTGAATGCATAGTTCCAATAGTTCCAGACTCAAACTTAGCCTCAAAATCTGTGGTTCAAATGGATGTTATCATGTTGTGTCATAGCTCAGGTGGAAAAGAGAGAACAGAGAAAGAGTTTGAGGCTTTGGCTAAAGGAGCTGGATTTCAAGGATTCAAAATTGCATGTTGTGCTTTTAACATGTATGTCATGGAATTTCTTAAGAATGCTTAACTTGCTATCTTCTTTTGCCAATTGTATCTTTAGATTAAATTAATGAATAAGTTGTTTGAATTTATTGTGAAAACAAAAATTGTTTGTATTTGTTGAGTTTTATTTATTGGGATATTTCACGAGGATAAAATAAAATAAAGACCTCGATTGAATGAAATTAATTCTTTCAATATTTTATCAGAAAACAATAAAATATCCAAATTAGGATTTGTAAGTGTAACTTAATTGATAGTTATTAAGAACATTATTGAAGGAACATGTTTCGAATCTCAAATTTCTCATTTCTCCTCTTGCCAAATAGACTACTACTTGGCAAAATAAAAATATTTTAAAAAAGAAATCAAAATTTTACTATACAAAATAGTGAAATACAGTTATTATATTAATAAAAGAAATTATGTCAATTTATATATTGGTCAAATTTTCGTCATGTGGAAGGTAATGAGCAACTCTCCGCACGAAAGAAATTTGATCAATATATAAGGTATATGAGCAACTCATTTTCAAATGTGATTATCATGTACTCCCTCCGTTTTATGCCTACAAAATTTATAGAGTTGATCTACTCAATGAGATATTTAAATTCAACGGTCGGATTAAAGAAATATAATGCTGATATCGAGTTATTAAGCGGAGTAAGTCGATAGAGACTTACTCCTGGAGTCAACGGATATATACTAACTGAGATTTTTATTATTTGATATTTTGTCTTAACAAAAAATAATAATTTGCTATTGGAATTCTTTGAAAATTCACTTACATATATCATCACATTTGAAAATTTTGCTAATTTGAATCTCATGTCAATCCCTAAAAATATGATAAAAGTGATAATCTCATTTTTTTTGACATAAAATTCTATTAAAATTAACTCTGCATTTGAGCTTCCAATACGATAAAGTGATGTCTAGATCTCATTTGTTTCGGTTTGTACTTAGAATTGCTGACAAAACGTCTAGGTTTCACAAGTCAGACTGCTGGATCACATGTTTAGTGTACCTTCCGCAATTAGTATTTTCACACAATCAATTATATGTTATTGTATCAAAAGTTACGTCGAAAAATGAGTTGAAGATTTTGATCGTTGACGATCACGGTAACATTATAAATGTCACTTCAAATATCACTTACATAATTTTGTCATTGTCAATTATTAAGTATCCTTTTGTTTTCTATTATTAGATGGGACTACTTGAACAAAGTATTTTAGTTTCTAAACCTATGAATTCTATTCTTTACTTCTTTTTATATGTGTTTACTGGTTGTTCGCTCCCGGTGGAATTTTTTTAAATTATGATCTTTGTGTTATACAACTTTTGTAATACATAAACTTTGGAGATTTAGAGGTATAATGACATTGATGCATTATTTTTTATTTGGGAATACTATATTTTTAATATCATATAATTTATCACATATTATTAATATACACATTATATAATTTAGTTTAGAATTATTTTTTAGATTTGGATTAGTAATTTTATGTTTATCTTTAGATGTGATTTTTATTGCTATTTTTATGAGTAAATTTGCTTTATGTTTATTTTTTTTTAGTTTAGAGTTAAATTTACATTTAAAAGCATAAATGGTGAAATATTATTAATAGTGATGAGGATAAAAATGATTTTTTAATAGTAGTTTCTTTTAATATATTTTAAGTATATAATTTCTTTAAATATAATGGATTTTTTTAAAAATAGATACATACATAGACCACATCCTAGATTTGGAACAGAAATTTACTACTTATAGGTTTCTTTCAGTCTCTCCCTATATATATATATATAGACCCTTAGAGCACAAATATGGGTGGATGTTTTTCCAGGTGCTACCACTTGTGCCAGGAGAGATGGGATATTTGGCTTACTTGTGGTGTCTTTGTATTATCATCATGTCCAAAGATGGAACCTTAGTCTTTTGATTATTTTAATTGTTTTTTAAATGGATGTTGGAATAAAGTAATAGAATTAGAATTATATTGTGAATTTTGTGAGACCCATGTTAGAGTTTGGATGAGTGGTATGAATATTTAGAAAATATGGTTGAGTGGTTTAAATAGTTTGAAAGTGTAAAATAATATAAAATATTATGTGGGGTCCATTTTTACCATTCATATGAGTAGCATGAATGTGGATGATCTTAGTGCTATCTACGTTCTATACTTTCTGGTTTCCACCGCCTCCTCCTCAAACACAGGTAAACATAGGGTGGGATGCTTAGCTCAACTGGTTAAGCTAGTTGAACTAAGGGTTAAAGGAGTTGGAGGTCCAAGACTCAAGTCCTGACAAGAAGAAAAAACTAACAATAACATAGTAATACTAACAAACTAACAATAACATTGTAATACTAACAACCAACAATTTTCCATTAAAAAAAAAACACACAGGTAAACATAAACCCTCACTCTCTATCGGATTCCATGCCGTCTTAGAACTTGAATCTATTGTTTTGTTTATAAGCTAATAGTAGATTAATCTGACTCTACAGATTTGAACAGGAGACAGCGCAGGATCTTTCTCTATCTCTCTCGCTGCTAATTAAGATGAATATGGAAATTCGCTCAAAAAGAAAGAAGATGGATACTGAAGAAGAAACAGAGTCAGTTGCAAGCAAAAAGGCATTTCGGTCTAAAAGAAAGAAGAAGGTGAATAATTTTCTCTCTCACCTGTTTGCCAGCAGATCTGCAATAAAGAAGAAGAAGAATAATAAAGAAGAAACAGAGGCAGTTGCAAGCAATAAGGCAGTTCGGTCAAAAAGAAAGATGAAGAAGAAAAAGAAGAAACAAGAAACAGAGGCTGTTGCTTTGAGGACAAGCAACCAGGTTAGGAATATGAACTATCTAAATCATGATATCATCATTTTTATTCTCTCAAAACTGCCTCTTAAATCATTCAAAAGATTTGAATCTGTATGCAAATCATGGTCCACTCTATTTCAAGACTCTTATTTCAAGACAATATACACCAACTATTTGATATCTAATGATAATAATAACCTTTATGACCATACATATCTTGTCCCAGAAGATGATAGGGGACGTCCACATTTTTATCTGCTTCCCGGCCAGAGGTTTGAAGATAGGGTTAAAATAGATTGGCCATCTCCGATTCAAGAGAATGGCTCTTGGTTTTATATTTTGGGTGCCGCTAGTATTAATGGCATTCTTTGTCTCAACCAAAGATGTGTAAGACGACTTGTACTCTGGAACCCAACTACTAGTGAATTCAAGGTCATTCCTTACGGCCATTCTGAGTATCTACCACCTAACCGTCAACCTCTCTGTGATCTTAATGGATTCGGTTATGATCATGTAACAAATGACTATAAAGTTATTCAATTTGTGGATTCATATCTCGAAGATGAAGATGACGAAAATGAAGAGTTTGTACCTGAAGATAGATCATTATACGAAACATTCTGGATGATATATTCTCTAAGAAGTAACTCTTGGAGGAAGCTTGATCTCAATATACCAAATCGTTATTACTTTTCTCATAGTTGACTCATCGGAGTGTACGCGAATGGAGTTTGTCATTGGTGGGCTAGAACTGATGACTCACCTAATACTGAAGATGCTGAAGAATATTTGTTGTCCTTTGACTTTAGCAATGAGTTGATGTTTACAACACCGTGCCCCTCATAATTGGATCTTAGGCGGTGTCTTTCTTTTAAATTTGTGGATCGATGTGTGGTGGTTTTGAATGAGTCAATTGCATTGATCTCAAATGACTTAGAAATGGCTACGATTGACATATCAATTCTAGGTGAACTTGGCGTAAGAGAATCGTGGACCAAACTCCTTACTCTTACGTGCTCACCTTCCATTGTGTACCCCATTGGAGTTGGGAATTTGAGCAATACAATTTTGTTCATAAAGAATGATAATAAACTTGCTTGGATTGATTTAAATACTAAGATGATGGAGGAGCTTGATGTTAAATTAAAGAGTGATGTTTCTTTTGTTTTTGTAGGGAAGTACAAGAAAAGCTTCCTTCCTATAGGAGGAATGAATAATTAAATCTTTTTCTTGTTTGCACCAATGAGTATGATTTCTAAATTTTTAATTTTACACTTATCCGTTTATTATATTTCAATGAAATCGAGTATCGTAATGATTTAATGTACTTTGTGTTAGTGTGTGACGCCTATTTGATGAAAGAATGCATTAACATTTTGTATTTGCACTTCACTGCTTGCACTCATACATAAACTCAACAAACAGCAAACATGATATGAGATCTTGCATATAATTTTGCTGCTGTTCTAGCAGAGTAACCTTGGTAACCAGTTCATTATGGTAAGCCTGTACCATCAAACAATTATAAGTATATTAGCAAAATGTGGCAAATCTGACACTTATTCCTTTAATATCAATGAGAACCTGCAGATGCCTTTTCATGTAACTCTAGTCTGAATAAGAAAATTGGAGAGATTATAGGAAAATTGAAGAAAATAGAACTCCCTTTTCCTTCTCTTAGTTTCCTGCATTTTCTGGTTTAGAATTTCGGTTTGTTCTAGCAACTGTTTTTCTAGTTTTGAGATTATTCTTCACATTTTCTCAAAGTTCAAACTTATAACATTTACAACTATAATAAATAATAAGAGATTGAATATCTTGGACCCCCTATTCTAGTCTATTAGTTAGCACATATATACAAATAAAAGACATCACTTAAAAGGCCATGTTTCAGTGAAAAGATATAAACTAAGATGATTTTTTTTTTTATTTCATTTGTTGATGTGTAAGATCATAAACAAGTATATAACTAATGAAGTAAATTCAATAATATGTCATTTGATTGGTGCATTGTTACACTATAGTCTGAGCCATCGATTTCCATTTATGAAGTTAATGTCCAAGTAAGGCTTTGCTTCTCCATAGCTTAATGATTTCGACCAAGGCACCCTTTGTATTCTATCCGTTCCTTTTCCATTGCAATTATATTCACCAGACACTGCAGTCCTGAAACACAAATGCATATTTATAAAATGTCAAATCAAATTAAAACAAATAAGATGTACCGACACAAACATGGACATCAGACATGACGCTGGTAAATATTTTTCAAAATAGAATAATTGAATATAATCATAGGGTAAGTGTCGTGTAGCCAGTCAGTCTCAGACACGGGCATGTGTTTGACATCAGGGTAAGTGTCATGTACCCTTAGTGCACTGCTTACTTTCCTTGTCCACCTGCTAATACAACCACTGTGTTCTGCATCCACCACACAAAGATTATCAAATTCCAAAATTACACTTGCTTATCCATTAATCTTGTTTCTTTGTGTAACCAAAACTGATGTTAAATTGCGGCCATAAACAAAATTTGAGTTGTATTGGCTGCATTTGTCCGCAACACCAAGGATCCCAACATAACTGTAATTGCAATTTAAAACCATGTTGAAAATTGTGTGCTTACCTCAAAAGTGACTTCAGTTGCACCGAAAAAATTTGAATCACAGTTGCTGAAAGTAACGAAGGAAGTAATATATATAATTTTTTTTTCCTCGTAGTAAAATGGTTGAACTCACATTTTATATATGAAGAATTGTGAAATTTAAGATTCTAACTCGAGCCATTGTATATCAGCGTCCTTGTAACTATGGATTGAGCTGTAAATTTTACACACATTTAAATGGCAATTTTATTATATTGATTACTAAAATATATTCAATATAAAATTGCATTCATGACATGTTTATTTACCACCTCAAATATTTAAGATATTCAGTAGAAAATTTTAAAAATATTTGTTCAAGGCACGTCATTTCAATGTTAAGAGCTTAATTTCATATTTTTGAGAGACAGTTCAAATCTCATCATACTTTTCATATTCAGATTTTAGGTACTGAATGCAAATCTTATTAAGCACCAGCGAAGCTAATTGCAAATGAAACATTTGCGCACAACAGCTCCAGTACACTAAAATGTAAACCAAATTTATTTTTTTTGACATTTAGCAAATAGATAGATAACCAAAATAGCAATGCCATAGCAAGATCCTGCAGGTTGCAGCGACAGATCACCATATTAAGCTCCCAACTTTCAGAACATAATAGAGCATATCTAGAGATATTTTTGCAAAAGAATATACTTTACTTACTGTGAAACTACCATAAGTGAAATATGGTATTAGTCAACATGATCGGCAGTAACGTCCCAAGAATAGTTGCAGCTGCGGCAAATACCGCACAGACTTTGTGCAAATCAATATTCAGCTGATAGTTGTCTTCAAAATCTTGTGAGCTTGTTTCGTCAACTGAACATAGAGTATCACAAGTTCCAGATGTCAAGTCCTATTACCAAAATTAACCCCTTAATTAGCATATGAAAAGCAGATTCGTTAACTTTCCAATAACAGTACTAATGCACATTTAACAAACTGAATCACCAAAATTAAGCCAAAAACTACACCCACTAATAAAAAAGACAACAATAAGCAGACATGCGATAAACAGAACAGCTGCTGGAATGAGAACTTGTATAGTATCTCCCGAACAAACATTAAAGTGGCAGATCAACTTAATAAATCAGACATATGAAGCACATAAAAAGTAATATTGAAAACCAGATCAAAAGACCATAAGACATTGAAGCACATAAAAAAGGTATCTTTACCTTAACATCTCCAAACAACATCTCAACTTGTTCAACTTTACCTCTTGTAAATGCCAACTTTTCCCTCAAATGAACTCATTTTTCAGCACAAGGGAAGAGGACAAATGAACTCAATTTTCAAGTTTAGTCCTACAAATTTTGTCAAATTTTAATCCCTAAACATAGGAACTAAAAAAACTTTTTTTAAACCAAAACTTTCTCCCCTCCCCTAGTTTGAATCAATCAGACACAAAGTGTCGAACTAAATTATTGAATCCTCTTAATACAATAATTTAAACTGCATAAATCAAAGGTTGAACTCAACACAAACCAGTCGACATAGACAAAAGGGTTTGCAAATCTGAAAATGCTTATGAAAGTTCCATAAAAACAACATTGATAGCTTAAGATCAAGCCTCGTGAAACTTAATACAGACAAACTGCATCTTCTAGTATAGACAAACTGTTAAGTTCAACCAAAGAAAAACTTGAAAATGTACATTCCTGCGAAACTTAATACATACTAAATTTGCATGACAGTTAAACTGTATTGTCTAATTGCAAAGTCTGGATGTTATGAATTGTAGCTAAAATACCTGGGAAAAATATGCTGATCGTTGATTGTATTCTGGCCGTTGATCTTTATGTCAGCCTGAATTTCATTTCTTATAGAATAATAAAGGTTTTTCATCTTCAGGTATGCTGTTGAGATGGTAATGGTGTCCATTAGGTAACTTTCAGAGGCACCAGACACAAATTCATCAGTCTCCATCATGTGTTTTCTACACCTTTATATGATTGTTGTCATCACTTTGTCATTGTACTTCCAACGTTTGAGTGTATTACTATAAGTAAAAAACATTGGAACTTAATGAGTAAGTTTGATTTTCAACTGTTATAAGTTCCTTGAGACTACAATAACTAAAACAATTAATATAAGTAATCTCATCATCAATCAATTACTAATTAAACTAAAATGAACTTACAATATACATTAAGAAGTGGCTACAAGCACAACTTTGATACTTAAGTTATGTCAGTGACTTTGATACTTAAAATTGCTACAACCCATATTTTGTGTAAGATAAACTTAGACATTCATGAGTTCTAAATTCAATTAATGGTTTTTTTGCTGCAAATGCAATTATAGATTGGAAGAATTCACACTAGATTAATAAAAATTGCAATTTTTGTTCCACTTATGCTAGTTTTAATGTTGGTAAGAAAGCTAAAAGGATTGGTTAATGAGTGGAAGGTAAACTTGGTGATTAATTTTGGGCATGGCTATCATGCAATTTGTTGTTGTTTATGGTTTTCTTATTGAATTAAATGTTGTTGAGCTTGTTGCTTATTCTGCTACTGTTGCAATTTCATTTTGGTCCCTGTGTATTCTGCTACTGTTTGTATTTTCATTTTGGTCCTTGTCCTATGTCGACCTGATTTTTTAATAAGAACTGCCACGTTGTAGGTCAATTAGTCAACCAATGTTACATGTCATTATCAACAAACGGTTTTATGATCAAATATAATGGTAGGGGCCAATTCCAATAACTGAAGTATAATTCAGACATTTTAAAATGTTTTTTATGATTCAAAAATTATCATGAGAGCGAGCGACACTTTCCGAGACCAAAATAATTATTTTCAATGTACAGTATAATGAGATGAATTAATATTTACTCCCTCATATTTGACTATACACATCTATTTTTTAATATATCAAAAAAGTCAAATTTCATTATAAATATCATCGGATATAAGTTCATATTCAATGGTAGTTAGGTACTTATATTTTTTTGTAATATATATATATACTCCCTCCGGCCTTATTTATAAGTAAAAGTTGCTTTTTAGGTTCATTTAAAAATGAATAGACTAGATACATTCATTTTTCAATAAACCTAAAAAGCAGTAACTTTTGCCTATAAATAAGGCCGGAGAAGTATATGGCTTTATCATTTAAGAATTTGCCTAAATATTATATCTTCCCCAAAGTTATCAATCTCAAACCAAATAAACTCCAAAGATATGGAAACAAATGAACTAGCTCCAATTGAAACCGACCCGAATCCAAATCCAAACCTGAATCCGATTCCGGAACCTTCGCCACTCCCGGAAGACATGGACGAACTTAAGAAAGTGTTCAACGGTTTCGACGCAAACGGCGACGGCAAGATCTCCGTCAACGAACTCGAGACCGTTCTCCGAAAACTCAGATCCGACGTACCACAAGAAGAAGAAATCCGACGTGTGATGGAAGATCTGAGTGCTGACCGCGACGGTTTCATCAACTTATCAGAGTTCGCTGCGTTCTGCCGCAACGGCAGTTCTGAAGGCGGCGATTCAGAGCTTCGTGATGCTTTCGATCTGTACGATAAAGACAAAAATGGCCTTATCTCTACTGAGGAGCTTCATCTAGCACTTGACCGCCTCGGAATGAAATGCTCAGTTGAAGAATGCCAAGAGATGATTAGTTCCGTTGATTCCGACGGTGACGGTAGCGTTGACTTCGATGAGTTTAAGCAGATGATGACAGCTAAGAGCCGTGCCTTTAACGACTCTGTTAATTAGACGGAAGAAATTTCTCAGACTTTGTCGCCGTTAGAAGTTTCGGTAACAACTTCCACAGTTTTTTATTATTGCTTTTACTATAAATCAATAATAAGCGAATTGCTCCATTGAAATTTCGTGGTGTGCTTGGTTTGAAGGAAAGAAAGAAGAAGAAAAGAAAATTGGACGCATTCAATAAATGAATTTAGATTAAATTAGTTCAGCTTATTGATTTTGGTAATTTTCTTTTCTTCCTTAGACTTGGATCAAAATCAAAGACGAAAAATTTATTTTCGTATATATTATAAAATTAGTAATTGTAATGAAACTTTTGTTATTCATGTATATTTGGTCCGTCCCGTGAGATATTGCATTATGTAGATTTGTCGGCGGAATATTTTGAAATCACTTCTAATAGAATTTGTTCATGAAAATTCAAAAATAACTATTGCATGGATTTGGAGTCGGAGTTCGAACTCCGATCATCTTAAAGTTGAATTTCTAGCCACTTGTCTAAACGACAAAAAAAAAATATATATTTGATCCATTGTCTATAAGTAAACTGAAATTATAGTTATAAGTTCCATGAGATTACAGTTATAAGCATCCACTTTTGTATTTCTATAAGTAATCTGAAATTACAGTTATAAGTTCCTTGAGATTATTAACAACATTGAGTGTATTTCTACAAGTAAAAAACATTGAAATTTCATGAGTAATGTTTGATTTTCAACTGTTAAGATTTGTTTATCGCGTGAAGCTCCTTCAACAATCTAAATCATGAGAAGAAGTATTTTCAGATATTTCTAACAGCTTAACAGCAGCTCAGTTAGGAGTTTTCCTAGTAAAAACATAAAATAATAGAAGTAGATAGAAGATGAAACTTACAAATCGTGATAATCTCCACTTCCATGTCAAAAAAAATTGCAGAACATGACTCTGATGCATTTTCTTCTGTTGTGCTCTTGAGTTGGATCACACAATACAATAGCTCTACAAGAATAACACAGATTCCTTTAACTCATTCGTATTTGAAAAAAATGTATATAGATTCGCTTCAAGCTTCTCGCAATTTGTCAACGGTAGCAATCTACTACCATTATAACCCCTTGTTGAGCCTTTTGGCATGCTTTGGTATAGGGTATTAGGGTAGTCTTGTCTTCCTTAGACATTTTTTTCAATAAGAATTAAGAGTCTTTAAGACTAAACAATTTAGAATAAGGTGCCCGAAGAACTTTTGCATGAGGGGATGGGGATCTGTAAATTATATTAAGATAAATATAAAAGCATGCTCAAGAAGGAAACTCTCATTAAACTGATTCCGATACGAAAATCCATATTCATTTTCATTCTGTTTTCTTCTTTATTACTCCCTCATTAAACATGATTATTGCTTTCACCTCCCATTTTGGTTTTGATAAACATGGACTACGAGGGAGGTAGAGTTCCAACAAAAATATCATCTTTCATAAAAGAGTATTTTCGGAAAGAATGGTATTGGCTACATACTTGAAAATGATAAACAATCGTGTACGTATTTAGCTTCTTCACTTGCTTTAACCAATCCTTTTGTGCACTTTAAATTTCAAACAGCATGGAATAAGACAAATTTATGAAAGTAGTAGTACATAATCAATTAAAAGGAAAAATCATAATCAATTTCCATTTTCAATCACTAATCAAAGCCGATATGTCCCAATTATTGAAAGAAACTTTGAGTGATAGAATGTGGGTTTATACCCTTAAGCTATAATATAAACAAAACATTGACCATAATCATTTCAGGTATAAGGTATTGTCAAACTCTTGAAGCTATAATTTAGGTACATGATTTCATTGGAACATCTCATGTTTTATTGTATTAAAATGTTCCTGTTTGACTCAAGGGTGTTCAACAATGATGAACCAACCAATTCAAAAATGTCGTCCAACAATTAAATTCATCAAAGAAACTCAGTTGTCTACTTTAATGAATATAATCAGCAAGCACAACTACCTGTTACCTTTCAAACGATGTTATGCTTTGCTTAGATATCATATCAACTGATATGTACAAACAACCACAGATCGTAATTTCAAACTAAATGCACAAGACCTCCCATATTCTTGAAAAATATATTAAACATACAATTTTCGCAAACATAACCAATTCTTAATTCTCATCAAATAGCATTGTAGCTACTTTTTAGATCCCACGGGCTTATCGGGTCAGTCCTTCGGGCCTATATTTTAATGGGTCGGTTCCACGGGCTTTTGGGCCGGCTCTTTAAAAATTTAAAAAAAATTTAAAAAATTCTAAAAAAAATTTTAGCTAAAAATAAGGAGTTTTAGTTACCATTAAATCTTTAGATAATTAAGTAACAAAAGATGAGATTTGTTAGTTAGGAGATAATTATTAAACCAAATTTGTTGTTTTTTTAAAATTAAACCAAGTTTATTATGATTATCTTTATTTGAAAAAAACTAATAACAACTTAATCAATCATTATAAATAGTTTTATTGTCCATTGAATTTATTTTGTAAAAAAAAATTGTCAAAAAAAAAAAGTTTGACGGACCGCCCCATCGAACCATATAAGTCTTTGCTTATTGGATTGTGCTTAACGGGCCGGACCATAACCCTTAATAAGCCGGTCCACTAAAATCCCTTTATATGGCATGGCCCCGGGCCGAGACAGGCCGGGCTGGCCCCTTTTGAGACCTCTAACTAGTTAGTCACATGAGTGCGTGACTAATGAGTGGTTGACTGTGCAGCTCACCGAACCAATAAAATGTTTACATGTAATCGTGTGACTAATGCCAACACATTTGTACTTACGATTACAATTGCAAACAAACCACATCCTAGATTCAATAGACCACATTCTAGATTTTTTTTTTTTTTTTTTTAACAAACCGCATCCTAGATTTGGAACAGAAATTTACGATTACTACTACTAGGTTTCTTTCTCTCTCTATATCTCTATCTATATATATGGGTGGATCATGATATCTGGAACGCCATTACAAATTACAATAGCTTTGCCGGCACCAGATCTGCTAGCAATACAGAGGTTGTATTGAAATTCGATCAATAAGAAAGAAGAAGAAGATGGCTATTGAAGAAGAAACAGAGGATGTTGCAAGCAGCAAGGCAGTTCGGTCTAAAAGTAAGATGAATAAAGAAGAAACAGAGGCTGAGGTTAGGAACTATCTAAATCATGATATCATAATTTCTATTCTCTCAAAACTGTCTCTAAAATCATTCAAAAGATTTGAATCTGTATGCAAATCATGGTCCACTCTATTTCAAGACTCTTATTTCAAGACCATATACACCAACAATTTTATATCTAATAATAATAACCATTATGATCATACATATCTTGTCCCAGAACATGGTATGGGACAGGCACATTTTTATCTGCTCCCTGGCCAGAGGTTTCAAGATAGGGTCAGAATAGATTGGCCATCTCCGTTTCAAGAGAATGGTTCTTCGTTTTATATTTTGGGTGCCGCTAGTATTAATGGCATTCTTTGTCTCAATCAAAGATGTGCAAGACGACTTGTACTCTGGAATCCAACTACCGGTGAATTCAAGGTCATTCCTTACGACCATTCCGAGTATCTACCACCTAACCGTCGACCTCTCTGTGAGCTTAATGGATTTGGTTATGATCATGTAACAAATGACTATAAAGTGATTCAATTTGTGGATTCATATTCTGAAGAGTTTGTACCTGAAGATAGATCATCCTACGAAACATTCTGGATGGTATATTCTCTAAGAAGTAACACTTGGAGGAAGCTTGATCTCAATCTACCGAATCATTATTGCTTTACGCCAAATCGACTTGTCGGAGTGTACACGAATGGAGTTTGTCATTGGTGGGCTAGAACTGATGACTCACCTAATATTGAAGATGCTGAAGAATGTTTGCTGTCCTTTAACTTTAGCAATGAGCTGATGTTTACAACACCGAAGCCCTCATACGTGGATGTTAGGCTGCATGGTTCTTTTAAATCTGCTCTTGGTCGATGTTTGGTGCTTTTAAACGAGTCAATTGCATTGATCTCAACTGACTTAGAAATGGCTACGGTTCACATATCAATTTTAGGTGAACTCGGTGTAAGAGAATCATGGACCAAACTCCTTACTTTTACGTGCTTACCTTCCATTGAGTACCCCATTGGAGTTGGGAATTTGAGCAATATAGTCCTGTTCAGGAAGAATGATAATGAAGTAGCTTGGATTGATTTAAATACTAAGATGATGGAGGAGCTTGATGTTAAATTAAAGAATGATGTTTATTTTGTTTATGTAGGGAAGTACAAGAAAAGCTTTCTTCCTATGGGAGGAATGAATAATTAAATCTTTTTCTTATTTGGTTAATGGTCTCTTCTCCTTCTGTTTGGATTTTGGGTCTTGATTTCAATTGGGATTGGTTCAGATTCATTCAGTTGGTTCGTTGTGATTTTGATTGGTTTGTTTCGAGTTTATATTATCAATTATGTTTGTTTGACAAGCTTTCGATGCTTCCTGTTGTTGCATCATGAGTTTGAGAGTAGGTGTAGATAATAAGGTATTGAGCTTATGTTATTGGGCCCTTTAAGTTTCTAAGTAATAGTTTAGTCATTAAGTTGTACTAAGTATTTGCTTGTTATAACTTCTAATATGTTTTATGTGATTGTAATGAAACCCTTATTGGCTTCTCTCATGTATTCCTCTTTTGTTAACAAGACTATATGTGGTGTAGTATTCCCTTGGCTTTTGTTTTCCTTCTGATAAATGCGTGTTGTCTGTTTATTGATGTCAAAGACACTTATTGGCTTCTTTTAATATCTTGCACCTTCTTACGCTCATACATAAACTCAACAAACAGCAAACATGAAATGAGATCTTGTCGCTTCTCTTTCTTGAGCTGCATATTTAATTTATAGATTTAAGTTTTTTGTTTCTAGTTGTATATAGAATGAACTATAATAACGTCGACTACCTTTTCTGCTGTACAAAGATCAAGCAAAACCAAGTTGCATATCCTGTATCCAAACCATGATGTAGTTGTGGAACAGATTTCTGGAGTTTACACCTCGATCCATGCACAGAACTGAGACAAGAAGAAATGGTACCATAATCTTGTTGAATCTAGAGATATTGTCTCTTCATTCGCATGTTTTAGTAATTGAATGTTCTCTTCCCCTTGCAATTACTACTGTTTTCTATTAGATGAGTTAGATCTGACCTGTATTCATGAGCCTTTTCCTGGGATGGTCTTGGTTCTTAATTTTTTTTGCTCAACATTGTTATATTTTTCTTTCGCCAATCTAATATTTTACTTATATAAGTTTTTAACAAAATTGTAGGTGATATGATTATGGATATTCTTTTCTTTTTTTTGTCCTTATGAAGTATCTTTGCATTGGCTTAATCTGAGGATAGTGTCCCATAATGATTACTAGTATACTACGATGTATCTCGATTTCTTGCTGACTAATCTTGTCCTGTGCAGATGGATGTATTTTATATCTTCTTTGAACAATATGCAGGGAAGATATCTTCTTTGATCAACATGATTACAAGTGATTAAATTGGGCCAGTCTAAATAAGCTGTAGAGAACAAATACAATTGTTAGGGAATAGATGAGGAAATCCAAAACAACACGGTTCCTCCAAGGTTTTTCTTATAGATTTCGAAAAGAGACAGATGAAGCGATTGTGAAGTGAAGAGTGGTTTAAAGGCTATCTAGAGAGTAAATACAATCGTTAGAGGTTAAGTAGAAATCAGCATTTACAAAAGATTTTAATGTTCATAAGGTATATTGCATAAATAACAAGAGAATATTACTGCATTTGTATTCTTAACATCATGTTAACATTTTCCAAAATTCAATTGGTATAGACTTCAATAATCTTGCCCTTATATAGGGCTGAGGGCGGATCTGCGACCCGACTCGAAATTGATATAACCGACAACATCTTGAGACATCCGGTCAGGTGCGGGTCGGGTCTCAGGTCAACAATTGCAAAAAATTGGACATGGATGGTTGCATACGGCGGATGCGGATCTCCAAAATTTTATTTCTTCATAATCGAAACCGACCGAACAACCATTACGATGCAAATTAATTTTTTTCTTCTCTCCCTCCCTCTGGCAATCTCGTATTCACTTTGTTTTGTTGTTTTTATCCATCTTTAATATATGAGAGAAATGTTATATTTGACGAATTTATAATAGGCTTAAATATCATTTTAGTCCTTGTAAGTTCGCGATTTTTTGGTTTTTAGTCCCTGTATCTTTTTTTGTTGCAAATTAGTCCCTGTATGTTCAAATCTTTTGGTTTTAGTCCCTTAAAATCAAAATCCGTAGGAAAATCCACAGGAAACCAACAAATTTTCCTGCAGATTTTCTTGCGGATTTTAGCTTTAGGGACTAAAACCAAAAAATCGTGAACTTACAAGGACTAAAATGATGTTTAAGCCTTTATAATATGTTGATAAAGGAGGTGCAAAATATATATTTATACTTCTCTTCTATTTGGTTTATTATTGACATTAGATCTACAAATTTTAAACAAAGTAACAACATCTCACCCTCTTTGTTTTTTCATTTAGTTTTTCTATCATTTGTTACATTGTGAACTATTTGAAAAATAGGAGTTTTTGAATAATAGAGTCTTAGATGTAAATAAATTGTCAACCAAACCTGTAATAACCCTCGTACGACCCGCCACCCGAACAAGCCGAAAATATAGTCGGTCAGAATTGGATCCAAATTAAATAATTTCAGTTTTTGTCGATTTTGTAATTTTTGATCCGAAACGACCGATGCTCAGACCTACTTTTATATGGTTAATAGTTATGCTAATGTTTATGCTTTTGTGCTTAAAAATAGATTTCAACAAACAACTTTTATAGCCTTAAAAATAACTTTGAAGCTAAATAAAATAACAATTTCTAAAAGCTCTTAGTTTTCTTTTAAGCTTTCAGATAGTTATGTTGCCTATGTACGGGTACAGTACCGGTATTTGGTATAGGATATAACATTTTTAAAAAATTTATGGTACGATTGCGTTAATATAAAATATTAGAAAAATATTTTTAAGTAAATTGTAATCATCATGCTTTGGATATTTATTTTTTTTATCTACCGTCCAAACTATTTTTATCAAAAGTGAGAGATAATTGAAATATAATAAAAAATCAAAATATTTTAAAAAAATTTTCAACCGAGAATATGTTTTCTTGGTATTCATCATCACTTCCAAATCAATCCAATTAAAATGGATACGGATCGATGCATACCATGGCGTATCCGATACTAGTACGTACCCGGTACGAGTATTTCACCCTTTTAAAAGTATCCATGTTTCATAGGTAAGATCTAAAAAAGTCAGGTCAAACATAGCTTTAAGTTCGTTATTATATTAACATGTAAATTTATTTAAAATAAAATATTATTAAAATATAATCTTTTTATAGAAAATTAAAATATAAGTTAAACTATTGTATTCTTTTTTATAAAATTTACTAAATTACTAAACTATTGTCTTGTTGTTTTGAAAAAAAAAAAAAACTATACTAAATTATAATTTTGTTGAGTATTCAGCATAATTTGTGGTAATCAAGATTATAATTTATATGAAGATGAAAATAATATTTTAAAATTGATTAAAAATAAGTTTAAAAATAAACATATTTCACAATAAAGAATTAGATCAATTTTTACCAAAAGATAATTTTTTAGTTTTCCTTTACATGACTTTTATTTTCCTCTTTTTATTTTTTATTTTTTATAGTCTAATGGCATACATAAATTCATCATCATTGCTAACCAAAATAATTCATCGTCATGCCTATATTATGACTTAACTAACATAAAGAGTATAAGAAAAACATAAAAAGTAATATTGCATAAACAAAACATAAAAAGGGCTTAAATGATCTTTTGGTCTTCGTATGTTCGTGAATTTTTGGTTTTAGTCCCTGTATTTTTTATTTTTTATTTTTGTAAATAAGTCCCTGTATGTATGCGAATTTTTGATTTTAATCCCTAAAGTCAAAATCCGTAGGAAATCTGCATGAAAACTACAAATTTTTCTGCAGATTTTGATTTTAAAGACTAAAACAAAAAAATCGCGAACATATACGAACTTATATATTATTTAAACTTAAAAAAAATAGTATTTAAAAATTATACATACGGAGTATAATTTTGTCAAAAAAATAAAATTATACATATAAATGGACATATATTAAGTTTTATTATACATTGGACATATATTAAGTTAAAAAAAGAAAATTATACAACTTTTTTTAAAAAAAGATTTAAATTTAATTTTCAAATATTTGTTTGACTTTTGATACCCGATTCATCAAACCGGGTTTCAAACACGAACCCATCTTATGCTTTGTTTGCAGTTGTAAGTTACCTGTACACGGTCACAACAAGTACAGTACATATGTGTTTGAAACGAATCTGACGTGTCAAATTCTTATTGGTCGAATGAGCTGCATAATCCAATCACACACCGTCACATGACTAATACCGAACGACGCCGTTTCTAGTTTACCAAAAAATCACAAAACCAAACAAACACAAAAAAAAAAAAACAACACTTCGTTGAAATTGAAAACCCTTCTTCTTCACCATTGTTCTGTCTCAAATCTTTCTTTTATAATTATTCTTATTATTATTCTTCTCTTAATCTCAGAGAACTGAATCCAAGAAACAAAGGTATCTATCTCTCTCTCTTGATTTTCTTGATTGTTATTATTTTTTAATAATTTTTTGGGGGTTTAATAGAAATTTTGTGATTTAAATTAATAATTATTGAATTTAATTTGGTTGGATGCAGATGATGGGGTTGTTGTCGTTGAGACATAGTTGTTTGATGATGTTTGTTATAATTGGGTTGTTGTTGAAAGAAACAGAAGGGATCAGATTTGTGATAGATAGAGATGAATGTTTTTCACATGATGTTAAGTACGAGGGTGACACTGTTCATGTTTCTTTCGTTGTTATTAAGGCTGATTCTCCTTGGCATTATGGTGATGAAGGTGTTGATCTTGTGGTATGTTTTGTTTTTCATTCTTAATTTTATTCAATGTATGTGACCTATGTTACTTGATAGAGTTTAATTTTCATCACAATCAATCATGTGTTCGACTTTAGAAGTTATTATGATAAAAGTAAAAAAATTCTAGTAATTTGAGTGTAAAAACTCGCTACATCGACTTTTATATGAATTAAATCTTAGATGATGTAATTGTCATTGGATTTACCTTAGTTTTGAGATTTTGACGGCAAATTATGAGAATTCAAAGTTTACTTCTTTTTGTTCACGTCTTAAGGTTAAAAATAGTTTGAGTTACTTGTGCTACTCGAGGAAGGAAGGAATAGAAGAACTATGGTCATTTCACAATCACATGAATACAAAGTAAAAACCAACAACAATGAATGTTTGCTAGTAAATTGTACCTGAGGGAGTTGGAAGAACTATTGTTCTTCTTTCTAACCGTAATGATGCCCATGTTATTTCTTTCTAGATATTGGGAGCCATTTTAAATCACATGGCTAAGTGAATGTGGGTCAAACACCCTGCGAAGCTTATATTGATAGTTAAGAGATAACTTCATGGTTAGAAAATGCCCTTATGTCTAGGAGTTTATATGGTCCATACTACCTTTACGATTTAGAAATATGAATGATCTACATTTAGTCATCTATTTGTGTATTCATGTGCTCCTTTCCATTCAGATTTTTTTGACATATATATCTTAAGAATCCATACAAATCGACATTTATAAGTACTAATTCTAGAAAAAAATAAATTTTCTTTGAATTTTTCTTTCCTTAAAATATTTGATCTTGTTGGAATCTCATTACACGACAATGTGAGAATTTCAGGTAAAAGGGCCTGCTGGTGAACAAATTCAAGATTATCGTGACAAGACCGGTGAAAAGTTTGAATTTGTGGCTCACAAATCAGGGGTCCATAAGTTCTGTTTCACCAACAAATCTCCTTATCACGAGACCATTGATTTTGATGTACATGTTGGTCACTTCTCTTACTTCGAGCAACATGCAAAAGACGGTAATGACTCTTCTATTAACTCCACTTGTATGTGGTTATTTGTTTTTATTTTTGTAGTGCAACACACTGTTTTTTGAGTTGCATAGAAGTCTAATGTGAGAACTATCATTGAATGAAACTTTCAATTGAATGCAGAGCATTTCAACCCTTTGTTGGAGCAGATAGCGAAGTTGGAGGAAGCTCTTTATAATATTCAGTTTGAACAACATTGGTTAGAAGCTCAGACTGACCGCCAAGCAATAGGTATTATTTGAAGTTTACTTTCTAATAATCATCTAAAATTTACATTTTTCTGCAACTAAATCCTTTGTACATACCAATTTTGGTTTTACTCAGTATTCATGTTAAAGATAATCACTTAGTTTATATTGGCCATCTGGTTTTCCATTATTGGTACCATTTAGTAGAGCTTCCTGTCCCAATCTACAATCATTTTAGATCTTAAACGATCCGATCGGTTAAGAACATCTTTTTCGATTTCTTGACAGTGTTCACTGCTTACTTGCTTTACTTTGTTCCACTTTTCTTTTGGTTTAACCATCCGGTTTCTGGGAAAAGGGCCTTAGGAATCCAAAGTTTAGCTGTGAAGTAAATAAAGCTTGGCTAAAGATTTTTTTAACCAGGATCTAAAATCTGGTTTTCTCAAACCATTCATACTTAGCTGAATCTCATGGTTAAATTATGCTCATACCATTTACTTATGTGCCATATTTTTCTGAATCCTTTCCGAGGTGAATGAACTATGGAAGAATATGA
Organism: Trifolium fragiferum; assembly: GCA_954870985.1. Taxonomy (NCBI): domain Eukaryota; kingdom Viridiplantae; phylum Streptophyta; class Magnoliopsida; order Fabales; family Fabaceae; genus Trifolium; species Trifolium fragiferum. The sequence goes on along the minus strand of OX940791.1, from coordinate 674,497 downwards.
AGCTGTTTTAATTGATTAAAGCCATAAACTTCTTTTCTCTATGACCTTTTTTGTGAATGCAAATGCAATAATATTGTCTTTGTTTGGAATGCAGTGAATGATGGGATGAGCCGAAGAGCAATACACAAGGCAATCTTTGAATCAGCAGCACTGATTGGAGCTAGTGCACTACAAGTTTATCTTCTGCGGCGCTTGTTTGAGCGAAAGTTGGGAACCTCTAGAGTTTAGAGTTAGGACATGTTCCGAGAACCTGTAACACATTACCGATGCCAATGTTATTTTGAAAGCCTTTTTTATTGTTATCACATGGATATTTATATTGGTTGTGCACTTTACTCAATATACTTGTGGAAAGATGTTTATTGTTAATTACAGTTGATTTCCAAGAAAAAGAAATACAAAATGAGTGCCCATGTAGGCCTAAGATTACTTCTGCTCATCCTATTATCATCTTGGTTATTTTTGTTGTTGTGAACTTCCCTTCAACAGATTAAAAGAAATCGATATATTATTTGGGAGGAAAATGATAGTTCTCTTCTATTTAGATAATTAGATGTGTGTCGCAGTTGATCAATAACTCATTTTTTGACCAAGTTTCATAAACTATTGTTAAATGTATGAAAAAGGATTAATTTTTTAGTTGTTTCATCGATGAATATGGCGCGTGGGAGACAGGATATAAGGTTTGAAGTAATCTCGTTGATCATGAAGAATGTAATCAATTATGTTTTCAGCATGAATCTCTGGAGGTGGCAAAGAATGCGTGCGCAAGAGGATAGGTGAACCATGAGTTATAAGTCAAGCAAAAACTTGGTGGTTATAAAACAATTATACCAACATGAAATATAAAATATAAGACTTCAAAATTAAGTAGATAGACACACAAACACCACTTTTAAACAATATATAGAGAAGTATGACTCGATAAAAAACTTGAATCGAAAAACTGCCAGTTTGAATCGAACAAATGTCGAGCCAAAAAATTCCAGTGATAATTCACCAGATATCATAAATATAATGTAATAATTTTTTTCCTAATTATTATTTCCTCCAAGCTCAAAGATTCCAGCGGTACCCATCATAGCTTTAATGAAGCTCCAGACTTCCTGAAATTATGTTGAGTTCAAAAGCCTTCTTCATGGTTCTGCGGATGCGACGCAGCAAAACCATTTCTTCTGCAATAATTCAAAAAGATGGAAAAATCAATACATGAAGGGATTTAACTGAAAGGAAACACAGCAGTCAATTTCACACGACATTTCACGGATTAAATATATGCTTTCCTGGTACAAAATCAGTCCAAAGTCTAAAGTCTGAACAGCCAAGTCCCACATATAAATTCTGATATACCCTAAAGTTTAAGCTGTAAGTAGAACGTATACGAATTGTTTTATATCTAAAACTTCTCAATGTCTAATTCAAAATTTCATTCAGGTCAGTTCATCAAAACAGTTACAGGATAATGGCCACAAAGGCCTTATCAAATCCCCGAACAAGTGCAATGGGCGACTGTCCTGGACAGAACAAGGAAAGATCAACAACGTCATTAGTTGTCCAGCATGAACCAGTGCAGGAGGAATGAATTAACGGACAAGATACTAATAATTTAATCAAGTATTTTGTCGGTCGTATACATAAAGGAGTAAAGGTCAAACATGATTACATAAGCTCTTGATAAAGATATGCATGAAAGTCTGAATGTTTGATTGGATGGCGTATACGGCACACAACTTATATTTTGTGTACAATTGTGAAACTGGCCGGAAATTGAAGTTATGGTGGCAGGAGAAATGGGCAAAGCACTCCGAGCAGTCAGGCTAGAGAGGTGGGGAATTTGATTGTGTTGGTGGTTGGATTGTCAGTTGGCTGAAACACAAAGCTCAAAGTGAATTTCAAAATAACAGGGGAGATGTTATCCGAAATAAGAGAAGAGTGTTGGATCATGGTGTTGCAGCGATGTCACGAGACACAACGCAGTAGACATGTAGACCAATACATCGCAAATATTGCAGTGCCGTGTACCTGGCAGAATGACCGGCTATATACAAAACTTACATTTAGAAGGAGAAAAAGCTGCTACTTTTCTTTATAGTAGAGACGCATAAAATTGATACTATTTCCTTAGTTCTTAAAAAAGTTAATGGGATTATGAACATCCCTTATAGATGGGTGATTAGGTTTATATGAACGGCATGTTCACTGGATGGCCAACACACAACTTTTCTCTTTATCTTACAAAACGAGCAATTCAACCGCATACATAGTGCACAATCAACTGTCTCTAGCGCAAACCAAAACAGTGAAACCAAAACAGATGTGGAACTAGAATAAGAATGATGAGAAGGCCAGAATATTGATCAATAGCAAATACAAACAAGTATGGCTACATATATTCACAACAAAATCCATGGTTATCTATTAGCTTGAAGGGAAATTGAGTAATTAGGCTTGGTTAAAATAGGTCGTTAGTTAGAGGAGATGCGATATGAAAAATATAAAACATTAGTAGAATGGATCCGTTCTTGAAATTTATGAAGTTTGTTCAAGGGGAAATCCTTTGGATGAGAAATCACTCTCCTATTCTCAACCATTTCAATAAAAAAATTCTTTCCATTTGTTTATTTCCATCAAGTTTCCCTTTCTCCTCGAAGAATTTGTGACAACTAGGCCGGGATCCATTACATGGGCAATCAATGTCATTGAGATCTATTAACAGCCCAAACTTAGGAATCTATATATTATGATTCTCAACCCATATACCCAATCATACATCACAAAAAGACATTAACATATACTAAAGTTTGAGCATTAAGCATGATTGATCCTATTGGAGTATAGGAAATTGGCACACATTGTAGCATTAGTGACTGTGCCCTACCAATACCGACTAAATTCTAGGCTAAGCATGGCAGAAACAAAGAGTAATGACAGTATGTGAGAAGTAATTCTAAAAGGATATTCTCAAGCACACAATTGAGACATCCTTTTCCAATTTCACTAATAAAAATCCTAAACAATAATGTAAGGGAAAAGATATAGGAATATACATAGGCCTTTAACTTATTAGATCATTGCTACAAGATAAGAGTTTGAATAAGAAAAATGAACTACCCTACTGCAATCAAGCTGTAGCAGAAAGCAAGGACTATTCCAACACAGCAGAATGACCAAAAACCCCTTAAATATGTAATAAGAATAACAACAATAGATAGAGTTTTCAGATTAACTTGAATCATTAAGGTATCTAATATTAACCGAGGTTTAAAACCTATGAAGCACGGACACAAACATGTCGACACTGACACGTGACACCAATAATTTTGAAAAAAAAAAACATAATTCAAAGTAATCATAAGCGTTGTGTCGGTGTCGGACACCGATGCATGTCTGACACCGGGACACATTTAATTCAAGGAGTGTTTGTGCTTCATAGTTTAAACCTATGAAGCACGGACACTTACCCATCAACACCGATAATAATTTTTAAAAATAACATAATTCAATGTAATCATAAGTGTCGTGTCTGTGCATCAATAGTTTAAAACTACTTAAAAGTGAAGTACATTAAATTATATATGTTTAATTATCTCAAGATAGATATATAAGGTAAATTGGAGGAAAAAAAGAAAGAACATACAGAATGTTGGGGTTTGCCAAGAACAACTTGATTCTTGTATTTGGTTTTGTGATCATCCTTTGGCGGTGAATCAACCTTAGCACCAGTTTTCTTCTCATTCCTAGCTTTGTTGAATATAACAGTGTATCCCTCAGCTGATGCTGGATCATTGACATCCCATTCACCAAATTTTGGCAATGGTATACCCTTCTCCTGTTAGTGCAATTCATATTCAAAATGAATCATTAATATTACTTTTACATCTAATCTAATATAAGATTCAATTCAGATCCCTAACAAATATAATATATACATACATAATTGAAATCAATGTTTAGGTGAAACAAACTTTTTTTTTTTTTTAAAACACAAATATATTATTAATAAAAACCAAGTTTCTGCGCAAGACGAACAAAAACCGATAAAAAGAGCTACAAAATAAAGGCGCCGTATATTGATTTGGCATTGAGATAGGTTCATGTTCAAATCATGAATCATGTTATGGAATCTAATAAATTGCAAGAAATGGAAACATACCGCCATGGTTGGTGATGAACAGGAGGAGAAGAGAAGAGCAGGAGGAAGATGATTTGTGATTCTGTCTGTTGTCTGTCTGGCTTGCCAAAACTATTTGAGATCCTCCGTTTTTCAAGGAAGAGAGAAGTGGGCCCGCCTTATTATGCCAATCACATCTTTGGTGGGCCCTACAGTTTATCAAATTCTACTACACTATTTTCTGTCATCCAACTAAACATCATGTCCATGGACTTATTGCGAAAAATATCGTGTTAAGTTTATTGGTTAAAAATTTCACCTATCAAGTGGATAAGTAGGATGATCGAAGTTCGAACTCTGACCCCTTAAATATATATTGTGATATCCAAGTAACTGAGCTAAGTTCACGGAACATCAAATTTAGTTATTTGATGGAAATTTCGTATCAATTATGATAATAAAAAAAAATTAGTTGTTGAATTATACTAGATAAGCTAAAAAAGATATGTTTGATCAATTTTATTTTTATTAAAGTAAAATGATAAAGGTACAAATTGAAAAAATAAGATATAATAAAGTTGCAAGGTAATTGAATTCTGTTGACAAAATAAGATATAATAAGTTGATTAAAATAAACTATAAATTTGCAAGATAATATTATTTACCAAACAATTTTTTTTTTGTACAATCCAAACAAATCATTTTTAATCATATGAGTCAAGAAGCTATAAGCTCAAAAATATATTCTGCCAAATAAATCCTAATTCATCATTTTCGTTTCATTTATTATTATATTATGCAAAAAAAAAAAAAAAAAAAGAGATAGAGAGTGTTCGGTTAATCAAACTTAAATTCTTCAAAAATTTGTCATTTAGTAAAACTCATTTGAATCCAACAACTTAATTAATTAAACTCGTTTTAGGAGTGATAGATAAGTAAATTCAATTAATCTTTCATTTGTATTTGTGTCTCTCATAAACTAACAATAGATGAAGTGTATGCAAATTCATATTCAAAATACACTCCTTTCTTTTTATGAGAGATCCTAAAATTACATTACTCTCTTTTATTTATATCTTAAAATAAAATGTACACACTCTTACTCTCTATTATGATCTCTTCCATTAAAAGATGATTGAATTACATTTTTATGTTAACATCTACACTTGTCTTTCTTGATAGACATTTTTATTTTGTTCCGCGAAAAAACTCACACAAATTATGAAGAAGAGAAGTATTGTTTGTAAACTTCAGTATAATTAAAATTCGAATTCATATTGTCTTTCAATAATATCATTACCATATAATTACAAACCCTATTGTTATAAAAAAAAGAACGCAATACAAAATAAAAATCTTAAGCAAATTATTAAAGTTGATAAAACATACTATCCATAATAATAAAATTAAAGAAAAAATTTAAATTAAGGGATACATACTTCTATATAAAGTCAAAGATTATCACCAAATTTATCAAGAATTTTTAATAAAATTTACACATAACCTATTAAATGTGTAACATCGCATACTATAACTCAAGTCACATTTGTTACGAGCAAGATGACTAAATTTTTTGGATGGTTACTCATCCCCCCATGACTCTTTCCCCCTCCCTCTCTAGCGCGAAAAAATTTCGAAAAACACATTTCGAAGTTGGCTTTTCAATAAAATTTATATTAAAAAAAATTTGGAAAATTGTTTCCCGAAATAGAAAGAGAATTTTGGCGAGGGGGGAGATTTTTTTCAAATTTTTGGGCAACTACCCCCTTATAGGCCCAAAGTTGAGCCCACATCAATATCTCCCATATTTTGATTACTCTTTCCAAAACCCCTGCAATTCTAATGTGGGCAACAACACTTTTTTGCTTCATAGTTGTGTCCTAGTCCCACATAAATATGGTAAACTCTAGAATCCCACAATTTATGATTTTATTGGAATTCAAATATTGATTCATCACGTTATGAGAGTTTAACATTTTCGACTAGAATCAATCTATGTTGATTTTATATTACTTATATCCAATGTTGATAAATAAATCCGTTTGCTGCTCTATTAAACTTATTACTTCAAAACCCAAGCGAGCAAAATTAAATTCACAAGTTGAAAGGCAATCAATGTGAATAAACTTATTTTTGTTTTTTGAAATTTATGTGATTAAACTTTCAATTCTCTAAGAGTAGCATATAAATGAATAAAATGAAAATTAATGAATCTTAATTGGACTCTTAATACAACAGCCAATTTACACCAAACCCGGGTAAAAATAAAATAAAATAAAAAGAACCACAAATTAAGACTCAACAATTACAATACATAGAAAAACAAATGAGAAACACACTATAGATTATAGTACAAGTTATATGCAATGTGATATGAGTTGAACTCAAACATTGGAAGCAAAGTTTGGTTTGGAATGAGGCTGAGAAGGTGAAGGGAAGGAGTTTGCAATTGGAGCACCTGGCGGTGGAGTTGGCATACCATAAACTTGAGGATTGGTGAATACTTCACGTCTTCCTCTAGCTCTTCCAAACAAGTAACAACCAAAACCAAGAAGTAAACAAAAGAATATAAAAGGAAGAGAAATCACCACTACCATTCCCATCTTTAATTTCTTCTCGTTGCCTTTTCTTTTTCTAAGCTTGCTTAGCTTGTGTGTTGATGTGTTGTACTTTTATGTGTATGGTGTAATATATGTTTGTTTTCTTTGAAAATTGGAGAGGGAAAGAGAATATTTATATAGTGGAAGCCAAGTTTCTAGATTCTATCTTGAAAGATTTGTGTTGTAATAATAATGGCTTAACGTTCAAGTTTCTAACGGTCACTTTTTATGTCCCACAATAGTGCCTTTTTTGGACATATATGTCACACAGGAGTTGGACTTCTAATAAAATGTTCCTCTGCCTTTAATGTGACTTTTGTTTTACGTATGTTTGGTCAGAAATTTATTCATTTTTTAGCATCCATGTGCAGTCTCACAAATTAGCTGGCAGTTTCACAAAGTTCCTCTATCAACTTTAGCTGCCAGTCTTGCAGATTTCCACCAAAGTTTTTTCTCATCAAACACTCTAATAACTTAAGCTCATCCTACTATAATTATATTTTAGATTTGTATAAAGTCTAGATTTGTTGGAGATATTTATTCCTTAAAATACTCCAATTAGGTTACTATACTTGTGTATATATACACCTCTTGTAAACTCTCAAAAGTAATGCAAATACAACTTTATTCATTCTCTTATATGGTATCAGAGCGTAACGTTCCAGCCCTACCCTGTTAAACCAGAAAACGCCGTTTTTCTCCCTTGCCGTCACCCTTGCCTCCCATGGCTTCCGATGGCTCTTACTCCATAGCTAACCACTATGAACCCTCCAAACCCTTTGCGTGTATCACCCTCAGTGGTGTCACCAAGCTTCTCCCTACCAATTATATCAATTGGAAACTCCAGGTAGAAGCCTTCCTTGATGGTTTTGATCTACTCAAATACCCTGATGGATCGTTCCCTGCGCCGCCAGCAACGATCACCACCACTGACTCGCCTCCGGTCACGTCGTCAAACCCTGCCTTTCAAACTTGGCGTCGCCAGGATCGCCTTATCTATGGCGCCATCCTCACCACTCTGTCCGACGAGGTGGCCTCCCTGGTGTCCCAAACGAGGACCTCGCACGACCTCTGGGAGCTTCTGAAGAACACCTACGCCAAAGCCTCCCGCAGTCACCTTAAACAACTCAAGGAACGTCTTCGGATGGCCTCGAAAGGTACTCAATCCATCACGACCTACATGCACTCTCTGAAGCAAACTGCTGATCTCCTCGCCTCCCTCGGATCTGCTGTCTCCGTCGAGGACATGACCGACCATGTTTTGCGCGGCCTTGATGACGGTTACCGAGCAGTCATTGATGGGGTCAACGCAAGGGACACTCCAATCACCTTTGATGATCTCCTCGAAAAGCTCCTCATCCAGGAACTCTCTCTTGCTGCTGCTCAACGCCAATCACCTGCTCCTGTTACTGCGTTGCACGCTCAGGCAAGGTCGACCAACAACAAGCCTCGACCAAGTCAAGCTCCTGCACCGACCAACCAACGCCCAGGTGATCGCAAACCATTCCTTGGTCGATGTCAATGGTGCAATACAAAGGGACACGTGCTCGCTGACTGTCAACTCTTTCGGACTCAACACCCCAGTGTCCCCGCACCTCCTCGTCCTTCTCCGAGCACAACTGGCCAGGCCCAGGTCCACACCGCTACTGCTGGCACATCCTCGCCAGGTTTCCTGCTCGACAGTGGGGCAACGCATCATGTGACCAACGACCTTGCAAATCTGGCACTTCACCATCCGTACTCAGGCCCCGACACCCTCCTCATGGGGAATGGTTCAGGTTTAAACATCTCTCACTCTGGAACACTTTTAATTAATGATTTATCCTTGTCTAATGCTCTTTGTGTTCCCTCCATGAAACAACCAATTATTTCTGTCTCTCAACTCACCAAACAAACTAACTCTGCCGTTGTTTTCTTACCGGACTCTTTTTATGTCATGGACTTGCAGACACGCCAAACAACCCATAAAGGCTCATGTGTGAATGGACTTTACCTATTGCCCACAACCGCACCTTCCGCTCACACCGTCCAAGTGGAATCCTCTGCTTCTTGGCATCACAAGCTTGGACACCCTTCAACTTCCATCTTTAAATTTATTCAACAGCATTTTTCTTTAGGTTCAAATAAATTTCAGCAATCAGATTGTAATTCATGCCAAATTAATAAAAGTCATAAACTTCCTTTTCATGAATCTACTCTTACATCCACTTATCCATTAGAAATAATTTTTTCTGATGTCTGGACTTCCCCTGTTTTATCTGTTGATGGTCTTCGTTACTATTGTTTGTTTGTTGATCATTACACTCGCTATATATGGCTATATCCCATGAAACTAAAATCTGATGTGCAAGCTATCTTTCCTAAATTTAAAACGCTAGTTGAAAACTTCTTCCAACACAAAATAAAAGTCCTATACACTGACAATGGTGGCGAATACATTGGCCTTCGTCCCTTTCTAAGTACCCATGGCATCAGTCACCACACCACTCCTCCTCATACACCCGAACACAATGGCATATCTGAACGGCGGAATCGGCACGTTGCCGAAACCGGCCTCTCCCTCCTTCACCACGCTGGCTTGCCCCTCACCTACTGGCCTCACGCCATGACCACTGCAGCCTACCTCATTAACCGTCTCCCGACCCCAATCCTCGGGCACCAATCCCCCTACTCTAAACTCCTCGGCATTAGTCCGGATTATCATAAATTAAAATGTTTTGGGTGTTTGTGTTTTCCCTGGATTAAACCTTATGCTAACCATAAACTTGCTCCAAAGTCTACTATGTGTGTTTTTGTAGGTTACTCAGCTGATCAACATGCATATCTATGCCTTGATCCCGCAACTGGACGGATTTACACCTCTCGCCATGTCAAGTTCGTCGAAACTGAATTTCCTTTCCGCACATTGGTGGCCCAGCCGACCACGTCCACGACATCACAGACTGGTCCCCTCCACCTGCCCGTCTTGCCGACCATCGCTCCACCTACTGCGAGCAGCAACCCCACATCCCCGAATACCTCAATTGTCGAGCCTCCCTCCCCGTCTGGCATTTCCTCCCCGACCACATCCCAGTCCTCGTCCTCAAATACAACGAGCAATGAATCGACCAGCAATAACCCCCCTTCTTCCATACAGCCAACGTTGCTCCCACAACCACAAACGACCTCTCCCCCAACCACGACCACTGAACCCCATGGCGGTGGGATCATCACCCGATCCAAAAATAACATCGTCAAACCCATCCACAAACTCAACCTCCATGTCCGACCCTCATCCCCGATGGAACCTGGTACTATTACCCAAGCCCTTCGTGATCCGGACTGGCGTTCTGCCATGCAGGCTGAATTTGATGCCCTACATCGCAACAACACCTGGGAACTCGTTGGTCGTTCCTCTGCTCCGAACTTAGTTGGGTGCAAGTGGGTCTTTCGCATCAAGAGAAATCCAGATGGGTCCATTGATCGGTACAAGGCTCGTTTGGTCGCTAAAGGCTTCCATCAACGTCCTGGTTGTGACTACACAGAAACGTTTAGCCCCGTCGTCAATCCAGTGACAATTCGGATCATCCTCGCTCTGGCTGTTCGACAAAGATGGTCTGTCCGCCAGCTTGATGTTAACAATGCCTTTCTTCAAGGGACGCTCAACGAGGAGGTCTACATGGATCAACCACCTGGCTTTGTTAACAAAAGCTTCCCTGATCATGTCTGTCGCCTAAAGAAGGCGCTCTACGGGTTGAAGCAAGCTCCTCGCGCTTGGTACATGGAGCTTCGAGTATTCCTGCTCTCCATTGGCTTCGTCAACTCCACCGCCGATGCGTCTTTGTTCATTCAGCGGACACCACGCACGACGCTATACTTGCTCGTCTATGTCGACGACATCATTGTTACGGGGAGCTCCTCGACAGACTTATCTAGTCTCATTGCTACACTTGCTGCTCGGTTCTCATTGAAAGATCTTGGCTATCTCAATTATTTCCTGGGTGTTGAAGTCATTCCTTCCGCTGCGGGCATGTTTCTTTCACAACGGAAATACATCACTGATCTTCTTCAGAAGTCGGGCATGACAGACGCTAAACCAGCGTCCACTCCAATAACTGCAACTCCTCCGCTGCTCAAAAAACTCTGGTGACCCCTTGCCCTCCCCGACTGAATACCGAGCACTGGTTGGCAGTCTCCAATACTTGAGTCTTACTCGGCCAGACATTGCCTTCGCGACCAACAAACTTGCTCAGTTCATGCAGAACCCGAGCACCATGCACTGGTTGGCTCTCAAGCGCCTCCTTCGCTATCTGGCCGGCTCTTGCGACAAAGGCATTTTCATCTCTGCGACTGCTCCCCTGCACTTTCATGCGTACTCAGATGCGGACTGGGCAGGTGACAAAGATGATTATATCTCTACCACTGGTTACCTGCTCTATCTTGGCGACACTCCCATCTCTTGGAGCTCCCGCAAGCAACGCTCGGTTGCTCGATCATCCACTGAAGCTGAGTATAAAGCCTTGGCCGACACGGCCAGTGAACTCCTTTGGGTCCTCTCTTTGTTCACTGAACTTGGTCACACTCCTACAGCTGGTCCGGTCATCTACTGCGACAATCTTGGTGCTACACATCTAAGTGCTAATCCTGTCTTCCACTCCCGAATGAAGCACATAGCCTTAGCTTACCACTTTGTCCGTGAAAACGTTCAACGTGGTCGTTTTCGTGTTTCCTTTGTCTCCACTAACGACCAGCTTGCCGACATTCTCACCAAGCCTCTGCTTCGCCCTCGGTTCGAGTTTCTACTATCCAAGTTGCATCTTTCTTCCAGGTCGCCCAACTTGCGGGAGGATATCAATCATAATTAGATTTGTATAATTATATTTTAGATTTGTATAATTATATTTTAGATTTGTATAAAGTCTAGATTTGTTGGAGATATTTATTCCTTAAAATACTCCAATTAGGTTACTATACTTGTGTATATATACACCTCTTGTAAACTCTCAAAAGTAATGCAAATACAACTTTATTCATTCTCTTATACCTACATTCCTACTTCAACTGCTGCATGCTTTGCAATCTTGCTCTTATGACTTATGGTGACAATGTCTTGGTTAAGATTACAAAAACTATTACAAAATTGAAAATTATTATATGTTCAGATAAGCTCTGTAAATACAACGATTGGGCAAGTGGTGATGAACTGGCAAATCTATAATATACGGTTGAGATCATTTTAAGAGATTTTATAACAATATTAATATGTACTATCCAATCTATAATTAATGACGCAGATTAAAATCTGTGAGATAATCTACTGTAGTAAATCTTGATCTGTGATGAATATAAACTTAATTTGTAATGACTAAACCCCTAAAATAAGAATAATACACATTTTGACATTGTTAATATTATGTAACTACGTGTTACTTATGATAAGTATATTATTTTGTTGAAAGCATACCAATCACAGCTTGCTTGTTTTCATTATTTATTTTGGGTCATTTCAGTTTTAAACACAATATTCTTGCAAATCACACTAATCTGTGTAATCTTGTGTTCTGAATAAGAGGTTTGAAGAATTATTCATCCCACAACAATGTACACCAGCAACTTATTACAGAGAAATGAAAATTTAAATGTCTACTTTGCTACTAAGATCTGAAACTTAAATCTAAGAACTATATCGCCAAATGTTTCCACTCTTTTCCTTTTTGTCCTTGTAAAATACTTGAAATTTGCACGCACACTTGCATCGATGTTTGAACGTTGCACAAACGCTGGCTCTAAAACAACAACCGAATATGAATTACGTTCACAGGAGCTCCACTACAAGGGCAGATGCACCACCTCCTCCATTGCAAACACCACCAACACCGTATTTCCCATTTTTCTGCCTCAGTACCTGTATGCAGTGACTTTTAGACTAATTGAATCGAAAGGAATATTCAATATTATGGACGGCATCATACATGAACAATCGCAGTCAAAGTTACTTAAATATAACATAATGACCATGTAAAATTTCATATGATCTTATGTGTACCATAGCATGTAAGATCTAATCATCAAAATTTGCTCTTTTCACTTTCACAACAAACTACTCTCACTTGATTATCAAAATCGTCATTTTTTTAAATGAAATGAGAGCATAATATAATAAAATTACTCAATTATTGTTATTTTAAATTATGGACACTTGAATAACTAAGCATAATGAGTTTTATTTTTTGAAAAAACACAATGAGTTTATGTGATTAAACAAAAAATTTAAGAGCAAACCAGTAGCAGTAGCACCATCATTTCTTCTTCAAACAGAATGTATTTGGATTGACAGTCTATCAGTTTGATAATTTATATTGCGAAGTAACCAAAGTTATAAGCTGAACATACCCCCAAAAGTGTCACCAGGATACGGGCACCACTGCAACCAAGAGGATGACCCAATGATACAGCTCCACCATGTACATTCACTTTTTCCTGCAAAATAATAGGAGTAATTGAGTAAAAGGAATAAACTTTGTCCAGCAAAATAATACTCATTTTGAGTAAAAGGAAAAAATAGAATTTTAGAGCCGAATACGGACTAGACAAATTTTACACTTTCCACGACGCAAAAAGGGGCTACAACAGAATGCAATCTTCCAAGACACTCACTCAATCGCATAAATAGTTTACTCCACATACATCACAAGATTACAACTTTCACATGACAAGGGATAAAACTCACTGAATTTAGTGCAAGAAGTTTCTGATTTGCAAGAGCCACAACCTAGAGACAGAAATCAAAGAATTAGAACTCATGTTGCCATAAATTGACAAGCTACTACAATTAAAAGTTTGGCATGAAGTCCTACCGCAAAGGCTTCATTAATTTCATAAAAATCTATTTGTGAATTCTCCAACCCTGCATTGCCGATAGCTTTGGGGATGGCAAGGGCTGGAGCTGTTGTAAATAACTCTGGCTCCTGTACAGATCACATCATATGAGCATAAAATTACTACAAACATATAAAACACAACAAGTAATGTAAATATCAATATGACCAGAAGGTGTAGTTTTATTTAAATGTTTTATGTACCTGAGCAGCATCAGCATATCCAGAGATTTTTGCAATGACTTGAAGCCCAAGCTTCAATGCCTTCTCTCCGCTCACCAAAACTAATGCAGCAGCTCCATCACTGTCATCAAGAACATTAACATTTTCATTAAAAACAAGGGCTTATTCTAAAATTAAACTTACAAGAAATCTATCTCAGTTAAATAGCATTTCAGAACATAAACTAATGGAAACTCAAAATTTAGCTCTCTAACTGACTTCAAGTTTCAAACAGTAATTTCACTGAACCACTTGCAGCTAAGGATTTAGGGAAAATATTGTCTGCTTCATGGCATTCTATGCTAGTGCTTCTTAAAATTGTTAGTAGCAATTTACATGCAGTGTCCATTCACTCAAACTGTGTTATTGAACATTCACTCAAATTGATAAACTACTCCCATGCCAATATTACAACAATTTTGTATCTGCTTCTTTTCCCCACTCATTCATTCACTCAACTCTCAATAATAAGTTAACATCGAACAACTCTGGTGAATCATGTTTTAGACCATGTATTTTATTACCAAAATTTTTTAACAAGAGCATCCAAAAACAAACAGTTAGGCAGAAAAGAGACAGGAAAAAGTTGAGGCTGTTGAGAAAATTTAACAATATATCAACCTTATGCTGGAAGCATTGCCAGCAGTAACAGAACCTCCAGTCTCCTTGAAGCTTGGTCGGAGTTTGCGTAACTTGGCAGCATCAAACTGGGATAAAAAAAGGAAAAAATATAAAAATGTGTTGGCTTAAATTCAAAGGCAAGATTAAACAAAATTAACCATTATAATAAGTTATTAAGTTAGGAAATAGAAGTGCCATATAGATTAAATTTTCTTTATGTGGAGAGGAAAAAACTAACAAACTACAATCCTACTCTTGATTGATTGCTTGCAATAGCAGACATTGAGTTATTTATACAAGAGACTCATGCAAGACCTATATTCTCATGCTGAGAAAACCTACATTCTCTTAACAAACTTTTAATACTTGGAAAACTTAAGATTGCTTAATATAGATATATATATTTTGTAGGTCCGTCATATGTACATAAGAATAAGTATTGCCATGGTTCAAGTTATTTGGCTGATTACCTTTCCTAGGCCCTCGTCCTTGTCAACAATTGTTGATGGTCTTCCTCTTCCACCAGACACTTCAACCGGAGTGATTTCCCACTCAAAGTAACCATTTTCTTGGGCAGAAATACCACGTTCAAAACTCTGAACTGCATAATTGTCCTGTACAAAAACATAGCCATCAACAAAAAATTTAATAGAATGACTGAGCTAAAACCTATCTGAACAGAAATCAATCCTAAAATACCTGGTCTTCTCTTGATATTGAATGGTTCTCTGCACACAGTTCAGCGCACACTCCCATACCAACATCCTTATAAACATCCCACAAACCATCTTTCAACATCCCATCAACTAGTGAATCGTGTCCAAGGCGGGATCCTTTCCTGAACTTTTAGTGTTGAATCAGTTTATTTCAACAAAAGAACTAATCTTAAGAAAACTGTAAAATAAATGTAAATATCGACCTTGCTTCCGCCAGGTATTTAGGTACACTAGACATGTTTTCCATACCACCAGCCACAACAACATCATTTATGCCCAATTGAATACTCTGTGCAGCAAGCATTGTAGCTGCAGTTGACCAGAAAATATTTATTAACCTTGTTCTTTCATTAAAAAAATACAATATTAAAAGATACAAAAATAATTCTTTGTTTATAATAAATTACATACCTTTCATTCCTGATGCACAAACTTTGTTAACAGTAGTGCAGACTACTGATTTAGATAGTCCTGCTCCAAGTGCAGCTTGTCTGGCAGGAGCTTGCCCCAAATTAGCACTAAGGACATTCCCAAAGAATACTTCTTGCACAAGTGATGGATCAACATTGGCCCTTTTAAGAGCGGCTACATATCAACAAAAAAGAGATAAGCATATCTTTAGTAAGTTTCAAATACAATGCGATAAGAACTGACACAGGTTAACATAATTACCTTCAATAGCTATAGATCCTAGTTTGGTGGCAGGTACAGATGAAAGAGTACCAAGAAACCCACCCATTGGTGTACGTGCAACACCAACAATGCAAACATCTGTACAAAACAAACTAATAAGATTGACTAAAACAAAAAAAGGTTTCCCATGACTAAAGTTTTCAAGTAAAATATGAAAATCAATGTTTCATTTTTTTTTTTATGATCGTGTGCCTGATGGATGAAATGAACAAATATACAGAATAACATAAAGTTTCAATGAATCGGATAAATGGTATGCAAGCACCACAAAATTCTAATGTACTTTATATTGCATATATTTAAGACAAAAAGTTTGATAAAGACCTCTAGGCTGTATATTGTCTGAAGATGCTGCGGCTGGAGCCATTGATAGATGAAAATTGAATCTGAAAAACATAAAAAATGGATGTAAATAAGTTTAATTAACAAGCCAACACATAAAAAATTTAAGGCAAAGATTAGAGTGCAAATACATCTTATGGTAAGCCTTGACATCCCAACTATGTTGGCACCTCAAGGCAACCACCTATCATTTGGAACAACTTAATAAATATATTGAAATAAAAAAAAATAAAAACATCGAGGGACTAGGCCAAAACCAAGGAAACAAAGATGATGTAGACAACAATTGTCTCGTTAAAAACCTCACCAGGAAAACCTAAAGGGGTAGAAATAAAGTGCAGAGACATAAATAGTTAAGAACTAACTTCATATATGTTGATTGTATGAAACATCAAAGTTATGATTGGCCTCAAATACATGAGCATACATTTAACATTAAGGTATTTTTCATCTAACTTTACATAATGTAACATTATCCCAAGTTCTTAAAGAAGCTGATATAAACAAATCCAAGGAAGTGCCAAATCCAAATTTCTTAGAAATGCGTTCGGAAAAGAGAAAAGTTAAGTTCCCAACCCACATTCAATTGGAAACTACATATTGAAGCGTTGATTCACCGTGATACCAAAACACAATTAGAAGTGTAATACTACTACTTATTATTAAACCTCTTTGTCTATATCTTTAATCTCAAATACTTGTTTCCTTTTTCACCATGTTATGATTAAGGTGAACCAAAACAATCCAAAAAATCACTAAAAATATGCTTCTTAGCCAAAAAATCTTAAAGATCAACATCAATGATCCATCAAAGAGTGTCAAAAAAAAAATTGAACTAAAAAATTAATCGCTATATCAAATTAAAGCCAAAACGTGCAGTCCAATACTATAAAATAGTAGCGTAATTTGATCATAAATATTGAACTATTCAGAATGAACAATAAAGATCTAACATAAAATAAAAATAGTTAAGTAAAGTAATAATTAATGGATAAAATGTTATTAATATTATGACATTGAAGCGAAAGAAAACACAGATCTGAAAGAAATTGAGCTTAGAAGAAGAAGAAAGGGGTTACTGTAAGGTTTGTTGTTGTTGAAAGAGGTAAATGAATGCTGAGAAAACGAAAGAGGGAAGAGTGTGAAGATGAATCTGTGTGTGTGAGTGAGTGAGTGTTTATATATTGCCATGTGGGATACGCCACGAGTTACACGCACATTTCTTCGACGGAACCAATGAATATTCATTTCACGCCCACAAACAAAGAAACTCAACTACTCTACTGCTCTTTCTTTTTCAATTTTATTATGCTAAAAAAACACTCAATTTCAGGCAGCATTAACTGTTTTTGAATTTTAATGAATCATCAATATTATTTAAGTGTTTTTTATTTCAAATTGTAAAAAAAAAGTGTTTTTATTTCAAAAAAATTATTTAAAGTAGTTAATAACTCATCTTAGGACGCATTATTCGAGTAGTACCTATGTTCGGATTTTGTGGAAAAAAAAATTGGCTAGATTACTTACCATGTAATCGAATTTTGGATTATCGGAACCCCTTCCCCTAAGAATTAGAAGGTTAAAAAAAAATTAGTGTTTGTATAATCTAAATTATTAGATATGAAATTAGTGGTTGGGATTTACTGTATAAAATCGCGAGCTTTTTTATTTGGGTTTGATTTAACCCTTTTAGTTTAGAAATGAAGAGAACAAAGTATTTGGAATTTGGCATGTAAAGTATGAAGTTTTAATAATAGTCGTTTAGGTTATAATATAAACTCAAATTCTTTCGAGTAATATTTTTTTATAATTAAACTCCTCACTTAATTGTCTAATCACACAATTCTTTTGCCTAAGATAAATGGTAGTTAAAACCTATTTTGTAAATGGTGTGTTGATCACTTGGACGACTATCTCATAAAAAAAATATTATCATTTTTATTTTTATGAAGAGTTTCGGCAACTCTATTTTATGAGTGTTATGTTTATCATTTGTGTCGTCTCTTAGTAGTCATTTTTATTTTTATAAGGGTTTTTTTTTTGTTATTTATTTTCTCTTTATTTTATATTGTTATATATCGTGTATCTCAAGTTAAGTATCTATTATACTCTTTTTATTTGAAATGTTACTTTGTTTTAAAAATATCTAATAGATTGATAATGGTGTGACTAGTATCGGAAAAAAACATTAAGGGTCGGAGACCCTCATGGGTTGGAGAGAGTCATAGTCTGCCCCAATTTTTTTCCTTTCATTTTTATAGATATCTATACACTTTTGCTAACTATTAGGTATATATACATGTAGCCATTCATTTTTATCACAAGATTGTGTTTGGCCGAGTGGTAGATGGTGTGGCTAATTTTGTAGACGTCCCCAATTTTTATTGATTTCTTTCAATAGAAATTACTATATATGTTACCACTGCAAACAATAATAATAAATCAAGAATAACAATTATGGCTATATATATATATATATATATATAATATTAGAGAAATTAAATTGTATCGGTGACATTTTAATGAGTATAAAATTTATTATTAAAATTTATATCATAGAGATGATTTATGTTTTAAAAAAAATAATAGTTTAATTTATACAATTTTAACTCTCAAAGAACAAACTTTAGCACCATTACGGCCATCCCAACATTTTCATCGAGCTCCGACATTTGAAATATTTTTTCATAAAAATACTATAAATTCTTAATTTCAATAAAATTGTGTATAGAAAGGTATAAATAAATACATAGCACAACATAAATTTATGTTAATCGTTTTTAGGTGAGTGACCTAATGATTGCACATATTTACATGAGAGAGAAGAGTGACAACTTAAAATTTAACTTTGTTTTTTAAAATAACTTAAAAACTAACGGTAATTACCTCAGCTGGCCACTAGACTGTTAACAAGGTGGATATATGAAAATTATAAGAGTTGTGTTAAAGAGTGCATTTGATGTATTTGTTAAACATATAAAAAATAAAAATAAAATGTATCTATAAATTCATATCAATGATGTAATAATAATAAAATGAATAATAGTAAATATTATCCTGGTGCACTAGTTAATTAATTAAATATAAGATGACCGGCTTGTATGATTTTCTTTTGTCACGGGCTTGCATGTAATTTAATATTAATTAATATGTACTGTATCTATCAGGTATTATTTCTTACAATTATTCTAGTAATATAAGCCTATATAATATAATAAATTAGCAATGTTCTCCGATAAATCGATAGTCGTTGTTTTTTGACACTTTATTTCTTGCATGTTTTTAAAATTGTACAACAATTAAATTTTAATGTGCTAATAGTAATAGGTCAAAAATAAAAGGCATACAACAAATAAATAATTAAATATATAGAATGGCTTGCATGCGATGCACACTAACAATTTATTTATTTATTATCACTTACACTTTGAAACCACACGTGCAGCCACTGCGCTACCAATTAATCTACTGTTATGCATCATGTGAAAAGCACCTACGCAGTCTAACAAGGACAATACAATTCAAATTGGACAATAATGCATTAAGCCACATAAAATATAAATAAATTTTAATTATTTAAGCTACTCCAATCAATATTGTATTTTTAATTTTTGTTACACAATGGGATGGTATATATATGATGTAGTCATCTTTATCAAAGAGTGGCATATCGGGTCTACAAGTTTAGGAGATGGCTGACCTTTGTTGGTGTTAGGGTAATCCAAGATAAGAGGAAGAAGATAACAAGTAAGAACTAGAGAGAAAACTAGGAGAAAAGTGTTAAGATTTATTGATAAGGAAAATAGAGAATGAGTTGTGTACAATGCATGAGGCACATGCTATTTATAAGGAAAACTCCTAACACATTCATTACTTGTAACACAAGTAACCATAACTAACTAACTAACTCAAGGTAGTTATGTAACCACCTCCTAACTACCTAACCAAGTCTAATAGGATTGAAGTTATAAAACATCATGCTCCCTTAACTTCAAGCCTAAGCAAACTTGTCTGTCCTTCAGAAATCCCTCAGAACTGCAACCTTGTCTGTCCTTCAGAAATCCTTCAGAACTGCAAACTTGCCTGTCCTTCAGAAATCCTTATCTGTCCTTCAGAAATCCTTCAGAACTGCAAACTTGCCTGTCCTTCAGAAATCCTTATCTGTCCTTCAGAACTCCTTCGGAACTTGTCTGTCCTTCAGAACTGCTTCAGAACTTGTCAGTCCTTCAGAACTGCTCCAGAACTTGTCTGTCCTTCAGAACTGCTTCAGAACTTGTCTGTCCTTCAGAACTGCTTCAGAGCTTGTCTGTCCTTCAGAACTGCTTCAGAACTTGTCATGCTGGGCGCGCGCGCCTGATACACACCAAGTTCACTTCTGAGCTTCAAAAACCTGTCTGTTTTCAAACTCTTAGTTAGAGCATCTGCAACCTGAGTATCTGTTGCACAATGCTTGACATCTAAGCTACCTTGATTCACCTGCTCCCTCAAGAAATGAAACTTAGCCTCTATGTGTTTGCTTCTACCATGCAAAACTGGATTCTTGGCTAAGTTTATAGCAGACTTGTTATCAATCTGCAGAACCACAGGTTTCTCTGCTTCAATTCCTAGCTCCTTCAACACATTCACAATCCACAAAGCTTGGCATGCTGCATATGCACCTGCTATGTACTCAGCTTCACACGAAGACAATGCAACAACTGGTTGTTTCTTAGAACACCAAGCAACAGGAGCCTCCATAAATCTGAAGAAATACCCAGTAGTACTCCTTCTATCTACTTTGTCACCACACCAATCAGCATCAGAGTAGCACACAATCTCAAATTTCTCATTCAGAACTGACTTTGGAAAAAGAATTCCAAACTCCATTATGCCTGCTATATACCTAAGTATTCTTCTAGCTGCATTCATGTGTGACCTTCTAGGCTTATCCATGAATCTACTTACAAGCCCAACTGCAAAGCATATATCTGGCCTGCTGTTGCAAAGATATCTCAATGATCCAACAATTTGCTTGAAAATTGTAGGATCCACAGTCTCTTCTGTCTCATTCTTCTCTAACTTCAAGTTCACCTCCATAGGAGTTGCAGCATAGGTACACTCAGTCATGTTGAACCTCTTTAGAATTTCTCCTGCATATTTTCTCTGATGCAACAATAGACCTTTACCATTCTTCAGAAGTTCAAATCCTAAGAAGTAAGATACTTCTCCCAAATCTGTCATCTCAAATTCAGTTTTCATTACTTCTTTGAATCTCTCTATCTCAGCTGTGACACTTCCAGTTACTAGCAGATCATCAACATACAAACATATCAGAATGATGCTTGAGGCTGCTTCCTGCACATATACTCCATATTCTGACTTGCATTTCCTGAAACCTTGTTTCACAAGAAATCCATCTATCCTTTTATTCCAAGCTCTTGGAGCTTGTTTCAAACCATATAGAGCTTTGTTCAATCTGTAGACCATGTCTTTCTTCCCTTCAATCATGAATCCAGGTGGCTGAGTTACAAAAACAAGTTCTTCTAATGGACCATTAAGAAAGGCTGACTTAACATCCATGTGGAACATAGGCCATTTCCTTGCATTAGCTACAGCTATAACAAGTCTCATTGTCTCAATCCTTGCCACAGGTGAGTAGATTTCTGAGTAATCTATTCCTTCCTTCTGCAGAAAACCTCTTGCCACCAGCCTTGCCTTATATTTTGCTATAGAATTGTCAGGATTTAGCTTCAGCTTGAACACCCATTTTACTTCAATTGCCTTCTTATCTGATGGAAGTTTAACTAACTCCCAAGTTTGATTTCTCTCAATTGAAGCCAACTCCTCCTCCATAGCTCTCTTCCATTTCTTGTGTTTCAAGGCTTCTGTGTAATTGATAGGCTCAGAACCAGCCATCAATGCAATATGAACTAAGTCACCATCTGCATTTACCTCATTATCATTAACAATTTCACAATCCTGCAATCTAGCAGGAATGTTCCTTGTTCTGGCAGGCCTGTCTCTAGTCACAGCTGCAGGTGCTTCATTCTCATCACTAGAATCACTATCTTCTTCATTCATGATTGGATTTAATTGAGCTCTGCTTGAACTGCAACCAGCAATCCAATCCCAGGATTTCTCTTCATCAATTACAACGTCTCTGCTGTAAATCATTTTCTTTGTGACAGGATCATATAACTTGTAAGCACCTGTGACATGGTATCCTACCAAGATCATGGCTTCACTTCTGTCATCAAGCTTCTTCCTTTTTGCTTCAGGCACATGCTTGTGACATAGAGCACCAAAAATTCTGAAGTGACTTACACTAGGTTTTCTACCACTCCACACTTCCTCAGGTACTTTGTCTTTCAGCTTCTTGGTTGGACACCTGTTCAACACATACACAGCAGTGTGAACTGCTTCACCCCAGAAAGCTTTAGGCAGGTTCCTATGCTTCACCATACACCTTGCCATATCAAGAATAGTCCTGTTCCTTCTTTCAGCTAAGCCATTGTGTTGAGGTGTATAGGGAGCTGTGACTTCATGTTCTATACCTTGTTCAACACAAAATGACTCAAACTTCTTGGAAGTATACTCACCTCCACCATCTGTTCTGAGAGCTATGATCTTCTTTCCACTTTGATTTTCAACTAATGCCTTAAAATTTCTGAAGACATCAAATACTGCATCCTTGGTTTGAATCAAGTATATCCACATCTTCCTGCTATACTCATCAACAAAGGTAACAAAATATCTATTACCACCAAGTGAATTCACATCAAAGGGACCACACACATCAGAATGCACAACACCTAGTACACTTGATGATCTCATAGGCAAACTCTTGCTGAAAGCATTTCTAGGTTGTTTACCAACTAAGCAACCTTCACATACTCTTTCTGAAGCTTCAATCTTAGGCAGGCCAAGTACCATTCCTTTGCTCCCTAGCTGATTCAGATATTTGAAATTCAAATGTCCAAATCTCAGGTGCCATAGCCAATTCAACTTCTCATCTGTTACTACCTTCATACACTGAACAGTGTTTGTGTGAATCAAAGTTCTGAAGGTTCTATTCTTGGCCAAAGGAGTCCTCAGAATTAGGTTATTTGCAGGATCATAAAGTTCAAATTTCTCTTTCTTAATGATAACTGAAAAACCTTTTTCTGCTAACTGTCCAACACTCAGAAGATTACAATCCATACCTGGTACAAACATCACATCTTCAATTACTGCAGTGCTTCCATTGCTCCTCTTGATAACCATGTTACCAATGCCTTCTGACTGCAATGAACTGCTATTGGCCAGCTTCACTTTACTTTTCTTTCCAGAATCGAACTTCACTAACCAGTTTTTGTGACCAGTCATGTGGTTGGAACACCCTGTGTCTAAGAACCAAGTCTCAGCATCAACTTTATCTTGTGATTCTACCTCTGATAATGCAGCCATGAAAGTCACAGCTTTGTCTTCAACCTTTTCTTGCACAAGTTTTGCTTCATCATCAGAGTCTTGGCCCTTTTCTTTGCCTTTCTTGAACCAACAATCTGAAGCATAGTGTCCCCATTTCTCACAGTTATAGCACTGAATGTGACTCTTGTCATTGCCTTTCCCTTTCTTTGAATTTGATGTTCCTCCTCCTTTCTTGAAGGATTCAGATTTTCCATCAAATTTTTTCTGAGAGCCATTCTTTCCCTTATCTCGATTTTTCTCTTTGTGACTGTTAGCTTTCTTGTAAGCCTGAACTTGTAAGGCTTGTACAGATTCTTGAACCCCTTTCCTTTCATTTATCATCAACTCATGTGCTTCTAAAGATCCGACAAGATCCTCCAACTGTAATGTAGCTACATTCCCAGTTTCTTGGATGGCAACAATTACATGATCAAAATTTGGAGTTAGAGTTCTCATTACCTTCTCTACAATCATCCTATCTGTCATCACCTCACCACAGCTCTTCATTGTATGGACAATGCTTTGAACCTTCGACACATAGGCTCCAATGGATTCACTCTTATCCATCTGCAGAAGCTCATATTGCCTTCGCAGAGACTGCAACTTTACTCCCTTCACCTTTTCTCCTCCTTCATAATATTTCACCAAAATATCCCAGGCTGCCTTAGAGGATTCAGCACTAGATATCTTGTCAAAATTTGCAGAATCTACTGCAGCTTGAATTGCATACATTGCCTTGCAATCCTTCTTCTTTAAGTCTTTGTGTGCTGATCTCTGAGCTTTAGTGGCATTCCCCACCAAGTCTTGCACACCATTAACCACCACTTCCCATGTATCTTGAAAACCAAAGAGAGACTTCATCTGTTTGCTCCATCTTTCCCAATTCTTGCCCTCAAGAATTGGAAGATTGTTTGGTAAACCATTCCCTGACATTGTTTCTGAATGAAGGAAAATGTAAACACCAAACAAGACTGAATCTTTGTGCTTTCTACACTAAGAACCAAAGTGCTCTGGATACCAATTTGTTAGGGTAATCCAAGATAAGAGGAAGAAGATAACAAGTAAGAACTAGAGAGAAAACTAGGAGGAAAGTGTTAAGATTTATTGATAAGGAAAATAGAGAATGAGTTGTGTACAATGCATGAGGCACATGCTATTTATAAGGAAAACTCCTAACACATTCATTACTTGTAACACAAGTAACCATAACTAACTAACTAACTCAAGGTAGTTATGTAACCACCTCCTAACTACCTAACCAAGTCTAATAGGATTGAAGTTATAAAACATCAGTTGGATGATTTAGATCCCAATAAGTTTAAAATCAAGTGAGTTGGAACTTGGAAGTTCCAATGAGTTTTAATGGAGAGATTATCGATATTCAAAGATCACTACTTCATGTTTGATTAAAATTAAAATATTTTGACTCAAATGGCTAATAATGTTGTTTTTATCACGGATTGTTCGAGAGAATTCGAGTTCCATTCATGATAAAATAAAATATTTTTAGACTTTACTAAAAAAAATATGAAAGAAATTTAAACTTTTGTTTGAATATTCCTCTTACCATATTAAGATTGACAAATTCTGTTGATAAATACAAACACTTGTTTTAACTTTACTATTGAAAAATAAAAGATAGAATTTCAAATTTCGTTCACAATAGAGATCATTTTGGTCGAAATAGTTAGGTATATATTTTTTTTTACACAAAATAGTTAGGTAGTTAAATGATCATTTTTAAATACTCTTTTGACATTAAGCAAATGTCTTGAGGGACTATTTAAAAAATAATAAAAGTTTATCAACTTTCGTTTTCTTTTCCCCACTCCTTCCTTTCTCTCTTTTTATTTTTCTCCGTCTTTTCATCCATCTTTCTTTTTTATCCATCTCTCTCATAAAGACAATGTTAAGATACTACTCCTTCCGTTTCAAAATATAAGTCGTTTTGAAGAAAAAATTTGTTCTAAAATATAAGTCGTTTTACAATTCCAATTAAACATTTAATGCCATTTTTTCTATTATACTCTTAACTTTTTATTTCTCTCTCTTCATTCAATTCTTTCATTTATCTTTCTCATACAATTAATGAAGGATAATTTTGTAAACTTACTCATAATTTCTCTTTTTTATACAACAATGATTACATTTCTTAATTTGTGTATTATAGTCAAAACGACTTATATTTTAGAACGGAGGAAGTAAAAACTAACAAATTAACAAATTAATTTCTTCTTTTATTTTGCGTGCCTATTACATTCCACAATGTCTATTTATAGCATTGATATCCTACTAAAACTTTTTAAAAAGTATGACTTATAACCTAAAAATTATCTAATGCAACTTGGACCGATTATATTACTTTTTTTTTTTTTGTAAACCAAAGGTATCCCCGCTCGCAATTGCGGAGACTAATCCCCTCAAGATAACTGAGATCCATTTAAGGGGTTAACCTCTCCCAACAAATATTTTTTCATTTGCACCGAGCCTATATTAGATCATTACACTTTACTTCTTACAATTTGACGAAAGCTATGTAATTACTATAGTGTTCCTATATGAAGTGAAGAGTATAATACACATTATAATTTGAAAAATGCTGAACAGTGTTCCCGAGACAATGATTAAGCATATTAAAATATAAATTTTATCTCGAAATGCATGCATTTAATATCTCAAAAGTATAAAAATTGTATTTTCAATATTATTTTTATTTTTTATTTTATTTTTAGAATGCTTAACAAGTACCTTGGATACACTATTTAACATGACGCTTATAATTTATACCTTTTGTACCATAGCAAGGGTCATTTTTAAAAAATTCAGATACCAACCAAGCATTCTCTTTCTGAGAAAACTCCCAATATTTTTTTTTTTGGTATAAGAAAACTCCAACATCTTAATTTAAAAAATCAAATGTAAAAAAACGTGTAAAGCAGTAGTGCAAATAGAGGGGTACCACCTTATTCCTCGCTCGGTCTCAATTGCTAATCCCTTTAAGTTTTAGACTTTTAAATCACAATTAAATAGAGCTTATAGATTAGTCTGATTATTTGTTTATTTTGATCTAAACAACCATACCTATTATTTCCTCATTATTTCTCTTTGTACCACTAATGTTCAAATTTTGCAGCCTTGTAAATGTGGGGAAAGAACAGCGCACAAGTTTTACTATACTTTTCTATATGTCATGCGAAGTTCATGTTACAAATTCATCTTAGACGACAAGTATTTCATCTTAATTAGATAAGTTGTATT
The DNA here is from genome assembly GCA_954870985.1 of Trifolium fragiferum. Taxonomy (NCBI): domain Eukaryota; kingdom Viridiplantae; phylum Streptophyta; class Magnoliopsida; order Fabales; family Fabaceae; genus Trifolium; species Trifolium fragiferum. The sequence continues at coordinate 647,652 of OX940791.1, read as the reverse complement.
AGATAACTTCTTGCGAAAAATTAAAAATAAAGGGATCAAAACTGCCGAGTTTTAAAATAAAGAGACCAAAACTGAAAAAATTAAAAATAAGAGGATTAAAACTATAATTAAATCTATATTGTAACAATCAAACAAGACAACTTTATTTATTCATATATTATAAATAGGTCTACTGCCACAATAAAAACCAAATAACAACTACTAGTCAACAAAAATAAAAAGTTTACAATTATGAATCTTAAGAAACCTAATTCATAATCATATATGAACCTCACAAAAAGAGGATTCTTCTTAATCATGTTAGCTTATAACAAAACTTTAAGCAACTTCATGATATGAGCTTGCACCATGCCACAAGACCTAATAAAAAAACTAAAACAATAAAATAAAACTAAATGTATGTATGAATAAACGGTGGATTTAACAAAATCACACTGACACTGTGATTAGAAAAATTTAACTTTTACAGACAATCTCATTCCGTTTATTCAAATATACATTAATACTAATAGTAAGGTAGTTGCGGAGGATGACCATGTCGAGGGGCATAACCATGTTGAGGGGAATACATGGGATCATAATAATAGGGCATTGGTGAATGAGGAGGAGGATAGTATCCCCTTTGGTATTGTGGGTAAGGTGACCTAGGCATATTCATATGCCCATAGTTGTTGGGGGCATAATTGTTGCCTTCCACACTATTCATCCAACAAAGTTCCACTTTATTTCCATGCTTAGCCACCATCCTCATAATTTTCTGTGAATCTACCTTTCCTTGAATATATATCATCCCCTCATTCTGATCAAAAGTGTAGCTTAACCCTACAACATAATAAAATATTTTTCAACATTTAATATTGATAAAAAAGATAAATAGAGACTTGATTAATTATATTTAGTAACATGTTCATAGTTTTTAAAATATATCATTTGTGATTTCTAAAAATCGATTTTAGTACTACTTGTTACAAAAACAAATAATATATTCAAAAAGGTTTAGAAACACTAACACATACTTCAACACAGTACTTTTTAAAAGATGAACTAAAACCAAATTTTAGAAGTTTTTATACTACAAAAAATAACAAAATATTGAATCCAAAATAAAACTGAGAGATGATACAAAGAACATATACCTTTGATTTTCCTCAAAATTTTGGTTATAATATTTGACCATCCCTTACAGTTAGTGTCCACTTTCAAAGCACAACTCTACCATACATGAAAAAAAATAATGAATATTGGAATAAAAAGAACTACATATTCAAAGAAAATGAAAGAAAAAAAATGTGAATATAGGCGCTAACCATGTTGGATTTCACTCCTTCATGGAAAAACATTTTGTGACTTTGCAAATTTTTCAAAGGGAGGCAATTAGGATTTTTTTTTTCACTAAGAGAAAGCAATGATCGGCTGAAAGATGAAAATGAGTAGAGAAGAGAACAAAACATAGAATGCGCTTTTATACAAGTTTTCTGAACCGAAAAATTCATTGGCCTAAATGAAAATGGAAATAAAATCATAGCAAATTAATTACATTCCACAAAATTATGGATCATGTAATAAAATCAAAGCAAATTAATTAAAAAATTAATTACATTCTGAAAAATTCATTGACCTAAATGAAAATAAATTATAAAATGTATTTAATTGTGCTTCTATATATAGAATTTGTATTGAATAAAAATTAATTACATTCCAAAATTGTGAATCAAGTGATGGATTATCGATATGACTGCTTTTTTTTGAATGGCTGTAATATTATTAAAAAATCACCCAATCACAAGAAGTGATAAGGGGAAGATAGTACAACAAACACCCCCATAAAAGAGGGGAACACAGTTACAAGAGGCAAACTAATGCAGCCTAAACAACACAAAGCAAAAACCAACAGCAAGCAGACACCAACAGAAGGAGAAACACGAAATACAAAACAAAGGAAAAAACAACATGACCACGTATGACAGCAACCCAGGCCAGGCACCCCCACACGGTACAGAACACGAAATCACCTATGCACACAATCCCACAGGCTCCAATGCCATTCATACAGCAGACAAGGTCCCGACGCCATTCCACTGATAAACCATTTCCACGACAAGAGCTTAATCTGATCAACCGCTTCCTCTGTACTCATTTGTTTGTTATTAAACACGCAATCGTTCCGTTTCTTCCAAAGCACCCACATAATAGCGTTCCAGATCAAAATCAACCCCTTCTTTGATTTTTTATCTCTAGCAAACCCCACAAACATTGCAAAGGAAATTATAAGGTTTGGAGGTAAAGCAAAAACAAAGCCCAGCCACTTCATAACATCAAACCAAACTTGTGCCGAACACGAACAGTGCAAAAATAAGTGGATCGAAGATTCCACTTCTAGCCCGCAATGAACACATAAAGTCCGTTGGTTGTCTAACATCTTCCTTTTCCACAAATTCTGTTTAGTTTGGATTCTGTCCAAAAGTAATTGCCACGAAAAAGCGCATACCTTTGACGGGGCTGCACATTTCCAAACGTTTGAAAACACAAAGGCACGATCAGGATCAACAATATCATCTCCCTGAGAGAGCTCACACAGTAGATAATAACAGGATTTTACTGTGAATCCTTCGTCTGCTGCACCCCTCCATTCCCACTTGTCTTCCCGGTCCAAAGGAAAAAATGAGGCAATTGTCAGTAGCAGATGAGAATATAATTCCTCCTCCCATTGAAAAAAATCGCGCCGCCACCTAAGATCCCATCTCCACTGATTGTTAACCAGACTGCCCATATTAGCAATCGACTCCTCTTGTTGGTTCGACATTCCGAACAGCCTTGGAAATTTCTGTCGCAAAGGTTGATTTCCTACCCAAGTGTCCAGCCAGAATTTTGTTGCTCTACCATTCCCCACCTTTTTCTCTACTGTGCTATTGAACCAATCCACCTCTTTATCAATGTTACATATGTCAAGCCACCACTTGGAAGAAACTCTTGGAACCGTATCGATATGACTGCTTGATTAATGTTTTTTTCTTTGTTTTATTTTTTGTAACTCCGAAAATTAATCTTGATCTATTGACAAATGCTTTTAGGAAAATGAAAACGAATATGGCTAATTTAATGTGCTTTTTTTTTTTTTTTAACAAAATGTGTTTTTTTTAAAAAGCAAATTAATGTTGTTTCTTATCTATGCAAAAATTGCGATATTCATCATTTAATCGCAATTATTTTTTATTCTCAAGTCAATCTTGCAATTATTTTTTATCATATAGGCGCTAACCATGTTGATTACAACTTCTATTGTTAAAGTCATAGTATTGAGACATGAGCATGTGACTCAAAACTCATGCATATTGACGCTCAAAAGTACATTAAGCTATATATGTGCTTTAACAGAAATATAACACTTAATGAGTATGTTGCTATGCTATGTATATTTTGTATAACCAAGGATGGAAATGTGTTCATATTGAACAGACCATAAATATAATTCTTAAGAAAAATGTTAACCCCTCGGTTTTTTTATTTGTCATTTTAGATAATTTAAGATTATATTTTATCTATTATAATCTCTTTCTTAATTTTTTTTATTGACTAAATTTGATATAATTTTTTATTGTATCATTTTTTCGAAAAGGCAAAAAAAAAACTGATTTGTAACGATCCGTCTTTAATATTTTTGGTGGTTTTAATTTTTTGGAAAGAGTGAGTGTGTATAAATAAATAGATGGATTAAAATTAGGGTATAATATATTTCAAAAAAATGGTATAATAGAAAAATAAGGTGCAAAAATACACATTATTAATTTGTTTTTTTCTCAAATGATAAATAAAAAGGAACAGAGAAAGTATTTAGTAAAAAAAATTGATGCAAGAAAGAGAAGAATTTTAGTTGGCAAAAAAATAAATTAAAATTATCTATAAATACATAAAAATAATTTATTTTTAATTATTGACATAAAATGCAATATAGAATAGAACTCTTATATTGCCGTACAAAAAAAAAACTGTAATATTACTAATAAAGTATAACAAAGAATAATAATTATAGAATACTAGTGTCTCGACGGGCATTTCGTGCTAGTGTCCTTCAGTCCGCCTTTTTTATTTTGTTATCGTTTCATGTTCGTTATTGTAAATAGTGGTTTATTTTAAATTGAATATCGTATATATATATATATATATATATATATATATATATATATATATATATATATATATATATATATATATAGATGCGGTTATCCAATTCCAATATGTTCTGGTAAAAATGTATGAGGGGTGTGTCCAAGTATATTGATGGTGATAATAATACCAGTTTACAAAATTACCAGCCCTTTTACAACGATGCCGCGATATCTATTTATAGAGGGGGACTTGAATTTGAATTTAATAAACCGCCCCACTCCTCTCCTTAATGGAGTCATGGGTGGTTTCCGTCACAGCCACCGTACTTTTAGGGTGGTCGTGGACGGTTCTCCTTTCTCCACCGCGTTCAGGTGGGGGTAGTGGGTGGTTATTCTGCTTCTTAAGTGGGTTGACCACGTTTGAGGGCGTCGCCATTAGCTTCTGTGTCGCCCGAGCATTGTCTTTCCCGCCAAGATGTTTATTTGAATGGCTTGGATCTTTTGTTGGGCCACTTCGTTATTGGTCTCATAGAATTTCGCCCAGTACACAGCCCCCCAAGCACGAGTCTCAAAGAGGCGTAGTAGTGATAGTAGTCGGACGTGGAAAAGGTAACTTCCCACTTATTTGGTTTTCCCGCTCCTTTGTTTTTCTATAAATGAGAGGTGCTGTTTGTGCATAGTTCTTCATTTTTCAACCGTTGTTGTTTATTTTGCAGTGAGACAATGAGTTCCCTCGTCCATTGTGTGGAGTCACCGGCAATGCCAGACTGCCAGTCCTTAGGAAATTGAGGGACGTCTTGGCTTATGACACCGATGAATTGATGGATGAAGGGCAGGTGGAAGATTTTTCCATCATAGTGAAAGAATTGAAGGACTACTCTTGGAGGCTCAACAAGAAGGAAGTCGCCTTTCTTGACATAGTGCAGGAGTTGGAAAAGAAATTGGTCGCTGACGCCGCCTTTATTGTGATGGCGGAGACCGTGGAAGAATGTCACAGAGATGTCGCTGAAGTTTTGGATAGGAAAATCGAAGTCACTAAGGATCGTATCAAGTCCTAGCTAGGAAGAGGTAATGGCTCGGTCGCTTTCTGCTAAGGAAGCCATTGATGATCGTATCGAGACCCTAGAGAGTGAATTGAGGCCTCTTATGAAGAGGAAAAGGAATCTGCATATGGACTTGCAATACGACATTTTAAAAAAAATGGTATAATAGAAAAATAAGGTGCAAAAATACACGTTCTTAATTTGTTTTTTTTTTTCTCAAATGATAAATAAAAAGGAACGGAGAAAGTATTTAGTAAAAAAAATTGATGCTAGAAAGAGAAGAATTTTAGGTGGCAAAAAAATAATAATTGAAATTATCTATAAATACATAAAAATCATTTATTTTTTATTATTAACATAAAATGCAATATAGAACTCTTATATTGCCGTACAAAAAAACTTGTACTATTACTAATAAAGTATAACAAAGAATAATAATTATATAATATTACTAATCCGCCTTTTTTGTTTTGTTATCGTTCCATGTCCGTTATAATATACAATAGTTTATTTTAAATTAGATATCGTATTTATATAGATGCAGTTATCCTGTTCCAATAAAAATTTGTTTGTTAATTTTTTTTATAAGAATATGTTTGTTAATTAATTTATAACTACTAAACTTCTTTTTTAGTTGTACATAATTATTAAGAAAGAAAATAAAACTGAAAATAAACTTTTTTGTGAAAGTTATTTTTCAACAAATACAAATATTTGAATAAAGTGAAGGGTAAAAATGACAATAAAAAAAATCTACACTAAAATAGATATTATGTTTATATATTGATATAGATATAATATTTATAAAAAAAACAAAAAATTATGTAATTTAAATAAATAAAAACCGTTGTAATGTTTTCTCTTTGGTAAGTAAAACGTTGTAATGTTTTTTTGTTTTTTTTTTGTTTTTATAAGCCAATTGTAATGTGATACAACATATAATAACATAATATGTAAAATGTTTCGATTTTTTTTTTTAGAAGACACAAGTACTTAACGCAAAAAAAAAAATGTAGAAGAAACAATTATCTAGAAGGAACGAAATATCTATGCAGGAGAAAGAGAGAATAATGATGCAGCATATAAATAATAAAGAGATAAATAATCTTTTAAATTTTTTTTAATAAGCTAACGAAATTATATTAAAAATTAAGCACACAATGTGCCTAATATAACAAAATTACAAAGATTGTCCAAGTGCAGCGAATATCTAAAACAACAAAATATCTAAACAAATTAAAGGATTAGTCAGCCACATCTCCAATAAATAAGTAAATATCTTCTTTCGCGACTTAAGCTACAACCACGATAAAAAAATTTACTTTATCTACTAGAGTATCTGTACAAGTGTTTTTAAGAGGGAACATCTTGTTGTTTCTTTTCAAATGTACCAACAACTAGTTAGCCAAACTACTTGTAATTCCATATCCGTTTCTTTACCAAAAAGAAAAATATTACAAAATTGAGCTACATACTCCGTGACAACAATAAGAAAAAGGGCGTAAATAGCCAACCAAGTAACAATTTATCTCCAAAAGCCTTGAATCTCGGTACATCCTAATATCAGGTGATTCACATCTTCATCCAGTCCACAACCTCCTGAGCACATCGCCCCATTTTCAAGGGTAACACCACGCCGAACCAAGTTGTCTTTCGTCGGCAATCTGTTTTGTAACATTCTCCAAGCAAATAGAGACACCTTCAATGGAACAATTTTATTCCAAACAATATCATTATGTGTTGTTGTTGTTGCAACACGTACTAGGTGAGTGAAACATATCATACGCACCCCGAACTGAGCAGGGCCGACCCTGCGGGTGTGCAAAGTGAGCCACCGCGCAGGGCCTCAAACATTTAGGGGCCTCTGATTATTTTTATCGGTTTATTTAATTTTATATATATATATATATATATATATATATATATATATATATAATTAATGATTTTGTTAATATTAAAAATATTTTACTACTTGAACTAAAGAAAATTTAATAGACGCATTGTTAATTTTATAAGTAATCTGCGATTGATTGTAAAAAGAAGAAACAACATTATTAGAAAGTTTTTTTTTTAAAAAAAGAACTATAAAGTTGATAATAATTTTTGTTTGAAGATGTATTTTAATGTAATTGATTAAAATATGTCTCTTTTGGATGTTATTTACAATTATTACTTTTGATATTTTTTTATGTTATTTACAATTAAAATAGAAAGTGACTCTTTTTAAACAATTTTTTTTAATTAGAATTTCATTCTTAATATTTGGTCAGGGCCTCCAAATACTCGGGACCGGCCCTGGAACTGAGTAGCATCATTAGGGATCAAGTTGCCACGTCCAACGATTTGGAACACCTACCTGCAATAATAAGGATAGTTTTGAATTTCAACACAAAATTAGGGATAATTTTATCAATGTAATTAAAATTATAATAACTTGTCTCATCTTCCCTCTTCTCCTCTCCCCTTCAAATCCGAATCCCCCTAATTTGGGGGAAGCAAAAAGTGACTTTACGAGGGATTTTGCTCCCCTCCTCTCGAAAAAAATGAAACCAAACACATAAAATTTAAAATATTTTCTCATCTCTCCTCCTCTCACCTCCCCTCTTATGTATAATTAGTCAAATTTTAATCGGTCAAATCCCTTAATTTTATATTTTTTTATAAATATTTCTTACTGTATTAACATTCTTCAATCATCTTTCTCTACACAAATCCTAAAAAAAAAAAAATTCTTCTTTCTTTCAACCTTTCTCTTTTGTATCTCATTCCTTATTTCCTTTCTCCTTTTCTTGTTCTCTGCAAGCCGTGGTGTGTTCTTGGTCCTTTGCTTCTTTGCCACATATCCAAGGTGTGTGTTGGTGAACTCAAAGGTTTGTTTTTCTATTTTGGGTTTAGAGTTTTTGATAAATAAACTTGTACATTTTGATTTTATTCTTCACTGTTTATTTTATGGAGTTTAATATTTTAAAAAAACCTTTGCAAGTCTCTTATCTCTATGTAATTTAGACATATGAAACATTTTAGACATGAAACTTTTTTTTATTGAGTCAGGATCTGTTGACACCAATTAGTTTGACACCAAATGTTACACCTCTCAATAATGTTTTAACCGATATAAATTTTATAAAATTCACCGTTGGATTGAAAGTTTATATCATATAGATCATTTGTGTGAATTGTCAGACGAATCTAAAATCATTTGATATGTTATTGAGATACATCAAAATTAACGGTTTGAGCGTTTTTTTAAATGCCGTTAATCTTTATGTGTCTCAATAACATATCAAATGATTGGGAATTTGTCTGACAATTTACACAAATGATCTAGATGATATAAACTTTCAATCCAACGGTGGATTTTGTAAAATTTATATTGATTAAAACGTTATTGAAAGGTGTAACATTTGGTGTCAAACTATTTGGTGTCAACGGATCCTGACTCTTTTTTATTAAGTTAAGAAATATTGTAAGTTAAATAAAATTCAAAAGTGGTAACTGTTAATTTTTTATCTTAAAAATACTTCATCCGATTATTTTTTAAATTTATTGAAAAAATAACATATCTAATCTATATTATTGATTAAATATATTATTTTTTTAATGAATCTAAAAGTGTTCTTTTACTTTTAATAGTGACCGCGAACCGGAAGGAGTATATATGTTGTTTTCTAGGTTTTTTAAATGATTATATAATATTATTTCATTGTAGCTCATTCACTTATTTTAATAGTTTAAAAAGTTTAGTGTTTTAAAAAGTTTTTGTTTTAAATAAATAATTAAATTTTAGTCATAAAACATATAAATTTGGTAGTAAAAAATTTTAAAAATCAAATTATTTGTAATAATTGGTTTAGATTTATCTCAAAAAACAATTACTAGTTATTTTTTTTTTCCTTTGTATAAAAAAACAGTTTCTCTGAATTTTCTTTGAAAATAATACAATTTCTCCGATTTTACTTTAAAATAAAAAAACAATTTCTCAGGAAGAAGAAACACACGCTTGACGCTGTTTTGACGAATTCTAATATTTCGCTCAAAAATTCAAATTCCAAGCATTTTCGAACCTGCAAATCAAAATTTAAAAAGCAATTTCTTCTATTTTAAAATTAAAACAACGCGTAAAAGCAGTTAGAGTTCCAATTCTATTTAAGAACAGAAAAAAATAAAATCATAATCACATATTTCATTTATTATTACATTTGATTTTTCAATTTCTTATCAAAACAAACCATTTTATTCCTCAGTTCAATTCATAATCCCTTTTAGCAATTTTAGGTCACAATGAAGGATAATAATCAAATAGAAGATGAAAAAATTGAAGAAGAAATTAGTGTGGAAGAAGATAAATACGGTGGAGTAATCTTAACCATTCAAAAGCCTATGGATTCTGTTTACTTTGCTTCTCAATTAGAAGATTTAATTTCCCATTGGAAGCAACAGGTTAATTATTTAGCTAGTTAATTAGCTACATTATTCGCTAATTAATATTGTTAATCTGATTTAATTTGATTGATTCAATACAGGGAAAAAAGGGAATTTGGATCAATTTGCCTATAATACATTCAAATCTTGTTGATTCTGCTGTTAAGGTATATGCATTTTTAGTTTACTTCAACATAGCTACTCATGTGCGTTTGACTTGTTCTGCTAAAAAATAAAAGATTGGATATGACAATTTTAGTTGTAAATTTATATATAAGTTATAAAATTTTTCGTCTGCGACTGGATATGACAATTTCAGTTGTAAATTTATATATAAGTTATAAAATTTTTCGTCTGTGACTGGATATGACAATTTCAGTTGTAAATTGATATATAAGTTATAAAACTTTTCGTATGTGTTTTTGTTTGGTTCTGCTTTGACATGAAATGATTTTGAATGAATTAGTTCCGACTAAAGTGAATGTAAAGTAATGTATGTTTGGATACTTATAAAAGTTGGTCAAAAGTAAATTGAAGGCTAAAAAGCAAAGGTTGAAGTCAATTTTGCATGCAAAATCAATTCTGCACTACTAGGATTGATTTTGAATCTTCCAAAAGTAGAATCAAACATACACATGAGCTATTCCGGGTAACTTATGTAAATGTCATAAGTTATTTCTTTAAGCTTATTACGGTCAATCTCATAAGTGCTTATGTTGGATAAATTCTAATAAGTCATTCCAAACAGGCTCATGTTTACGTTGAGTTAAGAGCAACCACTTAAATAATTTGGATATGGATCCCCAAACATACACATAGCTTAGATAGGCTTGAATGTGAATCCTAACAACTCTTTTTATTTTGATTATTTTGTAGGCTGGATTTAGATATCACCATGCAGAGCCAGATTACTTGATGCTTGTATATCGGATTCCCGATACCTCTGTTAGCATTCCTGCAAATGCTTCACATCGTGTCGGTATTGGTGCTTTTGTTGTCAATAACAAGAACGAGGTAATCATTTATGTTCAATTTTTGCTGCTTCGAAAATATACGGGGAAGAACAACACATGTTTAACTAGACTTTTCTTGTCATGCAAAGTATATGTTACTAATTAATCTTAGACTAGTCATATTTGGATAACTTAATACAAAATTATCTTCTTGCAATTTGCAAATGAAATAACCAGTGTAACATGAAATAATCAAAGGAAAGTAAGGTAAATGTATAAGCTTTTAGAAATGAATTACTTGGAAATCTACTGTTAATATAATATAAGGATAAGGACTGTGGAAAATCTGAGAAGTGAGAACTAGTCGATTTGGTCTTTCTTTTTTCAAAGTACAAAAGCAAAAAGAAAATATGTAAGGATATATTAAAAATATTGGTCGAAACTATCAGATTCTTTCAAACTTTTATATTTATGGATACCTTTCACTTATTTTTTCTTTGACTACTTCATACCTTTTTGAGATATCTGATTTGAGACACTGTGTGTGATACCGTTTACGTCTATGGCTCTATCTCTATCTTTCACTTAGTTTTCATGATATACAATGCACACGGTTTTTGAAAATTCCCCGCAAAAACAAAGGGACACCCTATTTGGTTTCCCGTATTCCATTGTTTTGTCATTGTTGCCCCACCATCAACTTGTAGTATATCTTAGCCTTCATTAATTCTGTGGTTACTGCTTATTATACGGTTTGTGCTAAATAAAGTCTTCTATTTTATACTGTGATAGTACAGGTCCCTTATATTGTTTAAATCGTATTGTTTCATTTGATAGGTGCTTGTGGTTCAAGAAATAAGTGGTAAATTTGGAGGCACAGGTGTATGGAAGATGCCTACAGGAGTTGTTGATGAGGTATATATCAAATAGATTATGGATCAAATTATGAAACTTGTAAAATTATATCATTTTGATACATTTTAATTCTATTTGCAGGGTGAGGATATTTGTGATGCTGCAATTAGAGAAGTGAAGGAAGAGACAGGGGTAAGCAAACATATAATCTGCTACTTATTTCACAGAAATTAGGACTATGCTTCTTTTCATGTGTTTTTTTTATGGTGTTTGACAAACTTTATTTTAGTTGTGTGTTATTTACTTTATAGTTTGTTTTCATGTGTTTTTTGCAACTTTTCAAAGTCTCATGGCATTACTTTTTTTCTTCTTCTTTAGATAGAGACAGAGTTTGTTGAAGTTTTAGCATTCAGGTAAGAGTAACACAATAACTTCATCAACTAGCATGCTGTGCGAATATTTCCATACATGTTATGTAAATGTAGCATATGCATTTGACATATAATTCGCAAATTTTCAGTCTGAATTATATGGTCTGTGACTAACCTTTACATTCTGCTTCCTTTTTCTCTTTGGTATCAGGCAAAGCCATAAATCTTTCTTCCAGAAATCAGATTTGTTCTTTGTTTGTATGTTACAACCTCAATCTTTTGACATTCATAATCAAGCCTCAGAAATTGAAGCAGCTAAGGTATATATCTGCGATTCTGTATTATAGGTTCCAAGAGAATTTAAATGAATTCCAGTAATTTTCAGTTGAGTGGCATTTTATTAGCATGTCGTTCCTCATTTTTTAATTGACATATTTCAACTGATTACAAAAGTAATGTCATACGATTGCTATTATAAAAAAATCATCAATTTGCGAAAGAAAACAAAATACTATACTATTATAAAGCCATCTCAATGAAGGTTGAATTAATGCTGATAAATGATAATCTATCCTGATATTGGTACCAGAGAACTTTGTAAAGTCTCGAGTTTTTAATCGATGGTGATCATTCTAACATGGTTTGATTTTAATATTCAGTGGATGCCAGTTGAAGATTATGCTGCCCAGCCTTTTGTGCAAGAAAATGAGCTCTTTAAGTTTATAGCAAAAATATGCTTAACAAAGTTGGATGGCAACTACACTGGTTTTTCTAATGTAGCTTCCACCACAACTTCTGGCAAAAAAGCTTATCTGTATTTTAACAACAATGCTAATGCTAGCGACTTGTTAGATTCCAAACATGAGAAACTTTAACATGAAGCTTGCTTTGTAAATCTCCATAAATATTTGCTTTCCAAGCGCATCTGAAACCTCATTTTAATATGATATCATGACCATTTGTTATGTTCTTTGTATTTGTTGTATAGACATATCATATAATGTAAATGGGTTTTGCTAACGTACACCCAGTTATTTTTTAGAAGGAGTGTTTTAGCAAGTTATAACTAAAAAGTTGTTAAATACACCTTGAGGTGCATGTTACTAAACCACTCCTTCTAAAATATAGGTAGGTGTAAGTTAGCAACTCCTATAGGCTTTTGCTATCGTACACCCACTTATTTTTTAGAAGGTGTGCATTAGCAACTAATAACTAAAAAGTAGTTAAATACACCTTAAGGTGTATGTTGTTAATGCACACCTTCATGAAAAATAGTGGGTGTGCATTAGCAAAACCCAATGTAAATATATATATATCTCTTATATTTAATTAATCATTGTATTTGTTGTATAGACATATCATATAATGTAAATAGGGATGGTATCTCTTATATATTTAATTAATCTTTGTATTTGTTGTAAAAAGCGAATGAATACTCTTTATCTAATTATACTGATAACATTCTTGAATCTATATAATGCAAAAACTATATCAATTTCATCATAGAATTTTAAATCAAATTACTCAAATAATATTTTAAAATAAACAAATGATATTAAAAAAGAAGATAATCTTTTGCGAGGCACAGACTAATATACTAATATTTATATAAAAAATGACTAAAAATCTAATGTAGCCACTAGCCACTAGCCACAGTATACCCCTTCTTGGGCTAACACGCACTTAGTAACTTGGATCAAGCCTATAGAAGGGACCGTGTGTCTTAATGTTGATGGTAGTCTTCTCGGCGCTACTAATATGGCTGGATATGGTGGTTTAATTCGAGATAACAACGGTGTTTTTATTTCAGGTTTCTACGGAGTTGCTGCTATCAAAAGCATCTTATTTGCAGAGCTGATGGCTGTGTTTCATGGACTTCAACTCTGTTGGGAGAATGGGTTCCGGCGAATTACGTGTTTCTAAGACTCGCTCCAAACAGTTAATCTTATTCGGGAAGGCGCGTCTTTCCATCATCGGTTCGCTAATGAAGTTTTTAGTATCCGACTTCTTCTCGCTAGAGATTGGGAGGTTGCGCTAGAGCATACGCTCCGGAAAGGAAATGCTTGTGCGGATGTGTTGGCAAAGATGAGTGCTCTATCTAACTCACCTTTAGTGAAAATCTCTACGTCCCCTAGTGACCTCACCCTGTCTCTTCACGCTGATGCGCAAGGGGTAGTCTTTATTCGGAGTAGTTTTTCTTTTTTCTTTTTATTTTTCTCTATCGTAACCAAAAAAAAAAGTGTACCCCTTCTTGGGTCCGCCCATGTATAGAATAAACATATTAAGTGTCCCATTATTTCAACCGAGTTATCCATTTTTTCCTTTTATATAGGTTGAACATTTCTTTCAGAATTTGATTTCACTCTGTATGTCTATAGTATATTTAGTTCAACATTGCTTGAATTCCATTAATGTCAAATCCTTTTATTAAGCAAAAAGATGTGAAGATCATTTGATTATAATATTATATCAAAGATGTCAACGACTAGAAGGAAACTTTGGAGACTGGCTGTTGGTGTTCTAAAGCCAACTAAGCAAGTCAAGATTGAACCCAAAGAATGAACTTACTTTGTTATATTCATTTTCATTTTACAACAAGTATCACTCGTTTGATGGATTTACAATGCAAATTTGATTAGTTTACTACAAGTAAGTACCGACTCACCTTTATTACTACATTGTGTGTATGAGTTCAGTATTTTCTGCATTGTGTGTATAAAAACAAAAATTTGTTGGGAAGATAATGAGTTTGCTACCTTCAACTTTCTAAGTCGAAATAATGCGAGGAACTCGAAGATAACGAGTCTGAGATACCCATATTTTCTGCATTCATTCTTATAAGTAGTATTACATTATTGTTAGTAGTACAATATAAAGTTTTTTTTTTTTTCTTTCGCACCGGTTTCCGACTCATAAAAAATGAGCGACTAATTCAGCTCGTGCGTAGAGGCATGCGCACTGGACAAACGTTGTTACTCTACGAATAGAATCCGATAGCACAATATAAAGTTTTGATGCCACATATATGTAGAGTTAAAGTTATGTACATATATGTACTAGGAAAATTTTAACATGGACCATTTCTTCAAGTGGTCCATGGTGGACCATTCATGAAAAACCCTATAACGAATATGAATTTTATACAATCCACCGTTGGATTGAAAGTTTATATCATATAGATCATCTATAGAAAAGTTTAGAAAAATTGAAAATCATTTGATATGTTATTGAGATCCATCAAAATTAACGGTTTATTAAATACTGTAAATCTTGATAAATTCAAATAAAATATCAAATGATTTTCAATTTTTTAAATTTTTTTTATGAATGCTCTATATGATATAAACTTTCAATCTACCAATAAATTTTATGAAATTTGTATTCGGTTAGATCACTTGTCCACGGTGAACCACTTGTGAAGATGGTCCACCGTAGCATTAGCGATATGTACTATTAGTTAAAGTTATGTACATATATGTAGAGAGGAAATTTAAGCTCTAAGAAAATAGATTAATAGAAAGGTTTATAAATTTGATGTCACACCCAAAATTTTCTTTTTACACGCTTGCATCAATTAAGGAAAAAAAATGATTATGAACATTATCCAGCTTGAAGAAAAAATATGTTTATAAATTACAATCTACAAGCATACATATATCTCAGCTGGCATCTACCACAAACTGGTCCTACCGATTACTCACACACCCTCACACCGACAAAAAAAACCCAATTAAATAAATCATAAACAAAATTACATTAAATAAATACAAAACATAACCGTAATTTATATTGTTTTTTATAATAAAAGAAAATAAAAACCACAGTGCCCCCAACACGTTGGTGTCACCGTTTTATTTCCTTCACAAACAAAATCAAAGAAATGAAGAAAAGAATATCTATCACAATTTTGACCATAGCTGTCACATGTGACATGTGTTCAAGTAGTAGTACCAGTTTTGTGTCCACCGACACTCCACTTTTTTTTTTTGGTCAATTATAGAACCAAAAACCCAATAAAAAAACTGAAAAATACCATAACGAATCTGAACCCTTGATTTAATCCACTGACTCCATTATCATCAGCAGCTTTCACATCATCGGAATCTGCATCCGAATCTGGTCCATCCGCCGGTGAATCAGCATCTTCATCCGCCGCCGCCGGCGCTTTACCTTTCTTCGTCGTCTTCTTCTTCTTCGCTGGTTTAGGTGACTCTGCTGGTGCTAAATCTTCTTTCACTCCTTTAAACAATTCTCTTGGCATCAAAACTTTGTCAATCTTATACACCACAAATGGATCTTGATCTATCAAAGTTCCGATGATATTCGCGGTGTTAACTTTTGTTTCAAGGTTAACATCTTCACCGTCGTTTTGAACTGTGAAATCGTATTTGTTAGCACCTTCTGTTGCTAACGTGTTCATAATTCCGTTATTTGATTTCAACATTTGTAACGATTGGTAAACGGGAACGCCGTGATATAACAGAAGTGAAACTTTTTTAGCGTCTGTTAGGTTTTTGTATTTTGTTGAAAAACCGTTAACGGCGCTGTCAGTTGGACAGAAAACGGTTAGACCTCCGTCTACGGTTTCTTTGAAAGTTGGAAGCGCTTTTGAAACGCGTAGCAAATCAGCGAAAGCGTTGCAACCTTGTTTTGACATAATTGAGATTAAATCGATATCGCTCGGCGCTGCCGTCGGTGCTTCAGCGTCGGCGGAGCTTAAAGGTTGACTGATTTCAAGAACGGAGATGACGTAAGGAAGTTCTTTAATGGATTTTACGTAGAATGAGTGTAATCCGTCGTTGTCTTCGGCAGCGAAACCTACTTTACCGCCTTTGAGATTTGTTACATTGACGTAACCGGCAGTTCCGGCGGCGGATCCGGTTGCTTGAAACATGGAGGAAACTAGAGTTGTGCCGTTGGTGATTTGGTGGAGTTTTTTGGCGCCGAAGTAGTCGACTAAGACATGGAGGGAAAGGACGTTTTTGAGTGTGGCAACGGAGAGGTGTTTGTCGAGGAGCGATGACATGGCGGCATTGTCGATGGCGAGGATTGTGATGGTTTGACGGCGGTTGATTTCGTCGGCGAGGTGAGTGATGGTTAGGTAATGGTTGAAGGTGGAGAATCCAGGGTGTTCGGCTAGAATGCGAGTGATGTTATGGCTGCCGGAGGTGGCGGCACCGGCGGTGGTGGAATGAATGAGTGAGATTAGTAATGTGAGTGAGAATAGAACAAGTGGTGCTAGTTGCTTCTTCATTTTGGAAGAGGATGGATTAGGTGAAAAGTGGAAGAAGCAACTAAACAAAGCAAGGAAGAAAGAGTGGTATCAATGTGTATATATGTAGTATATGTTTATGAGTATATGATTATTTTTAATATTAACGCTAATCATGTCATGTTAGAGTGTTTAATCACTTCCATATTGTGTGTGTGTGGTGATGAATGATGATATTAAATTGGTGTATGGTATATAGACTTGGTTTTGGTGTAGTCATCAACTTGATGCAGTGGTCATTTATACCTGTTCGATTAAGATCGAATGACTTAGATTTTAAGCTTATTAATAATTACTTTCTAAATTATACAATAAAATTTAAATTCATATTTTTAAAAAGATTTGATTGAAATCGAATGGTTACTTATGTCTGACTGCGCCAATTAGGGAAATGGATTAGTGCATGAAATTCAATTTGATAGTATTATTATGAATATTATGGTTAGTGTGGTGACAAATAATGCCAGGTTGGTATTTGGTGGTAGGGGGACCCATGAAGGATTGGATGATTGTAATTGTACTAATTATTTAGGCATATTTTAAAGACCAACAAGATGCAGCTTTCATCACTCTTTCATTTTAGAGAATGGGGAAAAAATTGGTATCCACCGACAGTCTTTGACCCCACACTACTTTATTATACTACTCTATATAATGCAATGCAGTTAGTGTTTGTTTTATTTTCTGTTTATTGTCTTGGGGTAATTTAATTTAATTTAAGGATAACGGCTAATTAAACTGATTAATGGACAATTATTAAGTTGCCTTGCCTTTATAGCTTAATGAATCTGTATTGAGATCTGTTTGTAATATGAGGTCAAACTCAATTTTTTTTTCTTCTTTTTTACTACTAACCAAGTACAATGTCAGTAAACAATTGACATAGACGACGGCTAAAGTAAGTAATTGCCGTGAGTTGAGTTGTTTCATTGCTTATTATTCGTACAATTTAGAAACAAAATTATTGAGAAAAACTTCCACTGACCCTGCCAAGCTGTTGCATAAACTAAAGGTGACAAATGATGATGATTAATGGTATGTTGCAACTTGCAAGCTTATAGAATAGAACACTGAGTACAGTAAAGTGAATGGTAAAAATATTACCTATTGCGGGTGTACACATATATCTTAGTTGACTAAATATGGCAACCCAACCAATTGTTAATTGATTTAACGATGATTGACGTTAAATTTGGTAAGGAGATCACGGTTCGATCACCTGTAACTACGATTGGAAGGGGGTTGAAACCACTTAATGCTATAACTGACTCTCGAACTAAATTCAACTGGTGGTGAAAAAAAATATGGCAATCCAAATCCGATCTTACTTCACTATTCGTGGTTTACCCGACTTGAACACTTTTATAGATATGGATCTAGTGGCTAGCTTACGAGGGGTCAAACATATATATACATATAAAATACTTTTAAAAATTAATATATTAAATTTAATTTATAAGAAAAGAATTTACAATAATTTTAATAACATAAAATGTTGAATTTAACTACACCCTAGTCAAATTGATTTGTATTGTCTTTTTTAATATAAACAATTAATACATTTGTAATAAGATTATTGTTCATTTTATTTTTAACTCTTGATTTGATAATCTTTTCGCTTACAAAATTCTCTTTATAGTTGATAAAGAGACTGAAAATGACAAAATAGAACGAAATAAATTTACCAAACAAGTAATAATATGTTTACATTTGTATTTCTCCTAATTTTTGAATATTAAATTTATTTTAGGTAGCAAACTATATATTTTTGAGATTTCTAAACATTACATATACTAATTTATACAAACAAAACAATATTTTTTGGGTAGGCAAAACTACCCTATTGATCTTCATAGCTACGTTCCTGGATGGGTCGAACATGATCCAACCCAATTAAAATCTGAAGTGTTTTAGATCAGATGTCAGAGAGTGGTGGAGCTAACCTATAATATTGGGTGGATCGTGACAAAGCTTGAATTTATATATATATGGAACATATTAGGTGAGCATATTAGTTAACATGAAAGATGAAAGGAATGCTCAATTTCATCTCATACATTTATTCAAAATCAAAAGAAAATAAAAAGATTATAAATCTAGATTTCTAATAACTTAATGACTAAATTCGCATATTTTAATATCAAATATCGAGTATAAATTCTAATTATTGTAAATCTGCATTCAGGTAGCTACTAACTCAATTGTACTTATGGGATAATTTAATATTGACGTTAAATATGCTTAAAACTTTTTTTTTAAACTATTATTGGCGGGGATAAAATATTAAATCATTTATTTAAAGGCCAAATTAGCTTTTGTCAGTTATTTATGACAATTGTGGCTCAATAAGATATGGATTCTATGCAGTCAGAAAATGGTGCAGTCATGCAGTCAACTTATTATATATCATTTGATTGAAATCAAATAGTCCAGATTTTACACTATAAAATAAATAAAAATGTATTGATTTGATCCAATGATTGTGATCCACCTGCAGTCACATAGTGCCTGCAGTGACTGCAGGAAATCCATATCCGGCTCAATATTCCAATAAAATAGTTAGAGCAATTTTTCCTTTTGAACATACATACATTTATTATGCTCTCATTGGTTGTTATAGTTGTCATTACTTGTCATCTTCATGACCTTCTTCTTCACAATAATTAAAAGCAAATTCACCAAATTTGGAATAAAAAGCATCAAATAGCACCGGTGTGGTGTGGGTGATCTAAATACTTGACTAACTTAATACTATTTCAATTTTCAATAGTAAGTTGGTTAAACAGTGTTTTACTGAAAAGAAAAAGTTACTATAGAACACTTCTGATTCGTTTCTTTGTATTTGGTTTAAGGATAAATTAACCCATGTTAAATTAGCCAGCTGCAAAAATGTCAGGCAAAAGAGACAAGTTTGTTCAGTATATAGAATTTAATAAAGTTTGAAGATTGGAACATGGCATTGGCAACTGTACTATGGATCTAATAACTCTATTTGGTGACGTGCATAATTGTACTACTAACTGGATTCGCTTTGGTCAATGCAATTCTTAGATGGTGCTGCTGATGCTGAATGTAATATGGTGTGTTAAAAAAGTCCACACTTTATAAATTGTAGAGACAATTCTTATTTAAAAACCAGTTTTGTAATTTGAGTCAGGCATATTGAGTTTTTGGTGATTGGCTGTATTTTTGGTAAAATAAATTTTGCAGTAGGATGTGTGATAAGATGCCTCAACATCGTATCACGCTTTTAGTAGTGTGCGCGCGCGTGTTTCATTTATGGAATGTTCGTTTCTCTTTCATTAATCTTGCATGGCGCCTGTGTATCTGACTTATTTTGAGTATCATCATTTAATGCTTCAGATCCTGGTCAAGAATACTTTTATGAAGAATCTCTTTGAAGTGTATTTTTGGAAAGAATATATTTTAATCAATGTGGTCAATGGCTTGGGTCAAACAAATCAAGGCCATGTTTAATTCTGGGTCAAGGACTTTTGCTGGAGTATTTAAAGATTGTGCAAAACCTAATTTAGTTGTTCACGCCGTCATTGTGTTGTCTAGCTTTCTAGGTTTTTGCGTGTATATTGTTCTTTGTGAGCCTTTCTTGTGTCTCATTGATGCAAGCTTAGGACGTATTGTTTTGAGTTGTAATGTGTGTGATCCTCTCCTAAGCTTTGAAGTATGGAGTTGGGATTGTATGTGTTTTTAGCACTCTAAGCCTTTAGGTACGAGTGTGTAGTTTTAGGAGTGTGTCTCCAAAAACATTTTGTATTTGTGTTCTGAAATCCTTGCTGTCTGTAAGGTTGTAAGGGAGTGAGATGGGATCTCATACTTAGGAGTTCCTAGGTTGAAGAGTCATTGGTAGTTGCCTAGGTTATGAGTTGTAAACGTGATGTTTGCTGAAGACTTGCAACTAGGACTATTATAGTGATATTCCTTCCTGGATTGGTATCCCCCAGACTAGGGCTTGTTTTAAGCGCCGAACTGGGTTAACAAATATCCCGTGCCTTTTACTTGCTTTCTGTTATTTGTTTACTTTTATCTTGTGATATACGTGTTAGGAAGCTTACAGCATTGTATCGCACATCACGTTTAGTGCTAAGGTGCTTAGAGCATTGTATTTAGCATTGTGCTTAGCATGCCACGAATTTCAATTGGCATCAGAGCAGGCACCCTGCCTGTCTCTAGGGTGAGATCCAAGACCTAAAATCTCTGGCATTATGGAAAAGGATGGAGGATACATGAATAGACCACCTCTGCTCAATGGATCAAACAACTATGACCACTGGAAATCCAAAATGACTGCTTTTCTAAGATCTATTGATAGCAAGGTTTGGAAGGCTGTTTTGACTGGATGGGATCATCCCACTGTTGCCAGCAAGGAAGGGACCTCAACGGGGGTAAAGAAACCAGAGGTTGAGTGGACTACAGAGGAAGAAGCTGCAGCTCTCTATAACAACAAAGCCATATATGCCTTGTTTAATGGGGTGGACACAAATGTTTTTAAGCTGATAAAAAACTGTGTGTCAGCCAAAGAAGCATGGGAGATCTTGAAGACTTGTTATGAAGGTACCACAAAGGTGAAGCAATCAAAGATTCAACATCTCACATCCAGGTTTGAAACACTGAAAATGAAGGATGATGAGAGCATTCAAGACTTTCATATGACACTCTTGTATATTGCTAACTCATTTGAAGCCTTGGGAGAGAAGGTGTCTGATGAGAAACTGTCAAGAAAACTTCTCAGATCTCTTCCCAAAAGATTTGACATGAAGGTAAGAACAATTGAGGAAGAGCATGACATCTCTACTATGAAGATGGATGAGTTGGTTGATTCTCTTCAAACCTTTGAAACTGTCTTAGATGAACGTGGTGACAAAAAGAACAAAAGCATTGCTTTTGTCTCTAATACTGATGAGGACAATGGTCAAGATGAGGATGAAGAAGAAGAAAGCATTGCAGATGCTATTGCCATGCTTGGAAGACAGTTCAACAAGGTGCTGAAAAGAGTTGATCGCAGGAATCGTCAGAATGCTCCAAGCATCAGATTCGACATCAATAAACAGCAAAATAATCTAAAGAAACCCAAGCCTGAAGAGAAGAATAGCCAAAGCAAGGGTGTTCAATGTCATGAGTGTGAGGGATATGGACATATAAGATCAGAATGTGGAACCTATCAGAAAAGACAAAAAGGGTTTGAATGTTTCTTGGTCAGATGAAGATTCTGAGGAAGAGCATGAATCTGCTAAACATGTGACTGCCTTGACTGGAATTTGTACCACAGATAGTGATACTGATGAAGATGGTGATGTGGCCTATGATGAACTAGCTAGTACTTACAAAGAGCTACTCACTAGATTTGAAGAAATGTGTAGGCTCCTTGAGAAGCAGAAGAAGACCATTAATCTCCTTCAGGCTGAAGTGAAAGCTCAAGCTGAGAAGACTTCAGAAGCTCAAGAAGAAGTTGCTCTTGTCAATGCTCAAATGGAGGACTTGAAGAAACGTGTAAGTCAGCTAAACTCAGGGACAAACATACTTGAAGAGATCTTGGAGAATCTACCAAGTGGGAAGGCCAAGTCAGTGGGTTATAACTACTCAAATTTAAATCAATATCAACAGAATCTTGAGACAAAGTTCAAATCTGCTGAAAATGTTTTTGATCCCTGCACTGGAGAGACGATGTTGAAGCATCCTGCTCAGCATTCTAGAACATACCCAGTTCCCAAGTTTGCTCTTGAATCCAATCCTCGTGGTCATCAAAGGCCTAAGATTCAGAGAGTGTATCGTAGATGGGTTTGTCATCACTGTGGAAAAAGAGGACACATTAGACCCTTCTGCTACATACTCCATGGCTATCATGTTCAACAACCTAAAGCTAATGAAGTGAAGGAAGATGTGAAGGAAGATGTGCCTATCAAGAAGGAGTGGAAGCCCAAAGCAGAAAGTGTTGGGTTAATTGCTCACACGTCTCTGAGAGCCTCATCAAGGGAAGATTGGTATTTTGACAGTGGATGCTCCAGACATATGACTGGTGAAGAAAAATATCTGATGAATGTAAGACCCTACAAGACCAGCTTTGTGACTTTTGGAGATGGTGCAAAAGGGGAAATACTGGGAATTGGAGACCTTGTGAATCATGGATTGCCCAACTTGGAGAATGTGCTTTTAGTTAAAGGACTCACAGCAAATCTGATTAGTATATGCCAACTGTGTGATCAAGGCTTAAAAGTCAACTTTACCAAGTCTGAGTGCCTTGTGAACAATGAGGAAGACCAGCTGTTAATGAAGGGAACCAGGTCTAAAGATAATTGCTACTTATGGATATCTCAAGAAGAAGCCCTTAATACCACCTGTCTTAGTTCAACAGTAGATGAAGTGAAGCTGTGGCATCAAAGGCTAGGTCATCTTCACTTGAAAGAGATGAAGAAAGCAATATCATCTGAAGCTATCAGGGGATTGCCTAAACTAAAGATTATTGAAGACAACAAATGTGGTGAGTGTCAGATTGGTAAGCAAGTCAGGATGTCGCATCCAATGTTGGAGCATCAGACAACCTACAAAGTTCTTGAGTTACTCCATATGGATCTTATGGGACCCATGCAGGTTGAAAGCCTAGGAGGGAAAAGGTATGCTTTTGTGATGGTGGATGACTATTCAAGGTACACTTGGGTAAATTTCATTAGAGAAAAGTCAGATGCTTTTGAAGCCTTCAAGGAATTATGTCTTCAGATTCAGAGGGAAAAAGCAAGCAATGTGGTAAAAATCAGAACAGATCATGGAAAGGAATTTGAGAACTCCAGGTTCGATGATTTCTGTGCTACTGAAGGAATCAAGCATGAGTACTCATCTGCTATCACCCCACAGCCGAATGGAATAGTTGAGAGAAAGAATAGGACTATCCAAGAGTCAGCTAGAGTCATGCTTCATGCCAAGAATGTTCCTTATTACTTTTGGGCTGAAGCCATGAACACTGCTTGTTACATTCACAGTAGAGTCACACTGAGAAAAGGTACCTCTTCTACTTTGTATGATCTATGGAAAAATAGAAAGCCAACTGTTAAACATTTTCATGTGTTTGGAAGCAAATGTTACATCCTAGCTGACAGAGAGCCTAGAAGAAAGCTTGATCCAAAGAGTCATAAAGGGATTTTTCTGGGATACTCTCCAAACAGCAGAGCCTACAGAGTTTTTAATTCTAAGACTCAAGTAATGATGGAATCCATAAATGTTGTTGTCCAAGATTCCCCATTGGAAGAAATTGTTGGTGAAGATCAAGGTATTCTTGTTGTTGACGATGTTGAACAAGATGTTGAATCATCTGAACATCTGTGTGGTAATCAATCTGATGAAGAAATAGCTGAAGAGGATAGTGTGACAAATACTGAAGAACAAGCTCAAAAGAAAGGTCCTTCAGTACGTGTCTAGAAGAATCACCCCACAGAATTGATCATTGGTAATCCTGAACAGGGGATAACTACTAGAAGATCAAATGATGTCATTTCAAATTCTTGCTTTGTATCATTATTTGAACCTAAAAATGTCAAAGAAGCCTTAACTGATGAAGCTTGGATAGAGGCTATGCAAGAAGAGTTAAACCAGTTCAAAAGAAGTGAAGTGTGAGATTTGGTTCCAAGACCAAAAGATGTGAATGTAATTGGAACAAAATGGGTTTATAAGAACAAGTCAGATGCGAATGGTGTTGTTACCAGAAATAAAGCAAGACTTGTAGCTCAGGGATATACTCAGGTTGAAGGCCTTGACTTTGAAGAAACATTTGCACCTGTTGCAAGACTAGAATCCATCAGACTTCTGTTGGGTGTAGCATGCATTCTTAAGTTCAAACTTTACCAGATGGATGTAAAGAGTGCATTTCTAAATGGATACCTACAGGAAGAGGTGTATGTTGAGCAACCAAAGCGATTTGTAGATCCTGAACACCCAAGCCATGTCTACAAACTGAAGAAAGCCCTATATGGGTTGAAGCAAGCACCCAGGGCATGGTATGAGAGGTTGACTCAGTTCTTGGAAGATTAAGGTTACAGGAAGGGAGCTTCAGACAAGACCCTATTTGTTAAACAAGAAAAAGGTAAATTTATCATAGCCCAAATCTATGTTGATGACAAATATCCCGTGCCTTTTACTTGCTTTCTGTTATTTGTTTACTTTTATCTTGTGATATACGTGTTAGGAAGCTTACAGCATTGTATCGCACATCACGTTTAGTGCTAAGGTGCTTAGAGCATTGTATCTAGCATTGTGCTTAGCGTGCCAGGAATTTCAAGGCATAACCTAAAATTTTAAAATGATATATAAGAATTTTCTCTAAGATTTGTTGGATTATAATTTATGTAACTTTCCATTCACATTGGTCAATGCAATTCTATGTTGTACCAATATCTTTTTTATTAAAAGATGAAAATAACCGGCCCAAACAAATCTATGATCCTGTTTGAATTAATTTATTTTTGAGTTTATGCAATATAAATTATGTTTTATACTATTTTATAAATTTAAACTAGTGAAGACTGTATTTTTATAAGCTATTTTATTATAAACTACCTTAAAAAATTTATAATAATACATTAAAATTGCATAAACTAAAAAATAAGCTAATTCAAACGGACCATTTGTTGTTTATAAAAGCAAGTTGGTAACAAACTCTACCACTCATTGTATAAAGGTAGAGAAAATAGTAACTAACTAATAATCTAATATTAATCTATTATTTAAAACAAACTAATAAATTTTTTTTTTTATAGAGAAACAAACTAATAATAATCTAATAGTTAATTCTGATGACATTTACATAAACGGAAAAATAAGCCAATTTAAACATGAAAGAGATTTTGATAAGTATACCACAACACCTAATTTAAACACTTTCAAAAACAGTGGCGTTTTAGAAAGGATGCTTTAAAAAAAACCGTGGCTTTTTAGAAATATAGGAGGTGGAAAAATAAACTCGCATATGAAAATGTCTTAGAGAGATGTTGGCCTCAATTGGGCTGGTTAGTCGAATTAGGGTCCTTTGGGAAGGTTTCTCTCCCCACCCCCGTCGTTCTTTTTCACCTCATAGAAATCCAATTTTATCCTTGATTTTATCCCCGAAAACTTCTGTAAACGCGTATCGAAGTTTGTCGATATTGAAATAAAGTGTTTTACATCGTTGAAAACTTCGGTACGCATGTACCGAAGTTTTTTTCAAGGTTAAAAATGAAAACCCAAGAGGTGAAAAAGAAAGACGGGAGTGGGGAGAGAAACCTTCGTCCTTTGGGCTTTATAGATGGTAGCCTGTGATGCCACTTCTTGTACCTTTTATAACCGACTATTTTTTAAATCTCATTATATTTGACAAAAAAATAAAAGATTGCTAGTTCAATAATTTTTTTTTAATAATGCTCATCGATTGAGTATATAATATTAAATAGGTGATAATTCAAAAAGAATGACAATTTTTAATTTTTTTTTACGGAAAGTGTTTTTTGAAGAGGGGCTATAAGCTATTTACTGTGAATTATATTTCGAGTGAAATTCCATTTTAATCCTCCACAAATTTAAAATGGAACAATTCAGTTCCTAAAAAAAATCAACTTAGTCTCTGATAATTTTATATAGGGGACAAATTTAGTCCCTCTATTTTAACAATTCGAGGACTTGTTTAATTTGTGCACAATATAAAAATATGATGCACGGGATTGTCCCATAAAAACTTTGTAAAGAATCAAAATAAATATTCACTCTTATATTTAAGATACTAACATAAATATGTTGCCAATAATAATCAAGTCAATATGTGATCAAGAGTCAAGATAAGTAGGAGTAAAAAGGAATGTGTACATTTTTCATAGTTTGAGGAATGTCTAATCTTTGATTTAAATGGTGGCTTAATGTAAAGATGAATCATATGGTCACAACTAAGCTGTATGCATGAAAAATAGATCATGTCTACGGATTAGTTTACATTGGGCACTAGCCCATTCAATAACGATCCTTAAGATTGTAGTTTTATTAACATTTTGCAATTTTAAGCCTCATTTTGGAATATTGATCATGTGGAGATTAGGGTGACACTGTCTTTCTAAGATAAAATTAAATATTCACTTATATATGTAAATATGTAATACATGTATGTATTTCTCGTTGATATAATAATAGTAGTATAACTTAAACAAAAGTAAGTATGAAAGAAGATGGTGTATCTACATTTTTTTATATCTTAATACTCTGATTTTTTTAATTTTTTTTAAAAGTAACTATTGATAAATAGTAGTTTAGAGTTGATCAAGAAATAAAAAAAATTAACCAAAAATTCTTGCAGCCAATCTTCAAATGGGGGTTCTTAAGCTCAATTACCAATCACAATTTTTATACACTTTTTTCTAAAAAGATTTCTATTACAAAGAACATTTCCCTTCTCTTTTTGGAGTGAAGGGAGACAATAGTTCATTATACTACGGCAGAGGCTACTCTTAGTGGCTCACTGACAAAAACATTATATCTCTTGTATCCAAATAGTAGCAAAAGGAGTCAAGATGAATGCTTAAA
Organism: Trifolium fragiferum; assembly: GCA_954870985.1. Lineage (NCBI taxonomy): Eukaryota > Viridiplantae > Streptophyta > Magnoliopsida > Fabales > Fabaceae > Trifolium > Trifolium fragiferum. The sequence continues at coordinate 620,085 of OX940791.1, read as the reverse complement.
TCTTGAGCTTGATTTATATTAAAAAGGCAAATGCTAACTAGTGCCCCGGGGCACTAGTTAAGATAACAAGTAGAAAAATATTGTTGGAAAATATACATTTCACTTTTTAAAAGTCAAAATTTTGGTGGTTTCAATGTAAACTTGCTTCTTTTAGTTTGCTTAACTAGTGTCCTAGGGGCACTAGTTAGCAAAACCCTTAAAAAAATTATTTAGGTTTGACTCATACTTAAAACGAGTTTAACTAAAATTTGAGTTATTACAAATTAGTAATGTGGCTTGGACTGTTAAACTAATTTATAACTATATTTTTCTTCCCAATTATGCACATATTTTTAATCTTCACTCTTTAAAAACAACATTTATCTGCATTAAACAAAAGTACTTAAAAATTTAGAACTATATAGTTTTTCTCTTATAGTTTGTTTGGAACCATGGTGGAAGTAAGGTGAAACACGTCTTTTTTAAGCAACAAATAGTAGTTTCACATTTCCACCACAGTATCACTCAGACGCACGTCTATAACAAAATAATTTGAGCCAAACACCTGCTTAGACTTGAAAGATAAGCAACATTAAAAATATATATACGAACTATTCGCAAGCCAGAAATGCCGAACTTGTATAGCTCAAGTTTGATCGACTCATTTAACTAATCGATACATCAAATTTGAATTTACTTAACTAAACAAATAAATGAGTCGAGTTCGAATATAATTCACAAATAACTCAACTTATGTATGCTCTATTGTCAAAGCTTTAAAATATCAATGGAAAATTTGTCAATAATCATATATGTTTCCATTGTCAAATAACTCAACATAGCTTTAAAAGTTTTCTAATATGTTAGCTATTTTTTATTTCACCTATCTTATTCTTACAAAAACCAAATTTATATGTGACTAGTATAAATTTTAGGCTTAAATATGTTTTTGGTTCCTGCAATTACGCCTTGTTTTGAAAAGAGCTTCTGTAAAAAAAAATTGATTTTAGTCCCTGCAATATTTTAAAACTTTCAAAATAGCCCCTGACTGGATTTTGAACTGACGTGGACAATTTTTAAATATGCTTTTGGTCTTTGCAATTATGTATTGTTTTGAAAATAGCTCCTGTAAAAAAATAAAAAATTGATTTTAATCCCTGTAAAAAAATAAAAAATTGATTTTAATCCCTGCAATATCATGAAGAAATACAGGCAGAGGCTATTTTAAAAGTTTTGAGATATTGCAGGGACTAAAATCAATTTTTTTTTACAGGGACTCTTTTCAAAACAAGATATAATTGTAGAGACCAAAAATATATTTAAGCCTAAATTTTATCTGGGGTTACAAAACCAGTTTTCTCTTTGTAAACTCTTTAAGAACTTATCTTATTCTCAATCATTCTTTACATGGTTTCTATATCAATTATCATGCCCACATCTCTCATTGTTTTTCTTATCCCTTCCTTTTCATTTAATCTCTCTCTCTCTCTCTCTCTCTCTCTCTCTCTCTCTCTCTCTCTCTCTCTCTATTTTCTACTATTAGTATTAACTAATGTAAATCTCTCTCAACCACCCCCCACATATGAGATTTTTTAAACAACTTTAGATTTAGAGCATTTTTTATACTAAAGTTCCTCAAATTCAGAGATATAAGTAGTCCCTTTCCTCAGCAATTGTTATTGCACAAGATAGATATATACTATAAATTTTATCATACTCCATTTATGAAACATTAAACGGGGTTACGGGGCTTATGATAATGAACCATATATTAAATAGATATATCATCTGATGTTTTGAAGAAAAAAAAAACATAATTACAATTTTCTAAAAAAAAATAAATTATATTGGACTATTCGTGGTTTTTTTTAAGACAAAACAAAAGTCCAATAGATTTTTTTTTTGTTCGTTATAATTTTCTTAAGTTTTTTGGATTTTTGGTTAAAAAACGAGAATAATTCATATGGTATATACTTTCTTCAAGTTATGGTGGGGGTGGATAAAATGAGAAATTATACAACATTCTTGTTCTTAACCTTTAATTCTTTGTTATTTCTTTTTCTTTATTTCATTTTTCTAGTAATTCAATTACAAAAGTGTTGGTAAAAAAATTTGAGAACCATGTTTTTGACAAAGGAAAATGAGCTGGCTCTAAAATAGTCCTTGTAGTGTAGTTCATCCACCTATAAGGGTATAATTTGAAATTTTTTGCATCGAAAGTTCCATTTGGAAAGTTAAGCACATAAATTAAGAATCAAATGTTAAGATGTGACTTAAAAAGCATTGTGTACTAAATCTAAATATCTTTTTTAGTTGAGAATTTAAACTTTAATTTGTTACGTTATAGAAGTTTAGTCACTTTCCTTAGACAAAATCTTTGTTGAAGTTTTAAGCGTGAAGAAATCTAAGTTAATTCGAACAGTTGTTCGGTGCATGTTACCATAGTAGTGATTTGTGTTGCAGGAAAGTTTTGAAGACAAGTTATAAAGAAATTTTGTTGAAGAAATTATTTTATAAAAGAATCAATTTAATTTTATATTTTTTAAAGAAAAATCATGCTAGTTAAGAATGGCACTAATTAAAGTGTAGCAATCACACAATTAATGTAGTTTTGCTGAATTCTAGAGATGTTATATATTCACAAGCATGCATAAACAATTCATAATTAAGCAAATGAACATAACTAGAAAACAAGTGATAAACATAAACTGAATTTGGATGATATATGAATACCCTATGAGAAGAATAATTAGAGTATATAATATCCAAAAAATGTCAATTAATTTCAACTATGAGTTGTGCATTGATTCAGATGCAGAATATGTAAAAATATAAGTAGAGTACTAAAAATCATGTGAAAATTAAGAAACATTTCCATCAACTTATAAGTAGATATAAGCCTTTTATAACTTTAACTTTATCATTACTTTTAATGATGAAAATTAACAAGTCAAAAAGCAGTCATAATACATAAACTTTAATAAGTATAGGTATCCAAGAAGTGATTGTGCTTCATAATTCATATTAAAGGTTACTAGCAGTGGTAATTAAATAAAATCATGCTTGAATTTCAAACCTCGAGTACTTGATGGAACCCATGGATATATCAATCTCTATTAAGTTTTCTTCCTCAATCACTTCATTGAATTCTGATAACAACTCCATAAGAATTTGTTCATTGAAATACTTTGACTCATCTTTCTGCATATCAACATAGTGTCCACTTGGAAGTGCAATTTCAATGAGACTTTCTTCATCAGAAATTGATCCATCTGAATAATCATAGCTTTGATCCACTTCAGATCCTTCAGAAGTTGACAAATAATCTTCTTGGCTTTCACTTGATAACAAATCTTGTGATGTTTCAACTTTGTGCAATGGATTACTTTCACAATGATCTGAAAAAATTTCTTCTTCCTCATCATCAGAAGAACTAAGAAATTTTTCTTCAACTAATTTATCAACATTTAATCTTTTGTGCTTTGAAACAACATAGAGAAAAGTTGAAAAAATCACTACCAAAGATGTATAGATGAAAGATAATAAAAAACCAAATCCAACAAGGTAAGTGGAAAAAAGCAGAAAGAGAGAAAAAAGAGCCATCCATGAAGATGAGAGTGTGCTTTTGAATGAGCAAAAATCATAAGAAAATATTTGATTAGAAACTTTGGTTTCCATCTTCATAAATAAATGGCAAAAAGTAATTAATTTTCTAACGAGAAATAAAAGAAAACAGTTAGTTATATGATGTTAATGATAATAATTAAGGGTTTTTTTTAGTAGTAATCTAATCCTATGGTTCACTTTAATCTTTTTTTTTTCTAACTTAAAGTGGATAAGGATTTATTATTAGGCCAACTACACATTATTGAATAAATTGTTCCTATGATATGTTTGAAAGAAGATGAAAAATGTACTCTAAAGAGAAGAGGGTTTGCAAATTGAAATAGCATATGCTACTTGTGTTGTAATGAAAAATATAGTATCAAGTTTTTGATATGAAAGAATTATTGCAGTTCCCAAGTTTTGCATTGGACCAAAAAAAGGGGTAAAAAGAAAGGGTTTTGATTATTATAATGAATAATTTGTAACACCAATTTGGTGGTTTCACCTCCAAAACCCTTACCACTAGTTTACTTCCTTGTACTATTTTTTGTTTATTAACTTTGGAATGTGAGAAGCCATGTGCTAATATATGTGATCACCACATGGCACTTTCTCTCCAAATTTAATCTCATCTTATACAAACATATATAGTATAGTATTAAATAAAATAATAACTTAGATTTAGATTAGATGCATACAATTCTTCTGCCATTTCTCACCAAAACTTAGATTAGATTAAGATGGTGTATCATTTCATATTTTCTAATTCAATGTGTGGGAAAGATTGGTGAGGGTCAGAAGTAGTAATGAGTTATATGTGGATGATCTCTAAGAGATATTAACATCACATTTTTATCAAAAACTTTAAAGCAATATGGATCACATATCTTTTATATTTTTAACATTTTCCATATTTAATTTTAACTAGTCGATGTATGACTAAATCATTCACATTTGAATTTCAACAATTTTCTCATGAAATGTGTGTCACCCATCACTAGCCTTGAACCATACTAGCCTTTCACATCTTTTATACTTCGATTCGTCCTCTCAGCCAAATTACGACTTTAAAAATTGAAAAAATGTTGGATATATAAACAAGATGATACATATATGCAACATTTTAAAATTTTAAATAAAAATATGATGTCAATATCACTTAAAAGTTTGAACATTTAGCTCATTATTGTTTCTGACGCTGATCGGTCTCCTCCAAAACAAATGGATTTCAAAACATGATATATGCATGCTTGTTTTAAGTATAATGAAACTTTATTACTGGTTTTGATAGGATTGCTCCCCTTATTGCAGCATTACAAGCACCAAGCTCCGCTTTCTTCTATGCATGCCACAACAAAATACTCCAGTAGTTATTTATTACTTTTAGAAAAATAGATGAAAAGGAGATAGTGTAAATTTTTTACACTACATATATAGGTCTAATGAGAATCAAGTATTTTGGGGTTATTTCTAAATTCCATTACAAAATAAACTCACATGACAATATTATGAGTTTTTACTATATATCTCTCTAAAATTATTTTATACCTCTTCATTAAGTTCTTAATGAGAAAATTAAGTGGATTTTGCATCAATCTTATCTCCTAGATATATGTATTTTTTTTTAGACAAGATCTATAAATGTTCAAAAAATGCAATGTCCACTTTCAATTATAAGTTAAATAAAATGAATTGAAATAACACCAATTTTAAGGATTTGAATGTGGCATGCAAATTTTAAGTGCTTAGAGATAATTTTTTTTTTACAAATTTATAAAAAAAATTCTAAGAAAGGGAAATGTGAAAGGATTAAGAAAGATGATGAGGGAGGGGGCCTAGAACCCTAAATCCAATTACATCAAAATGCAAAAGAATATGCAAATGGAGAATGGAGAGAAAAGAAAAAGTTATTGCATAAACTATATATACGACCTAAATATATCCAATAAAATGGTTATTGCATAAAATATACATAAAAAGTTTTAAGGATGTAAAATGTAACTTTTCTCATTTTATCCATTAATTGAAATATCTCTACTGACTCCATTAACCAAAAGAAAATTATCTCCCCTTCTCCTTAAAATTTAAGGATAAAAAATGTAATTACATTTCTCATTTCATCCATTAAAATACCTCTACTTACTCATTAACCAAAAGAAAATTATTTCCTCTTCCCCCTAGCTCATCAATTAAAAATTCCTCCTCTCTTCTTTCTTTGTTTAAGTTAAACCAAACATAACCAACAAAAAAAATTCCAGCAAAATCCAGCAAGAAAAGCAACATGCTAATGACGCCCCTCGCCAATTATTTATATTTGCTTATAAATCTTTGTCTAAACCAAATTTAAAAATTAACATTTTTTGTCAAGTAATATAATCACTAAAATAAATAGTGTTTATGATTCGAATTCCAACTTTTATATATAGAGTGTGATGTCCCTAACAAATTTTTTTTTCTTTTTGACGTAGTAATGTCGCTAACAATTGAATAACAAGTTTTTATTTATTTATTTATTGATTAACCATTATGAAAACGCTTATGCTTAACACACTCTAGTTAATTAACTATAGTATGAAAAATACTTTAGTTTTCGAGGTTTGAGTAGGGATAGCTTTACTCTTCGTAAAAGGAACATAAACTTGCTGTGCAGCAAGGACGCAACTAGGGAATGAATGTTTTTCCATTGTTTGTCAATTTCAATTTGAAAAAGGTAATTAGGAGGGAGGGGACCATACTATAATGTACGTTAATCAATATATCATCCTATAACTATAGCTAGAGCTACTCATAACATATTAATTCTTGCTTTGAATGAATCAAGAGCTTACACATTTAATATCTTCTTTACTTGCAATATGAAAACGGGCAGATCAAAGGCAACACTATTTGTTAATAATCATACACGTAACTGTGTAATATGATTATTAATAAATAGTATTGCTTATATTTAAACCTGAAGGAACGCGCACGTTGACATTTACAATATAATGTGCATAAAACTTATTCTAATTCACATAGTATTGATTATTAACCTTTTTAAGTTTTTGTTAGAGAGTCTCACATTAATAAAATTTAGCCTCACAACATATTTATAAGTATGGACCTAAAGTCATTTTTGTACAACTCGGTATTATAATGTGTTAAATTCAATATAAAAAAAATAATAGTTTTTATATAACTATATTTATAATTCAATAAAAAAATGAGTTTGATAAATCCAAGCCTATTAGAAAAATGGTGATTGATAACAAGATGCTTTGACAATATAATTTAGTAGAGAATTATGGCTCTAGTGTTTCTAAATTTAACATTGGCAAATTATAGTCTTGAATTATGGCTCTAGCTAGTGTGTTTCTAAATTTAACATTGGCAAATTTTAGTCTTTAATTATGACTCACATATCATATTTATTCTTGAATTTTTCATTTATACCTTTCAATAATTGTGATGATGTTGGTTTGAAATTAAAGAAGTAATTTTTTTCCTTACCGAAAAAGTTGAGATAAACCTTACCCAAAAAAAAAGAAGTAATTTTTAACATATTTTGTTGGAGTGTAAAAAACTATGTTGGATTAATTTTTAATTATCTAGCAAGTTTAACATTTGTAAATAGCTTCTTGTCAAAACAAACATTTGTAAATAGCCGGCAAGTTTAAACATGATGCATGTTAAAATGGTGAGTCACATATAGTTTTTATTTTTAAGTTTTTTGTCTGTCAAGTGTCAATCCACCAACAAATGACATGGGTCAGTTAGTGTCTCTTCGATCCTTTTCTAAAAATTGGGCTAACTCACTTCAATTAAGTGAGATTTACTCTTCGCGCCTCCAGAAATCTCCAGAAATCTTTACATACTCTTTGAAATTATTCAAAAAAAAATGCTACTTTCAGTGAATTAATTTTTACAATAGGATCATGATAAGCTTATGAAAATTATTATATTACTAATATAAACCGACATATGATAAAATTGTTGTTATGTGCATGATACGGGACCCATATTATATCTCACATTTATTGTAAATATTCTTTGTATAATTATCATTCTTCTAATAATGATATGCGTAATTTACTCCATTTAATTGTAGCAACCGAGTGCCAACCATAAGTGCACCACTACTATATATGGCTATGGCTATATTGTTTTCCCAATTAAATGATTTATAATTACATAATATTATTATCTTATATACATGATCTCATGATGTAATTGTGAGCACGATCTCTTGATTTGCTCCATAATTACTTTTTAAAAATTGATTTTATAAAGTTTGCTAAAAAAATGCTAACTCAAACACATTTCACTACTTAAAGTGTGAATGTTTTTTTTTCCGGTTTTCATATTTTTACACACTCGTGTCCTAAGTAGCGAGAGGTAGAATTGTAAGGTCATGAGTGCGTGTGAGACACATTTTTCTACTTAGAGTGGGCAAGATTGGTTGTGGCCCAATATACAGGGTTAGGATCAAATGACACCAAGATATTAAACTTAATAACATGACACCTCCAATAATTCTTTAGTGATTAGGAGGTTTTGTTTTATCTAAATGAATACGTAGCAATATAGCATGATCCTAAATCCAAAATATAAATAAATGCTTACAAAAAACATAATAACTAAATAAATATAAGAAGGTAACTACTTCTCTACCCTTTCATATCAGAGTTGTCAAATAAACCTCAAATTTTTAAATCCGGCTCACTAAAATCCTATTAAGTCCCCTAAATTCACCACAACTACAACAACAAAAAAATCCCCTAAATTAATTAGAGAGAGAGAGAGAGAAGAAGACAAGACAACGGAAGATGAAGGAGGGGGAGGGGGTAGAGTGAGTAGAGTGTAGATAGAGAGAAGGAAAGGGAGGGAGGGAGGGAAGAAGGGACGTTGTTGTGATCAGAAAATAAATCCAAACAAAGTATGTGTGTGATGTATATAAAGTGGAGTGGATATATAAGTAAAAAAAGGGGAAAAAAAAATTCATTTCTGTACTTTTTTTAATTTAATTAGTTTTTGTACTTTTCAAATTTAATTATTTTATTGTAAATTAAATTCCAGTAATTTATTAATTCATTGTTTGAAAAGATAGATCGTAGAAATTCTAATATGAACATAAACTTAAATAATTTATTAATCAATCTCACGCCAAATATTACTATTATGTTAGTTATTTCTTGACATTCCCGCCACAAGCTTGATCAATATCTTAAGAAAATATATATACTATAGTTTTTAAGTGTTGCGAACCAAATCATAAGTCGGGGGTCTCGGAAAGAGTTATCTTTTTTGTTTAACAGCCTGCCCACCCTGGAAACGGCTCAGCCGGAGGTAGGGTTCAGCAGCTGGAAGAGCACCGCACGTCGCGTGGTGTCCGGTGCGCCCCTGGCGGCCCTTGAAAATCCGGAGGACCGAGTGCCATCCATGCCCGGTCGTACTCATAATCGCATCAGGTCTCCAAGGTGAACAGCCTCTGGTCGATGGAACAATGTAGGCAAGGGAAGTCGGCAAAATGGATCCGTAACCTCGGGAAAAGGATTGGCTCTGAGGGCTGGGCACGGGGGTCCCAGTTCCGAACCCGTCGGCTGTTGGTGGACTGCTTGAGCTGCTCCCGCGGCGAGAACGGGTCGTCGCGTGCCAGTCGGGGGACGGATTGGGAACGGGCCCTTCGGGGCCTCTTCCCCGGGCATCGAACAGTCAACTCAGAACTGGTACGGACAAGGGGAATCCGACTGTTTAATTAAAACAAAGCATTGCGATGGTCCCTGCGGATGTTGACACAATGTGATTTCTGCCCAGTGCTCTGAATGTCAAAGTCAAGAAATTCAACCAAGTGCGGGTAAACGGCGGGAGTAACTATGACTCTCTTAAGGTAGCCAAATGCCTCGTCATCTAATTAGTGACGCGCATGAATGGATTAACGATATTCCCACTGTCCTTGTCTACTATCCAGCTGTTCCTGTATGGAACTAGGGGTGTATATTTTGTGATGATAAAGTGAAGTATCAATAGTACTTAGGTTTATTTTCAGTGTCAAGATGAAAATAAGGAACGAGAAAGTAAATAACACGCATTATTTGTTGACCCAGTTCGGTGAGAAGCACCTAGTCTGGGGGATACCAATCCAGGATGGAGTTTACTATTGATTGTGTTTAGGCGGTCATACGTGTGTGTTTTACAATAATGTAGAACTAGTATTTATAGGCGTATGGAGAAGCTTAGTTAATTGAGTAACTTCCCCATGATCCCATGATTCCATAATTCCTCTTTTGGTGGAAGGTGGGGTTGTGTTCATTCATCATGGTTGAATGCATATTTTACATGTGACAATTTAGTTAGTGGGGTGAATTGGGCTTGGATCAAAATGTAGTGGGCTTAGATGAGTAAGTAATGGGCTTAGGCGAATATAGGCCTGGGCGAACTGGTCCGGTACACAGCCCCCCAAGCACGAGGCTCGAAGAGGCGAAGTGCTTTTCTTTTTCTTTTTGCTCACGTGCTTTAGTACGTCGGCGTTGACTTTTCTTTGCTTCTTTGGCGAGACTGTTTGGGCGTTTAACTTTGACTCGTCTGATGACTTCTTGAATGAATCGTTTGGTGATGCCATTGTGCTCACATGATGGTGCCAGATTTTTCTTTTCTTCTTTCGCTTTGCTTTAGCTCGCCTAAAAATTTTAAACTTTGTGGCGGCGCTTTTAAATTTGTATCTTTATTTCTTTTGTTTCTTCTTGGTCGCGTCTTTGGAAGGTTCTTTGTCTATTCTTTCCCTGTAATTCTTTTACCTGCAAAGTTAACATAATTGTGTTGCACCTCTTAATGTAAACCCTTATAAGCTGATAGTATATATGAGCATATATATTATCCGTTGGTTTATAAATAAAAGATTGTGATCAAATGACACCAATGTGTCAAATTTAATTTGACACCAAATATGAACCCTTAATCTCATCTTTTTTGGTTACATCTCTTAATCTCATCTAATCTAAAGGCTTTGATTATATGGTCCATGATAATAAAGATACTCATTTTCATCAATATATATAACTCTTGATTTTCAACAATTTATTTTTCTCTCTCTATTTCTTCCTCACAAATACAGTGTCTTTTTTTAAACAAATCCTCTCAAATAGTTTAGCTTACTTGATGAATTTAAACCGTAAGACAATATTGATCAATTTAATGGAATTCAAGGACCCAGCTATAGCAGTCTCATTGATGCTAAGTATTTGATTTAGCTAAACATGGATTCACATCTTATGCCTCCGATATATAAGTAGCAGAGTTCCCTTCTTCAACCTTATATTATTGTCCAAATCTAAGGGTCAATTATATTTTAATTGGCTGTTAGTCTTTTATTACATATCGAACCAAATCTACTCCTTTGCGAAGGCTTCCCATGCAAGCCGGTAACAAACACTATAGTTTTTGTACACCTCCTATAGCTAACACGCTCCTCACATCATCCTAGGATATATAGTTAGATCCATCTCAATGACTCCATTGTCCCAAATGCCAGCTGTCACATACGGTTATAGTTGTCCCACCAATATAAAGACAAGTTTTGGCGCCATGGTACACAATTCAAAATATGGTCTACATAAAAAGATTAATTAAAGAACAAATGACATAATAATATGTTAATAGTTACATTCTAATGTATCCAGGTACTTGATAATTAAAACACAAACCTAAACATTATAATCTAATCGGGCCAATATCTAATGGAGTCATTGTTGTTTTTATAACCTTTTAATCGTTTCACCAGTCATATTGGAATGGAGGATCGATTCATGGGATGGTCAATCAATTGATGAAAAACATTGTTTTTTTTTTTGACTCAATTGACTTCTAGTTTATATGTTAATGATTTCTAATTAATAATTACATTTCCACGCCATTTCCAACATCAAATTACAACAATATGATAATGATTTATGAATTAAACTCATGTAGGTATTTCCCCTTGGGATGGTTCATATTCCAAGAAGACATAATACATTGTAGTAAGATAACTAATTTATAATAGCAGTATTACCCTCTATTTACATTCTGTGTTGGCATCTCAACTTAGTGAATTATATTACTTACTAGTAAAATAATTTAAACAAACTCTAGTTCAAAATTATAAATTTCCACTGAGAATTTGTTTCAACCAGTGAAATTGGAGAGTGTCAGTAAGACATTGTCAAACAGCGAAACCAATGTCTAAATTTCAATAGAGTTATCATTATGTATCTTAGTATTGAAGCCTCGACGGTTTTAGCAGAAATGGTAGTTCGAACATTTCAAACCAGTTACAGCAAAAACCAATTCTCTTGGACTCATCTCAAATCCTTCATTGAACAATGGTGAGATGAATGATAGAAAAAGGCACCATATTAATGTTAATATTAATATTAACAATGAGAATACTATAAAATTTTAATGGTACATTACTTAACAATTCACTAAGTATTCTATAGTGAAATTATTTTAATGGATAATTTTGATATTAATCTATTAAGAAAATAGATTAATTCATATCAATATCATTATAAATATTGATATTGATATGTATTCATTGGTCATAGTTGTTTGATTTATAGTCTACACGCTTTAATGGATAATCTATTAGTAAATATTAATAGAATTTATAGTCTCCATTCCAATTATATATATTATATGATTTGTCAATTCACATATGGCTTAATTTTCCAATATACAAGTCTGGTAGGTTCCCAGGGATATTCTTAGTGAAATATTATCACTCAATGACCGATGGTAAATATCTTAAATTGAAATTCTTACAAGCATAATAGGAATTAGGCTCACATAATAGTAATATTTGTATGAGAAAATACTTTAATAATTTTTTACTTTTGAAATTTAAAAAATATAATAATAAAAATTAGTCCATGGACAGTTATGTATAGTTACACTATTTTTTATTTATGATTCAGCCAAAAAAAAAGGCAAGTCAGCGTTCCTTACATTTGTGTCGGCGGTATAGTCAACAAATTATGGCCAAATTAGTATTTTTGAGTGACATGTCAAAACGAGAGACTAATATAAATTTGATATTATAAGGATAAAACGAAAGATTAATATAACCATGCATTGACATTGATCAAACCCCATGCATTGGCTTATCTGGTTGTCTACCATATATTTATTTTATATTCATCAGAGGATCATGAAGCAATCCTCTATCGTTTTCATAATAATATTATTGCATGCAGCAAAAAAGCTTGAAACAAATAAATAATTAAGTGCTTTAAGACAAGGAAATATAGCCACTATAAGATGAGTTTAATTTAATAAATACTATTTTAGATTAGATTTACAAGAGAGAGAGAGAGAGAGAGAGAGAGAGAGAGAGAGAGAGAGAGAGAGAGAGAGAGAGAGAGAGAGAGAGAGAGAGAGAGAGAGAGAGAAATGATAATAATAATAATAATAATAATAATAATAATAATAATAATAATTTAAAGTAACAGTACAAGTACAAGTATATTTGTTGTAGTTTTGTTAAAGGGGAGATGTTTTGATAACACTTCTCATAAATTATACATAATAACACTATCCAATAACTAATATAATATACTTAAAAGATAACTTGAATAAACTATTTGACATACACTCTTTTAAGATTAACCATATACATGATGTACCTTTACCTATCCTGCCATTGAACATGTGAAACCGAAACTTCCCAAATTCTCCACCACCATTCACCTCTCATTTCTCCTCTCATTATATCTCATTTTTCATCTCCCTCATTTCTACATTGTATCTCTACTTTTTTTTATATGATTTTACCTCTCTTGTCCCTCCACCTCTCTCATTTGACCCACTCCCCCCCATAAATAAAAGTGAGTGCATTTCTTTCCATACACGGCTAAGAATATCTAGCCATGTTTTGCCCTTAATGACTGCCAAATAGGGTATTTCTTTGAAGTATCGTCACTAGGAAGATATCTAAAAATCAACCAATCAGCATATTTATTTTCTTCGCGCCAAGAATGTTGTATTTGAACTTGCCAATGCAAATTTATGAAATCGCGAATACGTTTAATCAAGACAGGTGTGTTACCGTTGATGTTGCAAGTCCCTGTTACACAAATGAGTATATTAAGTTTGTTACAAATATATTAAGTTTTAACTTTTAATGTTGGATACAAATATATTCAATTTTGTTATCCAAATCATATTGTTTCCGTTATTATTTATTCATCAACTCTTGTAATTATGCATATTTGTTAAAACTATAAAAAATTATTTGAACTCTTAACTCAATTAATTTAAATTCTGTGAATTTTTATGGTATAATTTATAAAGCTATTAAAATCGAAAAGATATTTTTATACAAAAAGTAAGTCTTTTTAATATTCAATCCAATATACCCTTTAATGTCAAGTGTTACATTGGTTTTTTGAGGGAATGTCAATTGTTTACTACTTACTTGAACTCACTAAAACAACGAATAATCATATAAATCCTTTTAGGTCGCCACTCATATTCATACCTTTTAATTGGTGCTGGACAACGAGTATTTGTTTACAAGTGAATCTTTCAAAACTATGACTGATACTGGTGCTGGACGATGAGTATTTGTTTAAGCACATAAATTATTCTTTTTAATTCAATCGCCGATGAGTATTTGTTTAAGCACATAAATTATTCTTTTTAATTCAATCGCCTATATGTTGAACAACAACTTCACATCACATTCAAGGTGATGGTCAACTCTGGGAAAGATTTCACCTGCTAACTTGATTATTAAGCCAAGTTTTGCACGTTTGGTTATGGAGTTGCTGATTTTTCTATCTTGTAGCAACTAGAAGTAATTAGTTCATTTGTTGATTGCTAGAAGAAAAAACATAGCCTATTCGCAATTGACGACGACCTTATATGACCTTATATTTTATTTTAACTCATGTTGATGGACCATGCTAGATAATAAGTAACATTTCTTCAGGCAGTTGAAATTAAACTAGGAAGAAAGGAGTAAGGAGTAATTCATGAGATCACATGATCAAAATTTCATTACCCACCAATTATACCTTAAAATAATTGTCCACATTTATTTTGTTCGAAATAAATGTCATGCCATGCTCGGTCATAATAATAATGTAAACAGATAATTGTTTATTAATAATTTTATTTTGCTTTAGATGGCTAGTGCCTAGTATCAAAGGAGAGGGAGATAGAGAGAACAAAAACTCCCAAGTTATATGGATTGATGATGCTCAGGAAAAACCACCTCGCTTTTTAGGGGTAGACCGGGATGGAGCGGCCATATATTTACATTCTGCAAATATGGAAACAAAAGGCCAATAACAAAATTGGTGCCAAGCTCCAATCCTCAACAGAGTCCGTGAAGGGCAAAACAAAAGCTGAAAAATCCAGAGTCCAAATATCCAGAGTCCACAGTTGACATCGATCCTGGCGAATGGGTATATCCTTCTTCCACCTACTGCTCCCCTGGTGGATAAATTTAAAACACAAATAACAACTATTAGGAAACACGAGTTGAACAAAGCTGATGAAATGGCTACTAACAAACATTGAATCAGAAAGAAAATGAGCTTCGAGCTTCAGGACCTAACTATATTAAAATATCAAATTAAGTCATCCCTATCTCTAATTTCCAACAGATTTACTATATGCCCACTTATCACATGTCAGCCGAGGCATTCACCAAAAGGTCAAAACGCCATATATCTATTCCTTCACAATCTTCTATAAAAGTTTGCAACCTAGGCCAACCCAAAGGCACCATATATCTAATTTTTCTAAATGCTTTAACGAATATAAACCAAATTTATCATTTTCCACAAAAAGCATATGTAAATACAAAAAGAGTGAGTACCAACTTCACTAGATTGTTGTCCTTTTCAATTAATGCCATAAATTGATGATTGGTTACAAGTTCATATTGTTGTCCTCATCTGAACTTTCCCCATAAATCACCGCATCTTGTCCTTCTTCGTTGCCACTACCATGATCACTGTTGTAGCTGCTTTCAGATGTACTCATAAAAATTGATCCATCTGATGTAGGGCTGCTGAATTGCAGACTTATATCACTATTCATATCAGCATCAAATGTTTCGGCGTAGCTGCAACACAATCAAACAACAACAAAATTAGCCACTTTCAAGATGATCTTTTTGAAAAAAAAAACTTCCACCCTATTCGTAAAAATATCTAACCTTCCTTCGGATGGATATTCAGCCACCAATCGCATATCAGGCCTTGCTTCCAAAACCTGCTTAATAGGCATATTACTGCTGCAACATATAACCAATTAGATATATAAGAAACAACTTGTCATTAGGAAAATTAAAGAAACACATCTATGAATGATAATCATTACCTAGAGCTGTAGCACCTGTGATACCAGTCAGCCTCACATGCTAGGCCTTCCCTATTGGATATGTCCTGCTTAATGGCAAGATTGAGAAATGAAATCAAAATTGAGAACCAAGAAGAAACTCTCATTTTTAGCAATGTAATGTAAATGTTTCAATGTACCCACAAGATGCATAAGCAATTTGAAATCTCCTGCAAGAATTGCTGTCAAAAACCTAATAACTTCCACCTGCACATGAATTAACAGCATTTCAGACAGAAGTTTGGAAATAAAATAAGGAAACAAGAAATGTATCATAACCGACCTCTTTGAGATGCATGCAATCCCTTAGAATTAGGACCTCGAGCAAATTCCCACCATTGCAGTTTCCAAGGTTCCTAACAAATCAAGGTTTTATGTTTTTCTAAGCAGCTATCTCAGGTGACATAGAATTGAAAGGCTCTTGCAAAGTAGTGTAAGATCACTAACCTTAAGAAATTTCCTGTGATTGAATATGATGATGAAAAATCAACATATTTCAGTTTCCGAAATCCCTACAAATGCAATTTGAAATTAGTAAACTTGCAAACATGGGCCTTTACTTCTCTGATAAAAATGAGAATTGGGAGAATACCAAGTAATTTGCTTCCCTCCATTTCAAAATAATTATTGTCCTAGGTTTTTTCACACATTAAAGAAATTAATGCTTTACTTTTACAAAATTATCGTTATTAACTATTGGCTATTAACCATTGTCATAATATATAGTGACTTGAAAGAAGTGCAGATAATATTAGTTTCGGGGTAGAACTAGGAAAAAACTGTCACATTGAAAAACAAAACGACACTTATTTTAGAACATTATTTTATTTGTTAAAATGACAGTTATTTTGAAACAGAGGGAGTAATATAAACGGCCCAAACTTTAAAACAGAAACTCTAGCTTTAAATACCATATCAGTAGAAAATCAAGAAGATAAATTTGTCACCACTTTCCCCTAATAGACTCTTTGGTTCAAATGTGTAAGGCAAAATAAAGTAAGTTACTATCTCCTTCCTAATTTGGCTAGCAGCAATTTCTTGACACATGTGTGTACCATTGCAAAATTATTATTCAGACAAATCGAATTTGCATACTAGCTAATCAAAGAGGAAACGAAATCAGTAAATTAAAACTCACAACAGAAAAGTGAAAAGATGACACAAAAGCCAGTTTAAGTTCATGTGCATAGCTTGCTTCACTTGATTATTTACTCCATGTGCAACCCACCTCCCTTTCCCTTGCAGATGCCTCGACAAACTTAAGTAAAATGTACACAATCAACATTGTATATTGAGGGAAACATGTACTCTCTGGTTTCGAATACAAGTAAAAAAAAAATTATTGTTTACGCTTATTAAGAATAGCAGGTATTCTCTTTTAATTTTATTGGTGTAATCAAATAAATGTATATCCTCCAATGTCCTTCATAGAGACTTGATTCATAGAAATAAGAGGTTATATTATATAAATTAATTGGAGGGTATTTTTAAAACGATATCATTATGTAGAGTACAATTAATTGAATTTTACTTATACTTTGGACCGCCAAACTTGGGATTCATGTTGTTTATATTTGAAACCCGAGGAAATATACTTAATAGGTAAAAACTCCCGACATTAATATGTTTGAATTTTAGTGCATGGGCCCGATTGGTGGAATGGCTTTAGTGGTCAAAGCTTGGGGTCCATTGTCCAAAAGTTTGACCCAATGGACACTAGATCTCCTTTTGCTTGTAAACCCATTAGCCCTGGTCTATTTTACCCGATGTCGAACTTGTTATTTCAACATAACAAGACACTACCATAGTTCATCAAATCCTCACAATGAAAATACTGTAGGAAATGAGAACTTAAAACAAACAATGAAAACTGAAAACAAACCTTAACCAGTATACGAACTTTACAATCATGTAGCTTAAACCCTCGAAGAGATAAAGAAGTTAGATGAGGACAATTGTTTACTAGCTCAGAACAGGTTTGCGCTTTCAAGCTGTCATCTCTACCTGATAATTAAAAATAGATAAGCAGCGATACTAAGTGTCCTCCGAGGAAAAGTACAGTAGAGAAAATGACATACCTGTTCTTGAAGACTCAAAAAACAAACGCTCAATCAGGTGGCAGTTTGCACTTACTGACATTAATGTTTGCCTCAGTTCAACATGGCTATAAGTTAAAAAAAATTACTATCAATAAATACATTAGAAACAACCTTCTCTTTTTAAAAAAATGAACTAGCGTAAAACATAAGGATACAAGGATACAGATACACATCAAATGCTTACAAGCAATAATAATCACATTTGCAAATGAAACTAAAAACTAGAAAATGCACTTTAAAATAAAGTAAAAAATGTATGCATATACAGCTTATCCACATAAGAACTTAAAAGGAAAAGGAAACAAATATGGTAATAAAACCAACCAACCAATGGAAATTAATATAGTGCATATTCCAGATCAGGAAAAATTAAACTTAAGATAAACAAAGAGTTCCATTTTCTTCATATCCATAAGCAACTAGCAGTGGGAAATGCTTATAAGTAATAACAAAAAGAAAAGAAAGAATGAGAGTTGACGTGAACTAACTTACATTCCGACAATTTCCAGATCGAGGAGAGATGGGCATGCTGACAATGCACAACAAAGGGATGTGCTGTCCATTCTCTCAATATTGTACAGGTGTAACTTTCTCAAAAGAGCCCTATAAAAATACAATTTAAGAGGCCATTCAAAAATAATCACGGAAAAGTACTGAACATCAAAGTCCATGAGAACCGTACCCTGGTGCACCACCATCCACACTTAAAGGGCTTAAACAGCATCTAGTAAGAACGGATGACTCTCTCCCTTGGCGAGATCTCTTATCATTCCATGAAAAGTTAGGCGCCTCTACAATAGCCTTTCGGATGGTAGAAACCATTGGTTGACAAAATCCAGGAGAACAAGCAGTAGCAGGGACAACACCAAGTTTAAGAGATCTTATTAAAAAAAAAAATTAAAACAAATTAATGTTAGGATATAATAAGGCAAGAAATACACCAAGAGTTAATACAAATTCAAATGGAAGTTAGTTTTCCCTTTCCTGATAGAAAGAGTTAATTGCTTTTCATATTGAAAGCATAAAAAATGTTTACACGGTAAAAGACACTTGAAACCATAACACTAATTATACGTAAAATTCTGACAGGAACCAAATTTAATGCTAGAAGTACGTATGTAGTATGTCATATAACATTATCATGATAAAACTAAATTTCCTTTTTTCTTATTCAGTTTTACAGGGAAAGGTTAGGTATGATAAGGAAATGATCTGGCTGGTAGGTGATGATTCATTTTAACATTATCACCGATTAATGCCTTCAAAATCATCAGTTGTACAATTACTTTAAGTTTTCTTGGCAACATTAACCATAAAATTAAAGTATATGGATCAGTACAACCCAAAATTGCATACCTTAGTGCCTTTCCAGCTCGCTGAATCATAGTAGCAACTACTGCATTGTTAACCTTAGGAACAAGTGTTGTCAAATCAAGATTCTCATAACACAAAGGATCTTTAGCACATTTGCTAAAAAACGAACAAGCAGCCGATACATAGCACAGGCTTTGAGTATCAAGCATCGAGAAGATCTGCACATCATAACACATAATCAGTACCCCAGAGATTTCACTTTGTAGCAGTAAAATATATTCAAAACCTACACAATACTAATAGTTTCCCCCAGTACTAGTAAATTTTGTCAACCACAGATCGCAGAAAATTTCAGTTTGCTCAAATTCAGTTACGCTAGAGTGATGTTGCCTTGTTAAAGCCACTATTCAACTGCATTTTGTCCTAAAGTGCGCATCGCAAAACAATAATGATTTGTTCAAATTCCGTTACTATATATATATAGCTGCTATTTGACATCACTGGTACCAGTAGCATGTAACCGAAAACTAGTAGCATGTAACCGAAAAATTTGATTTCACTCAGCACAATCATCATTCAAGTACACCGAAAGTACGAAAACAGTATATTCCTCCATAAACTCGTTTAATTTTTTACTTCAGCATATTTTTGGATCAAACACTCAGAAAAACTAGTATCAGATTAAATTTATCAAAATACAAAAAACAAAACCGTTGATGAACTACATGGATGATGAGAATATAAAGATAAAGCTTAACAGTGAAAAAGTAAATCGAAATCATAATCATCTATGTAATTGTAAGCATAACGATGATGAATTGATATTAAATTGATGAATTAGAAAGAAAGAAAAACCGATGATAAAAAGTAAAGGTAGCGTAGAAATGAAAAAAGAAATGGAGAATCGGAATATAAACCTTGAAAGTGAGATCAGGAGGGAGAGGCCAAACAATTGAATTATGATTAGAAGCGCGTTTGCGTGAGGAGTGTTTGGCAGCATCGAGAAGTAGAGATCCCATTTTAAGAGCACGATCGATGAGATCGGAATCAGGAGGCATTGATTGAAGAAGATTCTCGAAGGAGAGATCGAGGGAGAGAGAAGGACGATCGGAAAGGGAGAGGAATTGGTAGAGGAGATGTTCGGGTTCCATTCTAGGGTTTTGAGATGGACAAGGTCTCTTCGCCATTGATGAAGAAGAAGAAGATGGAATTGGAATTGGAATCTCAACAAATTCTTCTTCAACCGTAACCGCATCAATACATTATTATTATTATTATTACACTACTAGTAACTATGTATGAGAATGAGAAGAATATAACATCATCATCATCATCATCATCATATTCATCATATTACTGTCTCGTGATATGATATGATTGATTTTACATTCCACACTCACTTACTTGACTTCAATCACACACTAATAAACTACTAGTAAACCATCGTGAGATTAACTTACTTGGTAACTCAGTTTTACAGTCACTATTGAACACTTCATTTATTTACTTCCGGATAAAATTTTAGCTGTTAAACTATTTGACAATAAATAAAACAAATATAAATCATAAAATTGATATTTTTGTAACTCGTTTTTAAACAGATTTTTGTCTCATTCAATATTTCAAATTAACATTTGTTTCTCAATTAATGTTTTCAATTTAGTCAATCGATAAATATATTTCACCGTTGTGTTTGATTTGAGGAAATCAATTGAATTGGTTTTCGTGTTTTTCTTTCCTCACTTATTATTTTCCTCAAACCAAATACAATTGACCGATTCTCTTACGAGACCAAGGCGAGGAGTGTTGGAAGTTAAGTTACCATCGCTAGTGCTAGCAGTGTTATTTATTGATCCGGGTTAGCCGTCAAAACCTAGATTGTTACCACGTTACCGGATTTTCGGCCGTTTTCTGAATAACGTTCACAGGGTTGGTAACAGTCTAAATTTTGGCGGCCAACCCGGATCAATAAATAATATTGTTAGCACTATTTAGTAATGGCAACTTCTGATACTCCTCGCCTAGCTTCTCACTTATTAGAGATTCGATCTCGGAGAGACGAAACCAGTTTATGCCGGTAGTCTGTTACTAAGCTAGTGGCCAAAATAGGTTAATTGAACAAATAAGACCACTCACTTGAATGTCAGTCTAGTTAGATAAGGGACGTGACAACTTGGATTAGGCCACCAAGGGTTCCCCCGTCTTTTAGGCCATGGATGACTCGTAGTCATGACTAGGGTAGTAGTTTGGATATGAACGCTATCAAATAATGATAATTAACTCGACCGAGCATATAATGATTATGGATGTGATCTGAATAATATTATTAGGCGACAAGCTAAGAAGAGCTGGATTCAGATCCAACTAAACTTAACATCGCTTTACTCATCTCTTACCGAATCAACTATCTTTATTTTCTGCACTTTATGCTTTTCACGCTTTTAAAAACTAAACTCTTTTCAAAACCAAAGCGAAGACAACTAATCAATGAACTCAAACATCATGGAGGAGTTTCATCATCTGCTTCTAATCCTAAAGATAACTAGCTACTAATCTACGTAATAAAAGAAGAATTATGCATACCAATGGCGTAGATGCCTTGCTGAGGAAGTTACTTTTCCCGTTGTGGTGGAAGAATTCTTACCGTAGAGAGCTCCCCTTGCCCTCCTTGCCCCTCCTCCTTGCTTGCTCTCAAGAGAGTCTTAAAGCTTCTCTAAACTGCTGAAGTGCTCAGAGTTTTCTGAATAAATAATTGTGAAGGAGGAGAGTTTTATTTATAGTTTTTTGGACCGAGCTTGTTATAACTATCGTGGTACGATGGAGGCGGTTTAGTGACTGGCGGCGCAGATTTGTTTCACCCTATCGTGCCACGATGAGATCCCATCGTGGCATGACGACGCGCGCCAAAATCACCTTTTTGCTCTCTTTTTGGCTTTTTCTTGTATTTTCTTCTCTTTTTTTTTTGACTTCTTGCACAAATAGCTTCATTTCTTCAAGTCTTGGGCGTGTAACTGGACGTTATGTCTTCATTTCTATACTAAACTACTACTAAAAACACTATATAAATTTCTGTCATCACAACCTCAAACTTAAACCGTTGCTTGTCTTTAAGTAACATGTCTGTCAAACAAAATTATCAGCGATTTAAGAAATGAATAAAGATGATAGGAATTTCACATCCTCCATATGTCAGCAATGGTACCACTGATCGTTTTACCGCATCGATCATGCTCATTCAAACAACCCTCTATGATATATATTTTTTGGACAAGACAACCCTCTATGATATTAATATGACTTTGTGCTGTATTAAAATTATTATTAGAATGAACAAGTAAGCTGTTTTCTTTATTTGATTATGCAAATTTGAAAGATTTGTATTAGGTTTTGGTTCTAATTGATATACGTTTCTAATTGTTTAGAAATTATTAAGGTTTATTCTATGTGTTGTTTACTAATATCAATATTAGTATTAATTATTTGAGAGTGATCTAAGTATCACTAGTTCCTTCAAAATTAATAGTCGTTATATTATCATAATCCCTTTTTGATTAAAAATGGTTTTAGTTACTATATAAGAATGATCTCATCACCATTTATTTATTGATATTGTAGTATCAATACAGGTAGTATTGTTTTTTGAAAAGATACAGGTGGTATTGTAGTACCACAATTTCATAGATTGATATTGTAGTATGAATTCAAGTGGTATTATAATACTATTCATGAAGGTATAATTCTTGACCGATTTCTACAGTGCAGTAACTGATCGGTATACAGTTGTAACTGAGCTGTTTTATCATTGAGATTTCGTGATTGATAGTATGCTTGCACAATTTCTTTTTAAACATTTCTCTTTTCCATTCCATGCCATGCCATTAGGATGAATAACACCGGGAGAGGGTTGTCTCCAGTCACATTTCCCTCCGGTCCAATCTACACCCTTAATTTTCCTTTTTGCATGTGTTTAATTAAAATAAAAAATGAATAAAGGGTAGATCTCCCCACTGCACACCCTCCCGTGATATTTACATGGGAGACAATCCTCATCCGAATAAACACCATTCACACTGACATCGTGTAACATAAGAATTTCCATGATCCCTTAACCATGCATCTTGCCACACGTAAATGTTTCTCCCATCACCCACTCGAGTAGAAATCCTCTCCATTTCTTAAAAGAAATGGCAAATACAATTACTATAGTTTTGATGTAAATCAAGAATATAAATGCACGTCTTTTGAGAATAATTGATATTATTTAAATTGCATTTGCTATTTCTTTTAAGAAATGGATTTTATTTCAACTCCACCCACTCTCCATCTTAATCCAAGTTTGTGTTCCCTCCATTTATGTTTTCTCCATTTGTTTTTCATTTGAAGAGAGATAGACACAAGTGAATATTAGTGGGATCCATAAATTAGTGGAATCCACTAATATTCATTCGTGTCTATCTCTCTCCAAATGGAGAATAGAGAAAAAACAAATGGAGAGAACTCAAACTCTCTTAATCCACCTCAACTGTTACTCTTATAGCGCGAATTCCAAGTTGTTCTTCACTTCAAAAGTTGCAATGCAGATGTCCAAGTGGTTTTTCACTTCCAATCCCCCGCCTAATCATTCTTCTTCTAGTCTCTAGTGTTACCGTTAATGTTACTCAAACACTCATTCTCCCTTTACTACCAAAACTCTTCCAACCAAAAGCATAAGAAACACTATAGGAGAGTAAGAGAACACAATCTGCACATAAAGGAACATAATCCAAAAGGATACAGGGAGACAAATAATCAGAATTATTGTCTAATTGATGTTACTATTGTTGTTGCTGCTTCTATCTAAATCTTTTTTTTTTTATTTTATAAAGATGAAATGAAGAAGATGAAGATTTGGGTTTAAGGATGTAAATGATATATATATATATATATATATATATATATATATATATATATATATATATATATCATTGACAACTGAAAAGTTGATTGTTTAAATTTTTTATAAAGATTAGATGAAGAAGATGAAGATCCACTTTCAATAAAATTTAGAGTGAAGACTCATTTTAGTCCCTCGCAAATTTTTGATAGGACAATTTAGTCTCACAAAAATAAAACCCAAATTAGTCTCTCACATTCTCATATCGAGGACAAATTAGTCCCTAATTTGGGTTTTATTTTTGTGAGGACTAAAGTGTCCCATCAAAAATTTATGAGGACCAAAATGGATCTTCACTCTAAAATTTAATTAAAAAGGTCATGTGAGCATAACTCAACTGACAGAACATTGCATTTATATGAAGAGGGTTGGGGATCAAAACCCCAGTCATCCCACACATCCACTTTAAGATTGAAATTTCTAATCACCAGACTACATAAAAATTAGTTAAAAAGTATTGATTTATTGATGCGGACCTGCTAGTCAGTGACAACTCAAAAAGTGAACTATCACGTCAGCATTTTTTAACAAAACAGAAGATAACCGATGAAATAACGGTGCAATAATTTAAAAACTTAAATGAACCTATTTTTTACCTAAAAAAACTTGTATGTTACAAACATAAAAAGTTAATGGATGTCCGGATGCATTTTGTCTTTTCTATTCTCGACAAATTGACTCAAATGTCAAGATAAACAATTGCTTACTAGAAGTGGATCAAATTAAGAAAGAACTGAAGCTAAAGATTCAAGACTACAAAGATTTATATCAAACCACGAGAGATCGTTCAAGTGTATATATAAATTATTACAAACGTCGTCGATGGTGTGAAAAATAACACAAGAAAAATACTAAGTTAAAATCTCATAAGAAACATACTAGGTTCAAATCTCATAACGTTCTAGCAGCCAAAACCATATCCATAAACACCATATTTAACATACTACGCCCAAAAGATCTCCGGGCTTGCATTCACCCCACTTTTCTTTCTAACACAGCCAAAACCATATCCATAGCAACCATGTAATGGACATGATTCACTGCAGAAAGGAATAAATAATTAGGGTTCGGGAGTAAACATTGAGAATATACAGTTGTCATTCACAAAGGTAAATTTAAAAGTTCCATGTCACTAAAAGCCATGAATTGCAGTGCCAAAATTAAGATTCCAATTTCAAAAAAAAATAAAAAATGAAGATACAAACAACTAACAAGCCTTATCCCATTGAGTGGGTCGGAGAATTATGAACTAATTTAAAATGACTTAACAAGGGTTAAGAAGTTGGAGCTCCAAGATTCAAGTCTCGGCAAGGAGAAAAACTAACAATTATAATATACTAACAATTTGTTTCCAAAAAAAATAAAAATAAAATGACTTAACTATCCAGTGGCATGTAAGGTGATGAGGCACCCATTAAATGCTTCATCGGTGGATCAAACAAAAAATACCATTAGATATAGCGAGTGGACTACATTTCTTGAAAAGAAAAGAAATGAGAACAGGTACACATTCTCACATCTAATGCTTCACTAACCTCTTTTCCCCATTTATGTCCTATTCCTCTCTTACCCATTAAAAAATATTGTAGAAGGTTTTTACGTTTTTATCTTTTGTATAACATTTTTTACCTGCATTAAACAAATATTCCTGCAAGATTTGATGGCTGCTTACTAGAAAACTAGTTAAGTCCTTTTCCTCAAAAAGTGCACTATAGATTTGTAAGATGGTCTGCAACTACCACTCCATATATTATTACACTTCCATATTTCTTTGAAGTAACAAAGTAAATACTAAAAATTTAAAACATATGCCAATAGGGAAGGAAGGGGTGAAGATATTTGCTTTATCCTTTGCCACGAGGGGAAGAGGGTGAAGAGACAAAGTCTTCAAAACACAATTAATTTTAAGGTATATGATTTATCCTTTCTTGATTTGGGGAGTATTGCTCTCAAACCCCATTTAATTCCCTCCCACAAAATCCTCTTAATGAAAGAAGAATAACTCATCTGCCAATGAAAGCATGACTGGTGAGATCATGTTTATCTAATGATCAAATTGAGCGGTAAACGGCGGAAGGACTTAATTGAAATCTCACCTTAGAAGCCACCCAACTATCCTACTCAAATCATTCAGAGACAAAGGTATTATAAAAACAAAATATTAGGGGACAAGGGCAAGCCAAGGATGTAACTCCAAAAAAGTGAGTTTAGAGTTTCAACAAAGTAAAATGACTTAATTTAGCAAAAATTGGGGAAAAAAAATGTGGAATGCAAAGGTTGAAGCCGATGTCGTAAACTTTTAGATTGACAGCAAATAATATTAAGAAAAATGCTCTTTAGGCCCCCTTATTTACTATTCAGGCTTCTCGTGTTGACGAAAATGCCCGCTTTTGTTTATGACTTTTCTTTTGGGCTGCTCTTCTTTTGTTTATGACCCGCCCAGGCCCGGTAAGAACTATAGTTTAGAGACCCCTCGCACGGGTTAATTGATTTTTTTTTTTTTATATTTAAGTTTATTATTATATATTCAGGTGGAAAATTTATTTAAAATATTTAAAAAATATTGTTAAAACATAAGTAAAATTATTGTGCTTTTGTAAAACGTGTTAAATCAATACATTTATTTTATTAAATCTATTATCTCGTGTATATTCTAAATAAATTATATTATGTTAGTAATATTTTGGGTCAAGTAAAACATTTAAAAATTTGTTATAAAATATTATTAAAATATGAATAAAACTATTGTTAAAATAATTTTTATGTATTAGTAGTGGTCAACATTCATCCGGTAATGTTTTAGGACCATTAAATTAACAATTTATTAAAAACATTGTTTATTTTTCTCTATGTTTATATTTTTACATGTATTTATTTTATTTTTTCTATATTCACTGACCTAACATGGAGAGCCGC
Source organism: Trifolium fragiferum (assembly GCA_954870985.1). NCBI lineage: Eukaryota > Viridiplantae > Streptophyta > Magnoliopsida > Fabales > Fabaceae > Trifolium > Trifolium fragiferum. Next base: position 592,875 of record OX940791.1, on the reverse strand, counting down.
ACACACCACTTGGCCAATTGGAATTCCTTGAAATGTTTATACTACATAAATATTTAATCTATAATTGATATGAATCATGATGGACTTGAAAAAAAAAATTGAGAAACCATAAATTTTGTGGCCCTAGGCTTGGGCCATGTCTGCCCTGGCCCAAAACCCTCTTTGCCGTTTGCGAGGCCCAACTGGCCTATTCTTATTCGCTTCGTGCTCTTCAGGTGTGAGTATCTTAACGGGTGCAAATCCCTCTTTTATCAATGGTTCTCCATTTCCATCTTTACAATTTTGACTAAATTTGCCAACTCCCATTACTCCCCAGCTATGTCCAAAACTGTTCTGAATCAACCAAAAACGAATCTTTTTTCCCTCCACCTTATCATATCCAAAATCTATTATTAACATGGCATGCATTGTAGCCTTTTTGAACTTGCTAGGATGTGATCCCATGTATATATTACTTCCGATACCCCACATGTCCTCATCTATCCAGGGGATTTGTATCACAATTGGACCCGTATTCTTCCGGATATGCTCCTCCATTCTACGTCGTTTGATCACCTTATAGTGATCAATATAGAACAATATATTGCGTTCTATGTAATGTTCAGGTCGACGTTTCCAAGTTCCCCTGAATTTACACGACGCCTCGCTGATACACCCATGTCGTGCCAAGTAGATAAAAGCCTCTTCGACAAATTTTCCTCTATTATCCTCTTTGACACCCTTGACCATGTTTTGATGTAAATCTTGTACTGACAGTTCCAAACAATCCCCTCCTGTTGGTTTTTGGACCATTTGTACTGTGTTTATTGTGATTTTCCGTCTTAATACATTGTTTAATTTGTTCAGATTTGCATATTTGTTTCGATCTAAATTTAGTATAAATTCAATGATTCAATGATTTTAATGTCTTAAACGTTTGCAGATCCGAAGACATATTCTGGACATTTAAATTTTATCATATCAATTGTAAGCTTTATTATTAAGCTGTTTTATACTATTAACTCCGATGTTGTGAGTTTATTTGCAGATTCATTATTTTTAATTTTTAGCGAACTTAAATATGTATTAATTTTGATTAATATACTTTACATGTAAAGTATTTTAATCAAAATTAATACATATTAATCAAAAGTATATTTACATGTAAAGTATAAAATTTGAATGAAAATTGTTGTTTATTATTAAAAAAAAACTTGTTAATGTTATTTTAGATTTTAAAATATCATATGACACCAAGTCATTTTTTTTATCCTAATATTCTCTGTATGCAACTGAGATTAATCTCTCAAATCTTGTAAACCCAAATGTAGATTCATGATAGTATTTGTTCACCTATTTTTTTCAATTTTGTGTGTGTATAGTCTTATACTACTATAATTAACTTCCTTTTCTAAAAGAAGTACTATGAGTAATATAACTCCCATCCCATGCATTTTCCTAAAAATATACAAGTGATGAATTTTGAAGGTCTTGTTACCTACACACGGGCACAGGATGGGACATAGTTTTAAGAATCTCTCGTGACCCAGCTGCCTGGCTAATGAGAAGACAAATGTATACCAACTAGCTTAGTAATATATATATATGTTCCTCAAAGCTATATACTCTCCCACCTATTGCTGCCTGGATATTATGTCTTCTCATTAGCTTAGTAATATAAAATCTCCTCACCATACTCTGCATGAAAAGTGTGATGTATATAGCTTTGGAGTAGTGGCACTTGAAACTTTAATGGGAAGGCATGCATCCTAAGGAAATATTGTCGTCACTTCAATTAGCATCCACTCAAAGCATGAAATTATGTCAAGTATTGGACCAACGTCTCCCATTTCCAAATAATGCGATGGTTTTACTTGACATAATTCGTGTAGCAGTAATAGCATTTGCATGCTTAAATTTCAATCCTAGCTAGCTCTCGACCAACAATGAAACATGTATCACAGAGTTTTGCCACTGAGCTTACACCATTAACCATTCCTTTGAGTGAGATTTCAATGCAGCAGCTTATGAGTCAAGAACTCAAAGAATTATTTCATATTGTCAACCATTGAAAGGAAAACTTGGAAAGTATGTGTTGAGTGTCTTAGAATTCAATAATGACATTGTCAAAGTTTATTTGCATAAGTTGTTAAGGTAAATCAAATGTTATTTTTAGGTGTTTGAATTGAATCAAATTGAGCTAAATTTAAGTTCTCTTATATAGGTTCTCTGATTTTGTTTTTAACATTGGATATGAACATATGAAAATTTCTAATTTTCAACACAACTATTACGCCACCACCTTAATAGTGCATTATTCTTTCAAATTAACTTACTAATTTTCAACAAAACTATTTACTCTTTTGGGATTTTAATTCCGACTATCATGAAAGGCTAAAAGAGAAATAAAATAATAAAATATAATTAAAAAAATGAACTTAAATGATAAACAATATTTTTATGTGAGATTGTTACAAAGATCAAATGATCGGTTGAGCGGTCTAAAGGACAAACTTAACTTGATATTAACGTACTTAAAAACGTCTAATAATTATTATTTTCTTTATAATAAGGTGTTTCTTGAGATTCCATAAGTGCCAATAAGTAAAACATTTAAGCAAATAAAGTATATAGAGATTATTCTTTGTTTTGGTACATGAAGAGGGTATATGTAGTTTATGTAAACTAATGAAGAGACTTCTGTTTGAATCATGGACATGAAGAAAAAAATGCCTAAAATTCTCAAATTTTTTTATGTTGTGATCCTCTTTCTTTTATTATTTCTTGTTTTAACGGACACTTACAGTGAGTCCTTTTTCACAACTTTTTATTTAAATTTTCTTCTTTATTTACCTTATACTCGATCTTTCATCCCCTTTTAATTATATTTTTTTATTTGATTTATATCACAGATTATAATTGTCTTATTGACACCGATTGTGCACATAATAATTGCACTTTACCTGAATCGTCGATATGCTTGATGAGTTGGTGTTATTGCACTTAATAGGTAAGTTGAAAAATAATTCTATTAATTACGGTGAGGTTAACATAATACCCTGCATGATGACCAAGCTCTTCAACTGAAGGACCAGAGTCAACAAAACTAGGGAAAGTGAACTTCTTCTCAACAATGTTTCCATGAACAAAATGAGCATCAATGTTTAATGAGAATATATACAAACATTGATAAAATCTGGGATTAATAACTAACATTGTTTCTTATGGTTTTCTATTACAATCATGAAAAAAAACACCTATTATGTTTTGACCAAAACATTCACTTATCATTACTTAAACCAATTTTAAGTAAAAGGGTAGTAGGCTATGAAGCACCGACACCTCTATGATTAGACGTGTCGCGGTGTCCGACACGTGTCAGTGTCCGACACTCGTACGACACCCGTACGACACTCGTACAAACGTGTCGGAGAGGTGTCCAAAAAAAACATTTTTTTCTTTATTTCAACACTCCTTAAATCGGTGTCCGACACCTATAAGACACTCGTACAAACGTGTCGGAGTAAGTGTTCAAATTTTATTTTTTTTATTTGCTTCTACTTTTCTCAGACATATATACAACGATTAAAGATATGTCGAAATAATAATATTGATCAATGAGAGATTAAAGATATTACATTTTGATTACATTATTTTTAGTTTATCGATAGTAGATTGATGAATAAATGCCAAATGTATTATCATATATTCTTTTAAAACTTTATTTATTGAAAAATTTGTTCAACTTAGATACATATGTATGTATTTTTAATTCTAAACTTATATTTTTTAAAATATGTAGCGGTGTCGGTGTCGTATATTTTTTACATTAGCGGTGTCGGAGTGTCCGTTTCGTGTCGTGTCGCGGTGTCCGTGTCAGAGTCCGTACTTCATAGGTAGTAGGTTAACGCCACTAGTATATTCACAAAAAATACACATTATTGGTTAAGAGTATGAATAATTATTATCAAATTTGGGAAAAAATGCTACTAATATGCAAAGAACACGTACAATTTTTTAAAGTATATAATGCCACGCCTAATTTGTGAACAAATTAATCTATATATGTTTTTTTATTAAAAATAATTTCTTACGATTTTACCTTCAAAAATATTTTAAAGTATCTTGTAGACTGATTTGTAAAAAAATCCACAAGAAACATTATATTTTTTGTATTAAAATGGTTTGCTATGGATTATTTCGAAGGTAAATTCGTAGAAAAAACAACGTAAATCTGTAGGAAATAAAATATAATTTTAAAGTTTTCTATGGATTATTTCGAAGGTAAATTCGTAGGAAAGACAACGTAAATCTGCAGGAAATAAAATATACTCCGTCCCAAAACAATTGTCCCTGTTGACTGTTGACATTTATTTTGACCGTATTATTTTACTAATGTATAAAGATAAATATTAGCAAATAAGATCTTGTTTGATTTATCTCAATGAATATTTTCACAATATTAAATTTTTATACTTTTTCATGAAAGAAAACTAAAGATATTTATGATTCAAATTATGCATTGTTTTGGGACGGAGGTAGTATATTTTAAAGTTTACTACGAATTTGTTTGTAAGAAAATCTATAAGAAACATTGTATTTAGCTACGGATTTTTTCAAAGGTAAATCTGTATGACATAATTACGATTTTTGTAGGAAACAATTCATGCTTCCGGATCTGTAACGTTGATGCACAAATCATTGAGTGAATCTGTAATTGACTGAAGATAATCTTTTGAGAATAATCAAATGAACACCGCAACAATACAGAAAATCAAATAATGCCACACAAGACGACGACCAACACAACGCCGCACTTAGACGACGCAATAAAGAAAACACAAAAGAAAAATTTAATCTATGTGAAAATCACTTATTTATATTAAAAGAAAAGAAAAAAAAAAAGGTGTAGATGGGGTGATTCTAGGTCAAAAATGACCCAAAATCATCCATTTATGGTGAACAAAGAGAACTTTGAAACTAAGAATTAGAGTTTTATGTTAAATTTATTTCCAAACTTTATAAAACACTAGTATTGTAATGTTACATGTAGTAAGTAATTATAAACACATATGCGGGGATAGCTCAGTTGGGAGAGCGTCAGACTGAAGATCTGAAGGTCACGTGTTTGATCCACGTTCATCGCATAATTACTTTTTTTCTTTCATTTTAATAAAATAGACAAATACAGGGATGAATGTGCATGGTCATACATATCTACCTTGGTTACCTGAACAATTCCGCGAACAATTAAAATTGGATATATCATTAGGTGTTACTTCATTTCTTAACTTAGTCTTATTATTTTCAGCTTCATTCATTCTTTTGATAGTATCTTCCTCAGCTACAAATGATGTTGTAATACTAACAAGAGGAAATATGGTAATCTTTGAAGCTTGGTTGAACAATGCAATTGAAACTCCTGCAGCAGCAAGTTCCACGGCTCCTATACAAATTAACATAGCAAAGTTAGCCCCACAAGCTATTAGGAGTAAAATTCATTCGGAACATGGATCCGTCGTTTAAGCGGTTGAACGGGAAGTGGTCAGTCGGCTGGTTAGTTCAAATACAATTTATTTTAAGTCTTTCAGAATCGGATCAAACCATGTTTAACCGCATTTGGTTCAAACGGCTCGTTTTTGAAAAAAAAAAAATTAATATTTATTTATTTTTATAGTTAGTCAGTTCAATTGTGGTCCAATCGGTTGATCATGACCTAAATCTGGAGGTTAAAAGGGGAAAAATATTGAATATTTTCCATTGTCCTTGCATTTTATAACAATCTAGCACTCAAGCTTAAGTAATTACTTAATTTTTCATTTGAGTAGTTTGAGACTGAAATTCCTGGCACGCGTGTTACGATGCTAAGCACGATGCTATAGCTTCTTGGTCCTCAAAACGTGATGCTACACACGATGCTATAGCATCCTGCTGCGCTGGTAACTTAATATAAATAAACCAAATAACAGAAAGCAAGTAAAAGACACTTGGTGTTTGTTAACCCAGTTCGGCGCTCAAAGCAAGCCCTAGTCTGGGGGATACCAATCCAGGAAGATGCCCAATAAGCAATAGCCCTAGACTGATGACACTAACTCTCAAGTTATGCCCTTTCCATCTAGCAACTCCCCTATTGTCTATAACCTAGGGTCCTAGCCTAGATCTGAGATATACCTGATCTCACTTCCTTGCAACCTTACAAACAGCAAGGATTTTTAACACACACAAGAAAAGTTTTGGAGACACACTCCTAAAAACTAACACTCGTACCTAAAGGCTTAGAGTGCACACAACACACATAACCCTAACTCCATACTTCAAAGCTTAGGAGAGGATCACAAGTTACAACTCAATAGAAACACGTCCTTAGCTTGTATCAAGGTGACACAAGGAAGGCTCACAAATAACACACGCAAAACCTAAGCACTAGACTTAATAACAACGGCGTGAACAACAACCTCAAATTAGGTTTTGCACTACATATATATACTCCAGCAAAGTCCTTGATTCTGAAACAATTAAGACCTTGATTCTTCTTGACTCAAGCCTTTGACCACATTAATTAAAAAGGATTCTTTCCTAAAATAATCTTCAAGAATAATCTTCATTAATTAGTCAAGTCAAGGATCTGAAGTAATAAATGATGATCCTCAATAAAGTCCAAACACAAACGCGCCATGCAAGATTCATGAAAGAGAAAACATAAATCATTCCATAAATAGAACGCGCGCCTTCAGAGTACACGATGACGAACACGATGTTGGAGCATCTTGCATAGCATCCTGATCACCAAAAATGCAGCCAATACGAAGGACTCAACAAACTCCCCCTTTGGCAAATTTTTGGCTAAAACAAATAAGGACCATACAGATACTTAAATAGATACTTCAACTACACATCTTTTTCTCAACATAAACACATAAGCATAAAGATCTGTAGAGACTATTCTTCAAAGTAGATTCCATACTACATCTCCATGGAGACCAACAGACAAGAATATATGTGTATCTTTTAAGAACATCAGAGAGGCATGCAACAGCGGAACATAAAAACAACTTAGCCTTAGATGGTCAGAACAATCAAAAGTAACAGGATGCTGTAGGGAATGCTACAACATTTCATACTACATCTCCCCCTGCACATATGCATAGGATGTTGGAGCATCTTATCCAACATCTCCCCCTGCAGATCACATCACATTTTTCTAGGGTACTCATGCACACACACATCAGACATCAGATCACACAAGGCCACGCAAATACATACTACACTCAATATCAATACCATATTATACTCCCCCTTTTTGCCACAAATTTGACAAATTTAGCAGTACAGACATATGAGGTTCAGGAGCTTATTACAAAACAGGAATTAGGGGTGTCAGAGTCTCAGCCCATTAATCAGAACAGTAACAAAAACATCAAAATATCAAAAGAAGGAGAACAAAAGTAACAAAAAGTAGCTAATCAGCTCCACAAGCAGACAGTCTTCACTCAGAAGTGCTGGAATCAGTCACCTCCAGCTCCTCTGTGTCACCACCAGCATCTTCATTCTCTTCTGCATCAGATGCTGCAGCATCCTGCTCAGCATCATTACCAACTGCAGTACCAGAACTAGGACCTGCTTCCTCAGCTTCTTCTTTCTTCAGGGCAGATATAACAAGCTCAAGCCCTTTCTTTTGCTCATCCAGAGCTTGCACAGTTGCTTCCAAAGAGGCAATCATTTCCTTCCTACTCAGAGTTGGAGGAGGATCTTGCCTAGGTACAGACTTCTTAATCATGGGCCCTGCTATATCTGCAGCATGGGTCCCTTCAAACAGCCTAAAATGTAGAGACAGAGGTGGTTCTCTTTTGAGAGGTTCATCAGTAGCTTTCAGAATACCAGGGTGTTGATCAAGAATAATTCCACAGATGAGACTAGGAAAAGCTATAGGCATCTTGATTGCCCAAGACTTGCCATGAGCCATGGTTTGCTCAAAAATGTAAGCTCCATAATCAGCAACAGTGCCAGTACCAATAGAGTATATGAATCTAGCTAGACCAGTGGCAATATGAGATGTATGGGTTGTAGGAACCCAGTTCAAAGACCCTATTCTGTTCAGAACAGCATACTTCACAGACAGCATACAAGAGGGTACTTTACCTTTAGATGGCCACACCTTGACCTGATTGGCTGTGATGGTTCTGCACACTTCATTGTTGGTAACATCAATAGCAGTGTAATCCTCTTCTTGCCTACCCAGATATTTGTTGATGATTTTTGGGGAGAACTCCACACACTTGTTTCTAACCCAGACCTTTTGATATTCAGTGCTGAGAGGATTGTCACAGTCCTCAGCAATGTTGACCACAAACTCCTTTACAAGCTTGGCATAGCAGGTGCTCATGCCACTGACAGTTCTCATCAGCCCAGCATCTTCCAACAGTTCAACTACCTCCTTCCAAGCCAAAGTCTCATCAGACAACTCTCTTTCCAGCCCTATCCTTCTTGCAAACACAAATTTCCACTTCTTGGCACTGTCCACAAAGTGGAAGGAAACATCATCTATGGGGACATCAGGAACATTGGTTGGCACGAGTTTTCTGCCAACTCTCTTCTGAGATGCTGTGATGCTAGGAGCATCATGTTCAGCATCATCATCATCAGACACATCAGTAATAACCTTCTTCCTTTTCAAGGACCTTTTCTGAGGAGAAGGTGTAATGATAGGAGCATCATGCTCAGCTTCATACTCAGAGTCACTCACATTCTTTCTTTTAGAAGCCTTCTTCTTTGGTTGAACAGGAATCTCAACCTTGCTAGAGCTTCTACTGGGCCCCACAAGTTTCTTCTTAGGTGACTTTGTGGCCACACCCTTTTTCTTCTTCACAGACTTAGGTGTCTCCTTTACCACCTCAGTTTCTTTACCTTTTCTTTCCCTGAGACGCCTACCAATGCCAGTCTTGCCTGCAAGAGAAGACCCAACAGACTTGATCACAACCACTTCTTCTTCCTCACTTGCTTCCACATCAGCAGGATTCAGATCTGCACCTTGGTCAGGCTCAGCATCAGATGCTAAAGCATCTTCAACAACATCCTTGTCAGCTTCTTCTTGTACCTGAGATGCTGAAGCATCAGGAGCAGCATCCTCTTGAGAGATGCTATTAGCCAAGGATTGTAGCACATCACCAACAATATGGTCTTCCTCATTGAGTTCATCTTCTTGTGGAACGTTAGGAGCAGGGGATTGTGTCTTCTCAGTTTCCAACTCAGTTTCCCCCTTTTCAGCATTAGGGATTTGAACAGTATCAGGCTCGATCTGCTCACTACGAGTGGGTGCTGTAACAACAGATGGAACAACCAACTCCTCAGAGCCCTGATTGGCCAAAAGAAAAGCTTGCATGTCGAAATCGGAGTTGTAACGAGATTTGGATTTCTTCACCCTTGGTTTCTTACTCCCCGTGGATTTGCCTTTCTTCGATGACTTGGGTTTAGAGGAAGAGCTTTTGTTAAGGACAGAGGCAACAGAAGGATGAATGGTGGTGAGGGGAACAGCATTGGTGATGAAATCGGGCTGTTGATCATGGGGTGGAGATTGTGCAGGAGAGGCGACGGTGGGAGAGTTAACAGGGGAAGACATTGTGACGGCAAGAATGAGAAAGTAGGATTGGGAGTGAGAGAGTTGTGAGGGTTGAATGGAGAGATTTGATGGAGAGGTGGAGAAGTTATAGTGTAGAGTGAAATAAAAAGGGAAAGAATCAAAGGTTAAAGATTTGAAACAAAAATAACCAACTAGGTGTAGTGGCGTGTTTAAGGAGGAAATTAGGCCATGATTGCCTTGATTAACGTGCAGCCTCTGAAGAAGGCAAATAACTGCTGCACGCGCCACTAACGGTAACTGCTATAACTCCTCATGGAGGCAAATTCCTAACTTGCCCCTCAGCTTCTCAAACTGCACAGCATCAAGAGCTTTTGTAAAAATGTCTACCACTTGCTCTTTTGTGCCAACATGCTCCAAAGTAACAATTTTGCTCTCAACAAGATCTCTTATGAAGTGATGGCGAATATCAATATGTTTAGTCTTGCTATGTTGAACAGGATTTTTTGAGATGTTTATAGCACTCATGTTGTCACAATACAATGTCATAGCATCTTGTACAACATCATACTCAGTCAGCATCTGCTTCATCCAAACAAGTTGTGAGCAACTGCTACCAGCAGCTATGTACTCAGCCTCTGCTGTAGATAAGGCCACACAGTTTTGCTTCTTACTAAACCAAGAAATTAGGTTATTTCCTAAGAAGAAACAACCACCTGAAGTGCTTTTTCTATCATCAGCACTCCCAGCCCAATCAGCATCACAAAACCCAAAAAGCTTAGAATCTTCAGAGTGAGAGTACATTATTCCATATTCACTAGTTCCATTCACATACTTCACAATTCTTTTGACTTGAGTCAAATGGCTCACCTTAGGATCAGATTGATATCTGGCACAAACCCCAACAGCATAGGTGATATCAGGCCTACTTGCAGTCAAGTATAGCAGGCTTCCAATCATGCTTCTATATAAGCTTTGATCTACACTTATTCCTTTTTCATCTTTAGTGAGCTTCAGATGAGTTGGTGCTGGTGTTCTCTTGGATGTGGCACTTTCCATACCAAACTTTTTGACAGTATTTCTTGTATACTTACTCTGAGAGATAAATATAGTATCATCCATTTGCTTGATTGGCAGCCCAAGAAAATATGTCAATTCCCCAACAAGACTCATTTCGAACTCTGATTGCATCTGCTTGACAAAATGCTGTACCATCTTGTCTGACATCCCACCAAAAACAATATCATCAACATAAATTTGAGCTATGATGAATTCACCTTTTTCTTGCTTAACAAACAAAGTTTTGTCTGAGGCTCCCTTCCTGTAGCCTTGATCTTCTAAGAACTGAGTTAATCTTTCATACCAAGCCCTGGGTGCTTGCTTCAAGCCATACAAAGCTTTCTTCAATTTGTAGACATGGTTTGGATGCTCAGGATCAACAAAGCCTTTTGGTTGTTCAACATACACTTCTTCCTGTAGGTACCCATTCAGAAAGGCACTTTTTACATCCATTTGGTAGAGCTTGAACTTGAGGATGCAAGCAACTCCCAAGAGAAGTCTGATGGATTCTAACCTTGCCACAGGTGCAAAGGTGTCTTCAAAGTCTAATCCCTCAACTTGAGTATATCCTTGTGCCACAAGCCTTGCTTTGTTCCTGGTGACAATCCCATTTTCATCTGATTTGTTCTTATACACCCACTTGGTACCAATCACATTCACATCTTTTGGTCTTGGGACCAAATCCCACACTTCACTTCTTTTGAACTGATTCAACTCTTCCTGCATAGCCTCTATCCATGCACTATCAGATAAAGCTTCCTTGACATTTCTGGGTTCAAATAGTGACCCAAAACAAGAGTTTGAAACCACATCATTTGTCCTTCTAGTGGTTATCCCTTGTTCTGGGTTGCCTATGATCAACTCTGTGGGATGGTTCTTCTGTACACGTACTGAAGGTCCTTTCTTTTGAGCTTGATCTCCAGAATCTGTGGCATTAATCTCTTCTTCAATCTCTTCATCAAACTGACCTTCAACTGGATGTTCAGATGCTGTAGCATCTTGTTCAGCATCATGTACAACAGGAGTACCCTGGTATTTATCAACAGTTTCTTCCAGAGTAGAGTCTTGGATTACAACATTTATGGATTCCATCATTACCTGAGTCTTGGAATTAAATACTCTGTAGGCTCTGCTGTTTGGAGAATATCCTAGAAAAATCCCTTCATGGCTCTTTGGATCAAGTTTCCAAATACATGGAAATGTTTTACAGTTGGTTTCCTATCTTTCCATAGTTCATACAGAGTAGATGTGGTACCTTTTCTCAAAGTGACCCTGTTGTGAATGTAGCAGGCAGTGTTCATAGCTTCAGCCCAAAAATAGTAGGGGACATTCTTGGCATGAAGCATGACTCTTGCTGACTCTTGAATAGTTCTGTTCTTCCTTTCAACTATCCCATTTTGCTGTGGAGTGGTAGCTGAGGAGTACTCGTGTTTGATTCCTTCAGAGGCACAGAATTCATCAAACCTAGAGTTCTCAAACTCCTTTCCATGGTCTGTCCTGATCTTTACCACACTACTTGCCTTTTCCCTTTGAACTTGCAGACATAGCTCCTTGAATGCTTCAAAGGTATCTGATTTTTCCCTTATGAAATCTATCCAGGTATACCTTGAGTAATCATCTACCATAACAAATGCATACCTTTTTCCTCCAAGACTTTCAACTTGCATGGGACCCATGAGATCCATGTGAAGTAGCTCAAGAACCTTGGTGGTTGTATGATGCTCTAGCATTGGATGTGACATCCTGACTTGCTTACCAATCTGACACTCTCCACACTTGTTCCCTTCTGTGATCTTCAGTTTGGGCAAGCCTCTAATGGCTTCTGATGTAATAACTTTCTTCATCCCCTTTAAGTGTAGATGGCCTAATCTCTGGTGCCACAGTCTCACTTCATCTGTAGTTGTACTGAGACAGGTGGTGTTCAGATCTTCCTCATGAGGTATCCAGAGGTAGCAATTATCCTTGGACCTGGTTCCTTTCATCAACAATTGATTCTCTTCATTGTTCACAGTACACTCAGTCTTGGTGAAATTAACCTTCAACCCTTGGTCACACAATTGACTGATACTTATTAGGTTTGCTGTGAGTCCCTTTACTAACAGAACATTCTCCAAATTAGGCAGTCCATGTTTCACTAAATTTCCAATTCCAAGAATTTCTCCCTTAGCACCATCTCCAAAGGTAACAAAACTGGTTTTGTATGGCTTTAGGTTTCTGAGAAACTTTTCTTCACCAGTCATGTGCCTGGAGCACCCACTGTCAAAATACCAATCTTCCCTTGATGATGCTCTCAAGGAGGTATGTGCAATCAAACCTACATTTTCTGTCTTAGTCCTCCACTCCTTCTTCACAGGGACTTCTTGTTTCACATCTTCCTTTGTTTCATTAGCTTCAGGTTGCTGAACAGGGTAACCATGAAGTCTGTAGCAAAATGGCCTGATGTGACCTCTTCTTCCGCAGTAATGACAAACCCACCTTCTGTATGTTCTTTGGATTTTGGGCCTTTGATGACCTTTTGGGTTGGATTCCAAAGCAAACTTGGGAACAGGATAGGTTTTGGAATGCTGTGCAGGATGCTTTAGCATCGTGGCACCAGTGCAAGGGTCAAAGACATCTTCAGCAGATTTAAATTTTGTCTCAAGATTCTGTTGATATTTGTTCAAATGAGAGTAATTGTAACCTACTGCTTTAGCCTTACCATTTGGTAAACCTTCAAGAATTTCCTCTAGAATATTTGTTCCAGAGCTTAATTGACCCACACGTTTCTTCAAGTCCTCCATTTGAGCATTTGCAAGGGCAGCTTCTTCTTGAGCTTCAGAGGCCTTCTCAGTTTGAGCCTTTACTTCTGATTGAAGCAGATTGATTGTCTTTTTCTGCTTCTCAAGAATTCTACACATTTCTTCAAATCTTGACAGTAGCTCCTTGTAAGTGCTTGCCAGTTCTTCATAGGCCACATCTCCTTCTTCCTCAGTATCACTGTCTGGAGTACAAATTCCAGTTAGTGCAGTTACATGCTTAGCTGATTCATGCTCATCTTCTGAATCTTCATCTGACCAAGAAACATTCAAACCCTTTTTCTGTCTTTTCTGATAGGTTCCACATTCTGTTCTTATGTGACCATACCCTTCACACTCATGGCATTGAACACCCTTGCTTTGGCTGTTCTTTTCTTCAGGTTTGAATTTCTTGAAATTGTTCTGTTGTTTGTTGATGTCGGGTCGGATGCCAGGAGCATTCTGACGATTTCTGCGATCAACTCTCTTCAGTACTTTGTTGAATTGTCTGCCAAGCATGGCTATAGCATCAGCAATGCTTTCTTCTTCCTCATCTTCATCTTGATCATTGTTATCATCAGCATTAGAGACAAATGCAATGCTCTTGGTCTTCTTCTCACCACGCTCATCAAGAACAGTCTCAAAGGTTTGAAGTGAGCCAACCAATTCATCCATCTTCATAGTTGAAATGTCATGTGCTTCCTCAATGGCTGTCACCTTCATGTCAAATCTCTTGGGAAGGGATCTGAGTAGTTTTCTTGACAATTTCTCATCAGATACTTTTTCTCCCAAGGCTTCAAAAGAGTTTGCAATATCCAAGAGTGTCATATGAAAATCTTGAATGCTCTCATCATCTTTCATCTTGAGAGTTTCAAACCTAGATGTGAGATGTTGAATTTTGGATTGCTTTACCTTTGTGGTACCTTCATAGCAAGTCTTCAATATCTCCCATGCTTCCTTAGCTGACACACAGTTCTTGATCAACTTGAAAACATTTGCATCAACCCCATTGAATAAAGCATAAATGGCTTTGTTATTGTAAAGAGCTGCAGCCTCTTCCTCTGTAATCCACTCAACCTCTGGTTTCTTCACTCCTGTTGAGGTTCCTTCCTTGCTAGCAACAGTGGGATGTTCCCATCCAGTCAAAACAGCTTTCCAAACTTTGCTATCAATGGATCTTAAAAATGCGGTCATTTTGGATTTCCAGTGATCATAGTTGTTTGATCCATTGAGCAATGGTGGTCTATTCATGTATCCTCCTTCCTTCTCCATAATGCCAGAAATATTAGGTCCTGGATCTCACCCTAGAAACAGGCAGGGTGCCTGCTCTGATGCCAATTGAAATTCCTGGCACGCGTGTTACGATGCTAAGCACGATGCTATAGCTTCTTGGTCCTCAAAACGTGATGCTACACACGATGCTATAGCATCCTGCTGCGCTGGTAACTTAATATAAATAAACCAAATAACAGAAAGCAAGTAAAAGACACTTGGTGTTTGTTAACCCAGTTCGGCGCTCAAAGCAAGCCCTAGTCTGGGGGATACCAATCCAGGAAGATGTCCAATAAGCAATAGCCCTAGACTGATGACACTAACTCTCAAGTTATGCCCTTTCCATCTAGCAACTCCCCTATTGTCTATAACCTAGGGTCCTAGCCTAGATCTGAGATATACCTGATCTCACTTCCTTGCAACCTTACAAACAGCAAGGATTTTTAACACACACAAGAAAAGTTTTGGAGACACACTCCTAAAAACTAACACTCGTACCTAAAGGCTTAGAGTGCACACAACACACATAACCCTAACTCCATACTTCAAAGCTTAGGAGAGGATCACAAGTTACAACTCAATAGAAACACGTCCTTAGCTTGTATCAAGGTGACACAAGGAAGGCTCACAAATAACACACGCAAAACCTAAGCACTAGACTTAATAACAACGGCGTGAACAACAACCTCAAATTAGGTTTTGCACTACATATATATACTCCAGCAAAGTCCTTGATTCTGAAACAATTAAGACCTTGATTCTTCTTGACTCAAGCCTTTGACCACATTAATTAAAAAGGATTCTTTCCTAAAATAATCTTCAAGAATAATCTTCATTAATTAGTCAAGTCAAGGATCTGAAGTAATAAATGATGATCCTCAATAAAGTCCAAACACAAACGCGCCATGCAAGATTCATGAAAGAGAAAACATAAATCATTCCATAAATAGAACGCGCGCCTTCAGAGTACACGATGACGAACACGATGTTGGAGCATCTTGCATAGCATCCTGATCACCAAAAATGCAGCCAATACGAAGGACTCAACAAACTCCCCCTTTGGCAAATTTTTGGCTAAAACAAATAAGGACCATACAGATACTTAAATAGATACTTCAACTACACATCTTTTTCTCAACATAAACACATAAGCATAAAGATCTGTAGAGACTATTCTTCAAAGTAGATTCCATACTACATCTCCATGGAGACCAACAGACAAGAATATATGTGTATCTTTTAAGAACATCAGAGAGGCATGCAACAGCGGAACATAAAAACAACTTAGCCTTAGATGGTCAGAACAATCAAAAGTAACAGGATGCTGTAGGGAATGCTACAACATTTCATACTACATCTCCCCCTGCACATATGCATAGGATGTTGGAGCATCTTATCCAACATCTCCCCCTGCAGATCACATCACATTTTTCTAGGGTACTCATGCACACACACATCAGACATCAGATCACACAAGGCCACGCAAATACATACTACACTCAATATCAATACCATATTATACTCCCCCTTTTTGCCACAAATTTGACAAATTTAGCAGTACAGACATATGAGGTTCAGGAGCTTATTACAAAACAGGAATTAGGGGTGTCAGAGTCTCAGCCCATTAATCAGAACAGTAACAAAAACATCAAAATATCAAAAGAAGGAGAACAAAAGTAACAAAAAGTAGCTAATCAGCTCCACAAGCAGACAGTCTTCACTCAGAAGTGCTGGAATCAGTCACCTCCAGCTCCTCTGTGTCACCACCAGCATCTTCATTCTCTTCTGCATCAGATGCTGCAGCATCCTGCTCAGCATCATTACCAACTGCAGTACCAGAACTAGGACCTGCTTCCTCAGCTTCTTCTTTCTTCAGGGCAGATATAACAAGCTCAAGCCCTTTCTTTTGCTCATCCAGAGCTTGCACAGTTGCTTCCAAAGAGGCAATCATTTCCTTCCTACTCAGAGTTGGAGGAGGATCTTGCCTAGGTACAGACTTCTTAATCATGGGCCCTGCTATATCTGCAGCATGGGTCCCTTCAAACAGCCTAAAATGTAGAGACAGAGGTGGTTCTCTTTTGAGAGGTTCATCAGTAGCTTTCAGAATACCAGGGTGTTGATCAAGAATAATTCCACAGATGAGACTAGGAAAAGCTATAGGCATCTTGATTGCCCAAGACTTGCCATGAGCCATGGTTTGCTCAAAAATGTAAGCTCCATAATCAGCAACAGTGCCAGTACCAATAGAGTATATGAATCTAGCTAGACCAGTGGCAATATGAGATGTATGGGTTGTAGGAACCCAGTTCAAAGACCCTATTCTGTTCAGAACAGCATACTTCACAGACAGCATACAAGAGGGTACTTTACCTTTAGATGGCCACACCTTGACCTGATTGGCTGTGATGGTTCTGCACACTTCATTGTTGGTAACATCAATAGCAGTGTAATCCTCTTCTTGCCTACCCAGATATTTGTTGATGATTTTTGGGGAGAACTCCACACACTTGTTTCTAACCCAGACCTTTTGATATTCAGTGCTGAGAGGATTGTCACAGTCCTCAGCAATGTTGACCACAAACTCCTTTACAAGCTTGGCATAGCAGGTGCTCATGCCACTGACAGTTCTCATCAGCCCAGCATCTTCCAACAGTTCAACTACCTCCTTCTAAGCCAAAGTCTCATCAGACAACTCTCTTTCCAGCCCTATCCTTCTTGCAAACACAAATTTCCACTTCTTGGCACTGTCCACAAAGTGGAAGGAAACATCATCTATGGGGACATCAGGAACATTGGTTGGCACGAGTTTTCTGCCAACTCTCTTCTGAGATGCTGTGATGCTAGGAGCATCATGTTCAGCATCATCATCATCAGACACATCAGTAATAACCTTCTTCCTTTTCAAGGACCTTTTCTGAGGAGAAGGTGTAATGATAGGAGCATCATGCTCAGCTTCATACTCAGAGTCACTCACATTCTTTCTTTTAGAAGCCTTCTTCTTTGGTTGAACAGGAATCTCAACCTTGCTAGAGCTTCTACTGGGCCCCACAAGTTTCTTCTTAGGTGACTTTGTGGCCACACCCTTTTTCTTCTTCACAGACTTAGGTGTCTCCTTTACCACCTCAGTTTCTTTACCTTTTCTTTCCCTGAGACGCCTACCAATGCCAGTCTTGCCTGCAAGAGAAGACCCAACAGACTTGATCACAACCACTTCTTCTTCCTCACTTGCTTCCACATCAGCAGGATTCAGATCTGCACCTTGGTCAGGCTCAGCATCAGATGCTAAAGCATCTTCAACAACATCCTTGTCAGCTTCTTCTTGTACCTGAGATGCTGAAGCATCAGGAGCAGCATCCTCTTGAGAGATGCTATTAGCCAAGGATTGTAGCACATCACCAACAATATGGTCTTCCTCATTGAGTTCATCTTCTTGTGGAACGTTAGGAGCAGGGGATTGTGTCTTCTCAGTTTCCAACTCAGTTTCCCCCTTTTCAGCATTAGGGATTTGAACAGTATCAGGCTCGATCTGCTCACTACGAGTGGGTGCTGTAACAACAGATGGAACAACCAACTCCTCAGAGCCCTGATTGGCCAAAAGAAAAGCTTGCATGTCGAAATCGGAGTTGTAACGAGATTTGGATTTCTTCACCCTTGGTTTCTTACTCCCCGTGGATTTGCCTTTCTTCGATGACTTGGGTTTAGAGGAAGAGCTTTTGTTAAGGACAGAGGCAACAGAAGGATGAATGGTGGTGAGGGGAACAGCATTGGTGATGAAATCGGGCTGTTGATCATGGGGTGGAGATTGTGCAGGAGAGGCGACGGTGGGAGAGTTAACAGGGGAAGACATTGTGACGGCAAGAATGAGAAAGTAGGATTGGGAGTGAGAGAGTTGTGAGGGTTGAATGGAGAGATTTGATGGAGAGGTGGAGAAGTTATAGTGTAGAGTGAAATAAAAAGGGAAAGAATCAAAGGTTAAAGATTTGAAACAAAAATAACCAACTAGGTGTAGTGGCGTGTTTAAGGAGGAAATTAGGCCATGATTGCCTTGATTAACGTGCAGCCTCTGAAGAAGGCAAATAACTGCTGCACGCGCCACTAACGGTAACTGCTATAACTCCTCATGGAGGCAAATTCCTAACTTGCCCCTCAGCTTCTCAAACTGCACAGCATCAAGAGCTTTTGTAAAAATGTCTACCACTTGCTCTTTTGTGCCAACATGCTCCAAAGTAACAATTTTGCTCTCAACAAGATCTCTTATGAAGTGATGGCGAATATCAATATGTTTAGTCTTGCTATGTTGAACAGGATTTTTTGAGATGTTTATAGCACTCATGTTGTCACAATACAATGTCATAGCATCTTGTACAACATCATACTCAGTCAGCATCTGCTTCATCCAAACAAGTTGTGAGCAACTGCTACCAGCAGCTATGTACTCAGCCTCTGCTGTAGATAAGGCCACACAGTTTTGCTTCTTACTAAACCAAGAAATTAGGTTATTTCCTAAGAAGAAACAACCACCTGAAGTGCTTTTTCTATCATCAGCACTCCCAGCCCAATCAGCATCACAAAACCCAAAAAGCTTAGAATCTTCAGAGTGAGAGTACATTATTCCATATTCACTAGTTCCATTCACATACTTCACAATTCTTTTGACTTGAGTCAAATGGCTCACCTTAGGATCAGATTGATATCTGGCACAAACCCCAACAGCATAGGTGATATCAGGCCTACTTGCAGTCAAGTATAGCAGGCTTCCAATCATGCTTCTATATAAGCTTTGATCTACACTTATTCCTTTTTCATCTTTAGTGAGCTTCAGATGAGTTGGTGCTGGTGTTCTCTTGGATGTGGCACTTTCCATACCAAACTTTTTTACAGTATTTCTTGTATACTTACTCTGAGAGATAAATATAGTATCATCCATTTGCTTGATTTGCAGCCCAAGAAAATATGTCAATTCCCCAACAAGACTCATTTCGAACTCTGATTGCATCTGCTTGACAAAATGCTGTACCATCTTGTCTGACATCCCACCAAAAACAATATCATCAACATAAATTTGAGCTATGATGAATTCACCTTTTTCTTGCTTAACAAACAAAGTTTTGTCTGAGGCTCCCTTCCTGTAGCCTTGATCTTCTAAGAACTGAGTTAATCTTTCATACCAAGCCCTGGGTGCTTGCTTCAAGCCATACAAAGCTTTCTTCAATTTGTAGACATGGTTTGGATGCTCAGGATCAACAAAGCCTTTTGGTTGTTCAACATACACTTCTTCCTGTAGGTACCCATTCAGAAAGGCACTTTTTACATCCATTTGGTAGAGCTTGAACTTGAGGATGCAAGCAACTCCCAAGAGAAGTCTGATGGATTCTAACCTTGCCACAGGTGCAAAGGTGTCTTCAAAGTCTAATCCCTCAACTTGAGTATATCCTTGTGCCACAAGCCTTGCTTTGTTCCTGGTGACAATCCCATTTTCATCTGATTTGTTCTTATACACCCACTTGGTACCAATCACATTCACATCTTTTGGTCTTGGGACCAAATCCCACACTTCACTTCTTTTGAACTGATTCAACTCTTCCTGCATAGCCTCTATCCATGCACTATCAGATAAAGCTTCCTTGACATTTCTGGGTTCAAATAGTGACACAAAACAAGAGTTTGAAACCACATCATTTGTCCTTCTAGTGGTTATCCCTTGTTCTGGGTTGCCTATGATCAACTCTGTGGGATGGTTCTTCTGTACACGTACTGAAGGTCCTTTCTTTTGAGCTTGATCTCCAGAATCTGTGGCATTAATCTCTTCTTCAATCTCTTCATCAAACTGACCTTCAACTGGATGTTCAGATGCTGTAGCATCTTGTTCAGCATCATGTACAACAGGAGTACCCTGGTATTTATCAACAGTTTCTTCCAGAGTAGAGTCTTGGATTACAACATTTATGGATTCCATCATTACCTGAGTCTTGGAATTAAATACTCTGTAGGCTCTGCTGTTTGGAGAATATCCTAGAAAAATCCCTTCATGGCTCTTTGGATCAAGTTTCCAAATACATGGAAATGTTTTACAGTTGGTTTCCTATCTTTCCATAGTTCATACAGAGTAGATGTGGTACCTTTTCTCAAAGTGACCCTGTTGTGAATGTAGCAGGCAGTGTTCATAGCTTCAGCCCAAAAATAGTAGGGGACATTCTTGGCATGAAGCATGACTCTTGCTGACTCTTGAATAGTTCTGTTCTTCCTTTCAACTATCCCATTTTGCTGTGGAGTGGTAGCTGAGGAGTACTCGTGTTTGATTCCTTCAGAGGCACAGAATTCATCAAACCTAGAGTTCTCAAACTCCTTTCCATGGTCTGTCCTGATCTTTACCACACTACTTGCCTTTTCCCTTTGAACTTGCAGACATAGCTCCTTGAATGCTTCAAAGGTATCTGATTTTTCCCTTATGAAATCTATCCAGGTATACCTTGAGTAATCATCTACCATAACAAATGCATACCTTTTTCCTCCAAGACTTTCAACTTGCATGGGACCCATGAGATCCATGTGAAGTAGCTCAAGAACCTTGGTGGTTGTATGATGCTCTAGCATTGGATGTGACATCCTGACTTGCTTACCAATCTGACACTCTCCACACTTGTTCCCTTCTGTGATCTTCAGTTTGGGCAAGCCTCTAATGGCTTCTGATGTAATAACTTTCTTCATCCCCTTTAAGTGTAGATGGCCTAATCTCTGGTGCCACAGTCTCACTTCATCTGTAGTTGTACTGAGACAGGTGGTGTTCAGATCTTCCTCATGAGGTATCCAGAGGTAGCAATTATCCTTGGACCTGGTTCCTTTCATCAACAATTGATTCTCTTCATTGTTCACAGTACACTCAGTCTTGGTGAAATTAACCTTCAACCCTTGGTCACACAATTGACTGATACTTATTAGGTTTGCTGTGAGTCCCTTTACTAACAGAACATTCTCCAAATTAGGCAGTCCATGTTTCACTAAATTTCCAATTCCAAGAATTTCTCCCTTAGCACCATCTCCAAAGGTAACAAAACTGGTTTTGTATGGCTTTAGGTTTCTGAGAAACTTTTCTTCACCAGTCATGTGCCTGGAGCACCCACTGTCAAAATACCAATCTTCCCTTGATGATGCTCTCAAGGAGGTATGTGCAATCAAACCTACATTTTCTGTCTTAGTCCTCCACTCCTTCTTCACAGGGACTTCTTGTTTCACATCTTCCTTTGTTTCATTAGCTTCAGGTTGCTGAACAGGGTAACCATGAAGTCTGTAGCAAAATGGCCTGATGTGACCTCTTCTTCCGCAGTAATGACAAACCCACCTTCTGTATGTTCTTTGGATTTTGGGCCTTTGATGACCTTTTGGGTTGGATTCCAAAGCAAACTTGGGAACAGGATAGGTTTTGGAATGCTGTGCAGGATGCTTTAGCATCGTGGCACCAGTGCAAGGGTCAAAGACATCTTCAGCAGATTTAAATTTTGTCTCAAGATTCTGTTGATATTTGTTCAAATGAGAGTAATTGTAACCTACTGCTTTAGCCTTACCATTTGGTAAACCTTCAAGAATTTCCTCTAGAATATTTGTTCCAGAGCTTAATTGACCCACACGTTTCTTCAAGTCCTCCATTTGAGCATTTGCAAGGGCAGCTTCTTCTTGAGCTTCAGAGGCCTTCTCAGTTTGAGCCTTTACTTCTGATTGAAGCAGATTGATTGTCTTTTTCTGCTTCTCAAGAATTCTACACATTTCTTCAAATCTTGACAGTAGCTCCTTGTAAGTGCTTGCCAGTTCTTCATAGGCCACATCTCCTTCTTCCTCAGTATGACTGTCTGGAGTACAAATTCCAGTTAGTGCAGTTACATGCTTAGCTGATTCATGCTCATCTTCTGAATCTTCATCTGACCAAGAAACATTCAAACCCTTTTTCTGTCTTTTCTGATAGGTTCCACATTCTGTTCTTATGTGACCATACCCTTCACACTCATGGCATTGAACACCCTTGCTTTGGCTGTTCTTTTCTTCAGGTTTGAATTTCTTGAAATTGTTCTGTTGTTTGTTGATGTCGGGTCGGATGCCAGGAGCATTCTGACGATTTCTGCGATCAACTCTCTTCAGTACTTTGTTGAATTGTCTGCCAAGCATGGCTATAGCATCAGCAATGCTTTCTTCTTCCTCATCTTCATCTTGATCATTGTTATCATCAGCATTAGAGACAAATGCAATGCTCTTGGTCTTCTTCTCACCACGCTCATCAAGAACAGTCTCAAAGGTTTGAAGTGAGCCAACCAATTCATCCATCTTCATAGTTGAAATGTCATGTGCTTCCTCAATGGCTGTCACCTTCATGTCAAATCTCTTGGGAAGGGATCTGAGTAGTTTTCTTGACAATTTCTCATCAGATACTTTTTCTCCCAAGGCTTCAAAAGAGTTTGCAATATCCAAGAGTGTCATATGAAAATCTTGAATGCTCTCATCATCTTTCATCTTGAGAGTTTCAAACCTAGATGTGAGATGTTGAATTTTGGATTGCTTTACCTTTGTGGTACCTTCATAGCAAGTCTTCAATATCTCCCATGCTTCCTTAGCTGACACACAGTTCTTGATCAACTTGAAAACATTTGCATCAACCCCATTGAATAAAGCATAAATGGCTTTGTTATTGTAAAGAGCTGCAGCCTCTTCCTCTGTAGTCCACTCAACCTCTGGTTTCTTCACTCCTGTTGAGGTTCCTTCCTTGCTAGCAACAGTGGGATGTTCCCATCCAGTCAAAACAGCTTTCCAAACTTTGCTATCAATGGATCTTAAAAATGCGGTCATTTTGGATTTCCAGTGATCATAGTTGTTTGATCCATTGAGCAATGGTGGTCTATTCATGTATCCTCCTTCCTTCTCCATAATGCCAGAAATATTAGGTCCTGGATCTCACCCTAGAAACAGGCAGGGTGCCTGCTCTGATGCCAATTGAAATTCCTGGCACGCGTGTTACGATGCTAAGCACGATGCTATAGCTTCTTGGTCCTCAAAACGTGATGCTACACACGATGCTATAGCATCCTGCTGCGCTGGTAACTTAATATAAATAAACCAAATAACAGAAAGCAAGTAAAAGACACTTGGTGTTTGTTAACCCAGTTCGGCGCTCAAAGCAAGCCCTAGTCTGGGGGATACCAATCCAGGAAGATGTCCAATAAGCAATAGCCCTAGACTGATGACACTAACTCTCAAGTTATGCCCTTTCCATCTAGCAACTCCCCTATTGTCTATAACCTAGGGTCCTAGCCTAGATCTGAGATATACCTGATCTCACTTCCTTGCAACCTTACAAACAGCAAGGATTTTTAACACACACAAGAAAAGTTTTGGAGACACACTCCTAAAAACTAACACTCGTACCTAAAGGCTTAGAGTGCACACAACACACATAACCCTAACTCCATACTTCAAAGCTTAGGAGAGGATCACAAGTTACAACTCAATAGAAACACGTCCTTAGCTTGTATCAAGGTGACACAAGGAAGGCTCACAAATAACACACGCAAAACCTAAGCACTAGACTTAATAACAACGGCGTGAACAACAACCTCAAATTAGGTTTTGCACTACATATATATACTCCAGCAAAGTCCTTGATTCTGAAACAATTAAGACCTTGATTCTTCTTGACTCAAGCCTTTGACCACATTAATTAAAAAGGATTCTTTCCTAAAATAATCTTCAAGAATAATCTTCATTAATTAGTCAAGTCAAGGATCTGAAGTAATAAATGATGATCCTCAATAAAGTCCAAACACAAACGCGCCATGCAAGATTCATGAAAGAGAAAACATAAATCATTCCATAAATAGAACGCGCGCCTTCAGAGTACACGATGTTGGAGCATCTTGCATAGCATCCTGATCACCAAAAATGCAGCCAATACGAAGGACTCAACAGAGACATAATTACTTGTCTATTTGCCAACATAGACAAGCACTCTATCTCTAAGAGAAGTTTTATAGATTTGTATAAAACATATAGCCAATTATGACAAGGTTTGTTTTCAATACACAATTATTTTAAATTTTTTAACATGTGCAAATTTGCACATTATAATTTAACTTGTAAATTGAAGTCCTTCAAAAAAAAAAATTTAACTAGTAAATGTTACGAAATTATATGAGTGATTACAATAAAACAAATCCTTTGTAACTATGCATGGGACAACTACCTAATAGACTGCAACTTGTGGGTTCAGCATATGGTTAGTTCACATATTTTTCTTTGCCATCACACTCAAAGTGTTTCCTCTATTTGACCTTTCTCATAATGCAAAATCATATTTTATTTCAAGTCACATAGAACATTTTTTTTAACGATGCAAAAGCCTTTTGAAGATTCACCAAGAAACCTAAGGAGGGGGAATATAAAATAAAATAAACTTTGATGACTATCCCTGCAAAGTTGACAGCTACCCAAGGTGCTTATTCCATAAGTCATGATAGTGATTGGGTAGAAATTTAATTTCCTTTTTCTATTGAATACATGAATCACCAACCATTCTCAAAAAACCGAATCACCACCCACTTAAAAGAATTATAGGAAATTTATTAAATAATTATAAAAATAGTTATATGTATATTATGTAGTTCATAAAGATGTATAAAGAAAATGTCCGTAACGAATCCTAGTTCAATTAATAAAATTGTCAAAAATATTATGTCGGATGTCATAATTAGGTTTGAACCACGGTTTGTCTATTTACTAAAAAATATTAACAAGAACATATTTTTTACACACTATTGATTATATTTATTTATTCATGTGAATGATTTTGGATAAGTACTTATACTAACTGCTTTGCAAAGGGCAACCTAGAGAAACAAATTTATTTAACTCTTCACACCTTTGGCAGTTCATTAGATGCGGCATCTCAAAAATTAGCAAATACTTTTTCTGTTGGTTCATCTTTGGAACATGTCCCTAATGAATGGATACAGCTCGTGTTTGTGCACCCTATAATAAAACAAATAGCTCCACTAGTTTATTATTCATGCTTTGTTTTCCACTTCATCATGTCTTACAATATTTGTCTTAGTGAAAGATAACAACTAAGATACAACATGGAAAAAGGAAAAGCGAAAAACAAAAAAAAAATGGTGAAACATTTTTCGACTAGACAAATTTCAAGTCAATCAGAATAAATGAACACCGGCGAAGCATTTGTCGATCAGACAAACCACCAGCAAACTAAGCACAAGCTTATTATTCCGGTCAATTCTTTAAACCGTTATCGGCCCAAACACATAACAAGTTGTAATAGTCAAAGTTAATAAAAAGAAATTTAATACCTAAACAAAAAAAAAATCATTGATATACAGTTTTATTTTACTTTTTGTTGGACTTAATGAGAAGAAATAATACTAAATTAGACGCTTTTACCAATGCTTAGTTGACACCTAGCAAGGATTAAGGAACTTTGAGACAATTAAGAATAGGTTACCAACTGATTTTACTTTGAGTTAGTTATCATTGATTGGATGGTTAAAAGGGGATGCGCACTTCCTCCATAATTTGCTCTCACAAACTTTAGTGGGATTAAGACATGCTCTCAACTAGTACCTATTATTATGCTCACTCCTTTTATTAGAAATCTAAAAAACAAACCACATGTGGAGAAAGATACTTATAGAGGATTTTGCTTTGCTATATGAGAGAGCCATTGGTAAAGTTGGGTGGAACTAATGAAGTGCTAGCTGGAGCTACTTGGACAATAATAAAAGACCTAAACAAGAATCCATTAATATTTTTCTAATAACGTTTAAATGAGAGGACACATGTTTATTTAGAGCAAGTTTGGTTCTTGAATTAAACAACGTTAAAATTCTTAGCAAAAGTTTATCATCCATTTAAATTTTGTAAAGCTCAAAAATTAGTTTATACAGTTGCATATATAAAATAATCAAGTTTACGCAAAAAAATAAAAAAAATCATTGATGCTTTAAGAAATAGCTTTTCACATGGTTGTTTCACACTTTCACTTGTTTGATTTTGGAATCTTTGGATGATAAGTCCACAAAAGTAGTTATATATGCTATAAGAAAAAATCCAGAAGTATCTACTTTTAGCTGTGCAAGAAATATTTGGCACCTATTATTATTCACCACGCATATATACTACTACTAGTAACTAAAATGCATCAAATATATGGATAGATTCTATTCTATGCATCCCCTCTTACTATACAACACCTGTCCAACAAAATCGTAGTTGGTGGATGTACTGCTCAGAGACCAATACTCTCTATTGATTGGTAGAATTAGGAGTTTTTTAGTTGCAGTTTTGAATCAATTTTGAAGTAAGAAATTAATGATATTTGATTGAATTGGTTTTTGGTTAATTCAATAAAATAGCCTAAATTTACTAAAACATGAGTTTTACATAGAAAAAATGATAGTTTTCTTGTAGATTAACTCTATATACAATATAGATGTAATTCATATATGATAGTATAAAAAATATTTACACTATTAATCAATTATATTCGTCAAACTACTGGAAACATTTGACATCAATTATATTGATATTTTAATTTTTATATATGATGTAATTTACTTATAATGTAATATTTTTTGCACCAACACAATGTATGATTTTTTTTCTTCGAAACGCACAATATATGGAAATTAAACTAGTAATACATTATTTTTTACGAGAATAAAATATCATATTTGATGGCTTTAAGTATTTGAATTATATAATTTATTTCATGGGTCGTTTTATATTGCTTGCCCCAACTATATGTACAAGAATTAAATTCTAGGCAAATACGAGCTGTCTAACACAAAGCCATATGATCTTCCAACAAAGGGTTTTTGTCACTGCTTGATGTTGCAAGTGCAACTTCTTGTTGGTTTCAAGGGAGCACACACATAGAAAAAGATAAAATCATATCGGTGAATTCAATAATAATACAAACCCAATGTATAAAATATAAGAAAATCCCTCTTTCTGTATTGTTTATATTCTATGGTGTACTATATAGTTATAAAACAGCAAATCATGCGTCATTGCTTGTCAACAATAAAAAATCACATCAAACAAGCATGGACAAGAAATATTAAAATAAATTGTGATGCTTACTCTTTGGTTATTCTCTAAATTTTTTAATTTTTTGTTTAAGAAAAAGTTTATTTTTTTCCTATAATTTATTAACTAATTAAATACATCGATATTTCAATAAATCCAAAATATAATTATTTTTTATATTAAAGACTTGAGGAAGTATGTATTTGATCTAAGATTTGCAGCCCCAATAATGATTGAAGAGGTGAAAATATTGGCTTTTTAATTGGATACAGCGTATCTATAAACAATTTGACGATCAAGTAAACAAGAGTCGTGAAGGTGAGGATTTTAAGAATTTAGAATAGTGTATATAACCCTAATTCATCAGCAATTATTAAACGAGAGAAATTGAGATTTATTTGACGAAAACTCTTATTGAACAATTGTTTGATGACAATTTTAGATAGATTGTGCTTTGACATTTGTCCAATTAACCTGGTTTGATCACCAAACATGCTCGAGTGCGCCTCTAAAGTATAATAAGCTACTAGTCTTAAGAAGACTTATTTCTTTATTAGATTGAATTTGTTTCACTCCAAAATATTACGGTAAACTTGTAAAAACAAACATCTTTATTTGAGAATTTATATGATAGATAAATAAAATTTATTTGAGAATTTATATGATAAATAAATAAAGTTTATATAAAATTTATTTCATTAACCATTTAATCTCAACCACCTAGTAAAATATCTTTCATATAAACTTTTATAAAACAAAAAGACAATAGTTTATATTATTACACTAAATAAACAATAGAATTGAAAAAAAAAACTATTACTAGTTACTAGTATAAAAAGACAATACTTTTCATAATAATTAAAAATGGACACATCAGCCTAAACAAATTATAGGCAGGTTCCCCTCTCCAAATTAATATTATGGTCGGTCATGTCATGGTTGTTGATTTGTAATTGTTAGCAAAAGAATTCAAAAATATTAAATTGATTAAACTTTATCATCCAAAAGACAAGAAAGAGTAAAACAAGATAGAAAAAAGACAAAACTAACATGTCAAAATCCATTAACAACTCATACTTTCCTGTATAAAATGTAAGCACAATACTATGCTCTTAAGTAAAAGTTAAATAACAACTAGCAATTTAAACCCTTTTCATTATTATTTTGTTTCACATATTCTTTTACTTTTATAATAATACGATGAAAACAAGTTGATTTAGCTGGTGTAATCCATGATCATACCAAGCCAATGTTATAGTGTTAAATTTCTTTACCCAAAAAATATATTAATTCAATTACAAAAAATAAATAAAAAATATGCGCATATTATTAGACGATCACGATTTACATACAGGTCAAGACCATTCAAACTTGAATCAACACTCAAAATTATTTTACCATATTACTAAATTTAAAATTTGAACCGTTCAATCTTAAATTAACAACAGAGATTAATTATGCGACGGCATAAATCGTGGTCCTGGTCCATCATCATACATTGATGTACTAGTACCATATAGCAGGGGAACAAAACCAGAGTCATAATAATTATTTCAACGTGGAATCTTCCAAATTCATTGGAGAATAAAACCAATCAATAGTACTCTACATTTTTTTTTTTCAGTTACTTTAAGTCATAGAAAAAGTAGCTTAAAGAGAAAAAGTAATAAGAAAGAAAGAGAGAGAAAAATAAAATTAAAAACATAAAACAAAATTGTTGTTTCTAAAACAACAATGTCACTCTTCTACCTTAAAACAATTCCTAGTTTACTTTCAATGGTTAGTTTTGTTGTTTTCCATTTATGTAAAGAAATTTGGTTTTATTGTATGTATGTATGATAAATTGTTTTATTTTTCTAATTGTTTCTTGCAGTTTCTCTTGTTGAGCATGGATATTTTCTTCTTTTTCATCTACCTTACTCTGTTTTTGTGATGGATAGTTTGACTCTGAGGAAAGTTGATATTTTTGCTATAAAAAAATTTGGTTTGAGTTTGTGATGGGAAGTAATAGCAGAAGAAAAGATGGTGAAGGAACTTCTGGAATTAATAGAGTTGAAGATGATGATGAACAAGAGATGAATTTTGTGCCTTCTGAGGTACCTTTTCTAAATAGCAGCAACATGAATACCAATGGATTTGTAGCTCCCTTTGTCATGCAACAGGTTAGAGACACATGATCCCTTTTTTTTTTTCTTTCAGTTTCTTTCATTTAAGAGAAATTATGGTTTTTTTTTAAAGTAATAATTTATTTGTGTATTTGAGGTGTGTGTGTTTTCAAGAGAATCAATATTATGATAAGAAATTTTTTATTTTAAGATTAAGGAATTTTTTTTGGATATCTTGCATCATATTTAGTCCAAATAAAAGATTGAAATTTTAAGGAAACTCTAAATGGGTCATGTTTGCAGGTAAACTCATAGGATGTGTTTAATTTTAAGAGGGAGAAGTAAAAAAAAATATGTTCAATTAAGTGAAAATTGAGAGTATTAGAAGGGATTCTGATAATTTGGTGTTCGATTTAGAAGTTAGTAAAATCTCACACAAAACCGTTCCTTAAAAATGAAATTCCGATTCTCCTGAATGATTTGCTATAAAAATCTCATTAACCATTTTTGTCCTTTTTCGTGTGTTAACCCTCTAATTCTTAGGAGAAGGATGCCTTATGATATGGAGTTTGATTGTAAGATAAGTAAAGTCTAACCAAGAAATCGTCCATTTTTATTTATAGTCAAAATGCTAGTGGATTATGTTTAGTGTATAGGGTTTAAAGTATGGATCTTTTGGTTAGTTCTTTTGGATTATGTTTAGAAAATAGATTATTCTTGCATTATACTTATATTCTAACACTGAAGTAAAATAAAATCAGAATTGAATTTGAAATACATGATTTCAAGGTTCCTATGAGTGGCATGCAAAGACCTGGAATGATGGCACAACCTCATCTGCCACAAGCATTGATGCAAAACAGATATGAAGAAGTGATTCATGAAAGGTACAAAACTGCAAGGATCACATGGATTCATGGAGGCACCAATGTTGCTATTGCAGGATCATGGAACAATTGGGAAACAGCGTAATTAACCTTGTTCTTTTTACGTGTATTTTAGTTTTTAAATTGGTCATCTATTGGTCTCTTACATTACCGATATCAACATAAATTCGTCTATTAGTCACGTGGTCGATTTAATCATAAATTTGACCAAAAGACTTACTTATTGTAACCTTGGTAGCATAGGAAACCAACTTAAATTTTTTTAAATGTAAGAGATCGAAGATGCAATTAAATCTTATTTTTTACATTATCATAGTATATTATAAGATATGATACCGCGAAATGACATGTTTTTTTACTCTTTGTTCTGCAGGGAGGCCTTACAGATTGTAGGTGAAAATAATTTTGTCATTGATAAAACACTTCCAATAAGTATCTATTATTACCGTTTCATTGTTGATGGTCATTGGACACATGCTCCAGAATTTCCATCAGATTATGATAATTCAGGTTTTGGGTACAATATATTGGATTTGCAGGTAATTTTTTGGTTTACCTTCACATGTGATGTTCATTACTATCACCAATAGCATGCTAATCGATTCAGTTTAGTCTTTATTGCGTTTATAGCGTTGCCTTCGTGCTGGTGTGATGTTTTTCGTAACATTCGGTGTTAAATTGTTCTAGGAATGTGTTTGCTTATGCTTAAAGGAGAATATGCATTCTGTACTAATTCATGTGTCCAATATTAGTGAACCGAAACCTACTGTCCCGGGATGTTAAACTCAGAGAGTTTGATGTTTCTGTAAACAATATGTAAAGAACCTTAAAATCAATGAATAATGTCTATGATCTATAATGCATTATGTAAGTTTAGAGGGTAGGATATAATTGTAACTTGTGCTGGTTTTTAATTGTTTACAGGATTATATCCCACAAAGAGCAGAAAATGATGCTGAAGATCCATCATCACCGCTATCTAGTTACGATAACATATTCTTAAATGAAAATGAATTCAACAAGCCTCCGCCAGAACTACCACCACAAATACCGGTGACATTAACACAAGAGGCTTCGACGAGTGATACTGATCCAGTCATCCCTAGTTTCACACATCTGGAACTGAATCATCTATATGTTCACAAATCTGATGATGATCAATTTGTGGCACTAAGATCAACTCAAAGGTTTCGACACAAATTTGTCACTTCGGTACTCTACAAGTCCCTTCGCAGGGAAACATGATGCAGCATTTTGTTTATTTATCTGCTATTGTTATTTCTTTTAAGTGGTTTATTTTAGAACATTTTTTAAGTTCATTAATTAATCTGATATGTAGAAATTAGATTGGAATAGGTAACTTAAGAATTTATTTTCATGTAAACAACTTTAGGTATTGTTATTTATTCTTGCAGTTAATATATATAATACATATTCATAGCACTAGTCCTTTATAACTGATCATTCCTTTATATTATAGTTTGACCCTTCCCACGAGTGAATTTGCCATATAACTGATCATTTCAGTCTAAAAATATGGTAATTCATCAAACTACTACAATAAAATAGCTTTTTCAATTCAACATTCTTGTGACCCTGGCCTGTAAATGGACCTTTATGGGCCTCTAAAATATCCTTTATACCATGACCAATACCCCAATTAGTTCTATACATATGACCGGCAATGAGAAAAAGAATTGCAATAGCTAAATGATGATGTGCAATATCAGTCAGTCATAGACCACCAGTTAGTGGATCTAATCCTCCACGAAAGGTAAGAAACTCAGCGTATTTTGACCAATTCAAGGTAAAAAACGGGGTTGCTCCCTCGGCAAAACTTGGATAAAGTTGTGCCAAAAGATCTCGATTCAAGATAAACTCATGAGGAAGTGGGATCTCTTTGGGATCGACTCCAGCATTTAGAAATTGGTTAATGGGTAAAGATACATGTACTTGATGCCCCGCCCAAGAAAGAGACCCAAGTCCTAGTAGCCTTGCCAAATGGTGATTCAACATGGATTCTACATCTTGGAACCAAGCCAATTTTGGAGCAGCTTTGTGATAATGAAACCAACCAGCAAAAAGCATTAAGGCTGCAAAGACCAATGCACCAATTGCAGTACAATAGAGTTGTAATTCACTAGTTATTGCAGATGCTCGCCAAATCTGAAAAAAACTAGAGGTTATTTGTATTCTGCGGAAACCTCCGCCTACATCACCGTTCAATATTTCTTGACCTACTATTGGCCAAATCACCTGGGCACTAGGTCGAATGTGAGTAGGATCATTTAGCCATGCTTCATAATTGGAAAAACGAGCACCATGGAAATACATGTCACTCAGCCAAAGAAAAATAATGGAGAGTTGCCCGAAATGAGCACTAAATACTTTTCGCGAAATCTCCTCTAAATCACTAGTATGGCTATTGAAATCATGAGCATCAGCATGTAGGTTCCAGATCCAAGTAGTAGTATCAAGTCCCTTAGCTATTGTTCTTGAGAAATGATCAGGTTTTGCCCGTTGCTAGAAAGAAGTTTTTATGGGATCCCTATCTACCACAATTTTGACTTTTGGTTCCGGTGAACGAATAATCGTTAAAATTTGAGGTCTAATTATTTTCGGGTTTTTTAGCATGTCCTATTTAAGTCCGCTAAAAATATGGGTTGGTTCGAATACGCCAAGAATAATTTGAAGGCCGAATAAATTATAATAAAAAAATTAAAAAAAGAATATGAGTTGTGAAAATTGAGCATTCTATAGAAGTGGGTTAGTCTATGGGATTTTTTTTTTACAAATCTACAGGGTTTAAAACTATGGATCTTTGGTTAGTATTTCTGGATGTGTCTAAAAAACACCAAGAATAATAATAGTATTAGGTTATACGGCAAAGATCAAAGAAATATTTCAATTTTCTTTGAGTTGTTTACTCAATTGATATAAGTTTAAAGTGAAATATTTTTTTGGATCTTACAATTTGTATTTACCACTCAAATCTAGGAATTGATTTCCTTAAGAAAAATCTAGAAATTGACATGATGTGAAAAAATAATAAGAAAGATTGAGTGAAAAAATAATATAAATTAAGAAAGATTAGATATAAGACATCATAAAATGTATATATTGAAAATTGATTGATATGCCAAGATTTGAACAAAAATAATTTTTTTTATAAGCAAACAAAAAATAAATTGAATCATCAAGTTACAAAATTAGAAATTGTTTATATGATAACGAGATTGATGCAAATAAAATCAAAATTGATTCTATTAGAAAATATATTATTCTTACAATTATATATTCTAACACCGAAGCAAAAATAAAATCATATTTGAATTTCAAATACATGATTTCAAGGTTCCTATGAGTGGCATGCAAAGACCTGGAACGATGGCACAACCTCAACTAAAGAGATATGTAGAAGTGAATCATCAAAGATACAAAACCGTAAGGATAGCATGGATTTATGGAGGCACCGATGTTTATATTGCAGGATCATGGAACAACTGGGAAAGGTAATTAACCAATAGTTTTACTTGTTATTTTATTTTATCTCAGATTTAATTACATATTTAGTCTCTTACATTTATTTTAAATTTTGATTTGATCTCTTACGTTAACAAAGTTTCAAGTTTGTTTACCAATCATTAGTTGGTCAGTGGTAATTGGCATTGGACTTGTTATGAAGGATCACGTCGATCCCCGCAACTGCGATCGGAAGGGAGCTAGAAACACTTTGTAACACATTCCTATGTTGTCCATGCAAATCTGTTACGACTTTAATAGAAATTTTAATAAAAATATTATATTTGAAACTTTTTAAACGTAAGAGGTCAAATTGAAACATAAAATAAACTTAGGACCAAATATGCGGTTAAGGCCTTATTTTACCTAATCATCATAAATCATAATATATGATATGATTTGATCTATTATGACTTTTTTTTTTACTCTGTTATGTAGGGAGGACTTAAGTGAACATAACTTTGTCATTGAGAAAACCCTTCCAATAAATATCTACTATTACTATTTCATTGTTGATGGTTTTTATAGACATGCTCCAGAATATCCAACAGATTTTGTTGAGTCAGGTTTAGGGTACAATATATTGGATTTGCAGGTAATTTCTTGGTTTACCTTTTCTGTTACAAAAATATTGTACATAGATGATCTAGTTGATTACACTTTCATTACTATCACAAGTAGCATGATAATTGATTCAATTTACTCTATCACGTTTGTAACGTTGCCTTTGTGCTAGTGTGATGTTTTTCGTAATATTCGGTGTTATGTCGTTCTAGGAATGTTTTCCTTATGCTTAAAGGAGAATATGTATTCTGTATGTGCCAATAATCTGGTGTTATATCGTTCTAGGAATTAATGTCTTTCCTTAAGCAATTACCTCAAAATACTACAATACATAGGATTAGAAAATCATTCATAAAACAAACCTATGCTATCTTGTGATGCAAGTTAAACTGGTAAGATTCAGAACAAAATTATTGACGCCGTTTAACCGAAACCTATTGGTAAAGTTAAACTCAGAGGGTTTGATGTTTCTGTAAACAATATGTACAGAACCTCAAATCAATTGCAATATGATCTATAATGCAGTATGTCAGTATGTAGTTGAAGATCAAAATTATACTGGTTTTTTAATTGTTTACAGGATTATATTCCACAAAGAGCAGAAAATGAAGTTGAAGATCCACCATCACCGGTATCTAGTAACAACAACAGACCCTTAAATGAAAATGATTTCATCAGGTCTCCGCCGATACTACCACCACAAATAAAGGAGATATTAACAGAAAGGGCTTCGACAAGTAATACTGCTCCAGTCCCTAGTTTCGCACACACGCAACTGAATCATCTATACTTGTCTGGTGATGATCAATTTGTGGCACTAAGATCAACTCAAAGGTTTCGAAACAAATTTGTCACTTCAGTACTCTACAAGGCCCGTACCAGGAAAACATGATGCAGCATTTTATTTATTTATCTGCTATTGAGAAGTTTCTTTAAGTGGTTCATTTTAGAACATTTTATGAATTTATTTTCATGTAAACAACTTTAGGTATTGTTATTTATTCTAGTAGTTAATATATCATTCATCAAAAACTACTACAATATTGAAATAGCTTTCTCAATCCAACATTCTCATTCATTATAAGAATCGATGATATCATGTTCGTATCGTTACATATGTGAAAAAGTAAATAAATTATTTACTCAAGATTGAATAGTACTACTACTTAAGTGCTTAAATTAAAATTGGTGAGAATGAAGATGTGCATACAACACAGCACATTACAAGGAAGTGTTTGTTTATTTGTTGTCTAAATGTCTCATCTAATTGGTACCTTAATCCAACCATTTGCAAAAGCAATGGCTAAGATTACAAAAGGAGTTGACATACCAAATATTATAATGTAAGGAAGTGGTGTTTTCATTGGATTCTCTCCTTCCCTCTCCCCTGCTGTCTGCCAATATCTGCACACAAATTTAAATTAGCTTAATTGGCATACCGATATTATTAGGTTGGACACCTTTGCCAGTGTTCGAACCTGAAACCTCACAGTTGTGTATGAATTTGAGGTGGTCCTTGCCACTTCATCTACCGATACAAAAACAAAAAAAAAATGAGAATTTAATTAAATGTTACTACATACTGTTCTGGTTCTTGTTCTCTGGTTATGAATTTCTTTTTATCTCCTGACTTTGTTTCTTCATCTCGACCACCTAATAATACAAATATATAACAAAGTCATATTAATTAAAACTAAGTTAATGATCTTAAGTACAACTTAGGAATGAAAATTAATTGAATGTTACCCAATTGAGCATGAACTTTGACTCCAAGAGTACTTGACTTTGGAGAAGCAAATGCAATGGTGTGAGAAAGTGATGATGATTTAGGAAGAAATGAAGTTTTGAAGGTAGTAAGGGGAGAAGATAGAAGAGACACTTTTGCAATGGAAGCCATTTTTTGTGAACTGAATTGTGTTTATTTCTTGTGTGTTACTCTGTGAGGCATCCTTGCTATCTATCACACATGTCCTATCGGTTTGGATATTTTTATGGGATCCTTACCCTTATCTCACCTATTGATGACCTCTCCTCCACGTGGTAGACAACATTCTATGATATACATTGCTTATGAATTCTTAGTTAGAGATCCAATTCTAATTCAAAATTGTAAGTGTCTCATTGGCATGATTTTTTTAAGTTTTAGAAGCTACTTAAAAATTAAAAGTGAAAATAAGAACTTTTGAAAAAAATTTAAAATTGTTTGATAATTGTTGTTCTTTTTAACTTCAAACTAAATTAAACTAAATTTACTAAAGATAATAACAAACTTAAAAAAAAGATAATAATATCTAATAGTATTGAAATTAAAACAAAATTAAAAAAAAGATAATAACAACGGATAATAATGAAATAAAAATAAACTTAAAAAAATAATAAAAACTATTTTTTCTCCTAAAAGTAAGTTTCAACCAGGGGTGTTCGCGGTGCGGTTTGGTTCGGTTATGAGCGAAATAGTCATCCTAACCGCGAGATAAAAAATCATGCTGTTCGGTTTGGTTCGGTTGAATTTTAAAAAGTCATTCAAACCAAACCAATGCGGTTAGGATCAGTTCAGTGGCGGCGGTTTACGGCATAAGAATTATTTTTTCGACACAATATTGTCAAGCCAATTCTTTGATTTTGAATATATTTACTTTGACAATATGTAAAGAAATGATATGACATACCCAAACAAATTCCAAATTAAGTCTGAAGTTTGTGGTGTTATCAGAAAGAGAATGACACTGCCTTAAAAAATAAATCTGCACAACAAACTACAGAGCAAGAAAATGAACATTACAATAGTGTCTTCATCTAATAATTAACTTATTGTCATGTTTTATTGAATAATTACATAAATGAATAGTGAACTTTGTTTCAATAATATATTTGTCTATTGTTATTGAGCTATGTATATTGGAAGATAATAGAAACTTAATGTGATTTTAGTTATATTGGAATATAATAGAAACTTAATGCGGTTTTTAGCGGTTAACCGCGGTGTTTGCGGTTTTTGCGGATCGCGGTTCAATGAAAAAGTCATCCAAATACATCCAAACCAACTGCGGTTTTCGGTTTGGATTGGTTCGGTTTGCGGTTTTACTTTTGGATTGGTTCGGATACGATCACCCCTAGTTTTAACCTCTTCTCTTAAAAGCTATTTTTATTCAATTTTATACATTGAAAAAAAGTTGTTTTTATGACTAAGAGCTTTATTAAAAATGTGTTTGATCCAACTTCTCATTCTAAAGAGAATAAAAAGCTAAAAAAAAATTAGGTCAAACGGACCCTAAATCTCTTATTATTTGAATAATTTATTGTTGCTTAATTGTTTGTTTATATTTATTTATAATAACTACAAAATATTTATGGATTCGTTTGAATTTCGTTTATTTTTGAGCTTATATCAAATAATTTATGCAAGTAAATAAACTTATAAATTACTATAAGTTTTTCAATATAATTTATGAGAAAACAGTTTATAAAGATACAATTTTTGTTAGTGAAAATTTATGAATTAACATAAGTTTATTTATTTGCATAAACTTCTTTTATAAGCTAAAAAATAAACGAAATTCAAACGAGCTTTATATCCATGTGTTTTTCCTCATCTATTTTTCTCCTATCTCCTTGTTTTGTTTGTTAGAGGGTGAAATTGTGGGACTCACTCGAGAAGTAGAATTAGTTAATCGTGTGTACGGGATTGGATTTAACAGAGTTACTAAGTCACACAGTAACTGTTTCTGACCGTCTAATTAAATGGATAGTTGTGATAAAATAAGATAAAATTTGATTACTTGTACAATAATCATCCTATCAAAATTAGCCTAAGATCATTTACCTTTGCTGCATGTACAGGCATGTGAAACAGTTACATGCAGTCGATCCAGATCTTCATGTGTGTACATGTATGATTATTCTTAATTGAATGTACACTACTACTTTTTTTTGACACAATGTATAATATTACTACAGACTATGAAGCACGGATACTTTTTGAATTAGGTGTGTCTACCGATAATTATAATTACATTGAATTATGTTATTTTTTAAAATTATTACCAGAGTGTACGTGTCAATGTCCATATAATGCCTGGTGTCCGTTTCTGTGTATGTGCTTCATAGACTAATATAAATCAGGAGCAAATTAGGTTATTTTAGTAAAATTGACAATTTTAAATGACACTCATTATAAAATATCACTTTTTCGTCATATAAAACCTTCTTAACACAAAAAAAATAAATTACAGTGGCAATAGTAAAAACAGGGAAATGATGTTATTAAATTACGAACTAAACTTCTATAACATTTAATTAGTCTTGACTATTGTAAAGGAAGTGAGGTTCCTGACATGCTTCAAGTTCTCATACACAACAGCTTGGTAAGTGTTAGGAACAGAATTGCTAGTGGTAATAATGAGACGATAGTTGATGCCTGCGACAATTTGAGATTCAGCTTTGATGACTTTCTCGAATTTTAGCGTCGCTCTAAGTTGCTTGTTGAACTCGCTAATGGCAAATTTGGCGATATCAATCACATGTGGATCATTGAGGTTTTTGATTGGGCTATAACCACCAGCCAAAATTTCCTTCCTGGCACCTACAAAGGCCATGAAAACAACTAGGAGAACAACAAACAATTGGAATCTCATGTTGTATATAGTAACTAGTAACTATTATCTTTTCAAACTTTACAATTCTAGTTGTTGTGTTGTGGGTTTACCTTTGATCGGTTAGGTTCTTATATATGTATCAAAATTAATCAATTCTCTTTGATCATAACTAAATGATAAAAGCAATTTATTAGTAATTAATTCAATGGAATAAATCAAAATTAAAGCAAATTGGATTTTTTTTTTGGTACAATCAAATAGTTTCATTCTATTTTAACTACGAAAATAAATCAAATCTCTTTACATAAATAACAATATATAGAAATAAATCAAACCAAATCTCCTTGTTCGGAAATAAGTCCAACCTCTTCTTTTTGTTGAAATAAATCAAACCTCTTTATCATATTTTATTTAAGGTAAGTAGATATTTATCCCGATAAAGTATGCGGGTTTTATTTTACCCTATAATATTCTTTTTTAGTTGTAATTTACCTCTTTATTTTACCCCCGTGTTAAACAAAAATTCGGCAAGAGGTAAAATACACTAGCAAAAAAAAGAAAAACATTACAGGAGATAATATATATATATAAAAAAATGACAGAGGTAAAACAAAACTCGTCTTATTTACCCTTTTGATTATGGGAATAAATCAAATGCCACTATAACTATGCTAAAACATGGTTTGCATTTTCAAGCGCAATTTCTAATTTTTTTTAATGGTAATCATAAATACTCTCTTCGTTCTATTTTAAGTGTTGTTTGAGAATCATGTGCATATAATTTACTTCGATCATATTTTTTTATTAATATATAAAAATAAATATTAGTATATAAGATAAGATGTTGTTCAATTTGTCTCCACGAATATTTACAAAATATAACTTTTTTATAATACATAATTAAATATATTAGTGGTCAAAAATATGTATTGACATATGTGCGATGGTCAATTATATCACTTAAAAAAACGAAGGAGTAAGAAGGAAGGAAAATAGTGAAACATAGAGTTAGAAGAGGAGCTGCATATTGAGATCCGAAGATTTTTTGTAAGAGATTATAAATTATAATTGTCAATTATATTTTTGAATAATTGTTAACTCAAAAAATAATTGCTAAATGATGATAATGAAATAAATTGTCCCGGATGAACCGTGGTTAATTTGCTGGACCAAATTTTGACGAAACACACGTCTATATATAGTGAAGTTATATGATCAGCGACGAAGCTAGCATTTTTTTAAGAGGAGGTTAAATATAAAGAAACAAAATAAAATTTATTTTAAATATTACTTTGCTAACTTTTATTGTTAATAAAATTCTCTTTGTAGTTTTTTTAATAATTACGAGTGTCAAAATAAAATAAAATATATCTATTAATGAAAATAATATTATTTAAATTATTTATTTCTTTTAACTTTTGACATATAAACTCTTTTGTGATGGTTAAATATGTATTATTGAAGTAACTAATTATAATTATATTAACTTATTTAACTAATTTTTTTTTTTTTTTGAGATAGCCATAGCTACCCATTCATGTAACTGGGCTTCGCCCCTGGTTATGATCATATTTTCTTGTTCAATCAATTGTATATTTTTTTTTTCTCACTTTAAGGATATATTAAATAATTTCTCCTTTCAATTGCTCAAAGTACAAAACTCATGAACGTTCATGAAAATAATAATCACGAGGTATTTGCACACAGTTAGACAATAATATTATCTATCCACAATCCATTCTAATATATAAAAGCAAAACAAATTTTTATTGGTATAATAACAAGGTAGAAACAAAAATTATACAATAAATTCCTACTAAAATAACCAATAATATAATAATGGATACTTTAGTCCAAAAAAATATAACTAATGATGTTTAACTGGTGTGAATGATGTAAGGTTCCTCACATTCTCCCATGGCCTATCATAGACAAAAGCGTCATAAACATTAGAAACAGATTTACTAGTAGAAATGATGAGGCGGTAGTTAAGGCCTGCGACAACCTGAGATTCTCCTTTGATGACTTTTTTAAATTTTAAGTTTGCTCCCGTTTGTTTGTTGAATTCGATAACAGCATAATTGGCGATATCGATCACATGTGGATCATTGATATCTTCGATTGGGTTCCAACCACCCAACATAATGCCTTCCATTTGACTCCAACCACGGTGACTCCCTGCAGTTGCAAAGGCCATCAGAACAACAAGGGCAAGAACAAGCAATTGGAGTTTCATGTTGTTTTCAAACTAGAGACAATTCTAGTTGTTGTGGGTTATATAGTATTTGCCCGGTAAGTTCTTATATATGTACCAAAACTAACCTAATTTCTTCATTTTTTAACAAAGAGGGGCCTGTTAAAGCTACAAATTACTTTTGCCGGCCCTAGTTTTTTAAAAAATTTCTTTTGTCTTCAAAGTCTCTTTGTTCATCATAGATGGGTGATTTTGGGTCATTTTTGGCCTAGAATCACCCGCTCTACACCTTTTTATTCTCTTCTTTTAATATAAATAAGTGATTTTCACATAGATTAAGTTTTTCTTTCGTGTTTTTTGTGTAATTTCGTCGTCTAAGTGTGGCGTTGTGTGGGTCGTCGTCTTGTGCGGCGTTATTTGATTTTCTGTATTGTTACGGTGTTCATTTGATTCTTCTCGGAAGATTATTTTCAACCAATTACAGATTCAATCAATGATTTGGGCATCAACATTGCAGATCCGGAAGCATGGATATTCCGGTGATTTTAATTTTATCATATTATTTGTAAGAGGCATTTTGTCGTTGTATGCTATTAACTCGGATACTGTGAGTTTGTTCGCAGATTCATCCTATATGTTTTTAGCGAAGTTAAATATATGGTTGTATCTGATGTATTCTGTCGATTTGAATGAATGAATATCATTTTGTTTGTGTCAAAAAAAAAAAAAAAAAACAAAGAGGGGCCTAAGTCCAACTAATTAATCTAATCATGCTATATGTATAAATGGAATTTATTAAAATTAATTCAATGGAATAAATTGTTTTTGATTGCGTTGTTTTTGTATGGATAGAATACGATATATGTTTATCTCATCGGTATTGGTAAAGTATCTCTTATATTATTGCTTTGCATCAAT
Organism: Trifolium fragiferum; assembly: GCA_954870985.1. Classification (NCBI taxonomy): domain Eukaryota; kingdom Viridiplantae; phylum Streptophyta; class Magnoliopsida; order Fabales; family Fabaceae; genus Trifolium; species Trifolium fragiferum. The sequence continues at coordinate 550,352 of OX940791.1, read as the reverse complement.
AAAATTATTTGCCGTTCAAAAAAAAAAATCAATGGAATAAATCATATGAAAGCAAATATCGTTTATTTCCATTCATTACCAAAAATTTGTTTATTTCTATTATTTTTATGGAAATAAATCATGTATCTTTATAATATTTAATATGACACATTTATAATTCATACTTTAATAAATATAACAATTAGTTAGTAAAAGAAGTGTCGTGAGTGTAGCTCAGTTGGTAGGATATTTGCACGTAAAGTGCAGGGACCGGAGTTCGAACCTTGATACGCCCATTTATTCACCAGAAGGCCCTTTAGTTTATACACAATTTAAATTTTAAAGAGATATATATCGTATTTACAAAAATAACAATTTACAAAAATTTACAAAAATATAACTGAATCTCTATATGGAAATAAATCAAATCTATTTATAATATTTAATTAATAAGTTTTATAAGAAAAATTTAATTTAAAAGATATTATCAAATCAAACTCCTCCTTTAAGAGGGGGGATATATTGACTCCGGGTATAAGTCATAAAAGCTACTCCACATCTCGGCCTTTGATTTTAATATAAATTAATGGCTAAGATTGATTGAGGATGATACATAAGGTGAGACTTATTTTGTTATCACACATGAAAATTATCAAAATATACCTTAAATAGAATATAATCAATTAATTATCATATATATTTAAGAAGAAATTATGACTTAAATAAGCTAAATAAAGACAACTAACTATGTGAGTTTTCAATGGCTTTATCATTTCGTCTATCAATAACAAAAAAAAAAAAAAAAATCTAACTATATTGGCACCCTTTCATTTATCTAAACAGCGAGTCATCATACGAATATTGAAAAAGAGAAAAAAAGAATACAAAATTTAGGGACTAGACCAAAATCCAAGTGGGAGCTAAACAAAATACAATTGTTTCATTAAAAATTTTATCTCTAAAACTCAAAGGAAAAACTAGGTGTGAAGGAAAAAAAACCGTAATGCTCTAAAATTTAGCAAAATCTATATTCATGAAGATAAAGTTTGTTTCTAAAAAAATATTACATATATTATGATGCATAATATCCCTTGAAAATCGAAATTGTGCAACCCAAATTAGCAACAGCCATCACTTTATTTGTTTTTTTGCAATAAGAAAAATAATATTTCAAGTATTTTTTTTTTTTTGCGAATATATTGTTATTGTTATTTATCTAAAAAAACAATATAACTTAATTTCTTTATATTAATAATGTAAAATAATTTTACATCAAAAACTAATATTTAAATATTGCAGTTAACATTAAGTTATTAAATTTGATTTAGTGGTGAGAGATTTAAATTATACGTTGGAAATTTTGAGTTTGTTCTTTATCTAACTTCATTGTAAGAAAACAATATACGGTTAATATTTTATACTTGATACATATTTGAACTAAAATTAAATTTGGGTTTTTTTTTAAACAAGAACAATTAGTACCCCTCCAAAAATATATACAAGGAGTATTCTGGACAATAAAAAAAGAAACTCTACATTTCTCAAACAATTAAAATATAAGTCTAATATAGAGAGCATAGAACTTATCCGCTAATTTTTTTTGGTAGAGTGATCTAAATAAATTATAAGTAGTAGTAATTGAGCAATGAGGCCTATATGATTTGTCTTGGATTAGTTGACTCGTGACTTATTATTATGGATCTCCTTAGGTCTATTTGTATGATTTATATTGTCGACGAAAGATAAATCCAAACCCACATTTTTGAATTCAACTTGGTTGGTTCTTGAGAAAGACTAGTACCCTTGAATTTCAAATTGTAGGGTAGGAGGGTATTGATTGATTTGGATGGGGTTGTTAGAAGAAAGATCTTGATCTTTGAGTTGAGTCAATTTAGAAATTTCTATGTGTGTTCTTTGCGACTTTAGCCAATAAAAGTATAAAACAAGAGAGTGGGACTGAGTCAAATCAGATCGTATTATAAGGCTATATTAAATTTCATTCACACTATATAAAACAGTGTATAGTAAATTAGACTGTATCATCATATTTTATAGTAGGATTACATTTGTTTTTAAGTTTAATTTATATAAAACAGTTTATGTAGATATTTTTTTTTAATAAAAATTTATAAATTAGTATAAAATTTTATTTATTTTCATAAGATCAAAAATAAGTCAACTCAAGTAGATTCTAAGTTTAACTAGCACCCAAAAAAAAAGTTTCTAAGTTTAACTAATAATTAATGTGAAGAAGAAATTTGTATTTTTGACAGTGGTAAAATTGCTATCTTTTTTAATAAAAGAAATGACAAAATAATTATAATTTCACAAACACAAGTTGAGGAGTCGGGGTCTAAATTTCAATCACAACAAAAGTTGATCTAACAATTTCAACATTTTTTTAACAATTGAGCTAAAACTTGAGAACCATTTACCTCACATGCATGGGTTCAATCCATCTCAAATCTCATCCTATTTTTTCAATAATAAAATGATAATATGCCATCAACAATGAATTAGTTAAAATAGTTACAACCGTAAAAAGGATCGTTAAATCATTACCTTGCAAAAAAAAGATTATTGCAACCACGCCATCGATGCAATTCACAATATTTTTTGAAGAAACTTATTTAGTATATAGATAAATTAAAATGAGCAGTTTTCCACAGTCACAATAATTTGGTTTTGTGCTTATAGCTTGGATTAAGATTCTCTACTGTTAGATTTTCCACAGTATAACATTGTAAGTGATTTGGATTGTTGATTTAATATTACCACGGTTCATATTTAACATAGTTTTATAAAGTGAATCAATCTTAACTATTTATTTTGATAGGAGACTGACAGGTTATAACTGTGTTAGATTTCTTATTAGATTTCTAATTCCTAAATTGAATGGTAAGTATAATATATAATTGTTTTTCTAAACATTTATTTTGTAAGTTACAATGGCGGCCCTAAACATGTTTAGAGTGTGAAGTTGCACAAATTTCTAATTTTTTTGTCATGGAAAACAATTTTTTAATATACAAATATTTTTTATGACACAAATTATATAGTAAAACAAATTTCAAAGTTTGAGCCTCAATTTTGTTTTCTTCTTAAACCTAAGGATCATACAATTTATAAAGAAGTGGGAATAAAAATTTCAATTTTTGTTCGATTTCTTGTTCTCTATTTTATTTAGTCTTAGGAACAATTTGTATTGTAATTATAAAGTTTTCCTTTAAAAAAGAGAAGTTGTTAGTATTTACACTAGAGTATGTATCACAATTGCAAAAATAATTATAAATAAATTTAGAGTATAAATGTAGAACTAAATATTTAATGCAGTTGAAAATTAAAAATTCTTATAAAAAGTTTTATTTAGGATTAGAGTAATACTCGTGATAATATAATAACATATTAGAGCCAACTAGATTTTTCATGGCATCACATTCTTCATTGAACAGAACATAAAACTATCATGTAGAAAAAAGAAAAATTTAATTCCTACAAGCAAAAAAGAAAATTCTTAGTTGGCCTGAAAAATCTAAGAAAGTTAAGATCATATAAAACTAATAATCAATTACTACTAATTAACAAGCACAAGTGATTTCTGATTCTGATAATAATCAAAATAAGAACTTTTTTCAGCTCTTGAATCAGAATAGAACGCAGCTTTCATCTTTTTTATAAAATCCTCACATTTCTTATTCAATTCCTCTGTCTCATCTTCTTCATTAATTATCATAAGAGCATTTCCCTCTTCTTCATCATAATCTTCTTCTTCTTCTTCGTCGTCTTCTGGTTCTTCTTCGATAACCATATTCTCTGGTTCTTCCACTATCAGCAAACTCTTTTCTTCCTCTTCTTTTTTTGGGGATTCAATTTCCAAAATGTTATCATCAACAATTGGTTCTATAATCTCAGATTCCGATATGTAATACTCGAACCGGTTAATCTTCTGGCTTTCGAAAGAATACATGCTTTCGGGACTAATTGATGAAGAAGTATTGAACAGACTTGAATACAATGCTATAAAACCAAGAAGGGTATTGCATAGAAGAAACATATAATTCTTATCAATGTTGTAGCTAGAGAATTGCATAAGAAATGGTTTCAAGGACTGAGAAAGTAAAGGAAACAGAGAAAACAGAAGAAATAAGAAAGAAAAAGATAATAGAAACTTCAAATTGTTGTAAGATTGAAACAACTTGAAAGAATCCATGTCTTATTACGTTGTGTGTGTTGTTTGACATGTCTCTCAATTTATACTAACTAAGTTATAAGGTGAAAGTGAGGTATGAAAAAGAAACGTGTGGGCCAGTAGTAAATTACTAGGAAAAGTCTCTTACAATTGCTATCACATTGCTTTGTCTGTATAATGACTGACTTTTGATTGGGGGACACCATCCCAAGTCAGTCAACTAGTATTTTTTTTTTTATATAAGATTAGAAAGTTTTCGCTATCATCTGATAATGACTAATATATTTATAAGAAAATTTGAGGAGCATATAATATAATATAATTCATGATCATTTGTTTAAAGGCATAAATTTTTTTCTGTTTTAACTAATTTATTATTGGTCATCAATTATTATTTTTAAGGAAAATATTAAATAGTGTTCGAACACTAGTTAAACATATTGATAAGAAAATATCTTTTAAAATATAAAAAGTTATTTTTTCAAGATTAATTTTTTTTTTTTTTTTATGTTTACCAAGTGTCCGAAACACTATTTAGTATATACCTTATTTTTAATTATTTAATTAATAAAGTTTTTATATTGTTTGCATTTAATATTTTTGATTTCCTAATATCGGATATTGTAGACCTTTTAAAAAGAGTTCATAGGGTATGCATACAATGTTATGGCGCATGGATTTATGGATGTAGTTTTTCAAAGAATTTGAATTTTGCTATACAAAAAGGATTAGCCGCGTCAGGCCGCGCAGCTTATTATCCGTCTATCTTTTATTAATGTGTATTTATTTTATATATATAATCATTTCAGTTAATTGATTAAAGGGTAAATAGGCCTATACTCCCCTGCAATATAGGCGAGATTTGCAATACCCCCTGTGTAAAAAAAAATTGGGACTCCCACCTTGCAATTTTTTTTTTTATTTGTGTTACCTCCCTCACCCAACAGATGGCACCTAACGTGGACGGAATCTCCACGTGGCACCACCAGACTGTGCCACGTGGAAATTAGCCTAATAAAAAAATTAAAAAATCCACATAATTTAAAGCCACGTAATTTTTTCTTTTTAAAAAATCAGATTTATATTTTAACTATTATTAAATAAAACAAAATAAAATGTTAAAAACAAAAAAAATTGAAAACAAAATAATTTTTTTTTCTTTTCTTTTTTCCTCTTCAATTCATCCCTACCACATGTTCATCATCAAGAGCAACCCTTACCATGTTCATCCCTTTCTCAACTTTTAAAAAATTTGCAACAGGAATAGAACAACTAGAACATCATCAACAAGAACACACAATATCATATCAGCACCACCAAAAATAACAACATAAAAAACAACAACAACATAATCAACAAGACCAAAGAATTTCAACAAAATCAACATAATCAAAACATGAAATCGAAACCCAGAATTTCAATATCATCCAAACATCAACAACAGCAACCCATAATTTCAACAAAATCAAACTCAAAAAACTTGGGTGCAAACAAACAGACCAAAGAAAAACAATAAGCAAATCAAAAAAATAAGGGAATGGAAATTTCAATACCACTGCACCTAATGAACATCACATCTAAGCTTGAACTCTCAACATCACATCTAAAAACCAAAATTAAAAAAATAAAAAATCAAAACCTAGAAACATTAATAACATAATTGAAGAACTAGCTACAAAATCGAAACCTGTGAACATGTGCTTCCTTGCAAAATCGGAAAGAGTGCAGTGAAATTATATGTCTCTTCTTCAATTAAGCTTAGAGTTTAAAATTGGGATTTTTGAAAACTGAGAAATTGTGGTGAGTTCTTGGTAAATTAAACCTTAAATTCGTGTTTAGGAGTAAGTTTAAAACAAGATTGATACGAAACTTGTTTGTTGTGACGGCGTTTCGTCGTCGCCGGTTATATTCCGGACGAGAAAGTGAGAATCCGACGGGAGAGATACCTCGCGAGAGAACATGAAGCAGAGAGAGAGAGAAAGTTCGGTCGGAAGAGAAAGAGAGTAAGCCGGCGACGACGGTGGCAAGCACCGGAGCCGCCGCCGGTGAGTGAGGAAGAAGAAGGATTGAAGGTGAGGCAGTTTGAAAACGCGTAGATAGGTTTCTTTCTTTATTTTCCTTTCTTTCTTTTTTTATTTTATTTTGTTTTATTTAATAATAGTTAAAATATAAATCTGTTTTTTAAAAAGAAAAAATTATGTGGCATTATCTTATGTGGATTTTTTATTTTTTTTATTAAGCTAATTTCCACGTGGCACAATTTGGTGGCGCCACGTGAAGATTCTATCCACGTCAGGTGTCATCTGTTGGGTGAGGGGGGTAACACAAATAAAAAAAAATTTGTAAGGTGGGAATCCCAAATTTTTTTTACATAGGGGGTATTGCAAATCTCGCCTATATTGCAGGAAGGTATAAGCCTATTTACCCTTGATTAAATATCTATAATTTGATTGGAGTATATCATAAGCCGAACAAAATATTATCATTAGGCAAGAGTCTAGATGAAAAATAAGTTAATGGTCTTCTATTTAAGGCTCTGTTTGGCAAAAATAGCGGATGACTGATAAGCTAGTTTATGGCTGATGGCTGATAGCTTATAGCTTATCGCTGATGGCTGGTGTCTGATGGCTGATAAGCTGCTTGAAGTGTTTGGTAAAATTAGCGGTTCAACTGACTGGTAAATGTAAAATGACAAAAAGGGGCATATAAAATTCTTTATAAAAAATCATTATTAAATCTATATCTAATTAATATTTAAGACACTTCAAATTTAGTAATTCAAATTTATTAATTTAATATATGTTTTATATATAGAATTAAATTTTATTTAAATTTATTTTCATTTCAATTATTATACTTTATATAAAAGATTAAACATTACACTCTTTAGGCTTTTATACAAATACATAATAGATCAAATGTACTTAAAAAAGTCGTGACAATATAGGTACATGTATATTTTAGAGTAATATAAATACATGAAAAATAAATCAAAAGTAATAAAATGAAGGGGTTTTAATGATAATATAATTATGTACAATGCGTCATAAAATATTGTTACGGTAAATAACTTTTTTTTTAATATTTATGTACAAAAACATTTTAAAAGGAGATATAACAACGACAAAAAAAAGTAAGTACAACATAGTAAAAATAATAATGATAGGCTAGCGTAAAAAAATACGAAATTTTCCGATTTTATTTTAAATTGTAATAATTAATATATTTTGAAAGATAAAAATAAATTTAAGATACTTTAATTATTAATGATTAATTATGTATTCTAATGCATTTTCTTCCATTAGTTTAATATATTAAAAACTAACGACGTCGTAGAACATAGCGTAAACTATACAAATTAAAATATAGAAAGAGTATTTATTTTATTTCATAAGCATTGGAAGTAAAATGTAAAAAAAAAAACATTGGAAGCAAAGAATGACGTTTTTCATTTTATATAATTTTATATTATAATAAATTAAAAAGGATAAAAATGGATTTTAAATAAAATGATAAGGGTAAAAATGGAAGAAAAGATGATAAGCTATAAGCTCATAAGCTAATTGAAATAGCTTCTGGAAAATAAGTTATAAGTCAGTAAAATAAGCTATAAGTCAGTGTTGAAAAAACTGTTACCAAACAGGTCTTATAGCTTAAGATATAAGCTATAAATCACTTTTATGATGTTGCCGAACAGACCCTAAATATTATTATGTTTGAAGTTATAATATAGGTACTAGTATGAAGTATGAACAGCTTAAAATAAGGAGGTTGAAATTTCAACCGCGTATAAAAATTGTTAAGAGTAAATTCTTTGTAACTACCAATTGTATTATTTAATTAACTAATCAATCATTTAAGTTAACATAAACAAAGCTTAAACGTGTACTTTCATGGGATTTTCGGTTCATGGGGCCCGTTACTTTCACAGGAAATTCAATACATCGTGAAATATGATTACAGAAAATTTGAAGACTTTGTACCCAAAAGAAAAATTTTGGAGACTTTCTAACCAAAGAATTAGTCACACTATTCATAATTACTTTATCGGCCAATGCTATGGTGGACCACCTCATCAAGTGGTCCACCATGGACAAGTGGTCAATACTACTATAACGAATACGAATTTTACAAAATCGACCGTTGGATTGAAAGTTTATATCATATAGATCATCCATAAAAAAAATTAGAAAAATTGAAAATCATTTGATATGTTATTGAGATCCATAAAGATTAACGGTTTATTAAATACTGTAAATCTTAATGAGTCCCAAAAACATATCAAATGATTTTCAATTTTTCTAATTTTTTCTGTGGATGATCTATATGATATAAACTTTCAATCCAACGGTCGATTTTGTAAAATTCGTATTCGTTATAGCGTTGGTCCACCATGGACCACTTGAATAAGTGGTCCATATTAGAATTGGCCTTACTTTCTCTCCTAATAAAATCGATGCAAGCAAATGCGGCTAAGAGGATCAGCACGAGCTCTTTTTGGAGAGGGGACCACCAAGCTGTTAAACTTGAACTTGAAGCTACTAAAGTGTGAGTTAAGTTGTGAGCAATATGTAAATGAGATATTTTTTAAATTTAATGTCTTAAAGTTTTGGATGAAAGCGTAATGTTAAAGTCACTTATATGGTACTCAAGGTAGAATGTTTTGATTTAATTCTTTGAAGTTTTTCTTCTCGACCCAATAGTGGTATATTAGAGTCTGGTTCATGGTGCAACAATAAATGAGTGCCGATGATGAGGCAGCAAAATTAGAGATTAAAATTTTGATTTGTAAATTATGGATAATTTTGTAAATTCACCATTTAATATTTTTTTTAATAATAGTTCATCCATGTGTCTTTTAGAAAAAGAAAAATTAAACAATATCATGTATCACTGTCACATCACTTTTCGTTAAGTAAAGTTAACAATAGAATTAAAAATTGTGACGAAAAACTGTTGAGAATCACAAGGTGTTGAAAAAATTTAAAGGATCAAAATTAAAATTTGAAATATTTATAAAGACTAAAAAATTATTTTAAGTATTTTACTATTTATAAACAGTATAAATATTAATTTTGTACAACAATGGTTAATTAACACTATAATAATTTTGTCACCATTATCCTTCCGTTTACTTTATTGAACAACAATGTTTAATTAACACTATAATAATTTTGTAAAATTGTTATACACATTTGATTTTGTACAATAAAAATAGTAAAATTATTATAATTAATAAACAAATATGAAACTTTTTGTCGTAGTTTTTTCACTTTTAAAAAAGAAATAAATAAAAATGGTATAATAAAAAGTTTTATATCTTTCTTAAATCTGATCTAATTTAATTTTCCTAATTGCATCCACCTAAACCCTAATTGCATTGTTACTGGGCGGGAATTGCAATTACCCTTAGTAATTGCTTGATTAACCGCCATTTAATGATACATACCTACTCTCTTTTTTTTCTATGCAATTAAACTAAGGCACTGTATTTTTCCAATACACAAACAGCTCTTGGTTGGCGAAACACAGCATTGGTACAGTAAAGCTATATCCAACAAATGTAAATTAATTCGTCTCTGCCAACTACCCATGCCTCCTTAAATGCTAGTTCTAAAAAATTCCTTGATTATAGTAATATATTGACTGTCCTCCTTTTTCCTATGTATGTATTCAAAATATTACTTTTCCTAAAAAATAGCGCGTAAAATTGCAAGTAGGCACTTTCTCTCTTCTTCTTTCACAGCCTCTTTCATTACAAATTTCTAGTCTTCTTCAACAAAGCAACCCATCATCGCAAATTATGTTCCAGATGTAAGATCTTATTATTTCTTCTTCTCTAGATTTTCTCTTCCTTTCTACACCCTCATGACAAACAAGAAGAAAATACATCTCATATTTTTCGTCTAGGTTTGTGTTCATCTCCAATTTAGCAGAAAAAGGTAAGGTTTGTTGAATTTTTCGACCTTTAAGAATTTCAAAAAAAAAAATTTGTGGTCTGTTATGTTCTTTTAAATTGTATTTTATTTATGACTTCTTATTATGGTTTACATTGACTGTTGTGTGGATTGCAGTATGGTTTTTCTGAAAATCTTTTATGTTCTTTAAACTGATTCGATCTCAGAGATGAGAAAATTATATGGAGTTGTGGTTTGAAGTTCCAGTAGTGGTTCAGAACCATCACCGACCTCTTTTTTTTTTTTTTTTTTTTTTTCTACGGGTGTGAGTCAAGCTCTTATTAGGTTAGTAATTTTTTTTTATTAAGTTGTGGATTTTTGTGTTTAGTAGTGACATAGGATGATAAATCTGCATTGTGTTTTTTCATATTGTTCCATGTACAAATTTGACTTTTTCATGCGTTTTTTAATTTACTCTCATGTTTTTGTCCCTTAAAATTTTGACTATTGCATCAATTGTTAGCTTTTTTAAGGGCCGGTTCTTGCAAGTAATAAATCAAGCATCTTGCCTCCAATGTTGCAAATGTAAAAACATTTTCATTTTTATTCTCTACTTTGTTGTTTCAGGTTTTGATATTTTGCTTTTGAATAAAGAAGAATAAACCATAAGAAATAAAAGTAGAGGATGCAAATCAAAATAAACACAATAAATTGTGCTTAATAAGTTCATGCATTGTGTGTGTTTCAAATGCAAGGTTCATTGGTTCCTAAAAGAATTTCCATTTAAGTATTTGCTTTTAACCCCTTTTGTGAATCAAGAAATTTGTCTGAGTTTGTCTATGGTGTGCCTCAAATTAGGGATTGAAGATGTAATCATTGATTTCAAGACATTGTTGATATTATTGTGCAACATATTATGTATAAGATCAACATTACTTAACGACCCGTGCTTCTTCAAAATAACCAGATTTTGAATCTTATATAGGGTGTATTTGTTCTCCATTTTATTTGGCATGTTTAAAAATATTCTTTTGCTCTTTTATGTTACTTTAGGAATTGGTTTCCCTGTTTTAATAGCAAGATTTTGTTTCTCTTAGTGATTTTATTATTTTATAGGTTTTTCGTTCTCTATTTTAAAAGTTGTTTTGATGGTTTGACTATAAAATCTAATGCAAATTTCTTCATTTGTAGGAACTATATCTCTTTTCTTGAAGTGCTTGCAAAATTTGGGCTCATTCATATTTACAAGGTCCTATAAGCCAGGGACGGAACTAAGTAGTACCACAAAGGGGCGGCCGCCACCCCCATACACATAACACACACTATACTATCCATATGTATACATATATAGCCACCCTTGCCATTGAAAAAAAATTGATTGTATGCCACCCTTCTCTTTGATCCACTCATTCTTTTATAAATATATACTAGTATACTTATAAAGTAATAATATTTGTTAAGACTAACCTGTAAAGTAAATAAATAACTAATCAATTTGTTTACAAATGATCTGTTTGGATGACTTATTTTTTATCTTATACGAAATAGTTTATGTAAATAAATTAGCTTTTATGTATTATTATAAACTTTTAAAGATAGTTTATTATAAAACAACTTATAAAAATAACATTTTTGTTAGTAAAAACTTATGAATCAACATAAAACTTCATTTATTTGCATAAGTTATTTTCATAAGCTCAAAAATAAGCTATATCCAAACAGACCCCAAAGTATATTCCTAAGTAATTTAGCTTCTTTTAGAAAAATACAAAGTATTTAACATAAAAAGGAAAATAGTTTTCTTGCTGATACTTTGCTATTTAGGTTGAAACGGATATTGCAAAGACAATCATTATTGAAAAAATTATGAAAGTTTCTATCAAACACGAGGTCAAAAATAATTATTATTTCGATGACTATATTTTGGCATGTATATGTTTTTTATTTGTCATTAAATTAAGGTGTATACAATTATTAAATAGTAGAAGTTAGTTATGATTGATGTATGTACCAAAAAAAAGTTATGGTTGATGTTATTTATCATTTGTTATATTTCCGCCACCCTTAAAGATTTTTTCTGGTTCCGTCCCTGCTATAAGCAAGCTCATATGTTACTCTGAATTACAGCTTGATTATCTCTTTTTGTGCTACTATTGTCTCATCATGTTTCACACATAATATTGGAAATTTTCAAAACTCAGAAGAGGCAGTTTAATAAATATTTGGAATTTGATTGCATTTGTTTGTACTTAAATCTCATCCATGTTTACTATCCCTGGAAAATGAATAAAAATGTCTTTCATTTGGTGTATTTGCTCAGAAAATGATAGTTCAAAAGCATTCCTATTAATTGTTAGGCGTGCATAGAATACTATGCAGAGATATGCATCACAATAATTATGTTGTTTTTCAATTACTATACTCTTGAGAAGTAAATATATTTTTGCCTATTAAAAATTGTGATATTGGCCATTCAAAAAAAAATTGTGATATTAAAAAAATTGATATGATCTATATCAGAGTGTAGGTGTTCTATTCTCTAAGCAATTTAATGTCACCTTAATTTTTCATTTATATTATCTATGGAATTAAAGCAATAGCAATGTATTCTTTTTGCAGTTTTTTTATTCTTTTGGTATTCTCTATGCAGCCCACATATCTCACATGCATTTATTTTTTTCTTTTATATTGCTGATGAATTAAGATGTAGTATTATTGCCAATTTTAATTTAAAAAACTCTTTATTTCTAAAGGATTAAAGCCGAAAATAATATAATATGATATTCTCTTGCCCAATCTTATTTTTTCTGGTACAATATCTTGCCCATTACAAACTTCAATATATATATATATATATATATATATATATATATATATAGAGGACATATCACATGAAAATGGATATCTTATGTGAGAATGATGAGAATACTTATTGACCCTTAGATAAAAATGAATGGATGATATTAAATGTTCTCAAATACACCTCTTTCTACTCTATTATTATTATTTCATTTCTCACCTTCCATCTTCTCTCCACAGAGTGAACAGTATCGCCGCTGTTATTTCTCTTCGACCAAATTTTCATCCATGCCCAATTACCATTTCTCTTGATTTTTTCTGCAAACTCACGTGTGTCCATGTACTCATTCTTTGTTTACCATTGCAAAACTTTTGAAATTATGTCAAATACAAAGTATATTGAATCTAGATGAGAGAAAATGAAATCAGATCTGCACTGTTATGGTTGTGAATGTCCTTGAGAATGAGTTTGCTTTGAACAATGAAAAATTAGATTTTCTTGATCCAGATTAAGCTACCAAAGCTTTTCTTCTCTCCGCCGAAAGAACAGTAACTCGATGAGGGTTTGATCGCCGCTGCAGCGCGGAAACGACGGCGGAGGAAAGGCTAAACACAAGCGTAAAATGGAGAAAGAGGAGATAGGATTCATACGGTGGCCGGAGTAAAGCAGGCCGCCGGAGCTGGGGCAATCAATGTTTTTTTTCAAATATGAAATTGGAACCTGGAGATTAAAGGACTGGTGGTGGGTATGGTTTATTTGCTTATTCAACCCAAAACCTGCAAAAATTATAAAAATTTCCATTTCATAAAAATTGAATTTAATGTAATAAATTGAGATATGATGGTACAACAACTCAGTTGCTATTCGACCCACAAATATAAAGAACAGATTCGGAGATGCAGATTGAAGGGGCGGCAGTGAGAGTTGGGAGTGAAGGGGTTTTGCTGCAGATTGTTTCTGGGAGGCGCATATGTTGGTGACCGGAAGAAATTGATGGATTGGGTGCAACAAAGAACACACTAGTTTTTAATTGGATATTTTAATCTTAGCCATCAATTTTAATCTAAAGGCCAAAATTTCATTCTCACATTCTCATATAAAAATGTCATTCTCATAATATACATCCTATATATATATATATATATATATAAAATTTCTAAAGGATTAAATCCGAAAATAATAATATATATGTATAGTGTTAATATTGTGTTATTATTATTGACCGTGCGAACGCACGGGTATGGTTACTAGTTGTTTAAGAATCAATATTAATGGCGGTTTATAAAACATTCAATGATACACTTTTAGCAAAGAACAAAACGACAATGGATTTTTATCAGCTCTCAAAAAACACTTTTTTTTGACACAGCCGCCCCTTTTTCTCTTAAACCTAGTTTCTCTTCTTCTTCATCCACCAAAAGAGGGGTGGTTTTAGGGTCAATTTTTGATCCAAAATCGCCCCTCTAAATTGTTTTCCTTTTCTTTTTTATTCAAATAAGTGATTTTCACATATATTTAGTTTTTCTTTGTGATTTTTTGTTTGTCGTCGTCTTGTGCGGCGTTGTGTTTGTCGTCGTCTTGTGCGGCGTTTGTTGGTTTTTCGTTTTTGTACTGTGTTTTGTTGATTCAAATTGACATATCAACCTCAACTCATTACAGATCTGATGAAGATGAAGACTTGGATATCAACGTTGCAGATCCGGGAGCATGAATATTCCGGTGACATTTATTCTGTCATATTTGTAGGCACTTTCATGATGTTGTTGTATGCTATTAACCTAGGTGCTGCGAGTTTGTTTGCAGATTCACCTTTTTCAGTTTTTAGCAATCTTGAATTTGTAATGATTTATGTATGTTTCAATTTGAATGAATGAATTTTTATTTTGAGTCAAAAAAAAACGACAATGATTTACTACTCAAGAATGAAACAGGACAATATCTAGGAAGGATGGTGTTAGGGTTTGAGGACAAAACTATATTCATTTATTTTATTTTTTTGGTACATAGAAGAATTGGCAAAGTAAATATAAGAAATTCTCACACAAGTGAGAGAACCGGAGTTCGAACCCCACAAGTGAGAGAACCGGAGTTCGAACCCTGGTCATGACGTCCATGCCTTGCAATTTCGATAATTTTTACCAGTTGAGCTAGGACTTGTAGGACAACTATATTCATTTATTATTATTTAGTTTTCGTATAATATCTTGGAAAGAAAAAAAATTTAAGGAATTTATGCGAGTGTGACCGGAAAAAATTGGTGACAAGAGCCTAAATAAAAGTTGGCATTCATATTGCTAAAATACCAAAATACTTTTTTATTTTCTAATCAAAAATATTTTTTCTCATTTCTTTTCTCTCTTATATATTGTCTGTCCACTCTTTCTCTCCTCCCTCTCTATATCTATATGTTCTTTCTATCAAAAAAAAATTATATACAACCCTTCTCTCTCTCACTCTCACTCGATCTCTCTATTAATATTTATAATTATAAAGAGTATTGTATAAATTTTCACATTCTTTTGTTCCTGATTTTCATTATGTACCGAATATCGTACATGACAAAAAAAATTGGTCAAGTGCCTCTAAGATTTATCTTGTACGTTGCTTTATTTTATCAGATACTTATCAGAAGAAAAAAAAATCAGTGAATTGCAATTTTAACAGAATTCAAAATAAAAAAATTAGGAAAAAAGATTATTTGTTTAGTCCACAGTCCACTATTACTCAATTAATTAACTAATACAAGAGATTTCTGATAATAATCAGAGTAATAAGCTCTTGTCTCATAGCAGAATGATGCTTTCATTTTTTTGATAAAATCTTCACATTTCTTATTAAATTCCTCTATCTCTTGATCTTCATCAGTTATCATAAGAGAGTTTTCCTCTTTTGTATCAATAACCACATTTTTTGGTTCCACCATCAGCAAACTTTTTTCTTCTTGGGATTCAGTTTCCATAATGGATTCAGTAGCAATCAAATCTTCAATCTTTGATTTGGATGCATAATATTCCAACCACTCGTTATAGCTGTCGGCGGCATCTTCAATGCTATTATGAGTGGTTGGTGAAGATGCATAGATAGTAGAATAAACTATTACAAAAGCTAGAAGGACATTGCAGAGAATGAACATGCAACTCTTATCTATGGTGTAGCAGCTGAAAGAGAATTGCATAATGAATAACTTCAAGTTATGAGAGAGTAAGAGAAGTGCAACAAACAGAACACAAAACAAGGAAAATTGAAGCAGAAACTTGATTTGTAACTGCTGCAAATAATCCATGTGTTGTGCTTGTTTGAAGCTTGAATCTTGAGTGCTCTATGGCTGAGAAGCTTCTGTTTATATAATTTTGAAAAAGGTATATGTGGGCCCAACACGGGTCACTACAAGAAATATGATTAACAAAAAAAAAAATTACTGTCAAAAATCAAATTTCCTGCGGTGGCTCCTGTGAAATTCACTATAGAAAATAAAGTGAATAATATTAATCGTTGATATTATTTGTACATACATAAAATATCATAAGTGATTATTCACTTAACATCAGATACGTCCATGTGTCAATAAAAGAAACAAGAAATCGCAGGTGTGCGTGAAAATTTTGAAACAGCTAATTCTTTGTAGCTACCGATTGTATTCATTAAGCAACCAATCTATATGTATTAAGCAAACTAAAACTAGCCTAAACATGTGTGCTTTCATAGGATCTCCTATTCATGGTTTGTTAGCCATAGTATTTTATAACTTCAATTTTGTTGAAGTAGGATCCGTGATTCTTTAAAGGGGAAAAATAATTGTATGAAGTTACTTTTACTAAATTTGAAAATCTTCTTAAATTTGAAAATTTTACTTTTTAATAAATAAAATAGGTAATAGAGATATAACGGATATCATCCTAATAGAAAACGACAAATTCATCCTAATCAGTCATGGTTGTGTCACAACCATAGTGACGTTACTTTCAAAAATTATAGACTGGATTATCACTCACTAATTCATAATATAAGATAAGATTACCAGCTAGAGAATTGTATTTATTTTGCGTCAGAAAAGTTCTTAAATCGAATAGAAGCTTGTCTGGAATCCAGGTAAAGAATGTTGGAAATTGTGGTGATCATAAATAAAAGTTGTTATCATATGATCGATCAATTTATTATAAAGAAAATGTTAACTAATTTCTATGGGATGCTAGTTAAAGAATTTAATACGATAAAATGGCCCTGAAATTTGTAAAATCTATCTTTTCAAAATATAAAAAATATGCTCTTCTCAATATAATTTTACTTTTTTCGAATTTCTTAATTGGTATCCTAGAGTCACTAGTTAACATGACGCTAAAACAAACACACTCATAATCCCATAAAATTCATCTTATACACCAAAATTTTAAAATGTGCATGTGTAAAATATTGAAATGTATACTTTATATATCTGATGATTTTTTGACAACATACATTTAAATTTTAAAATTCAAACATATGTAAATTTTTTGAAAAAGATAGTTAGCCACGGTTAAACTATAGTTAAATAATTATACCTAATTTTTTTACCCTTTCTAAAAATATATGGGTTGCTCATGGCCCAAAATATATATAGTAATAAAAAAAAAAACCGAATTTAAAAATTCAAACGAGTAGGAAAGGGATATTTTCAATTTTCGGGGGCATGTTAAATGTGTGGAGGGTGGAAAAAGAAATTATATAAAAAAAAGAAAGAAGAGAGAGCTAATTTCATAGGATTTGGATCCTTTCCAATTTTCTTTCTAATAGTTTCTCTCCAATGTGATCTTAACCATTCATTTGCTCATTTTTTTCTCTCTTCTTAAACATTATTTTATTCTTTATAATTTAACAACCATTAGATTAAGAAAAGAAGAGAAAACATTGGAAAGAAAATTGGAGATGATCCAAATCCAATTTCATATTAGTGGATATGTGGATATATTGCGGTCTGCGTGCATGGACTTGTTATGTTTTTTTTTTTAACAAAATTTTTATTATTGATTTGGGAAGAAGCGAGGTCTTTTGCACTACGTACCCAAGAGATTAAAATCACCGTAGTTCGAGATAAAAACGAAAAGTGATTGTGATTGTTCTTAAAAAGGAAAGAAATAAGAAAAGTGACATGGTCAAACAATTGAGTGAAGCCATTGTCAGATTTTTTAAAGGAAAATCAAAATTAAGTTCTATTTGGTTAAGTGGAGGAGATAGAGGAGGGTGGAGAAGATTTTCAATTACAAAATAAGGCATGTACTCTTTTTCATTATCTAATTTTCACAAACTTGAGATTTGTATTGTATCCCTTAACTTTTATAATGGTATTTTTGGCCTCTTAATTTAGCTCATTTGTAAAATGCTAATTTATTGGGTAAAATATTGAGACCAAAAAAAATTCACTACAATCATTCATTATTAAAATGGTGAAATTCAGGCCCAACAAATCGAGTCTCCATTTAAAAGTGATAAAATGGATGGATTGGAATAATAATTTATAGATCAAAATTATCTATTAATAATATAATTAAATTCCTACCAGCTTAACAACAGTAGCTCAGTTAGGAAGATATCAATATGATTTTCAAAATGATAACATGAACTAAATATTATCAAAGCAAATATGTAAAATCAAATATCAGACTCAAGACACTCTTGAATTGAAAACCAACATCGTTAGAGTGGTAACTTATGTGTACAATTGTGTGTTGTTTGTATTTCTTTATTTGCTGATCGCATACTTGTTTGAACAAACAGTTTATTTGCAGCTTATAGCATTAGCATAAGCTCTTATGATGATAAGCGCTTATGTATGCTTACATAAGCTATTTTAATATCAAAAGATAAAATAAGTAAAAAAATTATTTTTATACATGCTACAAGCTATTTTCATAAGTTATATTGGAGAACTTATGAAAATAAGCCAAATAGATAGAACTTAAGAAAGTGTCATTATAAGTTGTTTTCATAAGTTCTTCCAAATAAGCTCAAATAAGTCAATCCAAACAAGTTAAAGTTAAACTTATAAATAATAATAGCTATCTGATAATTGTTACATAAAATAATAGTAATTGGTACGTACTATGTGGGATGATATTATGTACAGAAAAATGGAAATTTTTAGATAATCATATAGCGAAGCTTCTAACCAATGTTGTTCAGCTTTGCTATCTGCTCCAATGCTGTTCTCTCATTAGAAGTGAACACATGCAAGAGGCGTTACAGTCTTTTGGATGTTGCTTGAAGAAAGAGAAGTAACCAACTTGCACGTCAAAATCGAAGGTCTCATGATAAGGAGACTTATGGACCTCTGATTTGTGAGGAACAAATTCAACCAGCAGCAGGTCCCTTTACCTGAAATTCTCACATTGTCGTGTAATGAGATTCCAACATGATCAAATATGTTAAAGGAAACAAAAAATAATTTTTTTTAGAGTGAATTTTAATGGATTTTGTGAGATTTTTTGGTTCAAAATACATATATTAGTTTCTTTGAACAATTTTTCACATAAAGAGGGGTTTTCACCTAGCTATGCGTGGAGGAGTATGTTGTGCGCTAGAGACTTAGTGGCAAAAGGATCATAATGGGTAGTTGGTAATGAGGAGGAGGTGAAGGCGTGGCATGATAATTGGATTCCTGACAAATTTTGGTTTCAAGGTAATGAGCCCTATCAAGAGTTTAAATTCAGAAGTAAGGGTGGGTGAGCTAATTGACCATGATACTAAGCAGTGGAGAGGAGGAAACTAGTCTGGATGTGCTTTAATCAAATAGAGTCTCCCTTCTTTTGTTTAGATTGTCGGCTGACAAGCTTGTGTGGCATTGGGAAAAGGATGGTGAATATTCAGTGAGGTCTGCAACACAACTTTTAAACGATGTGTCTGCACCTAACCAAGTTGGCCCTTCTTCTAGTCCTAGTAGAGCATTGTGGAAAGAGATTTGACGTTCTCCTCTGCCAAATAGGATTCAGAATTTCCTATGAAGATTGGGTAAGAATATCCTCCCTACACGGACTATTCTAAAAAAGAAAGTTGTGGCTCTTGACTCAACTTGTCCTCTCTACAACATGATTGAAGAATCCCAAGAACACTTGTTTATGTATTGTGAATTCACCAAACATATGTGTGGTTCTCATTGTCGTCGGGTATCCCGGTTCCATTACAAACTAATACTCCCTTCGTTCCTTTTTATAAGGAACAATTTGGAGAACGTCAAATCTCATATAGAGTGGCTCACGTGTAAGGACCCATATAGAACTAAAGTTTTTTGCTCTACATTATGGATGATTTGGAAAGTTAGGAATCATTTGATCTTTAAGAAGAAGCTGACTGGTCCTGAACATTTTACTAGAGTGGCTCACGTGTAAGGACTCTTATGGAGCTAAAGTTTTTTTCTCCACCACCGTGATCAACGATGGACGTGATCATTTCCCAATTTTTTAACATTCATTCACTTTTATACAGGTTTTATATTTCATGATAATCTTTTTTTTTTTTTAACATTCATCCCCTTTTAACATTGATTTTATGTTTCTAAGTACCCTTTTCCAACAACATTCATCCCCTTTTATAACAATAACAATTGTTCTTAATTCTTATATGATTGATTAATATATCACATAATATCCCAATTGTTCTTCAAGTAACACCATTTAATCTGAACACAGTCCATTGACAATTATACGAACGTTATATAACAATGGATTTGATGATTGTTGGTAAAATTATCAAAGGTAGAGATTGGTCCTCTCAAATTAGTCGGTCATAGAGTCGGATACCGAGTTTTAAAAAATAAAATAAAAACAGTATCAAAGGTATCATTATCAATACACTTGTTTGATTAACAATGATTGTGTGGAAAATTGTGCAAAAATTTGGACTCATTTATTTTATTAAAAAAAATATCAGAATCTCTTTGAATCTTAAAAGTCAATAAAGTTATTGAAATCTTAAAAATTTTGTTATAAATCCATCAAAATCCAAATTAAAAAATCACAACTGTAAAAAGTTTTTTTTAAAAAATCTTAAAAATCAATGCAATCTTTTAAAATCTTCAAAATTTTATTTTGTCTATGAAAATTTAAATTCAATACACCCTCTTAAAGTCTTAATAGATTTTTTTCTGGGGAGAACAATACCACTCGGCTTTGCCGGCATCTTTCTTTCTCTGCCGTTCTCCACTTTCCGGTTTCCACCGCCTCCTCCACCTCAAACACAGGTACAGTTGTTGCTTTTAGTAATTTTAAATGCTGAGATTCTTATATTGTAATGTTGATTTTGTCATTCTAAATTTTTAATAATAAACATAAACCCTCACACTCTATGTGCTTGCTTTCTCTATCGGAGTATTGTTTTGTTTATAAGCTATTAATAGATTATTCTTACGGTACAGATTGGAACAGGAGACAGCGCAGAATTTTTCTCTCTGTCTCTCTCTCTCTCTCTCGTCTGTTTGCTGCTAATTAAGATGAATATGGAAATTCGCTCAAAAAGAAAGAAGATGGATACTGAAGAAGAAACAGAGTCAGTTGCAAGCAAAAAGGCATTTCGGTCTAAAAGAAAGAAGAAGGTGAATAATTTTCTCTCTCACCTGTTTGCCAGCAGATCTGCAATAAAGAAGAAACAGAGGCAGTTGCAAGCAATAAGGCAGTTCGGTCAAAAAGAAAGATGAAGAAGAAAAAGAAGAAACAAGAAACAGAGGCTGTTGCTTTGAGGACAAGCAACCAGGTTAGGAACTATCTACATCATGATATCATCATTTTTATTCTCTCAAAACTGCCTCTTAAATCATTCAAAAGATTTGAATGTGTATGCAAATCATGGTCCACTCTATTTCAAGACCATATACACCAACAATTTCATATCTAATAATAATAACCATTATGACCATACATATCTTGTCCCGGAAGATGATATGAAACGTCCTCATTTTTATCTGCTTCCTGGCCAGAGGTTTGAAGATAGGGTCAAAATAGATTGGCCATCCCCGATTCAAGAGAATCGTTCCGGGTTTAATATTTTGGGTGCCGCTAGTATTAATGGCATTCTTTGTCTCAGTCAAAGATGTGCAAGACGACTTGTACTCTGGAACCCAACTACCGGTGAATTCAAGGTCATTCCTTACGACCATTTTGAGTATCTACCACCTAACCGTCGACCTCTCTGTGAGCTTAATGGATTTGGTTATGATCATGTAACAAATGACTATAAAGTGATTCAATATGTGGATTCATTTCTAGAAGATCCAGATGAAGATAATGAAGAGTTTGTCCAGGAAGATAGATCATCCTATGAAAAATTTTGGATGATATATTCTCTAAGAAGTAACTCTTGGAGGAAGCTTCATATCAATCTACCAAATCATTACTACCGTTCGCCAACTCGAATGGCTGAAGTGTATACGAATGGAATTTATCATTGGTGGGCTAAAACTCATCAGTCAGCTAATATTGAGGACGATGAAGAATGTTTGATGTCCTTTAACTTTAGCAATGAGCTGATGTTTACAACACCGAGGCCCTCATACGTGGATGTTAGGCTGCGTGGTTCTTTTAAATTTGCTCTTGGTCGATGTTTGGTGCTTTTAAATGAGTCAATTGCATTGATCTCAACTGACTTAGAAATGGCTACAACTCACATATCAATTTTAGGTGAACTCGGCGTAAGAGAATCATGGACCAAACTCCTTACTCTTACATGCTTACCTTCCATTGAGTACCCCATGGGAGTTGGGAATTTGAGCAATATAGTCCTGTTCAGGAAGAATGATAATGAAGTAGCTTGGATTGATTTAAATACTAAGATGATGGAGGAGCTTGATGTTAAATTAAAGAATGATGTTTATTTTGTTTATGTAGGGAAGTACAAGAAAAGCTTTCTTCCTATTGGAGGAATGAATAATTAAATCTTTTACTCGTTTGCACCAATGAGTATGATTACTAAAAGTTTAATTTTATATTTACCTGCTTATTATATTGCAATGAAATCCAGTATCGTAATGATTTATTGTCCTTTGTGTTAATGTGTATCACCTATATGATGAAATTATTTTGTATTTGCACTTCACTACTTGATTTGATGAAATGCTTGGATGAGAGTATATGTGGTGTAGTATTCCTTTGGGCTTTTGTTGTCTGTTTATTGATGTCAAAGACACTTATTGGCTTCTTTTAATATTTCGCACCTTCTTGCACTCATACATAAACTCAACAAACAGCAAACATGAAATGAGATCTTGCATATTTTGCCGCCGTTCTAGCAGAGTAACCTTGGTAACCAGTTCATTATGGTAAGCCTGTACCATCAAACATTTATTTTAAGTAAATGCGGAAAATGTTTGTTTGTTTATTGATTTCAAAGACACTTATCGGCTTCATTTAATATCGATGAGTACTTGCAGCTGCCGCTTCTTCTTCACTACTTCCCTCTGACTCCGGTTCTTTGAGTGTGTTTGGCCTGACTTTTCTATGACTTCTCTACTCCTTAAAAGGATAAGAAGGGCCAAACATAATTTAAAAAAAAGCTCTACAATAAACAAGTACCTTAATTTTATAAACTTTTTTGCGGAAAATATTGAAAAAGTTGGTTCTGAAAATGTAAAAAATAAGTAACTTAATCTATTGTATGCTAGTGCTAGTTTTGACAAAATTGTATTGCGAGCAATTTCTGTTTTATATCAAATGAGAAGAAATATTGTGCTTTCATGTGCCAAAGCCTTGTTATACAAAAATGTTGTTGCCGGGTTCAAGCACAAATAGCTTAATTGGTAGTACACTAAACTGTCAAATGGGATAGAATTATCAATTTTGCAGGGACTAAAGTTCTTGTGCAGTGATGTTCAGGATTTTAGTTGCTTAATGTGACATTTTTATTGATACAGAATATGTTCAGGATTTTAGTTGCTTATAAATGTGATTTTATTTGCTATCGTAGACTGTGCTGTATCAGATTTGTGTGCTTATGTATGTTCTGGTTTTGTTTGCAATGTTTCTGTGGTTTTTCTGCTGCTGTTGTTTAGCAAGTTGCCGGTCTGTTTCTGGCTTTGCAGTTTAGGAGTGAAGTTTGTGTTTTAGGTTGTTTAGCTTTGGTATTGTGTCTTGATGAGTTTTTTTGTTTTTTTTTTGTAAGGGGTTCAAGTGGTTAGTTGGTGTTTATTTAGTGCACAAGATGAATTTGAAGTATCATATCAGATCAGTAATATTTTTGTGTATGTACTACTAATGCTTTGTTACTTAACTTCAATGTCTTGAATATCATTAATATAAATATATGATTGGTACATGGCTGTTTATGTTTTGAATGAATACAATTACATGGCTTGTATAGTATTACATGAATTATCCATCATATGTAAGAGTATGATGATTGGTAGTGGAAAGCATATGTGTAGAGTATTGATTAGAAACTTAAGAGAGGTATCCCGGTTCCATTACAAACTAATACTCCCTTCGTTCCTTTTTATAAGGAACAATTTGGAGAACGTCAAATCTCATATAGAGTGGCTCACGTGTAAGGACCCATATAGAACTAAAGTTTTTTGCTCTACATTATGGATGGTTTGGAAAGTTAGGAATCATTTGATCTTTAAGAAGAAGCTGACTGGTCCTGAACATTTTACTAGAGTGGCTCACGTGTAAGGACTCTTATGGAGCTAAAGTTTTTTTCTCCACCACCGTGATCAACGATGGACGTGATCATTTCCCAATTTTTTAACATTCATTCACTTTTATACAGGTTTTATATTTCATGATAATTTTTTTTTTTTTTTTAACATTCATCCCCTTTTAACATTGATTTTATGTTTCTAAGTACCCTTTTCCAACAACATTCATCCCCTTTTATAACAATAACAATTGTTCTTAATTCTTATATGATTGATTAATATATCACATAATATCCCAATTGTAAATAGATTGGCCATCCCCGATTCAAGAGAATCGTTCTGGGTTTAATATTTTGGGTGCCGCTAGTATTAATGGCATTCTTTGTCTCAGTCAAAGATGTGCAAGACGACTTGTACTCTGGAACCCAACTACTAGTGAATTCAAGGTCATTCCTTACGACCATTCTGAGTATCTACAACCTAACCGTCAACCTCTCTGTGATCTTAATGGATTTGGTTATGATCATGTAACAAATGACTATAAAGTGATTCAATTCGTGGATTCGTATCTAGAAGATGAAGATCCAGATGAACTGAAGATAGATCATCCTATGAAACATTTTGGTTGATATATTCTCCAAGAAGTAACTCTTGGAGGAAGCTTGATCTCAATCTACCAAATCATTATTGCTTTACGACATATCGACTTGTCGGAGTGTACACGAATGGAGTTTGTCATTGGTGGACTAGAACTTATGACTCAACTAATATTGAAGATGCTGAAGAATGTTTGTTGTCCTTTAACTTTAGCAATGAGCTGATGTTTACAACACCGAGGCCCTCATACGTGGATGTTAGGCTGCGTCGTCCTTTTAAATTTGCTCTTGGTCGATGTTTGGTGCTTTTAAATGAGTCAATTGCATTGATCTCACCTGACTTAGAAATGGCTACAGTTCACATATCAATTTTAGGTGAACTCGGCGTAAGAGAATCGTGGACCAAACTCTTTACTGTTACGTGCTTACCTTCCATTGAGTACCCCATCGGAGTTGGGAGTTTGAGCAATATAGTCCTGTTCAGGAAGAATGATAATGAAGTAGCTTGGATTGATTTAAATACTAAGATGATGGAGGAGCTTGATGTTAAATTAAAGAATGATGTTTATTTGGTTTATGTAGGGAAGTACAAGAAAAGCTTTCTTCCTATAGGAGGAATGAGTAATTAATTCTTTTTCTTCTTTGGTTGTTCGTCTCTTCTCCTTCTCTTTGGATTTTGGGTCATGATTTCAATTTGGATTGGTTCAGATTTATTCAGTTGGTTTGTTGTGACTTTGTTTGGTTTGATTTGATTCCATTTGGTATAGTTTGGATTGGTTGGTTTGGTTCGGCCTTCTGATGATTCCTCCTTTTGTGTTGCTCCTCTCTTTGTTGGCTCAAGTTTCTCTCTCTGATGATTTCTCTTATGTTTGATTGTTTCGTCCTTGGTTCTTTTGTTTAGTTTCTTCTCTCTATTAATTCTTCTGTCTAATTCTCTCTCTATTAGTTGATTCTTATATTTGGTTTTCTCCCTATTTGTTTCTTCTGGTTGTTTTGATTGGTTTCGTTTTCGGTTTGGATTGGATTGGTTTGATTTGCTTCTTCTATCAGACGGCCTTTCTTCGACTACTGCTGCTCATTCTTTGACTAAGCTTTAGCTTGAGGGGTATTATTAAGATAAGATGTTTTGAGTATATATTATCAAGTATGTTTTTCGTTTTGTTTGACAAACTCTCAATGCTTCCAGTTGTTGTGTCGTGAGCTTGAGGCTGAGTATTAGATGATAAGTTATTAGGCTTATGTTATTGGGCACATTAAGTTTCTAAGTAATAGTCTAGTCCGTTATATTTTACCATATATTTGCTTGTATCTTTTAATATGTTATGTGATTTGATGAAAGAATGCATTAACATTTTGTACTTGCACTTCACTGCTTGATTTGACGAAATGCTTGGATGAGTACAACAAATGGTGTAGTATTCCTTTGGGCTTTTGTTGTCTCTTTATTGGTGTCAAAGACACCTATTGGCTTTTTTTAATATCTTGCACCTTCTTACACTCATACATAAACTCAACAAACAGCAAACATGAAATGAGATCTTGCACCTTCTCTTTCTTGAGCTGCATATTTTGCTGCTGGCAGAGTAACATTGGTAACTAGTTCATTATAGTAAGCATGTATATGGTGTTGTTTGTTTATTGATTTCGAAGACACTTATTGGCTTCATTTAATATCGATGAGTACTTGCAGCTGTCACTTCTTCTTCACTACTTCCCTCTGCCTCCAGTTCTTAGAGTGTGTTTGGCCTGCCTTTTTTCTATGACTTATCCTACTCCTTAAAAGGATAAGAAAGGCCAAACATAATTTAAAAGAAGTTCAACAATAAACAAGTAACTTAATTCTATAAACTTTTTTGCGGAAAATATTGAAAAAGTTGGTTCTGAATAAGTCATAAATAAGTAACTTAATCTATACTATGCTAGTGCTAGTTTGTAATAACAATTGTAATTTCTATTTTAAATTTGTGATTGAGATTGACAAAATTGTATTGCAAGCAATTTCTATTTTATATCAAATGAGATGAAATTTTGTGCTTTCATGTGCCAAAGCCTTGTTAAACAAAAATGTTGTTGCCGGGTTCAAGCTCAAATAGCTTAATTGGTAGTGCACTAAACTGTCAAATGGGATAGAATTATCAATTTTGCAGGGACTAAAGTTCTTGTGCAGTGATGTTCAGGATTTTAGTTGCTTAATGTGACATTTTTATTGATACAGAATATGTTCAGGATTTTAGTTGCTTATAAATGTGATTTTATTTGCTATCATAGACTGTGCTGTATCATATTTGTGTGCTTATGTATGTTCTGGTTTTGTTTGCAATGTTTCTGTGGTTTTTCTGCTGCTGTTGTGTTGCTGTTCAGCAAGTTGCCGGTCTGTTTCTGGTTTTGCAGTTTAGGAGTTAAGTCGGTGTGGTTCAGTACTGTGATGCATAATTTTGACAGCAGCTGTGATTTTTTTTAATGCTATTTAGACTGTGATGCAGAATTTTGCTTTGTGCAGAATATTCATGGTCCTGCTTTTGTCTAGTTAGTTGATCCTTCATATTTCATAGTGTGTTGGTCTTAGTATATGGTGTGGGAGCTTGTGTGTTGTGTTGTATCAATTTGATTTAGCCTTTCCAAACTTGTATTTTTTAGGCATCTCTGGTGCCAATTTTATTGATTCTTTTTTAGGTAAATTTTTATCACCTGTGCAGTTGATATTTATATCAACTCCCATTTGATAGTTAAGTGTACCAATACAATACTTTAGGCTTTTAAATAGTTTTGTATCAGACTTCAATTTTTTCTATAATATTTTAGTGTACTCCCTCTCAAGACATTTGGTAAACTATCTAATTATTTAGACCAAAATGGTCTCTATGGTGTGACATCCAAGTAGAATGTCACATATTCTTTCACTTTTTTTCCTTGGCTATGGCTCTCTGGTTCTCAGAAAAAAGGGGTCTATAATCAAAAGTTTGACTGCGAGGTTAGGAAGTGGTTAACTTTGTTTACTCGTTCATTAGAGGAATTGAACGGTTGGCTCGAAGTGTGACACATGTTAGTGTTGTGTTCATGTTTCACAATGTAAGTGTCTCTCTTCATATACTTTTGTGTACAATACAGTAACTATTCAGTCTAAGAACTCTTGGATTCATTTTCATATTTGAGAACTAGTTTATTTACATGACCTCAAATCAAATATACCAGCAAAACCACAGGAATCAAGTATGTCTCAAAATCAATATGCAAACAAAACCACAAGAATCAAGTATGTCCTGCAAAGAATAAAGTGTCTGCCAATGGACAATTAATACATGATGATGGAGTTAACACAGTAGCATAATCACAATTCTTGTCAACTTTTCCACCACCATCACAGTAGCATAATCACAATTTATATGGCATATCCACATTTAAAAAGTAAAATAGTTTTCTGGTTCAATTGGAAACGAAAGTAGCAGTTTATTTCATGAATTATGAAAAAGTCCATTAATGCATTTCAATTGTAAACCAAATTTGTCATTCATAAACATTACAATTTACAACAGTAAGAAGAAGAATATCATTAAGCTAAGAACAACGGATTTTATCTATATATTTGGTTTAATTGTGAGTGTCATAAGGCATAATATGATGGAAGAGATTAAGTGATGGAAGAGATTAAAAGAGAGAAAAATTAAAGAAAAAAAAAAACACAGGAGAGGTAAAGTTGGTGTAGGAATCTTGTGGGGTGAAAACATTACTTGTACGATGGAATTTAACCATGGTTTTAAATTGCGGCTAGGTTTACACCGCAAAACTCTATATTGCATTAAAATGTGGCTAAGGCAGTCGAAATTGTGGCTGTGAAGCCATTGTAAACACCTCATAATCATTCATATCGTGGCCACAATTTCAGTTGGGGATCGCAATTTAAAAACATGAATCAAACTATATATTGCTAACTTGGTACTGAAGACAATAAACAATGGTGCATCAAGATTCTTCTGATACTATTAATTTCAAGCAAAGTTTTAACAACAAAGGAGTCACAACATTCCATACCATCAATTGAATCCATGATTTTTGAAACGGTAGGCAACCTGGCCGGCATTTCTTGTAGTTACATGGTGCTCTGCAATCTCCTCTCAGCGTTCTCCAAGTGCCAAAACTACTCTCTTCAGGCATCTACAATAAACAATATAGTTTGTTTAATGATAGAATGTAAAATTATCCTTGAATGTTTTTTAAGAGGTAAAATTATCCAAGAATTTTGTTCTAAGTGTGGCATTTTAGAATCTTCTTTTATTAGCCTCATGTTAATTTGCTAAATTTTGGCACATCATATCAAAGTTCTTGGAATTGTTTTGTAGTTATTGCATAATTTACCGGGAAAATTCATCAAATTCTGTTATTAGCTTGGGTTTTGGATATATTACATATGTGCCCTTTTTTTTGTCTGATTTCATGTCTCAAATTTACGAAAGAGGTGTATGCTAATTCTTTTAAATCACTCTGTCAAAATTTTCTGCATAGCTTGAATAGGAGAATGTGAATGTAGTAGTGTACTATGTTTCCAATTTCACCTTTATATTGGTGTGGATAGGAGGATATATTCAAAGTTCACAAAATCTCTTCATTTTAAAAAGTAGTCCTCATTCTAAGTAAAGATTTTTCCGCAAATTCATATGCTATCTTGCTTAATATTCTCTAATAAATAAATAGCCATATTGATCTTACCATAACAATTATAAAACTTGGTCTCAATGTAACATGTGCAATTTCTTACTTGTAGTTTACTTAGCTTGATGAGATGGAACTCTTCAAGTTTTTTCATTATAGTTTTTTCTCTTGGCTTCATGAGTTCAACTACATCGTAGAAGGTAGAGGTGAAAAATGGTCCGGTTGATATATTACGTTTGTTTCTATTTTTTGATGACACAAGTCATAAAGTAATAAACTCAAATAAGACACCACCGCATTATCATCTAAAAAAAGAAGTAACAAAATTGTTTTTTACGCATACTAATTGACACTCCCAACACATTTTATATGGACGATATGATTTTTTTCTAACATTTCTCTCCACCATAGATGGAGGGGTATTTGTCCGGGCCACTTGGTCGATGACAACGTCTGTCTTAGTGTTTTCAATAACACAACAAATACTAATATCAAACCATACATCATTGTAGGCCAATTCTAATATGGACCACTTATTCAAGTGGTCCATGGTGGACCAACACTATAACGAATACGAATTTTACAAAATCGACCGTTGGATTGAAAGTTTATATCATATAGATCATCCACAGAAAAAATTAGAAAAATTGAAAATCATTTGATATGTTTTTGGAACTCATTAAGATTTACAGTATTTAATAAACCGTTAATCTTTATGGATCTCAATAACATATCAAATGATTTTCAATTTTTCTAATTTTTTTTATGGATGATCTATATGATATAAACTTTCAATCCAACGGTCGATTTTGTAAAATTCGTATTCGTTATAATAGTATTGACCACTTATCCACGGTGGACCACTTGATGAGGTGGTCCACCATAGCATTGGCCCATCATTGTATTGTCATTAAACTCAAAATAGAATAACAAATTTTTTTTTCATACAAAAACAAATACTCACGCTGCAATTTATATGGTCTGTTTGATTTTTTTAACATTTCTTCTCGTCTCAAGATGCATGTTTAAAACAGGAAGGTATTATTTTGCTCAATTGATGATCTAAGGTGTCAGTGTTTGTGTTTCAATTACGCAACTCTTAAATAATAGAAATATTTTTTAGCACACAAAAACTTAAACATGCACCAAACAATAAAAAAAGATAATATGGATCAATACTACAAGTGATCTATGGCGGATCGGCAGTTAAACAATGGAAAATTTTAATATGCACCAATCAATTTTGGATTTCTCTTACTAGAAATACCAGATTTATTTTATCTGCCCTAACTTGAATTATTTGTTGAAGAGAAAAAATAATGACATTTAGAATTGGTATACAAGTGGTAATAAAATAAAAATAAAATAAAAATTAAGTAATAAGAAACAAGAAAAGCTAACTTACTCACGCTCTTACGCTATCCAATATCTTTCATTCGTCGGATTCGTAAGATAGCCGAGGATATAGATAATGCAGGGCAGGCAGTGGTCCGAGAAGTGCGGGAGGAGACGGTGCTCCTGTGGCCGTGTCATCGTCCACGACGACGTAAAGCACGCATATGACGACGATGACCATCCAGAGAAAAACCCTTGTATTCCTACAGAAAAGAACCAAAAATCACTTTATGATTCATCAAAAATCACTTCGCTTATATCAACAAAACCAACAAAGGGTACGGAACAAATTTAATCATTTAAACAAGACATAAAATATGTCTTAAACGTCCCCATGAGCTTAGCTCAATTGGTAGGGATATAACACTATATGTGCAGGAGCCGGGTTCGAACCCGGATACTCCACTTATTCACCTTTAAAGTGAATTTTTTAGCCACTAGGCTACTTGACCAAAAAAAAAAAAAATGTCTTAAACATCAAAGGAATCATTTATATACACACATTCTCATCATGATATGCACACATTTATAAACAGGAACTTAAGGAGTAATATACATATCTTTTACTATTTTATAGTTAAACATATTAATAAGAAAATTTTATTTTGAAATTTGTTCAAAAAATACACTCTTAAAAATGTAAAAAGTTATATGTTTAATAAATGTTTCGATTTACTACTTAGCATCACCATTGTTTTAATGCATCAAATCGCTTTTACTAAAAATAAATGTTATTTGTACAACTAATTTGTAGAACATTTTTGGACAACTCTCTCTCATTCACATTATACTTTTACTCTCTCATTCTCTCTCACTTTATTGTTTTTTGTGCTAAATGAAGAATAACAAAAAGTTGTCCAAAAGAATTGTTTAAACAAGTTGTACAAATAACGCAACTCTTACTAAATAAGATTTTTCTTTAAGAACTTAAGAATCCAATGCATCAAACTTGATTATGATTTGTTGCGGTAAATAAGCATGCGATTTTTAATCTCAATTGTTAATATTGATCGAACGACTTAAGTTGATAAAATCATTTAAAATAATTTCATCTATATATTTTTTTTTTAACAAAAATTTCATCTATATATGTTAGATTGAATGATCCTAAATTAAAATTTTATGAAAACGGTGACAATCTTTACTGTAGCAAATCTTTTCGCATCAAACTATCTTTATTAATTAATGATGGAAACTACATAGTAGTATCAATTTTAAGAGCTTATTTTCGTTCACAAAATCCCGCAATAACTGCATGTCAACATCAAATAAAGATTGTGTTGGTTTAGTGGTTGCATATACAATTCAATACTTTGGATGGAGGGTAATAATTTGGCTAAAGTTAAACCCCACAATATTCTAAAAGCTTACAAGTAACAACTACCTTAAAAATATTTATTATAAAATTGAATATAATAATAATATTTTACAATTTGTTTCTTATTCTTTAACAAGTGTTCTAAGCAGCATGATCCTAAATTTAACACTAACTAAAGTTCTAATTATAAAATGTGATAAAATTGAGTAAATACTTTCTTAGATCACTATCATAAACAAAAAATAATTCTTTAAATTTATTAAAAATTGATGTACTTCTATTTAATTTATATTATGAATTAGATATATTAATTTTTTTAATAAATCTAAAAATTGATGTAGAGTAACATAACATTTAATCATTTCCAATGTATCTATCCATAAAAAATAAATTTTATTTTGACATTCAATTAGTTGTCCAACACCGTACAAAAATATACTGTCCGACCACTTTTTGATTTTTTTTATTATTATATTTTTCATCTCGATTTGTGTGCCTAATTATAATTATTCTTGATCACTACGGTGTATATACCGGACAACTATTTTGAGTTGTCCATATATCATCAGCCCTCTAAAAAATTATCCGATGTATGTATCATCTATGCATGTCACATAGATTCATCTGTGGTCCTCTTTCCATATATATTAACGTCTATAATATGGGACCCCATTTTAAAACCACTTTTTGATTAAAAACAAAAAAAAAAAAAAAAAAAATTCAAACGGTTACTGTGTCCAAATTTACTAAGTACAATTCTCAAATAGTGTCAACTGTTTTCCATTTAGTTTTTTTTTTTCTCTACACATTTTTGGATTTCGTATTTAAAGCTTAAGATAAAATATAGATATGCAGCATTTAGATATGACACCTATAGTTAGGTGATACCCTTATTATAAATAGACATCATAGATTTATAAAGGAAACATATAGAACAGCTAGATATGAAAATATAAATAAAACGCATTCATAACTTTTCATGTTTAATAGATGACACCTATAGATAGGTGATACCAATTAAAAACCAAATCCAGTAAACATCTTCTCAAAGCCAAGAGAAGTACGTAAGGAAGTTAAACAAAAAATATCATAAAATGTCTTGTCTTTTTTCAGGAAGTAAAAGAAAAACTAACTTTGCATCAGAAATATTAACCCTATATTAACATATGCTGTTTAATGCAAACCCAAAATAAAACAGCATGATCCAGTCCATCACCAGCTCCTAATTGCAAGTCACTGCTTTGTTTTCCACTTCTGCCTCATCAACAGGTTCCTCCATGTTCACCACAGTCTTACCATTGGCACCTTTCCTCCACTTCTGTGAAGAAGGATTCAGATCACTCATCTCCTCATCTGAATCAGAGGGTTTTGAAACATCCATCTCCTCATCTGGCTTGAGATTCTCATCAGTTTTAGCACCTGATTCTTCAGAACTTTTAGCACTCAATTCTTCAGAGTTCTCCTCATCCATCTCTTCAGCCTGACGCTGGAGTGATTCTATGACCCCCATCATTTCCCTGTTAACCTGTTGCGAAACAAAAATACGCAAAATAAGACCTCTTTTATGTAGAGAAACAATACTTCAAATTGCATATATTGCAATTGCAAAAGTTATTAGTTTATTTTCACTAGATATTTGCAACAAAACTTCAAACATTATAAAATGCATAGACACCGTCAATAATATTAAGTACCTAAATGCATAGACACCGTCAATAATATTAAATACCTAGTACAAATTAAGATTTGCAATAAAACTTCAAACATTTTCAAATACATAGACACTGTCAATATTAAGTACATAAGACAACATAGTAAATACTAAATTCCATACAGAATTTCATATTTTCAAAAAGGTTTAAGTTTCATGGTAAATTAGGAATACAATCAAAAGGAAAATATTTGACAAGGATTCGATTTTGAAGTATAATAATTCATTGATTTCATTCCATATTTGATTAGAACAAATATAAATCCTGATAACAATATAATTATTAATCACAATACAAATAATCAATGCAATCCAAACCCTAAGCATAAGGCTAATAAAACCAAATTCAAAGTTCAATCAGTTCTTTTCATTAACATCTGATTAAAAATATGCAGTAGTACCTGAGGATTCTGAAGGTAATCAGCTATGTCAGTTGAACAAGTAGGGCATTTCATAATGTTCTTTTGTGTCCGCAAACTGCGTCCGCTTTTAGTGGCCCTGTTCCTGATATAACTTTGACCAGAAAAGGCACCCTCCAGGCAGCCTTTGCAGAAGTTATGAGCACAAGGTGTTGTAAGTGGGGAAGCCAACACCTTGCGACAGATATTGCAACCAAACTCTGCAAAAAAAAAATAAAAAATATATGAACATGGAGATAACACTAGATTAACTTAACAAGACCACAACTATAGTGTTTAAAAAAGGCTTTTTGTCAACAAAAAAAAAGCTTCAAATAAGACAATGGAAACGAGGTTAATAGTTAGAACCAAGGGTAATATACCTTTCAATAGCCTATCCTTGATTTTGAAGGACACCTTTTTTGCCTTTGGCCTAACAACTTGAATTTTTGTAGGATCTATAGGATCCACAACATTCATTGGCTTCTTGCTTAGTGGCGGAGGCTTCTTCCACAACCAGCAGCCCTTTTCCTCCTGAAATTTAGACAAATGCACATAATGAGAGGCCTTACATAATCTATAGAACGGCAAAAAAAATTCCTAAAACATAAACTTAATAAATGTGATTATCATATCTTACAAAGTACAAAAATGTCTAGAAAACTACGACGAAGTGTAATAAGCAAAACTGAAAGAAACACTTCAAGACATCAAGAAATCTAAGAAAAGCAGATTAGTAGACAATGCCACTTACATCAAAGTCCCATGAAGGGTCACCCTTCCTTTCAGTAATATCAACGGCACCCTTAAACTCCTTGACTGTAGGTAGTGGACGGGGGCGGTCTCCAGATAAATCACTGCATATCAACAAAATGAATTCAAGTGATCAAGTTCCACACTTCTACTTGTATATCAATTAGTACAAACAAACACATACATAGGAAAAATAAAAATTGAGTAACAAAAACCAACCTTGTCCATGGAGCTGGCTCATTGTCACACCTCACAAACAAATACCTGCAAACTTTATGACCCTATCACAGAAAAGATTTCCCATCAATAACAAAGCTTGAAAGGTTGATAATCCGTTAGGTCTCACAGTGGTTAGTTATTACAAAACAAGATTTGTACTTACTTGCATTCCAACTTTGCGCCAACATTTCTCAATTCTGTAAACCCCATCATATCTCACTCCTGCTTCCGGCGCATAAGAGGAGCGTTTCTCCTTGTGGGACCTGAACCAAATAAACAAATCCATAAACAAAATATCATACTCAATTAATCACTAACATCACAATGAAACTACTCTAATAAGAAATCAATCAATTGAATTCATAATCAATAAAAAGAGACCTAACAAACTTATAACTAATCAAAACAGACCTGACAACACGAACAGGATAGCCTTTTCGGCAGCTGACTCTCAAAGCCTCATTCATATTCTCAAACTGCTGATCAAAGGACTGATCTTTGTTTGTCCGTTTGTTCCCACTCAAATCCCTTCCACCGCTTCCAGTGTACAAGAACCACTCACCGTGATCCTCGTCATCAACATATCCCCCAGAAAGAGCAACAGACTGAGCACCATGAGTACTCTGACCAGCAATGCCAGCAACATGAGGAAAATGAGCTCCCCATTGCCTGCATTCCATCCTATCCTCCCAAGTATCACCAACAAGAACCCCACGGTTCCTTATTGGATCATTCTCAGCACTGATCGGTCCAAAATGATCTTTTGAAATCGTCACAAAGATTTTTCCACTGCAAGCATTAGCCTTCCCAGTTTTCTTTGCTCTCTCCGTCCTGAAACAAGTGTCGGGACGCTCATCATTGTGAACAACATGATAAACCTTTGTAGCAGTGCTTCCTCCAACATTCTCTGATCTAGCCAGTTTGGCCATACGAATCCCAATTGCCAACTGTGCGTTGATTCTTGGATTACTCGCCATCTTTGCTGGAATTGCAGCCCTACAATTCGCACAAGTTCGTTTTCCTTGATGGATCCATTTCTCAAAACACTTCAGGCAGAAATTATGCCCGCATGAAGTCTGAACCAACAACAACAAAGTAAATTTCAAAACTAATAATAAATAAAAATTTCATAAAACCAAATGTTCTTCAACAAAACAATGTCACTCAATCAGGTTATTCAATCGACTTGTTCTTACAAAACAATGTCACTTCAAATCAAGAAAATTAAGACTAAATAAACAAAACATGTTTTTAAGAAAACCAAATGTTATTCAAATTGATCAAATAAACTAAATATTCAACTCAATTTCAACATACTTCAGTTTGAGTTAAGATCAAATCATTAGAAAACCTAACCAACACAAACTATATTCAACCGATTCAATCTTAAAAAACAATGTCACAGGAAACCACAGAAAAATTAAGACTTAAATAAATAAATAATTTTAATAAAACCAACTTTTCTTTCACTCAACCAAATGCATTGTTCAAACAACCCAGTTAGGTTATTCAATCAATTAAATCTTACAAAACAATGTCACTCGAAACCACAGGAAAATTAAGACTAAATAGATATTAAATCTTTAAAATAAATAAATAAATAAATAAATAAATATTTAACACACTTCAATTAAGATCGAATCGTTGGATAACCTAACCAAATATAAACTCGGTTAGGTTATTCGATCGACTCGATCTTACAAAACAATGTGACTGAAAACCTAAAAACTAAAAAAGGGGAAAATGAAAGAAACTTACAGTGACGGGTCTCTCAGGCAACTGCATACAGAAAGAACAGTTAATGCTACCATCGAAGATATCAAGAACACCACTGCGTCTATTTTTCATTTCATCACTTGCTTTCGAAGATCCACCAACTAATTCTTGACGTTTCTTCGCTTTTTCTACATCGGTAAGTGAAGCGTCATTTTCGATGGCGCGAATAGCAGAAATGAGATCGCCGGCGACAGACGGAGCCGTTACCGGTACCGGCGCGGGTGCTGATACAGTATCGGCGACGAAAACAGGCGTTGAACAATCGGGACATTCCCAATCGAGGATAGTTGTTGGAACTTCTGGTAAACAAGGAACATGCCAGAGTGATGCGCATGTTCGACAGTTGAGAGTTTCAGTTTCTTGAGGTTTGATTTTACATACCATGCAAACGCCGTCGGCGTCGCAGGGAAGTTGTTCGCCGGTGGTGGCCATGGTGGTGGTATTTTTTTTTTTTCTTTTTTCTTTTTTGTTGTGAAAGTGGTTGAAAAGTGATGTAATGTTGAAGACTATTTCTCTCCCTTTTTATATAAGCGATTTTTTAATTTTCTTTCAATCTAATCTATTATCACTCGCGAGGGAATTGCGCGGCTTTTGAATTTTTACACTTTTTTTTTCCCTTTTTTCCCTCTCTTTTTTTCGTTGCTTTTTATATTTTCCTCTTATGTCTTACCCCTTTTCTTCCTAATACAGTAAGTCTTAAATTAATTTATTGAGTTAAATATATAATTTAATATTTTCTGGTCAGAAAAGAAAATAATTTATTTCTATTCTATTGCTCGTATCTATTCTCTTTTGGTTATTAACTTTTCTTTAATTAAACTACTATAATTATTATATATTATTTTATTTTATTGTAAATGGTTAGAAAATCATTCAATGCATGCATTTATTTAGTTGGCATATATCATATGAATAGACATAGTAAGTTAGTAACGTCGTACGTGTTTATGAACAATCTTCTAAAAAAAAAAATTATGAATAGTCATGTAAAATCATTAATTCTAATTTGGAGTATGAGGTATCAATGTCTTTGTAATTATCGGTTAAACTGTAAATTTCACATAAGTATTTAAGGATGTGTTTGATCTGCTAAAAAATAAGGAACTGGTCAGGTCAATTTATGTTATACTGTGTTTGATTTTAAAATTGTTTATGGTACTAGACAAACTCGGGTCAAGGGACAAGACAAAAACTCAAATTCTTGTCGCCCACTGAACCATAAGACAACTTTTTATCATCTGCACAAATTGTCTAAATTATCAAAATAACCCCTTTTCCATCAAACATCACACAATACAAAATTTGTTCAATATCTTAAATGTTTGTCCTGTGCAGTTCTATCCTGTACTGTTCTGTCCAAACCAGTACATATATTTTGCAGATCAAACGAACCCTAAAATCAAAATTTATAATATTAAGTGTTGGTACAAAAAAAAATGTACTATATAAATCAAATGATTAACAACTTTCAATTACAAATCCTGTCAAACAAGAAAAAAGTTTGGTCAAATTAATAAAAAGTATATCAGTTCAAATCATTATAGGAAAAATTCTAATATAGGCACAAACATAAAAGACAAGTGGTAGGTACACTCACACAAATAATTAAAAATTAAATAGAAAATAATCAAATAATATTAATTGATGTGACTATATTATTTTTGTTTTAAATTTTTAGTTTTGGTGTGTGTGCCCAAATATAAATTATTTGAGGTTGTGCCTATAGAAGTCTTTCTCTCATTATAGATATCATCTTTACTCATTTTTATTTATTGTGTTCAAATGTCTAATAAAGGTTTTCAGAACCGGACCGGTCAACGAATCAATGAGCTTATCGGTTCAAGGTTCAACCGATCGAATCGGGGTCGGACCGGTCAGACCGTTTTTAATTAAATATATAGTTTAATTAATATAAATAAAAATAAATAAATAATGACTTAATATCTTGCACCAAAAAAAAATAATAACTTAATATTTCTTATTTTTACATATGAAAAAGATGAAATGTTATAAAGTTAATATAAAATTAAAACTTTAGTACATTAGACATAAATATTTTAATATAAATTAAATCAAAATTACATAATAACTAAGTCCAATAACACAAAATAGTACCATAACATCGTTTGTAACTTGTTTATTTTTTTAATCTTTCTTTTACAAATAAAACCAAATATATATATGAAAAGACGTTGTTTTGACCTCCTTTTTTAAAAAATAAAATGGAACCATCGAACCGCTTGAACCGGCCAGTTCACTGGTTTTTTCCAGTTCATGACCGATTCGACCGGTTTTTTGCCGGTTCGTCTGCAGGCCAGTTTTCAAGTCTAACCGGACCGAATACATTACTAGTTCACGGTCTGACCGATCCAACCGACCGGTTCGGTCCGGTTTTGACAACCTTACTAATTATCAATATCTTTTTTCTTTAAAGAAAAAGTTAGAGGGATAAAAAAATGTATTATCATTAAACTCGAAATATAGTAATAATAGAAATGTTTCTAGCATATAAAAACTAAGTTTGACATCATGCATCTATGATTGGTGTGATTGTTTTAGCATTTTTCTCCATCTCTAGATGTGTCATGTGTGTATAGAAGAGGAGGTAGAACATGACCCACTTTATAATATTAACTGTTGTTGAAAAAAAAATATATAAACCAAATGGTTAACAACTTTCAATTAAGGATCCTCTCAAATAAAAATAAAAAAAGAAGTTTGGTCAAATCAATAGAATGTATATGAGTTCAAATCATTACTCATATTATTTTTAGTCAGATTTTATTTATTTTATGTTTAAACTTTTAATTATCAATATTTTTTTTTTTAAAAAGTTAGAGAAATAGAAGAATGTATTGTTATTAAACTCGAAATAAAGTAACAGAAATGTTTCTAGCACATGGAAATTAAATTTGACATCATGTGTTTATATGGTCGGTGTGATTTTTTTAACTCCACCTATTGAAGGGGAGCATGACCCACTTGATTTTGACTAGTCAATCGTTTTTTATGTAAAACACATTCAATAATGTCTCGTGAGTTTAATTTCGTTATTAGAAATATTATATTTTATATATAAAGGTTGGGGTTCGAATCACTAACACTCCATGTATTAACCTTAAAAAAGAGGAAATTTTAGTTACGAGACTAATTGACAAAAAAATATACGTTCAACTATAATACTAATTTCAAACTAAAATAAATTCAAGGTTAGCTCATGATTTTTTTTCTTCATCAGATCAAACTTGGATCTTACAAAACTAGTATGATTTTCATTTTTATTTGTAAATTCTATTTTATATATTTTGTTTATCAACTATTTGTAAATTTTATTTTATATATTTTGTCTATCAAAGGTAAATTATTTGGCAAATTTTTATGGCACAATTCGGCTATGTAAAAGGAGTTGATTTAATATTAAACCAAAATTACAAAATTTTTTGTAACAATTTCATAAATTCAAGTTGCACGTATATATTATATTACCTTTTTTGTAGGCAAAACAATATTTTTTTTTTTTTTTGTAATATATTATCCTTTTTTGTAGTATGTTAGAATTTGGCTCTGCTGATAAAATTGTATTGCACGGATTCATCATATGATTATTTATCATGTTAAATATAAAAATATTCATTACAAAATCTTAATAGTGTTTGTTATGTTGGGAGAATGTGATAATTTGGGAGAAATTAGAGAGAATAGAACGAGAGAATTGAGAAGAGAATTAGGGAAAAGAATTAATTGCATTTATTCACAATGGGCAAAAGTAGTTATATACAATAGGGGGGTTTGCTTAGCTACCAAGTCAATGTAACTAACTACCTACAAAAACGAAAAACTTCCCTAACTGCCAAACTAACTAACTATGACAGCTATTCAGGAAAACACGTTCTCAGCTTCTGAAGCATCTTAGCTTCTGAAACTCTGCAGCTTTCGAAGCTCTGTTTTCACCAAAACATGACTTATTAATTCAACACATCTCCTAAAGCATGTTTTCCAAAGCATTCATTCCTATAAACTTGTATTGCACGGATTCATCATATGATTATTTTTTTTGTAATATATTATCCCTTTTTTGTAGTATGTTAGAATTTGGCTTTGCTGATAAAATTGTATTGCACGGATTCATCATATGATTATTTACCATGTTAAATATAAAAATATTCATCACAAAATCTTGATACACTACAAGAAATAAGATTTTTCGCAGCGACTTTTTTGCAGCGACATTCAAATTGTTGACAAAAATATACATATAGCAGCAACTAATTTAAGTTGTTGTTTTAAGTTAGTCTTCTTCTCAATAATTATATTATCGTTGGGAAAAATTACTTATCCCAACAATAATTATTGTTGTTGCTAATCGTACAGTTTTTTTGCAACAAACCTTGTAAAGTCGCTGAGAAACCAACAATTACTATTTTTTTAACTTAAAATTATTATTTGTTTGTTTTTTTTCTTTTTATTTTTATATTTTTAATACTATAGATTATTTGCAACAACTTTGTAAAATCACTGAGAAACCACACAATTACTATTTTTTTTTATGCATATCTTGTATTGTAGTTTCTGTTTCTATTTTTTTGCGTAAATTTCTTTTAACTGAATATATTTTTTTCCTATTTTTATGTTTTGAATCTCTTATTTGACAACAACATTATAACGTTGTTGGAAAATCTTATAATTATACCAACAACATAACTTGTCAATTAATATATTAAAGAATTAAATTTATTTTTGAGCAATTTTACTATACATAATTTTTTTATGCATAAAAAAATACCGAATTTTTATTGTTTTATTCCTACTTTTATGCAAAAATTCATATATAATCTTTTATTGTTTGTTTTTTTATATTATTGTTTTACTAAACTTCCTCTAATTCATATTGTTTTTTTTTTTCTTCTTCTTTTTATACATTTTATACATATGAAGGATACAAAATTTAGAAAATTATTAAAATTGATAAGGACAAA
Organism: Trifolium fragiferum; assembly: GCA_954870985.1. Taxonomy (NCBI): domain Eukaryota; kingdom Viridiplantae; phylum Streptophyta; class Magnoliopsida; order Fabales; family Fabaceae; genus Trifolium; species Trifolium fragiferum. Next base: position 508,105 of record OX940791.1, on the reverse strand, counting down.
TTAATAAATATAGTAATTATCAATTTTAATATATTACTCCCTCCATTCCTTATTATAAGAGAAGTTTTACTTTTTAGATTCATTGAAAACTCAATGTATCTAGACTTTATTATAGTTTAGATACATTGGTTTTTTAATGAATCTAAAAAGTCAAACTTCTCTTATAATAAGGAATGGAGGGAGTATTAGAAGTAGATTAATTAAATTAAGTTTATTTGGATTAAAAAAATAGTGGTTTGTTTTATTTTTTCAAAATTCGACGGTAGCACTCCATACATACCCACTATCACTATTGAGATAATCGTGTAGTGTGACGGTTAATTGAGTAAAGATAATCCATTAATTATTTTTTTTTCATGTATTTTGTAATATTTGTTAATTAATCAAATTTGTTTACTAATAGCTATAGATTCACCCACTTTGATCATATATTGCAAATTTTCTATACGGTAGATTACTATTCATCCAACGCTCCTCTTTCTCTTTTGTTCATTGCTCAAAATTTAATCACTCGATCTCTCTAAAATTTAACCGATCGAGTTCTCCATCATGTCGTCATTATTCATCAACTTATATAATTTTTCCTTTCAAAATCACTTCTCTCACTTTGTTCCGCACATAACCTCATTAATAGTTGAGTAGAATTTCAATAAAAAAAAAGCTACGACGGGAAGGTATCTAATATTAAAAGTTTTGAAGAATACCGACGCAATTCAAGAAATGTGTAAAGACTATGAAAGAAGATGATGAACAATAGAGAACAAGAGACTGGGGCAAGCAATCAAGTCATCGGTTGGAAATTTTTGTGGTGTTCTTATAGGATTAAGTGATAAACATTCAAAATAGTGTTGCTCTTTTGTGTTTTCTAATTTAATGTTTTGATATTATGTGAATGGCCACTTGGTTTTGTTACGATCTAAATGACTTGTAATTTGAATTTTGGTTCTTTGTATTTGAATTTTTGTATAAATAAAATTCGTTGATTAAAAAAAAAATTGAACGTGAAACATAACATATAAATAAAATTTAGCAATCAATGGTTGATAACGTTAATTCCTAATATCTTATTTCACGGGAGATTAAATTAATATTTGAATTATTGACAAACACTAGTTATGTCAACGATTAAAACTTTTTGCAACGACATTTATGCCAGCGGTATGCAACAACAATTTTTCGTTGGGAAAACCATTTTTTTTGCCAGCGACAATAATTATTGATACAAAAAACACTAGTTATGCCAGCGACATTAATTGTTGTTGAAAAACACTAGTTATGCCAGCGACATTAATTGTTGCTGCAAAATAGTAGTTATGGCAGCGACATCAATTGTCCTTGCAAGACTTTTCGCAACGACACTTTTGCAAACGACATACAGCGACAATTTTTTTGCTGCGAAAAATACATTTCGCAGCAACTTTGTATTTTTCGCAGCGATATTTGTCGCTGCAAAAAATCATATTTCTTGTAGTGATAGTGTTTGTTATGTTGGGACAATGTAATAATTTGGGAGAAATTAGAGAGAATAAAACGAGAGAATTAAGGAAAAGAATTAATTGCATTCATTCACAAGGGGCAAAAGTAATTATATACAAGATGGGGTTTGCTTAGCTACCAAGCCAATGTAACTAACTACCAACAAAAACGAAAAATTCCCTAACTGCCAAACTAACTAACTATGACAGCTATTCAGGAAAACACATTCTCAGCTTATGAAGCTCTGCAGCTTCTGAAGCATCCCGGCTTCTGAAGCTCTGCAACTTCTGAAGCTCTACGCAGCTTGTGAAGCTCTGCTCAGCTTCTGAAGCTCTGTTTTCATCAAAACATGACTTATTAATTCAACACACCTCATAAAGCATGTTTTCCAAAGTATTCATTCCAATAAACTTCTTCAGAGTGTCAAACCTTGCCTTGGCCATATGTTTGGTTAGAATATCTGCAAGTTGGACTTCAGTATTGCAATATTCCAACTGAAGCTTATCTTTGTTCACTTGATCTCTCAAAAAGTGAAACCTCCTCTCAATGTGCTTACTTCTTCCATGACTAACTGGGTTGTTAGCCAAATCAATTGCAGACTTGTTATCAACAAGTAGCTTCATCCACTACAAGAAATACGATTTTTGGCAGCGACAATTGTCGCTGCGAAAAATACTAAGTTTTCGCAGCAAAAAAATTGTCACTGCATGTCGTTGGCATAAGTGCCGTTGTGAAAAGTCTTGCAAGGACAATTAATGTCGCTGTCATAACTAGTATTTTGCAGCAACAATTAATGTCGCTGGCATAACTAGTGCTTTTCAACAACAATTAATGTCGATGACAAAACTAGTGTTTTTTGTAACAACAATTATTGTCGCTGGCAAAAAAAGTGTTTTTCCCAACGGAAAAATTGTTGTTGCATGCCGTTGCAAAAAGTTTTGGTCGCTGACATAATTAGTGTCAATAATTCAAATATTAATTTAATCTCCAATTAAATAAGATATTAGGAATTAACGTTCAATATCAACAATTGATTGCTAAATTTTATTTATAAGTTATGTTTCTCGTTCAATTTTTTTTTAATCAACAAATTTTATTTATATAAAGATTCAAATACAAAGAACCAAAATATAAATTATAAGTCATTTAGATCGTAACAAAACCAAGTGGCCATTCACATAATATCAAAAACATTAAATTAGAAAACACCAAAGAGCAACACTATTTTGAATGTTTATCACTTAATCCTATAAGAACACCACAATAATTTCTAAAACACCGATGCCTTGATTGCTTGCCCCTTGTTCTCCATTGTTCATCATCTTCTTTCATAGTCTTCACACTTTTCTTGAATTGCGTCGGTATTCTTCAAAGCTTTTTAATATTAGATACCTTCTCGTTGTAGTTTTTTTATTGAAATTCTACTCAACTTTTAGCGAGGTTATGTGTCGAACAAAGTGAGAGAAGTGATTATGAAACAGAAAATTATATAAGTTGATGAATAATGATGACATGATGGAGAACAAGATCGGTTAAATTTTGGAGAGATCGAGTGATTAAATTTTGATCAATGAACAAAAAAGAAAGAAGAGCGTTGGATGAATAGTAATCTATCGTATAGAAAGTTTGCAATATATGATCCAAGTGGGTGAATTTATAGTTATTAGTAAATAGATTTGATTAATTAACAAATATTCCAAAATACATGGGAAATAAAATAATTAATGGATTATTTTTACTCAATTAACCGTCACACTACATGATTATCTCAATAGTGATAGTGGGTATGTATAGAGTGCTACCGTCGAATTTTGAAAAAAATAAAACAAACCACTATTTTTTTTAATCCAAATAAATTTAATTAATCTACTTCTAATAATATATTAAAATTGATAACTACTATATTTACTAATTTGTCCTTATCAATTTTAATACTAATTTTTTAAATTTTGTATCATTCATTGTAATTTTACTCTATTAACAATATATGTATAAAAATAGGAAGAAAAAAAAGGATTAGAAGAAGTTTAGTAAAACAATTATATAAAAAAAAAACAATAAAAGATTATATATGAATCATCTAAAAATATTTATTTGTTTGATTCTTCACCTAACTATATCCAGAGACACACTGTATGTGTTGAAATAGAAGTTTCTACGAAAAATAGACTCGAAAAGCAATTTATTCATTTCGATAGTTTTTTAACGATTTTCGTGGGTTATAGACTACGAATTATGCAATTTTTACAATCACGGTGAAAAAATTTGATTTGTTTTATTCTTCACATATGTTAATCCACAGACACATTGTATGTGTTAGAATAAAAGTCTCTACAATAAATAGACTCGAAAAACAATTTATTATTTTCGATAGTTTTTTAAAGATTTTCGTGAGTTATAGATTACGAATTATACAATTTTTACAATCTCGGTGAAAAAAAAATTATTTGTTTGATTCTTCGCCTAATTATATTCACAGACATACTATCTCTGTTGGAATATAAGTTTATACAAAAAATTATAACACCCCATAGATAAATCTAGAATAATCATGAAATATTATTAATGGTAACTGAATTCATTATTATTACAACAAAAGTTTATTGCACACGCAGGTGCCAAATACAACGAGAGTGCAGAAAATAACAGCGGAAACAAAGATAACACGATAAGAAAGTGAGAAAGCAAGAAACTAAAGGATGTAGTTTTAAAATGATTTTAGAAAATCAGGCTGACAGGCAATTCTCGCCCAAAAAGCACTACAGCCAGCCCAAGAGAAGCACAAGTCCTATTCTGCAATGACTCGCCAGGCGAACAACCTCTCGCCGAGCGAACCTAAGCTCGCCGGGCTAATCATACGCAGCCCAGAAATTGTAGCCTCGCTAGAAGGCTCGCCGGGCGAAGTTTGCGAAATCAGCCCCTGTTTTGTAGAAAATTGCATTTTTCAAATCTAACACCTACAATCCTCAATTCTAATCATTGTAACAACATTATAGACATATTATACGACTGTTTGGAGGAGAAATTGGGAGTTATTTCTCCTCACACATTATTTCCCTAAAAATCCTAAATTTGCATGCATATTCATTAATGGGGAAATTCTAACTATACTACCTAAGAACCCACCTGGATAATGGAGCTTTAGACTTCCTTTGGGCTCTACTATCAACTGTTGAAACCTCTCCTAGCACCCACGAACAGAACTGACCCAGACTTGAACTTTGACACTTGAAAATCCTTTAATTTGAACTACGAATTTGGAGTTGGTTTGATGAGTTGTTCAGCTAGAATGGAGTGGTATTTATAGTGTGATTTCTGATGTGTATACAGTGGAGGTAAGCTCAGTTCCACAGCTTGCATGTAATCCTATTGGTAGAGAAAATGGTGTGATGGAGGTTGTTGATGTTTTGTGTCATATGAAGATTTTGGGAAGAGGAAGTTGTAGTGATTCAGAGCTGCTTCTCTAATGTTTATTGCATGTGAGGAATCTCTGCAAATATTGAAGTGGGTTGGAGAAGGATCATGACAATTTTGAGGGTTAATGTAATTGAGAAGTTTGGAGTTTTGTTGCATGTGTATGTGTGTTTGGCGTGGGAGAGCAAGAAAGAATTGAGAGGGATTAGCCTCAGATTTTGCTGAACTGAATTTTGTGTGTGAGTGAGCTCTAATTGCAGGTGACTAAGTGTGGTTGTTAGGAGTGGAACTATGACTCACTCATGCATCAAGAGGTGTTGTTATGAGGTGGTGAAGCAAGGTATAGTGGAATAATGAGTCACTAGGAAGGGATTTGAATTCTCTTTGATGTTAAGTAATTAAATCCATGAGATTAGTGTTTTATTGTGTAGTTTAGGTTCATATGAATTTACCTAATCTCACATAATTCACACTTAACTCCTAGGATTCAATTAATCAATCACGTATAATTAATTCTAATTTGATGGATAACCTCTAATTAAATTAATTAAGTGATTTAGAATTTTGGGGATGTTACAATCTACCCCCCTTAAAGAAATTTTGTCCTCGAAATTCAGAAATTTACCTTTAGAATAGGTGAGGATAACTGTTCCTCATGTCCGATTCCAATTCCCATGGGTATTCACCGTCCGGAGACTGCGCCCATTCAACTTTGACAATGGGAATCCTCTTGTTTCGTAGAGTTTTGACATCACGATCAACAACTCGGACTGGATCTGGTTGATAAGTTAGGTCTGGATGAAGATCAATCTGTTCAATCTCAATCGGCTGCTAAGGATCTGGAATATATTTGCGAAGCTGAGAGACATGAAACACGTCGTGTAGCCCTGACATTGAAGGTGGAAGAGCTAACTGATAAGCTACTGAACCAACGCGTCGAAGGATCTGATAGGGTCCAATATACCTTGGACAGAGTTTCTTGGTTCTAAACACACCACGTAATCCCAACTTCGGAGTAACCTTCAAGAACACATGATCTCCTTCATCAAACTCCAAAGGTCTCCTTCTCTTGTCAGCATCACTCTTTTGCCGACTCTGTGCAACCTTCATCTTTTCACGGATTGACTTAACCTTTAAGGTCGTCTCTTGAATAAGATCTGGTCCTAACAATCCGCGATCACCGACTTCCGTCCAACATAAAGGAGTTCTACACTTCCTTCCATACAGAGCTTCAAATGGTGCCATTCCGATACTGGAATGGTAACTGTTATTGTAAGAGAACTCAATTAAGTGCAAGTAGTTGCTCCAACTACCGCCATCTTCTAACACACAAGCACGAAGCATATCTTCAAGAGTTTGAATAGTTCTTTCAGATTGTCCATCTGTCTGAGGGTGATGCGATGTACTCATTCTCAATCGAGTACCCATCGCATGCTGGAAGGCTTTCCAAAACCTAGAAGTAAAAATTGGATCACGATCTGAAACGATACTGAGTGGTACACCATGTAGCCTTACAATATGTTCTATAAAAATAGCTGCATACTGCGTGGCCTTATAGGTGGATTTCACAGGAATGAAATGAGCCGACTTGGTCAATCTGTCCACAATTACCCATATAGAATCTTGACCTTTTTGGTTTCGGGGTAAACCTCCAACAAAATCCATTGTGATATGTTCCCACTTCCACTCCGGAACTTCTAATGGTTGCAACGGACCTCCAGGTTTCTGGTGTTCAATCTTTACTTGTTGACAAACCAAACATCTAGACACAAAATCTGCGATTTCTGCCTTCATGTTCGGCCACCAGTAATTCTGTTTTAAGTCGTGGTACATTTTGGTGGATCCTGGATGGATCGAGAATCCACTTTTGTGTGCCTCGTCAAGAATCAGTCTCTTTAATTCTTCATCATTCGGTACACATAATCTCCCTTCATACAACATAGCACCATCTGAGGCTATTGAGAACTCTGGGTTATTCAACCTCCTTTGAAGGTCCATATCACTTCGTTGTGCCTGCACTACCCTCGAGCGCAGATCACAGGATAACTCCATTCGGTTGATTCTAATGTCGCTCTTACTGTACACTACATTCAGATTAAGATCTCTGAACTTCTCATACAATCCACATTGTTGCATTAAGAGTTCAGAAGCATACAAGGCCTTCCTGCTCAAAGCGTCTGCCACAACATTTACTTTGCCAGGATGATACTTGTTGGATAGTTTTGTTCGTGTGGTTTCAATTGCCGAGAGGCATATGCTACCACAGCTCCATCTTGCATCAGAACACACCCAAGACCTTTGTGTGATGCATCGGAATATACCACATACTTTCGATTAGGATTAGGAATGACCAACACTGGATCACTGGTCAACTTTTCTTTCAACATCCTGAAACTTACTTCACATTCAGCATCCCAAATAAAAGCAGTACCCTTCCTGGTCAAACGAGTCAGGGGTAAGGGGATTTCCGAAAATCCAAGAATGAACCTCCGATAATAACCTGCTAAACCCAAGAAACTTCTGACTTCTGATACATTGTTGGGTCTTTCCCAGTTAAGAACTGCTTCTACCTTGGATGGATCAACAGACACACCGCCTTGGGAAATGACATGTCCCAGAAATTTAATTTCTGAGAGCCAGAATTCACACTTACTGAATTTGGCATACAACTTCTTCTTTCTCAGAACTTCCAAAACAATTTTGAGATGTTCCGCATGATCCTCTTGATTGCGAGAATAGATCAAGATATCATCTATGAAGATGACAACAAATTTGTCGAGGTATGGCTGGAAAATTCTGTTCATGTAGTCCATAAACACCGCAGGAGCATTAGTCAAGCCGAAAGGCATAACCAGGAATTCATAATGCCCATAACGTGTCCTGAATGCCGTCTTAGACACGTCTGAGGATTTGATTCTGATCTGATGGTAACCAGAATGAAGATCGATCTTTGAAAACACGGTGGCACCTTTGAGCTGATCTAAAAGATCATCAATCCGAGGTAATGGATACTTATTTTTTATTGTAACTTTGTTGAGTTGACGGTAATCAATGCATAAGCGCATATTACCGTCCTTCTTCTTAACAAGTAGAACAGGTGCTCCCCAAGGAGAGACACTAGGACGAATGAAATGCTTCTGAAGTAATTCCTCAAGTTGAGTTTTAAGCTCATGGAGTTCTAATGGAGACATTCTATAAGGGGCAACTGAGATGGGCTGTGAACCCGGAACAAGATCTATAGAGAACTCTATTTCACGCTCGGGAGGGAGACTCATAACATCATCAGGAAAAACATCTAAATACTCACTGACTATAGGGATGTCACTAGGACTCAAACTAGACTCATGATCAACAGTGAACAGGACACTGAAACACTTGCTGCTGGCACCTAGGTACTGAATCATCTGGTGAGTATTTTGCAACAAAGCAGATAAGGCTCTACTTTCCGCAGAAGTTTCTGAAGGGATGAACAAATTCTTTTCCGCACAACCGATGTACACGGTGTTGGCTGAGAGCCAATCCATGCCAAGAACGACATCAAAGTCCTTTAGAAGTAGACAAATTAGATCAATGTGGTAGACTTTACTTCCAACTAGAATGGGACAATTCTGACAGACTTTCTTTGAAGTGACTCTGCCGCCAGTAGCGACAGCGACGGACATTGGTGGTATAAGGGGTACAGAAGGAATTCCTAACCGCATGACACAATCTACGGCTATAAAAGAATTAGTTGCTCCACAATCGAACAAGACTAAGACCTTAGACTGTCCTAACAAACATACATCCATAATTAAAGAATTGTTAGATCTTATTTCATTGCAGTCTAAAGAATATACCCGACCTTTATTCTTTGCAGATCCACTGGATTCTCCGTGCTTTTTCAACTTCGGACACTCATTCCTGAAGTGACCAGGTTGCTTGCAGTAATAGCACATATTCTTGCCTTTCATGCATTCGCCACTGTGACGATAACCACAGTCTGAACAGTTCTTGGGCGAGCGTTGAGAGTGACTCTGCTTGCCCATGTTGGACGTACCCTTTGACTTTAAATTCAAACTATAACACCCAAACCCGTATTTAAGAAAATACTACCTTTATAAAAATATTATTCAAAATACGCAACGGAAATAAAAATTGGATTTATAAAATGAATGGTTCGAGTATTACATGCTTCATCAAATTTAATTACTAACAACTTAATTAGTAAAATACCGTTATACAAAATATTTCTAAACTCGATACATCCTTAAATAGAAATAAGTGATAAAGACTCTATATATATTCTAAGGATCCCTATCCACGTGTCATGATCAGAGCGGAGCTTCACCAACGACTCGGTCACAAACATAACCTGAAAACCTGAACCCCCAAAGGTTCAGCACATACACAAAACGGAGGGTTAGATAATATAACCATAAAAAGAAACTAAGTGCAAGAACATACTTAACACTTAGGACATAACATGCTCATGTCTAACAACTCAATCCATAAAACATACATTATTCTCATGTTATTCATATCTCATTAGCATAAGAGTACAACACACCACAATAATCATACATACTTAATCAATAGACAAGTATACATAACATCATCATTTATCAATCATTCATCACACACCTCATAATACATTTAATCATTCAAGTTAAGGATCACCAATCAATGCCAATTACCAAGTATCACATTTAGTCACATATTCCTAATGCAACTAATGTCACAAATCTCATGTCATGTCACCCTAGACATAACTATATGCATGCGGTACCATTCATCTCATATTAGGATAAACATATATCCCGTTCACCTCATTTTCAGTTTCAAGTCATGAAGGACTCACCACAAATATTTTCAGTTTCAAGTCATGAAGGACTCACCACAAATAGACTCATGAATGCATGAATGTACATATACCACATATGATGACACTATAAACAATCACCTCACAAAATATAGTACCACACAGCCTATATTCGCCTCAATTCACCTCATATTATCATCATTATGGACATACATTCAAGCACATATCATACATCAACCATTAAGTTATTGCAATTCATTATCATCATCAACTCATCAACACATCATCATTACAATTCATTATCATAAAGCATCATCTTAATTCATTTAGAATCCAAACATAACATATTATTAATTAATCTCTAATCACCACATATTATTAGTTAATAAACATGAATCATTAACTAAGTCTCGCACCTCATAAATCTTCACACATATCATATACATACATAAGGTTCATCTCATACTTCAAGTCAACAATTACTAAACCAATCATTCAACCTTAAGCATATTATTCACATATCCTCAAGATATAACCAATCTAATCCTATGATATTTCATAAGATCATAATCTAATCATTTTATAAGCATGCAAATCATTACTAACTATTATCACTTATTAGCACATGAACATACACTTTAATTCATCATCTATTCATCGACATGCACATATTTAATAAAAGTCTCAAACACTACCAAATAGCCTTCCTAATTAAAGTACTCTTCGATAGCTAACCATAGAAACAAACGACATCGAAAACGGATTAGAAACGACCCCGGAATCATCAAAACAAGCAAGAGTGCGCAATTGAAAAGTCTAGGGCGCGTGGCACGCCTCTGGGGCGCGTGGCACGCAATACCACCCCCCAGAATCTGTCCAGACGCGTGGCACGCAGTCAGGGGGCGCGTGGCACGCGTACTGGGTTGCTAGCACGCGTTTTTACTCGAAAATAATCACTTTTATCATGCCATAAGCACTTATTTGACCTTATAACTCATATATAACATATCTAAACATGTTCATACTCAAAATCACCTATTTTGACTCTTAAACAACTCAAGAAACAATTTGTATAAAAGCTTTGAAAACTCATTGAATCATAAAAACTCATATTTCCAACAACAATCCATTTATTGCATCAAAGTCTAATCATACAAGTTCATATATTATAACAACATGTTGATGAAAGAATAAAATCATACATTAACTTATGAAACCCATTTATCAAACATCATTTCATGTCATAAATCATAGATTTATCATATAATCATCAAACATCATTTCATGTCATAAATCATAGATTTTCATTTATTAACTTATGAAACCCATTTATCATATAATCAATCAAAATCAAAGTTCAAGTAATCAACTTTATCATGGATTTCATACAACAATCATAAGTAGAAGCATATTATACATGAATCATTATCAAAGCTTCAATTATAAACACCTTCCCAAAACCCTTTTCTTCCCAAAACCCAAAATGAGTGAAGAGAGGTTGGGTGTGGAGTCATAGACAAACTCCCCTCTCTTTGATCACTCACAATTATATTATCTAAACCTCTTACCTTAGATTGAAGCTTTACATCTCTAAGCTCTACACTTGGACTCCCTTCTACATCTTCAAGCTTGATTCTTCTACACTTTCTCTCTACCTCCCTTTCTCTCATATTTGGTGACAAGTGATAACATAACACTACTCCTCATAAAAATCATTCCTTTATATACTCTCCACTTATGTTAAGGTCAATTTCCTATATTACCCTTATTTTCTCTACAAATCCCACTCACAACTCAACTTTACTCATACCACTAATTCTCGTACTATTTACTCAATTGCCACTACTTCCTCCCCAAGATACTCTATCCTTTTAGATAATAACCAAAGTGTCATTCTTATCTCTACACAATCCACTAACTCATACTAAATTACTACATTAACCTTAATTCTATCATAAACTCTTATTCCTTCTAATTAAGCTCAATACTCATAAAAGCCCATTACTAACAAACATAAGAATAACGACTAATTAATGCATACAAAACACACCAATTAATTAAATAACCTCAATCAATCAAATATAATAAAAATACAAAATTTGGGGTGTTACGCAAACCAAACTTTTCAAACAAACCCTTCTTCTTCTGCAAGGTCTCACTTCTTTCCTTGTGAATGTTGCTGAGGCCGGCTTCGGCGTGATAGCTTTTCTGCACTAGATCACCAAAGTTAGTGATCTGCTGCATTGATACATCGTGTGCTATATCTGCTCGAAGCCCGATCCGGTATTTCTTCATTTTCCAAGCTTCGGTGGGGGCATCTTCCCCATCCGCCACATACCGGACCAGCTCATTAAACTTCATGGTATACTCGGCTACAGTCAAGTTGCCTTGCTTCAGTTCGGTTAATTCCCGTTCCATCTGAAACTGATAGCTTTCGGGAATGTAATGGCCAATAAAGAGGCGTCTGAAATTCTGCCAATTAATCTCCATCTGACTGGCTTCCATGTAGGTCTTAGTACCTTCCCACCAATTACAAGTGTCACCCCTAAAGAAGCGGGAGACGAAAGTAACTTTATCTGTTTCTGTGCAAGTCATCGAGTCCAGGATTCCACTCATCCTTTGCAGCCATTCTCTAGCCTTGGCGGGATTATATTCACCATAGAACTCTGGAGGGCTCATTGTACAAAACTCTCGGAAGGCAGCGCTCGACCCCAAGTTCTGAGGAGGGGGAGCATTCATGTGCTGCTGGAACATTGCCATAAACTCCTGATGCTGTTGCGCTTGCTGGGCTTGAAATTGTTGATGCTGATGCATCATCTCTGCTCACATGTTGGCGTTAGCATCACCGAACACTTCTGGTTCCTCCTCTTCGTTATGCCTTCTTGGTGGCCTTCCAGGTCCTCGTCTCGCTCCAAACATTATGCTCTAACTGCCAATATCAAGTCAAGTTAGCTAGGCTTAAAGTGACATGACACCTAGAACGTTTGTAGGGAACATAGACAACTACTGGGATTAGAATGGTAATACTAATGAACTCACGCAAGATCTGAATCGACCTGCTCTGATACCAATTATAACACCCCATAAATAAATCTAGAATAATCATGGAATATTATTAATGGTAACTGAATTCATTATTATTACAACAAAAGTTTATTGCACACGCAGGTGCCAAATACAACGAGAGTGCAGAAAATAACAGCGGAAACAGATAACACGATAAGAAAGTGAGAAAGCAAGAAACTAAATGCAATCCTCCAAAAGCAGCAGCGACTCCAAGACCAAAGCTTACCTATTCAACCTGTTTGCCTGTTTCAAATAGGGAGTGGGGTGAGACAGTCACTTCGTCCCAGTGAATTCTACTACCCTCCTAGGCTATAAAGCCGGGGCTCCTAATCAGTCCATAATAATAACTAGTATAATAATATCATAATCATAATTAAAATAAAGTGTAACACACAAAATATCTTATTGATTTTATTCCGCTAAGACACTTCGAGGTGAGCATGTCTCGAAGGTCCGCCATATCCGCTGATCGATTCGACCACGACATTAAGCTCACAATCATTTTCCTAATGGGTTATTCCATTGGAAACCCATAAGCAGCATACTAAACCGCGCATGATTGACTGATTCTATGTTACATAGCTTTCTACCATAATTAACCCAAGCCCGTGGGGAACATGCATCATTTCTAAAAAAAAATATCCCAAGTTATATCCTAGAATTGTCACGTGATAACAAACAATTCGTATATTATATATTTTATATCGTTACAAAAATAATAATTGGAATCGAGGATTTAAAACGAGTGCTGTAGTTTTAAAATGATTTTAGAAAATCAGGTTGACAGGCAATTCTCGCCCAAAAAGCACTCCAGCCAGCCCAAGAGAAGCACAAGTCCTATTCTGCAATGACTCACCGGGCGAACAACCTCTCGCCGAGCGAACCTAAGCTCGCCGGGCCAGAGAAAGCTCGACGGGCTAATCATATGCAGCCCAGAAATTGTAGCCTCACTAGAAGGCTCGACGGCTGCTCGCCGGGCGAAGTCTGCGAAATCAGCCCCTGTTTTGCAGAAAATTGCATTTTTCAAATCTAACACCTACAATCCTCATTTCTAATCATTGTAACAACATTATAGACATATTATACGACTATTTGGAGGAGAAATTGGGAGTTATTTCTCCTCACACATTATTTCCCTAAAAATCCTAAATTTGCATGCATATTCATTAATGGGGAAATTCTAACTATACTACCTAAGAACCCACCTGGATAATGGAGCTTTAGACTTCCTTTGGGCTCTACTATCAACTATTGAAACCTCTCCTAGCACCCACGAACAGAACTGACCCAGACTTGAACTTTGACACTTGAAAATCCTTTAATTTGAACTACGAATTTGGAGTTGGTTTGATGAGTTGTTCAGCTAGAATGGAGTGGTATTTATAGTGTGATTTCTGATGTGTATACAGTGGAGGTAAGCTCAGTTCCACAACTTGCATGTAATCCTATTGGTAGAGAAAATGGTGTGATGGAGGTTGTTGTTGTTTTGTGTCATATGAAGATTTTGGGAAGAGGAAGTTGTAGTGATTCAGAGCTGCTTCTCTAATGTTTATTGCAAGTGAGGAATCTCTGCAAATATTGAAGTGGGTTGGAGAAGGATCATGACAATTTTGAGGGTTAATGTAATTGAGAAGTTTGGAGTTTTGTTGCATGTGTATGTGTGTTTGGCGTGGGAGAGCAAGAAAGAATTGAGAGGGATTAGCCTCAGATTTTGCTGAACTGAATTTTGTGTGTGAGTGAGCTCTAATTGCAGGTGACTAAGTGTGGTTGTTAGGAGTGGAACTATGACTCACTCATGCATCAAGAGGTGTTGTTATGAGGTGGTGAAGCAAGGTATAGTGGAATAATGAGTCACTAGGAAGGGATTTGAATTCTCTTTGATGTTAAGTAATTAAATCCATGAGATTAGTGTTCTATTGTGTAGTTTAGGTTCATATGAATTTACCTAATCTCACATAATTCACACTTAACTCCTAGGATTCAATTAATCAATCACTTATAATTAATTCTAAATTGATGGATAACCTCTAATTAAATTAATTAAGTGATTTAGAATTTTGGGGATGTTACAAAAATAGTCTTGAAAAACAATTTATTCATTTCGTAGTTTTGTTTAACAATTTTCGTGGATTATATAGACTACAAATTTTGAGATTTTTCCAATCTCGTTGAAAAAATTTGATTTGTTAGATTCTTCACTTATACATATCCACAGACACACCATATGTGTTGGAATAGAAGTTTTTACAAAAAATAGACTCGAAAAGCAATTTATTCATTTTGAAAGTTTTTTAACGATTGTCGTGGGTATAGACTACGAATTATGCCAGTTTTAAATTATTGGTGAAACAAAATTTATTTCTTTGTTTCTTCAGCTAACTATATACACAGACACACTATATGTGTTGGCATAGAAGTCTATTCAAAAAATAGACTCGAAAATCAATTTATTATTTTCGATAGTTTTTTAACATTTTTTGTGGGTTATACACTACGAATTTTGCGATTTTTTCAATCTCGGTGAAATTATTTTATGAGTTTGATTCTTCGCCTAACTATATCCACAGACACACTATATGTGTTGGAATAAAAGTTTCTACAAAAAATAGACTCGAAAAGCAATTTATTCATTTTGATAAGTTTTTAACGATTTTCGTGGGTTATAGACTAAGAATTAGGCCATTTTTAAAATCTTGGGGAAAAATATTTATTTGTTAGATTCTTCACCTAACTATAACCATAGACACAATGTATGTGTTGAAATAGAAGTTTCTACGAAAAACAGACTCGAAAAGCTATTTATTCATTTCGAAAGTTTTTTAACGATTGTCGTGGGTTATAAACTACGAATTATGCCATTTTTACATTATTGGTGAAACAAAATTTATTTCTTTGTTTCTTCGGCTAGCTATATCTACAGACACACTACATGTGTTGGAATAGATATCTCTACAAAAAATAGACTCGAAAAACAATTTATTATTTTTGATAGTTTTTTAACGATTTTCGTGGGTTATACACTACGAATATTACGATTTTTCCAATCTCGGTGAAAAAATTTGATTTGTTAGATTTTTCACCTATATGGATCCACAGACACACTATACGTGTTAGAATAGAAGTTTCTATAAAAAATAGACTCGAAAAAAAAATTAATTCATTTCGAAAGTTTTTTAATGACTGTCGTGGGTTATAAACTACGAATTATGCCATTTTTACATTATTGGCGAAACAAAATTTATTTCTTTGTTTCTTCAGCTAACTATATCCACAGACACACTGTATGTGTTGGAATAGAAGTCTCTACAAAAAATAGACTCGAAAAGTAATTTATTATTTTCGATAGTTTTTTAACGATTTTCGTGGGTTATACACTATGAATTTTGTGATTTTTCCAATCTCGGTGAATTTTTTTTATTAGTTTGATTCTTCGCCTAACTATATCGATA
Organism: Trifolium fragiferum; assembly: GCA_954870985.1. Lineage (NCBI taxonomy): Eukaryota > Viridiplantae > Streptophyta > Magnoliopsida > Fabales > Fabaceae > Trifolium > Trifolium fragiferum. The sequence continues at coordinate 491,902 of OX940791.1, read as the reverse complement.
GACACGCTATATGTGTTGGATTGGAATAGAAGTATCTACAGAAAATAGACTCGAAAAGCAATTAATTCTTTTCGATAGTTTTTTAAAGATTTTCGTGAGTTATAGATTACGGATTATAAAAATTTTACAATCTCGGTGAAAAAAATTTATTAGTTTGATTCTTCGCCTAATTATATCCACACACATACTATCTCTGTTGGAAGATAAGTTTATCCAAAAAATAGAATCGAAAAACAATTAATTCATTTTGTAGTTTTTATTAATAATTTTCGTGGGTTATAGTCTAGAAATTTTGAGATTTTTCCAATCTCGGTGAAAAAATTTGATATGTTAGATTCTTCACCTATATGGATCCACAGACACACTATATGTGTTGGAATAAAAATTTCTACAAACAATAGACTCGAAAAACAATTTATTCATTTCGAAAGTTTATTAACGATTTTTGTGGGTTATAGAATACAAATTATGCCATTTTTACATTATTGGTGAAACAAAATTTATTTTTTTGTTTGTTCAGCTAACTATATCCACAGACACACTATATGTGTTGGAATAGACGTCTCTACAAAAAAATAGACTCGAAAAGCAATTTATTATTTTCGATAGTTTTTAAACGATTTTCGTGGGTACACTACGAATTTTGCGATTTTTCCAATCTTGGTGAAATTTTTTATTTGTTTGATTCATCACCTACAATATTCATAGACACACTATATGTGTTGTAATATAATTCTCTACAAAAAATAGACTCGAAAAGCAATTAATTCTTTTCGATAGTTTTTTAAAGATTTTCGTGAGTTATAGATTACGAATTATAAATTTTTTACAATCTCGGTGACAAAAATTTATTTGTTTGATTCTTAACCTATATGGATCCACAGACACGTTTATTTGTTGGAATAGAAGCTTCTACAAAAATTAGATTCAAAAAGAAATTTATTCATTTCGAAAGTTTTTTAACGTTTGTCGTGGGCTATAAACTACGAATTATGCTATTTTTACAATATTGGTGAAAAAAAAAATTTGTTTGATTCTTCACATAACTATATCCACAAACACATTATATGTGTTAGAATAGAAGTCTCTACAAAATATAGAATCAAAAAGCAATTTATTATTTTCCATAGTTTTTAAACGATTTTCGTAGGTACACTACGAATTTTGCGATTTTTCAAATCTCGGTGAAATTTTTTTATTAGTTTGATTCTTCGCCTAACAATATCCACAAACACCCTATATGTGTTGGAATAGAAGTCTCTACAAAAAATAGACTCGAAAAGCAATTAATTCTTTTCGATAGTTTTTTAAAGATTTTCGTGAGTTATAGATTACAAATTATAAGATTTTTACAATCTCGGTAAGAAAAATTTATTTGTTTGATTCTTCACCTATATATGGATCCAGAGACACACTATATTTGTTGAAATAGAAGTTTCTACAAAAGTTAGATTCGAAAATCAATTTATTCATTTCGAAAGTTTTTTAACGATTGCCATGGGTCATAGACTACGAGTTATGCCATTTTTACAATATTGGTGCATAAAATTTTATTTGTTTGATTCTTCACCTAACAATATTCACAGATACACTATATATGTTGGAATAGAAGTCTCTACAAAATATAGACTCGAAAAATAAGTAGAATATAAATAATCATCATCTCATCAAATAATAAAATAAGTAGAATATAAAATAATTAATATTACTATGGAATTTATTTATCAAATAATAAATCAATAAGATGTATATGTAAAATTTTGGGTCGTTACATTCTTACCCCCTTAAAAGGGTTTCGTCCTCAAAACTAGAAAATAAAACATAGGTTGAATAGAGTTTTCTTATTAAATAAAATTATAGGGTATGAAAATCACTTTCTAAAATAGAAGTTAAAATGTTCTAACTCGTAAATAGAATAAAATATTTATCGCTAAAATAAAATTCTCGGGTCTTACATTATTATTTTCGATAGTTTTTTAACGATTTTCGTGGGTTATACACTACGAATTTTGCAATTTTTCCAATCTCAGGGAATTTTTTTTATTAGTTTTATTCTTCACCTAACTATATCCACAAACACACTATATGTGTTGGAATAGAAGTTTCTACCAAAAATAGACTCGAAAAGCAATTTATTCATTTAGATAGGTTTTTAACGATTTTCATGGGTTATATATAGACTACGAATTATGTCATTTTTACAATCTTGGTGAAAAATATTTATTTGTTTGATTCTTCACCTAACTATATTAATAGGCACACTGTACGTGTTGAAATAGAAGTTTTTACAAAAAATAAACTCGAAAAGCAATTTATTCATTTCGATAGTTTTTTAACGATTTTCGTGGGTTTTAGACTACGAATTCTGCAATTTTTACAATCACGGTGAAAATATTTGATTTGTTTTATTCTTCACATATGTTAATCCACAAACACACTATATGTGTTAGAATAGAAGTCTCTACAAAAAATAGACTCGAAAAGCAATTTAATCTTTTCAATAGTTTTTTAAAGATTTTCTTGAGTTATAGATTACGAATTATACAATTTTTACAATCTCGGTGAAAAAAATTTTATTTGTTTGATTCTTCGCCTAATTATATTCACAGACATACTATCTCAGTTGGAATATAAGTTTATACAAAAAATAGACTTGAAAAAAGATTTTTTCATTTCGTAGTTTTTTTTAACAATTTTCGTGTGTTATAACCCACGAAAAACGTTAAAAAACTATCGAAAATAATAAATTGCTTTTCGAGTCTATTTTTTGTAGAGACTTCTATTCCAACACATATATTGTGTATGTGGATATAGTTAGCTGAATAAACAAAGAAATAAATTTTGTTTCACCAAAAATGTAAAAATGACATAATTCGTAGTCTATAACCCACGACAATCGTTAAAAAACTTTCAAAATGAATAAATTGCTTTTCGAGTATATTTTTGGTAGAAAATTCTATTTCAACACATATAATGTGTCTTGGATCTGTACAGGTGAAGAATCTAACAAATCAAATTTTTTCCACTGAGATTGGAAAAATCTCAAAATTTGTAGTCTATACACTACGAATTTTGCGATTTTTCCGATATCGGTGAATTTTTTTTATTAGTTTGATTTTTCACCTAACTATATCCACATACACACTATATGTGTTGGAATAGCAGATTCTACAAAAAATAGACTCGAAAAGCAATTTATTCATTTCGATAGGTTTTTAACAATTTCCGTGGGTTATAGACTAAGAATTATGTCATTTTTACAATCTTGGTGAAAAATATTTATTTGTTTGATTCTTCACCTAAATATATGCATAGACACACTGCATATGTTGAAATAGAAGTTTCTACAAAAAATAGACTCGAAAAGCAATTTATTCATTTCGATAGGTTTTTAACGATTTTCGTGGATTATAAATTAAGAATTATGCCATTTTACAATCTTGGTTAAAAATATTTATTTGTTTGATTCTTCACCTAGCTATATCCATAGACACAATGTATGTGTTGAAATAGAATTTTCTGCAAAAAATAGACTTGAAAAGCAATTTATTCATTTTGATAGTTTTTTAACGATTTTCGTGGGTTACGAATTATGCAATTTTTCCAATTTCGGTGAAAAAATTTGATTTGGTAGATTCTTCACCTATATGGATCCACAAACACAATATATTTGCTGGAATAGAAGATTCTACAAAAATTAGATTCGAAAAGCAATTTATTCATTTCGAAAGTATTTTAACGATTGTCGTGGGTTATAGACTACGAATTATGCCATTTTTACAATATTGGTGAAAAAAATATTATTTGTTTGATTCTTCACCTAACTATATCCACAGACACACTATATGTGTTGGAATAGAAGTCTCTACAAAATATAGACTCGAAAAGCAATTTATTATTTTCAATAGTTTTTTAAAGATTGTCGTGGGTTATAGACGATAAATTATGCCATTTTTACAATCTTGGTTAAAAATATTTATTTGTTTGATTCTTCACCTAACTATATCCATAGACACACTGTATGTGTTGCAATAGAATTTTCTACAAAAAATAGACTCGAAAAGCAATTTATTCATTTCGATAGTTTTTTAACGATTTTCGTGGGTTATAGACTACGAATTATGCAATTTTTCCAATCTCGGTGAAAAAATTTGATTTGTTAGATTCTTTACCTATATGGATCCACAGACACACTATATTTGTTGGAAAAGAAGATTCTACAAAAATTAGATTCGAAAAGCAATTTTTTCATTTCGAAAGTTTTTTAACGATTGTCGTGGGTTATAGACTACGAATTATGCCATTTTTACAATATTGGTGAAAAAAAAAATTATTTGTTTGATTCTTTATCTAACTATATCCACAAACACACTATATGTGTTGGAATAGAAGTCTCTACAAAATATAGACTCGAAAAGCAATTTATTATTTTCGATAGTTTTTTAACGATTTCGTGGGTTATACACTACGAATTTTGCGATTTTTCCAATCTCGGCGAAATTTTTCTATTAGTTTGATTCTTCGCCTAACTATATCCACAGACACACTATGTGTGTTGGAATAGAAGTTTCTACAAAAAATAGACTCGAAAAGCAATTTATTTATTTCGATAGATTTTTAACGATTTTCATGGGTTATAGACTAAGAATTATGCCATTTTTACAATCTTGGAGAAAAATATTTATTTGTTTGATTCTTCACCTAACTATATCCATAGACACGCTGTATGTGTTGGAATAGAAGTCTCTACAAAAATAGACTCGAAAAGCAATTTATTTTTTCAATAGTTTGTTAAAGATTTTCGTGACTTATAGATTACGAACTATACAATTTTACAATCTCGGTGAAAAAAAACAATTTATTTTTTGATTCTTCGCCTAATTATATCCACAGACATACTATCTCTGTTGGAATATAAATTTATACAAAAAATAGACTCGAAAAACAACTTACTCATTTTGTAGTTTTTTTTTAACAATTTTCGTAGATTATAGACTACAAATTTTGAGATTTTTCCAATCTCGGTGAAAAAATTTGATTTGTTTGATTCTTCACCTATATGGATCCACAGACACATTATATGTGTTGGAATAGAAATTTCTACAAAAAATAGACTCGAAAAGCAATTTATTCATTTCGTAAGTTTTTTAACGATTGTCGTGGATTATAGACTACGAATTATGTCATTTTTACATTTTTGGTGAAACAAAATTTATTTATTTGTTTCTTCAGCTAACTATATCCACAGACACACTATATGTGTGAGAATAGAAGTCTCTACAAAAAATAGACTCGAAAAGCAATTTATTATTTTCGATATTTTTTTAACGATTATCGTGGGTTATATACACTACGAATTTTGCGATTTTTCATATCTCGATGAATTTTTTTTATTAGTTTGATTCTTCGCCTAATTATATCCACAGACACACAATATGTGTTGAAATAGAAGTTTATACAAAAAATTGACTCGAAAAGCAATTTATTCATTTAGAAAGTTTTTAACGATTTTCGTGGGTTACAGACCACAAATTATTCAATTTTTACAATCACGGTGAAAAAATTTAATTTGTATTATTCTTCACATATATTAATCCATAGACACATTATATGTGTTGGAATAGAAGTCTCTACAAAAAATAGACTCGAAAAGCAATTTATTTTTCGATAGTTTTTTAAAGATTTTCATGAGTTATAGATTACGAATTATACAATTTCGGTGAATTTTTTTTTATTTGTTTGATTCTTCGCCTAATTATATCCACAGACATACTATCTCTGTTGGAATATAAATTTATACAAAAAATAGACTCGAAAAATAACTTATTCATTTCGTAGTCGTTTTTTAACAATTTTCGTGGGTTATAGACTACAAATTTTGAGATTTTTCCAATCTCCGTGAAAAAATTTGATTTGTTAGATTTTTCACCTATACTGATCCACAAACACACCATATGTGTTGTAATAGAAATTTCTACAAAAAATAGACTCGAAAAGCAATTTATTCATTTCGTAAGTTTTTTAACGATCGTCATGGGTATAAACTACGAAATATGCCATTTTTACATTATTGGTGAAACAAAATTTATTTCTTTGTTTCTTCAGCTAACTATATCCACAGACAAACTATATGTGTTGGAATAGAAGTCTCTACAAAAAACAGAATCGAAAATCAATTTATTATTTTTGATTTTTTTTTAACGATTTTCGTGTACGAATTTTGCGATTTTTCCAATCTCGGTGAATTTTACTTATTAGTTTGATTCTTCGCCTAACTATATCCACGGACACACTATAAGTATTGGAAGATAAGTTTCTACAAAAAATAGACTCTAAAAACAATTTATTCATTTCGATATGATTTTAACGATTTTCGAGTCTATTTTTTGTAGCAATTTATTCATTTCGCCTAAGAATTATGCCATTTTTACAATCTGGGTGAAAAATATTTATTTGCTTGAATCTTCACCTAATTATATCCATAGACACACTGTATGTGTTGAGATAGAAGTTTCTACAAAAAATAGACTCGAAAATCAATTTATTCATTTTGATAGTTTTTTAACGATTTTCGTGGGTTATACGAATTATGCAATTTTTTCAATCTCGGTGAAAAAATTTGATTTGTTAGATTCTTCACCTATATGGATCTCTTCGTCTAATGGTCCATTTAGAAAGGCAAATTTCACATCATGCTGGTGCATAGCCCATCCTTTGAAGGTAGCTATTGCAACAACTAGCCTAATTGTCTCTAGCCTTGCCACAGGTGCAAAAACTTCATTAAAGTCAAGTCTAGGCTTCTGAAGAAAACCCTTAGCTACTAAACTTGCTTTGTACTTAGCAATTTCACCACTTAATTTCATCTTCAGCTTGAAAACCCATTTCACATCAATAGGTCTCTTGTCTACATCTTTATTCATCAATGTCCAGGTGTTATTCTTCTCAATTGACTTCAACTCCTCTTTCATATCATTCAACCAATTTGAATCTTTCAAAGCTTCACTTAGAGTCATTGGTTCCAACTCAGCAATCATTGCTTCATTGAACAGTTCTCCATCTTCAGTAATTGCTTGATCAGGAAACACATCATACTCATTCAACCTTACTGACTGTACCCTTTCTCTGGTTGATCTCCTCAACTGTTGATTAGGTGCAACATTAGGCTGATGATCTTCAACCTTTATCTCCTCTTGATTTGTTTCCTCAAGCATAAGTCTTCTGTTGAGCATTGTGCCTTCAGCACTTGTGCCTTCAGTCCAATCCCAACCTTTTGATTCATCAAACCTGATATCTCTGCTAATCACAACCTTGTTATCTATAGGTGAGTACAATTTGTAAGCACCAGTGGGATGATAACCTAGCAATATCATTGTCTGACTTCTATCATCAAGTTTTCTTCTAACTTGATCAGGAACATGTTCGAAGCAAAGTGAGCCAAATATTCATTGTCTGACTTGGTTTCAAGTCTGTCCAAGCTTCATGAGGATTCTTGTCTTGTAACCTCTTTGTAAGACTTTTATTGATGATGTAAACTGCTGTAGAAGCTGCTTCACCCCAAAACTTATGAGGCATGTGCTTAGCTTTAAGCATACTTCTGGCCATGTTCATGATGCTTCTATTCTTCCTCTCAGCCACACCATTGTGTTGAGGAGTGTTGATGCTTCTCTTCACAAGAATTGTCCCGATCCCTTCACTAGTGATCTGACTGTTATTGGCAAACTTGATATTCCTTCTCACTGAATAATTAAGCTTCAAGAACCACTTCTTGCTGCCAGTCATGTGATTGCTACATGCAGTGTCAAGATACCACAAATTTGATTTATCACCTCCAGTGTTTGTAATTGCCATGAGCATGGAATCATCAGAGTCACTACCATTTCCCTTTGCCAATTGAGCTTCATCCTTGTCACTTCTCTCAACTTTCTTAGAGTGACACTCTCTAGCATAATGGCCAAGCTTCTGACAACTATAACACTTCACATCCTTCTTATTAATCTTTTTCTTTGAACCTTTCTGAATCTTTGAGGTTCTTGCCCTCATTCTCTGAATCTTCTTTCTTTTTCTTATTTTTCCCTTTGTAACCTTTCTGAAACTTTGCCTGCAAAGCTTGATCAATAGCTTTGTTTGAGCTCCTCTGCTTGACTCTCAATTCATGTGCTTCCAATGAAGCTTGAAGCTCCTCTATCTTCATAGTAGCCAAATCCTTTGATTCTTCTATTGCCACTACTATGTGATCAAACTTCTCAGTCAAGGTTCTAAAAACCTTCTCAATCTTGGACTTCTCTGTTAGAGCTTCACCATTTGACTTCATCAAATTAGTGATACTCAACATTCTTGAAAGATACTCAGCTATCGTTTCTTGATCATTCATCACCAACATTTCATATTGTCTCCTTAGAGCTTGCAGCTTGATACCCTTCAATTTTTCATCACCTCCATAAATCTTCTTCAATGTATCCCACACACCTTTAGAAGTCTCTTCCTCAATGATCTTCTCAAAGATATTAGGATCCACACACTGATGTATGATGAACAGACCTTTTGCATCCTTCTTCAACTCTCGATGCAAGAACATCTTGAAACCTTCTTCAGCATTTGCAACCAAGTCTGGTACTCCATCATTCACTATTTCAAGAACATCTTGAAACCTGAAAATGACCTTCATCTGCGCACACCAACGATCATAGTTTTCACCTTTGAAGACTGGAAGATTTGCAGGAAATTGTGATGAGGTTGTGCCATTGTTTGCCATTGTTTATTGATCAAAGAATCAATGCTAAAATGTGAATCACAACCAGACTTTGTTATACCAATTTGTTGGGACAATGTGATAATTTGGAAAAGAAATTAGAGAGAATTGAGAAGAGAATTAGGGAAAAGAATTAACTGCATTCATCCACAAGGGACAAAAGTAGTTATATACAAGAGGGGGTCTTGCTTAGCTACCAAGCCAATGTAACTAACTACCTACAAAAACGAAAAACTTCCCTAACTGCCAAACTAACTGACTATGACAGCTATCCAGGAAAACACGTTCTCAACTTCTGAAGCATCTCAGCTTTTGAAACTCTGCAGCTCCTGAAGCATCCCAGCTTCTGAAGCTCTGCAGCTTTTGAAGCTTTGTTTTCACCAAAACATGACTTATTAATTCAACATGTTCAAGGTGTGTCAATTCAATGTTAAAAGTTTATCTTTAAATAATCTACCAAAAAAAAAAGTTTATCTTTAAATAAACTTTAAATCTCATCTCAAAGAATCAAATTGTTGTAAACTGACCATTAGAGTAGTTAGTCGTGGTTATTAATAATACTTTTTTATATTCTGATTTTTAAAATAAACAAATAAATAAAGTAATTAAGTCTATCAAACATTCCTTTACACAAGTGTCTTGGAACACTTTTTCATACAAAAGAGTTTTTTTTTTTTTTTTTTTAATAAAAAGAACACAGTCTACATTATTACATTTATATGCAAAAATAATATGAAATTTTCTTTTGTAAGATATTTGATAACAAAACAATATACAATGCATGAGCATATATATACTAAATGTAGAAGTAAGTAGATGTATCATTTGCATTTGTTGTGTCTTTGCAAAGAATAGATCGAGCTTCGATCACTGAGCGAGGAGGCTCAATATCTTTCTCATGCAATGCATTTCCTTTTAATCTTTGCATCTGGGAAGCAAATGTGTCATCCAATATCTACAAAATGAAAACACAATCAATCAACAATCTTAGTTGTTTGATTATTATAAAGTGCTATGCAATATTGCCTATTGTGTTCAAGAAGACATGAAAAAGAATAACATTCACTTACCCCAAGAGCATAGCAAGATCCATTGTACCATATTCTATTTTCTTTCCTCCCTTCAAGAAATTTCAAAATAATCTAGCACATTTCATCAAAATACTAATTTAGAATACATTAGAGGAAAAAGTCAGACCCAATGAAGTCAACACATAAGTAATATTTTACTAGTACTAGTTGTCGACTCTAACCTGTCCCATTCTGTCCCATAATCCACGACATATTGCTATGAAGATTTGGCTGGTAAAGACCTCATGAAGATTGGAGATGAAGTCAACTAGTTGTGAATTCAACAACTGCATTCTTTCACGAACTTCTGCCTCTCCATCTGCTTCTCTTGTTTCCTCAAGCATCTTTTTCAGCCGTGTGCTCTTATTGCCTTGAATCTGAACAATCAAGTGCATGTAAAATTATTGAGACTTCGAAAATCCGAACAAATTTTATGGTATTTAATTTTATAAACACAATGATATGTATGGAGCCAGCTAACATAGAAAAGTAGTCTTGATGAATGTCTTACATTGTTGACAAGATTCCCTATTATTGCTTGCAAATAAGTTTTGTATCTGGTTCTCAATAGCACTGTTATTCCATTCATTTGCTCTCCAAACAACTTCTTATCACCCATGACAGGTAAACATCTTGCCCATGAATTTAGGATGTCTTCCACTCTACAATGAAGGACATCGAGAATCCTCTTGATGGTGTTCAAGAATATTCCTAACTGAACATAGAAATATAAATTGTAAGAAAATATATTGATAAGTAAATATGTTATAATCATGCATGCAGAGAACTTACTTGGTTAGGAACCAATTGAACAGAAGCTGATTGTCTTCTTGCTAGCTTTTGAACTTGCAAGTGAAGCCTCTTTGGTATGCTATCTTTCAGAGGAGTTAATATGTCACTATATTGTTTTTCAAGTGATTTCACAATTGCCCTTTCAACATTTGCAACAGCCTTTCAGAACGAAAAAGGTAAAAAGAAAAAAAAAAATACAAAGTCAACATATTGCTATCTATCAAATGTTTTATTTTATAAAATGGATCTTAAATGCAACATGTTTTAGGACTTACAGTTTCCAAATACAGCGAGTATTGAGGCCATCTATTGATTACCACTTCATATTGGATTAGGTTGTCTTTAATGTTGTCATACATTTTCTCTGCAAATGGGGAGGTGGAATGGTTTGTTGTTACTCCAGCCCATGGAACCTGTGTCATTTGTTTTTATCAAGGAAGGGTCATTTGATTTATAGAATTTTGTTGTTGTTTTTTGTAGTTGTATATAGAATAAATAAACTATAATAACGGCTCGACTACCTTTTCAGCTTTACAAAGATCAAGCAAACCAAGTTGCATATCCTGTATCCATACCATGATATAGTTGTGGAACAGATTTCTGGAGTCTACACCTCCCTGCACAGAACTGAAACATGAAGAATATTGAATGTCAGAACAAATGATACTGTAACCTTGTTGAATCTAAAGTTTTGTGCTGTATTTTTAGTTGTGCAAGGGAAAAATATTTATTGACAAACAAACCTTATATTCCATGACTCAAGATCCCGTTCAAAGTCAGCAGTGGCCACTAGAAGCTCATTCACATGTGGCTGTGGACTTGATGGTGGCCATGCAGAAAGGAAAGTTCTCAGCCTTTTACATAGCTCTGTGCTATATATGGCAGCTGTGATGTTTGCCAGGTCAATTGAGCTGAAAATTGAATAATTGGTCTCAAAATGTTAACAAAATTAATACATATGAAGCAAAAAAAGAGGGGAGTTTGTGCAGTGCAACTGAAGAGATGAGTATAAAAAATTTAAGAAATGACAATGATAACAAAAAGCTATGTTCGAAACAGAAAGAAACTAAAATGGTTAAGATCAAGTCTTGTGAAAAACTTAATACAGACTAACTTTACATAGCTCGGTGCTATATATGGCTGCTGTGATGTTTGCCAGGTCAATTGAAATGAAAATTGAATAATTGATCTCAAAATGTTATCAAAATTATTATGTATGAAGCAAAAGAAAAATGGTAGAGTTTGTGCAGCGCAACTGAAGATATATGAGTAGAAAAAATGTAAGACATGACTGATAACAAAAAAGCTATGTTCAAAACAGAAAGAAAATAAAACTGTTAAGATCAAGCCTTGTAAAACTTAATACAGACTAACTGCATCTCCTAGTGTAGACAAACAAAACTCGCATGAAAGTTAAACTGTATTGTCCACTTTCAAAGAAGAGATGTTAAGAATTTAGCTAAATACCTGGGAAAAATATGCCGACCGTGGATTGTATTCTGGCCGTTGATCTTGATGTCTGCCTGAATTTCATTTCTTATAGAAATACAAAGGTTTTTCATCTTCAGGTATGCTGTTGAGATGGTAATGGTGTCCATTAGGTAACTTTCAGAGGCACCAGACACAAATTCATCAGTCTCCATCATGTGTTTTCTACACCTTTTTCTTGCTGCGGTCTGTCAATATTATCCCATTTCATTTAGACTCCAAAACAAAAAATCTCATTTTGTTATTGTTGCAAGAATAATCCATAAAGACTGTACTAGGTAGTAGTATGAGGTGCAATTTTGATATTTTTTTAAACCTCATAAGCCATTAGAAGGTATTCCCAAATCTTTTCAAAGCTTGAAGTTGCTTTGAGCAAAAACATCAGTTATATGTATAATAATGACTATATAAAAATCACCTGCAGATAATTCTGTAGAATAGTTTGAGCATCTGGAGATAGTATATCATGAAGACTACTGTAGACCTGAAGAGCAGGATGTAGAGCTGGTGCTGCAGAATCAGATGCTGGACCAAAATGATCGGTTAAACCTGTTGGTGAGTTTTCATCAAGTGATTTGTAATTCTCAAAAACAGTCGCTAGTAGTCCTTCAATTTGAGTTTCACAATCCAAAAGTATACTTCTCTGCGAGAACAAACAAACAGAGAATTTGTTGGCCAGAACAAGCCAATTCCAAAGTGATGAATTACAGTAAATTAGATACGAAGGAATCACAATTTCAAGGTAAAACCCAGAGACAGCAAATAAGACAACTATTAATTATTTCAGAGAACCTTCACTCAAGTTTTCCATTCCTTTCATGTTTATTTTTGTGTTATGTTCTAACTGTTAAGTAACCAAGATCGAAAATTGATAGAAACAAAATAAATAAAGAATAGTTTTATTGAATGAATGAGAAAAAATAGGTGAGATATTTCTCCTCCAAGAGTTTCCACTTCCATAAAGGATTTCTCCTATCACACAAACTCTCAAATGTACAGAAATGCACCTCCTTCTATTTTTTATTTCTTTATTTATTACCGATACACTATTTAACTAGTTAACTTCAAGTGCTCTCCAAATGGTCCCTATACCCTAACTGCTGAATATGTGTATAAAGGTTGTCTACTCTAAAATCTAAGCTAATCTCATTGTCTAAACATGTTAAAAAGAATTAAGTATGAATGTGATATTCCGAAGTTACCTCTTGCCTCGTAAGACTCCTCTCACTTCTGGCCTTCATTAGGGGATCGAGCAACTCTTTCACAAGCTCTAGGCAGTCCTTGGTTGGAGTTGCTACATTCATCACCTGTAATAGATATCTACAAAAAAGACCACAAGGGAAGTGAAAGTTAAAAATTGATTAATGATTTCATTCCATGTGAAGAATGTTCAAAAAACTGATTCTTTTTATTTGTTAGGGGCAACCAAATGACATTCAATTACCTCAATTTAGAGTATGAACTGGAAACTCCATAGTAGTCAGCAAATGCATCTAACAGCCATTTCCATGGCCCATTTAGCCGCAAGTTTCGGGAGTGGAAGCGCTGTGCACGCATCGCACCCTCCAACACTATATCATAAGCTTGAGTTTCCACAACAGGAGCACTCTGCAGAAAATATAAAAACAGGAAACACAATAAGATAAGTCTATTCTCAGACTCAGAATGAATAGCAAAAAATGACGTTGGAAAATTTTCTATTTGTTAAACGATGATGGTGGAAGAATAACCTTTATATGATTGTTGTCATCACTTGTCATAGTACTTCCAATGGAGAGCTGGATCTTGCCAACACATTCATTATCATCATGATTTATTGGCCACCACCGAATTCTGTCACTCTGCATATTCAATTAAAGATAATTATTACATGAATTTGGATGGTGTAAGAGGAAAGAAGAGTAATATCTATGAACCAATATGACAGTGGAGCACATACAGGATTATCATTGAGGTATGAAATTGGAATCCTGGCTTCACCATGAACTGCCTTCTTAGAATCTTGGACTTCTACGAGTAAAGCATCCCCTTGGCTCAATGGGAAACTGAAATTACACAACATTTATAAGTTCCTTGAGATTATTAACAACATTGAGTGTACGTTTGATTTTCAACTGTCAAGATTTGTTCATCGCATAAAATTCCTTCAACAATAGTCTGACTTTAAATCATGCTAAGATGTATTTTCAGGTATTTCTAACAGCTTAACAGCAGCTCAGTTAGAAGGAGTTTTCCTAGTAAAAACATAAAATAATAGAAGTAGAAGATGAAACTTACAAATCATGATAATCTCCACTACCAGGGCGAAGAAAAATTGCAGAACACGACTCTGATGCACTTTCTTCTGTTGTGCTCTTGAGTTGGATCAAACAATACAATGGCTCTACAAGAATAAAACAGATTCCTTTAACTCATTCATTTATATGCAATAACAAGATTAATTTTTATAAATAAAATTGAAAGCTCAATTATCATCTCGTGAAGGGCAAAGTGTATTCACTCCTTATCAATGTCAAAAGAAACCTTCCTCAAACATGCACTAACCTTCTGCTGCTGCTGAGAACGATGCTGATTTCACAGAATTTATACCACTTTTCACAAGGGATGAAACGTGCCGAACATACTCCATCCCAGCTTGCTTATACATTGATCCTCGGTTTGAAAATGAGCTCTTAAGTTTTCGTCTTTGTATAATACGAAGTTTCTTCACTGCAATTTTTACACGGTACCTCAAATTTAGTGATTTTAAAGTTATGTGTCCAAACAAGATCAAATGTTTTGAACACAATCATAATTAGATTAGTAATTTTCACACATATATGTGTGTGTATGTACCTTCCACTCTTATTTTCCCTACAACCTTCTTTGTCTTGAGAGGCACTGTTTGTTCTGAATTCATTGCACTTCCTTCAGTTGGCTTTATACCTCGAGGTTGCAACAAGAACTCGTGCAATCTACAAATTTAGAGAAACGAGAGAAATGATTGAGGACAATAAACGATGCCAAGTTAGTGTTTTTTTAAAACCAAATGAAACCTACCCAAAGGCACTTCGGAGAGCCAAGCACTCATCTTTTAGAAACTCTGGGGCCTCAGTACAGCCTCTCGCCCATGTTTGCAGGCATAGACGAATGCAGGCATCATAGGTGATAAGGGTTTGCCAGGCATGTTGACTATTGCAACCGCTGAGATGACATGCCATAATTATAAAAGGAAGATAGTATATCAATATGATTTTCAAATCAATAACATGAACTAAATATTATCATAGCTACTATGTAGAATCAAATATCAGACCCAAGGAACTTAAATTGGAAACCTACATCACAAGATTGGCAACTTATTTGTACAATTGTATGTTGTTTGTATTTCTTTATTTGTTGATCTCATACTAGTGTGCCTGTTTGGATAAACAACTTACTTGCAGGCTGCAACTTATAGCACGAGCTCTTATGATGATAAGCGCTTATGTATAACAGTATAAGCTTACATAAGCTATTTTTATATGAAAAGATAAAATAAAAATAAATTGTTTTTATATACTCTACAAGCTGTTTTCATAAGCTGTTGGAGAACTTAGGAAAATTGCTATAAGTTGTTTTCATAAGTTCTCTCAAATAGTCTCCTCAAATAAGGCAATCCAAATAGGCCCAAGTTTTCCGAAATGCATGAAGTTAGAGTTATCACTTATTAATAATAACAACTATATGATAATTATTACATAAAATAAAAACTAAAAAGTTTATGTGACAGCACCTAGTGTTGAGATATTGCAACTGAGGAGTAGTCTGTCTTTCTATGTCTTGTGTAGAAGTTGTTTCCTGTCTGTACATGTCAACATCAAAAGGACAGTGAAATTAATAAGGAAACAAATTCCAAAAAGGAAATCAACACAAATGAACAAATAGACGACGAATTGATTAATTAATTTCACAATAGCAATATACCTTTCAGAATCAGTATTAGGTTTTTGTTCAATTGAACACTCACTTATTCCTCCTCCTTCATTATCACAATTCACAGATTCTTTAGATGGCCAAGATCTATGCTGCTGCTGCTGAGGCATTTCATCGACTACATTCGCTACAGAGCCTTCTGAATAACAAAGATCACCACTTTCACCATCAACAAAGATAGGAGGTGCACTTGGAGTATTCAATTCAACAGGATCATTCAAATTACTCATGTTATGAAACCGAACAGCGCCAGTTCCGGTTCCAATTCCAGTTCCACAAGGAGTCATTTTCTTTTGAACAGATTTGTTAAAACCTAATTCTCCATCAGTAAATCGCCTAACATTAACAGTATTAGGAAGTTGAATAGTTAAATTTTCATTGACCAAACCCTTCCTCAAAATTCCATTTTGTTTTAGGGTTTTAGGTTTGGTTGTTCCATTACCAAATCCAAATAATTGATCCTCATCATAATAACAGTGTGCAATTGGAGTATCCAAAGAATCAAGAACGCGTTCGTCTTCGCTTTCGTCATCGGTTTCAACAACAGGACAATGTAATGAAGCAACACTTTCATCGTCAGTGACACTATCATCATCATGATGATCGGGGAATCCGAATGCTCGGTTAGGAGGTGGAAGTAAAGGAGAGTGGAAGAATTTTAAAGGAGGTAAAGAGGGAGATTTGGGAGTGAGATTATTGGAAAGGGATGGTAAAAGAGTAGGAGATATCGGAAGGGTTAAGTTTTCTGAAAGAGGAGAACGTTGTTGTTGTTGTTGTTGTGAATCCTGTGAAGAAGGAATAATTGAAAAAGGAAAGTTAGTTAGAGTTGATGAATAACAATAAAGGAGAAAGCAAAAAAAGAAAGGAAAAGTAACCTTGTTGATCCATTGGATTGCGGTTTCGTCAAGACCTTCAGTGAACATACTTTGAGCGATGTTTGAAAGAAAGCTTGTTTGAGTTCAGAGAATTAAGAATCGATTTCAGAGAGAGAGAGAGAGAGAGAGAGAGAGGAGCCTTAATGCAAAGCTGTAGTGTGCAAGACTATTACAGTACAGCGAACACGCTGCCAACGGCTACTTGAGTTTCTAATTTTTTTTTCCTCCTCTTTAAATTCGGTTCTTTTTTCAAACCTTTATTACAATATTTTTTCTTTTTCTCTTTATTTATTTTTTAAATTCTTTTGTATATTCTCTTGTTAAAACAAAAAAACCTTTTGTATTATATAAAAAAGTCTTTTCTAGTCTATGCTAGCATAGGTCAGTGATCTTACCTGATTAGAGTTGACCTTGTTCGGTGAATGGGAAGGAGTTGTGTTTGTGTACTTATAGGTGCTCTGGCGTTCAAGTCATTTAAGAGTGTGAAGCAGAAGTTTTTAGAGTGTAAAGAGATTGTATCTCGCTCCTCTGAATGATGAATGTATATATAGCTTCAGTGTTGGGCCAAAGTCATTGATGGAGATCATTAATGATTGTTGGAAAACGGTTGAAGAATCATGATGAGCATTAAATACTCATCATTCTGATACGTAAGGAATCTGTCTGTTGACTGTGTCATCGTGCAAACGGGCTTCGCCCCTTTGAGCCTTACTCGGCGGAGGGAAATGGACTTTCCCTGGCATATTGGGCTTAAAGTCCAATACGAAACAATTAGTCTGTAGAAATATTATTAGAGTTCGAATTTTGAATTTCTTATTTATTTTAATATTATTCATTCAAACAAACTAGTAAAAAAAATGGTAAGGGTAAATTTTCTCCATTCGATTAGATAAATTTAGATAAAAAGGTGTTTTCTTCATTTAAATAAACAAATTGAGACTGAGTGGTTTTTAAAAAATTATTGGTGGATGCAAATGGAAGCTTCTTATTTTTTTTAGCTCATTTCAAAAAAGGCTTCCTAGGTTATGTAAACTCCCTCGTTAAAGATAGTTGGGCTATAATACAAAAACTCACTTTCGATGATTGCTCTTTGTTCTCTCAAAATTGATCAAAGTCCTCGTTTATCAAAAAATGTTTTTTGATAGTGTAAATCTTACGGAGAGATATTTTTCAATAGTAAAATTTTATCAAAAAATATCTTCGATAATATAAATTTTTTATTAAGAGATATCTTTTGTGGCTTGAGATTATCCTCCTGCATTGATCATTTTGGTTCTTTGGACTAGATCTTCTCTTCTTAAATGATTTTTTATCCAGTCAAAAAGAAGAAAAATGAAGAAGAAGGAGGTTGCCATAGCCACCTACTTCCAACACCAACACCTATGAGAATGATTTCAAAATTGTAATAAATTAAATTAAACTAAATCAGGAGATGAGCTATTGAGAAAGAAAAAAAAAGTCAACGCAAGAAATTTTGTTAACTATTTGTTTATTTTGTCTTAATCTTTGGATTCTTAGAAGAAAGAATTGTGATAATAATCTAAAGTTTGATAAGAAATAAATAAACTTTATTGATAATTTTTAAATTAAGATTCAAACTCAATTTTTTTTAACAATTTATCATAGAAATTCAATAACTTTATTTTATATTATCTATTTTTCATTTACCAAGTTTATGTTAATAAGCACATGCTTTGACGATACCACAAAGAAGAATTCTTTGACACTAACATTTTGATTGGTATCCATTATAATCAAAATATTAAATAATCAATGATGGGTAAATATAAATGAAAGAAAATTAAGGTGGCTAAAAAGTCAACCCACAAATTCAAATTGTACTCTTGCAGTTGCACGTGGTCCTACTCACTACTCACCAACCAAACAAAACAACTACTTCACTTTACTTAAACCTCAAAAGCATTTTGTTCTTCTTACTCATACTCATACACTACAAACTCTACAAACATGGCAACCATTAACCCACAAAATGACAACAAAGTTGTTAGCTCAAACTTGATTATTGATTCAGACCCTTTGAACTGGGATTCAGCTGCTAATTCACTCAAGGGTAGCCACTTTGATGAAGTTAAACGGATGGTAGAAGAGTTCAAGAAGCCAGTGATCTGTCTTGGTGGGGTGGAGACACTCACTATATCTCAGGTTGCTGCTGTTGCTAACAGTAGCTCACATGCTAAGGTTGAACTCTCAGAGTCTTCAAGGGCTGGTGTTGAAGCCAGTTGCGAGTGGATCGCGGAAAACATTGAAAAAGGCACTGCTATTTATGGTGTTACCACCGGTTTTGGTGCTGCCTCGCATAGAAGAACTGAACAAGGCTTTGCTCTTCAGAAGGAGATGGTTAGGTAAGGCTCAAGTTCAACTCTCAATAATATGTAGTGAATATATTGCTTTGATTCTTTTAGAAATAGTTCTTAGTTCATTGAACTTTCTCAAGTAGTTTCTTACTTACCTTTTTTTGGTATTCATAAAGAAATTAGAGTATGAGATTATGAAAAAATGAGATACATAGGCTAATTACTTGTACAAGAAGTTAATGTCAATAAGTCTGCAAAAACTTATGCAAAGTTCCTATTTGTTATGTAATTGAAGTTTTTATTGTTGTGCAACTTCATAGTCATATGATACTAATTCTTATTCTTTTGGTTAAATCATTTTTCTTTCATAAGGTTTCTAAACTGCGCGATATTTGGGCGTGAATCTGAGTTATCTCATACACTGCCTCAGTCAGCAACAAGAGCAGCTATGCTTGTAAGGGTTAATACCCTTCTTCAAGGCTATTCAGGCATTAGATTTGAAATCTTAGAAGCTATCACCAAACTACTCAACCATAATGTCACACCAAGCTTGCCATTACGCGGTACAGTTACTGCTTCCGGTGATCTAATTCCTCTGTCCTACATTGCTGCATTGCTAACTGGTAGGCGAAATTCCAGAGCTGTTGGACCCTTAAAAGAGTCCCTTAATGCCAAGGAAGCTTTCGATTTAGCAGGTCTGAATTCCGGGTTCTTCGAGTTGAAGCCGAAGGAAGGTCTTGCTCTTGTTAACGGCACCGCTGTTGGATCTGGTGTGGCTTCTACGGTACTTTTCGAGGCAAACATATTAGCTTTGTTGTCGGTAGTTTTAACAGCAGTTTTTACCGAAGTCATGCAAGGGAAGCCCGAATTTACACATCATCTTATACACAAGCTGAAGTTTCATCCAGGTCAAATTGAGGCTGCTGCTATTATGGAACACATTTTAGATGGAAGCTCTTATATCAGAAATGCGAAACTGCAGCAGCCAGATCCATTGCAGAAGCCAAGAAAAGATCGTTACGCTCTTGTCACTTCTCCTCAGTGGCTTGGTCCACAGATTGAGGTAATCCGGTTTTCAACCAAATCGATCGAAAGGGAAATAAATTCAGTGAATGACAATCCTCTGATTGATGTCACAAGAGATAAGGCTCTGAATGGTGGTAATTTCCAAGGCACACCAATAGGAGTTTCAATGGATAATGTACGTTTAGCTATTGCTTCAATTGGAAAACTCGTCTTTGCACAATTTACCGAGCTAGTCAATGACTTGTATAATAATGGGTTGCCATCAAATCTTTCTGCTGGTAGAAATCCAAGTTTGGATTATGGTTTTAAGGCCTCTGAAGTTGCTATGGCTGCTTACTGTTCTGAACTTCAATATTTGGCAAATCCGGTGACAAGCCATGTGCAAAGCGCTGAGCAGCACAACCAAGATGTGAACTCTTTGGGATTGATTTCTGCTTTGAAAACTGCAGAAGCCATTGAGATATTGAAGCTCATGTCTTCCACATATTTGGTTGCACTCTGCCAAGCTATTGATTTGAGGCATTTGGAGGAAATTTTTAAGAACACTGTTAAGAATACGGTAAGCAGTGTTGCAAAGAAGACATTGCTAGTATTAGAAGACAAAAAAGAAACTAATCCATTTAAATTAATTTGTGAGGAAAATTTACTCAAAGTGGTTGATAGAGAATATGTATTCTCCTACATAGATGATCCCTTTAATATTGCGTACCCGTTTATGCCGAAACTAAAGCAAGTACTTTATGAGCATGCACACATCAGTGCCGTTAATGACAAGAATGCGAGCTTGTCAATATTTGAGAAGATTGGAGCATTTGAGGAAGAATTGAAGTCTCTATTGCCAAAGGAAGTTGAAAGTGCAAGGGTAGCATTTGAGAAGGGAAATCCAGAAATTCCAAACAGAATTAAGGAATGTAGGTCATATCCACTATACAAGTTTGTGAGGGAAGAGTTAGGGATAGGGTTGCTGACAGGAGAAAAGGATGTCACACCAGATGAGGAATTTGAAAAAGTATTTACAGCAATTTGTCAAGCAAAGATTATTGATCCAATTCTGGAATGTCTTGGTGATTGGAACGGAGTTCCCATCCCAATATAAACTGCAAATGTTTAACAATAATTAGCTGGATTTATTTTTCTTGTGTTTCTGTTGCCTATGTTTGGCTTTTATACAAATTATGAAACTGAATAAAAGACTAGCATCTCATCACTTTTAAATGGTAGTCATAAATTTACACAATTTATTTATTATGTGATAATCATGTGTAAATTATTAACTAGTTTAATCTAGACTATACGTACTGTGTGGAGAACATGGCTTTGTTTCAGTGATGATGATGATGATGATGATGCTATCAACAGAGTAGGATGGATAGCTGCTATTTCAAATTCTGTTAAAGATGTATTTTAACTCTCCCAGTTATATGTTTCTTCTTATCATATGAAAGATAAAGATTAAAGCCACACAAACAATTATAACAACTTATTAGTAACAAGGCTTGTCATGTTTCATGTTTTAAGTACCACAACCACACATTGAACTTGTTTTTGTATCTTAATAACACGACGATGAACATTAAAAGATCTATTTCGGTCCAAGACTTGACTAGTCTCCAATTTGTTTTAATATATTTCCATTAAGTTACTACTATTTGGTATATGTTACCTAGCCAATAATGATAATTAAGGTAGCAAAAATGCAAAATACAGGTAACTAAAAAGTAACTCTCCCTATCCTTGAACAGAAACAAAATTAAACACCCAGAAGAACATAAATCATGAAGAAATCTATAAGTAACTGTTTAATTTTTGTTATCATAATTGAAATGAATAAGGTAGTAGTAGACAGTCTGAGAAATTACAACTTCCTTAAGCAACTT
Source organism: Trifolium fragiferum (assembly GCA_954870985.1). Lineage (NCBI taxonomy): Eukaryota > Viridiplantae > Streptophyta > Magnoliopsida > Fabales > Fabaceae > Trifolium > Trifolium fragiferum. Next base: position 469,756 of record OX940791.1, on the reverse strand, counting down.
GACTAAACTAAAGTACATGAAACAAAATGGTATAAAAACGATAGTTGAAGGGGAACAAAGTGCAGATTACATTGCAATATAAAATCATTTGACAACTATTTAACAATATGCAAAGCTTCTGTTTTCCTTACTCAATATGCCGCAAAGCAATCGAGTTACAAAAATAATCAAGCAGAAGTTATATCAATTGAGAAAAATCCCCCTTCCATTTCCAGTATGCCTTTTGTTCAGTTGATGAGAGATAGCAAAGATATCAGCCTTAATCTATCTTTACAGATGAGAACAAGTAATGCACGAAGTAGAATGAGACAAGGAAGCCGATAGTTCCAGTTGACAGCATGATTGCAATTGCCATGAGGAGCGAATAGCCAATATAAAGTACAGCAGAGATAGGTCCACTCAAACTCTGCAGGTCGAAAACCAAGTAGTTAATGGAGTACAAAAAGACATAAAGAGCAACAGAGCCTGATGCATAGAATGCCTTCCACCACCATCGCCAATCTTCGACACAGAGATGCATGTATGTGAGGACCACTGACACTTCAGCACAAACAATAGTCAACAATAAAAGAACAACCAACAGGAAACCAAATACATAGTAGAACCTCCCAAGCCAGATACTAGAAAGGATAAAGAAAAGTTCAATGAAAAGGGTTCCAAATGGAAGTGTTCCGGCACCGAGAACAAGAAGCCATGATGGATATTTACGTGCAGGTATTTCTCTTGGAATCTGGTTTGTTCGCACGGGATACTCAATTTGCTCAGCTTTTGTCCCCAGAAATCCTCCAATGAGGGTGAGTGGCACTGAAATGCAGAACCAGAGGAAGAACAACTCAAAAAACAAGGAAATGGGAAGAGCACCAGTACTGTTGCTACCCCAGAGAACAAAATTCAGTGCTGTTAGAATCGAAAAGGCAATCCCAGGAAAGAAGCATGCAGCAAACCAGGAAATCGACTTCCACCCTTCTGAATTTCCCTTAATGGTCCTTGAAAGACGTACACTTACATATCCGGAAGCAATCCCCAGGAAAAGATATAAAATTATCATCCCTGTTAGTAGCATTCCCCGGGAAGCTGGTGACATGAAACCCAAGGCTGCAAAAACAATAGTAACAGCAGCCATTCCAAGAATCTGAACCCCATCTCCAACCATCACACAGAGGAGATTTGAGCAACAAGGTTCCCTAAATACATCCCCCACAACAAGCTTCCATCCAGAAAGCTCCTCATTCATCTGTGCCTGTGTCTCTTTGTCCAATTCCTCATACCTTGCCAAATCCCTTCTCACTGTTCTTAAGAAAATGACAAAAACAATACCAGCTAGGAAAAAAATTACCATAAGTGAATTTAGGATTGAGAACCAATGTACTCGGGAACCCTCCATCTTTAAATAAGCATCCCAACGAGATGGCCATCTTATATCACTTTTCACAAATTCAACTTCATATGTAAATGATATCCTCTCTTGCTCTTTTATAGGTTGATACTTGTCCAACTCAGAGGGACAGTTCATCGAAGAGATATTATCATACATATGGAGCTTTGTCATGACTTCCGGATCACGTTTGACACTACAAGGAACAACATGAAAACCGACAATTTCAAAACCAGATTCCTTCTTCTTATCACTTTCAGCAATAACACCCATACCTTCCTCCCCAGTACCGATAATCTCAACACCATTTCCTTCATATTCATGAACCAAAACCGTAAACTTCAGATGGTTAATAATGTAATCAGCACTTCCATCAGACGGTGTGTACCCAATAGGAAACCCTGTCCACTGAATCTTAACCCCATTTTGACTCGCAAACCTCATAACAGGCAAATTGTCAAGAATCATATTTACTTGATAGAGATCGCGAGTTCTCTGTTTCAATAGCTTAACCTCATGCTCATTCAAAGGCGGAGTAGTACATAGATAAGTTGACTGATTAACATTCATTTTGAAAAGGTACGGAGAATTATCGATCTGATCTCCCATAAGGAGTTCACCAAGATTCTCTGCACTCTTCTTAATACCGCCGAGAGGCTGGCAATAAGGCAAACTATAGTAACTAAACGGAAGCTCGGTTTCGATAGAAGTCAACGAATTAACTTTTGCAAATATGGAATCTCCATTTGAATAAGTATGCATGTAACTTCCAGGTAAATAAAAAGCATTACTAATTCGAACAATCGCAACAATGACGAAAATCCAGCAGATCAAAGGCTTTCTCATTCTCATAGTTGCTAATTTCATGCAAGAGGTGCTGTTTGAAATTTGAATATTAAGCTACTAACTTTAATGTTGCATTCAACGCCAAATCTACAATAAAAGAATAAATATTTCGTTTTAGCATGAGATTCAAAACTATAAATCAAATAAATAAATGAGAATGAAAGAACATAATATGAAAATTAATCAATTGATTAATTAACAAATCGGATCAAGAAAATTAAGAACTGAAGATAGAGAAACACAGATCGGGTTAAGAATCAGATCACGAAGTTTAAGTGCGGTTTGAATCATAATAGAAAAAAAAAATCGTCACAATGAAAAAAAAAGATTACATGCAACAACATAGAAGAACGGGAATAACGAGGAAAAGAAGAAATTGCAGAGTGTGAGATTAGGATTACTGACCATTGATTTTGGGGAAAGAGATCTGAATTCTTCTGAAATGAACGTAGAAGGTGGAAAATGGAGAATTAAGATTTGTTTGCGAAGAAAAGAGAAAAGAAGAAGAAGAAGAAAACAACGTGATGATGGCACGGAAAATGAGAGAGTGAGTTGAAAATGAAAATGTGGGTCAGTGTCAGGACTAACTAACTAACTCGGGAAAGTATGGCCCAGTACAAAATGGGCCTTAACATGGTCCACTTAGTTTTTTTGGGTATGCAATAAGATAATTACTTGTTGCACCCCTTTGAATTTCTCACATATTCCCCAAAATTATCATAATAACTTTTGCACTATTTAGAAAGAAATCAATGCTCGCATCCTAGAATGCGAGAGTGAAAAGGATGTGACCGTTTGGTCACCCTTAAAATGTAGCCACTCCCTTGAGAAATTTGAAAAATAAAATGTGCGCTATGCATAATGTGTGTGTGGACGTTCAAACACAATACACATTTTCCCCAACTTTTTTCCCTCTCTAAACCCTTAGAAAAACGATGATTTTGGGCGAAAAGGTGTTTCCAAGCCACAATACAAGCTTTAAGAAACTCCATAGACACCACATTGAGTTGAATATAGAAGTAATGTTACTCTAAAACTTTTCTCATTTGATTTCTTAAGCTTTTTGTTTCCACCATGTCAAACACCTAAAATTGGTTGAGTTCGCTTTATGTTTAGCGAACTTGCATGAGAGCGTTGGCTTACTAGGTAGCGAACAACTCTGGGACAGAACTTTTTTTTTCCTTTCAAATTTTAGGAATTGTAATGGTTGATGTGGTGGCTCCTAAGGTTGATGTGGTGGCTCTTAAGGTTGATATCCGTATCAAATTCACAACATAAAGGAAGTTTGAGCAACGCGAATAAATGCTTTCATGGGTTCATGATTTAGCTGTAAAGTTAGGATTTATTGCTGTGAATGCAAAGTCAGATAATGGGAGAATGGTGGAAATAGAAAGGGATATGTTACACTTGGATGTCAAAGAGTTTATTCAAATTCAACATAATCACAATACTTAAATTTGTTTATAGATTTGTTTTATAATTTTTTTATTTACTAATATAATTGCAGTATAATTCATATCATAACAATTAATACATGATACGGGTAAAGGGTAGCACACTAGTTTGTTACAAGGCAGCATCAGCATCATGAAACATGTTCACACGATGCATTTAGTTCCAAAAGACAAGACAAGAAAGTGTGGACTAAAAGATGGTTGAGTTTTTTGATAATAATAATAATAGCTTACAACAACCAAAAAAGAGCAAAGAAAATAATATATGTAATTAACAACATATGATACATTGATGATTTAGTGGAACTTGAGACTGGTCAAGATGTTGTTGTTGACAGGATCAGCCAAATGATCTAAAAGGTTTTGGTATGGTCCAACACCTGTAACAAGACCTTGGACAAAGTAACCCAATATTGCCAACATAGCTAATCTTCCATTCTTAACTTCTTTAAGCTTTAAATCTTTCAATGATTTCTCATCTTTACCAAAACCAAGAGGGTTAAACAAAGGTCCACCAGGGTAAGCTGGTTCACCAGAACCACCAAGACCTTTTTCAAGTCCTAAGAAGTATTGTTTTCCCATGGAACCAGGGTTATACCAATCTTGGAATCTTCTATGTTCTGCAAATCCCATAAGTGCCAATTCCAACACAAAGAGTGTGTAATTGTCTGCCCAGTAGTTGTATGTTCCTGCTGGTGGAATCACGCCGGTTTGGAACCAAGCGAGAGCGGTTTCCTGTGGAATTAAACCGGCTTTGCCGAGGATTTCAGGTGCTATGGCTCCTACTGCTCCCAACATTGCGTAGCGACCGTTGATTATCTCGCCGTATGCTAGCCATCTTGGCTCAATGAAACCTCCTGTTCCTTCTGGATCTGAAAGTCCTAGAGGATCAAATCCATAGTCACCTGGAAGGCTGCAAGTGATGATCAAGTCAATTTTGATACTCAACACATAGTGTTACCAAACAAATTAGTTGCATATATACATGTTGTGTTAAGAGTGCTTTGGTATATTTACTGCATATCTTAGATTATGTCCCAATACTAGCATTAGCTTATAAAAAGGATTTAATTCATAGGGTTAATAGGCTTTTACCCCTGTAAAGTAGGCGAGTTTTGCGTTACCTCCTTATAATTTTTATTTTTTTGCTTTTACCCCCCTGCAATGTGTTTTTATTTTTTTTGCAGTTCATTGCACCCCCAGTAATGTTGTTTTGTTTTACCCCCTGGGGGGTAAAATGAACTACGAAAAAAAATAAATACACATTGCAGGGGGTAAAAGCAAAAAAATAAATTATAGGGGGGTAACGCAAAACTCGCATACTTTGCAGGGAGTAAAAGCCTATTAACCCTAATTCATATACACTATCAGCTTGAAGAGTTTTTACACTACCAATTAATCATAACGGTCAAATCATTATAAATGTTCAACTTTTATCATAACCACTTCTAAAATCATACACGTGGACTCTGTTTGGGTAAATAACTATTAAGAGCTTATAGTATAAACGCTTATCATATAAGTGTTTATGTATAAGCTATTTTTATAAAAAATGATAAAATACAATCAAACAATTTCCATACAAGTTATAAGTTGTATTCATAAACTACCTTAGAAAACTTATGAAAATAAATTAAAAACATCTTATAGACATATCATAAGTTGTTTTCATATGTTCTCTCAAACAATCTCACACGTGCTTATCCCACTAATATAAACTTATACTGACTTATAAAAACAACTTGTATGAAATAGTTTAATCATTTCATTTTCAATTATCAAAATAGATTATACGTAATCATAAGCAATAATAAGCACTTAATTAAACAGTTAACTCAGACACACTATAGGGGTTCTTAGACTCACAAAACATCCATCTAACAATATTTTTTCTTCAAATACTAAGAAGCATACCTGCCATCCAAGTAAGAAAGACTTTGCTTTGATGCAAACCACAAAGGCCTATTTGCTCCACCTTGCTGAACTCCAAAAAGAGAACAAAGTTATTTTCAATTTAAATGTAAGATCAAAGCGCGCGCGCACACACACATATACTCCCTTCGGTCTCATATATAAGCAAAAAAATCATTTTTCAAATTCATTGAATAATTGATGTATCGGATTGTTATTTAATGAAAAAAGAATCTTTGTTTATATACGAGACCGGTGGGAGTACTACTTAAAGAAGAATTTGAGTGAAAAAGAAACCTTGACAGGAGGAGTAGCAGCTGCCTTGACAACAAAGGAACCTTTTCTAGAAGACCCAATTGAAGATGGGAGTGATCTTGCTCCAAAACTCTGTCTCACAGTCTCAGCTGCAAAGGTAAGAGATGATGACGACACTAGAGCTTGTGCAGCCATGTTTTTTTCCTTCTTTGTTACCTCTACTACTACAACAATAGAGTGTTTTTTGTTCTTCAAGAATTGGTTAAGAATGAATGATAGATATTGCAGTAACTAATAAGCCAAAGGGAGGAAGATATGAAGAAGTCTAAGCCACTACTTCCAAGGTCATGTGCATGCAAACGTGGAACATCTTGTGGTGAATATTGAATGGTGCAATATAGTAAGGATGAGACTGTGATCTTGTTCTCCAACCATGGTTATACACGTAATATGATGAATCGGATAAGGAATCTTAGTTTGTTCCCACTGTGCTGTTATGTTTTTGTTGGTATGCAAATTGAAATCATGTAATCTTACACCTAGCTCACTTGAGGATAATGTGTGACTCTCTATATTCTACATCCACGTGGAATATTTGAGGCATCAGCATAACATTTCCTTGTGTCACAAAATTCGAACGAATGCCTGATATTGAGAGAGATGTATTATTTTGAGACACAAAAATTTGATGTATTAAACTTCAAGAAATATGTTAGTAATTGTGTTTATTAGATGATTAACGAGTAGTACAAAATGTGGTAATTCATTAATCAAATGTCCACTTAACACTTACTAATGATTTTGAACATCATTAAACACAAATATTAGATGGTCATTGGACAATATCAGGTGAATGAGATATGTATCAATTGTGACATTGAGCTGCATAATAACAATTGGATGTAGAGCCACAAAAATATGTATAGAACAATAGAGCATTTACTCCTAATGGATTAGTATAGCAGTCACGCTTATAGATCAGTAAAATATGTTGGGTTATCTCCATGATAATATAATATACAACCACGCCAATAGGAAAAACAAATAAAATGTGTAGACAATCAACCACACCTATATGGATCATTGTTGTTCTTTTTCAGAAAAAAAGTTGAAATGAAACTCACAAAATTTTATTGATATTATCGTATTTTATATATATGTTTTGTTTTATCAAAACCATCCTTTACATATATGAAAAATATAACATAAAAAAGATAAACATAAATCAGAAATAAACTACCTTAGATTTGTAACATACACACTAATACTCTATTGTGAGTTTCGCCTCCAATTTATCTTGTTTATTAATGAATAATGGCAATGGTGTAATATACTACCTTATATTTTATTAATGTTTATCTTGTTTTATACAGAATAAATTATGAGGACTTTGAATAATGGCAATGGTGTAATATAACTGAAAATAATTTGATATTAGCTTAATACTAAAGACTGAACACTAACCCCAATTTATTTAGATGAAAGACTTCTATCTATTCGTAAATATATAGGTAAATCAAGAAACAAGTCATGATATATGGAAATCAATGTTAAGAAATAATTTACGATGTTATTATATGATTAGAAACTGAGCGAGATAAACTACGAGGCAAATTATAGGATGCAGTCACCCAATTGACTACACCAATGAAGTCATATTTAGTGTTGTAAATGCAAATATACTTTCATTTAATAGATGTGTAACACGTGGCAAACTTAAATTTAATAGTTGAAAATTAAAAAGATTACAATAATTTTTTTTAATTATAAAAATAAATAATAATAAAAAGTTGTTTTATCTTTCTCTGCACTTCATCTTTCTCTAATATAGTACAACAAATGGAGTTCCTCCTCACCTCTACCTCTCCTTATTTTAATTGTTTCTCTGCAACTAGATGTAATGGTTTTTTAATGAAACTGCAAAATCGAAGGATTTACAGTGAGTGAGCAATTTGATGGTTGATGAACTTTGATTGCGTTCTTTATTTTGGCATGGGAATCCCAACTATTTTTTATGTAATGGTTGGTGTTTTTTTTTTTTGAACTGCATCAAAATATTATTATAAGGCACTCTTAAGTAGCAAAAGAGTTACACATTACAAAAAACACCAGGAAATAGAGTTAAGTAGCCAAGTTCCACAATTACAAGTGTATAGAAGCAAAAACGCCAATCTAGAAAAATACATCAGTAGCCTAAAACCAAAATAGCAGACAAGAACAGCAGAGACGCAAAAATCGCTCGTTGGGTAAAAACAAAATGCCAATGACTTATTTAGATTTAGTTTTAGAAACACTTCTAGTTGTGTAATGTAGTTGTGTCAAAGAACCTAATAATGAAACTCATACACCCTAAGTGCATTGCAAATTTGAAATAATTTTCCCCAAAAGACTTTGTACCAAATTCAAAATTTAATGATATTTTGCCGAAAATTGTAAGACGGGGTGGGAAGGGGATGACAGGGATTGAAGAATAACTTAATACCTTAGCAAAGAGATCCCCAATTGCTTCTTTTTGGGGCTAACTATACTGTTTAAAATCTAGCATTGAAAATGGCAAACTTTAGTGTAATACATTCATGGCAAAATTCAATAAGTAGTGCAACAATATCTGGTGACTTGCCCCAAAAAAACTGACACAGAAATGTTATTTCTTTGTTGGGCTAGGAGCTATGTGCCTCGTAAGAACATAGCAGTCTGGTGGTGTGATGTTTGTATAATAGTTCTGGATTGTTTCTGTAATTTCAAACTCAAACTTCTTATAAAAGTTAATGGCATCTTCATTGTTTGTCTGCACGTGCAAGTAAACTTCAGAAATGTTCTGCTTCGAGCAAAGATCAAGAACATGATTCAGCAGTCTTGTTCCTGCATAAACCAAAAGATTCATATCACATTTCTAAAAGCATGTAGATAGCAAGCTTAAAGACACGAAACATTTTGAAACAGTGACCCATCAAAAGATGCAAAATGAACTAATCCTAATATGAAGTTTGCAGAGGCTCTTAAAGACAAGTATGTATAGTAAATGATCAAGCAAACTTTCAATTGCCAGTTAACATCGAGGGAAGATATTAACTTTCTTTCTTACCAATTCCAAGTCCACGGTAAGGCGCTAAAACACCCAAAGTCATGATGTAAACCCGAACTTGGCCCCCAGCTTCCTTCTTCTCAAGCCGGCATGCAATTGCACCAACACAAATGTCACTGTAGTAAGCTGAAAGAAATCATAATAATCAATCTCGAGGCTGATGAATGCGAACTTACATGCAGCAACATATTAATAAAGGTATTAGACATGTCCTAAAGGTCCGGTGTATAGCCACATCTAAATATCATCTATATTATCATCCAAACTTAAAGCACCGAGATATCAAACAGGCTAGTTGGATTGAAGTAAAGCTTGCATTCCAACTAAGTCAAAAACTTTCAGAAGCACACAAATGTAAATATATTATAAAGTCGTAAAGATATATTTTAGTCTTGCATTCGAAAAAAGAAAATTCAATTTTTTTGGCATTTGGATGAAACTTGAAAGATGTTTTATCATAAGAGAGATTTCAAAGCAAAGAGGAATCACATATCCTCCTTAAATCAAGCAGGAAAACAATCAATTTAAAGGAGCTCCATTAGTATTCGGTATATCTAAGAAGGAAACAGAGAGAACTGTCCTATCGTATGTATTTCATGTGTTTTGTTAAAACTCTTCAAAATGGGATTTCTTTTTTATTATAAGTTAGATGCAGAGAGTAACTGCGTTTGAATCAAAATAAATAGAATAGAATGCATGATAATCTTTTATATGCAGAATCGGATTCCCGGTCCCCAACGGAAATCAAATGCAAAAAGGATATTGCAGAACATACCAAATAGCAAGTTGTAAATTGTACAAGAAATTCAGATCAATTACAAAAAGAGAATCACAAACCAACATTTAAAAAAGTTAATCCACAGTCCAGACAAATACTATGAATTAACCCAGAGTTCAGACCCAGAGGAAAGGGGTCCGGTAATCCGGAATTCGATCGTGAGGTAAGTAAAGTATGACCAAGAATTGTTCCCGTCATAATCAAATTCGGATTATCCCGAACGATTCGTCCTAGGGGAGCTCATTAATTACTTTAGCTCAATGTCTTGGTTTGAAATAGTTAATTATGGATTATATTTCCAAATACCTAAAGTGTAGTTGAATTGATTACAATATTGAAGTTGAAAATGAGAAACTAAATAGGAACTCAAGTGCAATAACTTGCATGAATATGAAAAGATAAAAGTGAAGGTACCTAGTTTAGTGAATTCAGCAGAAGCAAGTGCATCAGCATAGTATTTGTCATTGTAACGAACAGGGAAAAGAGCAATATTGAGCTTCTTGAGTTGCATAATGTTCTTGTCTCTAACTCCATCAAGTGAGATTGATACTTCACGACCAACTCCCATTCTACCACTACTACTTCAATTCTACCGACGACAACAACAACAACAACATTACAAGAAAATATGTTAGCAAAGGAAAGACAATAACACATATGTTGTCAATCACGGAATTTATAATTCATTGACAATCATCGCCGCCGCAAATCGGGATTGAATCGAATCAAGGAGAAAAGGGGAAAAATTAATTAATTATAAAATGAGAAGGTGGAGTACCTGGGTGGAGTTTCTATGTGTTTCTGTTGAGTTGAGTGAGAGTCCAACTTAGTTCTGAAATACACTCACCTCACAGAGGCAAATCGGAAGCGGCTTCTCTGCGTTTCGTGTGTTCTGTTTTTATTTGATGGAGAGGAGATGATGAATCAGCTTATGGGCCGGCCTCTTCAAAATCACCTGGATTGGGCTTATGAGATGGATGGATTATAAGATTATTTCTCTTCCAGCCCCCGCGTTTCTTTTTCACCCCTCGAGTTTTCTGTTTTGCCTTTCAAAAAAACTTTGGTTTTTATTAACCGAATTTTTTTTTGTCTTGAAATACAACTTTGGTTTCTAGAAACCAAAATTTTCTAAAATTTACTAGAAAAATTTCGGTTTCTGCGAACCGAAATTTTTAATAAGGGCAAAATTGGATTTTTGGAAGGTAAAAAAGAATCATGGGGGCTGGGAGAGAAATCTTTGGATTATAATCCCATTTTATTTTATGAAATTTTCGCTTCACACTTTTAGTTTGGAAAACGTTTTCCGAACTTTTTATAGTGAAAATTTTAGCAAAATTTACATTAAAAAGTCAAGTTCGAATCGTGTTTTTCGAACTTTTTTCATGCTATAGGGGGAAAAGGAGTCATGGGGAGGGGGAGAGGGAAAATATCTTATTTTATTTTTGGATTTGTATAATTTTTAAAATGATTTTTTTTACCATAACTTTTAAAAATTATCAAAGGATCAAAATATAATTTTTTATGAATTTTTCCAGCGTGTGCCTTAATTAAACATGATAATAAATAAAGACAAAGGTTAACCAAGTTAAAAATTTATATTTAGAAATACCTTTTTTAAAAGTTGTTAACACTTGAAAAAAATAAATAAATTAGTTTTGGTATTTTTTTATGGTCAAAAGATTGAGATTGGTATTTTAATACACCTACTTAGCAGCCAAATTCCAAACCAAGTTTCCTATGGGCGTTACATGAAAGCTCAGTTGACATTTGATTACCACTGCTAGAAACCAGAAACAGTGTGCAATTTATCTACAATACAATAAAAATATAAATCAAAAAAGTAAAAAGACCCAATCCCTCTTATAAAAAAGTTAAATAAAAATACCTCTTATCCATATTCATTCATTCATTCAATTTGAAAACCCTTTCTCATTTCTCTCTTCATCTCTGTAACTCGTCACCAATCACAATCAGAATCACACCATTTCTTCTTTATTTTGTTTTTTTTTTTTTCAAATCCAAATCTGTGTTAGTTATAATGCCGTCTACAATTTCCGTCACAGCTCCTTCTTACGCCGTTACTCCGTTCACATTCACTTCTTCCAAATCAACTCCAATTTCTCATACAACAAACTTTCTCACTAAACAGAACCGTAAACCATTAACCGTCACAAAGTCAATGAATTCTAATCGAAAAGGAGTAGTAGTAAAAGTAAAAGCAACTGTTTCAATAGAAAAAGAAACACCAGAAACTGAACGACCTGATACATTTCTTCGTGGCAGCGAAGACAACGAGTCTTCGGTTAGATTTCGATTTGAAAAGATGATAAGAGAAGCTCAAGATAGTGTTTGTAATGCAATTGAAATTGCTGATGGTGGTGGAAAATTTAAGGAAGATGTTTGGTCTAGACCTGGTGGTGGTGGTGGTATTAGTAGGGTTCTTCAAGATGGTGCTGTTTGGGAAAAAGCTGGTGTTAATGTTTCTGTTGTTTACGGTCAAATGCCTCCTGATGCTTATCGTGCTGCAAAAGGCGGTGCTGCTAATGATCAGAAGCCTGGTCCTATTCCGTTTTTCGCAGCTGGAATTAGCTCTGTAAGTATCCTCATTGTTCATCAATTCAATTCAAGATCATGTTATTTAGGAGGAGATATGCTTCTTGATCATGTCATGTTTAGTTTAACAAATTTGAAAATTCGGTCATTAAAGAGTCAATTGCTTAATTAACTAGTAAAATATCTTGCAATGTAGATGTAAGTGTTTTTTTGGTTATGCTGTGATGGAAATTGATTTTGGTTAAAATTGAGTTGGATACGAACTGATTTATGTTTGGCTACATTCACATGAGAATAACTTTGGGTTGAAAATCAATTGTAGAGACAAAAACTAGAAAACTTAGTATCAATTTTACTTGAGAATATTTAAAATATGTTAAAATCAAATCCAAAATTATCTTTTGTTTAGAATTACTTTTGATTCTCTCTCCCAAAATTAAATTCAAACATTGAATAAATCATTTGTGTTGATCTCTCAATGTATTTCTTTCTATATTTTCAGGTTCTACATCCCAAAAACCCATTTGCCCCAACCTTGCATTTCAATTATCGCTATTTCGAAACCGATGCTCCTAAAGGTAACATGTTCTGCCTTTTCTTTCTTTTATGTAAACATTGCACGCCGTGTTCATTTCTGAGCTACTTTTCTTATATTAATGATTTTGGGAAAAATTATTCTGAATTGAATTCTCATTAGTCATTACACTGGATCAAGAGATATATACTTATATTTTTATAAACAAGTTCAATATACAGCTTTCACGATCCAGAAATTACAAATACTGTTAACTAGCCATAATAACTAATTATGATAAGTACAATTGGATCAAACTAGTATCCTCTATAACAGGATTGTGTACTACATGATATAATTATGCTAGAATTAGGGTGAAACTTGTAGTCACATTGGATAACAGGGTTCTTGAATTTACGTCTATTGATGATAGTCATGCTGTTGCATTCTGCAGATGCTCCTGGAGCACCTAGACAATGGTGGTTCGGTGGGGGAACTGACTTAACCCCTGCTTACATTTTCGAGGAGGATGTCAAGCATTTCCATTCAGTATGTGCTTAACACAATATTGGTTTATCAAATTTTGTGATTAAAAGACAAATTCTTTGGTAGATTTTTTTTTTTTATTTAAAAAAATAAAATTGTTTCCTTTGTTTTAAAATGCCACCTTACTTAGATGTCTCATGAGAGTAATTTCAATATGGTTTTGTAGTTTCAGATTTCTTGAATTTAATATCTATAGCTTGGTTTCTTTGAACTGGGTGGTGCTGAAATGTTTTTTTTTAAAGGGTGGTGCTGAAATGTTAAGCATGGGGATTGGGTTCATTTTTGGGTGTACAATGTTTCTGTCAATGCCTGAGAATTCTGCAATCTAATTCACTTCAAATGTTTCTCTCTATATTATCTGGATTAAACCCTGAAATGGAAACAAAAAATATACATGCCATGTTTTCTTTAATTTCATTTGAAATGTTAACCGGGAGTTGATGATTACCTTCTACACCCCCACCCCTTCCAAAAAAGAATCTGATCTCCAAATTGGTATAATGAAAGAGTGAATGTAGGGCGCTTGAGAAATTCTGCCATATGACTTTCAGTTTACACTTTATCTTTAAAATATTATCGTGATCATTCAAATTTTTATTTGTTTAAGTCATTCAAGTGCAAGTGCTTCTTTACTGAGTTTATGTCATGCTTGCTTCTGTTATAGGTTCAAAAAAAGGCTTGTGACAAGTTTGATCCTACGTTTTACCCTCGATTCAAGAAATGGTGTGACGATTACTTTTATATCAAGGTATAGTATCATCATTTTTCACGTGGTGAAGCTTTTAAATGCAGTATTTCATTGTAGTCTTAGGATGTGTTTGGTAAAGCTGAAGCTGAACATTAAAAAGCAATTAATGAGCAATCAGTGTTCAGTTCATCAACCTTCAATAATTTTTTGAAAAAACTTTCTCATCTATCTGTTAATATCAGCTTTGATAAATGTTATACATGACCAATTGAAGGCTATAGTAAGAATGAAACCACTGTTTGTAGATAGGTTAGAATAAAATGATGGGATGGGGAATAACACACCCGTGATGCTAGGGCATCAAGATCTGGATTAATGTGGTATAGTGATAGTGGAAGGAGAAATCATCACATGAAGTAAGTGCAGCTGGTAATATGCTATATTCGGGACACTTAGAGTAGTTGTGTGAGAAGGGCAAGTGACAAAAAGTCAGAAAGACACATATGAATAGATAGGTTTTTTTTTGTATGCATTGTAACTGCAAGGCTCACTTGATTAGTTGATTTCTAGACCCATAAATCCTGCAAAATAAAGCACGCGAGGTAGAACCTCATTGATGATATTAGGCTTACAAGCGACAAATTTGACATAATTATATCTGTTTATACTGTGTTTTATTTTCTAGTTTGTCACCTGTCATGAACAGAGTGTACCAGCTGAGTCAGTATAGTGTCTAATTAGATGGATCATGGGTGCCGTGTGACATGTTTAAGGGATTAAAGTGGATTAACTTTATATATCATATTTGTAAATTGAATTGAGTCACGGTATATGTCGCTGATTGTATTGCCTTATTTTCCTCTTCATTAATCAGCATCGAGATGAAAGGAGAGGACTTGGAGGAATATTTTTTGATGATCTAAATGACTATGATCAGGAGATGCTCCTATCCTTCGCTACCGGTAATTGCTTGAATATATGAATTTGTTGGTTGTCACTTCTCAGTGGAAAGACATTTAGTTCTTTAATTTTCATGGTTGCCTAAACTATGGTTGCTTGCAGAATGTGCAAACTCTGTCATTCCCGCTTACATACCTATCATAGAGAAAAGAAAGGATTTGCCCTTTACAGATCATCAAAAAGCATGGCAACAATTGCGAAGGGGACGATATGTTGAATTCAATTTGGTACACTTTTTTAAGATAGCTTTTAGACCAATATGTTTTGTTCTACTCTTTTTTAGATAAGGTTTAAATTTATGTTACCACTATGTTCTTTGGCTACAGGTATATGATAGGGGTACAACATTCGGACTAAAAACTGGAGGGAGAATAGAGAGTATTCTTGTTTCTCTCCCACTCACTGCTCGGTGGGAATATGACCATGTATGATTTTAGAATCTTTATATTGTTCACTAAAATGCAAACAAGCTGAATATTAGATGCATCTAGCATTACATTTATATAACTGGTACTGAAATGCTGATATCATTTTGAGTGCAGAAACCAGAAGTAGGTAGCGAGGAATGGAAACTCTTAGATGCATGCATCAACCCTAAGGAATGGATCTAATTTATTTGTTGACCGCCCAATTTGGTAGCTTTTCAATAATAAGATAAGATAGCTTGTATTCTTTTTTTGATGTATATCATGTACTTGTAAGATGAGTCACAACTGTTTTAGCTTCTACTCGGTGGATTGTAAATCACATGAAAGTATTTGCTTTGGGAAGAATCTACAATTGCGAAAAAGAAAGCAGGTTGCTTAATCCATTAACTAGATTAACCTATAAAAGGCAATCTGTTCTTTAGGAAACACATGCATATTTGGAAACATTATCAAACTCTTTTTCGTCAATGTTAAATAATAGCTTGTATTCTTTTTTTGATGTATATCATGTACTTGTAAGATGA
This sequence comes from Trifolium fragiferum, assembly GCA_954870985.1. Taxonomy (NCBI): domain Eukaryota; kingdom Viridiplantae; phylum Streptophyta; class Magnoliopsida; order Fabales; family Fabaceae; genus Trifolium; species Trifolium fragiferum. Next base: position 453,839 of record OX940791.1, on the reverse strand, counting down.
GTCACAACTGTTTTAGCTTCTACTCGGTGGATTGTAAATCACATGAAAGTATTTGCTTTGGGAAGAATCTACAATTGCGAAAAAGAAAGCAGGTTGCTTAATCCATTAACTAGATTAACCTATAAAAGGCAATCTGTTCTTTAGGAAACACATGCATATTTGGAAACATTATCAAACTCTTTTTCGTCAATGTTAAATAATAGAACTATAAACACTTTTATTTTATTTATCCTAAAGTATTTAATAGCTATATAGATATTGAAAGTTAATCCAACTGTAAACTACTGACAAATAAAAAGAACCAGATGAAGATTACAACAATAAAAATGAATAAATGTTGAAAAAGAAAAGGGGGGAGTGAAATTCCATACCATTACCACCAAAACAACTCCAGTTCAACCACATAGAGATTCTAGCTCATTACTTGTGCCAGCCTTTAGCAGTCTCTGCTATGGCCTCCAGTATAGTGATCATCCCTGCAAATCAGCCACTGTCAATTATCAAGTAATAAGAAGATGAATACTACTTAGTAGTAATAATAACTTGCAAGAAAGATCATTTTTGTCCTCTTTAGCATTTTTGCTATACAAGCTTCCAAAATCCAAACTTTCTTGATAATGTCACCTCACAAAATAATATTACTCAACAGGAAAACTAAAGACAGTCTATAAAAAGTTTAATGAATTACAACCAAAACAATATAACACAATCAATGTCTCTTGTTGCATGCATATAGTCATTGGAACAAAAAATAGAAGCGAAGGGAATGCAAATGGTTGATGGTTCACTTTCATATAAATCATAGCAATTCCATGAATCATTGTGTTGGCAAATGGTATTCAAACACTGGTATAAAATAACCATATTCAAATCCTTATTGAGGCAAACTATCTTAAGCTACAAGGAATGGAACAATCAACCATTCAACCTTATAATTCAATTTTAAGCTAGTAACACGCCTTATAATATTAAGGAACATTCAGGACTGGCGGATTTTGGCAAATGGTTCTTTATCTGAATCTAAACTCAATTTAGTAGACATAATAAACATGTCATTGAAAATGGTTTTAGTTTTGTTTTCTTAATGTCAAATCTTGTTTTGACAGCATGTTTTCTTCTTTCCTTGGAAAGTCCGGCAAACCTGTTATTCAGACATTCATCTATCTCACATCAATATGATAATGAACTGATTTTTTCTCAAAGAAAGCACCAGCAGAGTAATCAGAAATTGAATTTTCACATCAAAGAGGAAACTCACATTAACCAGATTCGAATTATATGAAAAATCACTGAACAAATAAATGAAACTAAAGAGCAAGGGGAAATTGAAAATGAAATCATAGAAAAGAAAGCTCACATATTTGGTTTATGTTATATGAAATGTCATAGAAGCAGTAGAACATATCAACCTATGATGCACGGGTACTCCATTTGAGGGAGAGTACCGGTACCGGGTACGTACCCGTATCAGTACCGGGTACATATCCGTGCCTAAATTTATAATCATACACGTTCATTAGTTTTTAAAAAATTGCCGTACCCCGTACCAGTATCCGTATCGAGTACCGGTACCGTACCCGCACCTAGGCAACACATATCAACCAAATCGACAGCGAGAACAAGAGTCAGTTCTAGAAAGATTAAGTACAACTTCAAGTTGCTATATCCGTTTCCAGATTCGAGAGTGAGTTTTGATTGAATTTTGAAACCAAATCGAGAACGACTACATGAAAATGAAACCAATCTTGTGGATCTAAGTCTTGAGCGTGTGAATGATATTTTTCTTTTAAGAAACAAAATATATTCAAATAAAAGTCAAACCACAAAGCACAAGAAATACCTTGAGAATGTCAATAATTACAATAGTCATACAAATTACTACATTGCATTATACAGAGCACCACCTGAACCATATTTCAAATACAGCGATAATAACAGCCAAAGCCTACACCTAATATTAAAACAACATAAGAATTGCACATATGAATGCTATACGAATGCACAAACCAGCATCAGTCTGCAGCACTAACACTAATTTTAAGATTCGCATCAGTAAGTTTCGATCATGGCATACCATAAGATAAGCCCGAGGACTCAAGCTCCATTGTGATATGTTATAATCAAGATTATTCATTTTAATGTTCAGCACATTCCAAGATGTCACATTTGCCTCCTCAGCCATCTTCAATACACATATTTCCTCATTGTGAAAGTGTTTCCCATTTCTTGCCTTCCAAATGCTCCGGACACAAGTGAACCAGACAACACTTGCTTCGAGAATGTTTTTCCGCTGTCTATCAGACCCGCAAACTGCTTGATGCGCCAAACTTTCCTTCTGCATTACAGAAGAAATGCCAAGCCAATGACAGATTGTGTGCCAAACACTTGCAAATACTGGGCACTCAAAGAACAAATGAGACAGCGATTCTTCCACACAGCATTCACGGATGCACCGCAACAACTCCTGATCAAGAACCCTCCTCCTAAATAGATTAACTTTTGTAGCAATGATATTCTGAACCAATCTCCACACCAAACATGAGACTTTTGATGGGATTGAGAGAGGAGAATGGTACCCAGAGAGAGTGGCGCGAGAGAAACAGATTTTAACGTTTCAGTAAAAGAAAGAATCAGAGAAATGGGAATGAGAGTAGTTGGTAACAGAAAAACTAGCAATCTTGCAACATTTCATAAAAATAGTACTGTAAAAGGATTTCAGCAACTTAAAAAAGTGTTAACCATCAAATGTCACTAAAAGGATTAAATTAAATTTAATAGTGTACGCATTTTACAAAAAAAGCAAAAACAAAGGCAGCTTCTTCGAGTAGCTTATTCATAAGTGATTATTATACTGAAACTAAACAAAAGCAATTAAGAGCAAGTTCATCAAAATGAGCATTTAATTGAGTCAAAACCTACATCATACATTACACTTGCATTAGCCATTTTCCCACCACTGCCTATACCTATACTACACAATTCTTTGCAATGCCAAAAAGGTGATAGTAGTGGAGAAATATGTATGAAGAAGAAAAAAAAGATGAAACAAAATGACAGATAAAAACTCCCATCTGGAATTGAACATTTTCATCCATCAGATTCAGAGGGATTCCTGTCAGGCCAATGGAGAAATTTGAACCCTTGAAGGGAGGGTGGCAAGTAGCTCTGTGTTGCGGAAGGGTTATCAGGAGTGTATATATATCCCTTCCCATACCCAATTTCCTTCATTAATTTGGTTGGTGCATTCCTGAGATGAAGAGGCACACCTTCATTCTGTCCAACAGATTCCCTCACTACCTTCTCAGCAGCTCCAATCGCTCGATAAACTGCTATAGATTTAGGAGCCAAAGCCAAGTAAGCAACACATTGTGCAAGTATCACATTGCACTCGGGCATTCCAATAAAGTGACAAGCTTGGTAGCAAGAAACAGCTTGATTAAGAGCTAAAGGATCAGCCAAACCAACATCCTCACTTGCAAATCTTACAAGCCTACGTGCAATATAAAGTGGCTCTTCACCTCCCTTTAACATTCTTGCCAACCAATAAATAGCTGCATTTGCATCACTTCCCCTCATAGACTTGTGCAATGCACTGATCAAATTATAGTGTTCCTCCCCAGCTTTATCATAAGCAAGATGCTTGCATTGAAGCGCCTCTTTAGCATCCTCAACACTAACATTAACACCAACACCACCACCAGCATCATCCTTGCACTCTTCATTATCATGTTGAATCCGAGCAGCCGCATTTACAGCAGCAATCTCCAATACATTCAAAGCAACACGAGCATCTCCATCGCAATTGTTAGCTATAAAATCAACAGCATCCTCACCAACACTTACATCAACCTGGGAAGAACCAGAGCCAGAACCGGAACCAAAACCGAGGCTTTGCACTAACCCTTTGTCTATATCATTGACAGCGCGGTTAAGAAGCAAAATCAAGTGATGGGGTTGAAGAGGGTTAAGTGTAAGAACACGACAACGAGACAAAAGTGGTGTAATCAAATGAAAAGAAGGGTTTTCAGTAGTAGCTCCAACAAAGACAATGCTACCATCTTCAATAACAGGTAAAAATGAGTCTTGTTGAGATTTGTTAAACCTATGAACTTCATCAACAAAAAGAACAGTGGTTTGATTTGTTTTGAGTCTAAGTTTTCTAGCTTCATCAACAGCATCTCTAACATCTTTAACACCACTAGTAACAGCAGATAAAGATACAAAGCGATAGAAAGTTGAAGTTGAATTTGATGAATTGACAATAGCTTTGGCAATGGTGGTTTTACCTGTACCTGGTGGACCCCACAAGAGGATAGAAGGAAGACGGTTGCGTTGGATTGCGGAACGAAGAATGGAATTTGTTGATAGAAGATGATCTTGTCCGACAACATCGTCCAATGTTCTTGGACGGAGACGTTCGTATAAGGGTTCGTGAGTGTGGGTTTGAGTTAGTTGTTTTTTAGAACGGTTGAAGAAAAAAGAGGGTTTGTTTTGTTGTGTTTGTGGGGTTGGTGAAGATGATAACTTGATGCGTTTAGTTGGTTCCTCTGTTTGTGGTTGTTGTTCTTGTTGTGAGACATTGGATTGTGGGGTGTTGAAAAAACGGTCTAGTTTGGGTTGGAAAGCAAATGATGAAGGTGATGGTGAAGAAGGTGAAGGTGAAGGGTTAGTGACAGTGGTGGAACTGGGTTTGTGAGTGAGAATCCATTCGGTGGCTTTGACGGTGGATTTGCCGCCGGTGGCAGCTAAGGCTTGGGCGGCTAACTCGTCGGGGAAACCCATGCTAAGAAGCTGTTGCATCTCCATAGTAATCTGATGATGATGATGATGATTGTTCTCAGATGTTGTTGTTGTTGTTACAAGTGAGTGAGTGAGTGTGTCTAATCTAATAATAATACTCCCTCCATCCCATTTTATTTGAGTTATTTTGATTGTAGACACTATTCATATATCTCGTTTTAATTTTATTTTTCTATTCATAAATAAAAATAAATATTAGCATATAAAATCTTGTTAGATTCGTCTCGATTTATATTTTCAAAATACTAAATTTTTATAATTTTAACTATTATACAATTAAAATTATGAATCGTTAAAATTTTACATTGACAAACATGAGCTAGTCGATTGACTCAAATAAAATGGGACGGAGCGGGTAAGTCCTAATCAATGACACAACCAAACAAGACCCATACTGTCTTGCCCCCAACCAAATCACTCTCTTCGTTCTTAATGTCTCCCTATCTTCATTTTTATTCCACTTTTCGGCTCATTATTGCACATTCTCTGCTCCCCCGTCTGTTACTAAATCATTTCTATTTTCTACTTTTTTCCTTATCTTTTTCTCATACTTTTTTCTACAAATAGAATATGCTTCAAAAAGATATTGGTCCGATAAGCACCTAGTCATGAGTTTCGGGTTAAATTAGCTTATATTTTAATTTATGAAAATAATTTATGTAAATAAATAAAATTTTATGTTGATTTATAAATTTTTACTAATGAATAATTTATTTTCATATGTTATTTTTATCATAAATTATCTTAAAAAAATTATAATAATACATAAAATTTATTTATTTGTATATATTATTTCGCATAAATTCATAAATAAATTAATCCAAAGAAGCACTTGATCTTTCTAATGTATGGAAAAATTCACTTGAAAAGAGATAACATATTTGTGTGTTTTACTGATTTACAAATTTTACAATAAAAATCAAAATTATTGTTAGTCCAAATTTATCCATTATTTTTCGTGTTTTTATCTCTTCTATTTCTCTCTCAAATCAAACACACTCTAAATATTGATGGCCTATAAACTCAAGTATTCCATATCAAAGAGATAGAATAGTTTGTGAGAAAAGAAGATGTTCAACTTCATGGATTCGAATGTTTTCTTATGCGTACCTTATATTGATTTGGACTGATTGCTAATGGTGAAACTAAAGAGTTGATAGTTGAAGACATTTTGTTAGAGTTGCGTAAGATGACACACTTTAATTTTTTAATATAATGTAAAAGAGAAACCAAATTTGTTGAATTAAACGTCAACCTGCCACACTACCTCTTTTATCACTATTTAGGGTATGAATAACAATTTTGGGGTCAACATGAACCACAAAAATAAATAATAAGACTTTCTATTTTAATATAACCGATATATAGACCATTAGAAGTTGAATTTCAATGATTTAGTTCAACTTGAACTTAAATATGAAAATAAAATCTAACTAGTTTAATTAGTTTCAATTGAATTTTTTTATGCTCATCTAATAATTATTTTTTATCCTTGCACTTTTATGAATAGTGTGCACACATAATTTACTTAAGCACTCATTTAAAATAGAGAAGTAGTCGATCCTTAGATTTGATATCGAGATTTAAACAAAATAAAAAATAAAGTCAAATTGAAACATCATTTTTATTGACATGTACATAACACTCGATATGGCATGAGAGATGATGTGGTGTGCAAATATTAAGAAAAGAGAAACAATCAATAAAAAATGCAAAAAAAAAAATCCATAACCTATCAAAATACGGTGTCTAACATCATGAATGATTGATGTTCACAAATCATTTTCGTGAAAAATATTATCATTATGAATGCTTATTCCTTTTTATTTGCTTGTGTCCCTAGGAGATATGCGAAAGGAAACTCTCATACACATTGCATGAGCCTTTGAGATCCATCATTATAAATTTAGATGAAGTAGTAAAAGTCTTGAGACATTTAAGTGACCAAATATTAAAAACAAAAATAATGAAATTTGAATGAATGGTTTAAACGTTTTTAAGATAAAATTACTACGGATAACTAGTTAGTATTACTGCTGATACTAGTTACTAGCTGGCTCACCAGTGACCACAATGGATAGATGAAGACCACAATGAATGAAACCAACGCTATTACCAGAATCACCACCACCACTTCTTCCGTCGTTCCTCTCCCCGTCACAACCACCACAACCACCCAAATACACATCACTCCAAAACAAAAACAATGGAACAAAGCAATCAGCACAAGCATTCGTTCACGTCTCAGCAAACTCTGTCGAGAAGGCCAACCTCATCTCGCTCGCCATCTCCTCGAAACTCTCCCTCGTCCCTCCACCGTCGTCTGGAACTCCGTCATCATCGGTTTCATCTGCAACAACATGCCTCATGAAGCTCTTCTTCTATACGCTCAAATGAAATCCACACCAAACACTCGTTTTGATCCTTACACTTTTTCTTCCACTCTTAAAGCTTGTGCTTTAACCAATGATATAGTTACTGGTAAAGCTATTCACTCTCATTTTCTTCGTTCTCAGTCGATTTCAAATGAGAATCCTGGTCCTAGTAGAATTGTTTACAATTCTCTTTTGAATATGTATTCTTCTTGTCAACATGATTATGTCCTCAAGGTGTTTGGTGTAATGCGTAAACGAAATGTTGTTGCTTGGAATACTTTGATTGCTTGGTATGTTAAAAGCAATCATTATCAAAAGGCGCTTAATACTTTTGTTACTATGATTAATCAATCTGTTACGCCTACTCCTGTTACTTTTGTGAATTTATTTCCTGCTTTGTCTAAATTAGGTGATTCTAGGATTGCTCATTTGTGTTATGGGTTTCTTCTTAAATTTGGTGATGAGTATGTTAATGATGTGTTTGTTGTAAGCTCTGCGATACTTATGTTTGCTGATCTTGGTTGCATGGATTATGCTCGTATGGTTTTTGATCAATGTTCGACTAAAAATACTGAGATTTGGAACACTATGATTGCTGCATATGTTCAAAATAATTGTGCCTTTGAAGCAATTGATGTATTTGTTCAAGCCTTGGAGTCAGAGGAGGGAAAGGGTATATGCGATGATGTAACTTTGCTCTCTGTTCTTACTGCTGTTTCACAAGTTCAGCAAATCAAGTTGGCTGAGCAGTTTCATGCTTTTGTTCTAAAAAGTTTGCTGGTTTCACATACTATAATTCTCAATGCTATCATTGTTATGTACTCGAGGTGCAATCTTGTTGATACTTCGTTTAAGGTTTTTGATAAGATGTTGGAAAGGGATGCTGTTTCGTGGAATACTATAATATCTGCTTTTGTACAGAATGGTTTCGATCACGAAGCGCTTATGCTTGTCTGTGAGATGCAGAAGCAAGGGTTTTTGATTGACTCTGTTACCGTGACTGCCCTTCTTTCTGCAGCTTCAAACCTTAGGAACTCGTATATTGGAAGGCAAAGTCATGCATATCTGATTCGCCATGGGATACAGTTTGAGGGAATGGAGAGTTATTTGATTGATATGTATGCAAAATCAGGCTCGATTAGGTCTTCCGAGTTGTTGTTTGAGCATAACTGTTCGAGTAGTAAAGACCAGGCCACATGGAATGCTATGATTTCTGGTTGCACTCAGAATGGGCTCAATGAGAAAGGTATTTTCCTTTTTAAAGAGATGTTGGCGCAAAAGGTAATACCAAATGCAGTGACATTGGCATCGATTCTTCCTGCTTGTAGTTCAATGGGAAGCATGGGATTTGCTAGACAACTTCATGGATTCTCCATACGCCATTTCTTGGAGAAAAATGTTTATGTGGGAACTGCTTTAACTGACACGTATTCCAAATGTGGTGCAATTAGTTATGCTGAAAATGTTTTTGTGAGAACACCTGAGAAGAATTCGGTCACATACACCACAATGATGATGTGCTATGGTCAGCATGGGATGGGTGAGAGAGCTCTTACCTTGTATGATTCTATGCTGAGATCTGGCATTAGGCCTGATGCAGTTACTTTTGTTGCCATTTTGTCTGCTTGTAATTATACTGGATTGGTTGGTGAAGGCCTTCAAATATTTGAATCTATGGAGAAAGTACATAAAATCAAGCCCTCAATCGAACATTATTGTTGTGTTGCAGACATGCTAGGGAGGGTTGGGAGGGTGGCTGAAGCCTATGAGTTTGTCAAGGGATTGGGTGAGGAGGCTAACACCATGGAAATCTGGGGATCTCTTCTTGGGTCTTGCAAAAATCATGGCCATTTTGAATTGGGAAAAGTTGTTGCCAAAAAATTGCTGAATATGGGTAGGGAGAAGAGAATGGCAGGATATCATGTTCTGCTCTCAAATATTTATGCAGAGGAAGGAGAGTGGGAAAATGTTCATAGAGTGAGAAAGCAGATGAAGGAAAAAGGTCTGTACAAGGAAACAGGATGTAGTTGGGTTGAGATTGCTGGGTTTGTAAACTGCTTTGTATCTAAAGATGAGAAGCACCCTCAAAGTGATGAAATATATAATATGTTGGACAAGTTGACTCTAGACATGAAGGATGCGGGTTATAAGCCACTTTATAGCTCAATTTAAATACGATTTTGGATTGTGATGAATGAATTGAAAAATTATTACAAGTTATATCATAGTGAGGTATTGGGTGCTCTATGGTGGCAGTTTGTCGTGAAGGTGAGCTAGGTTCATCGTTAAAATAGTCACAGGATCAATTTTAACTGATAATAGTTTCATGACCTGTATAAAGTTATTCTATGTACACTACAAGAGCCGCTGGCTCGAAACTCTTACTAAGACTGTTCATTCATTTGAAACAGATTGTAATTGGTTAACAAAACAATCAATTCATGTATCTTACGATAGTGCAATTGGTTACTTACAATTCTGATCATACTTTTACCTCCAATTCAAGAAATGGAAGCTATATATAGGTATGATTCTTCAACTCGGCTTTTTCACGTTATGTAACATTTTAATGCAATATTTGGCTGTGCCTGTAAGTCTATTAGTATTAGGCCTCCTATCACCAATACTTTGTTAGAAAGAAGTATAGAAATCAAATTGTATTCGGGCAGAAGTTATGTACTATTAAATGTGTGTGTACAATAACCAAGGTAGTCAAAGTCGAGATCCTACGCAAGATCCTATTTTCAATAACTGCTATGTAACTGCTGTAGGAAGTTAGAATAATAAATATATGCTGAAAGGGAAAGGGGTGGGGATTCGACTTTTTTTGTTTTTTTTAATGTTTGGTTGGTTGGGAGAGACGGAGACTCTCTAATCTATGGTGGTTAGGCTTATTGTATTTCTTCTTGTTCTTGTAACCAACTCTACAGAATGTTATTCTCAGTATGTTTTTGATTATAATATAAGTTATATTTAGTATACACTGTCCCTCACTTATCCATAAACTCCTGATCTATCATAGTGGTAGGGCCTTTTTGATAAAACTGAAAATGTACAATTAAAAGCAAGTACTAATCTGTCAGTGTTAAGTTCATTACACAGAATTGTTTGTAATGATGGATTTTGATAATCTTTATACTGCATGAATTGGACACTGTAATAGACAAAATCCGTTGATGTAAATGGGTACTGCTATGACTGTTGGTGAGATAATGCAATGGCAACATAATGTCGTCAATGAAGAATTCTATGGAGCTGACAATATGTATCCTTCGTGATATTTGGCGTAGTGATGTCACTGGTGTGAGAAGGACAATAAATGGCAAACGGTAGGAAAAATCTATCCTGAGGCAAAAAAATGCTTGTGTGATTATTTTTCAGTCTGACCCTTGAACATTCCTGTGAAGAGATAGGGGCATTCATTTGATTTCGAAACTTAAAATATAAATGCAGGCATTTAGGATGAGACCTTTTATTTTCTACCACAGCAATTGCAATACGAAATATATGACCGTCACAGGGAGAGTTCTTTCTATTGCATGCTTGCTTGTTGCCTAAACTTTGCTGCGCGAAGAATGTGCAGATTATGTTATCTGAGCTTAGCAACAACTGCTATGGGGTGATATGTCCATTTGAGCTTTGTATAGAACCTAACTCTAAGATTTTATATCCATTTTCAGATCAGGCTGGATTTTGTTTTGGCGTCAGGTGCATGATAAGGGGAAAGAAAGCAGGAGGTGGAATAGAGCATTCTTGTTTCGGTGGGAATATGATAACACTAATAACTTCAGGAATTGTTAACTTTTGTGAATATTGTAAAAAATTATAAAGTTTTTTCTCTTTTATCCTTCACATAACATTTAAAGCTTAGTAAAAGAAAAAAAACTTAATAACTTCTCCTTGGAAAAAGAGAATAAAAAGGATAATTTAGAAAGATCAACAATAATTATATATTGATATTGTAAAACGACTTACATTTTAATACAAATTTTTATTTCCAAAGTGACTTACATTTTGAAACGGAGAGAGTATATCATATATACGAGTAACTATATTTTACATTTATTTTAAGAAACTATTTTAAATTATAATATTTAATATGTGGGGAATCCACAAACATTGAAAGAGCTTCGCAAAATACTTCTTATCTATTAGTCTATAGAGATGAGTGGTGTATGAAGGTAGTGTATTCGAATGATTCAAGCTTTCTTTCATGTCATATAATTAAAGTGAGTTGTTTTGAACTAAACATAACTCCAATTCAGAATCGAGCTCATCCCACCTAGGCGTCGTGCTCGGCCCAATAACACGTTGGACCAATGACACACATCTTTGCACAACGGTCACATAAGCTTGCACTTATATAACTCCCAACATCGAAATGATTGACATTTATTGTCAATCATGGCTTTTCGCCCATTATTCCAATAATCATCAACGTGGAGGCCACAAGATTCGCCCTTACATTGATGGTCTTAACTTGACGATGAGGAACATATGTCCTTCTTACTCATGGAGAAGGATCATGCATCTTATTTCTCATTCTTAAATCTCTCATTTCACATAAATACTTACTTCAGTGTCATAATGTCTTGCAAATACACCCCTCCCATCCACCGTACAAAGAGACACCCATGGGCCAAATTCCTTTTAATCAGGTAAGATTTAGAGTGTATTTGAGTAATTTAGTGGAATACATAGTTACTATTAGATGTTTAAAAATTCTTATAGTATATTTTTATGAGATAAAAGTCTTATAATTTAAAGTTCTATTTTAAGAATTTCACTAGTTATTGTACCCAAAAAAAAAGAATTTCACTAGTTATATTTTTTATTTTTTAAACATTTTGTTAGAATGTCCCGTGAGATTAGCTCAATTGGTAGGACAAATGCATTATATATGAAGAGGGTCGGGGTTCAAACTCCAATCATCTCACTTATCCACATTAAGCTGAAATTTCTACCATCTATGCTACTTGACAAAAAAAAATATTTGTTAGACTAAAATGATTTTTTTTTAGTAAAATAATATTATTTTGCGGATCTCATGAATATGAGGGGCTTCTAGGCCCACTTTTAATTTTGCTCTCAAAAACACATTTTAAGAAAATCAAATCCGCGAAGATCAACTACCGTCGTCAGTCGTAGTTTCTCCGGGACTCCCCTGTTCCTTGCGCCGCCGTATCGTCTTCTTCAAACCAGCTCTTACTCCACAAGGTATGCTTTATGTCGCTGCATTCGATTCAACCACATACACAACTATGAGCACTGTAATTGCAGAAGTGATTACTTATTTTTTTTTTATCAAACTAGCGATAGACCCATGCTATCGCACGGGTCGTAACGTTACGGGTATTTTTATTTCAATTACAATTTGTTTAAGTTACTATTTTCATTATAGTTATAATTTGTTTAAGTTATCATTATTGTTATAGTTACAATTTGTTTAAGTTACTATTTTCATTATAGTTATAATTTGTTTAAGTTATCATTATTGTTATAGTTACAATTTGTTTAAGTTACTATTATCCTCGCGTTACACTTATATTTTTAGAAGTTACATTTTACTAATAAATTTTAAAAAAAAAATAATTGAATTTATTTAATCAGTACTATGAGTCAATAATATAATTAATCTTTTATATGATTTATTTAATATATATAACAATTACTTTGAAATTGTTATGAATACTATGGATCAATAGCATAACTTGTCCCCGTATATGATAGTTTTTAACAAATTTTTTTCCAATTTTTTTTATGTATGTATATCAGTCAACAATATATTTATCTTATGTATGATTTATTTACTATATATAATAATTATTTTTAAATTGTTATGAATTATATGAATCAATAGCATAATTTGTTCCGTATATGATAGTTATTTTAACAAATATTTTTCCATTTTATTTATATATGTATCGGTCAAAAATAATTGTCATATATTTATCTTGGAAAATGCTATTTAGTAAGAAAATCTATGGAAAAGAATTGCAAGAATAAATCTCCACCTTTGTTTACATCAACTACCCCCATGATTTGCACTAAAAGATCAAAATTGCATCATCCTATAAGATAATGCCATGTGTTATTCTTGTATTTTTTCTCTAAAATAATTCTTACTAAATAGCAATGCTCATTTATCTTGGAAAATGTTGTTTAGTAAGAAAAACTATGGAGAAAAATTACAAGAATAAATCTCCACCTTTATTTACATATATGATTTAGTTACTATATATAATAATTATTTTAAAATTGTTATGAATTATATGAAATTTTAGAATAAAAAATACATTTAAAGTTTTTTTTTACTAAACCCACTAACATTTTCTCCGTCTTAATAGTATGCAATAACAACTAACTTTTGTCAATAAAAAAACCAATTATAGTTAAATGTTTCCCATAGTTTGAAATTTTTATCACTTATTTAATATTACATTATAGTTAAATATTTCCCGTATTTAAATTAGTAGCATATGTTTTCTTATTTAATTTTTGTTTTGCCAAAAAAAATTAGTAAATGTTAAGTCTCATTATTTTTTGTAGCCAAAATAAATTATTAGTATATTTATTTTATGATTTAATTTTTGAAAAAGACTAATTAGAGTGAAGTCTCATTATATGCATGTAACAAATGACTAAACTGAGTCGGACACGACTCAAAAACACACATCTCTGCGTTCAAAGAGCAACTGAGATTTGCTAATGCATCAACACATTGATTAGCTTTACGATTGGTTAGCTTAACTCAAATCTTTATTATTATTATTATTATCCCAAACCCTAAATTTTTACTCCCTCTTCCTTTCACCAGCCACTCCTCTTCTTATTTTTTTTTACTAAATTCACTTTTCTACTAAATCCACAATTTAATGGTGCTACTTCTTTTTTAATTTTTCATTTAAAAAATAAAAATTATCTGAGTTTAATTGTTGTTTCAAGTCCAAAAGTGATGTCGCACACAAATAGGAAAAGACAACAACAAATTAGGCTTCTTTTGTGGTGGAATACGTAAACCACTATTTTTCATTTTTTTTCTCTCTTCTACTTGCTCAAACCCTAGCCGCCGTGAGACTTTGGCTCTGCTCTTCCATGTCTTTAACTCCGTCATCTTCATCATTTAATCCCTCTCTATCTTTTAATAAATATTTTTTCATATTTTTATATGCATGTATCAGTCAACAATAATTGTCTTATATTTATCTTATGTATGATTTATTTACTATATATAATAATTATTTTAAAATTGTTATGAATTATATGAATCAATATCATATAACTTGTCCCGTATATGATAGTCATTTTAACAAATATATTTTCATATATTTTATGTATGTATCAGTCAACAATAACTATTCTATATTTATCAAAGATAAATATTTATTCTTTTTAAAAAAAATTATATTCTTGTTTATAAATTAAATTTTTTTCGCAAATTTGTTTGTAAATTAATTTTATACTATACTACTAATAAATAATGTTTATCCAATTTTTCTATTTATATTTGTCTACAATTGAAACATGAACAAAATTAGGAGGTTCGTCTAAAACAAACATTATAATATCATATGGTTTCAAATCATTAGCCTTATGGAATAAAAATTGCTGTCATCTATATGTCCGAAAGTTGTATCTCCCACTAATCTTCAAGAAAATTATTTTTATATGAAAGTTGTCCCAAAATTGATGAATCCCCCACTAATCTTCAAAAAGATTACTTTTATGTATCTATCCCCCACTGATCTTCAAATCATTTGTCTCATGTATAACTTATTTAATATATATCAAAGTTGTTTTGAACTTGTTAGTAGTTTTATGAATCAACAACGTAATTTGTTTCATGTATGATTTATTTAATAAATATGGCCATTATTTTAAAATTGTTATAGATTCTATGAATCAATAAAAAAGTTATTTATTTAAAAATATTCATAGTTTGATGATTCATTATTTAAAAATATATATGATCCATTATTTTGAAATTGTCGTAGTTTGTCACATGTATTATATGGCCATTATTTACTTCTATTTATCACTTGAAATTTGTCCCGTGTATGATAATCATTTATTTTTTTGGTCAAGAACCTTTTTTTGAGTAAAAATAATTAGAACTTGTAGCAATTTGAAAAAGGGTAACATATATATAATAATTATTTTGAATTCAATGAATAAATAGCATAATTTGTTCCGTATATGATTGTTAATTTTTTCACTTGTAATATGAATTTTAAAGTTTTATCTACGATACAGATTGTCATATCCCCGTGAACTTTTTATCAGTAATATCTTGTAAAAACAATTTTAAAATTTTATTAGCGATAAAATATTCATCTCCCCATTAATTTTTTATCAACAATAAAAATTGTTATCACCACGTTAATTTTTTACCAACATTAATTTATCAAAATAATTTTAAAATTTTTATCAGCGATACAAATTATAATCTCCCCGTTAATTTATTTTCTTATGATATGATATAGTTTGTCAGTCTCTTTCTTTCTTTTTTCTTTCTTTTTCATTTGCTAGTTTCTTTCTCTCTCTCTTCATCAAAGAAAGAAAACCCTAGCCGCCGCTGTAACAACATTCACGGCCACCCCTACCTAGTATGCTTTTGCAAAATCATCATAAAAAAAGTCTCCTCCTTCTCCTCTACAAAACACACAAAGAAAACATGACATATTCTTCTTCATCCTCTATTTTTCTCTAATAAAGAGGATTCAATTGTTTCTCTGTAAACCATAAACCTTCTCATCGGATCAGTTTCGTCGGCAACCACACGTTCTGGGGCTCACTTTTCGTCATCTCCACTTTCTCGTGTACATGCGACGACAACAACAACAACAAATATCAAAGAGATCTGAAATAAAAAATGGGTATGTATTTATCTGAGTAGTGTGTACGGCCCCTTAAAATCAGTTTACTCTGAGTAGTGTGTGAGACCATAAATTTAAAAGTTGTTTACTCTGAATAGAACAAAAGGATACATAACTTGTTTGAAAGTTGTTTTTTTCTTACTTTCATCTTAATGTAACTTGTCTGCCTTAAAGCTCTTCTTCATCTTTTTTGTTAGATAGACAAAAATATCTTTGAATTTTTCTGCATAACACAACATAATTAGGTTATTAGATGATTCTAAATTGTGACATGTTATTTTTGAAGACTAAATAAACTTGTTTTTCTTACTTTCTTCTTTATAAAACTTGGTGTGCGTTGAACTTCTTCATCTTCTTGTTTGATATTTTTGAATTTTTCTGCATAACACAACCAAATCAAGTTATTAAAAAAAAATAATTAAATATGAAGATAGAAAGAAAAAATAAAAACAGAGAAAGAACATGAGGGAAAATGATTTGAATATAAAATAATGTTGATTCTTGGGTATTTCATCTTCTTTATTGAGTACTTCATTTTCTTTATGATCTTTTGATTTTTCTGCAAAATATAATAAAATGTAGTTAGAAATGAGGAAAGAAAGAAAGAAGAAAAAGAAAAAGTCAGAGATAGAAGAATAGTGAAGCTTATGAAATGAGAATGAGTAAAGATGAAATTATAACATTTTGAATTTGAATTTTAAATTTGACAAACATTGGGAACCGAAAATGAAAGGAGAAGAAGGAACTTTGTACCTTCTAACTGGCTCGGTTCAATACAAACCGTGGCTCATGTGACAATGACCTTTTGTCTCACAATAAAAATTATATGGCTTGGTTACTTGTCAAAATGGCTTAGTTGCTTTATTTTTTAGTTCAGTTAAATAAATTTTGGACATGAAATACCCTTATTTTTGCCAAGTGGCAGCATTTTAAGCATGGACACTTTTATCTTTTCCAAGTACAATAGTTTTCTTATATTGTATTTGATTTGATGATTTATCATTCAACTGAATCAATTCACTTTCACATGAATGTATCCAAACTTAAATCACATTACATTCAAGTTCAACTCACTTTTAGCTGCAATCTATTTCACAGAATTAATTAACTCAAAATCATTTTTTGCAACTGCAGAACCAATTAACCTGCTTTCACTAACTTTATTGATAATAATGGTTCTATAATGTAACATGCAATTTTATTTTTTCTTTCTAATAACATGCAAGTTTATTTAGTCTTCAAAAATAACATGTCACAATTTAGAATCATCTAATAACCTAATTATGTTGTGTTATGCAGAAAAATTCAAAGATATTTTTGTCTATCTACCAAGTGGCAGCATTTTAAGCATGGACACTTTTATCTTTTCCAAGTACAATAGTTTTCTTATATTGTATTTGATATATAGGTGAAGATTTTTTATAAATTAACAATAACTAGTTGAAATTGTTCTATTTAAAATTACATGGCTTAGTTGATTGGGTTCAGCAACCCCTCCAACAAAAAATAAAATATACATCTTTATTGCTTTGTTGGTTGGAATTGAGTGATTGGTTATAGTTGATTCTGGAAAATGTGAATGAAGAAAATTAAATACTACTATGGATTCCATTATAAGCAAAATACTAGTGCCTAAATTTATTGGATTAAGTATAAGCAAAAGTAAGCTATTCTATGCACATTGAATGTTAATATTCCAAAAATACCCTTGTATTGGTTTCTTAATGTTGTCAGTAGATGACTATAATAATTAAGGGTGGACTAGTAAATGTATTATCATTTTTTACATGGAATTAAGAAAACTAAATACACTTAACTACCGTCCTTAATAAGTGTGAAAGTATGTACTTTTGCTTATAATTGAGTCTAGTCGGAGAAAACTTTTGAAGGTTTATGTAAATGATGATGATGACTCAAGGCTCTTAGGGAGAGTTTTCCGCCCATTTGGGTCCCACAAGGCTCGAGGGATTAGTCTTTATAGTTGCGCGCAGAGGATACCTAGTTTACATAAAAAAATGATGATGATGACAAGTAGGAGTACCCACTGCATCTAGTTTATCTACTCTAAACTTTGTAGTTTTTTTTTACTCACCTATTATTTGTATAATAATAATTCTGATCACAATCTCCCATTCTGCAGCACATATGAGTAGTACTAGACAGAGAACCATTGGTGGCGGGAGTCATCATGTATTGGACTATCTGAAGCGCATGCATTCAGAGAATCATACTTTCTTTTATGCAGTCCAGGGTGACATTGATCAAGCGGGTGGGAATATATTTTGGGCTGATGCAACATGTAGAACGAACTACTCTTATTTTGGGGATGCTGTAATATTGGACACAACCTATAAGACTAATCAGTACCGGGTACCATTTGCCGCTTTCACTGGGTTTAATCATCACGGGCAACCTGTTTTATTTGGTTGTGCATTGATTCTCAATGAATCTGAGTCCTCATATGTATGGCTATTCAGAACTTGGCTTCATGCCATGTCTGGACGCCACCCAGTCTCCATTACAACAGACTTGGATCCAGGCATACAAGTTGCTGTTGCTCAAGTTCTTCCTCCAACTCGCCACCGGTTCTGTAAATGGAGCATATTCAGAGAAAGCAGAGGCAAACTAGCTCATATATATCAATCGCATCCTATTTTCGAAACCGAATTCAAGAAATGTGTTCATGAGAGTGAGACTATTAATGCGTTTGAGTCTTGTTGGCACTCACTATTGGAAAGATACTACATCATGGATAATGAATGGCTTCAGTCCATATACAATGCACGGCAACTTTGGGTCCCAGTCTACTTGCGGGACAGTTTTTTTGGAGAAATATCTTTAAATGCTGGAAATGAAGGTTTGAACCTTTTCTTTGATGGATATGTGAATGCATCCACCACATTACAGTTGTTGGTTAGACAATATGAGAAGGCTGTATCAACTTGGCAAGAAAGAGAACTAAAAGCAGATTTCGAAACTACCAATATTAGCCCAGTTTTGAAAACTCCATCTCCTATGGAAAAGCAAGCTGCAAGTCTTTATACGAGAAAGATGTTCATGAAATTCCAAGAGGAGTTAGTAGAGACTATGGCAAATCCTGCTACAAAAATTGATGATTCAGGAACTATCACCACCTACCGAGTTGCCAAATTTGGAGAAAACCAAACATCTCATGTCGTCACTTTTAATTCTTCTGAAATGAAAGCTAGTTGCAGCTGTCAGATGTTTGAATATTCAGGAATCATTTGCAGGCATATATTAGCAGTCTTCAGAGCTAAAAATGTTCTTACACTTCCGTCTCAGTATGTGTTGAAACGCTGGACAAGGAATGCAAAAACTGGTGTGTTGCTAGATGAACATGCATCTGCTCTGCCTAGCAGTTCTCGCGAGTCTACTACAGTACGTTACAACAATTTGCGTCAAGATGCCATCAAGTATGTGGAAGAAGGTGCTAAATCAATCCAAACATATCATTTTGCAATGAAAGCTTTGCAAGAAGCTGCTAAGAAGGTTTGTACCGTAAAACCTACAATAGCCAACGGAGGCAGGAGTGAGTTGCTTACAGGAAATGAAGATGTTTCAAATCATCAATCTGTGGTTAGTTTCTTTGAACTTGCCATATTTCTATAGATTGTAAATATAGCATTAGGTAGGATTTCTCACTAGGGAAATCAAACTTTTACAGTCTACTATAGGTCACAATCACATGTTTGTATTGAGGAATTTGGCCATCTGCCACAAACCTCCTTTGGCCACTGGTATCATTGTTACTAGTCGAGTTGTCCCTAGTCACTGCACACTGCAACAAATGGCGCAGTGCCAAAACATTGTCATCTAGTTGACACAACTTAAACCTTATGTATCAAAGGTTCATACATCTTTTAAAATTTTGGGGTCACACTGTTCTCATGGTTTGATATTTGATAAATTGCATAACTTCATTGTATAATTCAATACAATATTTTCAAATTGTTCAGCTGATTGGTATATTGGGTAAATTTTAAGATTAATTGAGAATAATTAAAGTTGAAGGTTTCTTTTTGCTAAAAGGCCAAAGTTTCTGATGGCTGAATGTCCTTTTTTTCTTTAAAAAAAAAGCGTGCTGTTTATATTATATGATTTTATTTTATTTTATGTGAAGAACCCATATTCCATATGTTTTGGTTATTAGAGTATTCTGTAATAGACCTTTTATATTCTTTTGATTTTAAGACTAGGGTGATCTTTTTTTCCATCTCCTTTCAATATTGTAAGGAGCTGAAATTTATGTTGAGTCTGCAGTCTTGGAAGTTAAGAAAATTTTGAGACCATTCTTCCATATTGCCTGTTGAGGTACCTGATTTTAATGCCTACTCATGCAACAGGAGGAGAAGCAAAAGAAAATCCGAGAGCTGACTGCCGAGTTAGAGACCACAAATCAACGATGTAATGTTTATAGGGCAAACTTGCTGGCGGTGCTAAGGGATATGGAAGAACAGAAGTTAAAGCTGTCGGTGAAGGTCCAGAATGCAAGACTTAGTTTGAAAGAGTGACTACATCAATTACTAATAGGTTTTAGATTGTTTATCTGTCTAGGTTGTTTTATGTTAGAGGTTAAATTTAATCACTGTGCTTATCATGTACTATTAATTAATATATACTATAATCGATTCAAGATTTAAGTTTCACGACAAGTTTTCAATTAAAAGAAATTGTATATTACTATTTGAATTCACAAGAATGCTAACAGCCAATGGATGAGAAAATTAAAGGTCATCCTTTATTGATGCAGGATGTGGAGTTGTCAACAGGTTTTTCAGTCATGTTGTTTGGCCAAGTGTCGAGTTGTTCTTAGTTATCGAATTCACTGTGCCTCCAATTTTTATTTTTTTTGGTTGCCAAATTTACCACTGTCTGGATTATTACACAATCCGGACGGGAATTGTCAGGATTAACTAATTAGCTAATCCAGGCGATTATAACAAGTCTAACAAGAAGTATAATGACAATTCAGGTTTTTTGCACCTCCGATTCCGAATTGGCCAATCTAAAAGTTTAAAATATTTCAAACAAGAAGTATAATGACAATTTGTAAAATGGATTTCTTTTTTACACATTGAGTAATTGGAATGTGGCAACTGGCAAGCTGTCTATATCACAGGGGCCTGTCTTTCTTTAACAGTTCTGATTAGTGTTTGGTTAATTCTCTACTTAATTCTTCTCTTAAGAATTCAGAAGTCTTCTAGGTTCTTTGTCCTCAACCCTACTCTGTGGTTGTCATGAGATTATGTAAACTCCCGCCTCCATCAGTTATAGTCACATCTAGAAATGCCTGAGAAGGCACGACGAGTGGCTTAATTTGACACTTCCAGTTCCAGATAAACTACACTTTTTGGAAATGTACCAATATACAAGTTTTGTTTATGACTTGGGATTCACAGATATTTCATTTTGATTTTCATTATTGTTCAAGTTTGATGTTTGGAAGTTTCTACTTTGACCAAGCTATTGTGTTTCTTTTTGCAGATTTCTCACATTCTATTTTAGTCAATGTGTTTCCTACACTTGCCTAATTTTGTATTATCTGCACGATCCAAGGTTGTTTTTATTCTATTGAAAGATCATGCTTTTTGTGTCTCTACTGCTTAGCGTTTTACATGCCACAGATATATTGAATTGATACAAGTGTGAGAGCTGTTTGAGTATGCTTTTGTTGAAAAATGAATAATTTATTAATAACCTATATGAGAAATTTAATCTTCAACATCTATACTCAGTTAACTCTTGCTGTGTGCCTTTTGGGATTGCAGGATATTATTAGATATCTGAACAAGTGAATAGCATATTTTAGTTTAGATGATTTAGTGCAGAACTATACCAGTTAATTGGAACCTGTAAAAAAACCAATTAATTAGAAAATAATGGCCTAGATTTAATATCATAGTTTGTAAAGTATATAGTATATGCATGTATTCTACCTTAAAATAAAATTTGATTTTCCGATCACATTTTACATAACTTTATAAAACACATCTCTTCTCTATGAAGTGAAAACATGTTGAGTTCATTTATGTAGTTATTCAACTAATACCCTCGAACCATTTTATTATTCAACTAATACCCTCTAACCATTTTATACATGGTTAGTATAACATAATTTCATACTTGATTTACAATATAATCAATCAAACGACCTAAGCAAGTGTAGGATGATCCACCTTCTAACGATGTCTTCCTACTTTGTTCACTTATATCTTTCACTTTCTTCCTTACCTCTCCATCCTTATCCAACACATTCCTTATTCCTCTCTCAATCTTGTCAGCAGTTAAAAGATAGTCGCGCCCAACATCGTACTCAATATTTTTTATTCAACATCCACCCCTCATCAATGTAATGACAAGTTACAACGATGTAATTCATATTTTGTACTGATGTCCAACAATCAATGGAAAGAGAAATTATTTGTTTATTTGCGGACGATATGCTCTTTAACTTCTCTTTCTCGTCATTATTCTTATGTGATATAATACTCCAACCACTACTCAAACACAATGTTGTTTGAGGCTTTGAAACGAGGAAGTTTGTCTGAGAGTGTGTTTCTAAATTAAGGTTTGTTGTGTGACTATAAATTTTTTAAAAGTAGTTCAAGTTGGGCCAATTTTAGTTTTTAATGTGCACTCGCCTATAAAAAAATATTAACTTAACAATATATATATCTATTGGTTTGGTTCGGTTTTCATCGGTTCTTGAAAATTGAATCCGAGAACCGAACCAAACCACATCAGGTTTCAATTGGTTTGGTTCGGTTTTTTAAAATATTTCAAACAAGAAGTATAATGACAATGTGTAAAATGGATTTCTTTTTTACACATTGAGTAATTGGAATTACATATCTGAACAAGTGAATAACATATTTTAATTTAGATGATTTAGTGCAGAACTATACCAGTTAATTGGAACCTGTAAAAAAACCAATTAATTAGAAAATAATCGCCAAGATTTAATATCATAGTTTGTTAAGTATATAGTATATGCATGTAATCTACCTTAAAATAAAATTTGATTTTCCAATCACATTTTACATAACTTTCTAAAACACATCTCTTCTCTATGAAGTGAAAACATGTTGAGTTCATTTATGTAGTTATTCCCCTCTAACCATTTTATACATGGTTAGTATAACATAATTTCATACTTGATTTACAATATAATCAATCAAACGACCTAAGCAAGTGTAGGATGATCCACCTTCTAACGACGTCTTCCTACTTTGTTCACTTATATCTTTCACTTTCTTCCTTACCTCTCCATCCTTATCCAACACATTCCTTATTCCTCTCTCAATCTTGTCAGCAGTTAAAAGATAGTCGCGCCCAACATCGTACTCCATCCTATAATCCAATGCAATCTCCACACCCATCTTAAGCTCAGACACGAGTTCAAGAGCATTGGTTTGTTGATCAGCGAAGAGTGGCCACGTGGCAATAGGCACTCCATGGTATATGCTCTCGAGTGTAGAATTCCAACCGCAATGCGAAACAAAGCCTCCCGTGGCTGGATGAGCGAGTACTTGGACTTGAGGGGCCCATCCAATGACCTTTCCAATCTCAGCAGTTCGATCTAAGAACCCTTCAGGTAAAACTGCAGTCAAATCAGAAAGAGCGTAATCGGACGCCGGACCCATGGTTCCCTTTGGTGGGGGTTTCCTCAGAGACCACAAGAAACGAGTTCCACATTTCTCGATGGCACACGCAATCTCTCTAACCTGATCCTTATCGAAAGCACCCACACTTCCAAAGCATAGGAAAACTACCGAGGAAGGAGGCTGATCATCAAGCCACTTAATGATGCTATCAGAATCAACGTTTTCCTTGGGCTTGGTCTCAAGGTTTAATACAGGTCCGATCGGATATATGGGTAAACCTCGTAGACCCGAGTCTTCTAAGAATGAGTTAATCGCATGAGGTTCTAGCTCGTGAAACGAATTCACAATAAAGCCGTTGGCTTTCTTGAGCCCTCCACCATAGTTGAAAAAAGATGATTCCCACTCCTTGCGGATCACCACAGTAGGCAAAGTGTTTGTTGGAACTGGGTTAGCGAAACAAGGGATGTCCAACTCGTCCTGCTTATACGACAATCGAGTGGCTTCAGCGTTGTCTTCCATAAGCGTATGAAGATGAAGTATCAAACCAAGGAAAGCAACACTTGAAGTGAAGTAGACAAGAGAAGGGACTCCAAATTCATTGGCAACATCAATCATGGTGGTACAAAACATGTCAACAACAAAGACAGCGAGTTTTCCTTTTCCAGTGATGTTGGAAACAACTTCTTTAACGTTGGATTTTTGGGTTTCAATGAGAGTGTTGACAGAGTTACCTACATCAGAAGTGGAGGAAACATGAGCACAATCAGGGAGGTTGATGACATGGAGATTTTCTGAGTCGAAGGAGGAGGAAATGGTTTTTATTGTTTCACCGGTGTTTGGAAACTTGATGACCAAAACAGTTATACTGAGACGGTTATCACGGTTGATGAGAAGTTTAGCGAATTCAAGGGTGGATGCTAGATGTCCCAGACCTGGAGAAGGGATAAACACAACTTCTACTTTCGTCATCCTAAACAATAACTCTCAACACAGTTACATGTAATTAGTAGTAACTAGCTATGTAGTGTATTAGAATTGAAACTTTGTACCAATTAAGTTATGTTCATTGCTCACCGGGACAGATGTTTTTGTCTTTAGTAATGACAATAAATTGGAAGCAGACACATTTTGTGCTTATCCGTATTATTGATATTATTATCATATACAGTACTAGTATACGGATCCTGAAATTTTGTGTGGTGAGCAATGATTCAGAAACTTGAATCATTATATATATTTTCTTTGTTGGTTGATATAATAGGGCGTTGCCGTGGGGGACAGGACTGTTGAAAACATAAATGATGGTGGGGAATACATAAGCCTGTCTCTGTCTTTTTTTGAGGTCAAGTCGTCTGTCTTTAAGAAACTACTAGCATATGCATACGACTATGAAAGCCACCACACTTTTCAGACCCGATATGAAAAGATCCTATATTTGCTTTTCTAAATGAGTCACTGCAATCTTATGGTTTTAATTTTTCCTTAATCTTATGGTTATAAACAACTTTATGTCCTCTCCACTCTACAAAATTACAGAGCTTGGGAGCACGACTAAGAATCACTCCACTGAGCTCACGGATTACCTTGTCAAGAAAAGATAAAATGTAAATACATAAACAAAGGATGTTTATCATGGAATGTGGTGTGATCAGCATCCAATGACCATCACTATCATTGCATATATACATATAAAAAGAAGGGGAAGAAAATAAATAAAGTGAATCAGTGATAGGTTGTTAATTACCTTACTTCATTATTTTGCGAGTCAAAGTTAATCAATAGTTGTTGGCATCTGAAAATCACCGCGACAATTAGTAGACATTAATTATTATAGAATATATATTTTGATTAATTGTTCATTAAAATATTAAGTTAACAAGTTACGGTGGGATATAACCATTCTACTTTCTTCTGTGTTCTTACACCTTGTAACTTATTATAAGCTTTCAAAGTTCTACAGTAGTGTAGAGCCTCTACAGTAAAAAAATATTCATTAGATATCATAAAACATACCACAAAGTTCATGTACGATAAATAAATATAATACTTACGTTTTTCAACAATGTCATTGATTTTTGGCTTAAATATGAAAATGGTATATGCAATAGTCTTGTTTTGATTTTAGTCCTGTTAAAAAAGTTTGATTTTAGTCCCTGCAAAATTCCAAAATTTTTAAAATAGTCTCTAAGCTGATTTTTTTGATGACATGTCCCATTTTTTATGATTCGACAGATGCTGACAAAGATTTATCGACGACATTTCCTATTTTTGATGATGTGGATTAATACATTTATTTTTCATTTAATTTTCAAATTAAAATTTAGTTTTCCATTTTTCAAATGGAAAAAAAAAATTAATAAAAGAAAGGTTAAAAGAGAAAAAATATAAAACGCAAAAATAGGCAGAAGAGAAAAGGGATTAGGATTCATCATCTTCCTCCTCCATGATATGCCGCTGCTTCTCCCCCCAGGCTTTGTTTGTGAGTTTGAAGGGGAGGGGAGGGCTTTGAAGGGAGAGAAATAGAGAAAAAATTAGAGAAATCTTTTATATTTTCTCAGAAAGTATTTTTTATAAAAAATGACAAATAAATAATTATGATTAATCTCTATTATATATTATATATACATTATGAGATTTCCACGGAGCTCTTTCGTGCATTCTAAAAAAATAAAAATAAAAAATCCTCTGTGGCATTATTATAGAGCTTCTACTTATGCGAAGCTTTTAACACAAGGTATGTGGTTCGAATCCCATTGACAACAATAATCTCTATTATATTTATATGCATTACAAGATTCCCACGGAACTCTCTCGTGCATTCTCAAAAAAAAAAAAAAAAAATCCTATGTGGCATTATTATAGAGCTTCTACTTACGTGGAGCTTTTAACACGAGGTATGTGGTTCGAATCCCGGGAAAAGTTATTATACATAAGGCCATCCTTATGCATGATGCATAAAGCATTTCCAGCCATTGGATCACATTACTCCGCGCGCCCCCCATTGCTATGCCCCCCATTACTACGCGCGCCCCTCATTTTCTAGCCCCCTATTGCTACGCGCGCCCCCCATTTACTCCGCGCGCCCCACATTGCTATGCGCCCCCATTACTACATGCGCCCCCCCCCAGTTTTTTTTTTTTTTTTTTTTTTTTTTTTTTTTTTTTAAGATTTCTAGCGCACTCTCATTTTCAATTAAATAATTACTTTTGTTCCTTTGAAGTACATACTATAAGAGCCCATTTTCAATTAATTGTGTTGGATGATTATAATATATAGTCATATTTTAATTTAAAATTACATACTAAAACATGTACTATAATTATGGTTTAATTTATCACAATTAACATAAAAACTATTAAGTACATCCAATGGTTTTGGAATATAACCCTCTAAAACCATTCAACAGCAAAATGATTTTGACATAATTAAGTACATTAAATAGTTTTGGAGTACAGATCTCTGAAACCATTCCACAGCACAAATGGTTTTGGAGTACAAATCTCTAAAACCATTCCACAACAAAAATTGTTTTGGAGAATATTCTGTTTTTAAGATTTCTAGCGCACCCTCATTTTCAATAAAATAATTACTTTTGTTCCTTTGAAGTACATACTTTAAGAGCCCGTATTCAATTAATTGTGTTTGGAAACTTGATGACCAAGACTGTTATACTGAGACGGTTATCACGGTTGATGAGAAGTTTAGCGAATTCAAGGGTGGATGCTAGATGTCCCAGACCTGGAGAAGGGATAAACAAAACTTCTACTTTCGTCATCATAAACAATAACTGAAATAACTCTCAACACAGTTACATGTAATTAGTAGCAACTAGCTAGAACCAGAAGCACAACATATATATCAGTATTGTGAGTGATGTTATAGCTTTGCTGGTTTGAAATGAATGAGTGAGGGGGGAGGTTTAAATGTTGTCTTTTTTTTTCTTTCAAGTAGCTTAGTAGTGTATTAGAATTGAAACTTTATTCCCAGCATATTATATACAATGTTTGTACCAATTAAGTTATGTTCATTGCACACCGGGACAGATGTTGTTGTCTTTAGTAATGACGATAAATTGGAAGCAGCCACATTTTGTGCTTATCCGTATTGATATTATTATCATATATATACAGTACTAGTATACGGATCCTGAAATTTTGTGTGGTGAGCAATGATTCAGAAACTTAATCATTATCTTTTCTTTGTTGGTTGATATAATAGGGCGTTGCCGTGGGGGACAGGACTGTTGAAAACATAAATGATGGTGGGGAATACATAAGCCTGTCTCTGTCTTTTTTTTGAGGTCAAGTCGTCCGTCCGTTAATGAAAAGATCCTATATTTGGTTTTCTAAATGAGTGAGAGGTGCACTGCAATCTTATGGTTTTAATTTTTCCCTTAATATTGTAAAATGAAGTTCATAGATTGACAGTATCACAACATTTCACTTTCAACTGCAAATCATCTCGATATGGCGTGCTTTTTCAAAGTTAATTAACCCTCCTTAATTAACATACAACTTTAAACGAGTTTTTTTTACTTTCTTTTCTACACACCTTATTCCGTGTAGTTTTTAGTATAAAACTAAACTGTGATTACCTTTGTATAATTTTAATTATTACACTATAATATCATTCTAAAAACTAAAAATTTCCACTTACACAAAAAATGTTAATTATTTTGCATTTTGTGTAAACAAATTATCATTTTAGAATATGATATATCATACACATTTAAATTAATCAGAACTAATGAAATTCAATCTCAAAGCATTGTACAAAATTAAAGTATTACTGATCCTCAAGCAAATAGATCAACGCCAGTGATAAACAAGTCACACATGTATACAAACTTGCAATAGCCATCCATGAGAATTGCAAGGCAGCTCAAGATGAAATTTCTTTTCAGGTCTTACTTTTTGTCTTTCTTTACCATGTTACAAATTCAGTTTAACAACAATAAAGTTCACACTTAAATCGTACCAAACATATCTTCATTCCTAAAAATGCCAACAGTTACAACATCCAATCTCCTTGCTGGCTTGTGCAATTATATGACAGTGATTGCAACATTGGAGTCCTTACTTAGTGGCTTGTGCAATAATATTACTCAAGGAACTGGCTTCTTCCTTTGCAGTCTCCACCAATGAATCCTGAAAGGCGATATCATACAAATTTGGATCAGAAAAACTGATTGAAGAATCAAAATATATCGAAAAGAGAAAGATCATTGCTACCTGTGCAGCTATCAACCGAGCAACAGTTTTTTTGCTTGATTCCTGAAGCTCACCAGCAATTAGAAGCTCATCAAGTATATAATAGGCCTTTCATGATTAAAAACAAAGAACATGTCAGAAGGAGCATTACTAGTTACTAGACCAAAAAAATAACAACAGTCGATATCAAGTAGCCCTTGTTTTGAATTTTGGAAATATATTATTATACTTAGATATACCTTATGGAAGTTGAATATCAAGTCCAGTTCACAGACCTGCCAATTGACAAGACCATTATCAAGTTAGAGAGACACGAAAAATTCTTATAGTATATCCTTAAAGAAAAGGGGAAGTATATCTACTTTTCAATAGTGAAGCAAGCAGTACTCTTCAAAAATCAAAACTTGTAATAGAACTTACACTGCCAAAATACCGATCAAGAATCTCCACAAAATGATGAATCATTTCAAGGACTTCCAATTCATTGTCGGTGTCATCGATACACATACAGAAATATAGACTAGCATACCTGCAGCAGATATTCATTATAACATAAATAAATACCAAGCAAAAAAGAAGGGTGTCTAGCAAATTAGCATTCTTGTATGATACAAAGCTGTGTACACTTGTCATATCACCTTTTATAAACAACTTTATGTCCTCTCCACTCTACAAAATTACATAGCTTGGGAGCACGGCTAAGAATCACTCCACTGAGTTCACGGATTACCTTGCCAAGAAAAGATAAAATGTAAATACATAAACAAAGGATGTTTATCATGGAATGTGGTGTGATCAGCATGCAATGACAATCACTATCATTACATATATACATATAAAAAAGACGGGGAAGAAAATAAATAAAGTGAATAAGTGATAGGTTGTTAGTTACCTTACTTCTTTCCTTCTGAGTGTAAGGTGAATACCATTTTGTGAGCCTGACCTTACCTTGACGACTAATGAGCAGCACAAAGTGTATCTACATTAAGGAAGTCGAATAATTATAAAACATGCATGTTGAAATTGGAATTACATATGGGCCCGTTTACTTTATTTTCAAATTTCCATTTTATGTTTTCAATAAAATACACATATTTGGAAATGCTATCCAAAATGGAGATTAGTGGTGCAAGGAGCAATTTCATATATTTGGAAATGATGTAAACAACTTTGTAGCATTTGCACCATTTCCAAATATGATACATCTTGACTATGTATATTAGCTCACTTTGTATATTATCTCTTTCATTATGTGTACACTAGTATGTGTATATTATTGAATGTAAACAGAAAATGAATATTTGAAAACAAAGAAAATGGGCCCTAAATAATATTGTGCTTGCAATACATAAAATTATAGGCGACAACCAAAATCAAGTAGTAGAGTATCCTATTTACAGTGAGTATAGATGCACAGTCCTACCATTCATTGTAAAGTTGTCTATACTTCAAGAATTCAATCAGACAATAAATAAGCATGCTTACATACATATGTATTTCAAGTACAAAATACAAGGTGAAAACCACCTCCAACTTCATGATTGATAGTAGCAGAAACCCGAAACATAAAAAATTGCTGTCAGTGCAGTTTCAACATGGAAATTTTTTAAAGTAAGGCAGCCATGAATCACGAGCATAGTCAGTTCAATCATTTATGGAATTGGTAGTGTACTA
Organism: Trifolium fragiferum; assembly: GCA_954870985.1. Taxonomy (NCBI): domain Eukaryota; kingdom Viridiplantae; phylum Streptophyta; class Magnoliopsida; order Fabales; family Fabaceae; genus Trifolium; species Trifolium fragiferum. Next base: position 423,279 of record OX940791.1, on the reverse strand, counting down.
ACTAAGGCTTGATCGCATCACAAGACATTGAATCTTTAATGAACTTTGTAGTATTGGATAATTAGAGTAGCTTAATTATATTTATTTTATTAACTCTCTCACACACACACACACTGAACTAACCGACGAAGCACATACACTCTCCGGATTAGACGTGTCCCAGACGCATCAGTACACTTTTGATCACCATTGAATTATGATTGGTATGCACGTGCCAGTGTAACCATGTACGTGATTCATAGACTAACTATAGCTTTGATCGCATAACAAAAACTACTAGAAAGCGTTATTGAACAACTAGATCTACAGATTAACAAATAAAAAACTACAATAGCATATTCTTCGTAACAATTCATCAATAGTTTGGAATTAGTTGTGACACAGATCGAGTATTTGAAAGAAATAACACGAAATCAGATCAAGAAACCTAAGTGCAGATTGAATTGAATAATTCAGAATAGTAAACAAAAAACAGCATGAAGGAATAAATAAAAACGAAAGTAGAAGATGAAGAAAAGTGAGTGAGCTCACCATTGATTATGGCGAAAGAGATCTCAATTCTACTCAACTGAATGTTGCTGTTGCAGAGAGAGAGAGAGAGAGCGAGAGGGTTGAAATGGAAACGAAGATTGTTGAATTTATGAATTAGTATCACAGTTTACGAATGACAATAAAGATATGGGCCCGTTTACCGCGGTCCATCAAAGTTCACTATCTCTTTTTGGGACAAATATTAAAGAATTTTTCTTCTAACCCCCACTTTACTTTCAGATCCTCCAAAATCCCGTTTTACCCTAAAAATATTTCGGAATTTATTTTTCAAAGTTAAAAAAATAAAACGGAATTTTTTGGGACAAATTTATCATCCAAAACTGCCGTTCAAGTATATAATTTTATTTAAATGGTAAACCTTAAAATAAAGCGGAATATTTTTTAATTTGACACATTTAAACATTGATGCGTGTAAAAAAAAAAAGCGCGTTTCCAAAAAAAATTCCATCGTGAAAAAAAAATTCATTTTAAAAAAATAATAATTCGGTGTGTGCATATACCGGGTGGTTTGAAAAATCCATCGGTTTTGATCATTTCATGCCAATTTCCACCGGTTCGTTAGCATGTTCGGTCCAACACTCGAACCAGTTCAAAACACCATAATTAACATAAAATTCGTTTTATTTATTTATTGATTAATATTATTACTTGTAGATTACAACTATGGTTTCCAATTAAAAGAAGGTCCGCAATTTTCCAATTTTATACAATTCATGTAGTCGTTCCCAACATGATTTCTACACACCCTAATCTCTAATAGCTCAGAGGAGGGACAGAAAAATTCAAATTCACGACGAACTCCAATGTGTTTGCTTATTGCTCTTACAAAATATTCTCTTTTATGAAACTTGGAGGTACTTGGAGAAATACTTTCAGCTTGAAGTATATCAAAATGATGCATCCCCTTCCATCATTAGCAACATCAAAAAATTGGGTTTGGTTGAAGGTAGAGTACGAGCATGGGTTTGGTTGAAGGTAGAGTACGAGCATGTTCCATGTTTGTTCCATTCGTTTGTCCAAAAACATAAATCATCTCCTACGAAATTGGACGATGAAGTATGGAGGTCGGTTTGTGTTGTTTTAAAAATCTGATGAAAAAATGAAACAAATTATTAAGTATAACAGTAATAGATAGCTAGCTAGAAGAAAGAATTAAGTAAATTTTTATCATTAAACAAAGAAACAAACTCAAATAGTTTTCTTATGAGGGTTTCATAAGATGTTCAAGAGGAGCGAGCGACTGCATAGGACACTAAAATTTTAGGAGTACCAATTTATTTTTACTTAGTGTATGTGTATGTGCATGCATTCACGTGCGCGTGCGTGCATGCTTCCGTTTGTATTAAAATAAATAAATTACTTATGAAGCAGTAATATCACAAATACTAAAGTTTTTTGATCGGAGAGACAAGGATACAATTACTCCGATTAGAATTAGAGCATGGTAATTTTATTAATAACAAGGAAGGATAACTTCACCGTTGAACTTTTGAATTGTGACAAGAAGGAAAAGAAAGCTCAGCAAAGAAATATAGGAAATGATATCTTCATGTTGATTAGAGATGTGAAGAGTTTTGTGAAAATATTTTGCAAAAAAATTGAGAACTATAACATACCTCTTTTATATACCAAAACCATACACATTTATTATTATTATTATTATTATTCCTTTAGCGGTTAAAATGTGAGTTTACTATAAACCTTGAAGGGTAAATTCTTTTAAAATAAATGTGACTCATGTGAGAAATGAGTGACTCCAATATGTGGTAGAGAAAGTTTTAATTATGATCAATAGAATACACATCCCATTTGTACCAAAAAAAATAAAAAAAATAAGCATCCCATGAGCGAGAAAGGCAGTTAAAGAGGTGCGGAGCTGATGTGGCAAAAGACTTTAGGGTGAAGAAAGATCACCTAGCTAAGTGAGTTGTTCCTAGCTGAGCGAGACCCTGTTTTTCTGACTATTATAAATACATTTTAAAATAAGATTCAGAGATATAACTTTACTTTTCTAAGCCAAAAACACAACGAAAGTGATAGAGCTGATTTTCATTGGAGATTAAAGATGAGTTCACACCAAATTAGAGACATCTAACCTTGATATTCACCCATTCCTCTTCTCCTTATCTTTGTAAACTTATCATGTTAATGAGTAGCTAAATTTCTCTTTGTTGGGATTAGGTGTAATCACCTCTATGAGTATGTATCTATATTGATCATGGTGGTATATATGGTTTTAGATTATTTGTCAATTTTGATGTTGTTCTTGAATTTCATGTTTTAATTTTAGGGTTTGAAATGTTATAGACATATGCTTTTTGAGTCCAAGATCTAGAACAATCATCTATTAAACTCTAAACTCTAGACATATATTTAGATTTAATATTCACTCAAAATATCAAATCTAAATGCTATTCTGTTGGTTAAATTGTCCAAGACATTGGAGTTTAAGCAATACAGGACAACCGTTATATTGATTGGTCGCTCGAGACATCGAGGGTTAATATGTATAACGGGATTCTCGTCGTGATCTGGACACAGACATGTATGTGAGTGGTTTGTGATAGAATTGATTGATGACTAAAAACTATGTAACTGATTCAAATGATACATGTAATTGGGTTGGTGAAATTTAATCCCAACAAGTTTTTCTCTCTTATAACAAATCATTTTATTGCATTTACTACTTTTATGTTTTTGCAAATTTTTGTAAAAAACTCTTTACTTAAATTATATTAATTATTGAACGGTATCGATATCGCAAAGTTCCTGTGGAGCCGATTTTTCTATTATAACACATATATCATATTATAACAACGATTTTTCTATTGTAAACTTAAAATTCGACTTAGGCTTAGTCCCTCCTATATTACAAATAAAACATAAAACAACGCCAATAAAATGAAGATGTTACATTCATTGCGATCTACAACTCCTCAACACCGCTCTAGATCCATAAGTCTATCGCATTGGTCTATGATCTCCCAATAAAAAAAATAACTTCAATACATGAAGTAATTTTGCATTATGAAAAATAAAATAAAACCTGGACTCTAGAAGCAGAAAATATATACAAATTTAATGTAATTTTGATGATGGTGGAGCAATATCGACTCAACTAATGTTTTCATGAATGGTAGATGCTTGTTTGAATTGTTCCACAAAAGATTTCAAAAGAAAAGATCCACTCTTATTATCACCATGTATTCCCATGATTCTTTCATTTAATGTCATTAACCTTGTACTCATTTCCTTATCTTCCATCACATTTGCAAGTCCTTCTATAACATCCTTTTGACCAAGCCCATTGAGTCTTAGCCCCACCTTCCATACTTCAACAATATAGGCACAATTCACAAATTGATCTCCAGCCAAAGGGTAGCACAACAATTTCTTTTGAAATTGTAAAGCCTCCAATGTAGAATTCCAACCACAATGTGTGATAAAACAAGCCAAAGAATTATGTTGCAAAATCTCCCTTTGTGGAGCCCAAGAAACAACCATGCCTCTTCCTTGCTTGAAAATCCTCTCACAAAATCCAATTGGTAATCCTTGGCGCCAAGTGGATCTCAAAACCCAAATGAATGGCCTCATTGTAGCCTCAAGAGCTAGAGCTAGATTTTTCAAATTGGATTCTCCAATTGGATTCACCCAACTTCCAAATGAGACATAAACAACTGAGTTAACTTTTTGGTTTTTTAGCCACTTTAAACAACTTAAATCTTCTTCCCAAAAACTAAGATTATTATTTTTAGTGATCAATTGATCATGAGGCTTATAAATAGGGCCTATAGGTAACACATTTTGTGAATATGAATTACCAACTTTGATTTCGTTTGGAAAGGAATTCACCAAGACCCATTTAAGGTTTCTTGATCTTCCCAAAGTTCTCATCCAAAACTTAAATCTTGCTTTCCTAGCAGCAATTGTTCCAATAAGCCATGGTAAATCCTCAGTTGAAACTACAGGCAATGAAGGTACAAATGTAATTTTCCCTTCATGTTGTGGAAGTCCTGCCAATACATATTATACATTATACATAACATCATATTATTCCTTTGTTCTCAAGCTAACAGAGTACAATCAAAGTCAAAGTAAAATTTTATATGCATCGACCCAACACAAAAATTGACGCCAAAAATATTAAAATATAAATATTTTAAGCTAACACCACCGAGTTAATGAGTTAATGGGCTAAACGTAAGTTTTTGTCGCAACTTTTATCATTGAGCTACTCATTTAAAGGGTTTTTATTTCATTTTTTATTTCTTGATAGACACTAAAGAGAACTATATGTGCATGAGACATCGAACTATATGTGCAGGAGTCCGGGTTCGAACCCGGGACATTCCACTTATTCACTTTTAAAGTGGATTTTCTAACCATTAGTCTATTTGACAAAAAAAAAAAACTTATGGTAGCATATATATTATGTTTGTTAATCGTTTTAAAATAAATCAAAATACATCATTCTTTTTTTTTTGGTAGAATCAAAATAGTTCATTCTATTATAAAAATACTCATACTAATTCTTGAACATTTTTTTTGTACCGATTCTTGGACATTTAGAAATGGGCAGTAGAGATAAATACCGACAGCACATGCATCGTTGACTTTCTGCGTTATATCCCTATCGATATAAAAAAAATAATAAAAAATTTGAAGGTCAATATGCTAACAACAATATTAATCACATCTCTTTTTAAAAAAAAAACAATATTAATCACGTTATAAATTGTACCCAAAGAAATCAATCGCTTTATAAAGGGATTTATAATATATTTTTTTTGCCGCTCTACTTAATTTTTGCGCGTTCTATGCATCTTTTCCGCTATTAAGTAGTGGACGTTATAAAAATGAGAAAATTTATAAATGTTGTCTACTATTTTAAGTAGTAGACGTTATAAAAATAAAATCTTGTAGGATGTTTTTGGGATGTATCTGCAACTTATGACAGAGATATTTTGATAAATTCGTACGTAAAACGCACACAAAAAAATGAGTAGAATAACAAAAGAAAATCTCAAATTTATATATGACACAGTTATATATTATTTAGTTTTGGATCCACTTGATTGAAAAACATTTTGGGCTTTTTTTTTTTTACACAAAAAACTTTAGGCTTGAACAATTAAAAATTGGTGTTTTTTTCCGACTAAATAAATTAATTCATTGGGATTTCAAAAGAATTTCGTTATTTTGTTGAAGATTGAGAGTACGGTTATCCTCAATTCAAACATGCACTGACAAATTGATACTACGTACTATCAATTCTTTTTATTAAGAAATTTTTAATTAAGTTCATTTAATAACTGATATATTTGATCAGTAATATATATAGTTATTTAATAATGAATATAAAAAATAAATTGTTTTTTTATAAAAGTACCGGAGGAAAGTATTTGATTACCAACAAACCTGTATCGGAGATGAGTCCACTCCTAAGCATCTGAGGTATGGCTGCAATCAAAAGATATGATGAAAGCATGGCTGGCCAGAACCCAGCAGTAGAGATGTCAAACTTGTTTGCCACTTGTATGGCCCAAGATGCCAACAAGTCAACCACCATCAAACACACTTCATCAAGCCTTTCATTATTTTGAAGAAACTCTTCCAAATTATTTGGCATTATATTCTCCATGGATGATTCAATGGCAAAGAAATCTGGTGTTGTTGTTGTGTTATCTTCTATCCCATCTTCTAAACCAACCCACTTAATGATCTTATTATTATAATTATCATGATCATTATTAGTATTAATCTTCTTATGAACATGTTGAGGAAGGACTATGAAGGCTTCAAATCCTTGACTTACAAAAATTGAGGCTAGATTTTGCATGGGATTAACATGTCCCTGTGCTGGATAGGGAACAAAAATGATTATTGGCTTCTTCTTCATATTAATTTGATATGCTTTCTATTCCCTTCTAATGACACTATAAATACAACATGTTTACATGCATGTGCTCCAAAAGGTATATATATATAGTATAGTCAATTGGCTACAACTACATTACAGTGGAGGATGACTTGGTCATATCTAGTTCACACCCGCTATAGCTTTCACCCACTTGATCCGGTGGTGTTTACACTTTACATGTGATTTTAGAGTTTGTTGCTCTTAAAATTTCTGATTTAAATATTATTTTTTAGCATTAAATGAGTTTATATATTAACAATGAGTTTATAATTTTCAATGATATAACGTCATGGGTCATTTTAGATACATCGAATAACTATTATTGCATTTGATTTATATATAATATAAGCTAATTACGGTAGTTATTCAATATATTTAAAAAATAAAATTTTTCTTATATTAAACATCAAAGAGAATAGTATTTAATAATATTCGATCACTCCAATTCAATATCTCTATAAAATTTATTAAAAAAATGACTTGCTAACAAATTTATATTATCTTTTAATATTAAAAAGAATAAAATATGTTTTCAGTCTCTACTTTTACAGCTAGTTTTAGTTTTCGTCTCTGTAAAATAAAATCACTTGTTTTTATCCATATAAAATTTTTTCCATTGTTTTTAGTCCTAGCTAGTGGCTAATTTTTGTTCCTTTTAATATCAATATTATGACAGTTTTATGTTCAAAATGTGTCTATATATCATGTTGAGCTTATATAAATGTATTATATGTTAAAATAATGTCAAAAAAATGTAAAAAATTTGTTCATTAGGGACTAAAAACTAAAGAATTTTTTTTGTAAGTATGAAAGCAATTAATAATTTTATTTTACAATAACAAAACTCACTATAAAAATAAGGAGTGAAGATATATTTTTACCCTATGTGCCTCATGTGGGGAGGATACTTTATCAAAGCCACTCTATTCAACAAGCACCAACTTTATTTTTCTCTCCCAAGTGTGGGTGGTCTAATACTTAAATAACAATCAAACTTATACCTTTTGTTCAAAACCTTTTCACAAATTTCTGACAGAACTTGCTAAATCAATAAATATCATTATATATTTTGTTTGCAATTTGTTCCTGATTATTTAAGACAAAATTTGTACCCAAAAAAAAAAAGACAAATTATTCTGTATTGACTTTTTTCTTTCAATGGAAAAATTTTCTTTTACTAATGATGAAAGAAACCTATGGTACAAGTAGCAACAAAAGATGATAGAATTACAAGGAAAATGAAATCAATAAAAAAAATAATAAAAGCTACACCAACAAATATTCAATGACACACTATCCACATGTGTGATGTGATACAGTTCTACTTTGTTTTGTTTTATTAGTGTTTATAATATATAATGACACGTTGTTATTGATGCTGCAAATTCACAAATACAAAGCAATTTCCATAGTGCTCAATATAAATCAGTTGATTTTTTTTTCTTAGATGAATTCATAATTTTAGCTAGAGATTTATTGTGAAATTGTTGTGACAATATCCTAGCGATTTAATTAGGAAATATAAAATTTTGAACAATATTTAACCAGGTATTTATTGGGAACTAGCTAGGATTTTCATTATATTAGTTGCAAATTAGCTAGGAAATATTTTGTAGGAAAACATAAATTCGTAGGTTAAATATTTTATATTAACTCATTTAGTTTAGGTAGAATAAAAACGTAAATTCGTAGAGTTTACTTTATATAGATATGAAATTAAAAAAATTATTTTTAATCTAAAAATTTAAGTGTTATGAATATTAATTAAAGAAAATATAAAAAAATTAATATATTATTAATTTTAAATTAAAAAATCAATTTTAAATATTAGAAAATTCACACTCAATTGATTTTCTCTTATTCTCATGAATTAATTATGATTATATATAGTCATGCATTTCAATATTAAATAGGTAAAATTACACGTTTGGTCATTTATCTCTTATTCTTTTGTAACATTTTGGTCATTTATCTTTCATTTGTAACATTTTGATTCTTTATCTTTTATTTGTAACATTTTGGTCCTTTAAAGAATATGAAAATATGAAAGAATTGAATAAGATGATGAGCATTTTCATCAAAATTATGAGTTTAATTTAATTTTAATAAAAAAGTATTTTAACAAATAAAATTCAGCATTTTTTTTAATAAAAACAAATATGAAAAAAATAATTTATATGTGAATGTTATAAAAGATAAAGGATTAAATGTTACAAATAAAAGATAAAAGACCAAAGTGTTACAAATATATAAGATAAAAGACCAAAATGTTACAAATAAAAGATAAATGACCGAAATGTTACAAAAAAAATAAAATAAATGATCAAATGTGTAATTTTGTCTATTAAATATTAAAGGTGTTAGTTGAAAATATACATGTCGAAAAGTCCTAATTTTCTCAACAAATAGCACCACCAACCATATACCATCAATATATCTCGTAAAGAATAATTTCTCTTTCATTTTTATATTCATGTCTGAAATATGACTCTTTAAATCATACATGTCATGTGAAAATGATATTATATATAACGGATAATAATTATAACACTACGTACAATATTAAAAAATAATCATAACTTTTAGTATACGAACTTGAGAAAGAATGTGGAAGAATTGTTTTTTTTTTTTTTATACATTGCCTTAAAAAAAGACTTTTATATTATATATCTCATTTTGCCTTGTTAAAAAAAAAAAGACTTTTATACAATTTCACTATGCATAACATGGTATTATAATAATACATATACATACAATTTATTTTAGCGAAATTTGTTAATGAAATATTGTTGAAGAATGGTGCAATATTCTTATTTCAAAGGTTGATTAGAAATTCTTAATCATTATTTAATATATTTCTGTTAATTTTCTAACTTACCTACTTATCAATTTTTTATGTAAAGGTATTTCTATGATTAACTACATAATCTAATCTCTCGCGACTTTAATAAACTATAATAGACAAAAAAAAAAGTTATCTGAAATTTTTAATGCTACTGCATTTTAATATTAGATTTGAACAAGGATGTCTGTTAAGTAGGAAAGGTACCACCCCATCTCATCAAACCAAAAAAAAGTACTCTTGAGTACTTGCTTAGCAATTAAAGAACACAATTTACTGTTGAAAAAAAAAAAGAAAGAGAAAAAAGAATGTAACATTATTATTTATTTTTTATTCCGAAAAAAGTGTCATATTAATTATTTAACATTATTGAATACAAACCCTTATTTTCACTAAAGTCAAGCTAAAATTGAACAAGAATCAAAATGTAACATTATTGAATGCAAAATTAAAGAAGACAAATTTACATGTCTAATTTTGATAGAGTAAGATACAAAGAAATTCAAAGTATCAGAACATATATTAAACTAAATTTGAACAAACAAAATCAGAACATATTACACAAAATTGAATACACAAAATAAGTAGTTTCATAAGTAGATTATTAGTGTAATACCGTACGTACAAAGAAATTCAAAGAATCGTCAAATATTACACTAAACTTGAACAAGAATCAGAAAAATATGTCTAATTTTGGTAGAGTATTTAGAAATTAAAAGATTGAATAGATTTTTGAAGACCATATGTTTGTTGGGGAATGCTAATAATGATCGAGGAAAAACTCATAAGCTTGGGTCAAGCTGTGGCTACGAACTTGCTTCTCGTCTCTTGTATGCACGTCGCAGCGGCAATGCCCGCCTAGTCTCTTCCAAGTGTGTGCACTCCGCGCACAAAAGCGATGAAATATAGCGACAACACATGATTATACCAATGCGATAAAGACATAATTATACAACAACAAATGAATCTGCATACTTACAACTTTTTCTCCAGAGACCAGCGTCCATGACCATGGGTTCGACTTCTTGGTCATTCATTGGTGCAACTGGAGTATCAACATGGCCATGTTGCATATAGTTCAACACTCCTTGGTTGAATTCTTGGACAGCTTCTTGAGCTAACCTTTCATTGTATCGAGCCATTGCTAGTGGTCTTTTTTCCATAGAAAAAAAATCTTAGTACAATCCTTCTCGACTATCCATTCCTCGTTAGAAGGACAACATGGCCAAGTTGATTACTCGATCATCTTCGTTATTCCACACAGTGGTCATTGTTAACACCTAAACGAAAGAACGATATTGGAGAGTGAGGGAAAACTTTGAATGCAAATTGAAACTTGTTGTAAGTGCTATGTGGGTGGTGTTAACTAATTTACAACTGACTAAAATGAGTGCATAACCGCTCTTTTTTCTGTTATATAATGAAATTTACTATTGTAACTATATATGAGTAGAGGTGGCAAAACGGACTGAGCCCGCGGGGCCGAGGTTTTCGGCCCGCTACCTTAAGTTGGCCCGCCCCGCCCCACCCTGTTTTTGAGCGGGCTTTAATGGGGCGGACATGCCCGTTTTTTCACTCCTTTCTAGCATTTATTGTTTTATCTTATATTGTAAGGGGTACTTATTAACTTAGTTGATAATTTGTTAGTTTAATTAAGCGTAATTATAAGGAATTGCTTATTAACTTGGTTAATGTTTCTTTTAGTTTAATTATCTCTATTCTCTGCTGCAATGTTCTCTTAATTATCCCTATTATAGTATTATTGTTAGTTTAAAAATAGGAAGTAAGAATTGTAAGGAATTGTGAAGTTATTATAATTCAAACTATTTAATATTTTTTTTACATTGAATTGTGAGTTGTAATTCAAATTGTAAAAAATAAATAAATAAAGTATTTAGTGGGCATGTCCACCAACCCGCCAATAAACCGGCGGGCTTGAATTTTGAATCCGCACACCTAAGTTGGCCCGCCCCGCCCCGCCCCACCCCATTTTTGGGCGGGCTTAAACGGGGTGGGCATGCCCGTTTTGCCACCCCTATATATGAGTGCATAACCAGAAGTGAACAATCACTCTCCATCCGTCCTTACCTTTTAAAATCTCTAAAATTTGTATATCATTTTTTATTTTTAAATAAATTAATTAATTATATTAAATATAAAATTAATTTACAGATAATTAAAAATCACAAAATATTAGTATTTTAATAATCCATAATTTTTATTAGACACTAACTCATACAATGCACGGGTACCTCATACTAATACTCCATTTGTATCATATTATAAGCAAAAAACATTAATTTTTTTTTTCTCAAATTATAAGTAAAAACAACTCACTTTTACTATTTTTCAAGATTTATTTTTACTTATTCTCATAAAATTTAACGCAAATTGCATTTAATTTACTCTCTCTTTTCTTTTCCCCATATTTAATCAATAACCAATAAATATATGTACCTAAAGACATCAATTTTTAATAAAAAATAGGATTCCATATTGATGTATGAGTAGAAATATATATGTCGTTTGTACAAATAAAAAAAAAAAAAAAAAAATATATATATATATATATATATATATATATATATATATATATATATATATGTCATAGAAATAAATAAAATAGATCTTCGTATTAATATGAGTAGAAATATAAACTACAATATAAATTATAAAAATAAAATAGATTTCATATTAATGTATGAATAGAAATATATTATGACACTATCCACATGTGATGTGATACAATTCTACTTTGTTTTATTAGTGTTTATAATTAAGGGTGTAATTGAACCGATTTGGATCGGTTTTGACTGAATCCAATGTCCGAATCAATGAACTCTCAATTGGTTCAGTTTGATTTGGTTTTTAGTGTTTTTCAAAAATGAATCTGAACCAAATACATCGGTTTGGTTCAGATACTTTAATCAGTTTTTTACCGCATAGTTTTTTTCAATGTATTTCATGCTATTTTTTTTTTCGATATTTCCCATAAGTTTATCAAATAAAAAATATAATTTTTTTTTATAAGTTTATCAAATACAATTCATCAAATACAAAGTACAATTTTTTTTCCAATAAATTCTCATTTATATAAGAAACACACGTACTAATTGGTAGTTTAACTATATAATCAAAACATGTTTAAACCGTTGTAAAAAAACAATTTAAACCAAAATCAATAACTAAGACCAAATATTATATAACCAAAACATGTTTATTCTAACTGCTCTGTTTGATTATATAACCAAAATACTCAAAATCAAGAACTAAGACTAAAACATGTTATATAACTAATCAAACCAGTTGTGCGTGAAAAATATCTTGGATTCAAAATAATAATAATAAATAAAGAGGCCATGGAGGCAATGAGAGAAGAGGGGCATCCATTTTCTTAGTGGGAATATGCCACACTCAATTTGACTGTATATATAACAGCCACACAAAAAGCAAACCGATTTTCCTTTCTTAATTATTTCCAATTTGTAGCTGTTTTTTTTCTTTCTTTTATGTAAAGAAACCATATCATATCATAAATGATAAATGCACGTGTTAACCATGCAACTAATAATGACTTCATCATATTAGGCTAAGTGCATGCATGTTTGTTTAGGCAGAAGAAGAGGACAAGGAGAGGTTGGTTTTCCACTAGCTCCAAAAGCAAGAGCCAAGAGATTACTTTGATAGATTCTTGTGTTTCATTGAGTCTACTATTTTACTTTATTTATGTATTTTTGGTAAGGAAAAAGAGTCTATTAGGCTAAGAGTCTATTATTTATTCTTGTGTTTCATTAAAAATGTTCAGATGTTTATATCCCAGTGTTATCCTTATTTTATATTTGAATAAAGGTCAAGTCTATGACTCTATGGTATATAAATAAGATAAATTTTTTATTATTCAAGAGTTTATTTTTACTATTAAATCAATATATTTTATCATTAGATTAAATGACTTATAATGTGACATTGATCCAATCATAAAATTTATTGATCTAGCTAATTGTAATAAATAAGTTTGTACTATAGTAAAAGACTTCTCTCATTTGTATCTACGTGCAAATGGTATATTACCCTCGTTCTAGGTTCCCAAATAGGGTATTTAAAAAATAAATAAAATGGTAATAGAAAAGAGTTGAAGGTACAAATAATAGCACCCTTGAAAGTTAGCAAAAAAAGTGAAAAGGTACCTTACCTAACGTATAAAAACACGGCAACAAAATGGAAGCCAAACATTTGCAACTTGTATTTGTGTTCATTGCTTTGAGGTGTACTTTTGTACCAAACATTTCATACAAAAGAATACAGAAAAGAAATCATGCCAATCCTACACGTGCAGGTCCATGTCAAAGGTCCCCACGAAACACTTTCATATGACATAATACATCAAATGCCAGTTATTCAATCATGAGCAAAGTGTTCAAATGGTTCTGGTTAAAATTTTGTGCAACTTTCGTGCGTAAAATTTCGTCTTTTTCCGCTTAAAAATTAAACAGAAAAGTATCTCAGAAAGTACTACCTGTTTTACCAGCCAATATACAGAACAACAGCCCTCAATTTGAATTTTGTGTATGCTGCCAAACAGCAATAAAGGCCAGTACTATATAAAAGAAATTTATATTTCCAAAAATACATTAATAATAAACGACTCGGAGATATTGCATTATGCAATGACATTGCTTCATGTAGATGATGCAGGTAAAACAAAATATAAATATTATGAACACAATCGCCTTGACTAGTTTTGAGTTAGAATAACCTCAATCTGACAATAAATTTCACCTTCACAATAAATTTCATCAACAATGGAAAAATCACCTTCACAATTTGGAGTGCATAAGCACTTTTTTTTTTTTTTCAGGTTATGACTGATTCCTATAAGTTGGTGAAACAAAGTGCATGTGCTATCTACTCCCCCAGTGTTGTATTTCTCTGACACATTTTTAATTCAGGATTCAAACGTTAGTTTTTGCTTCCCAGCTCAACCTTTATACAGAACTTGGCACCCTCAAATTAGCCACACACTGTATACAAACTATGATCCTCTCGCTCCTCTTTGCTTCTTCTCTTCTAATGCAGCCGCCTCATTTAACATGTCAGCTGCATCCTTGTGCATGTCCAGCTTTGCAAGAGCAACAGACTGCATGTAGAAAGCTGTGGGCCAATCTGGATATACGCATTGTGCTTGCATTGCATCTCGTAGAGCAGGATCTGGTTGATCACATAACAGGTAGCATAGACTACGCCTTGCAAAAACTGTGGGTGACACCATCGTTCCCACATCAATGAACTGCATACAAGCAAAATAATCTCAGAATAACCAACAAGTACACAGCTAAGCTACAATCATTGAACATGTCAAACAAGTGCTGAATTGCACCTGGGAATAGTTATCAATGGCTGTCTTAAAATCCTTGTCACGGAATGCATAGTCTCCGCGCTTCCTTGCCTCCAGCATATCTCTCATTTGTTGAGTCCATTCTTGGAACGACAACTGAACCAATCCAAATTCAAATCTTATAGCATAGCATCCAACTAAAAGTAGTAAAATTAAAACAATCGCACCATCAGTTACCTCATTAGTCCCTTCATCATCTCTGTAGTGAGTTGAAACCAAGATCTGATGTATTGCAGTGAGGTCCATTCTTGAGCAAGCCTCGCCCATTGCTGAAAGAGGACGTTGTGGGGTTGATGGAGCTTCTTCTTGCTTTGGAATTCCAAGCATGATGTGAGAGTGAACCTAAATCACGCATAACAATAATCAACTATAAGTATTGTTGTTTTGATCCCTTTTATACACTTAAATTGCCATTTAACAAGGTTATGTGTCCATAAAGTGAGAGAAGATATTTGCATTGCAATAGCCCAATATGGCAAAACGTACATTTAATTCCTCATCTACACTAAGAAATATACTCTAAGGTGGGAAGACAATAATAACAGTGGCATATGAAAGAGCTTATTTGGATTTATCTTATAATATAAACACTAAAATAGATATTTGCTTAAACTTATTAAAATAGTTCATCACCTGCCTATAAGCTCTCCGAGCTTTATCCAATAAATTACTCAAATCAGCTAATGAATAAATTTTTATGTCTATTTATAAGCTATTTTGAGCTTGCTTAAATTCAATTAGATTCTTAGATAATCTTATGAATAAACGTATCATTAATTAAGCCATTACCCAATTACAACATATATCTATGACATAGCAGAAAAGGATTCACAGCAACACAATCTTTGATGTTTTGTTTGTACAATTAGAACCAAAATAAAAAGATGAGGAGTCAATGTTGACTCTTAGTTATAGGGAAACTTTCTATCTCGGTATCTCCCCAACTTGTCCTCTCATGCTAACTATGACCCCCTTGTGCATACTTTTTATTGCTTGAATGTAAGCAATCTGAACTACTTTCTTCTCTAGGAACTCTATCACATGCCTTTTCCAACTCAGAAAAAGGAAATATAAGAATATTATTTGCAAGGAATATTTCTTTCAAAGCTTATAAAATACAAATATCACATGGATGGAATATACAGAGGCTATACTTATTTTTAGTCCCACTATTTGCAATTTTCAAAGCCAAAATTAAATTATACATAATGAATATATAAATTTACTTGCATTTCTTATAAAAGACAAGGGGTTGTACTTATTTATAGTCCTATGATTTTATAGCGGCAAGGCAAATGTAGGAAAAAAGAAGAGATAATTAATCAATACAAAAACGAAGGAAGAACCATTGCTAACAAATGATGATGTCGATTAAGCTGAATATTTATTTGTACAAATAAGGCAAACATCTCCCCTCAAACTCATGTGGGTGTAGACACAACTTACTTGAATTAAAAAACCAAAGTATCTCTTAGAATTTTAGTTGGACCTAACTCAACCCTACAAAACCGGCTTGTAAGGCGACGGATGTCTACAGCTTATAAAAAAAATTCAGGTCATATCTCATGGAATGTGGAACTCCAAGCACATTTCTCACACCCAAGACAGGGCACTTAGAGTGTGACCTAAGTAGCCCCAAAATTTTCAATTTTAGCTTGAAGGGTGTGTACAAGGCCCAAGAACAAATTCATAGTGGGTGGCTTAATGGACCATGTTAGATAAGCTCTGATAGTATCTTAGAACTTTGGATTGGGTCTAATTCAAATTTATAAAACAGGCTTGTAAGGTGAGGCAATTCCACCACTTATAAACACTTTCCGACCATATCTTATCAAATGTGGGAATCTCAATGGTATCACAGCATACAAAGTCAACTTAGCTGGTGGAAACAAGGAATAATGACACTGGGATCAGAGACAGGATAAATACATGAAGGACAAGGGCTAGGCTGCATTTGGGAGAAGAGAGATCAAAGACTTTGCACATCTGTTGAAATGTCAATAAACAAAAAGACAGGTGGAAACAAAGCTAATCTATGGGAAGACAGCATAAAATGTACTCAATCTGTGGATGAAGAGACGTGCTAGAACAGTAATACGAACATGCAATGGAATAATATCTAGAGACTAAGACTTGTTACGGAAACAGTTGCAAAGAAACTGAGATCAAACAAAAATGTAGAATATGGGTTTAGTGATAATCAAGTTCCACGAATTCATAGCGATTAACATGGTCTGGACACCATGTTGGCATTATAGGTATGGAAAATATGATGTAAAGGATGCAATATAACATGTTATATGATACAAAAGATAAAGAAGGAACATTGATTTATACAAGTATACTAACAATATTCCTGCTAATCCTTATCAAATATGG
This sequence comes from Trifolium fragiferum, assembly GCA_954870985.1. Taxonomy (NCBI): domain Eukaryota; kingdom Viridiplantae; phylum Streptophyta; class Magnoliopsida; order Fabales; family Fabaceae; genus Trifolium; species Trifolium fragiferum. Next base: position 406,191 of record OX940791.1, on the reverse strand, counting down.
AAACAAATAAAACATTATAAGGAAATATAAAAACTAATCCTAAGCGATAATCTACGATGTTATAAGTTATTTATGAGATAAATTCAAGATAGTATGGGATATTTATTATCATATATTCTAACACTCTTAATCCAGCTAAAGCTTTGTTAAAACAACACTAACAAAAAATGATAAAATAATAACCAAGTGGCAAGAAAGGGTGGCTGGACAAAAGACATGGTCAAGCATCATCTAGAACTGGATATAGGAAGGATGGAATAGAGATTGTCCAGAATGCATCAGGGATCAAAAACGGGCAAAACTGCACTTGAGACCATAGATGGACTAGATTGAATCTAAAATTGATCCAATCTGTACTAAATAATAAGTTGTATGCATTGCGCACAAAAATTCCCCAAATATCTAGGTTACCAAGCTTTATGTAATTTATGGATATAGAGCTAGATTCCAGTTTGCAATCAGCAATAAAAAAGACTAATATTTAACATTTGAAGTCATATAATTTGAACATTAGATATTAAAGAACTTAAACATCCAACATAATGGCTTATTTAAGTGATAGAAGAATACTGAGCAGATAATAAAAGTATGTTGGTTTTACAAGAGAAGGGATACATACATCGGGTTTTGTGTGCAATGGAGCAAGTGTTGTTACCAAATCCTTTGTATTAGGCCGCTCTCGCGGTTCATATTGCAAACATTTAGAGGCAAGATTGACAACTACTGTTGCCTCATCTGTAGAAAACTTGCCCTCCAAATGAGAATCCATCAAGAGCATGTTGTTTTTTCCCTGTATCATATCAAGTGCCTGCAAACAGAATCAGATAATTCCATATGGCACCAATAAAAAAACTAATGAACAAGTCTGAGTAAGAAAATAGTAAAATATGCACCATTGGTGGGATAAAATTTGGATGAAGTTCCTTATATCATTATCATCAAATTCCCAAATTGAATAATGACATGTGGACATTCTTTTAACATTAAATAACCTTCATTTCAAATATGGTGTATTAGTTTGATTCGAGAACTTGACGGCAATCAAGGTAGTCAAGATCGCGAGTCATCACATGAAATCGTACGAGTCTACGATCTTGATGGATTTGTGCATGTTCATGAATAGAGGGAATCACAATTTTGGCGGCCATGACTGGGACGGCCCTGCAAAACCGTGAAAACGGTGGAATCGTGTGAATCTATTGCTTCCATTTATGGGTTTCACAGAGTTGGATTCACGGGCCGGGACTGCAACCCAGTTCCCACACATTTTGGGATTAGGTAACCCTAAATAAACACGTTTCAAACACTTCACTGGCTGCGACGGTTTGTTTCTTATCCACTAATCCCATTTATTTGTGGAAAACCTTCAAACTTGTGCATATGAACTCCCTCCTCCCTCTCTCGCACGTTGCGTTCTGCTCTGTAGCTTTTTGCGCATAAATTCTCTCTCTCTCTCTCTCTCTCTCTCTCTCTCTCACACACACACACACACACTCACTCACTCTCACTCTGATCTGTTTTGTATACACTAGAACAAAATTCTCATTGCTACCGTTATGTGCAAGTACTGTTCACTACAACTGCAAGCAACCACTTCTCTGCTATGAATCTTAGTTGTTTGTGGTATTTATGACATTATGCTGTGAATTTTATAATCCAACATTTGAATTTTATTAAGAATTTTGAATGTATTTTGAATTTTTCTTTACTTAATTATGTTGTTTTTTATGCATGTATATATGAGTTTGTGAATTTGGTAGGATCTTAAGATCCGTGTTACGATCCTCCGATTCACGATCTAGTGACCTTGATGGCAATGATATAAGAAGCTAGATGTTAATTTTGTCCTTAATTAACTTCGATACGTATAATAGTAATAGCAACTTCAAATATTATTGGAGGAAATTGCACTCACCTTGAAATATGCTTACATAACACACGCACCCTTTTTAGTTTTGAAAAAACACTCGCCACACCACCCATATCTGGTATAGAAATTGCAATGAGATCCCCTCAAGTATGTTTAAACGACACCGCACTCTAATTCAACAAAATCGAGGGAAGTTCAATGTCTTATATCAAACAGAGAGGGTGGATGTATTATTTAGACATATCTCAGGGGCGATTGCAATTTCTCCATATTATTACTACGTATCAATCTAACTGGTAGAATTTCATACCTCCAATTGTCGTTCATAGAAAATCATATTAAATGCATTGAACAACATTGTAATATCATTTATAATACAGTCATAACTTCAATGCCACAAAGTAAATATGGTCATAATCCATAACAACCGATAATATTCATAGGCTTTGTACTCAAGCAGGCTTATACATGTTACGACAAAAGGTTTTAGTTAAAAAAAAAGTGTAATTTTAATCTATGTTAGATAGTTAAGGAGGCTTAGTGTAATAAAGTGGAACTCAATGTTACTCACAAAAGCTAGGTTAAATGAAGAGGGTAGTCGAGCACATATTACATTGCACAGCGCATTAGCCTTGGCAATATGGGACTCAAATACAACTTCAATACTAAAATTCAACATAAAGTAGAAAAAATGCATAGCTAGAAATTTCATTCTACATATGTTAACACCATGAATTGGTTGCAGCTAAATCCATTTTTGTGAGGCCAAGTATTATTACTACTCGAGAGAAAACTAATACTTGACATTTAATTTACGTGGAGACGAGTTTTAGGCTGAGGGTAACTAGTTTGCAAAAAAGTAGTTAAAGAAGAAGAGCACATAGAAGAAACTTACATGACTAGGAGGGATGTGCTTGCCACTGAGTAGGTCGAGAAGAACGGTTCCAAAGCTGTAAATGACACTTTCAGGGGTGACTCTTCCTGCAAAAATAAAGGAAGATATTTATTAGAGACAATCCAATTAGTTTAGTATCATAAAACAAAGAATGAAAAGAGAAAAAGAGAGTTAGTGAAGAACCATTTCTTAAATATTCAGGAGGTGTGTAAGCAAGGTTTGTGCTATAACTTTTTCCATCCCTGCTGTTCTTCATTAAACCAAAACAAGAGAGACGCGGATCACCTTCCTGCATGAAAGAAAGACATATGGTTCATTAATTACTTAGTGTGTGTTTGATTGACTTATTTGAGATTATCTATTGGCATAAGTACTTGTGAGACTAAATCATAAGTTGTTTTGAACTTATTTTTTCATAAAGCTCTCCGACATAACTTATGAAAACAGCTTATATATAGCTTATACGAAAAACAATTTAACTTAATTCTTTCTTTTGTTAAAGAAATAGCTTATACATAATTGTTTATCATGATAAGCCATATACTATAAATTGCAAATTAAATAGGGCCTTAATCAATTAATTAACTAATTAATTACAACCGGTAAACATAAAGTAGCAAAATCAATAGAAAGAAAAGAAAAACCTCATCGAATAGAACGCGATAAGCATTCAAATCATGGTATAAGGGCCGTCCCTCAGAAGTACAATAATGCAAAGCTTGTGCAATATAAAGAGCAACTCTTAACCTCATGGCCCACTCAATAGTCTGATTTTCCCCTGAAATTAATTCACTCATTCATTCAGAATCAACAAACAACTGAAGAATAATAAATACATAAACAGACTCAAGTGGTTAATGAGGTCCCCTAGGAAGAATCGTTCGGGAGAACCTGAGTTCAATTCCTGATAGGAACTATTCTTAGTCAGACCTTGCAGTCGAACTCTGGATTACCCGGGGGGCTAAAAGCCCCCTAGGAACCAGAAGTTAATTAATACTACCAAAAAAACATAAACAGATAAATTAATAAAGTAATTATGAGATAGAGAAAAGATAGATATACAGTGGAAGAGGTGTTTGGCGAGGGTATCATTAGGCATAAACTCAGCAACAAGTAACCTTTCATCACCATCACAACAATAACCAATCAAATTAGCAAGCCTAGGATGACGCAATTTTCCAACACCAGAAGCTTCTTCAACAAATTGTTTTGGATCCGGCCAAGCAGCTTTACTGAACTTCTTGACAGCAATCCAACGTTTCTGATTCTGTAACCTACCTTTATAAACCAAGTTAGGTGCTTTTTCACCACTCTCAGAAACAATAAATTCTGAGCTGAAATTATTCGTTGCTGCTTTCAAGTCTGCTAATGAAAACTCAGAGAAAGTAAAAGATGAAGGATCCACCGTTGCTGATTCTTTCTCACCGTCAATTGGATTCAGATTGTTGTTGTTGCGGTGTTGCAGAAGGTAGGGTTGTTGTTGTTGTTGCTGTTCTTTTTCTTTGTGTTTTTCATCATGATGATGATTCTCTCTTACTCTTCGAAACAAAGAAGATTGACAACAACCCATTTTGTTTCTCTCTCTAAAAATCGTTTTTCTTTCTTTCTATCTCTTCTATTGAATGAAGCTCATAGATCATAACACACCATACTTTGTGATTATTTTGTTTTCTTTTGCTATTTGCTTTGGTTTGGTTTGTTAATGATTATATGTTGTGTAAATTGTTGTTCACCTTGATTTTCCCTTTTTTTTTTTTTGCAAAAATTTAGTTAACTTTCCAAATCTACTGTGGATTATTATTTTTAGGAGTAAATTGACAATATTTACTTTTTTTGACTTGGAAAGGGGACCCTACTCTAAACTTCTCAGCTCCTGATTGCAGTAATAATAATGATTTCCCAACTTAGCTTATGTGGACTGGAGGAGAGTGGAGTACATCTTTTATTACCAATTTCTTTTTTGTCTTATTCTTTATTACTCAAATTATCTTTCTTTCTTTTTTCGTTACACCTCAAATTAACTTCTTTAACAACAACTTTCTACACCCAATCTTTCATAAATAAAACATAATAAAGGGAAAAATAAAAAAACTAGAATTTTAAAGTATGATGACATTTGAAATGTTTTTAGAGGAATTGAAGAAATGCAGTAAATAAAAACAAATAAGAGTCTATTTCAATCTACTACTATTTCATTTGACTCGTGATTTTAATATATATTTAGTTGATGTAATAATTACAATATTTGAATTAGCATACATTTAGTTTACTTTTTAACTTTTAAATTGGATTTTTCTTAGGGAAAAGTATAAAAATATGTTTTTTCGTTGAAAGTTACGTATATATAACTAAGTTTGACAATGAGATTGAATCAAAGTTTTAAGATGTACAATCTCAAGTCTTTAGCCCTTTTCTGAATTGATAGATAAGCCCAAAAATATGTGAATTGGATTGTATAGATTGACCTCTAAAATAAATGTATTATAAGAAATTTTAAATAAATATAAAATCAATATCGACGTATAGTTAAGGGTGAGCTTCAACTATTTTATTAAAAAAATGCTTAATAGTGTTTCACCTTAAACTAAAAAAGAAATAATCAAATTCATCCAAAAAAAAAAAGAAATAATCAATTGATATTTTTTTTATTTGGTTTGTATCCATCAGGACTGACGGAGTAATGCGTAGAAAAAAAATATGGTAATATAATTTTTAAAGTAGTATATTTAATGTTTTATAGCATAATCAAGATCATGAGCTTGATTTTCTGACTTTGACATGCAGGCTGCAGCTGCGTTAAAAATTTTAGAAAGAATTTGTCGTCCATTTTGGATCACACAACATTAAAAGGATTAATTATGCAGTTGTGCGCACAAAATATCTAATTTTTTGCCATAAAATAAAATAAAATAAAATTCCTTGAATATTAAAAATAATATTTTCTACTTTCATTTTTAACTTTTGTTTCCATATTTTTTTTTGACATAACTTTTATTTCCATATTTGTTTTCTAAACCATTATCTCAGACCGACACTTGCGTCAAAAAAAAAAGATAGACACTATCTTAGTATGGCCATTTTATTAATATGTGAAGTACAGGGTAAATTATCTCTTTTCAATCAAATTATTTCCATTCACATGATTTTAATATATTTTTAATCGACATCGTAAATACTACTATGTTTCATTACCGCATATTTATTATACTTTTTAACTTGAAATTGGATTTTGTTTTAAGAAAGTGTTTAAAAAAAGTGTTTTTCGTTGACAATGATTATAATCTAACAATACACAATTACTCTCTCCAGATACATTAATCATACAATGAATCTAGAAAATAAATTTTTTGCTTATATTTTGTAACGGACGAAGTAGTTTATATTTCAAGTTTGACAATGAGATTGAATAAGTTTTAGGGTCTTGCTAACGAGTGCCCTCGGGACACTCTTTAAGCATTTCATTTAAAGTAACTTTTTATTTAAAAAATTAAACATCACGATTTTCAATGCGTTGACTTTACGCATTCTAATAAAAATTCTATAAAAAAAGTTACTATATATGGTTTTAAAGAGTGCCTAAAGTTTAAGAAAATATACAATTTAATTTTTTTTAGTCGTTTGTGAATTCAGAGATCAGCCTAACGATCTATGAATTAGGTTGTATAATATTAACCTCTAAAATAAATGTTTTATAAGAATTTTTAATTTAAAAGTTCATAATTTTTAAATAAAAAAGAAACCAATATACATAGATAATAAAATGTGAGCTTCAACTATTTTTATTTAACACGTGATTTTAAATTTTTAATACATTTTTAGTTGACATAATAATTACTACTATGTTTGAATCACCTCATATTTATTTTACTTTTTAAAATTTTCCAGAATGATATTTTTTTTCTTTCTGAAAATTGTGTTTTTACATTGAGAATGAGATTGAATCAAAGTGTTAAGAAGATATACAATTCCAAGTCTTTAGCCTTTTGTAAATTTATAGATAAGCCCAAAGATATATATGTGCATTAAGTTGTATATATCGATCTCTACAACAATGAATGTTTTATACGATTTTTGCAACAAAAATATGTATGGTATGATAAATTAAGGTATGTTCATAATTATTATTTTTGGGAGGAAACCTTGGAGATTTGATATAAGAGAGAAGGCAGTCACTGGCTCACTACAACCTATCAAGCACCGAGCACCAACCGAGACGATATCAGACGAGACACTGATACGGACACGTCAATACAAATACAAATTGAAAAAGAAAAAAAAAAAAAAAAAAAACTAATCAAATACAATCACATGTGTCAGTGTGGAAGTTGATGAAACTGAGAGGGTGTTGAATTTTATGTTCAACGTTTTTTCTTATTCATACCATTTGAGTCATCTACAAGATTAATTCAGAACTTGGTCACACTCCTTGAGAGTATGTTCTCTGCAAATTGAACTTTGATCCTTAGTCACACTCACTGCAGGTATCATAAACAAACTTTAGTCACAGAAGTCACCACAAATTACTAAACTAGGAACTCCATAGTTCACTGTCAAGCCTAATCCAGCAGATATCATAAACTAACTTTGGTCATTGAAGTCGACCACCAAGATTTTCATTTTATCATTAGAATTCTGTATTCAGTCGTTGTCTTTGAACAGTTATCGGCCAAAAGAGGAAGAAAAGTGACACTTTATTCAAAATGTGTTTCCATTAAAGCTGGCTCATTGTCAATAATAAGTAATCTGTACAATAATAATTGAACTTAAAAGAACGAATATATTTTTATGAAAGAAACATAATTTTTATACAGGAATTAATAATGGCCATGCATTCAGTGACTTGCGTCACTCATCAGACAGACAGGTACTATGTTCATCATGTGAGTGAGACTTGTCCAATTGCTCATCATAATATGTTTTTTCTTTCATTTACAAGCTCTCATTATACATACTGCTTCAGTTTGAGAACCCTTCTATTATCATCACAGGATTTACTCAGGGCAAGGTACCTGAAAGTTTGTCCTTCATCTGAACACATTTCTGTTTTCTAATGAAGAAAGACAGACCCTCTAGATTTTAAAATAACGTGTGTAGGATCTTCTGTCTTTTCGTAGCTCGAACAGTCAAACCCCGTGTGCTTAGCCAGGACAACTTCCCTTGTTGACTCTGCTGAGTACCCAAAAAAGCAATTGTACACCCCAAAGTATCTCTCTTCTGACAACAAATTCCACGTCCCATTCCACATCTAAAACAGAATGCTGCTTAGTGTAGACAATCCTCCCAAAACTGCGTTGTTGTAAAGAAGAGCAAATCGTAGGAGAGATTCTACTCTTGAAAAACTGGTGAGGATGTGGTTTGAAGTTTGAACTTCCATCAAACTACAACCTAGGGAACTCATTCATGATTTCTAGGGGCACTTTGTTCTTCAGTACGCTGTATCAACTCCTCATAAGCTCTCACAGATTCATCAGTAAATCTCTCCATTGCCTCAAAAATACGCTGCAAACTAGCCTGTAGATTACTGCTTTTGTCACTCTGATATATGATACTCTCTGAAACTGAGAGACCTTTACCTTCCCCAGATGTCATGACAATCTTCCGCTCTAATGCTTGAATTTGCTTCTGCAGCTTCTGGTCATCTCTGTCTATATTTCTCACTTTTCTCTCAAGATCCTTGTTCTGTGTCAGCTGTTGATGCAGTTCTAGCTTGTCTTGTTCCCATATATGAAGGACACTCATGGTAAATACATGCATGGTTTCAACAACTTCCTTTTCAGATATTCTATCCAAAGCTTGAGACCACTGATTACATATTACAAATATTGGGGGGGCACCAATCCTACTAGGGGAAAAGGGGACTATGCCATCAGATGTTTCTTCGGGTACATACAGGAGACATTTCAGCAGCCAATTATTCAATGCTCTGACATAACCTTTCTGCGCACTTACCCAGCCAGCGAATTGGAAAGTCCAATTGATAAGCTCTTGTTCGAGTTGCTTGGTAGCTAGAAGATGACTATCGCCACCTTTCTTTCTGGATGCAACCGAACCCAGAATTCTGGCTTCTCTAATTGCTTCGCACTGACTATGATGGCATTCAAGCATGGATTTCCACATTCTGTTAAACCTGAAAATAAGTCTCTATGTTATATATACTGCATATATATACCAAATTTTGTGAGCAAACACCCCAAAATTTTGTACAGTGGATGAATGAATATCACAAGCATGTCTGGTCATATATAAAAAAATGCCAGTAGCTTCAAACAAAATGAGAACAATAATTAAATACAAAAATAAAATGAATAGATATTGGCATGTGTTAAAACATTATGTCTAAGTAGTCAAATAAGAACACGGGTGAGAACGAGTATTGTACATTGGGTAACTGGATGGAATATCAAAAGACTCTGAATTCAATTGTCTACTCCAACTCACTTATTCAAGGATACACAGGTTATATTTTAAGGTTTCTCTTGATGATTGGGGAATAATAAATTTCTAGGCAAAGCACTAATGTGGTTCACATCATTTCTTTGTTAAAGGTAGTTCATCTAGTTGAAAACAGACATCGTATAAATCACAAGACCTTTCAGAAATGATCTCAGAATATGGAGAGGTATTTGCTTCTATCAGAAACTACATGTAGGTTGCAGATGGTTGATATTCTCATAATACTCATTTCATCGTAGTTATCAAATAATTACATCAGTACTTCAAACTCATTTCATGAGGGTTAAAAAGATAGGAGAGATAGGCTGATGGAACAAAATGTCAATATTCAGATAATTCCTTCCATTACATCTTTCTGAAATGCTTTATGGGGTCAACTCAAGTGCATAGCACCAGTTAATGGAAAGAAATCCAAACTACTAAAAGTGGAAAGCCCTGGACAGAATTTTATGCATAACTAGCTCGTTATACCACAGCAACAAAGCCTTAACTCTTATCGGTTACCGCACCTATATAACTAGAAATTGCTTAGCTAATTTTCCTTTTTTATCATAATTGTGAAAAGTTGATAACTACAAGCTGAACGGTCAAAATAAGTTTTTAATGAGGGATTATTTTGTCGCCACCTCAATGATAATTAATGATACCAAAATTGCAATTACATCAAGCAAAATTGTACATAAGGCACATAACTTAACCATTTTCCAAATATGAACCATAATATAATAAGACCGTCAGAAATAGAGAAACTTTAAGGAACTGGTAAACACAAGATTGGAAGTTGTTAAGTTGACATACCCCTGGATTAATCCCTTCAGTTGCGGCCACAATTCTTCGTCCCTTATCTTATTTATCGTCATAGAAATCTTGTCAACAACATTGATTGCCATGCTTATTTTTGTGGACAGATCCCTGATAAAAGTACGGGTGGAATCAACTTTGTTAAAATCTGCACCCCTTTCATCCAAACGCTTTAGTTTGCGACACTTCCTATCATGCACAACACGCATCTTTTCCTCTGCCTGCCAACAAATACATATATACAAACAAATTGTCAATGCAATATAGTTTAGAACACACAAGAAGTGAAATAAATGCAGCAGAAAAGCAAAACAGATTGTGCATAAAATTAAAAAGCCTCGGGAAGGACAGGATAGCTAACAGTAGGTACATCTGAGACTGAGACGACAAATTATTACTTTATTTAATAGTGCGGTTGGATTTCAAATAGAAAGAACATAAAGCCACAACCAATAATCATCAAATTAGATTGGTGAATTTATTTAGTGCTAAACATGACATAACATACCTTTACTTCATTATAGAGTTTCTTTTCCCAGAGATATAGCTTGTGGAGTGTAGAAGAAAGATTGCGCGACCTGGTAGTGAGTTCAACATCAAGATCCATGTTGTTAGGCTCAGTAGATTGGGCATTCCTTGAAGCAGAAGACACAACGGACAATGAGGGTGCAACCAGATGCAACATCTTGGAAGTAGCTGCTTCATATGTACAAGTCAAGTTAAGTCCATTCAAGTCAATTGAGCATATGAAGAATGCGAAATCATATACAACAACAACGAAGTCTTATACGAATAATAGCGACTAATGGATCAAACGACACCATAATGTTCTATCTATCATAGATCATATTTCTAAAATTGAAAAAGCATAGAGAACAGAAAGATGTATATGTAAATAACAACCTTTGTGATGATAACGAAGCTTTCCAACTTCAAGGATATTGGCGATATGTGAACCGGAATCAGAAGCCCTCTGAAAAAGAATCTGAATTTCTTTGGCAACCTCAAGGGGATTCCTAGAACCAGGTCTAAATGCAGAATTAGCCTTTGGTTTGGGCTTAGGCTTGTCATCATCATCATCAACAACTTTCTTATCCACAACATGAACCTCATATTCGACTTCAGACTCATCCTCATCATCATCATCATCATCTTCATCATGAAGATGACCATGACCATGATCATGAGAATGATTAGGAGGATGAACAAGCTTTTGATCTCCATGCACCTGCTTAACAACTTCATCCTCATCTTCCAAGTCAGGGATCCCTTCTTCCTCCCTCACCTCTTTGGAATCGCGGCTAGGTGTGGCGGTGGGTGTATAATGAGTCTGAGGATAGAACTTTTCGTCGCTATCAAAGAAATTGAGAAAATCCCAAGTTGAAGTCCTTGGAGGAGAAGGTGGAGCTGGAGGTGGTTTGGAAGAAGCAACCGTAGGAGGCGGCGGTGAAGATCCATAAAAGGAAGAAGAAGGAGGAGGATATTCACCGTAATAGTTATTGTTGGTGTTATTATAAGGATACGGTTGTTGTTGTTGTTGATAAGGGTTATAAAAAGATGAAGATGATTCACCGACATAAACAGTTTGGTTAGTCATGGGTCTTTGTTCGTAGACGATTGAAGAAGGTGGAGGAGGTTTATTCTTCATGTAATTCATCTGAAAATTGGAGTTCATGTGATGATGTGGAGGTGGTGAATTATTGTTGAAATAGCCGCCGGCACCGGGAGCGGTGTTGTGATGTTTGTGAGGGAGATGTAAAGGAGAAGGGGAACCATCATCATCATCAACGTCGTGGTGGTCTAATTCATCGTCGTCATCGGAATCGGAGTTGAAATGAAGATGAGAACCACCGGAATCGGAGGGAGAAGAGTGTTTGGTGGCGAGGTGGTGGTTTTTAGGAGGAGGTGAAGGTGGCGGGGAGGAAGATGAGAAATGAGTGTGGTCGTGTTGAATGAAAGAGTGTAGAGAATGACCAATTGAGTTGAGGGAATTGATGTAAGAGACATGAGAAGCAGCGAGAGCGTAGCGTTGATGAATAGCTTCGTCAAGAAAGGTACATCTTTCCCGGCATAAAGCTACCGCCGGGAGATCGTCCAGCTTGGAGCTGGTACAACCCATACCATACAATAATAATAATAATAATAATTCCAATTCGAATTGGAAAAAGAAGTAAGTTTGGGTGGGTGGATGGATGATGGAAGTGAGTTACTTTTTAGGGTTTGTTTGTTTGTTTGGTGAAGGTAATTGAACAGTGATGATGTTATGTTATGTTATGTTATTATTAAACACGAATGAAAAGAAAAAAGAGATATGACATGATAGTGGTGTGTAGTACAGGTACAGATTAACTTACTAACTTACTGGGTGGTAGTGGGAGGTGGGGGATGAAATGAAAAGATATGTGAATTAGGGAGAAATAAAAAAGAATCTTTTGCCAGCATGGATATTTTCGTCCGTTTCTATCTTTCTCATTTCTATTTCTGACTACTTAACTTTACCATTATAAACTAGTACTGCACTATAATAATTAATTTTTATTTATTTATTTAATTACTGTACTATCTCTTTTCTGTCACCGCCCTACTATATTGTTTGTGAGAAAGGATCTTCTCAATTTGAAAATAAAATTAAGGAAATAAAGTGGAATTTTAAACCATTGAGTTATAAATATAAAGTAATATTTAAATTGAAAAGAAATGAGGAAAAGTTGATTGATGATTGAGATGTGAAAATTGAGGAAAAATGAATTGAGAGATGCATTCTCATTGTTTGTTGTCTAATTTCCTCCTTACAATCTTTGTTAAGGTCCATCATTCATTCCCTTATTATTATTATTATTATTATGTGTTCACTCACCGTTCATTCCTTCTAGTTAGTAAAAACAGTTAGTTAATCCTAGTATTTTATAACTTGATTAATTAATGGACAGACTTGACTTCCATTTTACTAGTGTCTTCTCAATTCATCGGAGATATTTGGGGTAGGGTAGGGTAGGTAGGTGTAAACATTCAATTCAATACAATAATACATGTTGTGAACTCAACTCACAGTATATGGTTAGTTAATTAAAGTCTCTCTCGGTCGCTTGCAACTGTGGCACTTGGACGCAGACAGAAGAGAAGACATTAATATATATATATATATATATTTATAAAAAACAAGAACGAATGAACAGCAACCAAAATTCCATTTTACAAACTTTGATTCAGCCTCCGCGCTATTTCTATTCTATTTACAGTTATGCCCCTTTCTCTTTTCGGTTATACTCTCCCCTCTTTTAAATACCATCAATTCAATATTAATCCTTTCTCATTATTTCCCTTTTCAACATTTACAAATCGGTTACAATTTTGTTTACTTTTCCAATTTACTATACCATGCTTCCTTTGCCAATTCAAACACGCACGCACCTATAGTTTTTGGCACACGTAACTTCTAATCTAATCTTATCGTTAAAACATTCATTCAAATACTTCTCTTTACTTATGGAAAATAACTCATTCTTTGTGCTCCTCACTGAAGATTAAACATAACATTTTTGAACCAATATAGCATATTGTCATGAGAAAGAAAGAAAAAAACTATAAAAGAGGTGATATCCCTAACCACACACACATGCAGGAATGAAATAGTAGTTCACATGTTACATGTGTGTGAAATGTTATGTTGGTACCATAATTTCTAACTTGTCAAATACTATGCTAACTCTTTTCCTTTTGCTTTTTATGGACTTGAATTTCTAATACCGTCAACCCAATTCTACGTTGGTTTCTCTAATTAACCCTGCAAAGAACTTTCTTTTGATTTCCATATAGCCATTGCCATAAAAGTCTATAGACTATCATCCTACCCACCAACTTAACTACGAAATATTCAACTTCTTAAAATAAGGGGATGTATATATAATTGAATTAAATATAGTTTAGATGGAGTTTCATATTTATATGGCCTAAATATAAATGTACATGTGAAGGTAATATTTATGTCATAAGTCCATTTTGTAAAATAGTTTTAGGCTTATTCCAAATTTTAATTCAAATTTGATGGAATATGACATCAAGAAAGTTTAATAAATGAAAGCAACCTTCCTTTATAAGATGAAGTTGAAAGATAATTTTCACTTTACAAGCAAAGTCAGATTTATAACGTTGAATTAGTCCAACATACTCAAAATTTTAGTATATGGTATTAGAGATGGACTACCTGTTATCCCTTATCAAGTCATCGCTATCAGACTATTCGGATCACATTTCATATGTCCAGATCTTCACGTGAGTGGACGTGTTAAGAGTCTCATATTTAATAAGATATGACTTGGACATAATATTTATAATTAGTGGGACCAACCTTCACCTCAAAAATTTACTCCCTCCGGTCTCATATATAAGAAAAATTTTACTTTTTAGATTCATTGTAAAATGGATGAATCTAGACTATAATATTGTCTAGATACATTCATTTTACGATGAATCTAAAAAGTCAAATGTTTCTTATATATGAAACTAGAGGGAGTATTTTATAAGGTTGAATTAGACTCAACCTAAATTTTATACGATATAGGAGTCTGATGTGTTAAGAGCTCTTATACCAATACCCAATGCATAAGTATTTTTTGTTGGTTGTCAAACTTTGTGTGCCTCATGATCTCCATTATGATTTATATAATTTCTAGAAGTGAAACTTTGAAACAGTGATACATCAACTTGGTGATGGATTCACGAAGCAAACTTTCACCTTCACTCAATATAGCATTGCTCTTTTTAAAAATCACAAACAACTTTTTCCCATAGTTATACCAATGTGAAAGACAATAAAAATTGTACAAAGAAAAAATATTTTTGTTTTCTTTGCTTTCCTTTATATACCTATTCAAAAACACGTGGAGTGAAAAAAAGAAACTCTTTTCTTGGGGGCAACCATTATTAGAAATAATATAACCATTGATGTAGCTAATCCTAACAGCTTAAGCTTTTGGGATATTCGGTTATCTGACATGGTATCAGAGCCTCTATGACCCAACGGTCACGGGTTCGATCTCTCCTCCCCACACTTTCTAATTAAAAAGTGGAATTAAAAAGTATATGGTGGTCGTACCTATACACTATCCACACTTCAAGCCCAATGGGCTCTTGTGTGAGGGAGCATATTAGAAATAATATAACCATTGATGTAGCTAATCCTAACAGCTTAAGCTTTTGGGATATTCGGTTATCTGACAACCATGTGTTTTGAAAATGAGGGCCCAAACACAATACCATGATTGGTAGTGTTGTACTGAACACTGGTAATGTATTTCGTACGTACCAAACAACAATTGAATTGAATGTCAATCTCATTGTTTCACCGGTTGCTTCTTTTTTACAATTTTAATGGTTAATCTTAATTATTATTTTTTTTTTAACAAGACAAAATGAAATATATATTAAAAAACAATTACCCTAACACAAAGTATGTTAATGTCGACTACCAGTGTTTATAAAGAGTCAAATCAAAGATACAAGAGATAGGCCAAAGAACAAATCAAGACAGGCCCAAGTAGAGTAAAGGGCAAGACCACCAACTATGGCAGTTAGAAGGTAAAGTAACACTCGTCGTCTTCAACCACCTAAAGGAAAAAAGCTTGATTTTGTCCAACAGCTGAGAAATAGTGCTAGCTTAGCCGCGAAACAACCTGCGATTTCTCTCTATCCACATGACCCACACGCACGCAAGCCAGATAAGCTGCAAAAAGGAGCGACGTGTCCGAGAACCACCTGCTGAATGCGTGAACTGAACGAAGTGATCACGTAAGGAAGTGAACTCCATCACTGAAATGTCAATCCACGAGCGCACCAAAGCCCAAAGAGAACCAAAAGTACCACAGGAGAGAAATAGGTGATAAGCTGGTGAAATAGATGATCTGTAGTAGGTAAGTTACCTCGGGTGACCAGGTTGGCTTTTGTGGGCAACCTGTCACGCAGTAGACGTCACGCTAAGATGGAGACCTTCAACAGAACATGAGGGTGCTAAATGAGATTTCCTGCATCATCCGTAGAAGCCGACGTCTGAGAAGTCAAAAGCTGATATGCGCCCTAGATTGGGTAACCACTGTCAGGATCAGGCTGCCACAGCCATCTATCTGAACGTTGATCCAACAAAGAAAGGGTAAGTAATAACGACTGGCACTCCCTCAGCTCCTCCTCCCATTCCCTCAATTGCCTACGCTACACCCAGGTCTCCCCACCAGCTCCCCGCCCTCGGAAGGACATCTCAGCCACCGTACACCGTTTGGACTCCGGTAAATCAAACAGACGACCAAACCGCTCACACAAGGGAATCCCGTCCACCTAGGGATCGGTCCAGAAAAAAGTGTCGTACACGTCCCCCACCCTCCTCGAAACATGCTCCACCAACATCCTTCAACACCATTTGCCTAATAGTGCCAAATTAAACTCCTTCAACTTCCTAACCCTCAAACCTCCATACTCCTTGTGCAATCAAATGGATTTCCATGTAACCCAAGATATTTTCCTAGAGTCCTCACACCTCCCCCCGAGAATGGATCCTCTCAATTTTTTTCCCTCAATTTTTCCTCAATTTTCACATCTTAACCATCAATCACCTTTTATCAATTTCTTTTAAAATTAAATATTGTTTTGTCTTTGTAATCCAATGGTCAATTGTCCACATTACCCCCCCCCCCCCCCCCCCCCCCCCCCCCCCAAACCAAAAATATTAATTAAAAGAGAGGTCAAGACAGATTTAAGCAGAATCAGACGACCACCAAAAGACAGGAAACGGCTCGTCCACCCAGACAATCTATTTTTTAACCGAGCCACCACCGGTTCTTAGAAAAGCAAACGACGCGGATCACCCCCAATAGGGAGTCCCATATATAGGAAATGATCATCTTTCCACATTCTACAACACATAACAGATGACGATTCACCCAACCAAGAATCAAGAATGTTAACCCCAACCAACATGTTTTTGTTGAAATTAACCTTCAAGTCCGACATGATCTCAAAGAGCACAAGAACCCCTCGAAGAGCACGGATATTCGCCCAACTTTTGGCCCGCAGCAGGAGTGTATCGTCAGCAAACATGGAGATGAGACACCGTAACAGGATCCTGCTCACCAATCCTATAACCCGTGAACAGGTTTTGCGCTACCACAGCTTCCATCAGCACATTCAGACTCTCAACTGCCAAGAGGAACAAAAATGGGAATTGCGGATCCCCTTGTCTAAGGCCACGCTCGAGGGGGAACTCCTTAGTTAGACTACCATTGACTAAAACCGACGCAGTACCCGTACTTACACATTTTTTAAAGTCAATTGTATACTAGTCTATTTTTACAATAGTATTGTAAAAATATACGCTTTAAGAAAGAATGCGTCAATTGAACGGTTTGACAACTTTGTCAATTGAAAATGATATGTTGAAGAATATGTTTAGTTGAGGTGATTATAAATAATTTTGTATCTCAAAATGTTCGAAATTTCTTATGAATTTTCCATTAAAAATATATTTTATTAATATTTTGAAAAACTATTATTATGTATTAGTACATATTATATTATAATTCAATATACTATTGAATATCCATATGCGGACATGAGATATGATCTATGATCACAAGTATATGTACCGTACACTACATTGAGTTTATTCTTTCTCAGAGTGCTCTAAATTTGCAATGAGTGTGATCTATCTCGCATCCAAATGACTCTCTCACCATGTTTAACTTATGCAGTAGCAGTAGTATGAAAGTCGATGTCATTACCACCCAATTCTATCACACCATTTGTACAACAAAAAATAATAATTTCAAGGTAGTCTAATTTATTAATTTCTATAAATATTCATTATTTAACAAATAACAGTTTACATGCCTATATAAAAAAATGTGGCGAAATTCAAAAATTAAATTGTACTTCCTCTAGTCCTTATTATAAGAAAAAAATTGTTTTTTAGATTCATAGAATTTTTTATGTACCTAGACCATATTATAAACTAGATACATCAAACATTTAATGAATGTAGAAAAGAAATTTTTTCTTATAATAAGAAATAGAGGGAGTAAAAAAGTTTCGGAGAGTTTTAGAAGATTTTCAAAAATTAAATTGTTATTTATCTTTGTAATAATTTTCAGAAAAGGGATATATATTTACTTTAAATATTTTAATTTCATTACCCGAAAAAGTGAATTGTTCTGTCTTTTGTATTTATCTTGTTCTTCCTCCAAATCCTACTCTTCTTTTATGTTATTAAAAATGAAGTCAAAGCAAGAGGAATAGGATCATAGCATACCAGCACAGCAGTAAAAGAGAATATGCACACAAAGCGAGAGGCCTACCAATCTTTTAAAATAAAAAATTCACTAAAAAAGGGCTTAATTTTTAAAAGTAAAGTAAAATAATATGGAGTTTGAGTAGTTAATCAAATACTATTATACTAGTATACTCTACTGACTGATTGGGGTGGGAGGATATTCTTTTCTTTATAGTAGTCATCACTCACTCACTCACTCATATCACTAGATGGGGTAAAGATTTGAATGATAATGTTGTTTGTTATAGGAATGTGGGAAAGCTAGTGAGTTTAGCTAGGTAGGAGCGTCCATAATTTCTTAGTACTATCACTATGTGAGGAGTAGTGGGCCTATTATCATTTCCGTGTCATTGTCTAGTATGTCTTTCTGTTCAACAATACACTCTAGTAGGGGTGAGCACGAACCCGCAAACCGACTCGAACCGATATAACCGTCAATATATGGAAGCACTCGGTCGGGTGCCGGTCGGATTTCGAGTCAATAATTGTGAAAAATCGGTCATGAACGGTTGTATACGGGCAGGTGCGGGTCTCTAAAATTTATCTCTTCATAATCGAAACCGACCGAACAATTACTAAAATATAAATTAAATTTATTTTTTTTCAGTTTTGAACACCTCTTAATCTCTTATACTCTTCGCTTTGTTAATTTTGTCTATCTTTGATAAAGAAGAAAAATGTTGTATTTTATAAGTTTATGCTTGTAATAGGTTGATAAAGGAGATGTGAAAGATAATATTCTAGATTTATATTAATTTTTACTTCTCATCTACTATCTATTATTGTCGTTGGATTAACAAATTTGAAACAAAATAATTGCATCTCATCATCTTTATTGTATCATTTGTTGCGGTGTGTACGAAATATTGAACTATTTGAAGAATAATATTTTTTTGATCAATGAAGTTTTAGATATAACAACAAAATTTCAATGTAACCCGTTAAAACCAAGGTTGTCAAAACCGGACCGGCCGGTTGGACCGGTCAGACCGTGAACCGGTGATGTATCCGGTCCGGTTAGGTCTGAAAACCAGCCTGCAGGCGAACCGGTAAAAAACCGGTCGAACCGGTCCTAAACCGAAAAAAACCGGTGAACCGGCCGGTCCAGACAGTTCGATGGTATTTGGTTTTATTTGTAAAAGAAAAATTAAAAAAATAAACAAGTTACAAACGATGTTATGATATTATTTTGTGTTATTGGACTTAGTTATTATGTAATTTTTAATTTAGTTTGAATTATGAATTTTATGTCTAGTGTTCTAAAGTTTTAATTTTATATTAACTTTATGACATTTCATCTTTTTCATGTGTAAAAATAACAAATATTAAGTCAGTATTTATTTATTTTTATTTATATATTAATTAAAATATATATTTAATTAAAAACGATCTGACCGGTCCGACCCCGATCCGACCGGTTGAACCTTGAACCGGTAAGCTTACTGGTTCGATGATCGGTCTGGTTCTGAAAACCTTGGTTAAAACCGACCCGCTATACCCGTCACCCGTATGACCCGAACCCGAACAAACCGAAGATGTAGACGGTCGGAATTGGGTCCAAATTAAGAGGCCACGGTTTTTATCGGTTTTATGATTTTCGACCCGAATCCGACTGATGCACACCCCTACACTCGAGACTAATTTTTTGAGCTTGTTATAATTTCACATTAATACTAAGCCAATGTTTGGTTGTAAAAGAAAATAAAAAGATAGAAAGAAATTTTTTGTTACAAGAGAAAAAGAGAAAAACCTAAAACACAAAGGGATTACAGCCTTATAACGGTCACACCTCTAGCATCAGCCTATAACAATGCACACCTATTCCGATAATACAACTAATGGAGTGTTCGAAGCTGCTCCTACTTTAGCCAAATGGTCTGCACACCTATTACTCTCTCGAAGTGTATGCTCGATCGTCACATTCCAAGATCTAATTCTCAATCGAGTAATTTGTATCTTATTTGCAAAGCTATGATACGGTAATACACCCTCCGTAATCAAGGTAACATCTTGCAAAGAATCTAAGTAACAAACAACATTACGGAAGTCTTTGTTCCAACATAATTTCATGCCATGTAGAACTGTCATGATCTCAACATATAGGATGTTGGGCTGAAAAAATCTCCCTCATTATCGCATAACAGTCCTCCAAACACTGCTAAGAAAGAGTAAGAGAAAAATATAATAAAATAGTGTATTGTTTGGTAAAAAAAAAAAAAGAAAGAGAAAACTAGTGTGATTTTTTTTCCTTCCTTAATTTGGCATAACACAAAAGTGAAAAAGAGAGAAATGCTATTATTTTGTAAAAGACGTGAATGTCTTTAAAGTAAAAAAAAAAAAATTAGGAATGAAACACAAATAACAAATAATTTTTTTATTGACAATGAGGATAAAAGTGGAAAAATGAAAAATAGCTGCTCTTTTTTTTTCAATTTCTTTGCAGATTAGCAAAGATTGAAAAAAGTTTCAGGTCCCACCAACAATGCATCTCTCTCTTGTGTCTCTCTTTGCAACCAAACTCGAGAAATCCTCACACTCTTGCCTATCTCTCTCTCTCGCACATACCGAATTGAATTGACAATATTTTGGTGCAGTCATGATCCAGTCAATGCATCAGAGTCATCTGATGACTCAGATTCAAAAGTATATTTGATTTATTAAAACATTAAAATTCTGATCTTAATCAAGTAGTCTTGAATCTTGATTTCACTGAATGCATAAAGTCATGGGTGTTGACTGCATGTCTGCATCCAATCCATGTGCCGCACATGCTTCTCTCTTCTACAAATCGATCATACCAAACACACTATAAAATCTAAAGGTTAATTAGTGCTCCGAAATATTATTTAAGAAAATCTAATATAGTAAAGCTACATTGGAATTTTTTGTATCCATAACTCATTACTTCGAGTAATATTTGAGTTTATATTTTATGGTTTACTATTTTTCTGTCAATTTTAATTTTATTATCTAAATTAAAAATGTTAACCAAAATTGTTAATTTTATGTTGTTTGATATATATTTAATCAGTTAACCAAAATTGTTCTTAACACTATTCTTTAATTTTTACAATCTTCAATTAATTTCACAAACCAATTAATTACTGAAGAAAGATAAAAGAAGAATTTATTCGATCTTTGCTTATTTGTTGAGGCTAGAACTTTATAAGGGATGTGGGGGAGGAGCTTGTTTTGTTAGTGAAACATACCCAGTACGAGCTCTTTAGAGGAATCACGTGCAGAGCACATGTGGTAGTTCATTTTCAATTGTTAAAATTATTAATATATTCACTCCACAGTCCACACTAGTCAGTCACAACCATGCATGCAATTTACAAATGAAATGAACTGTTGACTCATTCAGTCTGCAGTAGTATTAAAATATTGATTGGTAAAAAAAGTTTGCTCTCTTCAATTGCTTAGAGCATGAGATGAGACCATTTGTTTGATTTTTTTTTCCTATATATATATATATGTGTGTGTGTGTGTGTGTGTGAATTATTTATTTCTTGTAAAATCTTTTACTAACTTCTACAAAAGAAGCTCTAATTAAAAGCTGATTATAAAACATAGATTCCTACAATTTTTAACTACTAAATCTTGATTCCTTTTATTATTTTATCAATCTTGGTAATGATTCCAAATAGAGGAGGAGTGGAATTAAAAAAAAAATTAAAGTGATCAGTTACCCCTTTTTGATTTATGATCCAGCATGTAAACAGCAGTCTCCACTCCAGTTTGCAGGCCCCAAATGATATATGCATGAGTAAGGAATACAAAATGCATATTCCATTGGATGCCAACTACTATACTAAAAATGAATAATAATAATAATAATAATAATAATGAGAGAAACATTGAAAAGTAGACACTAAATATCTGGCGCCTTGTTTGTGGGAATGTTACTAAGTAAGTAAGTAAGGGGATTGCTTGTTTGGGGTGGGCCAGTGGAGGCTAACATTATTAATGGTCCCAACTTCAAAAGTACTGCTAAGAGGTAAGACCTTCCATAGGATTGTGTTTTGATGGGATGAGAAATCTTCTATTCGGAAGTGGTTATCAACAATTGACCCAAAAACAAAGACTTGAGACATATAGCATCCTATACACATGCTTGCTGGATGAGCACTTTCCAATTTCCACATGTGTACTTATTTGATTATTGAATATTGGTTCTTATTGATTGGTAGATGAATTTTTTAAACTACTAACTAGGCCAATATGCATTCAATCATATTTTTCAATTTATGGTTAATGAATATAAAAATGAGTGACAACTTATTGACCATCCATCAAATATAACTACAATTTTGTACGTTATTAACTATAATTTTTGGAAATATGCAAGTACGAATTACAAGTCTCGCGTTGAATAATAAAGCGAATGTCAAGCAACATATAAGTAAGATGATTCACATACTTAATGTCTTGTATTGTCTTCCAGCGAAAGTACATTAGTGGGGACAATAAGGCAAATTATTGACTCCTAAATTTGATTATATATTGTGTTCCAATGAAATGTCAAATATATACTGCAAACTTCAAAGCATTATACTTGTACATGATTACTCTCTGGTTGAAGAACAAACCTTGAAGAATTATAGACAAAAGTTCTTGAATTGTAATAATATTTTTACATTAATTGTACATCTAACTATGGCTATCCTGTCCTATACTATGTAATATGAAAAAAATGAATGCCGTATCAAACCTTCCCACAAATTCCAGTTTCAGAAGCTACAACATATCAGTTCAGTGGCCTTTATTTACAGTGCTACAATCTACATTTTGAAGCAGCTCCCTATCAAAATCTAATAAAACTATATACAAAGGCTTAATTTTCAGTCCCATCTAAGAAAAAATGTTTGAAGATCTTATTCTTATCAGTCATGAATTGGAATATCTAATCTGAGAAGAATACTTGCACTTCAGCTTGGTCGGTTCCCAATAGAACAGGGAGTGAATCAATTTTAGTTCCTTTGAGCTCAACCTGCTTTCTAATGTCCAAATCATAATCTAATTCAGACCACTCCCGATCTTCCTCGGCAGGCTGCTTTTCTGTCCTGTTCTCTACCTTATTATCAACTTCATGCGTTTGATCCCCAGTTTTCACCTCCGATCCTGACTTTTGACATATGCAAGATGTTGGATTCTCATGAAACTCACCACTGCCAGGCCTCAGCTCATTAGGCTCCCCCATGAAGCCTACCTGGAAAGTTCGAACTTTAGATGCAAATTCTTCCCACGTCATGTTATCTTTTTTCATGAATAAGGGGTTCAACTTTTTTCCATTCGGGCGGATGGTTGGTTTATGACCAAAGTACCTCCTGCAATAGAGAAAGTATGAATATCGCGATATGCCTAGGAAAAGCACTGACCAAACAGAAACCAATTACCAAATTTAAACTTTAAACTTTAAACTCCCAAAAAAACTAGCATACCTTCTTCCAGCTAAAATTTTAGCCATGTTCCCATTGTTGTTTGTGACAAAAACGTCACTGTCATCACAAACTATGTAATCAAGTGCAGCCATGCGAGAAGAAAATGACATAAATGGTGTCAACTCCTCCTTGGTAGCTAATGTCTCCTTTGAATGGAAGTTGGGGAAAAGAGCTCTGAGGGGTTCTAACGTTTCCTCACCTCCATAGATTTCTCCGGATGCCACATACAAGTGCGTGTCAATTCCAAAACCTAGAGCTCTAAGCATAAGACCAACTTCCTCTGGGGTAAGTGGACACCTTCCATGTCTTCTTACTTTGTCAGGATTGCTTGCCTGTAAGTCACATTATAGCAAATAAGAATATGCAAATTTTCATACAATTTAAAAACATATCAGATGTCAGTAAAACCTTACATGTAAACTTTTCCACCTCTTCCTAATTTCACCAAGTTCTTTTCTTTCCTTTTCTCCTCCACCATAATAGCAACCAGAGAATGCAAGCATATCCGGTTCAAACCTACATGAGACATAACTAGCAGTTTGGATCAACAAATTATCACATTGAACTTCAAGAAGAAAAAGGAAATTGAAGTTGGCCCAGAATGGTTTGTCGCAACTACAAAAATGCAAGTTACTGTTTTAGAAATTAACGGATCACATATTCCGACAACGATAATAGGCTCATAATTCATATATTGGTGCATATTACATAGTCTTTGTGGAAAAATGGCATAGCAAAGGAATCGGGGAGAAATATTTAGCTATAATTATTAAATCTTACCTTAAATGTAGAGCAATGAAATGTTTGCTTTTCATTCTCATCCGCTCAACCAACAATTTTCCCATTTCCTGAATTGAATCTGTAAATTGGAGAGCATGGTAGTTTACCCTGCACCTCAGCTTTTGTAGATCATCATCTAACATATTAGAAAGCCTATAGTCAAACTTCGTGAGCCGAACAGCCTGCATAATGCAATTTAAATGTCATTCATTCAATCATAGAATAGAATACTTGCAAAGATAACTAGTATGTTGGAATTAATTCAATTTTTTAAAAATGGGGAGGAATTAGTATGTTGGATACCCAAGGTACTTGGTATTTTATCTAAACAAGTTAGGCTCAAAATAGGGGAGAAAAATGTAGATAATACGTGGTGGTGGGTGTAATAATCTATTCTTGGCATTTTTCTTATTTTCAATGTTGGAATCAAAAATTTAATTGAGGTATATATGCAAATAGTTTTGATTACAGCTTCAAAGTAAGGATTTTTAATTAAACACTCACACGTTTCTTGACCAGCAAGGGTAAGACACGACCCTCATAGCATTTGGGGGTGCATTTCCTTGGAACACGGACAGTATGTGGATTCACAAATTTCTCTCCCATATTTGGAAGTTGCTTTATAACTCTTATGTCATTCCGGAGGAATTTTATAAACCAATCAGCATCAAAGAGTTCAGAAAAATTGCTGCAAAAAATAAAATAATCAAATATTAGTATACTACTTACAAATTAAGGTTCTGCTACCAAAGAAAATATTAGTACATCCTGATATGATACAAGTAAAATGTGGAGACATACCTGCTGTCTTTCCAAAATGATGTATGATCCAACTCCGGAATAACAAGAGTAGCATTCAAAATATAAGCAGCAACAACAGCATCAATAATCTGCACCCAAAATCTGCATTTTTTTAATACCAAAAATGATGCAGCTACATAATTTACCATTCAAATTTGTATCACCAATCATTCATTAAATCCTAATTGAGATTATTAGCAGGATGGCTCATATCAAATTATAAATTTGTCTGTTAAACAACTCACATGCCACACCTATAATTTTGGGTAGAAATTTCAACCCTTACTTTTTACAATAGACCACAGAACTTATCTATGGAGTCTTACAAATTACATTATTTCAAATTACAGCATAAATAAAGAATCAGCATGTTTATAATACTTCCAAAGCACTTATGTTTACTAATGGAAAATATTAATTAAAAAGTTTGCAAATGGAAAATGATAGAACTATTCATGCTCGAATAAAACAATTGGTTACGTGCAGAAAGAGGTACATATTGGAATCAATCAATTGAGAAGTTAACCTCCTTGAACTCCTATATACCTACTTAATCAAAAGGATTGCATAAACAAACCAATACTACAGTTCAACTTACCCCTGTTCTTTGTTGATTTAAACCTCCGCTCGTTGCAATTAACAAATATCGATCCGCATGAGTTTTGCTATCGGCCTCTGCAAGAATTCGAAATATAAATAAATACACACAATCCAATTGAACATCAATAAAAAAAAAATAAAAAAATTCAATATACTAATTACAATTCGATTCGATTCAATTCAATTTGAACTCCAAAATTTAATAATTTCCAAAATGGAATTCATGTAAAAGAGACTAGAATGAACTACTATAATTGCAAGATTCAATTCAATTTGAAGTCCAAAATTGAATAAACAAAAAAAATTCCAAAATTGAATTGATGAAAAAAGTGAGACTAGAATGAACTATACTTGGAAAGTTGACACCAGCATTACTGCAGGCAGAGAAAAGCTTAGAATTCGTCGAATTCCATAAATCATGCCTGTAAGTTCCTCCACTCGCCTTTAACATCGAATGAACAAGAAGAAGAAATAAGTAAAATAAAACAAAATGCATAAAGAAGCAGAAAATAGCGTTTGATTGAAAAATAATAAATTACCGGAACGTGAAACGCAGATTGCTGCTGATCAGAATCCAAACGAGGCCTAATAAAGTCATTTTCCTAAAACAGAAATAAAAACGAAGTCACAAACAGCACATAATGCAACAAAGCACACAATTGAAGTTGAAGGATAAAAAAAAATTTACAATAACAGGAGAAGGACCGAAAAGAGAGAGAACAGCGAAAAGAAGGAGAAGACAAACGGAAATGGCGGAAATGAGAAGACGGTGAATGAACCGACGATGAATGAAACCGGCGAGAAGAAGTCCGACGAGTCTTGAGTTGTCTGTATGTGCATGATTCTTCTTTTTCTTCATCACTGTTATATGCATCATCATTTTGTGTGTGTTTGGTGTAATGTAATGTTATGTGTTAATTATGATTAACTATATATAAGTAATGTTATTGATTGAAAAAGAAGATGAATTTGGAAATTGCATAATGTGAAGTTTGCGTGTTAAAAGGGAATTTGGAGCAGAGGGTTTAGGAAGAGAGAACAAGACTTTTGAACAGAAAGAAAAACTAACGTAACCGTAAATACGCTTAGCTGTGCCTGTGGTGATCAAGTAATATTACCAGCCAGAGGGCTTTATGTCCGTTGATTTTGATCTCATCAAATTTTATGTTAATCCTACATCCTTATCTTAATCCCCGTCATCAACTTACTTTTGTTCTAACTACTAGTAACTAATCATACATACATACATACCCTCTTTCTTCTAGACTTCTAGTACACCACCTCTCATTATTATTAATTAATTAATTAATTACTTTTATAGGTCTATTAGAATGGTTCATGATCCCCTACCGTTAAAAAAACCACACATCAATCAATAAAAAACAATTTCCATCATTGATTTAAGATAGAACAGTTTTAATTATTATCTATCTATTTTCTTATTAGAATCTACATACATCTTTTGTCCTAAATAAATATAGCATTCTCTTAAAAAGTTTTCTTGTACTTTTTTACAAGACTCTTTTTCAAAAAAAATATATTATTTTATCACTTTTTCTAAGACACAATTTTCTATTATAAGGCATTTGTTAGCGCTAGCCATAAATATAATCACCTTTTCCTCCTTTCAAATTATTATATCAAATTACATTTATATAAATTAATTATTGAATTAAGGGCTTTTTGTTTCAGCTTTAAAAAAAATGGATTTTTTTTAAAAAAAAATTAGAGATTTTTTTGTAGAGATTTTGAAGAAAATCTAAAACTATTTGCCGTTTGTTTACAATTATAAAAATCTATTTTTTTAAGATGGTGAGGGATGATGAGTGATAAAAAAATAGATTTTGATAAAAGCTATTAAAAATAGATTCTCATTTTGATGAAAAAAATGATTTTTTTATCAAAATGATTTTTAAAAAATCTGAAACAAACACAAGTAGGACAAAAAAATCTCAAACAAACGGGCCCTAAATAACATTAATGTTTCTTATTTCAATAAAAATAAAAATGAAGCAAATAATTTTAGTGTATGTAATGTTGGTATATGTGAATTTTGGCGTTGGACGTGCAATCCAATACTACATGCATATATTGTCAAAGTCTGAATATTGAAATCAAACTCAACCTGTATGGATATGTACAATACACAATCATCTCTATCGATCAGTACGTACAAAACTGTTTGTATATATAAATAAATAAATATGATAGTACATTATTATCTTATCTTACTCTAAATATGGAGTGCTTAGCAAGTTTGTTATATGCTTGACTCCGACAAATTAACTAACAGATTCTCTAACTATATTTGGAATTCATAGTTGGTTTCTTTGGAGCATGCATGGATTCTTATTTCTTACTCTTCAACTTTGCTACACCTTTGATTCTTTGGAGACTCCAGTAATTAACTACTCACTTTTCTTTCACTTATACAAGTTATACTTTTTTTACAATTAATTTACAATGCTATTATTCAATTGGAAGTTTCTATAATAATTATAAATCAATTATGAGATTAGCCAACCAACATGTTTTTTTATAGATTAAATATGATTTTATGTGAATCAAAAGTAAACAGACAACAAGTTGCATCGTTAATCATTTTTAAATAGCAAAATTAATCCTCTTAAGAGATACGTACAATATTATTATGCAAGATCTTTTAAACGCTTTACAAAATATTCACGGCCTCTAATACTACGAAGGCCAAAAGTGTCAAACACAAAATATTCACCTAAAATTGTAAGTTTTCATTACACATGCACACACATTTACATATGTATATCCAATAAACAAAACAAAACAAAAACAAATAAAAATTGGCCTAATCATGTAGTTTGTGATGACATTTTTTTTTTACGCAAGATTGTGATTGACATTTATAAAAAATCAAAATAAATAAATCGTGTAATGACAACCATTTGCCTATGCGTTGTGTTTAAAAGGAGAAACAAAGTAGAAAATATTTTTAAGAAAAAAGTAGTTTCTTAATGTATACTGTGACACAGCTAACAAGTAATAAGGATTCATCTTGTCTAAAAAAGATTGATGGATGGATCATGGATGAGTATGTTGGCCACAGATTCTTTAGCTAACTAACTTCATTATCACTTACTTGCGAATCCTATCAAATCAAAAATATCGTTGCTCTTTAAATGTGTTTTACATGATATGCTACCAATATGTTCTTACTCAAGTGTATAGTAAATGTTTGAATCCGTTAACTATTTCTTGCAAGTATGTATGATAAAAGATGTCAACTCTTAAATAAATTAATATAACCATCTTGAGGAATAATTTATGTGTTTGCGTGAAAGATTTTTTTATTACTAGGACGGACCAATTCTAAGGCTTAGAAAATTAAATTTGTTCATAAATAATATGCAAATTTTGTTACAGATGTTTCTATAGTTTGAATTGGTAAAGATGAAAGTCATATATCTCTCTTGACTTTGGTTTAATCATTAGTAGTTTTTCTTATTTATTTTCATAAAATACTCTGTAATTTTAAAAGCATGGAAGATTCAAAACCAAGTTAGTAGAAAGGGAAAGAAAAAAAAAAAAAAAAAAAAAGAGTATAATTTAACAAGGTGAAGAGAAAAAGAAAAATGTACCACAGGTAACTAAAAATTATGTCAGAAAGGGATCCAACACAAGCACACGATATTAATATGATGGGAAAACTCATTATGCACATATAGATTATATGACAATTCCATGGATTGGTAACACACCAACCCAATCCATTTTCAATTAATGGAAACAAACATGTAAAAATATGTACCATTAATTTGATAAAATATGCATAATAAAATGTACTAACATAATTAACATGTACTATAAATAAAATTATACCACAACTTATTGCTCTTATTGCTTAAATTTAAATAAATTAATACCATGAATAAAAATAATTCCTATTGTACTACTAAATTAGAGCAGAACAAGATAAGCTAAACATCAGAAGTAAAAAATTATGAAAACTAATTCAACTTGACGATTATCAACAATTATTCATTCTTTCTTTCGTTTTTTCTCCAAAGATAAATCTTGGATCCCACTGGAGAAAGAAACAATGAAGGGGCGAGCCTGTTAACGATGAATAAAAAGCATCATGACTGAGGCTGGTGAGGTGGTAATGGAAGTATGGAATTGGCCAGCTCTTCATTCATCTTCACTGGAAGAGGTGGCATTTGCTTCATCACCTCTGGTGAATCATTCATCCTGTCCAAAAATTAAAGAGGTAAGTGAAGTGTTACAATTGAGTCAAATGAGATTAAAGCAACTAGTATATTATAATTATATACTCAAGTAGTAGGAAAGCACTTAGCTAACTAGCATTCACATACAGAAAGTTAACAAGAGAAACAAATAAATCACTTCCATTAATATGATTGTCTCTGGTAATAAATATAGAAAGGAACAAAAACAGTATAACTCACTCAGTCATTATTCTAATGATGTTGTCTCTAGTTTGGCACAAAAGATTGATGTTCTCCTGTATCTGGAAACAAGATAGAAAGCACAAAAAACCATTGGTCAGTCTTACAGCAAAGGACAATGGCCAACGAATGGAAATCATATTGATAAAATAGAACACCACTTTCAGAATATCAAGCAGCTTCAATACCATGATGTCAGAAACTGAACTGCCATAAGAGATGGAACAACAAAAGCATAAATAAAGGGCAATATTTTCAGTGTGCACATACAAACATATACATATCTAGTATATAATATTGCCTAAACTTTGTACACTTTCCTAATCTCTAGGAATGTTATTCTCATTTAGCCACTATCAGGCAATGGCATTTCACTCTGTACTATAAGTTATATATGCGTTATTGACTTCAGAAGTAAGGCATGTCTGTAAATACTGTTTTAGTTATTGAATTGGTTTTGGCATATAAACATTTGAAGAAAATAAAATCCACATTAATTATTATCAATTGGAGAGGGGAGAGGAGGGAACTCTATAATACACACTTGTTCACATTCACAACCTTAACTTTCCCTCTGTTGCTTTAATACAGGTTATATTAAAGAAATCTCATTCTAGATAGTTTGTATAACCTGAACACTGGTTTCACCTCTTCACTTGTCCAAACAAAACCATAAATAAGGATTCCAAGGCATATAAAGACATTGAGAATTCTCTGCCAAGACAAGAAAAGATAAAACCTGAATTGAAAGACAAAGAAAAAGCAATTGAAGCAATTTCTCTGCTCAAAAGATTACCTAAGTAATGCCAATGACTAGGCATATTATTGTTAATCTGACTGAAATGAATATAAAACAAGAATATAGAAAATAGAACAAAAGAAAGCTTAGAAGAAAGGGTTAAAACCAAGATTCGGCAAGTAATACAAATGCATATATAACAAGTCTGACTCGGAAGTTCAATTTTCGATCAAGCAGTCTAGTCCACACAGAAGGTAAAATAGGTTAACGATATTGTCAACACACCTGGAGAGAGGAAAGATTTGCAGAGATTTGGCTCAAGGCTTGTGCATTTTGCTCTAATAACTCAGCAGTGGGACCTCCAATTGCTGCAAACGATGATGATAACAGCAACCAAATATGAGAAGAGAAGTTGAATATCAAAGAGATAAGTGAAGTTACATCATTTATAAAAAGGCAAGTAGACGAGACATTTCAAAGCGGAAAGAAATGTCCATTAGAGATATAAGGCTAAACTGTCATGTTCTCAAACCACAACATCCAAAGCTATGAAAAAAAAATCACAAGGGATAGAGCTTGACCTGCATATGGGATGCCATCATCATTGTCCATTGTAATCATTGGTGGCGCATATGGAGGGACATTGGGTCGAGCAGAAAATTGAGATTTTGCTGCAGGGTCAGAAACCCTTTCCTGGAAATAAAAATAGGTTTTCAGTAAGCATCTGAGAAATAATATGTGGAGGTACGCAAAATTTCAGGAAACATTTCCTAAACTTTAAGAGCCCGGTATCAGAAAAGAAGGTCAAAATAATAACCTAATTATCAAACACTTACATGTCTAGATCAAGAAAATATACGATAACATTTACATGTCCAAGGAAAGCTTAATTAAAATTAGGCTTAAATACACTTTTGGTCCCCCTCTTTTTTTTTTTTTAAATGCGTTCAATTTTCAAAATCAAAATCCCCAAATTCCCGATATTATACCCTAAATTTACCAAATCTTGATAAATCCCAAAATTTCCTACTTCACTGAGCAATAGGTTCATCAACCAACCTCAAGCCTAGCTTCAACCCCATGTTCCAAAAAAAAAAAACACAGATGGAAACTTCATAGGCAAAAAGTGAGAAAAATAGAAAAACAGAAAGATGGGGTAGCATAGAAAAGAACCACTTGATTAACATTTAAAAGCCTTAATGGCATCAGCGGGGTTGGAAGCTTGAAATCCAGTGAGGAGCATTGCTTTGAGAAGCTGTTGATAATGACACCACAATTGAAATCGTAATCTTAGATTTGGTAAATTTAGGATATATTGAGGACTTAAGGATTTTGATTTTTGAAGATGATGATGTTTTAGGTTTATTGACTATGATTTTGAGTTTATTGTGTATTGATTTTGATGAAGATGATGAACACATATTTGGATTAATTAAATGTTTATTATTATAAAAAATATTATTTAATTGAAAAAATAATAACATGTATAATAACTGTCCACCTAAGCGCTGCCACATCATTAGACTGGTCGAAACAAGTATCCTTAGATTACATAAAGACAACAAAAAGCATCTCCAAAGCCATGCATAACGAAACAAGTAACAAACAAAAGTTAATATAATAATTATAAGAATATCCAATACATGGAAGCTGTACCTTTTTATCTTTACTTTTTCTTGACAAATTGTGATCATCCTTCCTTCTCTTGCTATTTTCTTTCTTCTGTAAGAAATGAAAAACAAACGCACCATCATAATAAGTGTATGCAGAAACTGAGTTTATGCAATCTCGATAACACTGAGCTTCTTTATTTCATAGTTTAAATTAAGGATGGGGAAGGGAAGGTTGCAAATGCAACCGAAGTATCGTGCGCCATTTAACAGATGAATAGATCATCAATTATCCTTTTCTCTCATGAAGGAACTAGACGGTTACTCTTAAATATCTTTATCAAATAATTTGTTTAATTGAGTAAATCCTATTACAAAACTTCTATAGAGGAAACTATCAGCTATCATTCTTATAGAGGAAATGGGATAGCATTACGGTTTCCGTAGTGGATTCACCAAAATCCATTGCGCAGTAGTACTATAGCGCCACTATAAAAACACTCACATTAAACCCTTGAGCATTGTTACGACAAACTTCTAGAAAAGGATCATGATAAGATAGACCCTGATGCCTTGTTGATGCATGACCCAAACAGTTCATTAACCAATGGTCGTAAACGTGCATCTAAATTCTAATGAACAAGTAACAACAATCCTATAAAATTAGGAGACATAGATTTTATAGCATTTACAATGAAATAAAGACTAGTTCTGTGGTGCACAAGTGAGATAAATGTTGTATCATGCACAAGTTTATTTCCACCATAGTATCAAATGAGATATAATGGGTATTGATCTAATGGGGGAAAACAAATGTGAGCATGGTATAACACTATCTTACTTGTGCACCACTGCACCATAGACTTAGCTTCAAATTAAGACAAAAACTAAAGAGTATGTAGCTTACGTTCATCCACCTGACTCGCAGCGCCACATCCCGGACAGTCTTATTATTTAGCGCTAGGGCTATCTTTGCATAACGTACTATGTTCGATAATGAAGCATACCTGCAAAGCAAATTTTAAATTTTTCGTTAATTTATGTGACTACCTATATAGAATTTCACAGATATGCATTGTTAATCAAAATACACGTGTTAAACAGTATGCTAACAAAATGAAGGTACTGTTCAGTCAAAGTACATAAGAAGAAAAAAAAATCAAGTACAGTATATAAGGAATTAAGTAAATACAAGTACTGGAAATTTCATTTACATTCCTTTCCAAACTGCCATTTATCTTCATTTGCATATAATTAGTTTTGGGATCCCCTGGTTTCTCATAAAGCTCAGTGCAAACAGAAATAAGCAATGATTAAGAAAACAACACGAACTCATTTTTTTTAATACTGTTCTTCTTTCCAAACTGATTTTACAATTCTGGACACTCTGAGGCTAAAACCTTGGCTCAAGAATGTTGTCCACGTGTCCAATTTGCATCACATAAGGGTTGGATGTATGTTAAAAAAAGGTTTGGATGTGATTCGTGTGAATTTGTGACTATTGCTGATTCATTAAAAGCTGTGTAATCAATGGTAGATAATGGACTATGTTGTTAATCTCGGATAGCGGCGCTCCCCAAAAAATGTCATAGCGATATAGCGGGTAGCGGGATGACCGCTATTGTGAAGACCAAAAAACCATGTACAAATTAAAGATAAATTCCAACAACATACATAAATACTAAAAAAATAGAAAAATACACAAAATTAAAGGGCCAGAAGACTTAATTAAGCCTCTGTTCTCAGCAGTAGGCTTAATTAAGCCTCTGTTCTCAGCAATTCCACTTGCTGCTACACATTTAGACTTGACTTACAGAGCCAGAAGATGCCATTGCAAATAGTTTTGAGAAAGGAACATAAAAGTATGAAGATGAGAAAAGAGTTTGATTAAAAGAAAGGAACAGAGCAGTCGATTTGGTGAAAGGAACAAAGTGGTCGATGTGGAGAAGGAGCGCTTTGAAGGAGAAGAGGGTGAAGTTTTGAGAAGTGTTGAAACGGCGCATATAGAAAAGTAATCATGCGATATGAGAACTTAGGGCAACAAAGGGGTGCGGAAAAGCCCAAAAATACCCTTAACTTTATGATTTATTTCGAAAATTAAGATTCTCATCAATTTTTCACCCCAAAAGACAAAAGTGGCCAGATAGCGCTACGGATCTGCTATGCCACCGCTACGAAAAACGCTATCCACCTAAAAATAGCGGCCGCTATTTCCACTTCTCTAAATAGCAGAAAGCGGACCTATAGCATAGCGGGGAGGTGTCTACCGCTACGCTATCCCGCCATAGCGCCGGTATTAACATCGTAGAATGGACTGTAGCGACCCCTAAAACACTATGGTGGTATAGCCACTACTAAAAGTAAAAGAATACAATATACACACGTGCGTAAAAACTCAAAATACAATATACACATGCGCGTAAAAACTCAAAAATAAAATAATAGACAAATTAAAGACATATTAATAGCTAATAACCAAAGTTCAATAATATTCAAACCCAATATAAAGCAAATAAGTTATAGACCGAAATTACCAAAATGTTCAAAAATAAAAACAGATGAAACAGCTACAACGCAACAGCTATTAAGTACTATGGACTTGTTTGGATTGGCTTATTTGAGTTTATCTACAGGAATAAGCCAGTCTAAGGAAATACTAACACTCGTCAATATTCACAAATAATATTCAAACTCCGATATAAAAATCACATGTAACACTGTTTGGGATAACTTACGAATACAACTTATGACACGTTGATAACCTTTTTTGAGCTTATTTCCATAAACTCTCCAAGATAGCTTACAAAAACATCTTATAGGTTATACGAAAACAATTTAACTTTATTTTATCTTTTGGTTATAAAAATAGCTAATACATATGCACTTATACGAAAACAATTTAACTTTTTAAATCCGTAACAAACACACTCTAAGTTGTTTATCCAAACAGGACCTGTGATTAAAAGTGCAAATTGTTTATTTACTATAAACCCTAATTCATGACTTGAACTACAAAAAAAGAGACAAACACCTAAATTGAATTAACAGGGTTGAAATAATTAACAAATCCATCTCTGAAAGTAAACATGAAATTCAAAACACAAAGATAAGACACAAAAATTGCATATCCATAATTGAATATAATATGATTGAAAACAAAAAATTACATACTTGGTGAGTCCATCTTCAAGAGTAGCTTGTTCTTCAGGGGTCCAATCAAGAGATATACCTGGATTATGCTTCATGTTGACAGCAAGACCTGAAGAACTTTCAGGAACTGAATTGCCGTTAAAAGAAGAAGGATTAACATGAGTATGTTGTTCTTGATGGTTACCAGTCCCAGATGGGTTCGCCATAGATTTAACCTAACCCTTATTCTTGGAAATTGTAATTATCCCCAAAAAAATTAAAGGTTTGAAATTGATTGTTGTATGATGAAATTCCGGAAAAAGGGTTATCGGAATGACGGTTAGTTCCCGCAGGCGCGAAAGGAAGAGAGTGGGTGATGAAGGAGTGAGGGAGATAAGCAACCAGAGAACAGAAGAGAAGAGAAGAGGGTTTTTGATTCTGTGCTGGAATTGTGAAATTGATGAAATTGGAGTAACAGATTTATTTAGGTATATAAATAAGTAAATAAATTTGGTCCCAAAAAAGATATACATAAATGAATAATATTATTAATAAATAAGATAAGATAAGAAGAGATAACATTGAGTTGGTTTTTTTTTTTGTTTTTCTTCTTTCGTACTAGTTTTCGACCCATAAAATATGGGCGATTAATTCACCTCGTACGTAGAAATATGCGTACTGGTCAAGCGTTGTTCCACTTGGATTAGGATTTTGAAAGAGAATTTTTGAATAAAATATTTTGTGGATTTCAAAAGATTGTGTAAGATTTTAATGACTTTTAAGATTTGTTAGTTAAGCAATTTATTTTTTTTTGGTTTTTCACCACCAGTTGAATCTGGTTCGGGAGTCAGTTCTGGCATCAAGTGGTTCCAGCCCCCTCCCGATCGCAGTTGCGGGGGATCGAACCGTGGTCCTCCCTACCAAGTTCAGCGCCAATCACCACTGAACCAACTAACGATTGGTTGTTAGCTAAGCAATTTAAAAAATAAAAATATGAGTATCATAAAATTAAATTAACACGCATAAATCCACTTACATTATAAAGTGAGTATCTTTTTTTTTTATTATTTTTTTTTACTTTTGGGGTTTATTTACTTTAATTTTGAATTTTACTAATTTCTCATTCGTCTGATCCTCTGAATGTTGTAGTAGATCTTATTTGACACAGATAGGTTTTTTTAAGGTGTCTATTTTTGCTTGGAGATTGTTGAAATACAAGTTGCAACAAAAACAAATTTGGTGACTGGTGGGATCATTACTCTTGAGGCTCAATCTTGTATAGCCGGATACAGAGACATGGAGTTGACTCAGCACTTGTTTATTTCATTCATCATCTTTGACTCTCTTTGGTCGTCAGTAAAGGCGTGAATTGATTTGTTATCGGTGGATCCTCCAATCTGCATGATTATTTTATTCAGTTTACATTTTCATCTGATGGTCTTAGAGCTTGCTGCTCATTTCTACAACTTATTTGGCTTTTATGTCATTGAATTATTTGAAATGAAAAAAATCAACGATTATTCAGAAACTCGGCACAATCGTTATCTCAGTTGCTGGACAATATCAAACTCTATTTATATCGGTGATTGAAGACAACAAATTTCCATTTAGTCTCTAACTATCATATTTGGTGGTCGAGCCCCCTTATTCTTTCAGACATGATGTAACTACGTCACTTTGTTATCACGGTTGATATATATATATATATATATAGGGGAGGGATCAAATTATACCGGTTACGAAATTCACCGTTAGATTGAAAGTTTATATCATATAGATCATCCATGTTAAGTTTTACGAAAATCTAAAATCGTTTGATATGTTATCGGGACAAATCAAGGTTAACGGTATTCAATAAAAATGCAAAAACCGTTAATTTTGATTGCTCTCAATAACATACCAAAAAATTTTAGATATTTATAAAACTTAACATGAATTATTTATATGATATAAACTTTCAATCCAACGGTGGATTTCGTAAAATTTAAATTCGTTAAAGCGTTATTGAGCAATGTTACACCGGTGTAATTTGATCCCTCCCCATATATATATATATATATTTCATTTTGGCTTGTTAAATATATTTTTTGAATTTTACAATAAATGCATTTATTTGTTATTTGTTATAAGACATTTACGGCTCATCAAATCAATATGAATCTATGTTTTGTGAAATTAGTTTAGTTAGTAGGAATATTGCATTATATATGCACTTATTCACCTTAAAGAAAAAATTTATAACTATTACACTACTTGATAATAATAATAATAATAATAATAATAATAATAATAATAATAATAATAATAATAATAATAATAATAATAATAATAATAATATTTAATAAATAGGAATCTATAATAATATCAATCATTTCCTCATTCGATCATGTATATGTGAGATCACAATCAAACACTAATTAATGGCATAAATAAAAATATTGCATTTTTTTTTTTGACAAAAGTAAAAATTTATTCATTCTAATTGAAACATACATAGATCATTACAAATTTGAGATTGCTAAAAACTGAAAAAGGTGGATCTACAAACAAACTTGCAGCACCTAGGTTAATCGCATATAACGGCATCATGAAAGTGCCTACAAATATGACAAAATAAAAGTAACCAGAATCTTCATACTTCCAGATCTGCAATGTTGACGTCAAAGTCTTCATCAGATCTGTAATGAGTTGAGGTAGATATGTCAATTTGAATCAACGAAATACCACACTAAAACGAAAAACCAACAAACACCGCACAAGACGACGACAAACACAACGCCGCACAAGACGACGACAAACTTATAAAACAAAAAATGAAGAAGCAACTCTAAGTGGATAATCACTTATTTAAATGAAAATGAAAGGAAAAAACAATTTAGATGGGTGATTTTAGATCAAAAATTGACCCTAAAACCACCCCTCTTTGATGGATGAACAAAAAAGAAAAACTAGGGTTAAGAGGGAGAGAGTTGTGCGGCTGTGATGTTAGTAAAAAAAAATATGAGCATTTAAAAATATGTTAGAAAAATCTTGCATTTAAAAGTATAAAAATTGAAGAGAGAAAAATAATTTTTATTAGCTAAACAATTTAAAAAGTAAAAATATGAGTATTATAAAATTAAATTAACACGCATAAATTCACTTAAATATAAAGTGAGTATCTTATTATTTTATTTATTATTTTTTTACTTTCGAGGTTCATCTATTTATACTATTATTATTATTTGTCTTCCTCAAAGCAAATAGTACATTTGACATTCCCACGTTGCTTCTCAAAGAACAAACATACAAGTAACATTTTTTTAAATATTTTAATTTAACGTGGCGTCTACGTGTCCTTTATGTACAACCTAAAGGCAGGGGCGGATCCACATGGTGGCATACTGTGGCATTGGCCACACTGAAATTTTCATTTTTAATAGGTATATATATATATATATATATATATATTTGTTACTTATTACAGCGTGTGTGTGTGTGTATATATATATATAACCGCAACTTTTGATCACAAAATTTCTAGCAGCTTGATGGTAGAATGGTGGTCTTGTGATTTGGTTGGCGTGGGTTCAAGTACCTAAGGTTACATTTTTACTTTTAATTAGAGCTGTAAAAATGGGTCGGGCTATCGGGCCGGCCCATTAGCCCTATAATTTTATACGGGTCGGGCTT
The DNA here is from genome assembly GCA_954870985.1 of Trifolium fragiferum. Classification (NCBI taxonomy): domain Eukaryota; kingdom Viridiplantae; phylum Streptophyta; class Magnoliopsida; order Fabales; family Fabaceae; genus Trifolium; species Trifolium fragiferum. The sequence goes on along the minus strand of OX940791.1, from coordinate 366,644 downwards.
TTAAAAAAAGTTGACTGGACCTTATCGGGCCGGCCCTTTGGGCCTATATTTTTAATGGGCCGTTATGGGCCGGCCCCACGAGCTTTTGGGCCGGCCCCTTAAAGAGTTAAAAAAAATATTTTAAAAAAAATCTTAAAAATAGTTTTAGCTAAAAATAAGGAGTTTTAGTTACCATTAAATCTTTAGATAATTAAGTAACAAAAGATGAGATTTGTTAGTTAAAAGATAATTATTAAACCAAATTTGTTTTTTTTAAAGATTAAACCAAGTTTGTTATGATTATCTTTATTTGAAAAAAACTAATAACAACTTAATCAATCATTATAAATAGAAAAATATAAAAAAGAAATTAATCAAATTATATGGATATTAATTTGTGTGTGATATATATATGTAGTTGTATTGTCCATTGAATTTGTTTTGTAAAAAAATTTGTCAAAAAATAATAATAAAAGTTTGTCGGGCCGGCCCATCGGGCCATGTAGGCCTTTGCTTATCGGGCTGGGCTTAACGGGCCGGGCCATGAAGCTTAATGGGCCGGCCCACTAAAGCCCCTTTAGATGTCATGGCCCCCCGGGCCGAGGCGGGCCAGGCTGGGCCGGCCCATTTTGACAGCTCTACTTTTAATTGAATCTTTTTCAAAAATTGCTATGTTGCCACCACATGATGTAGTTTTATTTTTAATTGAATTTTTTTCAAAAAATTGTTATGTTGCCACCACAAACAATAATAATAAATCAAGAATAAAAATAGTTGTGGTCAATTTCTTTTTAAAAGAATGGTCAATAGATACATAATATTAATCAAATTGTTTAGATGACGTTTTAACGCTATAAAATTTACTATTAAAATTAAAAAAATTTATCATATAGATAAAATATATGTAAAATTTTACAGAAATTTAAAATAATTTGATATGTTATTGAGATTTTTTAAAAAAATTATAAAGTTTGTGGATACAAACTAGCCAACTATGTAATAAAATGAGTGATTAATGGTTAAATGACTGCCTTATAACATTTATAAAAAATGTATCGTTTAATGTTATTTTAGCTAATTTTCAAAAAAAAAAGGATTGTAAACGATTTTCATTACAACTGTATTGCATTAAACAATATTATTTCTTATTTTCAATATAATTTAGTTTATAATTTATTTGAAATTTGGCCACACCATTATTAAACGTCTGGATCTGTCTCTGCCAAAAGGAATACGGTTCAATTTCCATTAACAACAAAATATTAATTTTGTGATTTTTTTTCTTTCCAATTTTGCCTTGTTTTTTTTTTTTTTTATTGATTATTGAATCTATTGTGAGACAAAAAAAATATACTCCCCCCGTTTCTTTTTGTTTGATGTTTGAGAAAAAAAAGGCCAAATTAAGAAAGTGTAATTTTGCACTTTATTTTCCTATTACTCCCTTTTTTTTGTAATATATTATACTCTAATTTTAATCACAAAAAAATTACTATTTTTTTGCACACACTTTATCTTTCCAAAAAATTAAAACCACAAAAAAATTAAAGGCTGATCCTAACAAACCAATTTTTTTGTTTTTGCCTTTTCAACAAAATTTTTTTTTTTTTGACAAGATATACTTCTTCGGAAGAATAGAAAGAAAAACTTATTTAATGAAAAACAAAGGCTATAAATAATAGGACAACTACCCATTCAAATAAAATGTGAACCAATTTTAGTATGAGAAGTCAAGGATTATTTAGGCATTAAATAATACTTATTGTGATTGGGTTGTAGTCACATTTTTATTTTTAAAGTAAAGTATTTCAAAAGTTCATGTGTTCTAAAAATTCTCGTATTTTCAAGTTGTAGTCACTTTGATTTTCTTAATGTTTTGGTAAACCAAAGGTATCCTCCGCACGCAACTGCAGAGATTAATCCCCTCGAGGTAACTGAGATCCATTTAAGGGGTTGACCTCTTCCAACAAACATGCAAGGAAAAAAAAAGAACAAAACAAAAACAATAAAAGGATTATATGAAGAAGTTTAGTAAAAAAAAAATTACAATAAAAAGATTATATGAAGAAGTTTAGTAAAAAATAAAGATACAATAAAAAAATTATATAAAATTTAGTCAAAAAAAAATTAGGAAGGAGGGTATAATAGACAAAATATAACCTTATATTATCAAAACATAAAACAATTTGAAACAATTTTTTTTTCTAAAACATTAAATAAAAAGAAACGGAGGGAGTAGATAATAAGATTGCCATAGATTCTATTGGATAAGTACAAAAAAAAAAATCTATTGTCAAACAAAAAAATAGAATTGCTTTTACTTTTTTTTTTTTTTACCAATTATTCAATGTATTGTCAAAAGAATAATAATGAACCTTAAAAAAAAATTAATTAAAAATCAACATATATTATAATAAATTACACTTCTCTCTCTTGAGAGGTGCTTAAATTACATTATTCTCCCATCTTAGGTTAAAATATACACTTTCCTCCCATCTTATACAAAATACATTAGAGAAAATTACTCTCCTCTCTCTCGAAAGAAACTTAAATTTCATCCCCCTTCCCCCTAATATTAAAACACACGTTTTCTTTTTTTAATTAAACTTCATATTAACTTTTTACACGAGCTTTATTAATTCTTTACGCATAGAAATAACTCTCTGTTAGTTCATATATCTTTGAATATAATAATGGAATCCTTTATAAAAATAATTAAGATGTGAGACCTAAAGTTATGATTCATGTTGTTTTGTATATTACACGGGGTTTGATTTAGTTATTCATATTATAAGAAATTACTCTCTCCTATTAGATCAAATATCTCTTAAAATTTTAATTGAACATTTTACGTATATAATTAAGACGTGAGACTTAAGATTATAGTCTCAATTGCTTTACTTTTTACATAAGTTTGATTTAGTTATTCACACCGTAATAAATTACACTCTTCTGTTAGATTAAATCCTTTTTGATATTTTAATTGAAAATTTTGCAAAAATAACTAAGATGTAAAGTCTATATGGTTATAGTTTCAATTGTTTTTCATTTTACACATGTTTGATTTTGTTTTTCACACCGCAAGAAATTAATCTCTTCTATTTGATCAAATTCATCTTAAAATCTTAAATAAACATTTTGCAAAAATAATTAAGAATTGAGCTCTTAGGTTATGATATCAATTGCTTTACTTTTTACATAGACTTCATTTAGTTCTTCAAGTCGCAAGAGCAATTACCCTTTTCCGTTGGATCATATCTCTTAGCTTGAACATTTTATAAAAATAAATAAGTTATGAGGCCTAAAGTTATAGTCCAAGTTATTTTACTTATTACACGAGATTGATTAGTTATTCACACCGTAATAAATTACCCTTTTTTGTTAGAGCAAATCTCTTTTGAAATTTTAATTGAACTTTTTACAAGTATTATAAAAATGCGAGACCTAAAATTATAGTGTCAATTGGTTTACTTTTTACATGGGCTTGAATAAGTTCTTCACTCCTGTAAGATATTATCTTCTTCTGTTATATGAAATCCATTTTGATATCTTAATCAAAAAATTTACAAAAATAATTAAGATGTGAGACCTATGGTTATGGTCTCAATTGTTTTACTTTCTACACATGTTTGATTTAGTTCTTCACCCCGTAAGAAATTACTGCATTCCGTTAGAATAAATATATCGTGATATTTTAATTGAAATTTTATAAAAATAATTAAGATGTGGGACCTAAGGTTATGATCTCAATTGCTTTACTTTTTATACAAACTTTATTTAGTTTTTCACGCGATAAGAGATTACACTCTTCCGTTAGTTCAGATCTCCCTTGAACATTTAATTTAACATTTTACAAGAATAACTGAGATATGAAAGATTACGAGCTTTACTTTTTATAGAGACTTAATATAGTTATTCACACTGTAAGAAATTACTTTCTTCTGTTAGCTAGATGGAATATCTCTTAAAATTTTAATTGAACTTTTTACAAAAATAATTAAGAAGTGAGACCTAAGATTATGTTCTCAATTGCTTTAATTTTATACACGGGTCTGATTTAGTTCTTCATACCGTAAAAGATTTACCCTCATTTGTTAGATCAAATTCCTTTTAATATTTTAATTGAACATTTTATAAAAATAACTAAGATTCGAGGCCTGGGGGTATCCTCTCTGTAATATCCCGAATTCTAAATCATCTAATTAATTTTAATTAGAAATTATCTAATACAATTAGAATTAATTATAGGTGATTAATTAATTAATTCATGAGAATTAAGAGTATTATGTGTATGATTAGTAATTCCAATTAAATCTAAACTACACAATTAATACCTTAAATATACTCTTATGATTAATTAACACTAGGATTCAAAATTTCCCTCCCTCATATGACTCACCCTCTCTTGGCTTCAACACATCATTCTAAAGTTACGAGTCATGGTTCCACTATGTACCAAAATACCAACTCATGACTTCTATCACTCCTTGTTGCATGCAAGCAATTCACTTCTCATTCACTCTCACTTCAGCAGAGAAAATCTGAAGCTCTTTCTCCCTCATTTCTCTCCACTCCCACGCCCAACAACAACAACACAAGCAACCCTCCAAATTTTCCATTCAACATAACTCAAATGTTTGTCAGATTGCTATATCATATCATTTCCCAGTCAGAGATTCTCTCACATGCATTACTCCTGAACTAGCATCAGCAGAGCTATCACTTTCTCTTTTTCCCAATGCATCACAAGTTAGCAAAACAACAACCACCCTCACTTCACCTCTTTGCCATCCAATGAAATCACATGCAAGGCCAACCAGAACAAACTCCTTACTGTAGAGGTCTCAGAAAACTCTACTATATATAACCTTCCATCTCAGAGTTTCAAACCATCAAACATAATTTCACTTCTCTTAGAGCAAGGGTTTCAAAGTTGTCAAAGTTTCAAATTCTGGTCTTTCTGTTCGTGGGTCTTGCTAGGAGTTGCTGTAGCTATTTTAGAGAGTCCAGGAGTAAAGGTTAAAGCTCAGTTAACAGGTGGGTTCTTAGGCTAGTTTAGCTAGTTTTCCTAAATTTATGAAATGCATGCAAACATAGGAATTTATAGGAAATAACTGTGTGTATGAATTTAGCTCCCAAAATTCATGCTATTCTGTTCTATATCATTTAAAATGTGTTTCTGCACTGTCTTGAATGAGGATTGTAGGTGTGGTTTATAAAATTGAAGATTTTTCGCAAAACAGATACTTTTCTGTCTTAACTCGCCATAGCGAGTTGCTAGCGAGCATTCATGGCGAGCTCCAGGTTCTGGGCTGAAGAACTTCGCCATGGCGAGCATCTGCTCGCCTAGCGAGTTGTTTAGGCCAGTACCTACTAGTTCGCAATGGCGAGCTTGGTGACTCGCCGTAGCGAGCTAACCCAGAAATGACTTAATTTCTTGTTCTCAAAGATAAATGCAATACTCGTTTTATATCCTCGTTAAAGATTGTTATTTGCAGAAATGTATATTGATTGATGGCAAACAGAAGGTCAATTTCAGTTGAATTCATAAGGAAATAACTTAAGGAAATTTAGAATATGGCATGTGCCCTGGGTTTAGGAATTATTGGTAGCATGTTAATAATTTAGTAATCAGTCGAATTAATTATATGAACATGATATCAGTATGGACTTCGTTTTAGATGTTCCATTAGAAAATCTATGTGAGCTTTATGCCGGAGCGCTTTCTGCTCGCGGATAAGGCGAACCCCTGAGACGTGCTCACCTTAGAGGGTTTGCGGTTTAAAATGAACAAGATAAACTTTGTGTTACACCTTTATATTATTGCTTATGATAATTATGCTATGGATTTAGATTATGATATGACTGATTAGGAGCCCCAGCTTTATAGCCTAGGAGGGTAGTAGAATTCACTGGGACGAAGTGACTGTCTCACCTCACTCCCTATTTGAAACAGGAAAACAGGTTGAATAGGTAAGTGTTGGTCTTGGAGTCGCTGCTGCACTTGGAGGATTGCATTTAGTTTTCATGCTTTCTCTCTTTCTTATCGTGTTGTATTTGTTTCCGCTGATAATTCCTGTACTTTCGTTGTATTTGGCACCTGTGCGTGCAACTAAACTTTGTTGTAATAATAATGAATTCTGTTATCAAATATAATATTCCATGATTATTCTAGATTTATCTATGGGGTGTTATACTCTCAATTTCTTAATATTTTACGTTAATTTCATTTAGTTCTTCACACTTTAAAAGATTACGCCTCTTCAGTTTGACCGGATATCTCTTTGAATATTTTAATTGAACTTTTTCAAAGAATAATAAAGATGCGAGATTTAATATTTTGGTTTCAATTATGTTTTACTTTTTACACCGGCTTCATATAGTTCTTTCCGTTAGATCACATAAATTTTGATATTTAATAGAAACTTTTTTACCCAATAGTCAAGATTCAAGATACAAGGTTTAAGATTTGATACTCTTGAATGAATTCTTCATCCCATAAAATATAGCCGTCAAAATGGGCTGGTCTGAATAGCCCGAATTTTTCCCGGACTTGTGCCTTTAAATTGTAGCCCAAATTTTATCCGGGCCTTTTTTAGCCCGGCCCGATAAAGCCCAATAAAAATATGGGCTAGTCCGAATGGGCCACGGGCCACCCGAAAGCCTGACAAAATTATAATAAAAAAAAAAAAATAAATATAAGTAATTTGTTTTGAATAATTTGAACTTAATTTGTATTATAAAAGTTTTTTATCCCCTACGAGTTTCTTAAATATAATCCGCTACTTAAGTAGCGGACTGTGTTTTTTTTAATCAAATTTATCATTTTTACTACTTAAGTAGCGAATGAGTAAAAATAGGGCGCGCGAGAAACTCGTAGGTAGCAGATGAGTAGAATTAGGGTGCGCGAGAAACTTCTAAGTAGCGAATGAGTAAAACTAGGGCGCGCGAGAAACTCGCAGGTAGCGGATGAGTAGAATTAGGGCGCATTAGAAACTTATAAGTAGCGAATGAGTAAAAATAGGGCGCGCGAAAACCTCGTAGGTAGCGGATGAGTAAAAATAGGGGGCGCGAGAAACTTCTAAGTAGCGAATGAGTAAAAATAGGGCGCGTGAAAAACTCATAGGTAGCGGATGAGTAAAAATTGAGGGCGCGAGAAACTCGTAGGTAGTTGATGAGTAAAAATAGGGCGCGCGAGAAACTTGTGAGTAACGGATGAGTAAAAATAGGGCGCGCGAGAAACTTGTGAGTAATGGATGAGTAAAAATAGAGCACTCAAGAATTATTAATCCTATATATTTATGTATAATATAAATGTATGTTTTTTTTTGTTTTTCTTTTTCCAAAAAAAAAAAGTATGTTTTTTTGTCAAAATTTTTTGCTAGACAACAAAATAAAAAAAATAATGGGAAAAAACTGGGCCGGGCTCGGACTCTATTTTGTAGCCCATTTTTTATCCGGACCTTTTTTGCCCGGCCCGCCGAAGCCCGAACGGGTCCAGCCTATTTTCGGGCCGGACCGCCCGTTTTGACAGCTCTACATAAAAGATTATCCTCTTAGAATAAAACCCTTTTAATAGATCAATTGAATTTCCTACCAAAACAATAATAAAAGAAAGATGCATATATGTGCACATTAAAGTCTAAAATCATTAGAACTCGGTATGCCCACTTATTCACATTTAATGAGTGAATTTCTAGCCACTAAGCTACCTGAAAAAAAAAATGTCTAAAATCATTAATTCTAACAAAAAAAAGTTCAAAATCAATATGTTTTTATGAATGAAAACTAACTCATATATAACACGGACAATTTTCTACTTCTAAAATATTAATTAATTTATATATATATATATAACCATGCTTGGCACGAGTGTCCATTTTATACTAGTTTACTTAAATTTTGCAGTTCTTTTTGCATGTAAAAAGAAAAAGCCACCCCTATTAAAATTTCTTTCACGAAGGAATATATTTGTTTTTATTTTGATGCAATTTTATTGCCATGTATTTTTTTTCTTCTTAAAATATATAATATAATGTATCTTCTTTTTTAATTTTAAATTTACTTGGTTCATATTTATATATAGCACATTCATTTAAATAGTAATTATATCATAATGAATTAATTTTTAATCATGAAAACAAATAATATAAATATATTCACTCGATTTTAAAATATAAATAAAAGTTGGTTAAGAAAAGTGAATGTATTTATTTTAAATTTCGAACCAAATATATCAAAAAAATTTTGACTATTTTTTGTTTATATTTTGAGACGGAGGAGTATCTGGTATTGTTTGTAGGACCTAATGAATAAAATTAAATACTCCAAAACAAGAATTTGTGGATGAAATAAAATACATCCAAGTTCTTTAAGAATTGTTTAATCTTATGTGACACAATATAACTTATGTAATCAGTATTAAGAACCCATTTAAATATCCAAAGATAAAGATGATCAAAGTTCATTACAGTTACAATAAAGGTTGGCGGCGCAACTTGTTGTTCGTTCGTCTTTAATTCATATGTAATTACTTATTTATTAATATATAATGAATTACCGTTGAATAAAAAAAATTTACAATAAATAAAAATTGAAAGAGACAGAAAATGTAATAAAGCCAAAATAAAGAAATATAAAAATAAAAATGGTAACCCAGAAAAGGTGATTCTGTGGGCTTTCGGTGTGAAGGTTGATACTTGTGAAGCAGTAGTACTATTAAATTAAATGGTTTATAATTTTTAAATGAATTGAATAATAATCATAATCCAATTGAACTTTCCTTCTTCCTTGTATTGTACAGTATTACTCACTCACCAAAATACTCAAACAAGCAAACAGAATAGGTAGTAGTAGTAACTAATCTTATCATAATTAAATTGTTATCACAATCACTTATCAAACTTATCGCCTCGTATGCTTGATTTTGATTATTCGAAGAAAGCATGATGAATCTGAAAGCTTCTTCTCAATGTCAAAGTTTCACCTTATTCAACAACTATAGGCATAATAAACCTTCTTCTTCATTTTCATGTAGTAGCAGTAGTAAATTTCATAGTTATGGCCCACACTTACTTCCATTCAAGAATTCCCGCTTCTTAACCCTTCGCTCTAAACCCTCTCCAAAACCCTCTTTTGCTTCTAACCTCAATCAACAACAACAACACTCTCTTCTCGATGATTCTCATCACCACCACCACGACGCCACCGAACCCACACCGTAAGACCTTCTTTTCATTTTCAGTCTATCTTTTCTTTCTATTTATGGTTTAATGTTTTTCTTTCTACTTGTCACAGTGAATTACCATCCAATCAAAATCAAAATGAAGAAAAAGGTGGTTACTCAATTTCAGATGTGAAACGTGAGATTATATCACTCACTTTGCCTGCACTTGCTGGACAAGCGATTGATCCAATGGCTCAGTTGATGGAAACTGCTTACATTGGTAGACTTGGTACTCTTGAATTGGCTTCTGCTGGTGTTTCTGTTTCCATTTTTAACATCATTTCAAAGCTATTTAATATTCCACTTCTTAGTGTTGCTACTTCTTTTGTTGCGGAAGACATGGCCAATATTTCTGCTTCAGGTTAATTTATCACTCACCTCTTAACTTTTTTATTCTTGGCGATACGCTGTTTAGTACAAATTATTGTCAAAATAAGGGCTGCAGTTGACCAGTTTACGCATGCCAATGCATGATTTTGACCAGTAATACCTTTCTATTGTTAAACATTACAAAAGTTGATATTTTAAAAATACTCATCGAGACAAATCGAGCAACATCTTATATGCTAACATTTGTCTTTATATATTAGTCACATAGTCAAACTGCGACACTTATTTTCGGATGGAGGGAGTAACATTGTAGCACAGCGGAATTTGAACCAACTTTTGTTTTTTACGATTGACAGCATTGTATTACTAATGACTTTGATTTTCCTTGCAGATCAGGGTGGTAGTATAGAAATTAGTGGTAATGGTAATCCTTTCAAAGCAGTTTATCAAAGAAAGCAACTGTCGTCTGTTTCCACTGCTTTGTTATTAGCTTTGGGGCTAGGAGTTTTTGAGGCTTTTGCTTTGTATTTGGGATCTGGAACATTTCTTCGTTTAATTGGTGTATCAGCGGTATGTTTTCATGTCAACACGGTTTTCGCTAATCATTTTTGTGTATATATGTAGTAGTACTTGGTTTGGTTGAATGCAGGATTCTTTTGATTCTGAATTATAAGACTGTAACATGGATTGTAATGTGCTTTTTGAATAATTTTCCTTGTCAACAGGGAAATCCAGCACTTGTTCCAGCACAGAAATTTCTCTCTTTAAGAGCACTTGGTGCTCCTGCGGTTGTGCTTTCTTTGGCTCTTCAAGGAATTTTTCGTGGTTTTAAAGATACTAAAACTCCTGTTATATGTCTAGGCAAGTGTTTGGTTTAATGTGTGTTTCTTTGCTAATGTCGTGTTTTTAAATATCTTTTCTGTTTTTTGGGGTCTATCTTCTGCATATGCTCTAATACCTTGCCATGCCATTATCTGCTTCAAACTTTTCTTATCCGCATGTTGCGTTTTTGAGTAGGTGTAGTGTTGTATTTTTTTTTGAGTAGGTGTAGTTGTTATTATTATGATTTGATGAGATTACATAAATATATACAAATAAATATATTAACAATTGGGCGATAACTGGATTGTTTCCTTGCTTTGGTAATAATCTGCTTCAAAACTTGATTCTTTTTTAGCCTATTGAATGCCTTCCTTATAACCATGATTCTTGAGACACAGTAAGTAATTTGAAGCTCACATAAATCATTGAATATTTCATTGTGCATTTGACACGTCTTCTATTCCCTTTGATGTCATTATGCTCTTAAATCTTAATTCATCTACAAATTGTCCATAATTGTAGCCTTACTGCTTGAAAATTTCATTGTCCATTTGACATGTCTTCTATTCCCTTTGATGTCATTATGCTCTTAAATCTTAATTCATCTAAAAATTGTCCATAATTGTAGCCTTACTGCCTGATGTTTCATATTACAAGACTGTAGTTTTAAGGAGTGGTAGCACAAAAGTCTTTCTGTATAAGAGCTTAATTGTATGTTATTTAGAAAGCTGGGAGTGGCTGCCTGTGAATTGTTTGTAAGCTTGATATGGAAAGACAGGGAAGGACGACTACTCTGTTTAATCATACTGGAATATTTTTATACTGATCACTGGATTTCTATTAATTGAATGCATTAAGTTTGCTAAATGATATATATGAAAAGTTAAGTCATCTTTTGAGATGGGCAACGCCCTTGTTAATATTGTATTTTTTTTTCTTATCCAACATTTATCATGGCTGAATGCGACTCGTTAGGAAAAAAATACCCATGCTATGTTCGCTTAAGGGTGAACAGGGTATATTAATAATGTTTTAATTCGTTGGAATTTTATTGAAAAATGTAGAACAATTTATATTTTGATATCTTAAGGGTGCTTGTTGTTTTACTGTGTTGCAAAGAATGAATAAATTTTAAAATCATATGATATTTAGATATTGTATGCATGTGTTCTAATACATTTACTAAATTGCAGGCATTGGTAATCTTTCGGCGGTCTTTTTATTTCCCTTACTTATGTATTACTTTAAGTTGGGTGTAGCCGGTGCAGCCATTTCCACTGTTCTTTCTCAGTATGACCATTCCAAATGCATTCTTTTCTTTCTCTATTTTTTGACTTAACTTTAATGAAGATGGAACTTTCATGCCTCAGATATATTGGGACCTTGTTGATGATCTGGTGTCTAAATAAAAGAGCTGCGTTACTACCTCCAAAAATGGGAAACCTACAATTTGGCGGTTATATTAAGTCTGGTAAGGAGTTGTCCCTTTCTTGGTTGTTTCTGTTTACATGTTATGTGTCGCTAAGACCCGAGTTCAAAGAGTGAAAATGGTGTATACTTGTTATCTGCTAAGTCTGGTAAGGAGTTGTCTCTTTCTCAGGGTTTCTGTTTACTTGATATGTGTTGCTAAGACCTTAGAAAAAAGGGAAGATCACAAGTAGATGCTAAATAAGATCTTAACAACTGTTTCCATGCAAAACGAGCTATTTTTTTTTTTTCCTTTCTGGTTTTTCTTTGTAACTTTTCAATATTTAGGCAATAGCAATAACAGAACAAATTGGTTTCTGTAGGTCTTTAATTTTTGTATTTTTACTCGGTTTTAGCAGCATTTTGCCACATGATATAATGCAATACTGTTTCTGCATTTGCAGTACTGTCTTGCATTATCTTTCTCTTTAACAGTAAACAAAATTTTGAATTTTCACATGAAAATTTCTCTTTTTCACTTTATTGTGTACATTATTTAGCTCTATGTTAGGTTAATGTAGTTGTTTCAGTTATGATCTGTGGGCTGTTGTAGGTGGTTTCCTTCTTGGAAGAACACTTGCTGTTCTTACAACCATGACATTGGGGACATCAATGGCTGCTCGTCATGGTCCAGTAGCTATGGCTGCACATCAAATATGCCTGCAAGTGTGGTTAGCTGTTTCTCTTCTTACAGATGCATTGGCTGCATCTGGTCAGGTATTATAATTTATATCATCCCTTATCTAAAAGCATGTTCATTTTTTACCTTTTTGTTAATCCCCCCTGCCTTGTGTATTTTTTTTCTTTTCATTTTCTTAAACTTGTAATAGTTATAGGGTGTCTTGCAATAAAACAAGTTAAGCCAACAAAAGGCTGACTTTAATGGCATACTGAAAAATTCTGTCATAGTTACCTTCTATGATGTTAATAGCAGCGCTATAGAACGCTATAGCGGTAGACCCCCTTCCCGCTATGCTACAAGTCCGCTTTCCGCTATTTAGAGAAGCGAAAATAGCGGCCTCTATTTGCAAGTGAATAGCATTTTCATGGCGGAGTCGTAGCAGATCCATAGCGGTATCTGGCTGCTTTTGCCTTTTGGGGGTGAAAAATTGATGAGAACCCTAATTTTTAGAAATAAATCATAAAGTTAGGAGTGTTCTGGGCTTTTCCGCACCCCTTTGGCGCCCTAAGTTCTCATATCACGTTATTACTTTTATCTGTGCGCCGTTTCTTGTTTCATTTTGAGTACTTCTAAAATGTGATGGAATGTTATTTAGTCTTTTATTTAGAACCTATATTGATGGTGAATGAGAATATTTAGTATAATTACCAAGTATGAAAGTCCCTTTAATTTTGTGTATTTTTCTATTTTTTAGTATTGATGTATGTTGTTGGAATTTATACTTAATTTGTACATGGTTTTTTGGTCTTCACAATAGCGGTCATCCCGCTACCCGCTATAGCATTTTTTGGGGTCCGCCGCTATCTGAGATTAACAACATAGGTTACCTTTTATTCAGATAGGCATCATTGAACCTTTGCTAAAACTTCAGTTTGTTTGAGTCACTTTTATACAATTTAACATCCTAGTTTCGTTTAAGCTTAGCAATCACTTTCTTCATACTGTCTTGTTGTTTGCATATGCCTTTTTCTTATACATCTATGTTACTGTTCATAGGCCCTAATTGCAAGTTCTCTATCAAGACATGAATACAAAGCTGTGAAGGAAATTACTCATTTTGTATTAAAGGCAAGTGTTTTCCTTTTTGTGCATTAAGTTTTGCGCCTTTAACGCCTTTCATTCATTAGTTTTTCTTACAATTTAGGAATGCTATGTCTGTTTAACTTAGTCAAACAATATGTTTTGTGAAATTCTTCGAGAACCTGATTATGTTCTTTTCCAGATTGGACTGTTGACTGGCATCTGCTTGACTGCAATACTGGGTGTATCTTTTGGATCTTTAGCTACCCTTTTTACCCAGGACTTAGAAGTCTTGCAGGTTGTCAGAACTGGAGTCTTGGTATGTACTCTCTTTTTTTTTTGGTCAGCACGTCTCTTTGTCTGCCTCAGATATTGTTTACACTGTTTTAACTTATATATGATTCTTGCCAGTTTGTCAGTGCTTCTCAACCTTTTAACGCACTTGCTTATATTTTTGACGGTCTCCATTATGGTGTTTCTGATTTCCCATATGCTGCTCTCTCCATGGTTAGTTTTTTTGTCGAAATTTGTTATAATGTTCCTGTCCTGGTAATATGTTTTGAAAGGTTAATTTATATGATAATTGCTTTGTAGATGTTTGTGGGAGCAGTCTCCTCATCATTTTTGGTATTTGCCCCTTCACATTTTGGCCTTCAAGGTGTATGGTTGGGCTTGACTCTCTTCATGGCACTTCGTGTAGTAGCTGGTTCAGTCAGGTAAAATGACAAATTAATGCTTCATCCATGTATGTAAGCATCATGATGAAATGTTTCATGTTGTTTCTTTCCTGTCAAAATAGGTTAATTAATCCATTTAATGCACAACTATTTCTCCATCTTATATTGAAATAATTACTTTATGCATGGTGGGCGCATGATAACTCATCTATGATGCTCATTTACACCATGAGTATAGGATACGATACGTACGGCGATACGTTGTTCCTTAGAAAATATAAGATACAATGCATATAGGATACATGTATACAAAAATATAAACTCCACAAAATATTAGTAGTAGTTATAAATTTCAAATCATCCTCTTTCAAAAAAAAATCCAAACCTAAAGGTTTAATATTTTTTTTTTTCAAACTAAGCATAGAATATTTAGACATTACAGTTGCGAACAGATTTTTCCAAAAAAAGACAGAAGTCGGTGGCTCGTTACCACCAAAAAAAAAAAACTGCAAGCGAAGCAAGTAAGTCGATGTATAATAACAGTGATCAATGCTTGTGATGGAAAAACAGAGGAAGAAGCAAGACAAAAACAGTGAGACAGTGCTCTGCTTTGGTTCGCGCTGGCCACTGACGAATGGAAACGGAAACGATGCTCTGTTCAGTTTCTTATGGCGTATTGTCTCCTCTATTTACAACATATTCCAGCGTATTTAAGACGTATCTGTGATTTTTGTTTTTGTTTTTTAAATGGTTCTTTTGATAAGTACTTTGGCCATATCTTGACATATCCGACATGGATACGGTAGCAAAAATGACGTATCTGTGCATCAGAGCAACTCATTCGATCGTATGGTATTTAAATGATAAAAGTATGAATGAAATGCGTACTAGTATAGTTTAGTTTGAAATAGTACTACACCTTGATTTTAAATCTTATTTTGTTGAAATGGTTTGTTTGAATATCTGAGTCCATAGTTGATATTAGTCAGATTGATTGTCAAATATTGAAGTAAGATTGTAAAGCATTTGTATTGAGAATTATACAGTGTGGGAATCATCCCCTCCTTTCATAGAGTTACTGATGCAAGATAGCATGGCTCAATTATTGCATCTTCTAGTTGTACCGTTTAAGCTCTTTTTAGTTGTTGAATGATTCGTGCTTTTACTTTTTCAGATTACTATCAAAGAATGGTCCCTGGTGGTTTCTACACAAGGATTTTCAGATTGCAGAGGTCAGTGTGTATTTGTTTAATTCCTTACATATCTGTACTTTATGAATGACAAAAATTTAGCGAACATCATTGTTTGGCATTTACTTTTCACTCAACTTTTGATATTCTGATTTTCTTTTCTATCCTTGGTTTTGCATATCTATTTGCTTGCGGCATGTTCCTTACCCTAAAATTTTGGAGAAAAAATGGTTGAGGAAAAGTAAATTACCTTAATAAGTTCATAGTTTTATAGGAATAATTAATAGGAATTAAGAACTTGAGAAGAAAAGGTTGACTCCTTTTTGAAAATGAAACCAATTCCGTGCATAGGCAGATAAATTTCCGTGAATTTGTTTTATTTTATTTTTTTTGACGGACAACTAACGTGAATGTTAATCTGGCATTTGACTGCTTTTTCTAAAAAAAGAGCAAAGATAATTTTATATGGCGTTGATCCTGGCAGTGTGCCCGTATATGGGGAGTTGATTTTTGCTTCCTGTTGGTATATAAAGTTGAACTAGTGCACGTTAATCCCTTTAATTAGACAATAATGACAACAATAATGCTAGTTATGCTCTTCATAGTCTGCAATCCATATACATTAATATCTATGTACTGTAGGTTTGGCATCTTAATCTTGTGACTCATGTTTGCAGATGGCCTCTTAATTAATAAGACGGGGAATATGGATGAAACCGTGGACCTGATGTTTTACAGGATGATTTTCTGCACATGATACAATGTTTAGATGTGAAGTTAGAATTTTGGTTTTTCTGCAGTGCTTATGTAGGAAATAGTTTTAACAAGCACTTCGTAATGAATCAGTTTCCGATCTATCCATAGTACATCAAATGCAGCGTAGTACAGTCAAGTATTGTAGAGATAAGCAGACCATCCTTGGTTATGTAATCCTTGTGTAAATTACTAATGCTCCAAGTGAAAATTAGTGTTAAATATAGGGTATCACCGGTTACATTAGATGTTTGCATGGTAGACACAGCTACTATAGATTGAATTTAACTTGAGGAAATTTATGTGAATGTTAATCTGGCATTTGACTGCATTTCCAAAAAAGAGCAAATACTATAATTTTATATGGTTTGATCCCTGGCAGTGTGTAGAGCACTGCAATGCAATAAAGTTTTTGTTTCCTGTTAGCATACAGCACTGGAATAAAGTTGAACTAGTGCGTTGTTTAAAAAATTATTAATTGCATAATGTTTAGGTTATTTCTCTCTCTCTCTCTCTCTCTCTCTCTTTTTTTTTTTTTTTAACGGAAAAAGATCTAATTCATCTTAATCTTAATCTTAATCAATATAAAAGTACTGTTTTGCTTCCCACTTTTTCCCTCCTAATCAATCTTAATGACATCCTTATTTTTCTCACCTAATTTTCTCCTAGAGCCACTAAAAAGAGTAATTGTTTTAGGAAAAAAAAAAAAACACGCATAGGAAATCAAAACTAAAGCACGCACGCTTCTTCTGTTTATTCTCTATTCTCCTTGAAACTAATTACTCTCTCATGGTTGATTCTTTCTCAATTTTTTCAACTATCCTCTTTCTCCATTTTTTTTTCTTCGCCTCTTTCTCCCTTCCCATCATTCTTTCTCCCAACACACTATAGCCAACAAAATCTACATCACAAAGATGGGATGCTGCTCCGGTGAGTCAATTTCGTGGAATGAGTAGTGAGAGGATTTTGAGATGGGGGCCTTCAAAGTTGGAAGGATTTTAGAGAAGTCACCACTCAAGAAACGAATCACCCAGGCTAGAGGAGTTTTCCGATGACAATTCTGCAACTACTCGAGCGGCAATGCAGCAATGACCTTCGGTTCCGGATTCACTCCATGCAAAGGATGAACAAATCTACCTTTCTCCCTATTATTCACCACTGCACTCTTCTATGCTCTCCATATATCAATTTGATTTTTACAGTAATTTGATGTTTGTTTTCAAAATTTATTTTTTAAAATATTATGAACGGAATAATGTTTGGTTGATGACTTGATGTGTTCATGATTCATGAATGAATGAATGTTGTGTCTTTGATGTTTCCTTTTCATAGATCAAATGTTTGATTTGAAGCTTACAAAGATTTTCAAATTTTCTATTTCTGTTGATACTAGAAAGGGATAAAATGCACTAGATGTGTTTGATAAAATGCCCATGCATAAAATTTGGTGTTTAGAATCACATGTATTTGGTATGAATTAGAAGACAAATGTTTTGTTACAACATATCTGCTCAAATTGTTAACTTTACTTTGATGTATTGACTAAATTATGAGTTACTTGGAATGATTCATAGGTATAAGTTTGATTCACTAGGCAACGAGTTTCAATAGACAACTTTAGAAGACAATTGCAAGTCATGGCAGGTAAAGCTACGCATTTTCCAATTTAAATTTGCAACCGAGAGGTGGAGTTAATTTGCACAAGCATAATGCTTGGTCTTAAAATAAGTTCTTAAACTGCATATATCCGAAAGAATTTGATCAAAATTAGAAAGTTTTGTTCAACTTTGTATTTAAATATGATTTGATTCAAACCTTCCAAAATTTGTTTGTTGTATGGCCAAATTTTTATCATATAAAGAAATTAATATTATTTAGTTACTATATGATGCTTTATTGGATTTCTTCTGCAGTGCAACATACAATAGTAATATAAATGTTGTTTTGTATATATATATATATATATATATATATATATATATGCTGATGGGTTCATTGGTACATTGTCTTATTTCCTCATTTTTAGTTTACTGTTTCATGTTATCTATTTTTTTTAGGTGATTATACTGGAAATGGATTCCTCATCCGATTTGGTTTTCGATTTTCTAACTAAATTTGAATTTTGAATTTGAAATTGGAATGGTCATTAAATGCATAAACCTCCCTACTTTGGAAACATAATTCGGTCATGCTCTTGGGGTTGTAGCATAATAACTCTATTGTCTATATACAATCTTATTAAGAACAATTAATAATTTGTAAATAAAGATGTACCTTGAAAATATATGAAGAATTAAATGCATTATGCTTTGTATTGTATCCCCTACACTGCATTTTTATCATTCTATACTACACAGTCTACATTGCATTGTGACTCACATATATTATTTAATTAAATTTCGGCTGTGCAGAAACCAAAATTGCAGTGGATAGTTGGCTGCAAACTCCTATTACCAATTCCAGTTTATTTAAATTTTGGTTGCAGCTCTTCAAAGTTGTTTAAAATACTAGATTATTGGAATTTAGAATGAGACAAGCACCATTATACCTAAATAGAATAAAAGATGGATAAGATTATGGTAAATACTAAATAGAATCAATGTATACATGTATGTATATATATTTGTGATTAGCCTCAATCTGTGGTGGTTCATTCTAACTAATTCATTGCATAGTGGATTTGCAGAAGAAAAAACAAAAGCTTTGTGTATTAAAAGTGGTAAATCATTTTTTATATTATGTTTTTGAATATATGTGTTATATTCTCATGCAGGTTTGATTTATCAAGTATTTTCACCTTTGCATTTATAACTAGGATCAACTTCTTCAAATTTTAGAGGGTATATTAGAGTAATCGTTTTATTCATTACTCCTTGCTTCTGATTTTGTCATTATTTCATTTTTTTGCCTTTTTAATGTACTTGACAAGTAGTGGCACTTATATTTGAAGCTTGGAATGAACTTGACATTGGTTGAACATCACTGGACACAAGCCAATTTGCAAAGGACAACTCTATTTTGGCTTTGGTTATTGCCATTTCTTCATCCTTAATTATATTGGTGTTTCCTTTGTGAGTTTTGGACATAGATTTTTGACAAGCACTGTGATAAGGATTTGGTGTCATCATATATTTGGCACTCCGCATAATCCGTGCAACGCACGGGTCGAAGTCTAGTTTCATTTAAAATTAAGGAATCAATACAATCATGTATGACAAAATACAGAAAAGAGCTAGAATTCTGTATGGCCGTCGTTGCAAAATTATGAACAACCATATTAGCCTCTCTTCTAAAAAACTCAACATAAGAATTGTTATAAGATAAATTAGCTTTACATCTAGCTAAAATGGAGCTTAGCAAGAAAAAACATTATTTTGGTAGATAATAAAACAAATATAACCTTTAGATTAATATTAATCGGTAGATACAATAATCTTGGAACACAATGTAATTGTTGTTAAAAAAAAAAATAACTTTTGGTTTTTTCTTTTTACAAAGGCTTTAAGTCTCTTACTTTTTTGAAATGGAAATAATAAAGTTTAGTCAAAATAAATTTTATCCTCGTGGGGTAGAAAAAGGAAAGATTCTCTTCTCACCCCCCATGACTCTTTTTAACCCCCCAATATTCCAATTTTACCCCTGTCCAAAAACTTCGGAACGTGTTTTCCGAAGTTTTTTTAGTTCAAATTTGTCGAAAATTTCGGAAAATACATTCTGAAGTTGATCTTTAAGGCAAAAAAAACTTCGAAAAACGCGTTCCGAAGTTTAAAACTAGGGGTAAAAAGGGAAATCCGGGGGGGGAAAAAGAGTCATGGGGGGTGGGAAGAGAAAAATTCTAGAAAAAGTCATCATGGGCTAACTGTGAAAAAAGAAACAAAATGGATCTAAACAAACAATTGAGGTGGGAAAACAAAAAAAAGGTAATTAGACAATTTCTTTTCCAGCCCCTTATGTTTCTTTTATACCCCCTAAAAATCCGATTTTGCCCTTAATAAAAATTTCGGTTCGCAGAAACCGAAATTTTTTTAGTTTAAATTTCAGAAAATTTCGGTTTCTAAAAACCAAAGTTGTATTTCAAGGCAAAAAAAATTTCGGTTTATAGAAACCAAAGTTTTTCGTAAAGGCAAAATAGGAAACTTGGGGGGTAAAAAAGAAATGTGGGGGATGGAAAAGAAAACTTCTAATTAAACATGTAAAATAAAAATAGTGTCCTCCTATATTCTTGTATTTGACTTGGTTAGTGGGATAAGAATAACAGAAAAATTTGTACCAAAAAAAAAAAAAAAAGAATAACAGAAAAATATTACTAGTACTGGGAAATAGCACTAGCAATTGAAATAGGAGTAAAATCAATCAAGAATGTCTGTGGTAGCATTAAAGAACAGATACTGGGTTCTGAGGCATGGCAAAAGCATTCCTAACGAGCGAGGCCTAATTGTTTCTTCCTTGGTTGGTACTACTAGTTATTCATTCATTTTCATGTCCTGCTTGCTTCAATTCTATTAATCTAATCACTCACAACAGGAAAATGGCATTCGCTCTGAATATCAATTGGCCCCCGACGGTGTTAATCAAGCTCAACTCGCCGGTAATTCTTTTCTAAAGGTACCTTTTACCTACCTTTTACCTACCCTATCATCTCTTCAATTTATTTTAACCTAACAAACAACTTTGATTGGATTATGCAGGAACTAGAGGCTAATAATATACCACTTTCTAATGTTCGTATTTGCTACTCCCCCTTTTCAAGAACAACCCACACTGCAAATCTTGTTGCTACTGTGTTGAACATTCCTTTTCATGCTCCTCACTGTAAGGTCAGTTATTCACTCACTCACTCACCTATCCAAATAAATAACTAAACTTTTCTTTAATACTCAATTACCCCCATTTACACAGCTCATCCAAGATCTTCGAGAGCGCTACTTTGGTCCTTCCTTCGAGCTTTTATCTCATGATAAAGTAAGTATTCATGCTCAATCAATCACACTCTCTTCTGAATCACCTGTATTTGTTGCCATTTCACCATCATTCTAAAATTATACTAATTGCAAATCTATTTGTCTGTATTATATCAACATAATTGGTATAGACACGTATTGTATTGGATAGTTAGAATGATTCTATAAAAATGCCACTGGCTACAATTTGTGCCCCAACATTAACGTTTTTGATGTCTCTATAGCTACGATTTGAGGCCACTTTTGACCAATTATCTGTAATATCGATGATCCAACGCGACCACAATCGTGAATCATGATATAAAATGTTGATATTCATAACCGTGGTCAGATTCTGATCAAGTCCATCGAGTACCACTACTTACATATTCTGTAAAGGTATCCTTATTGCAGCAGTTAGACTTGCTGCTATGTACTTACATGCTCATAAGTTTATGTCAGAGAGCCTGTCTCTTGCAAATGAAAGCTATGACTGCTTTGATAAACCCTTTCTTGCACCCCCGGCCATGGCAAAAACTTTCTGAGAAAGACGGGCTGTCAAAACATGGAGGAGATAGGATAGGCAGTTTGTCAGATGTAGTATCGATCGTACATGGACGGTAGTTGGAGTCAGTGGCTCTCCTTGGGAAGAGGATCAACCTAGCTCTGTTGAACAGCATGATGCTATCTCCCTTCAACCCTTTCTAACACCGAGTTTCCCTTTATATAATATAATAAAGTATGTTAAAACCAACTGTAGTTTGGGAAACTTATTGATTTTTTCTTTCCATTCATTGACAGTATACAGAGATTTGGGCAATAGATGAGAAAGATCCTTTTGTTGGCCCAGAAGGAGGGGAAAGTGTTAAGGATGTTGCCTCTAGACTTGCAAAATCAATGGCCGTTATGGAGTCAGAATTTGAAGGGTACTGATTTCTACCTTAAATATCATTTGAAATTCTTGTAGTATACTTGTTTTTTCTAGCACATGCTTTTGTAACATATCTATTAGGGTCCTGTAGTTAGTTCAAGCTGACAAGATTCACTTTGACATGCAAATACTATTAAAAAAGTTTAAAGAGTGAATTTTTTATTTTGACTTGTGATCTTGCCCACATGGTTTTCCATCTATGGTTCTAAAAATATTATTCAATATCCAGATTGTTCTTATTTCTTTAAGTATGTTTTGGTATTTTTATTCATACTCGTATCAATTGATTTTATTCTGTTCCATGTCCTACAGATGTGCAATTTTGGTTGTCAGCCATGGGGATCCTCTTCAAATCTTGCAAACAATTCTGCATGCAGCTACCAAACACAAGGAACCCGCTTCGGATGACTTAGCTTCAATATTATCTACAGTTCAGGTGGCTCCAATCTTGTCCCAGCACCGCCAATATGCACTGAATACCGGAGAGCTCAGGAGAGTCATTTGATATTTGACTTTTGAGGTCTAGTATGAAGGCAACTTTGGTTGGATTTTGTTCCTCTATTTTCCATTACTTAGTTTATTATAATTTCCAAAACATTTTGGAGTAGTTATCAATTATTTTGGTTTATGAAGATGATGACTCTTCAGGAAATTAGTTTGCTGTTTATGATAGATGATTATTATACATTGGAGTGTGAAAGAGATAGTTTCCAATTAAACATTTTAATATCTAAAATCACATACTCCACAGTGATTATTATTATTAGAAATTGAAGCATATAATATAAATCACTTGGGTTCGCATTCCTGTGAAAAATCAAACGTTGTTATTTCCGATTCAATTCTATAAATAAGTCACTTATATTATTATATGTAGAGCACCATGAAGATTATTTTTTGAGTAATTATTTTGAATTTTATTCCATAGTTTTTTCCCCAATGGGATGCATTTGCTCTCTTCATTTATACGTTACAAATTACTATACATCTTTTGAGAATGTCCTCGTATAAACAAGATAGATAAGCATCACATTCAGTCAAACTAGTGATCAACACAAACATCTTTAGACCATGCAAAATTTCAGGTATTTGATTATATAATCTAATTAAGATGTTCACCAAAAATCAATGTGTCAACTACAGAGTTTTATCTGACACTGTATCAATTCTGTAAACGTGAAGGCCACTACAGAGATGAAGGTACGACTAGAATACCTTACTTGGGGCAACTTAGTTCTAGTAGGATATAAAACAATTTAGAACATTGTTTCAAACTTAGACAAGCACATCTACAGGCATCTGTTGAAAGCTTATTGAATGTTTTGGTACAAAATCTTAAGCTGCCAAAAGATGTGTACGAATTTTGAAGATGCACTATACTGCATGGAAAATGACATCCTAAACTTGTAACATAACACACAGTTTATCATAGGAAAGGTCAAATATGTCGCAGCTCACACTTACTAGGACCACGAAGTATGATCATGAACTTAAGAAATAGAATGTCATTACAAATTAAGAAATAAAAATAATAATTAGAGTGCAGTATAGTGGTCCTAGTACTAAGTGTGAGCTACGACATATTTCACATATTGTCAACAAATCAACAAATTAAGATGCAAATAGTAATGCTAACATATTGTCGCTAATATGGAAAAAAAATTATAACTAAAAATTTAAATGTAACGAGTGCTAACATACTGTAAATTTTTTTTGTGTAAATTTGATATCTTCCGCAAACAACCATGGGGATTAATTTGTTAACACCGATACATGCCCTCGTTTGGAATTGAATTCGAGACTTTGGTTAAACTAAAAGAGAGCGTGTTATTTTGTCTAAACACTCTTAGTTACATATATTATAACTAATATTAAAATATATATATATATATATATATATATCATATGTGTTAATTAATTTTTTAATTAATTCAGGAAGTTTATTCAACCTGCGGTATGCAATTAAGTATGAGGTTTTTTATTTTTATAATGACATATTTATGTTGACTTTTTTACTTGATCCATATATATATAGTCAGGATCCGTTGACACCAATTAATTTAACACCAAATGTTACACCTCTCAATAACGTTTTAACCGATATAAATTTTATAAAATCCACCGTTGGATTAAAAGTTTATATCATATAGATCATTTGTCTAAACTGTCAGACAAATTCAAAATCATTTGATATGTTATTTAGACGGCATTTAAAAAATGCCCAAATGTCCAAACCGTTAATTTTGATGTAACTCAATAACATATCAAATGATTTTAGATTTATCTGACAATTCACACAAATGATCTATATGATATAAACTTTCAATCCAACGGTGGATTTTATAAAATTTATATCGATTAAAACGTTATTGAAAGGTGTAACATTTGGTGTCAAACTAATATATATATATATAGGAAGCTATTTAAAGGGACCATTGGTGGACCTCATTAATTTACTTGCTATAGCCTGTCAATCAATGTTGTTTGTTTCTTTCTTCTGGACTTCGTATGTAAATTTATTTTCTAAAAGTATTGAGGTTAACTTAACTGTGCATTATTCTTCTATTCCTTGGTGATTTTGACTGCATCCACTTTCGGAATAGTTTCTCTTCTTCAGATTTTCATCATACACGATAAGATGCTTACGTTTTCAAACCATAGAGATAGAACCTTAATTTTATTTTTTTCTTTTAATTTTTGTGATTAGTTTAAGGATTCAGATATTTGTTTATTCACTTGTGACTAACATCAAAATCATTGTTTAGATTTAGAGAAAAACGAGAGCAAAATAATCATTGGTCCTTTGTAGAATATTCTGAAACAATAGCCCCCTTTTTTGTTTAGGTATTCTTTGTATTTTACTTTTAGTGTCTCAAACTAAAATTAGAAAAAAGGAAAGAAATTTGATCTGTGGTCTTTGTGTTAAAGTGGTTGTGACTTGTGATTGAAATTTTGAAGCTTTGGAATGAGACGAGGGAGTTAAAGTCACAAATGTGATGGGGTAGTTGATGAAAATTGCCCAAACATGTTTTTAGTCCTCTCAAAGAATCAAATCAAAATATGAAATCACACAGAAATGAAAGTCTTTCACAAACACATGTTTACATATTTGGGGACAGTCAATCTCATGGAAGGAGATAAAAACATTGATTCTGAAATGGAGAAAATGGCAGGGTGCTTTTGATTTACAATGAGTGTGAGAAAAGTGAGTTTCAGACTTTGAGATAAATTTCAACTAAAAAAAAACATAAAATGAAAAAACATGTGACCTGCAATAGCAGGTGACTTAATGAGGTCCATCAATGCTCCCTTAAATTGAGGTCCATATTAAGAGCTTCCTAAATTATAATGTGATTAATTATAGAAAAAAAAAATTGAAAAATGATCACATAGAACATATAAATTGAAAAATGTAAAATGGGATATAAATTAATAAGGTTAATGGATAGATGTGGGACAACACTCTTTTTGAACCGTCACTAGCTTGTTTTTTTGTAAAGTAATAACTATATGTTTTTTTCTTTTGTTTTGGTCAAGGTAATATCTGGTTTATTTATTTATTTTGATGAGAATTAACTAACTATCTATTTTTTATACATTTTTTTGAATCAAGACGATGGATGGGTGAGTGATACATGACGATTTGAAAAGTTGTAATGCATGTGATAACTAATCGCGATTCAGGGTATAAATAAATATGGGATTATTAAATAATTTAAGAAAGAAAAAAACAAAAAAAAAAAAACCGTCAATTGAAAAGGAGAGGAAGTTGAAGTAACCGCCAGAGACAGGAAATGGGGTGTGTGTGTGTTTGTACATAAATTGATTACATGAATTGGGGGGTAAACTTTTTGGTTAGTTTTTTGCTTCAAACAAACACACAGTGACAGATATGAAATCGGAAGATAATTCTGATCATAGTGGCGATGATTCTTCTTCACACAAGAAGAAAGATCATCAACAACATCCTCTTTCTGGAAAGAAGCGTAAGGAAGCAGAATCATCATCCTCAGCCAACGACAAAAATGTGGTTCATGCTTGTAGTGAATGCGGTAAGAAATTCTGGTCATGGAAGGCACTTTTTGGTCACATGCGTTGTCATCCTGAACGTCCATGGAGAGGCATTAATCCTCCTCCCAATTTCCGACGACGAGGAGGACAATCTTCTTCTTCTTCTTCTCACTCATTCGTCAATACAATGACTCCCAACGATCACGAAGTTGCTTCCTGTTTGATCTTACTTGCAAATTCAAAGCCCAAAGTGGATCATGATGATGATGATGTAGTAGCAGATCAAGATAACAATAATAATAATAATAATGGTCATTTTGTGTGTTCATTTTGTAACAAGGTTTTTGGATCACATCAGGCTCTTGGAGGACACAGAGCAAGTCACAAGAATGTCAAGGGCTGTTTCGCCAATACTACAACTCCAGTAACCGCTTCCACTAGCACTAGCAGAATCATGACGTGGACACAACAAACCACCCAAGGTGGAGGAGGACTAGTAAGAGATCATGCTTTTCTTGTTCATCGTCATGGTCATGAACAACAACAGATGATGATGGTGCCTAATGCTGGTGACGCCGAAGGAGAAGCGGTTAATGACATAAGCGGCGGTGGAGGAGGAGGAGGAGGAGGAGGGGGACACCACCAATGTAGCATATGTTTGAGGGTGTTTTCCACCGGACAAGCACTCGGTGGTCACAAAAGGTGTCACTGGGAAAAAGGGGAAACCACCGCTGGAGGAGCAGCAGCATTGGACTCTGTTGCAACAACATCCAACAACAACAGTAACAAGTCTTCTTCAAGTGTTAATGTTGTTGACTTGAATTTCCCTTTCCCTTTTCCTCCACCACCACCGCCGCCTCCTGATGATGATCCTGGCGACTCTTCTCTTGATTTGAGGTTGGGACTTTAATTAATTATTACTACTACTACTGAATAATTACTCAAACAAACAACTTCTATTATTATCATTACTTACTTAGAATTACTACTACTATTATTAATATTATTATTATTCCATTTCAATCTGTTGCTCGTGTATGTATGTTTGCCAACAAGCATTCATTCATCAAATTACTATAATAATACTACTCATCATTAATTAACTTTTATTAAATGTATGTATGTACTATGTTTGTTCATTTATTTTTTGTGATTTTATGTTTATTCATTTTATATAGTAGTACCCTCATTCCTCCTCCCATTTTCTCTACAATATGTACCATTTAATCAATTACGCCTTTCTTTTATCACTTATATAGTTTTGCTTAGCTACAATTTGAACAATGCTTCTAAATTGAGCTATTTTGCTAATTTCTCAATGTAATACTAATTTCAACATTTTTATTAGATAATAATAATAAAATGGAAAATAAATGTTTAGCGACATAAGGGGTTAATAATATACTATGGATTGGAGAATAATCTCAAGATATTACTCATTCATTTAAGGGGTTAATTTTGAAATGCAACAATCAATCAGGTATAGTGAACATTGTACGTAGGTGAGGCAAAACAATGAAGTGGATGAGCACGTACTTCAAGCAAGTGATTTTCGCTATGGACTCGAACGTGGTCTGGTGGGGTTTAGTTCATCATTGCACAATACCACAAAATTAGCATCCCATCTTTTCTTCCATTTGTGACAACACACATCTATGTGGAGTTTTATTCGTTACTATGGTTGCTCATGATTTTACAAATGCGACCATGTATAACATCAATTTTCAACTTTATATTGCACATTCCAACATGCATTACTCTTGATTTTCAATTAAATGAATTAACAATTTTTAGTTTGTAACAAATTGTTTTGTCAAAAATAAAAATTGTCGGGGTAGCAATATATTACTTTCATGATCGTTAATGAATAGACTCAATTGTTGAGGACCTTCAATATTTGAAAGAAAAATTCCATTTTTTTAAGACTCTCTTTTCCCCCTTAAAATTCCAATTTTGCCCATTCCGAAAAACATCAGAAAATATTTTTTGAACTTTTTTTAGTGTAAAATATTATCTTATAAGACAAAATAAAGTTCAAAAAATATTTTCCAAATTTTTTTGGCATTAGCAAAATTGGAATTTTAGGGGAAAAAAGTGTCTTGGAGAGAGAAATTTTCCATTTGAAATGACTCAGATGGGTTGGATGAAGCCCGGTCCAAAACATATTAGAAATGTGATGACATTATAAAACAAGAAAAATTCCTTCCCCCCACCCCACCAAGACTCTCTTTTCACCCATGAATTTTTATTTTTACCCTTGAGAAAATACTTCCAAACGTGTTTTTCGAAATTTTCGTAGTTCAAATATTATTTTTAAGGTTAATAATATTTCGGAAAATGCATTCAGAAATTTTTATGTAAGGGCAAAAATGGAAATTTAGGAGGAAAAAAAGAGTAATAAACACCACAAGATTTTCTTTTTCGTTTTCCTTGGCCTGTCGCTCCCTCCTAAATTTTCAAAAATATATTGTTCAATTCTAGAACTCAAATGTATATTTTACAACATGTTTTAGAATTCAAACTCTATGGAATTTTAGAAATTTATATATTCAAGTTATAAACTTGAAATCTATTTTTACCGAGACATTTATGTTTTCTTAAGTTGTTTGTGTTATTTCTAATATTGATTATCCTCATGATTCTCCTACTGATGCGAAACCAAACATTACACCTAAAATTGTGAATCATCCCGATGAAATTATTGCAACGTCTAGTTTCGCATCAACGAAAGGATCGACAACTCCAGTTTTAATGTCTGACTTTCCACCAGTTGGAGCATCCACAACTTTATGTGCAATGTCCGACTTTGCATTAACAAGATAATACACAATATTATGTGCAATGTTTGACTTCAAAGTAATTGGAGAATTATGAATATCAATAACTGAAACAACGTAAACAAATTAAGAAAATAGTTTCTAAGTTCTAGAATTCAAAACAAATATTTTTGAACATGTAAAATTCTAAAATTTTAAATATGTATGAGGAATACATGTTCTTGTTCAATACATGTTCATGTTCTAGAATTCAAGGGAATTATTTTTTAAAATCCAGAGGAAAGATAGGCTTTGGAGGGGCGAAAAGAAA
This sequence comes from Trifolium fragiferum, assembly GCA_954870985.1. Taxonomy (NCBI): domain Eukaryota; kingdom Viridiplantae; phylum Streptophyta; class Magnoliopsida; order Fabales; family Fabaceae; genus Trifolium; species Trifolium fragiferum. Next base: position 337,532 of record OX940791.1, on the reverse strand, counting down.
AAAATCATTAAACATAAAGGCCAATGTGTATCTTTTATGGAGCCCAATTCTAGCAAGGGGTTGAAAATCCATTCCCCAAGCAAGGGATTTGTTGTGGGAACAATTCTCTTCCCACACCTCAAATTTTCTTTTTCTATGCAAAAAATTTAGAAAACATTTTCCGAATTTTTTTAATGTAAATTTCACTGAATTTTTTTTGTGCTATTGTAAATGTTTAGTAATGTTGTAATTGGTTTCTTCATTCTTTCATTATTTTTCTTTGAATTTATGCTATATTGATTTTTCGTAATTTCCCTTTCCGTGTTATTCTTCTTCTTGCTTGAGGAGAAGGAAGCAAAGGGCCATGTTGCTAGAAATTTCTGAGTTTAGGTCAAATTTTATCATCTGTCCATTTTGTTGAAGAGAAGAAGATATTGTTGAGTGTAGGCATGTCAATAAAACCTCTATCCATATGTAACCGTTTGAATTCACCCCAACTTTCGGAATGGGAACACTAGTATCCACTTCGAACTTGTTCTCGTCCTAATTCTTGATCCGTTATGTCTTAAATTATATTTATCTATTTTATATTTTTATTTTTAAGGTTAAGTTGTTTTCTCAATTTCTTTTGTTTTAAAAAATCAAATGGTTGAAACAACGTAGTTTTGAGTTTTACAACTTTTTTTGATATAAAAATATAATACAAATTCACGCGGAGATGGAAAGAAGGGATATCCAAACCTAACCAAATACGAAGTCAAAGTTCTATTGTTTGCCTCGTCGAAAATCGGCACGGGTGCGGAGACATTCAGACCTTATCAAGGAAGAAGGCCAAATTAATTAGTGTGTCCTATTGCCGTGCCTAATTGAATGAATGGAGTAAGTACTAAATCCTAATCTTTTAGTGCTAACCTCACTCCTCCCACACTCTCTTCCCCTCTTAGATATGAATACTCTCTCTCCCAAGACTAACTTCGGTATTGTGCTTGTGCATGACTTGTTTCTGTTGGGACAATGTGATAATTTTGGGAGAAATTAGAGAGAATAGAACGAGAGAATTTAGACGAGAATTAAGAAAAAGAGTTAATTGTATTCATCCACATGGGGCAAAGGTATTTATATACAAATGGGGGCTTGCTTCACTGCCAAGCGATCGTATATTAACTACCTAAGACAAAACAAAAAAACTATAACAAACTAACTATTACTAGCTTCAGAAACTTTCTCAACTTCTGAAGCTCTGCTCAGCTTCTGAAGCTCTGCTCAGCTTCTGAAGCACCAGAACTTCTGAAGCTCTGCTCAGCTTCTGAAGCATCAGAACTTCTGAAGCTCTGCTCAGCTTCTGAAGCATCATAACTTCTGAAGCTCTGCTCAGATTCTGAAGCACCAGAACTTCTGAAGCTCTGCTCAGCTTCTGAAGCATCATAACTTCTGAAGCTCTGCTCAGATTCTGAAGCACCAGAACTTCTGAAGCTCTGCTCAGCTTCTGAAGCTTCTCCAACTTCTGAAGCTCTGTTCAGCTTCTGAAGCTTCTCCAACTTCTGAAGCTCTGAAAACATGACTTATTAATTCAACACACCTCCTAAGGCATGTTTTCCAAAGCATTCATTCCTATAAGCTTCTTCAGAGTGTCAAACCTTGCCTTAGCCATAGGTTTGGTTAGAATATCTGCAAGTTGGATCTCAGTATTGCAATATTCCACCTCAAGCTTATCTTTGTTCACTTGATCTCTCAAAAAATGAAACCTCCTCTCAATGTGCTTACTTCTTCCATGACTAACTGGGTTGTTAGCCAAATCAATTGCTGAATTGTTGTCAATAAGTAGCTTCATCCTTGTTGTCTCTACTGCATTCAATTCAGTGAGCAACATCTCAATCCAATTTGCTTGACAAGCTGCAAATGAAGCTGCCACATACTCAGCTTCACATGATGACAATGCCACTATCCCTTGCTTCTTAGAACACCAAGAGATTGGTGCATTACCTATCATGAACAGGTATCCTGCAGTACTCTTCCTGTCATCTTGATCTCCTCCCCAGTCTGAATCTGAGTAACCATAAGCCATTAGCTTCTTGCTACTGTTCCTTTGGTTTGGAATTAAAATGCCATGATCAATGGTTCCTTTCACATATCTAAGGACCCTCTTTGCAGCAGTCAAGTGATTCATCCTTGGTTGATCCATAAATCTGCTCAGCAGACCAATACTATGACATAAATCAATTCTAGTATTGCACAAGTACCTCAATGATCCTATGATCTGTCTGTACAGTGTTGAATCAATCAACTCATCCTCAGTATTCTTGCTCAGCTTCACACCTGTTTCCATAGGAGTAATTGCAGGGTTGCAATTGCTCATGTGAAACCTCTTCAATATGTCAATGACATATTTCTTCTGATGCAAGAAATAGCCTCTATCTGTTTTCACAAATTCCATGCCAAGGAAATATGATAGCTCTCCCAGATCAGTCATCTCAAACTCCTTCATTATGTCTGCTTTGAATCTCTCTAGCACAGCTTTGTTTGATCCTGTGATCAACAAATCATCAACATACAGACACAGTATTATAATCTCATCATGACTTGAGCCTTTCACATATACTCCATGTTCTGATGTGCATCTAGTGAAACTCAAATTCAGCAGGAAGCTATCAATTCTCTTGTTCCAAGCTCTTGGAGCTTGTTTCAAACCATAGAGAGCTTTGTTCAACTTGTACACTTTCTGTTCTTGACCTTTAATCTCAAATCCTGGTGGCTGCTTCACATATACCTCTTCCTCTAATGGTCCATTCAAAAAGGCAGATTTCACATCAAGCTGGTGCATAGCCCATCCTTTGTAGGTAGCTACTGCAACAACTAGCCTAATTGTCTCTAGCCTTGCCACAGGTGCAAACACTTCATTAAAGTTAAGTCCAGGCTTCTGAAGAAAACCCTTAGCTACTAACCTTGCTTTGTACTTAGCAATTTCACCACTTGGTTTCATCTTCAGCTTGAAAACCCATTTCACATCAATAGGTCTCTTGTTTACAGCTTTGTTCATCAATGTCCAGGTGTTATTCTTCTCAATTGACTTCAGCTCCTCTTTCATAGCATTCAACCAATTTGAATCTTTCAAAGCTTCACTTAGAGTCACTGGTTCCAACTCTGCAATCATTGCTTCATTGACCAGTTCTCCATCTTCAGTGATTGCTTGATCAGGAAACACATCATACTCATTCAACCTTATCGACTGTACCCTTTCTCTGGTTGATCTTCTCAACTGTTGATTAGGTGCAGCATTAGGTTGATCATCTTCAACTTCTATCTCCTCTTGATTTGTTTCTTCAAGCATGAGTCTTCTGTTGAGCATTGAGCCTTCAGCACTTGTGCCTTCAGTCCAATCCCAACCCTTTGATTCATCAAACCTGATATCTCTGCTAATCACAACTTTGTTATCTCTAGGTGAGTACAATTTGTAAGCACCAGTGGGATGATAACCTAACAATATCATTGTCTGACTTCTATCATCAAGTTTTCTTCTAACTTGATCAGGAACATGTTTGAAGCAAAGTGAGCCAAATATTCTAAAATGACTAACACTTGGTTTCAAACCTGTCCAAGCTTCATGAGGAGTCTTGTCTTGTAACCTCTTTGTAGGACTTCTATTGATGATGTAAACTGCTGTAGAGACTGCTTCACCCCAAAACTTATGAGGCATATGCTTAGCTTTAAGCATACTTCTGGCCATGTTCATGATGCTTCTATTTTTCCTCTCAGCTACACCATTGTGTTGAGGGGTGTAGGGTGCAGTGACTTCATGCTCTATACCTTCATCTTCACAGAATTTTGCAAATTCATGTGAAGTGTATTCACCACCTCCATCAGTTCTCAATTTCTTAACACTAAATCCACTTTGATTTTCAACTAGTGTCTTAAATTTCTTGAACTTGGTAAATACATCACTTTTCTTTTCGATAAGGTAGAGCCAAACATGCCTAGTACAATCATCTATGAATGTCAGAAAATAGTTGTTGCCTCCAATGGATTTCACCTCAAATGGACCACACACATCTGAGTACACCATTCCTAGCTTCTGAGTTGATTTCATAGGTAATTCATTCTTGAATGAATTTCTGGCCTGCTTTGCTGCACAACATTCCTCACACATTTCACTTGGTGCTCTGATCTGAGGCAAGCCATGGACCATCTTCTTGGAATTCAACATGCTTAAACTTTTGAAGTTTAAGTGTCCAAACCTGTGGTGCCATATCCAATTCTCTTCTGTACTAGTGACTGAGGCTAAGCACTTGAAATCAATCACATTGATTTCAACCTTAAAGGTTCTATTGCTTGACAATGGAGCTCTTAGGATTAACCTACTTTTAGCATCATGAATCTTCAATTCTTTATTAGCCATTGTCACTGTATAATCCTTTTCAAGTAATTGACCAAGACTAATCAGATTACTTGTTATAGAAGGAACATACAATACCTCATTAATGAAGGATTCCTGACCATCTTTTCTCTGCACAAGAATTGTCCCCATACCTTCACTAGTGATCTGGCTGCTATTAGCAAACTTGATATTCCGTCTCACTGAATAGTCAAGTTTCAAGAACCACTTCTTGTTGCCAGTCATGTGATTGCTACAACCAGTGTCAAGATACCACAAGTTGGATTTATCAGCGTCAGTGTTTGTAATTGCCATGAGCAGGGAATCATCAGAGTCACTACCATTTCCCTTTGCCAATTGAGCTTCATCCTTGTCACTTCTCTCAACTTTCTTAGAGTGACACTCTCTAGCATAATGGCCAAGCTTCTGACAATTATAACACTTCACATCCTTCTTATTAATCTTTTTCTTTGAACCTTTCTTGTTACCTTTGCTAGACTCTGAATCTTTAAGGTTCTTGCCATCATTCTCTGAATCTTCTTTCTTTTTCTTGTTTTTCCCTTTGGAACCTTTCTGAAACTTTGCCTGCAAAGCTTGATCAATAGCTTTATTTGAGCTCCTCTGCTTGACTCTCAGTTCATGTGCCTCCAATGAAGCTTGGAGCTCCTCTATCTTCATAGTGGCCAAATCCTTTGATTCTTCTATTGCTACTACTATGTGATCAAATTTCTCAGTCAAGGTTCTCAAAACCTTCTCAATCTTGGACCTCTCTGACAGAGCTTCACCATTTGACTTCATCAAATTAGTGATACTCAACATTCTTGAAAGATACTCAGCTATCGTTTCTTGATCATTCATCACCAACATTTCATATTGTCTCATCAGAGCTTGCAGCTTGATACCCTTCAGTTTTTCATCACCTCCATAAATCTTTTTCAATGTATCCCAAGCACCTTTAGAAGACTCTTCCTCAATGATCTTCTCAAAGATATTAGGATCCACACACTGATGTATGATGAACAGACCTTTTGCATCCTTTTTCTTCAACTCGCGATGCAAGGCTCTTGCTGCTTCATCAGCATTTGCAGCCAAGTCTGGTACTCCATCATTAACAGTTTCAAGAACATCTTGAAACCTGAAAATGACCTTCATCTGCGCACACCAACGATCATAGTTTTCACCTTTGAAAACTGGAAGATTTGCAGGAAATTGTGATGAGGTTGTGCCATTGTTCGCCATTGTTTCTTGATCAAAGAATCAATGCAAAACGTGAATCACAACCGGGCTCTGTTATACCAATTTGTTGGGACAATGTGATAATTTTGGGAGAAATTAGAGAGAATAGAACGAGAGAATTGAGACGAGAATTAAGAAAAAGAGTTAATTGTATTCATCCACATGGGGCAAAGGTATTTATATACAAATGGGGGCTTGCTTCACTGCCAAGCGATCGTATATTAACTACCTAAGACAAAACAAAAAAACTATAACAAACTAACTATTACTAGCTTCAGAAACTTTCTCAACTTCTGAAGCTCTGCTCAGCTTCTGAAGCACCAGAACTTCTGAAGCTCTGCTCAACTTCTGAAGCATCAGAACTTCTGAAGCTCTGCTCAGCTTCTGAAGCATCATAACTTCTGAAGCTCTGCTCAGATTTTGAAGCACCAGAACTTCTGAAGCTCTGCTCAGCTTCTGAAGCTCTGCTCAGCTTCTGAAGCTTCTCCAACTTCTGAAGCTCTGTTCAGCTTCTGAAGCTTCTCCAACTTCTGAAGCTCTGAAAACATGACTTATTAATTCAACAGTTTCTCTATTTTATTCTTTACATTTCAACTTTTTTGACATAATTATTGTAGAAATTCTTTAAGGAAAAGTGTTCTTCAACTTGTTTTGAAAGTGTTAAAGTCTGGCACTTAATTAGGAAGAAATACACCTTATACTTTTTATAATTAAATATTTGTTTATAAAAAAAAAAAAAAAAAACTCTAATTAGGAAGAAATTGAAAAAATGTTCTTGAGATTTAACTTGAAGATGCTCTGTGACTAATTGAACTGGTCACATAAATATCATAACAGATGCATAAGCATTGTATTAGCCACATATCTATTTTTTAGCAGAGTCGATCATATGGAACTCAAGAAAACTTAATTAATTTACTTAAATTATTAGGAAAAAGGGATAAATTAAGACCCGATGCTTTAAAGTAGTAAGTTAATTAATAACTGAAGAGTGACGACTTTGCCTTCATTTTATAATAATTGAAAAGAAGTTATCATTGAACTATCTTATTCAAAAATAATAATATTGCAGCACAACAAGTATATGACCTCATGTCTCCTATGGTTAGTGCATTTAAAAGAATAATCACGTACCATTTATAATGTGCAATAATTGAATTAATTAAGAATCAAATACTCTTTTTGTGTTTTCTGAATCTCTTCCACTAGGTAGAATTTCGGCTTGAATCGTACTTGCAGTTACCAAATTTGGATAGAATTATATATTATTATTTCATTTCATAATCATAATAATCATCATCATATATAAAAGTTGAACAACTTAAGGATACGCAGCTGATGAATAGAGTCATTTCGAATCTATAGCCATAACGAATTCTTTGTTTTTACAAAGAGAAAAAGATTAGTATCTGATTTCATAAATCAAATCCGAATCATTGTTGTTTAGTCTACCTGCCCATTTCATGTCCCTTAAAATATTTATCATTGTTTAATTAAAATATTTCTTCTTTCTAATAATAAAATAGAAAGGAGAGAATCTTGATTGCGGATGTAATATAGATTCACTAATATCCAACATCCGGACCCCTTTCAATATTTTGATACATTATGGGAAAATTTAAAAAGCTACTTGATATATATTAAAATGTTATTAATATTTTTATCTTCTTTTATAGAACTTGAGTCTAGATTTCATCAAAGATATCGTAATGTTATGATCTATGTGACTATGTTATTATGGTCCACTTAATCACCAATTATGCTCCTCTTCTTGTTCGTGTGGTGTGTTATTAGCTCATATCTAGAAAAAAAATCAGATGATATACGATATGGAATTAAAATCAATATTAACGGTGAATAAATAAAATGATCGAGTTTGAATCTCGATTCTCTACGAATATAATGCAATATGATGTCAACCGAGTTAAACTACGCCCGATTCTATATCATCACATATGCTAATACACTTATAATTAAACCCTAAATTTAATTTTATAAAACAACAATGACCATCACATAGTCACATGCATAAAATTAGTTCGTGACCAATAAAACAAACATGAAATATCTATAATCGATCCATTCATTAAAAAAGTAGATCTGGAATTGAAAATTATTAAATGAACTTTGCAGTTTGGAGCAATAATAATATTATTATTTCAAGTGATTGACATAGACCGTAGTACTATTATAGATACATATAAATAAAACAAATTAATGATTAATCAACCACGCAAAAAAATAAAAAAAATTGAAGAGGAATTTGAGTAACACATCCCTATATAAGATATGGAAATCTTAAACATAGCAAAACTGTATCTATGATTAAATGTGAGAATCTAAAACATTACGATTGCCTATCTCATAAACCATGCATACTTGTACGAGAGGATTACTTATGCAAATCCTGTTAAAACTGATTGCCGGCATAATTAATCAAGTTTAGTTTTATAATTTGGTTTCCTGTTGATCGGACATGTTCCACTGCTCTTGAGAGTAATTTTCTTCATTATTTTAATATTAAACAAAAATTATATGTTAATGTCAAATCTATAGTTTGTAGAGCCTAATCTTTATATTATGAAGAGAATTTGGAACTCGAGGAGAAAGTCAAGGAGGAAATCCCAAGGAACCTTGCAAGCACCTTCTAACTGGTCCACAAACTAATTAATTAATTAATTTTTACTTTTGCTTTGCCACATAGTGTACATGCAATTCTTAATTTAGACCTTGTGGCACCAAATTTTGATGACTTAAAAGTTACATTATAGTAATAATATTGAAGAATAATTGTGCTGCGGAGGATTCAATTTCTTCAACAACAAACAAATAGACCGATTCAAACCTGAGATTCGTATTTCTCATGATTATTATTTTCCTTATGTTGGAATATTTTATTAAATATTTTGTGGTAATATATATTTTTAAGATAATTATAGTAGTTATTTATTGATTTGGAGCCTTAATAAATTTATAAATGATAAAGCTAACTAGATAGATGTCTTTGGAGTATTTGTTAAGAAGCTAAATGTAAATTGTTGATAGTAATTAAATTAGTAAGTTATGCTGTTAGTTTTTAAAGTTTGAATTCATGAACTTTCTACTCAAACTCTTTTAACTTATGAAGTACTAACTCTGACACGGACATCGCGATACGACACGGATACTTTGACACCGATAAAGTAAAAAATATACGATACCGACATCGCTACATATTTATAAAAAACTATAAATTTAAAATTAAAATACATACATATATATTTAAGTTGAACAAAATTTTTATTAAAAAAAGTTTTAAAATAATATATGATAGTACATTTGACATTTATTTAACCCGCTACTATCGAAAAACTAAAATTAATGTAATTAAAATGTGATATATTTAATCTCTTATTGATCAATATTATTATTTCGACACATCTTTAATCGTTGTATATATTTCTAAGAAAAGTAGAAGCAAATAAAAAAAAAATTGAACACTTATCTCGACATGTTTGTAAGAGTGTTTTACAGATGTCGGACACCGATTTAAGGAATGTCGGAATAAAAAAAAATATTTATTTGGACATTTCTCCAACATGTTTGCACAAACGTCGTATAAGTATTATACGAGTGTCGGACACTAACACATGTCTAGAGTAGGAAATACTAAGTGGATTTGAGTTATGAAACCATGGCATGTGAATGGGATCTAACGTGAGTGAAGAAAAACGATTGGTTCGAATGTCAAAATCAATATTGAAAGTGGAGGGGTCAACTTCATTCAAAAAGGATACTATCATCATTGAAATAAGTGGACGGACGGACCATGATTAGTCGCCAGTTCGCCGCTTACAATTTCTACAGGTATCTTCTTTACACACCGTATGTGTGAAATAGAAATTTTTACAAAAAATAGATTCGAAAAATAATTTATTCATTTCAACAGTTTTTTAATAATTTTTGTAGGTTATAAACTATGAATTATGTCATTTTTACCATTTTGGTGAAAAATATTTATTTGTTTAATTTTTCATCTAACTATATCCACAGACACACTGTATGTGTTAAAATAGAAGTTTCTACAAAAAATAAACTCGAAAAGCAATTTATTCATTTCGATAGTTTTTTACGGATTTTTGTGGGTTATAGACTACGAATTATGCAATTTTTACAATCTCGGTGAAAAAATTTGATTTGTATTATTCTTAACCTATATTAATCCACAGACACACTATAAGTGTTGTAATAGAAATCTCTACAAAAAATAGACTCGATTTTTTTTTTTATTCTTTTCCATAGTTTTTAAAAGATTTTCGTGAGTTAGACTACGGATTATACAATTTTTACTATCTCGATGAAAAAAAATTATTTGTTTAATTCTTCGCCTAATTATATCCACAGACACACTATCTCTGTTGGAATAGAAGTTTCTACGAAAAATAGACTCGAAAAACAATTTATTGATTTCAATAGTTTTTTTTTACAATTTTCGTGGGTAATAGACTACAAATTTTGAGATTTTTCCAATCTCGGTGAAAAAATTTGATTTGTTAAATTCTACACTTATATGGATCCACAGACACAATATATGTATTGGAATAGAAGTCTCTACAAAAAATAGACTCGAAAAACAATTTATTCATTTCGATAGTTTTTTAACGATTTTCGTGAATTATAGACTACGAATTATGTCATTTTTACAATCATGGTGAAAAATATTTATTTGTTTGATTCTTCACCTAACTATATCCACATACATACTGTATGTGTTGAAATAGAAGTTTCTACAAAAATGTGACTCGAAAAGCAATTTATTCATTTCGATAGTTTTTTAAAGATTTTCGTGAATTATAGATTACGAATTATATCATTTTTACAATCTTGGTGAAAAATATTTATTTGTTTGATTCTTCAGCTAACTATGTCCACAGACACACTATATATGTTGGAACTGAAATCTCTACAAAAAATAGACTCGAAAAGCAATTTATTATTTTTGATAGTTTTTTAACGATTTTCGTGGGTTTATACACTACGAATTTTTTGATTTTTCCAATCTCGGTGAATTGTTTTTATTAGTTTGATTCTTCGCCTAACTATATCCACAGACACAATATATGTGTTGGAATAAAAGTTTCTACAAAAAATAGACTCGATAAGCAATTTATTCAGTTCGATAAGTTTTTAACGATTTACGTGGGTTATAGACTACGAATTATGCCATTTTTACAATCTTGATGAAAAATATTTATTTCTTTGGTTTTTCACCTAACTATATCCACAGACACACTATATGTGTTGACATAGAAATTTCTACTAAAAATAGACTTGAAAGGTAATTTATGCATTTCGATAGTTTTTTAACGATTTTTTTGGGTTAGAGACTACGAATTATGCAATTTTTACAATCTCGATGAAAAAGTTTGATTGTATTGTTCTTCACCTATATTAATCCACGGACACACTATATGTGTTGGAATATAAGTCTCTACAAAAAATAGACTCGAAAAGCAATTTATTCTTTTCGATAGTGTTTTAAAGATTTTCGCAAGTTATAGATTACGAATTATACAATTTTTACAATCTCGGAGAAAAAAATTTATTTGTTTGATTCTTCGCCTAATTATATCCACAGACGTACTATCTCTGTTGGAATATAAGTTTCTACAAAAAATAGACTCAAAAAACAGTTTATTCATTTCAATAGTTTTTTTTTAACAATTTTCGTGGGTTATAGACAACAAATTTTCAGATTTTTCCAATCTCGGTGAAATTTTTTTATTTTTTAGATTCTTCACCTATATGGATCAACAGACACACTATATGTGTTGGAATAGAAGATTCTTCAAAAAATAGTCTCGAAAAGCAATTTATTCATTTCGAAAGTTTTTTAACGATTGTCGTGGGTTACAGACTACGAATTATGCCATGTTTACAATATTGGTGAAAACAATTTACTAGTTTGATCCTTCACCTAACTATATCCATAGACACACTATATTTGTTGGGATAGAATTTTCTACAAAAAATAGACTCGAAAATCAATTTATTCATTTAAATAGTTTTTTAACGATTTTCTTGGGTTATAGACTACGAAATATGCAATTTTTACAATCTCGATTCAAAAATTTGATTTGTATTATTCTTCACCTATATTAATCCACAGATACACTATATGTGTTGGAATTGAAATCTCTACAAGAAATAGAGTCGAAAAGCAATTTATTCATTTCGATAGTTTTTTAACGATTTTTCGTGGGTTATAGACTACGAATTATGCCATTTTTACAAACTTCGTGAAAAATATTTATTTGTTTGATTCTCCACCTAACTATATCCATAGACACACATATTTGTTGGGATAGAAGTTTCTGCAAAAAATTGACTCGAAAAACAATTTATTCATTTCGATAGTTTTTTAACAATTTTTGTGGGTTATAGACTACGAAATATGCAATTTTTACAATCTCGATGCAAAAAATTGATTTGTATTATTCTTCACTTATATTAATCCACAGACACACTATATGTGTTGGAATAGAAATCTATACAAAAAATAGACTCGAAAAGCAATTTATTCATTTCGATAGTTTTTTAACGATTTTTGTGGTTTATAGACTACGAATTATGCCATTTTTACAATCTTGGTGAAAAATAGTTATTTGTTTGATTCTTCACCTAACTATATCCACAGACACATTGTATGTGTTGAAATAGAAGTTTCTACAAAAAACAGACCTGATAAGCAATTTATTATTTTGATAGGTTTTTAACGATTTTTGTGGGTTATAGACTACGAATTATGCCATTTTTACAATCTTGTTGTAAAATATTTATTTGTTTGATTCTTCACCTAACTATATCCATAGTAACACTGTATGTGTTGAAATAGAAGTTTCTACAAAAAATAGACTCGATAGGTAATTTATTCATTTCGATAGTTTTTTAACGATTTTCGTGGGTTATAGACTACGAATTATGCAATTGCAATTTTTACAATCTCGATGAAAAAAATTTGATTTGTCTTATTCTTCACCTATATTAATCCACAGACACACTATATGTGTTGGAATATAAGTCTCTACAAAAATACACTCGAAAACCAATTTGTTTTTTTCGATAGTTTTTTAAATATTTTCAACTTTTACAATCTCGGCGAAAAAAATTTATTTGTTTGATTCTTCTTCTAATTATATCCACGGACATACTATATCTGTTGGAATTTAAGTTTCTACAAAAAAATAGACTGGAAAAACAATTTATTCATTTCGATAGTTTTTTTTAACAATTTCTGTGGGTTATAGACTACAAATTTTGAGATTTTTCCAATCTCGGTGAAAAAATTTGATTGGTTAGATTCTTCATCTATATGGATCCACAAACACATTATATGCGTTGTAATAGAAGTCTGTACAAAAAATAGACTCAAAAAACAATTTATTCATTTCGATAGTTTTTTAACGATTGTCGTGGGTTATATAGACTACGAATTATGCCAATTTTACAATATTGGTGATTTTTTTTTATTTGTTTCATTCTTTACTTAACTATATCCACAGACACACTGTATGTGTTGGAATAGAAGTCTCTACAAAAAAAAGACTCGAAAAACAATTTATTATTTTCGATAGATTTTTAACGATTTTCGTGGGTTATACACTACGAATTTTATGATTTTTCCAATCTCGGTGAAATTTTTTTATTAGTTTGATTCTTCGCCTAACTATATCCACAAATACACTATGTGTATGAATAGAAGTTTCTACAAAAAATAGACTCGAAAATCAATTTATTCGGTTCGATAGGTTTTTAACTATTTTCGTGGGTTATAGACTGCGAATTATGCCATTTTTACAACCTTGTTGAAAAATATTTATTTGTTTGACTCTTCACTTAACTATATCCACAGACACACTTTATGTGTTGAAATAGAAGTTTCTACAAAAAATAGACTCGAAAGGTAATTTATTCATTTCGATTATTTTTTAACGATTTTCGTGGGTATAGACTACGAATATGCAATATTTACAATCACGATGAAAAAATTTGATTTGTATTATTTTTCACCCATATTAATCCACAGACACACTATATGTGTTGGAATAGATATTTCTACAAAAAATAGACTCGAAAAACAATTTATTCTTTTCGATAATATTTTAAAGATTTTTGTGAGTTATAGATTACGAATTATACAATTTTTACAATCTCGGTGAAAAAAATTTATTTGTTTGATTCTTCTTCTAATTATATCCACAAACATACTGTCTCTGTTGGAATATAAGTTTCTACAAAAAAATAGACTCGAAAAACAATTTATTTATTTCGATATTTTTTTTTTAACAATTTCCGAGGGTTATAGATTACAAATTTTGAGATTTTTCCTATCTCGGTGAAAAATTTGGATTTGTTAAATTCTTCATCTATATGGATCCACAGACACACTATATGCGTTGGAATAGAAGTCTCTACAAAAAGTAGACTCGTAAAGCAATTTATTCATTTCGATAGTTTTTTTACGATTTTCGTGGGTTATATAAACTACGAATTATGCCATTTTTACAATCTTGGTGAAAAATATTTTTTGTTTGATTCTTCATCTAACTATATCCATAGACACACTATATTTGTTTGGATATAAGTTTCTACAAAATATAGACTCGAAAAGCAATTTATTCATGTCGATAGTTTTTTAACGATTTTCGTGGGTTATAGACTACAAATTATGCCATTTTTACAATCTTGGTGAAAAATATTTATTTGTTTGATTATTCACCTAACTATATCCACAAACACACTGTATGTGTTGGAATAGAAGTCTCTACAAAAAATAGACTCGAGAAACAATTTATTCATTTTGATAGTTTTTTTTAACAATTTTCGTGGGTTATATAGACTACAAATTTTGGGATTTTTCCAATCTCGGTGAAAAAATTTAATTTGTTAGATTCTTTATCTATATGGATCCACAAACACACTATATGTGTTGGAATTGAAGTCTATACAATAAATAGACTCGAAAAGCAATTTATTTATTTCGATAGTTTTTTAACGATTTTCGTGGGTTATAGACTACGAATTATGCTATTTTTACAATCTTGGTGAAAAATATTTATTTGTTTGATTCTTCACCTAATTATATCCACAGACATACTATCTCTGTTGGAATATAAGTTTCTAGAAAAAATAGACTCGAAAAACAATTTATTCATTTCGATAGTTTTTTTTAACAATTTTCGTGGGTTATAGACTACAAATTTTGAGAGTTTTCCAATCTCGGTGAAAAAAATTTATTTGTTAGATTCTTCACCTATATGGATCCACAGACACACTATATGTGTTGGAATAGAAGTCTCTACAAAAAATAGACTCGAAAAGCAATTTATTCACTTCGATAGTTTTTTAAAGATTTTCGTGGGTTATAGACTACGAATTATGCCATTTTTACAATGTTGGTGAAAGAAAATATATTTGTTTGATTCTTCATCTAAGTATATCCACAGACACACTATATGCGTTAAAATAGAAGTCTCTACAAAAAATAGACTAAAAAAGCAATTTATTGTTTTCGATAGTTTTTTAACGATTTTCGTGGGTTATACACTACGAATTTTGTGATTTTTCCAATCTTGGTGAATTTTTTTTATTAGTTTGATTCTTCGCCTAAGTATATCCACAGACACACTATATGTGTTGGAATAGAAGTTTCTACAAAAAATAGACTCGAAAAACAATTTATTCATTTTGAAAGTTTTTTTTAACAATTTCGTGGGTTATAGACTAATTTTGAGATTTTTTCAATCTCGGTGAAAAATTTGATTTGTTAGATTCTTTACCTATATGGATCCACAAACACACTATATGTGTTGGAATAGAAGTCTCTACAAAAAAATAGGTTTGAAAAGCAATTTTTTCATTTCGATAGTTTTTTAACGATTTTCGTGGTTATAGACTACGAATTATGTCATTTTTACAATCTTGGTGAAAAATATTTATTTGTTTGATTCTTCATCTAATTATATCCACAGACACACTATATTTGTTGGAATAGAAATTTCTACAAAAAATAGACTCGAAAAACAATTTATTCATTTCGATAGTTTTTTAACGATTTTCGTAGGTTATGGACGACGAATTATGTCATTTTTACAATCTTAGCGAAAAATATTTATTTGTTTGATTCTTCACCTAACTATATTCACAGAGTCTCAATTGCTGAGTCCCTCTCTTTTTTTCTTTTTTTGAATAGTTTTTCATAAAAAAACATTTTAAATGTTTCGTCATTCTGCTATGACTTTATTTTTTAAATAAATTTTTAAAAAATGCATATAAATGAGAACCTATTTTGATCACCTTCTCTCAAAATCATTTTTGAGAGTTTTTATATATTTTTATATATGATATGTGATTTCTATTATTTTAATTAAAAAAAATTAATAATGAAAATGTTAGTAATGATTATATGCACATAACAAACATCAAACAGCTTTGTAACAAAAAAAAAAAAAAAAATCAAACAAGAAAATAGTATAAAATTGCATATAATAGAAATCACATATTATAATCCTAGTTAAAATCTACAAGAAGTATTCTCTTAGTCTCATAATGAGTGTACTTTTTTTATCTTTTTATTGTATGATTTAATTAATATCAGATGTATATCACTTTTAATATAATTCAATGTATTTCTTTTTACATATATATATCGATGATAATAATGAATATACCAATAATTGTTAATAAAGATAATTTTTTAGTAAAAATATATAAAATAGTTAACTAATGAAATGTAAACTTTAAATTGTGCTCTTTTGTAAAATAAAATAAAAGAAGATAAAACTTGTGCCTTAAGAGGAAAGCATCATGATTCAACCAATTCTACTTTGCCAAAAATGGCAACCTTATAAATGTCGAATGTGGAAAGGGAATTTGGTATATAATAATTATAATGATTGATGGAGAAAAGTGTAAAGATGTTAATAGTAACTGCTAAAGTGCATCTTTCTTCTTCTTCTTTTTTTAATCTAGAAAACGGTCAAATAATTCAAAATTCGGTGAAACATAACTAAAATTTGGTAAAAAACTATTTTTACTAGGAATTGGATTCGAATTCTCTTTAACAATTTGTTTTTACAGGAAATTTATTAATCACTCATATTCAATGTCTTAAATACTGCTAAAATATATATCGAAAATGATTATTATTATTTTTAATTATTTAGAGCTTATCTACAAAAAAAATAAGAATAATAATTTATAGCTTCTTTTTAGGTAAAGAGGTTTGTTAGATATTGGTATTTTCTAAAAAAGAAAATTCAAAATTTTAAAACTTTCTGTGAGATAATTAAATATAAAAAATAACATGATATTAAATAATTTAGTATGATAATTATTTTCAACCAAATTTTAGATATTGAAGTGTTCACCATTATTTTAAAATAAAATTTCCTTCATTTTCAACATCCAATGCACTCTTGACACGTAATGCTTGAATTCTCTGGGGTGGAACTTTCCACCTAAAACCCACGTAACAAAAATATATAATTAATAATTTTGTGTTGGTCACTTTCTTGAATTGAGGTAATTTTTTATTTTAAAGTGACTTTTTAATGTCTTTAACTGCCTTTCGATGCTCTAGGAAGCCACTATATATCACTCGGTATTGGAAAAAAATAATGCAAAAAATAGGAAAAAGAAATAGTGGTAAGAAAGTAGTGATGATATGGAATACTTTTTTAGTATGGTCGGCGAGAGAAAAGAAAAGTAAAGAAAACTATGAGTATATATATATATATATATATATATATATATATATATATATATATATATATATATATATATATATATATATATATATATATATAAAATGAGAATAAGCTATATAAGTGATTTACATGAATACAATTTATTTTTATCGATTGTTGCATAAATACCTCCAAACTATTAAAAGGTAGTTTAGAAAAAAATCATATATATATAGGATTTAATTTGTATGCACTGACAGTGTAAAATAACTTTACACTGTCAACCAATGACAACCATGTATTGTGCCACGTCATCCCACTTTACCCCACTTTCTTCATATGACATGGAAGATTGGTGGTTTCTTATTGGATGATTGTGTAAAATTATTTTACACCGCTAGTGCATATCAATTAAACTCATATATATATATATATATGAATTACGAATTTCACCATATATTTATAAAAAAAAAAAAATCTATTTCAAATTATGGCTATGCAACTTTTGTTATTGAGAAAAATAAAAATATAACAATAAAATAAATAATAGTTATATAATTGGATTTAATAAAAAAAATATAGACAAATCAAACAAGTGTTTATTTAAAAAAAAAATTAGAATTATAAAATGTACATTGTTCGTTGTGATAACAAACATACTCTTTCTTTCTTTTTTTAAATTGCAAATATATATAAGAGTAAACGAAGTACTCAAGAAGAAGATATCAAACTAGATCGACATGAAAAAGAGCATTTCTATAAATAAAAATTAGAGAATGAAATGTACACCTCTCTCAATTTTTTTTTAGAGAATTTCTATGGTACATTTGAAAATTTAAACGTACACCTCTTTCAATTATTTTTAGAGAATTTTCATGGTACACTTAAAAATTTAAATGAACTAGAATATTAAGTTTTAAATTAATAGGCAAATGAGTTAGATAAAAAAAGGTAAATGAGTAAATTTTTAAACAATTTTTTTCTATCATTTAAAATATTATAATAGCTAAATATTATTTATCAAAACACTCAAGAAAATAAAATTTGACTTTTTAATGAATTTTTAGTATTCTTAATAGCGAACATTGAATTCTTTGAATAAAAAAAATGTAAAAAAAATGTAAAAAATGGTCATAAACAATGAATTCTTAAGATGGATCATATTCTGGACTGGGCCTAGGCCCATTCTCCCCTGCAACCGAGCATTGGCCCAACAAAAGACGCGGCCCAAAACGTAATTCCTTCACAAGTCAACGGTTATAATATATCTGCATATTGTAACGTCCGACTACCGGAATGATGAGCATTAACTGCTCATCATAGCTCTCCAGACTCTAACCGATTTTCGGCAGTCACTTGATGAGTCTTTATGGCCATCAGTAGTTTTGACCCAGCGCCGTGGGCTATATATACTCCTCATTCTGCAGGAATCAGGTACAACATTCTTACATCTGAAAATCATTCTCTTACACAAAATTGACTTGAGCGTCAGAGTATATATAAGTACACAACTTCATTTCACTTCAACAAGGGACACTCGAGTTTAAAGAACATCGGCGAGGTCAACTCTTATCAGATAAGATCAAATCATAATTAAGTAGAAGATCCAGAGATCTATAATTTAAATAATTTTTCAATACCATTTGATCTATTGTTTTAAAATTAAAATTTCTTTCGTATTTTATATTTTTAGTTTTCCTCTTTTTGTTTTTTGTACTCCAGCATTGGATTTTAGCTATACACACACTTTAGAGTCCTTGTGAATCATGATGGTGTTGTTGACAAGGATTTGCAATTTTGCAGAGAATATATTTCGCTTATGTGCGTAGTTGTGTCATGAAGTCACACACATAAACACATATAGTTGAACAACTATTTTAGATAATTTTGTTTTTCTTTCTTTTCATTGGTCAAAAATAATAGAGAGAGAAAAATGAAGAGAAAATATAAAAACATCATATGAGTATGCGAAAGAAAGTTGTCACAAAATAATCTCAATCAAATTACACTTTGCAACCAATTGTTAGTTGGTTCAAATTCAGAGGTTATTGTCGCTGAATTTGATAGGAAGAATTCCGGTTCGATCATCCACAACTGCAATTAGAAGGGGACTGAAACCACTGAATACTACAACTAACCATCGAATCAGACTAAATTGATGGTGAAAGTAAAAAAAAAACATTTTGCAAACTCTATTAAAAAAAAAACCCTTTGCAAAGATATACCTTTTTTTTTTTAAAGGTGATTAAGGTGAAGAGAGATAGTAACCATCCATGCACCATTATACGAAACTCTGAATGATTGACACTCAATTTAGCAAGCATAACCGAACAATATTTTTCTTCCCCAAAAACGTGCTTGATTGAACTATCTCGTCCTTAATAATAAATTGTCTTATTAGTTGTTAGATCTGCTGATAAGAATACATGTGCAAGATAATATATCATGTACCGTTAAGCAATGTACGAGAAATTCTTAGGTGAGTACACACCTAAACATTAATGGTTACACACAACCAATTATATAATTACAAATCATTAATATTTTAAAATTATAAGTAATTAATAGAGTAGTAATTAAAACCAAATCTCTATAAATAAGGAAAGAAAAAAATTTGAGTTATAAAAAAAAAAAACTATTATGAAACTACTTTATTTTTCTTCATTATTATTTTTCTATTTTTTGGAAACTTAGGAACTGTCCAAAATATTATGAATTTGTTTGATAATAAAATAGTGGATATTTGATAAACAAACTTATACCGTATAAGTTATAAGGTAGTTTATAACCGATAAACTAACTAATTTAATTTGTATTCTTTAGTAAAATTAACAGTTGAATTAACTTATTAATATAAAGTGATATAAAAAATATTTATTAATATTTAATTATTTTCAAGTAAACTATAAACTAATTGAATTATTTTATTAATATAAATATAAGGTCTCAATTTGTCAAAAAAAAAAGTTTCAAAAAATAGAGAAATAATAATATATAAAAATAATTATAAAGCGCACATGTGTGTGTGTTTTTTTTTCCTTTTCTAATTTATAGAGATTTAGTTTTATTAATTGTTTTTGGTTAAAAAAATTTGGTTTAATTAGTTATTAAACTATTAATTACTTGTAAATTTTTATTACATTAATGATATGTAATTATATGATTGGTTGTGTCTAACCATTAATGCTTAGGTGTGGACTCACCTAAGAATTTCTCAGCAATGTACATTGTCTCTTATCATAATCTTAACATTCAAAATTAAATGTTCTAGGTCAATAATATAATGGATCAAATAATACGAGTGTAAATTTAAATGGTTAATAAACCGTGATTTTTTAATAATATCCTAATTCATATATGTTTGAAAGATATATATATATATATATATATATATATATATCAATTTTAGCTTGCTCTTTTTGGATCATCTATAAAGAAATAGAATATTTTTTCTCAAACTTTGAATATAATTCTTAATATTGTGTGTTCTTCTTGTATGAAATTGAAACTTTCTATTTTGTTGAAATTATCCGCTTTTTTTTAAATAAAAAAAAAATTTGTATATGTTGTGCATTATTTTTGACAATTGTCATTAAAAAGTTTTGTATATGTTGTGCATTTCAAAATTTATTTTTTCTTTGTTAAATTTTACTATTAAATTTGGAGAAATACTTATATAGGCACAAGCCTAAATATTATTTGTTAGGCACACTCACAAGAAACTAAAGTAAATAAAGAAAAAAATAGTTAAAGTGATATGACTTGATGTGACAATTTTATTTTATGTTTAATTTTTTTGATTTGTGTGTGTGCCCAAATTTTGTGTTCAAATGTTTGTATCCAAGCAATTGTTCCTCTTAAATATGATCCCCCAAGTTGAACTTCTGACTTCGTCAGTGAATAAGTGCAAATAAGTTCTAGTTGGCAGATTGATGAAACCTTGACACTTCTTGACACGGCTGATTTGTTCAATGTCGATTATTATCATTTTAATCAAAAAATAAAGAACATATACAATATTTTATTAAAATCAGAAATAATAATAGTATAGTATATTTTTATTAAAAAACAATACTTATTTATTAAAAAATTGTACATTTAATATAAAATGTAAAAGTTCATATATTAATTATTTTAAACTTCTTAACCTATAGTACAAATTTGCACATGATAAAAAAATCTTCATTTAAAAGTTTGATATTGCTCTAAGTAATATTATTAAGATAAATCTAATTAAATAATGATAATCGATTAGACGTCTCTGTTAGATAATTAATTAGTACATATATTAATTAGTATGTATAAATCAGACTTAATTAAATTTGACATATATTATCAATACTACTGTAATTAATATCAAGAGAACAAATAAATAAGACGGAAAAAAAAATCCAGATAGTGATTTCTGTCCTATCTTTATTTTTCTTTGTAATAAACTTTGCGATGATTATTGCATTCTTGAAGGTACAATTAACTCTTATCAAAGAGAAACATGTTGTTGGTCGAATAAGAATAACTGAGTTATAGTAACTTGTAAGCCACATGAACATAGCGATTAGTGACAAGATTTTAGCAATAACATAACATGATTGTAATTCAAGGGAAAAAATAATGGGAGTTAAAAAATGAAAAGTAAATTTAATCTTTCTATTACGCTCTAGATTCGTTTAGTATGGTGATCCATTTGATTGACAGATGTCAAATTTGTTTTTTAAACAACAAATATATTATTAATCAAATCTTTGTACAAGATGAATAGAGATTGATGAAAAAAGAATTATATAACATATGCGCAATTTATAGATGGAACACCAAAACAAACAACGTCTAATTGAGATCCACTTTCTAATCCCATAATCAGAAAAACACCTATCAATTTCTAGGCAACTAGAGAAGATATAAACCCGGCCCATAAAGTTGCCATTAGATACTAATTCCCGATCTCGTATCAAAAGCGACCAACCCATCATAATCCAAAAAACAGCTCCGTAAGAAAAAAAAGTTGATAGGGAAATGGTAGAATGAAAACCTAGACAGCAAGTCTCAGCTCCAAGACAACTTACGCTCCAGATGACGACAGAGGCACCACCACGAGGACGGCAATGCCTAAACAGCCACAACCAAGAACCAAAGAAAGAGAACACGAATCGAGGACAGCAGTCCGAAACAACCGCAACCAAGCACCAAGAAAACAAAATGTGACCCGTCACAAAAACACAGACAACCCACTCCACCACGAAGAACAGAGTAACTTAAATTTTTATTTTTTTTACCAAATCAACGCCGAATCTGCTGGAGCAACCCACTTCTCCAACACCTTATGTCAAATTTTTTCTTTTTTAATATATATATATATATATATAGTTTTTATCAATAGTTTACAATGATCAATCTTTGTAAAAAAAAAATATGATATTTTTCATCACTAAATCTACTAACCACACAACCGAGAGAATATGTAGAGCGCGCAAGACGAGTTTTCTCCTTCAAACTGAATTTTTCTCATATGTAGGATTCAAAGTTTGAATCCAAGCCACTAGAACTAATTTGTAGTTGGTAAAATTACATTGTATGTAGTAACGATTCCCTGATTTAGTCACAGGTATTTTCTTTTTGTCGATTTCAACTATGGGTATTTGATGGTACTCAAGTAAGCAGTTATAAACGATAATAATTTAAAACCTGAAGAATTATCAACTAGTTTATACTTTCTCTGGTCACTATTATAAGTAAAAACTATTTTTAAAATTTATTGAAAAAGTAATATGTCTAGTCTATATTATTGACCAAATACATTACTTTTTTAATAAATCTAAAACGTAATTTTTTACTTATAATAGTGATCGGATGAAGTATATGTTAAGAAAATGGTATGCGCGCATCTTTAGAACAAATCCTATTAAGATCGTATAGTCAATACAAATACACCATTGGTTTGATTAAAATAACATAAAATAAATGTGTATTTAATATTGTACCTTCATCAATTAAGTTTCTATTTAAACCATAAAAAATGAAAATCATAAAAGATAATATTTAAAACCTAAATAATTATCTATTAGTTCATATTCCCTCCATTCCAAAATATAAGTCGTTTTAACTATATTATACAAATTGAGAAATATAATTAATGTTGTGTGGAAAAGATAAATTGAAGAATTGAAAGAATAAATAGAAATAAATAATTAAGGATATAATAGGAAAAAGAGCAATAAATATTTCATTGGTATAATGTAAAACGACTTATATTTTAGAACAAGTTTTTTCTTAAAATATGTTAAGGAAATGGTATGCGTGTTTAGGGAAAACCCTATTAAAATATTTCATATTTTTTATAATTCAAAAATAACTTAATTGGTTTTTTTTTGCCTTTTGTATCGGTTTTCGACCCACCAAAAGTTAGCGACTAATCCGGCTCGTGTGTAGAGGCATGCACACTGACCAAACATTTTCCTCCTAAATATCGAACTCAATATTCCCCGGATACATCATTGGAATGAACTTCTTGCCATTTGAATTCAAACAATTTGATTAACTTAATTGATATTAGTTTGACTAAAAACAACCTAAAATATATATATAATGTATTTAATATTTTACACCTTCCTATTTAAACCATAAAAAATGAGAATCATAAGTTTTTATTTCTTAAAAATATCATTGACAATTATTATTAGAATTTTTCATATTTTTTTGTCATTGTTCTATGATGAACGTATTAATTACTGCTATGGTTTTTGTTTACCAAAAAAATAAAAATTACTGCTTTGGTTTTTTTTTTTATTTAATTAAAACTTTCCTAATCTTACACAAAGGTGGTCTCGAATATTGTTTTTACCAACAAAAGTGATTTGTGTGAGTTGTAAGAGAATCTTAAAGGAAGAAACCACGGCGAGAAAACAATTCTCTTTCGTTTTCGAAATGGGACCCATATAGGCTAAGCTATAGCTTAAGTAGATTGATTGAATAATAATCATCCTCAAAAATTAACAAAAGTAGTTGTCATTTATGTTTGTGGAGATGGGTTTTGTCAATCAACTCACCAATCAAATGCATAAGAATCTTTTTTCAATTTTCACGGCCTCAACTTGGATGTCAGATGATTTAATTGATTTCAACACGCATATTAATGTACAATTTTAATGATTAATATTTTTAATTATATAATAATAAAAATTATAAAAATTTAATTTTTTGAAAGTACTAACGAAATAAATACAACGACACCTTATATGCTAATATTTATATTTATTTATTGAGAGAAAAATATGATCAAAACAAGATACATAAATAATGCATACAATCTAAATGATTCAAATAAATTGGGTCGGAGAAAGTAATTTACCAAGGAGTACAATATATATTAGTATCAGCTTTTTCTCTTTTATAAAATAATAATACTAATACTAATATAAGGAATTTTTAATATGGACCATTTGCTCAAGTGGTCCATGGTGGACTAACCATATAACGAATACGAATTTTACAAAATCGATCGGTGGATTGAAAGTTTATATCATATAAATCATCCACAGAAAAAATTAGAAAAATTGAAAATCATTTGATATGTTTTTGGGACTCATTAAGATTTACAGTATTTAATAAACCGTTAATCTTTATGGATCTCAATAACATATTAAATGATTTTAAATTTTTCTAATTTTTTTTATGGATGATCTATATGATATAAACTTTCAATCCAACGATGGATTTTATAAAATTCGTATTCGTTATAGTAGTATTGACCACTTATCCACGGTGGACCACTTGATGAGGTGGTCCACCATAGCATTGGCCTACTAATATAATATCTGAATTCCAAATCCACAAGTCAAGCTTATTTACTCGCTCCATCTATCTACCTATATGTATTGCTAAATTGATGTATTCAAATCTATATGATTTCTTATTTCTTATGGATGAAATTTAATTCAGTTACTATCCATTTAGCTCATTCCGGTGGATACATTTTTTTTACCTGTCGCTTTTATATGAATATAATTTTTATTTTTTCAATAATATCATCAATTATTTATTATTGTGAAAATGTAAGTAAAATAAAATAAAATTAATTAAGAGTATTATTACGCAGCTCAATTTTGTAATGTTTTTCTTTTTGGTAAAGAAGCGGGTATGAGATTACAAATAGTTTGGTTAGTTAGTTGTTGGTACATTTGGAAAAAAAGAAATAACAGGGTGTTCGCTCTTAAAAATACTTCTACATTAGACACATTTTGTGCTTAATTTTTAATATAATTTCGTTGGCTAATTAAAAAAAAAGAGTATTATTAAAGAAGATAAAATGGTTAAAAAAAAGACATATAACAAAATCTATTAAATATGTAATAAAAAAAAGATGAAATAATACATAAATACCACCATAAATACTTTTTGCAAAACCTAATTACTTGATGGGTCATGCTTGTTGGAGATAAACTCTCACAAAGATGAACAACAAAGAACAATTGAAAACACTAAGAAAGAAGATGAGAAAACTATGAATAACACGAAGAGAATGAATAAAGGAAAAAATGTAAATCTTATTAACAACAACGACACCTATATATAGGTGAAAAATGTACATGAGGTGGGAGAGGTGACCTCTCTAACTAACTAACTGAAAATAAACTGTACAAACAAACTAACTAACAAACAACGCGAAACAGAGCTGAACAGAGCTTCAGAAGCTAGGCAGCTTCAGAAGCTGGGAAGCTTCAGAAGCTGACTCAGAGCCTAGTGCTTCAGAAGTTGAAGCATAAGAATATGCTTCAGAGTCTGTTGAGCTTCAGAAGTTACGGAGCTTCTGAAGCTATATCAAAACTTGGTATCTTCAGAAGTTCTGAAGTAGCACACATGGTCAGAATGAGAGAAACACCAGAACTTCTGAAAGCAGTGTTTCAGAAACCAACACATATTTGAGAGCTTGGCTTATAAAACCAATACTCCTCCTTAAGACAAGCTGTCAAAACTCACAACCCCATTTCTCTCTGAGCTTCTTGAGAACTTGGAGCTTCTGAGCTTCTTGACCATTTCAGAGCTTCTGAAACCAACATCTTTTGAGAACATGAATTATGCTTCAACACACCTCCTAATGCATGTTCTACAATGAATACAGTCCTATTGGCTTCTTCAAGCACAGTTGTCACACCAGATGCTGCAACATTTCTGTGTACAACATTACCACTCCAGTTCCACCTCTTAGCTTTATCAAACTGCTCATCTCCACTTGTAACCATTTTGTTTCTTGTTGGAGAATACAATTAATAAGCCCCAACTGAGTGATAACCAAGGAAATTCATTGATTGGCTTCTGTAACTTAACTTTCTTCTACAGTGTGTTGGCACATATCTCAAACATAGTAACCCAAACACCTTAAAGTGACCTATACTAGGCCTCACACCAATCCATGGTCTCACACCAGTCCATGCTCTATGTGGTGTCTCATTCATTAACATCTTTGTTGACTTGGCAATGCAACAACTCTTGTGCAGTTGCCTTTGAACTTTAATATGAGGAAGACCATTCACCATCTTCTTCAAACTTAACAGGTTCAAACTTCTGAAATGGAAATGGTCATGCCTGTGATGCCAAATCCAGTTCTGACTTTCATTCACAGTTGGGACAACGCACTGATGTTCCAACATATTCAACATCCTGAAGGTTTTGTTGCTGGACATTGGAGCTTTCAGGATCTCTCTATCCTTTGCATCAACTAGCTTTAGCTCCTTATCATGCATTTTCACTGAGTAGTTCTTCTCTAGTAATTGACTTCTACTGATCACATTACTCTTTAACACATCAGTGATACTAGCTTCTTGTCCATCATTTCTCTTCACTAAGATACTTCCACTCCCTTCAGAACTTACTTGACTGTTATCAACAGTTGCAGGTGGGCATTCTGCCCCAATGACTTTGAATTGAGTCTTGTAGGTTCTATTCTTGCTCTAAGCTGTCTTCAGGACCAGTCTCTTCTTAGAGTCAAAGAGTTGTAGTGTCTCATCTTCAATCACTATTTTGAAACCCTTAGAAATCAATTTCCCTACACTCAACAAATTACATTGCATTCCAGGCACAAAAAGAACATTTCCAATCACAGCTTTCTTGCTATTTTCCATCTCAATCATAACATTCCCAATACCTTCAGCTTTGGTGAATTCATTGTTGGCAAGTTTGATCTTTTTGTTGAGACATTCATTAAAGTTAGATAAAATGCTTTTATTACCTGTCATATGGTTAGAACATCCTAAGTCAAAGTACCACTCCATAGAATCTGCTGTTTCATCAGCATCTATCACCATGAAGCTTGTTTCTTCCTCTGAACTCGAACTATCATGTGCTACGTTTGCTTCTTCTTCATTTTCATGACCTTTCCTTTTCTTTGAATTTTTACATTCACTGGCATAATGCCCATATTTGTCACAATTGTAGCATTGAATCTTGCTCTTGTCCTTCTTCTTTGACTTATCTTTTTGTTTCCCTCCTCCTTCATCAGAGGATTCAGACAATGTCTCAACATCATCTTCAACATGATCTTCTCCTTTCTTGGAATGTTTCTTGTTCTGCCATTTCTTCTTATCACTTTGAAACTTCTTGAACTTTGAGAAAAGAGCTTGCTCATCTTCTTTGCCATGGCTCCTCTCACCATGCTTCAACTCATGAGCTTCAAGAGTGCTTTGCAGGTCCTCAATCTTGACCTCACTCAACACTACTAGAAAAATCTTAAATACCGACGGGCAAAATCTGTCTCTAAAATGTAAATATTCTGTCACTAAGAAGGTTAGAGACGGATTTGATCCCGTCGGTAATTTCCTCGTCTCTAAACTATTAGAGACGGACAAAATCTATCTCTAAAATGAAAATATCTGTCTCTAAAATAAAAATATCTGTCTCTAAAATAAAAATATCTGTCTCTAACTGCTTTTTATGTCTCTAATTCCATATCTATTAGAGACGAAATATATTTTGTCTCTAAATTTCGTCGGTATTTCAACTTTTTCTAGTTGTGCAAGTCTTTAGTCTCTTCTATAGTGACCACGATATGATCAAATTTAGAAGTCAAAGTTCTTAATACCTTTTCCACCGTTTCTTGCTCTTCAAGATTACCTCCACAATTCTTCATTTGATTGTTGAGAGTCACCAATCTTGTGAAGTAATCAGCAATAGATTCATCACTCTTCATCTGCATTAATTCATATTGCCTCTTTAATGCTTGTAATTTGACCTTCTTTACCTTAGCATCACCACCATAACACTTCTGCAATATGTCCCATGCACCTTTTGAAGTCTCTGCATCTGCAATATTTTCAAACACCTTTGAATCAACACATTGGTGAATGAGAAACAGGGCCTTGTTGTCTTTCTTCTTTGCTTCTCTGAACGTTGTTCTTTGCTCTTCATTTGCATTTTCTGGTAGAGGGGTATTTTTGCATTCACTTGTTCATACACTTCTTGAACATTGAAGATCACCTTCATCTGCTTCACCCATCTATCCCAGTTCTTTCCATCGAAAACTGGCAAATTCGTATGGAAATTGTTTCCAGCCATGGTTGATTCACTTTCAACCTGATTCTTCTTGTCAAGAACGAATCAAGATCCCTCGGATCGTACGAGCTCTAGATACCACTTTGTTGGAGATAAACTCTCACAAAGATGAACAACAAAGAACAATTGAAAACACTAAGAAAGAAGATGAGAAAACTATGAATAACACGAAGAGAATGAATAAAGGAAAAAATGTAAATCTTATTAACAACAACGACACCTATATATAGGTGAAAAATGTACATGAGGTGGGAGAAGTGACCTCTCTAACTAACTAACTAAAAATAAACTGTACAAACAAACTAACAAACAAACAACGCGAAACAGAGCTGAACAGAGCTTCAGAAGAGGCTTCAGAAGCTAGGCAGCTTCAGAAGCTGACTCAGAGCCTAGTGTCTTCAGAAGTTACGGAGCTTCTGAAGCTATATCAGAACCTGGTATCTTCAGAAGTTCTGAAGTAGCACACATGGTCAGAATGAGAGAAACACCAGAACTTCTGAAAGCAGTGTTTCAGAAACCAACACATATTTGAGAGCTTGGCTTATAAAACCAATAATGCTAACTAATATCTATGAGGTACTAATTAAAGATACCAAAAAAATAATTTTTTATTAAAAATAATAATTTTTTTACTTTTTAAATATTAACTGCACAAATTTTAAAATAAATTTATTATTTTAAATATTTTTAACTAATGCTCCGGACACTAGTTAACACATTAAAAAATTCCATTTCATTTGACATAATAAAAAAGAAATATCGCCGATATCGTGCCTCACTAAGCAATCTTTTTTGAGTTTGGTTTTTTTAATTAAGCTACACAAAATTTGTAGGATCGCCATGTGGCGAGCGGAGAGATAGCATGTATGAGTTCCTACTCCCTCACCACACCTCTCTCTCTCTCTCTCTCTCTCTCTCTCTCTCTCTCTCCTTATTATCTTTCTCTCTCTCTCACACTCTCTCTATAATCTTTCTTTTTGTTTGGTCATTTATAGCGTGTGTCAATATTCTGCTGTAGATATTCTCCATCATATAGTACTATACTAGTAATGATCTCCCACTATATTATTATATTGTAGCCGTTTATGCATAGATAGATATATATTATACTACAAAAGGAGTGAGACTTTACATTTCAATTTTAATTTATATATATACCGTATTTGTCTTAAATATTATTTTTATGAGTACATCACGAAAATTATATATAAAAAAGATTTTCATATTAAATTTGTTAGAATTTTACAAATTTAATTATTCTTTAAGAGAGATGATTGATTAATATTTACCTTAGTAATTTTTATTAAAGAGTGCAAAAAAAAAAAAAAATAGTTAGAAGTACGTTTTGTAAGAAAATAATTAATGTTGTTGAAAAATTTAGAAGAATTTACAAAAAAGAACAAAAAATATTCTAAGAGGATCTAATATTTTAGAAATGTAGTGTGTGTATCACTCCATCCGTCTAAAATTATAAGTCATTTTGCAACAATTTCACGCAATTAGATAATTGTGATGTAATTATTTTTGTATGTGAAAGAGAAATTGTGAGTAAAACAAATTTTGAAGAAGTAAAAAAATAAAAGAGATAGTAATAATAATATTGTAAAATGACTTGACATTGGTATAATCATGCCCCAAAAAATTGATATAAATTTTTTTACTAAATTAATCTAATTATGAAAAATGTTTACATATGTCTATGTTACAAAAGCAAAAACAAAATAATATATTAGAATTTGTGCATTTAGCTTTTTGAACATTAATTTTTTTTTTCTAATACATTAATAAATACAAATTTTTTATATTTAGAGCTTTAACATGTGCATAATGATAAATGTTAACATGAATCGTTAATTAATTATTAATCAAATCAAAATATAATATAATATTTTGGAATTATTGTTCTGGACTGCGCTAAAATCCATGTTCACTATGTTTGGCCAAGCGAATTTGACCCTCGTTGATTGTCTAACCTTCCAACGAACCACAACAACGGAAACAATGAGACAATACTCATAAGGTCCGCCATTGGAATCAATACATTAAAGGCTCAAATTTCCTCTCTCCATTGTTGACGATTGAATTTATGAGCTTCACCCTCTCATCAATGACAACAGTTTAACACCTGAACTACATATAGTGACTTGAGCATTAAAGTGTTTATAGGTATCATCCCCTGACTTCAAAAACAATCGTTTGGATGCGACTTCTTTCTGATCAAGTTAGATAAAGTGTACACAATGATCATTAGAGGGTAAAATTGAAAGAAAATAAGTAAAATCTACATAAAAAAGCGTAAATAATATTCATTTTTAAACATCTTTTTTTGTTAAAGTGATACATATTTTGAAACGGATGGAGTAATAGATTTAATATTGCTAGAAATCCAGATATTTCAATGTCATAATTTAATAAATATCATTATCAAAACTAGCTGAAATGGTTGAGAGTGGAGATATTGAAAATCTAGAATGAGTTTTAGAAGGAGGTTCACGTAATTTATTTTTAATATATATATATAGTTAAGGAGACAGAGATCCCAAAGTTACTAGGTAGTATATAATTTTGTACCCTGGAAACATGAATTGATGAATTCAACGGCAAGAATAATATACCTATCCTTGTCTCTTTCTGTCTCTCTTTTTTTGATTAATTGAGTTGGTGTATATCTGTTTTTGGATGATAGAGTATTTGATGATAGTATATTGTATATATGCATGTGTTGCTCTCAGCACGAGTGGTGTGGTGTGGTGTATCTATGTATGCTATACAAGAAGCAGCATACTGTATGATTAATAATAATAATAATTAACAAATTTAATTATTACAGCGCTAGCTGATAGAGAATATAATTGTTGTTTTGAATGAAAGTGGTGAAAGAGAATATAGAAATATAAAATATAGATATAGGCCAGTCGTTGCTTTTGCTTACCGGTGGGTCCAACTGAAATATAATAAAATGAAATTAAATTTGTAGCCATTAAATAGAAGATCGCATATGTTCATTAATCTCAAATCTCAATTTCAACTAAATAAATAAATCATCATAATCATAATCAAGCATATATAGCTCTCTGCCTGCAGTCTTCTTAGTCAGTCTCTACTCTTCTGTTGCTTGCTTGCTTGCATTCATCTGCCTGCAGCCACATATACATACCTAATTTTCTTCAACATACGTACGCGTTCTCAACTAACTACTCTTTTTCATTCCTCATCTTCTCTATTTATTTATATATAAATATAGTTATATATGACATGATATATTCTCTTCTATTACAATGACTTGACTCATATATATGTTATTGTACATTAATAATTATTATAGGATCTCATAAAGAAGGATGGAATATGGTGGCGGGTTAGTCGCTGACGGTGGTGTGTTTGGGAACATGGTGGGAGGAGAAGCAGATATGATTGAGGAACTTTTGGTAGATGGTTGTTGGATTGAAGCCAGTGAGAATAATACGATGGCGATGCAGACGCAGACGCAGACACAGACAAACTATATGACCAATAATATTCCTATTGGAATGGGAGAGGGAGACCATTTTAATAATCATCATCATAATCAAATTGAATGCAATGTTCCAACAGATCATGATGATGATCAAGAAAGTGGTTTTGTTGTTGGGAAGAGATGGTGGATTGGGCCTAGGGCTAATCCAGGTCCATCAACTTCTGTCAAAGAGAGATTAGTAGTTGCTGTTGGTTACTTAAAAGAGTACACAAAGAATTCCTCAAACAACGTTCTCATTCAGATATGGGTACCAGCTTTAAGGAGGAGATCACCTCTAATTCACAATCACTACTTGCACGAGTCATCGTCATCTGCTCCGGTTTCTGTTAATCCAAACACGAATGTTCACGTTCGTTTCTTCAGAAGCCATGAGTATCCGCGGCATCAGCAGCAGCTATATGGATCTCTTTTTGCACTTCCAGTCTTTGAAAGAGGAAGTGGGACATGCCTCGGTGTAATCGAGTTTGTTATCACCAATCAAACTGTCGTCAATTACCGTCCACAGCTTGATCATCTCTCCAATGCTCTTGAGGTTTGTAGTTTCTCAATTATTAATTAATTGCATCACATAGTATTTAATAAATGATCGATCCGTGCACAAAACAAATTAGTATTACTATACTTCTAAAAGCTTTATCGATCGATCTTACTTTAATTATTTCAAGCATGTGATTGATATGGATCTATCTTTGCTGCAGGCTGTTGATTTTAGAAGTAGTCATAACATGAATATTCCATCGGCAGTAAAGGTAAGCACGGAGTCAATCATCATCATCATCATCGTCAGATCATACTTAATTTAATTGTATAATTCTTTGTAATAAATTTTATTCCATGCATTACTAATTAATTTACATATGATAATGAATAATTAGGTATTTGAGGAGTTGTATGAAGCAGCTGTGAACGAGATCGTAGAGGTGTTGGCATCGGTGTGCAAGACGCACAATTTGCCATTAGCACTCACATGGGCTCCTTGCATACAGCAACAAGGAGGAGGACTTAGAGGAAAAGGTACTGCCGGTGCAGCAGGGTGCGGTGTTTCGATCGCAGTTCCAACCGATCAGATGAATTGCGTATCGACCGTTGATTCAGCTTGTTATGTTGGTGACATGGAGGTATTGGGATTCCAAGAAGTGTGCAGTGAGTATCACCTTTTCAACGGACAAGGAATAGTAGGAACAGCCTTCACAACAACCAAACCTTGTTTCGCTATTGACATTACCGCCTTTAGCAAAGCCGAATACCCACTCGCTCA
The DNA here is from genome assembly GCA_954870985.1 of Trifolium fragiferum. NCBI lineage: Eukaryota > Viridiplantae > Streptophyta > Magnoliopsida > Fabales > Fabaceae > Trifolium > Trifolium fragiferum. The sequence continues at coordinate 303,906 of OX940791.1, read as the reverse complement.
CCACGCTAACATGTTTGGCTTACACGCCGCGGTTGCAATTCCACTTAGGAGTGTATACACTGGATCTGCTGCTGATTTTGTTTTGGAGTTTTTCCTTCCTAAAGATTGTCGTGATCCCGAACAACAGAAACACATGCTCAATTCATTGTCCCTTGTTGTTCAACAAGCTTGTAGAAGCTTGCATTTGCATGTGGTCATGGATGATACTGACAATGCTAATCATCATGATCATGACCAAGATCAATTCACCTTCCCAACAACAACAACAACAAATAATTACATGCCTTCTTCTGCTTCTGATGCTGCTACTGCATCACTGTCACAAGTTGATGCAACATCAGGTTGCTCAACAAAAGACACATCATCATCATGTTCTTGGATTGCACACATGATGGAGGCACAACACAAAGGAAAAGGTGTGTCGGTGTCTTTGGAATATCTTCAAGAGCCTAAAGAGGAGTTCAAAGTTACAACATGCAACTGGGACAAGGAGAGGGAGGGCAATTCTGTCTTTTCAGAATTCGGACAAGTTCTGCAGCATGACCAGAGCAGTAATTCAAGAGCAAGTGTTGAAGCTGGGGAAGAATCTGGCGGATGCGGTGTTGGTGGTGGTCGCCGGTCATCTTCTTCTTCCAGTGGGAGAAAGTCAGGCGACAAGCGAAGAACCAAGGCGGAAAAGACTATTAGTTTGCCGGTTCTGAGACAATACTTTGCCGGAAGCCTAAAAGACGCCGCAAAGAGCATCGGTGGTAAGTGACTTCTCAATTTCAATTCAATTAATTAATAAAATAAAATTACATCATGGATATTATTATCCAACAAGTCAATCTCAAATCTGAATCCCAACTAATTAAATAATATTTTGTGATTGATTTTGTACAGTATGTCCTACCACTCTGAAAAGGATATGCAGACAGCATGGGATTACAAGATGGCCTTCAAGGAAAATAAAGAAAGTGGGCCACTCTTTGAAGAAACTTCAATTGGTGATTGATTCCGTTCAAGGCGCCGAGGGCGCAATACAAATTGGTTCTTTCTATGCAAGCTTTCCAGAGTTGAGCACTGCAACTGCTAATGGTGGTGGCGGTGATCACAACAACAACGGCTTCTATAACAGCCATGGTGATGGAGTAGTTAATGGTTTGAAATCTCCACCCTCTGCTTGCAGTCAGACACATGCAGCAGCAGCAGCAGCAGCAGGAGGAAACAAACTTATCACTGCTAGCACCATTAATGGAGAACATCATCATCATCATCACCATCATGTTATGATGACAGAAAACCCTGCAGCTCCTTCAGAAGCTGATGCATTAAATATGATGAATGCATGCAATATCAATATCCAAAACTACCAGCAGTTGCAAGAGGATCAGGATACTAAACAATTACTGCTACATTTCAACAACAATAATAACCAAACCCTACCTCCAAGGCCAACTGCAGGAGCCTGGAACAACAACAATAATTCATCATCATCAGGACTACTAGAAAGGGGTGCTTTCAGAGTGAAGGCGACTTTCGCGGATGAAAAGATTCGGTTTAGTTTGCAAGCAATGTGGGGTTTCAGAGATTTGCAGCTTGAAATAGCTAGGCGTTTCAACCTAAATGATATGAACAACTTGGTTCTAAAGTATTTGGATGATGAAGGTGAATGGGTTGTATTATCATGTGATGCTGATCTTGAAGAATGTAAAGACTTGCACACATCTTCTCACGCACGTACCATTAGACTCTCACTATTTCAAGCTTCACCTCTCAATCTTCCGAACAACTTCCGCAACAGCAGCAGCAGTCCATCCTCCTAGCTATGTGTTGTATCTGTATATTGTATAGCAGCTAGCATCCCTTTTCCCAAGCAAGCACACTTCATATACCCCTTTACTACTGCTTTTTATTTAATTACTTGTTAATTAAGTTAGACTCCGCGGCTTTATTTTGTTAAATTACATATATCATGTTGTTCAATTAGAGTTTTAGTTTACAAAAGAAAGATCAAAACTGTTATTTCTTCTCTAGTCTTCGTGATTCAAAAGATACATTAGTTGTACGGTCTCAAATATATAATAGTTTGTTGCTCCTAAATAAGGATACTAGTATTTTGTTAATTTAAATGCAAAAGTAATTTAAAAGAACATTGATTTTCTTCAAGGCTCCAAATTCAAGATAATGATCATATGGCCGATTTTCTTGCATCACAAGTGACACATTAGTCTTGAATGCCTTTAGTGATTTGTTGAGAGTTAATGTGGTATTGTTCGCCTACGTTAGGAGTATGTGAAATTGTATTAATTGTTGGAATCGGTTGAGCATCAAATCAAATAGCAGGGATGAATTGAAGGAGAATGCTTGCAGTTTGTTGTGGGAAGTAAGATAATCATTTGTCCATTCATTCAGTTTCTTCATTTGCAGTATCAGATACTTGCATGTTATATATTGTCAAATAACCGATTATACCAAAAGCTTAAGCTATTAGGATAGAGCCACATCAATAATTTTATATTATTTTTAACATATATGATCGAATGTTTTAGATAAATCATCATTTGTGGCTTTGGTTTCCCTATAGCTTTCTGATTTTAGGTGCTCAAGCTTCAAGCATTATAAGATATAGAAGCATTATAGATAGATCCGAGCTTTGTTCATGTGTATATTTTTATTTTCTTTTCAGTTAGCAATTTGCATAAGTTGAATATTTTGTACTTTTTTAATCTTTTTGGCTTCTTAAAAGAAAAGTGATTTGTTATAGTACACTCCTTACAAAGGAGAAGATTATATTGAAAAAAAATTATACATTTTAATATTGGACTTCAATAGTAAAAAGTTGAGAAGAGAGTTTGTTAGTGGCAGCTTTTATAGAAAAATACTTGTTTAATTAGCTGCAACTACTAAATGAAAACCATTTACACATATTATTATATATATATATATATATATATATATATATATATATATATATATATATATATATATATATATATATATATATATATATTTTTTTTTTTTTTTTTTTTTTGTCAAGTAGCCTAGTGGCTAGAAAATTCACCTTAAAGGTGAATAAGTGGAGTGTCCCGGGTTCGAACCCGGACTCCTGCACATATAGTGCGATGTCTCTACCAACTGAGCAAAGTTCACGGAGACAAATCACATATTATTTAATTTATTTATTTTTACTTTTTGTCATTATGTGTATGCTCAAATCTTTTTTATTTGGTTGTGGCCAAGCAAATTTCGCTCGATTTTATAAACATCAAATTGATAAGGTTGCTCGATTTTCTTAAAAGAATTTCTGTTACTCAAGATATACATTGACCAATTAATAAAAGTAGCTGCTCTTGCCGAAACAAATCCAATATGATATGCCTCAAACTTATGTAGAGCATATTGTTGACCATGCATGCTAAGACATGGAATTTAGCTTACAACAAAAATAAGAGTTGTAAGCATTTTTTCTTAAACGCATATATTTATTTAAGATAATTACACATGAATAAAAATAAATAGATAATAAGTTGCGCCGTTAAATCTTTTTATATAGTACAACTCAACCTACGAAACTGAATATTATTAGACAATATAATTGACGTGAATATTTTATTTTATATCCACGAGTTTGTAGTTATCATTTTAGAATGACATCAAATGCCATTTGAAATATAAAATCCAGAGGTGTATAGTCTCTTGATGAAGACCTAATTCCAAGATTTTGTTGGCATGCAATACATTATACTGACCAATAAGCAGACAATAGTTTGCAAACAGAAGCAATATGCTGAGCAATATTTAAAGAAAACAGGGTTATTCTAATATATATAGATATATAGATTCTTAAGAATAGTTTAAAGGTAGATACTTATCGGTTTCAGTAAAAAAATTAATTAATTATATAATATAGGAAATTATAGTGTACATTTAAAAATAAATCGATACCATAGATCATTAAATTAATCGGTAGATTAATTATTTTTTAAAAAGAAATCCTTTTTTATATCATTTAAAATTAGAATGACTAAATATTATTATCAAAACTATCAAAAATAATAAAATTTGATATTTTTTTAAATTTTTATTACTCATAATAGTTAATATTAAATTTTTTAATGAAAAAATGTAAACAAAAGTGTAATGTTTATAGACAAGTTATGTTTTTTTTTTCTATGTAATTATTATCTTTAAAATACAATAATCAACCTATAATTTTTTATATCCATAAAATAATTATTAATTTAATTATTTAACATATTGGTACATTCGCATAAGCTCGTTATTATAATAATAATAATAATAAATAGGCTATATCTATATAATCATGCCAAAAATAAGATTGGATTGTTTTGACTAGAGGTGTAAATTGGACCTGTTGGGACCAATTTTGAGTGAATCCGATGTCCGAACTAATGAATCCTTGATTTGTTCAATTTGGTTTGATTTTCAACGTTTTTTAAAAATGAATCCGAACCAAACTCAACCAAACTCATCAGTTTGGTTCAGATACTTTAATCGATTTTTTTTTTATGTATTCCACGCTATTATTTTTTTCCCGATATATTTTTTCCCATAAGATTATCAAATACAAAATACAATTATTTTCCCATAAGTTCATCAAATACATATACATAATACAACCATATCGAAAACAAATATAAAATACAATTCTTTTCGTTTAAATTCATCAAATACATACATAATACAACCATATTGAAATTAAGTTTACAAATTCATCAATACAAAATAGAATCATATTGAAATTAAGTTCATAAGTTCTTCAAATAATAAAGTGTAATAAAAATAAAACTTCAAGTCTATTCCCACTTAAATCGAAGAAAAAAAATAAAAATAAAAACAACGCTTGAGAAGTTACTGTTCTGAGGATTTGAGATGAGAGCAGCAGCGTGACGTGGGAGCAGCTTGAAGATGAGGTGATGTGAGATGAGAGCATCTTGAGGATGAGGGTGAGGTGAGATGAGAGCAATGTTTCTGAGTTTGCGTTTGCGGCTGTGTGTGTTTTTAAGTTTGCATTTTTAAGTTAGAGTTTCCAAGTGATGCAGATTTCATTTTATTTTTTAGAAGTAGTTGAGTCAGTTGTAGTTTTTGATAGATATGAGCTGCCTAAAAAAATATTAACATATATACTATATATTGGTTTGGTTCGGTTTGTCCATTGGATCTGAAAATTGAAACCGAGAACCGAACCAAACCACTTCAGTTTTTAATTGGTTCAGTTCAATTTTTAATCTGAATCATAAAAAATAATTTTTTTTCGGTGTTGAATTGATTTGGATCATCAGTTCAATTGAATTTTTTTTTAACTGCTTACGCCCCTAATCTTGACTTGAGATTTTGTGTGAAATGGATTTATTGAGGGTGTTAAATCAACCATAAAGTTATGGGGTCCAGATGATCAAAACCACATAAAAACTGTTTATAATAAATAATTCAAGCCACCCAAAACCACAAAGAAATGACATAGATTATTTCTATAACTTAACAAAAGTTTTGAGTTTGATTACTGATTTAAATATGCAACAATATTAAAATTTTTAGAGTAAATTTATCATCTATTTAATTTAGGTTTCGAAGACTCAAAAACTTAATTAATGTAATTATACATAGAAGATGTCCGGAGAAAAAAAATCAACAGCCACTACTAAGTAAACTTTACTACTTTTTCAGTGGCTTAAAGATATTCTTCTGAATTGTTTATTCAGAAATAGGCTTGATTTACTTTATGAAAAAATAAATAATTAATATATGACACTTTTTCGGAATAAAAAAATTCACTAGGTTGAGACCTTGATTCTTTTTTCTTTTTTGTAACAAGACCTTGATTCTTTAAGTAGTAGCCGTTCCTCTTTCATCACTAAATTGTGTTTTTAATTGCTAAGCAAGTACTCAAGAGTACTTTTTTTTAAGTTTGATGAGATGGCTTGGTGCCTTTCCTACTTAATAGAAATCTTTATTCAAATCTAATATTAAAAGTGCAGTAACAATAAAAATTTCAGTAACTTTTTTTTGTCTATTATAGTCCTATTAAAGTCACGAGAGATTAGATTATGTAGTTAATTGTAGGAATACATCTACATAATTTTATTTTATTTTTGAAGCAATCTACATAAAATATTGATAAGTAGGTAAGTTAGAAAATTAATAAAAATATATTAAATAAATAATGATTAAGAATTTCTAACCAACCTTTGAAATATGAATATTACACCATTCTTCAACATTATTTCATTAACAAATTTCGCTAAAATATGTATTATTATAATACCATGTTATATATAGTGAAATTGTATAAAAGCCCTTTTTGACACAATGTATAAAAGCTTTTTCCCTTTCGCATTTTTCCTCAAGTTCGTATATATTTAGTGTTATGATTATTTTTTAACATTGTACGTAGTGTTATTAGCTGTTGCAATTCAAAACCGTGTGAAACTGTGTGGTTTTTATTTTTAGATGGAATGCATTACTTATTATTATTTATTATTGATTAATAACTAAACTATTTATCTTTGTTTGTCAAAAAATATATATTTATCTTTGGATCTCATTGGTTTTTTTTTTAAAACGGCTCTAAATATTTTTATAGTTTTCGTATGTCTCTGGTTATTTGAGTATCCACCACCAACTAGTCAAATCTTTTAGTGTTTGTACAAGTCTCCTGTATCACTCTATGTATGCCTTAATGGCAATGGGCAGGGTATGAGTAGAGTACTATAGTCCCCATCTTCATACCCGCAGTTTGAAAAAACCCATATCCATCCCCATACCCGCGTGGGTGATAATTTTTGTTCCGTACCCATGCCCTATGGGTACCTAAGTGGTACCCATACCTGTACCTGTTACCCGCATTTTTATTAAAAATAAATTGATCAATTATAAAATATCATATCATTTTAATAAAATTTTTAAAAATTCAAAGATTTTAATGTTGATTCATGAAAATAATAAACAAAATTATTAGTAAAATCATCCTAAAGTTCATTTCTCTATTGTCATATTTACATTATGTTATACATAAACATTTTTTTATTCAAAATGTGTAATAATATAATAATGGTGTATTTTATAAAAATAATTATATATATTATTATATAATAATATAATTAAAAAAAATAAATATATACTATATGGGTATATGGGGTGGGTACCTAGGGTACCCGTACCCACACCCATACCCGCTCAATTTTGTGGGTAATTATCCATATCCATGCCCATATCCAAAATGCGGATTTTTATCCTATCCATCGTGGGTATTTTTTGTGGATACCCGGTAAATTGCCATCCCTATGCCTTAATCATCTAAGACAACACTCTACAATCTTTCTTTATAAAAGGGGACTACCCCAATTTTATCTCTAATAGTTGTATTTATGATATAATAATTTTATGTTATGCATCCACTCATCCATTGTGATGCTCTCATTTCTGCAATATTGAATTAACTTATTGGTTTATTACAGCATACACATGTTTATATAAATAACCAACCTAAAACACTTTATTTTCTCTAAAACCTTCCACAAAAATGTCTCTTGGTACTCTATTGAACATCTTTTTCAAACAACTGCAAATATGTACGTATATATTTTCTTCAATATGTCTTCATCAATCTATAGCGAATATATAGATATCATTTATTTTAATTATATGGATTATATTCTTAATCTTCGCTCTCAATATGCATTATAATAAGATTCATGAGTTTAATCTTTAATATAATATGTGCAACTTTTTGTGTGCCAGCTTTGTTCTTATTTTCAGATTAAGACATTTATCCTCTATATCTTACATAATGTTTTGTCCACTTAGCAATATATGTAATTATTTGTATTTTGTTTAAGAAAATTACAATGATAATAGTTAAAAAGAAATAATTATATCTTGTACAAATATTAAAAAATAAATTACAAACATAAGGTGATACCTTCATTTTATTTTTTTGAATGGGCAAATATTGGTATGTCAGTTGTTATGTAATTAGTTAGTTTCTAAGGAACGAACTTTGGACAAGAGTGATACCTTTATAATCAACAAAAAAATAAACTTCTGAAATCAAAAACAGGATAATATGATTATGATATAACATGATCCTAGCATCCTAACTTCATTATTTGCACAAATAGATAAAGTTTCGTACAATTTGCACTGCAATTTATACGGTTCTAATTCCCTACCTGACATTCTTACTTCACATTGTTTATAAATTATAACAAAAAGTAATTTGTGAATATCGACAAGTCTATCAACAGATGATCTTCAGTCATGGAAACACCAAAGTAACTGTTAAGTATTCAGTCCTACCATAACATCAGAACTAAGTAAACTTTGGCTTGAGGTTTCTCCTGATAATATTGAGATGAATAATAAGCATACAACTTTCTCATTCTAAAAGTCAAAGCAAAAGATAATATTAATCCTCTATGGTTAAAACAAATTTTCTTGTTCGTTGTATATGTCGTTAGCCTGAAGTAAACTGGTAAACATCTAATTTCATTGTAGAGGCTGTTTTGTTGAAGCAGAAGACATGTCTTCTACCTACTCCTTTGAAACTGTATACCTTGATGGAGGACCAAACAGACTTAATACTACCTGTTGAAAAAAGGAGGCAGGAAATGTGAGAAATTTCATAATTAATTACTATATATACTATTTTCGGTACAAAAAAAGTTCACCTCAGCTATGCTATTCTATTCCCATGTTGGAACAACCACAAGCCTCGGCGAGGACTTATAGTGGTGCTAACAGATCACCTACTATTATTGCTGCTGCAATTACTACCACCACCACTAGGGGTGGACAATTACTTGTACGAGTCCCACATCGAGTATATCAAAGTGTTCAATGTAGTACTTAAACCATGAGGTTCTTCCACCTATTAGACTAGTCTTTTGGGTTGGGCACTCATGTGCTTAAGTCCTAACAATTGGTGCTTTCATTGAGATTTGGGTCACGGAAAGGGCTACCTATAGCCTGGATTAAGGTACTCTACCGAATACTGATAGGTGAGTGAAGCCGCCGAAAAGGAAAGGGCTATCATTGGGTTAGTGCCGATAGTTTTGGGTTGGGCACTCGTGTGCTTAAGTCCTAACAATTGGTGCTTTCATTGAGATTTGGGTCACGGAAAGGGCTACCTATAGCCTGGATTAAGGTACTCTACCGAATACTGATAGGTGAGTGAAGCCGCCGAAAAGGAAAGGGCTATCATTGGGTTAGTGCCGATAGAGTGAAAGTCGCCGTGGATGTCGGCTCTTAAAGGGCGTGGCAACGTTAGGAGTCCCACATCGAGTATCTCAAAGTGTTCAATGTGATACTTAAGTCATGAGGTTCTCCCACCTATTGGACTAGTCTTTTGGGTTGGGCTCTCCTCATATGCTTAAGTCCAATCAATTACTCACACAATGAAAATGAAAAAGGAGTATAGCCTACTATACATCGTAAATGAAGAGCTACAGTTATTTATAGAGTCAAACCAAACACCGTAAACAACACTTACTGGTAGAAACACCAGACCATGCAAGAAGCCAATGATAACCAAGGCCAGATACATTTGAAAGTAATACACCTGCAAAAGACCATAAAAGCTAGTAAGCTACTTGAACTTTTTTCTTTTGCATAGACAACCAAGTACTGAAGGTCAAGGGTGATATATCACAAACCACAAAGATTTCTGATGTTGAGAAGCAAAGGACCAGAACTCCGACTAATTTTGTAAGTGTGATTCCACTGCCAAACGAAGTAAAAAGAACAGGGTCAACAGATTAATAGTGCAGACAAGTAGTAATAGTAAGACAATCATTCAAATCAGTTTATCATAATGAGTTATAACTTATCCTAAAAAAAATTATACTCTTGCCATTCTTTAGTTTAAGCATATTATTAAGGTTTTTAAAATAAACTTCGTGAAGTACTTAGATTTTGACTTATTGCTGACTATTTTAATTTGTTTGAGGTTCGGCATACATGATCAACTTAATAATATCCCATGATACATGTTATATATAGGTCAAATATAAATTATACACTCAGGTCCTGGGCTGTAAGTGTCATGCCATTTCTACATGCAGTGCAACAATATGCATAGCTAACCTGAATACAGACGCCCCCATGGTACATAATGCTGTCCTTGCTCGTTGGCTCCTATCCCCTGAACTCACCTGTATAAACATAAGCAATATGACTTATTTGATCTTAGTAAACGTGCATATTCATGCAAAAGCATGAGGTTCTATGACTTAAAGGTCTCCTTAATCACAATCGGAAAGTAGGGTTTGGATCTACAATATAAAATTATTCGTGTCCATACCTTTATTTAAAAACAAATAAATTGTACTCAAAGTCTCAAACTGGTAACTTAAATGTCCATACCCATACATAAAGGGTATCAATATACTCAAACATGATTATTTGTGTTTTTAGCTTAATGGAACATGTTCTCCCTTTAATGTGTCGTTTCTTCATTTTGCAAAACTATTTTATCACGAAAATTAACTACCAACAGCCAAAAAATAAAGAGTACTGATCTATACATTAATTGAAAAATATCGCAAGTTCTTTCAAATCTGATTATGAAGCAAAACAAATATATTGCAAGATTATAGAAGGGTTGGGTAGTAGAGTACCCAAAGTCCCATTCATACGTGCATTTTTTTCAAATAACTACCTAGTCACAAACCTAGATTCATGTACTCTACTCAAAGCATCTACCCATAACATAGTCCAACTTTCATCCCTACTGGTTAATCAAAGCATCAAAATTCCCAACGCAATAAATAAGGTTGGAATTCACATAGTACAAAAATCTCCATAACAACATTGACCAAATGAACATATCAGAGTTGTAATTTGTGAAGTGCGAGTTTGACAAATGTTTCTGTTCCTTCTAAGACCATTTTACCCAATGAGGAAGGCCTCTCAATTTATAAAACAGAGGATTAGACTAACCATGAACGCATGTGCTATATGCACACAAAACTCCACAGCAATCCCTATTGACATAATCAGGTTTACAACAGACACCGCATTTAGTTGAATACCCAGAATCGCCATTACACCCTGCAGGAGTTGCAGAAGTCGTTAGTTTCATTTTGAAACTAAGAGGTATTAATTTAACATATAAAGGTACACCTGCATTTTACGAGAGCCCTAAAAGAATAGAAACGGGAAAATAGGATACCTAAAGAAAAGGCAAAGCAAAGACATAACAAAATCCAAAACAATAAAAATAAGTGATACCATGAGGTCCAGAATAATCATGAGAAGAACAAGTAATATGATTGCTGAACTCCACAAGCTGCATTGTTTCCAAACAGACAAAAAATTACACTTAATCCCGAATAGAGAGAACAAATTTTGAATTTATTTTAAGCATACAAGGCTTAAGTTTTAATAAATTTTCTACCTCGATGTGATGACCAAACAAACAACAAAAACAGCACCTGTTACATATCATTACAAATTGTTCAACATCAAATGAATTTGATTAAAAATTACGGAATTAATATGAGAAATTCAGATGACTCGAGTAAAAATTGAAAAGTTTATGTCAAGGAGAAATGAGAACATGAGAAGATATGAATTTCATTTTCAATTTCTAATTTTTGTCACGATGAAAAATGTTAGGTGGATTTCAATTAAGTATTATCTAAAGGTGTGAAGTTTAACACTGATACAAAAATATTTAACAGTATAGAAAGCAACAGATGCTGTATGTCCTTCTAGAGACAGAAATTAGGCTCAAATTCAAAAAATGTTCCTTGAACAGGATGAATTATAAACAGAAGGGCAGGGAAAGTATCTAGGATCAAAACAAACAATTGATATACAAGTATGCCATCCCACGTGTACATGTTATTAGACTGCTTTGGAATACCAACCCAGTGCTATCGCAATGTTGATCAGGGCTATCTTCCATACATCCAGATATTGTTCAAAGAAGATATAAAATACTGAGTACGGAAATACATCCATCTGCACAGGAAATTAGTCAGCAAGAAATTAAGATACATAATAGTAATAATTATGGGATGCTATGCCCAGATTTAGTCAATGCACAAATACTTCATAAGGACAAAAAATGAAAAGAATATCCATAATCATATCACCTACAATTTTGTTAAAAACTTATATCAAGAAAGAGAAATTCAGGTGAGAAGTATGACCAGTTAACAACTCCAAAACCTCTAGAGGTTGAGACTCAAAGCTCAAGCAAAATATAAGTATTACCCTTCCAAGTAAAATATTAGATTGGCGAAAGAAAAATATAACAATGTTGAGCAAAAAAAATTAAGAACCAAGACCATCCCAGGAAAAGGCTCATGAATACAGTACAGATCTAATAGAAAGCAGTAGTAATTGCAATGGGAAGAGAACCTTCAATTCCTAAGACATGCGCGTGAAGACAGTATCTCTTAAAATTGTTTGATCCTATAAAGCTAAAAGCTACACCAACAGGCGAAAACTAATGATGCAATTGAAGTCCAAACCTTTAAAGATGCAGAAATTCTAGAGCAAAACTCCCTTGCAGCTCGTATTGCATTAACATAGTCACCCTAACAAGATTTGAGTTAGATAAAATAATGCATGAAACATTTTGCATAAGCAAGGAAAATGAAATCTTCATTTATCATTCTGCATACTTGTTTATTAACTGGTGTATGATAAGTACGAAATTCAGAAGCTTTTATGACACCACCCTCGTAACCTGAAAGTCATAGGTAAAATGTTTATATCAGAATTTAAAATTTGAGAAGAAAATTTTACTGCATATGTAAAAACTAAAAAGTTTACAAAAGATTTCAGAAAGAACAAAACTTACAAAAAGTTTATACATGTTTTCTCTACAGTATTTTTTGTTAATCAGGGACAGCACATCTAATCTAAAACTTTATGCCACACAGTTAACTCTACAAACAAAAAATCTGAGTTTTAAATAGTGTTTAACTTTATACATCATTCCTATCTTCTTCCATCATTTTTACTATAAAAGAAGAGCCTTTAACTCCATCTCCATAATGTTCTTATTGTAGCCATCTACTGTCTTTGGTCATTTTTAATTCCCCAAATTATAATCTTCATTTTTATCGGTCACACTAACTCTCTGTCTCTCCTTTGCTACATCACTACTAGTTCACAGTCAATAGTGTCATAGAGTTCATTTATTAAATGAAGGCCCATAGAAGTTATCTAATTAGCTCCAACCTATGAAGCACTAACATGTCGACACTGAGAATAATTTAAAATATAATTAATTGAATGTAATAACATGTGTCGGTGTTCGACACCGACACGTCTTCGATCAGAACTGTCAGTGCTACAGAGGTTCCAAATAAATCAAAACAACTCTGAACCAAAGCATGGACAGGTAAAAAATGTCTACCGAATTAATAAAGAATAATAATTAAACTAAATTGATAAAGTTCAGGTATATCATGGTGTGGAGAAGTAGATCAAAGATGTGCAGTAAATGAACCAAGGTGCAGACTCATTTGAAATTTGAGGTCAATAAAAATTGTAAAAATGGATGGAGACAAAGGTATACATAGCATCATAAACTGTAGGAACATGGACAATTTGACCAAAGAAAACCCAGGGTTATAAGAACTTTTGCTGAGAGTGCCAGTTTAGACATCCAAATACATTGATGGCCTTGCTGAGGGCATCCAATGGTGTCATTGTCTCAAGTCTCCTCCGTCAGTAAAAATAAACAGATAAAGGCGAGAGAAGTCTCAGAGTGATAGATTAGATGGAAGCATGGAATGAATTGGGTAGAAATTACAGTATAATATAAATACGTTTTAATGCAGAGTGATAGTTTCTGTATTGCATTAATGTTGCGGCCTGTGAAAGACTTAGTTCACAGGTTATTGAGTTAGGGATTTAGTATCACAGCCTGTCACACTAGTCTAGATGTGATGGCAACTATAAATATCTTTGAAACTGTACATAATCAGTAATAACTCTTAGAATTGAGTTTTAGGCCTAACTCATCCTCACAAAACCGGCTTGTAAGGTGAGGATTGCCTCTACTTTATAAACACTTATTCAGGCCTTCTCTCAACCGATGTGGGACTTCTAACAATAACAAATTCAGTTTCTCTCACTATGCTCAGTTTCTATCGTACTCATAAGAGAAGACAAAGATGAAAAGGGGAAAAAGAACAAATAACATGATGACGGGTCTGTTGAATGCCAATATCATCAGAAGCTTCAACAGAATGTTATGAACATTAAAAAATGTATACATGTAAAAGCTTAACCAGAACCTTACAGCAAATACACAAGGAATAGAATGAGTTTTATTCTTTTAGAATGAGAGAGAGAGAGAGAGAGAGAGAGAGAGAGAGAGAGAGAGAGAGTGTGGGTATCTTTCATACCACTAAGATCTAAACTATTGGTGTAAGCTCCATGACCACCTTTCGCACAATCAGCTGATGGCAGTGCATCAAGAAACCAGGGAAGCTTCTCTTTGAACTGTGCTGTAGATGGACGATCATTAACCAAATCCGAGTGGCGGAAACACTAGGAATAAACCAAAAGTGTTAGTCCTTTTGCACCCTTTTGATTTACAGTTTGAATTCTTTTGGGAAGTAATCTCCTATGTAATAAACAAATATGTATAGGGAAAAGTATATTACTGTTGTACAGTCTTTGCACACTCCACCCAACCCACATGGTTCTTCATCTGGAAAACAGCAAGGTGGCTGAACAAGGACAGATATTTACTAATGTGATTGTACATGGAGCAATATCTTATCATATTATTACTTCAAAAAATTGCTGTAGCAAGGAACATTAGATAGGAAAAAGACAAAAAATCATGATATGGCAAAACATATACATATACCGCATAGTTCCAAAAATGTAGAAGAGAAGGAAAATCAAGCAAGCTGCACACAAGTGTTTTATCCAAGCATATAAAAAGAACATACCTGATCATCAGGTGGACAGTATGAGTCATTTGTGAATTTTCGACAGCAACTAAAAGCTTCAGGTGATATCCACACAAGGAAATCATCAAGCCACGAGGCAGCAGGCTTGGCAATGTAGCTTGATTCCGGTACCAATGCTGCTCTAGATATCTGCAGTTTTATGGAGCAAGATATGCAGAATCAATTCATATATGCCAAATTTATAAATGAATAAAATTTACTAGTCTACTTGTGTGAAAGTCAACCATTCAACAATATCTTCCAAGTCTCACACAGGAAGATATGAGGTGTAGCTATGTACAACTCTACATTATAATCTGTACTTAAAGGTGACTAAAACTAGAAATCAAGTTAAATTAACTAAGTTCAAATTCATACAAACCACTTATTATAAGTGGAACATACAATATGGGCAGTTGATGGAATTGATGGGTGGTTGAAAAAATCATTAATGGTTAGCGTGGTTAAAGTAAATTCAAATCAGGTTAGTCAAAATCAAATGTGATTAAAGATACAGGTGGTATCAATATCACACAATATTTTGATTCAACTGTAGAAAGGAAAGGCTCAGCATATCGATTATATCTGATGAAATTCTTTAAATAAAATATTAAATTGAATATGAGGTTTTCAGTAACAACTTTTGAAGAATTCATCATTGATTACCTCGTTTAAAAGAGAATTTGAATCACAGTGGCTAATGGAGCATAGCTGGTTTGTATGTTTCGATTCCAAACTGCAGGAGAGAATATCAGCAAAACAGCTAAAAGATGAGATAAAAATTTGAAGAGAAGAGAGCATACAACCAAGCTAAACTTTGTGTCATTGGCAAATAGACACCGAATTTTCACTTTGTTCCAACTAAACCCTAATATCCTACTATTGTTACAATGGACCCTCCTGTTAACACGGGGTTATGTGACAAATGGTGAGCAGATATCTTTTATTAAGGAAATTAACATACAAAATTTTGAAATAGAGAGGAACTTGGATCAAAGAAAAGGAATGTACAATTCAAGTCCTAAGAATTAGAGAAAATTAATTGTCCCAATAAAAACTGCTAAGAAAGGTATAAAACTATTACAGCTCTTAATTTTAGCTGTGCAAATCAGAGCAATATATACACACACAAAAAAAAAAAAAAAAAAAAATCATATCAGAATCCGGATTCTGATTGATTTCCATAATCATTGACAAGGAAATGGAGAAGGAAATATGTTTTCTAATGAATTGCTTGAGTCAAATGAACACAACAAATTAGATTAACATAACACTAGGTAATAAATACATTCTAATACTTACAAGACAAAAGATTTCCTGTAATACTAAGTGTTGATATTTAATAATTATTATATACTCTAGAATATCTTAGATTATTCCTAGCATAGCATATTCCATAGCACATATTCCTTTTGTAATAAATGCTCTTAATTGTAGAATCAACTATATAATAAAATTCCCGTGATGCTCTTACACACACGGTTTTCACCATATGCCTCTTGTGTTCTTTTGTTATTTTCTCTTTCAACATGGTATCTAGAGCCTATTAAGAGGCAACCCTACACCGTGCTTACCCGGTGGACCCACTGTCCTCCGGTGAAATTTTTTCTTTCCGACAAACTGTGTGTTAACTCCGGTTTGTCCATTATTCTCTGCTGTAACTCATTCCGGCATTTTTCCGGTCTGTTTTCATCACCTCCCGCCACTGTCACCACCGCCTTTCTCTCCGGCGACAACCACCACGCGCCGCCTCTGCAACCGCGCGTGACAGCGCGTCCGATCGCCGTTTACTTCGGCTGACTCGCCATCCAGTGCTGGTTCCATATCCGGATTACGAGTTGTTTATCTCTCCTGTGTTACCCAGAGTGCAGCTACGCTCCAGTCCAAGATGCGCTCCAGTTTCCTGTTTCCTTATTAGATGCACGACACGTAGCAATAAAAATTTCAATGGTTCAGATTAGAAGTTTGTAAATAATTTCTAGTATTTTTTTAATAAAGAAACAAAACAAGCGTTGAATAACACTTCTTCTCCGTTATGCCGCAATAGTGTAACACCTCTTTCCAATTCAATGGTTCAGACCACTTATGGAGACCATCCTATTCCTCTCACCGCCTCCCCTCTCCAGTCATCCCATCAACGCCGCCATTCATCCCTTCTGCTCCACACACTGTCGGCAACAATTTCATATTAGATCTAGCAACAAAAGGGAGACGAAGACCAAAGTTAAACTAATATTAAATCTGCCATAGATTGATAACAGGGGGCTGCTGAAACTTTTGTTAATTATCACTAAACTAATTTCATTTAATTGATTGAAAAATAACTAGAAGGGGCAGAAGGGAAATAAGTTGATTTGGAGGAAGATGTCGTGACGACGAGACTGAAAGTCAGTGAAACGGCGTGAGCAATGCGTGGAGCAGAAGGGTTGAAGAACGCTTCCACTGGAAATGACGGAGAGGGGCGGCGGTGGCAATGGTGGCTGCAGGAGGAAGAGGAGTAGATGGAACTTGTATAAGTCATATCAGAGAAAGATGTCAAGTTTCTTGCTGTTTTTCATCAAACAAAAACCATTGTAACCTTTTTTATTTCCAGCCATCGGATATAATTTTGCCAGATGTCACACATCCATTAAGTGAAAAGGAGAAAATGGAGCCTCCCTAAAAGGAGCAAAGCTGCACTCGTGTTACCCATGGCTGTTATTGGTAATTCTGATGGTTCCAAGAGTACTTTTACTAACTATAGTGCTTCTCCCCAAGGCTCCTCAGGAAACTATGAAAATTTCCTTAGGTGGTGTCAGAGTAATCAGAACTTTGGTTCCTCTGCTTCGGTTGCACACACCGGTAACCCTGCAGGATCGGAGGTCGGGACGGACGATTGGCGTTGGATGTGAGTCTCAAGGCCTTTATTACCTATCTTTGACATCCAACACATGCTCCGCCATAGATTCCCCACTTACTATCCATGCACAATTGGGTCATCCAGGTCTTTCCAAACTTCAAAAATTGGTACCGAGTTTATCTAAGTTGTCTGATTTACATTGTGAGTCGTGTCAGTTAGGGAAACACACTCGTAGTCACTTTCCGGATCGAGTCAATAAACGGGCTTCGTCTCCTTTTGTTTTAGTTCACTCCGATGTTTGGGGTCCATCTCGCACTATCTCTACTTTCGAGTCAAAATATTTTGTTACTTTCATTGATGATTTTTCTCGTTGTACGTGGATCTTTTTAATGAAAAATAGATCCGAGTTATTTTCTATCTTTGAGCAATTTTATCAAGAAATTAAAACTCAATTTGGTGTGTCTATTCGTACTTTAAGAAGTGATAATGCTCGTGAATATTTGTCACATCAATTTCAAAATTTTATGGCTTCTAATGGTATCCTTCACCAAACATCATGTCCTCATACACCTCAACAAAATGGGGTAGCCGAACGCAAAAATCGGCACCTCATTGAAACCACATGGACTTTGCTTATTCATGGCAATGTTCCATTTAGATTTTGGGGGGATGCTGTCTTAACGACATGTTATCTCATAAACTGCATGCCTTCTTCTGTCCTAGATGGCAATATTCCTCATTCAATCCTTTTTCCCCATTCCGCTCTTCACCCGCTGCCTCCCCGTGTATTCGGATCCACATGTTTTGTTCACAATCTCTCTCCTGGTCTCGATAAATTGTCAGCTCGATCACTAAAGTGTGTCTTTCTTGGTTATCACCGGTCACAAAAAGGTTATCGTTGCTATTCTCCTACATTAAAACGATACCTCGTATCGGCCGACGTTACCTTTTTTGAATCTGTTCCATACTTTGAGCCAAATCATAAAACTCTTGAACCCCTTCAAGACACTAATCCTGAACCCATTCAAGAAGTCACTATTATTCCTGTTGAGCCTTGACAGTCTGTCCCACCAGATACCCCTCCGGTTGAACCTCCAACTTCACGACCACTACAAACATATCAGCGTCATCCACGACCCTTTGCTGTACCTGTTCCCACTCCTGTTCCAGAGGCCATTGAAGACTCTCTGCCAACACCATCTCCATCATCGGATCCGGTTCCGCAACTTGAGCCTAATCTTCCCCCTGTAATTCGTAAAGGTACTCGTTCCACACGTAATCCGTCTCCACACTATATTGATTTGTGTTACCGTCGTCTTTCCCCTTTACATTACACTTGCTTGTCATCTTTGTCGTCTGTTTCTATTCCTAAATCTCCAGGTGAAGCATTATCCCACCCTGAGTGGAGGCAAGCAATGATTGACGAAATGTGTGCTCTCCAAAGTAGTGGTACTTGGGAACTGGTTCCTCTACCCCCTGGGAAGTCTTTGGTAGGTTGTCGTTGGCTTTATACAGTGAAGATTGGTCCAGATGGTAAGATTGATCGATTTAAGGCTCGCTTAGTGGCCAAGGGCTATACTCAAATTTTTGGGTTGGATTATAGTGATACTTTTTCACCTGTAGCCAAGATGGCATCTATTCGACTTCTTCTCTCCATTGCAGCCATTCAACATTGGCCTCTCCATCAACTTGACATTAAAAATGCATTTTTACATGGTGATCTTGAAGAGGAAGTGTATATGGAGCAACCATCTGGGTTTGTTGCTCAAGGGGAGTCATCTAATATGGTTTGTAGGTTACACAGGTCTCTTTATGGTCTTAAACAGTCTCCTCGAGCTTGGTTTGGCAGATTCAGTACAGTAGTCCAACAATTTGGCATGATTCGTAGTGAAGCTGACCATTCTGTTTTTTATCGCCACTCTGTCCAAGGGTGCATTTACCTTATTGTTTATGTAGATGATATTGTCATAATTGGTAGTGATCAGCAGGGAATACTTCAATTAAAACAATATCTCTCGAATCAGTTTCAAACTAAATATCTTGGTAAACTTCGTTATTTTCTGGGCATTGAGGTATCTCAATCTAAGGATGGTATTGTAATTTCACAACGAAAATATGCTATGGATATTCTTGACGAAACAGGTTTATTGAATGCAAAGCCTGTTGATACTCCTATGGATCCAAATGTCAAGCTTCTACCTAATCAGGGGGAGCCTCTATCAGATTCAGGGAGATATAGGAGATTAGTTGGAAAATTGAATTATCTCACAGTCACTCGTCCAGACATTTCATTTGCAGTTAGTGTTGTAAGTCAATTCTTAAACTCTCCTTGCCAAGAACACATGGATGCTGTAATTCGAATTCTGAAATACATCAAAGGTGCTCCGGGAAAAGGTCTCATTTATGAAGATAGAGAGTTGGTTACTCAGATGCTGATTGGGCAGGCTCACCCATTGATAGGCGATCCACTTTTGGGTATTGTGTACTTGTTGGAGGAAACTTGATATCTTGGAAGAGTAAGAAACAAAATGTAGTAGCAAGATCAAGCGCTGAGGCAGAATATAGAGTCATGGCACTAGCGACATGTGAACTTATTTGGTTGAAGCAGTTACTTAAAGAACTACGATTTGGAAAGGCTTGCCCAATGACACTTATTTGTGATAATCAGGCTGCACTGCATATTGCTTCAAACCCGGTCTTTCATGAGAGGACCAAACATATTGAGATAGACTGTCATTTTGTCAGAGAGAAGATCGAATCAGGCGACATAGTCACAAGATTTGTCAATTCTAATGATCAATTGGCAGATGTTTTTACAAAATCACTTCGAGGTCCTAGAATCAACTACATATGTGACAAGCTTGGTGCATTTGACTTATATGCTCCAGCTTGAGGGGGAGTGTTGATATTTAATAATTATTATATACTCTAGAATATCTTAGATTATTCCTAGCATAGCATATTCCTTTTGTAATAAATGCTCTTAATTGTAGAATCAACTATATAATAAAATGCCCGTGATGCTCTTACACACACGGTTTTCACTATATGCCTCTTGTGTTCTTTTGTTATTTTCTCTTTCAACACTAAGGATCCTATGCAATCTAGAATTAGTTATTTATTTATTAATGTTTTATGAAACAACCACCACCATAGTTTTGTGCCTTTTGCAAGTAGGTAACTTGAACTTTCACTTCCAACTCATACTGTTGTTGAAATAGACCCTTTTGTTCACCCTTGGCAACTTAACCCCAAATTAACAAACGAGTTTACTGAAACAATAGTATAAATTCAAGGAACGAAGTGAAAGTTCAATGTGCTAATTGCAAAAGGCATGAAGTTTTCCCCTAATGTTAATTGATAGATCTCTATGTGGTTTTTCACATGATAACACATCGGAGGAAAATAATATCATGGATAATTTGCTGTCAACTAATTCTATTTTTTCATTCATCTAAGGTATGCATGCTTAAGGCATTCATTATGTAAACTGTACAACATTCAATGTTATGCTTAAAAGACAATAACACAATGTATAAATTAAAGAGACAAGAACACATAAAATATAAAATTAACCAACCTGTAATTGTAATCTTTCACAACAAAATACAACGGTGGTCCCACTCTGAGGTACTCAGAAATGTTACTGAAATACCCCTGTAAACAGAGAAAAAAAAACGCCAACATAAGAAGCTGGATAGAAAAAGAATGAAACTGACAGAAATTGCAAAAAAATAAACATGGGAAGTGAACTAGAAATTTAGACCTGAAGGTAGGAGTCCCGTGGAAGAGCAATCTGTTGCTCGAGACCAGGTTCAATCCTCGTGCATAATGCCTGAAAATAAAAAGTCATAGCGAAAGTGACGTTTTCCGAAAATATCTTACTGAAACTCATTATTTTATCACTTCCCTTGTAACTTACAATGCTTGCCAATGTAAATGCACCAAATATGGCGATGACCAAGATTTTAACTCCCCATAGTCCAAGAAATGGTGCATGAACCTCCTGTGATTACACAGAGATAACAGAGTTCGTTTTGATACTGAAAGCAAAGCAAAATAGTATACGGTCTATGCTGTAAATATGATAGAAGTTTTGCCAATTATCACCAACTAGAATGAGAAAACATAACTGAATTCATAAAGCATGAGTAGCACGATAGTATCTATTTTTCTTTCTTTTTTTCCGTATATGTACTCATCGCATGAACTAAATATAATTTTACCTTCATATATCGTGTTAGCAGTCCATCTGTTTCCTGCCTAATTCCTGCACATTGATGGTGATATGAGTAGAACTATATGCATGCAAGGAGAGAGAGAGAGAGAGAGAGAGAGAGAGAGTGAAAACAATCAAGGATATTGCAATAAAAAAAAAATTTATTCAGCATCCTCCTAAACCTAAAATCTTAATCTGTAGAGGGCCAAGTGATTCATATCCCTACCATGCTTGATGCTTCATCACATACAAGTCATTTGGAGTTGAAGCATTGGCATATCATATGTTAATATCTTTTGGTGAAATTAAATCTCATCATGACGAAATGAGCAGCAAATTATGAAATTTGTAATCACTAGGTCACAGGACCTATGATATCATGGAAAAGACCGACTGATCCCAAAAGTTTAATGATAGAAGCAAGCGGATTGATATATGTCTTAACCCTCTAAACTTGTCTACCTTGGCTTGAGCAATATTAGTATTCAGGATCTCTAATGTGTTTGCAAATTTGCAGAGTTATGCTTAATCTCAGTAACACAACAAATCTATTTTGCAATAGTCTTAACCATGCATGATACATCTCATCAAGCAATCCTAGAAAAATAATGCAACTTACAGAAAACAAATGCTCACATCACATTTATTAAGGAGAATCCTTGGAAGTATTATTATGGAAAGAAAAGAAAGAAGCAAAGGAGTATACACAGGCCAAGGCTAATATGAACCAGTATAATAAGTGGTCCCTGATGTAAGATGGTCTATTTTTTTAGAACCATTTTATAATAAGTGGTCCATGATATAATATATAAAGGATTTAATACTAAAAAAAAAAATTGATTGATCAAGCTGAAAGATTACATGCAAAGTAGAGAGTACATGCATCCCCCCCCCTGTAACAGGAAATAAATATTAGGTTATTAGTTTATTTTAAATAATAGTTTACTTTATGTCATTTTTCCTTTTAGCCCTTATGATTGTATTTAAGAAAGTTTTGTACCTCATTTGAGAATCAATCAATATTCAAACAAATTATCTTCTTCTCTCAAAAAATCTCAATTTATCTTTAGATGATTTCTTAATTGTACCGGATTCTATTCAAACCATTGGAATCCCTACTCTTGAGACCTTGATTCTACCGGTTCGTCCCTAGAATCTAATTTCCCGTCTCACCCCCCGGTCTCCTCGTTCTTTCTCCAACCGACCAACCACCACAGGCTCAACCTCCTCCTTCATCTCAAGCTTCTTTGGAACTCCATCATCAACAGCAAATAGAGGAAAGATTAGGGTCGAAGGTGAAGGGCTGGAGAAGATATGGGGCAGAGGGTCTATGGTGTTGCTGTGAGGACTGGATTAATCGAATAGTTCAAAACTGCGGTTTTTATGGACCACCTTAAACAATGGTCCATTTTAGCCTTTGTTGTATACACGTGCCTAAACATCATACATGCATAAGTCTTGCACCTCAAGAAAACTTGATAGAGACTATTAGGTTTTTATAATGGGTCTAACTCATCCTTACATAACCGGCTTGTAAGGTGAGGAGTGTCACTCTTTATATACTCTAATTAAACCTTACCCTTTAAACTATGTGAGACTTGGGTTTTTCCCAATACACCGCCTCCTGCTCAACACTATTGAACTTGATACCATATTAGATTTTTATATTAACCCATCCTTACAATACTGGCTTGTAAGGTGAGGATTTCCCCCACTTATAAACTCTAATTAAGCTTTATCTTTAGTCTATGTGGGACTTTAGTTATTCTCAATAGAGACTACGAAATGAAGACATAAATAATTGAAATGACTTTATGTCTAATTTCTCAAAGAAAATTTCAAGAGATGATATATATAATTAGGTTTCTTGTATGTATTCTACTCGCCAATGGATACATCTCTTTAGAATGAAGGGAACACCAAGAGGATTCAAAGAGCGCTCAGAGGTCTGGTAAAATCCGCGCATGATGGACGAGAAGAGAAGAATCATAGAAATAATGGCCCCACATAGAAATAAGAATCATAGAAATAACTCAACATTAGAATAGTGATTAGATAGGCCACAAAGGATAACAAAGCACTCTAATATGGCATTGAAGTGATAAGGTTTTGGGCAAGGAATGACAAAGAACAAAATACTTTGAATATGACTGGTTTTTATACAAAAGATTAGACAATAACCATAATACAATACTAGACTTCTTATCCAAATTCCAAACTATATAAGAGAACTAGTCCTGATTATTACTAGACTCCTAATAGATAGATAGATAAAAAATCATGAAATCTAATGAAATACAGAAACTGGTTGTAGGAGACAAGCTAACATATTTTAAATTACTCTAAGGTACAACAAAAATATTAGCAGATACTTTTCGTCTATTTTAACAAAAGCAAAAGGTCCAATGTCATGTATGCATAAGAAGAAGGGCATAAATGATTAATTCTTCGGAATCTGGTCATAGAGATGCCAATACCATGTAAGAAATAACCACCCAAAAACACAACCTATGAGATGCAGACTCGAGAGTGGCTATTATTTCTATCCAATAAAAAACCGATGTATCCATGAGCCAATAGCTTGTATGTACCTTCAGTTTGCTCCGTAGAGTATCGGTTCAACTTTATGCATGGAAAGCAATCAATCCTGTTATCCTTGGCTCTCACAGAGTCTAATGTAACCAAAGCCACAAAAGCAGTGATTTGTAGAATAAAGTCCAGCAGAACCGCCAAAGCTATAGAAAGTATAGTGTCAGAAGTTAAGAAATGCAGAGAGAAAAAAAAAAAAAACTTAAAATCACTTTTAAAGGAGTTGGATTTCCCCTCTCCTTTCTATGTGCATAAACGAAAATTTTAATTGCACTATAGAAAGATGTCAAATTGGTTTTTTTATCCAAAAGAGCAGAGGACGAGAGAAGAAAATTCTTTAACCTGCAATCATGGAGAAAACACGGCATGCTGGCATAGAAACAAATGATCCTACTGCAAATGCTAGAATCTCTGATAAGCTGGCGAGGGTTATGGATGGTCCAACTTCCCCCAATGCATTGCTTATTTGTTCTTCTATTGGTAAATCTGAGGGTTGCCGTTTCACAGCATCTACGATTATACACATGTTATCTACACCAACCTAATCAAAAAATGAAAATCCGATTAAAGTAGTAAAATCTCACAATACTTGCCAAGAGACATGACTAAAACATTATGGAAAGACAAAGCAAGAAACTTATAAAATTATAATAGGGAAATGCTAACGAGTGCCCCCAAGGAACTCTCCAAGAACCTAAAATGATAAATTTTTATGAAAATGCGTGGAGTCGATGCATTGGAAATTGAAATGTTTAACTTTTTGAATAAATAATTCCTTTAAATGAAATCTTTAAAGAGTGCCTCGGGGGCACTCGTTAGCAAGACCCATTATAATAAACAGATGGAATTAAAATCACATTAATATTTAACTTCCCAGGTTGCTTAGATTCGTTGTACTGCAAGTAGAACAGATTTAACGCGTCTTAGGAAATAGTGGTAGCATAATTACTCTCTAGTAAATTGCAGTTGACATTTATTATCTTTGTAATCTTCATGTGTTTAAACTAAAATATTATGCTGGGAGTTTAAAAACTTAAGCTCATTCAGAAAAATCTATTCTTTCAATTCTCACGTAAACTCTTTCAGTTTTGAATACCCAAGAATATGATGACTCAAGCGGCAGCAGAGGATGACTATACACAACTTCAGTTTAATGGGATTATGAGTCTAAAACATCAACAAAAAGCAGAGAGAAACAGAGAACACATGGAGTAAGAAATCAAAAACTACTAATATTCCCATTGCAAAAGATCAACTGTAATTTACCCCACTTCGTAAGAAAGGACCAACTGTTAGGGTAGTGCCCAACAATGGATTGTGGAAACAGATTGGACAGCAAATTAGTGTTTAAAATTAGAACATTTTTAGTCTATTTGATTTGGATACTATGACATCAGCAGTAGTAAAATATAATGACAATGGACAGAACAGATAGACTTACAGCTAAAACCAGAAAAGGTATGACTTCCATTATGATTAGTGTAGATTTTACTCCAAGAGCACTGAAAAATCCAACTGATCCAAGAACTGAAAGCATAACAAGCAAAACTCCCGAAAGACCAAGCAATACCTAAATATGTCATAACATCAAGTCAAATATGAGTGTTCAAAATATTCATAGTACTAGCAGCCTTAGCTAACCAACCATTTCATAACAATTCTAAAAGTTAATTTAATTTCTAGTATCTCTACATCAATCACATGAAAAGTAATTGAACGGAAATATTTTGGGCTTCTTCTGACCCCTCGCTGGTACACTTTCCATATTTTTAGGCTTCTAATATTTTGGGCCCAGTATCAGGGTTCTATCAATATACATGTACAACAACATAAATTCAAGATAAAATTCTTTTTTTACTCAAAATAAAAAATTGCAAGAGAGTCAACAATAACTTTAATTCAACATGAGCAGTAACCAACTAATAACTTATTCTGACTCAGCATAAAGCAGAAAATAGCTCTTACACTTCAGCAATAGGTTTTGTTAAGATATTGAAATTAATTATAAGATTAGTTAGTATCCTTTAGAATTAATGGTAGGAAATTATTCCCCTTTTAGATTACATCTCATATTTATATAAATAATTTGTTCACCCCTATTCATTGTTAATGAGAATGAGAAATATTCAAGTTGGCATCTAAAGCAAGGTTCCCTGTGGGTTTAGCTACCTTCAAGGCCACCCTATTTTGGTTGCTGTCGAGTCTCAAAACGGTCGCAAGAGCAGTTGTGATAGAGCAGAGATCACAATATAGGATGGAACGAAGTTATTGTATATATGATGAATGGAAAACTAGAAATACAACCAGAGCTAAGGCTCCTAAGTAGAGAAAAAATTTCTTACTGCCTAACCACAAAGGTGAATAGAAATCAAGTGATAACATAACTAATTCCCACTATGATATTTATTGAGGGAATATCCTAACAAACTTCCACCTCAGCCATCACACTTCCTTTGTGACTCTTTTCTTAATTCTCCTCTCATACACACGCCACACTTTGGGCTTGACATTCTCTTTGTGAACCAGCACATCCCCTTCTTTGTTAAAAGGCCCATTCCTATTTCTATCATCACTCCCTCCTCCATAAACAGCCTTGTCCTCAAGGAAGAGGTCTGGAAATTGACTCTTCAACAACAATTCTTCCTCCCATGTCGCATCACCGATATCCATGCCGGCCCACTGTAAATAGACAATCTGGTATTCCGTCTTCAAAGTAAGGGTGAATGGAGCAAAGCAAATTGATCCGACACCCTGAGTTTGGACCATAAATCAATAAATCAAGAGGTGTGAGTCTGAGGCTAGTTAACTTGGTCAGCTAGCTGATCCTGAACAAGAATGTGATACCACACAAGGCTATTTTTTCAGCCCCTTTTCTCAAGCAAAAAATACATCGAGTTTTATATGTATTTTATTCTCGTATGAAGAATAGAGTTGTGAATTAATCTGAGAATATCACACAACAGAACTGGAATGGAAGTAGGCATAAGTTCATGTGGTATGACTATCCATAATATTAATGCTGTTGTGAAAAAACCATTTTCTTCTATTCTAATCAGTTTCATTTGGAATTGTTACATTTATAATAAGTTTAAATCTACCATCAACACAAACATACTAGCTGAGCAGTCAGAAGACAGCTCTCGCTAACTACAAAAAAGCTTATCTACAAGAGTAAGCTAAGTAGCAGTCAGAACACACGTGCACTGTCTTGAATAATAATTAAGGACATTTTCATCAATAAGTACAACTTAGCACATATTAACACTTACGAAAGACATGCATGTATTGAGTACACACAAACAATTTAGTATACCAGTGAACAACGGAAATTTAGAAACCTAAAGATAAATATCATACCTTGGTCGAGAGGTAGAAAGAAGATAAATGATGTGGTGTATCTCCCAATGTCACTGATATATAGGCAAACATTACAATATAGCTCACCTAAAAAGATGTAGGAAATGAATTCAAATGTATATTCAAGTATAGCAAATCTTCAATTCATAAAGCCATAACCAAACTATTTAGTTCATGAGTTTATATGTAACAAAAATCAGTTTTTCATGTTCAGTTGAAAGAAATGAGAAGTTATTACAAGTATTGTAATGATATCAGCGGTGCTTTCTCTCTTTAATTCTTCCTCAATTGAACTTTCAGAAGAGAACGACAAAGTAAGATTGCTAGATTGCACCATTGGCAGTAATTCATCCTGGCAAATGAAAAATTGGTTTCAAAATGTGATGTGGGTAATGAATGCAAGTACAGGTAGAAAAACTAGAATATCATGCATCATTAAAAAGATAATTTACTCAGGAAACATGCATATCACATAGCCTCTTCTTCTTGTACTTAGAGAATATAAACAGAAACTTGGTGCTATAAAGCTTCCCCAAAGACAGGCTCCAAGGAAAAGTTTGGATCCAATATCGATATATTGCAGACAGCCTTACCTTGCATTTGTGAGAGGCTGATTGCATGACTAAAACTGGTGACCTATTGTACTTTGACAATAAAATCAACTGAAACCACACCTTCATATGAGTAGGTATTCGAAATACCACAATTTTCAAACACTTTTTAAGACTCTCAGCTAGTATTCCATATATATACTACCTCTGGTCCTAATTATACGAGAACTTTTAGAGATTTTTTTGGTCCCAATTATAAGAAAATGTTGCAACTTTTAAGGTGTATTTGTTGTTCAACTTACTTTTTTACCCTCATTTAAGCATGTATTTTTAAATATTAGTGTATGTATTTAATGTCTTACTAGTTCTTATAAGGGTATTTGGAAAAACATTCAGAAGGTTAAAAAGATAAATGAGTTCGATGGTTTTTTATGTTTTTTCTCTTATAATTGGGACCAGAGGGAGTAATATTTTTGCATTAATATGACATAATATTCCGTATTAATGTGACACCCTATATTTTGCTTACCGTATGTTTTGTTCAAATTCACTACCCCATACTATGTTACTACGACTCAAATCTCTAAATCAGAGCCTTTTGATTTATTTTGGGCCAAGCCCGTTCATTATAAGCAGAAACCCTAATATGTTTAGCCTGTTGCTTGCAGACAAATTATGCAGCGTCTGCCATCCGCCCTGAGTTTCTTTAACGTGTCATCTTCACTAGAACTTCAGTTGGAGTATGGCTACTTCATTTCTTTTTCTTCTTGTAGTCTCCATGAGTTGTCGTTCTTTCTTCTCTGTTCCAAGCATGGTTTTTTCTGTCCTAACTCCTCTTCTTCAAGCATTTTTCTACAAATTTTACTGCACTTGTGAGCCCAGCCACAATCCAGACCGGGTCGATGAGTGATGTAGGTTTACTTCAGTTTCTGACCGGTTTGATGAAGTATGCACCAGTGACCGGTTTGATGAATTATGCACCAGATTGAAAGCATTTTAGATCTGACAACGTGACTGGATCGGCTATCGGTGTTGTTGGGTTTCAAGTGTGAGTAATTAGGTCCCACATCGACTATGCATGGGAAGAATGTTGGATTTATAAGAGAGGTGACCCATTAACCTAACGCCGTAAGGTTTTGGGTGGAGATGTGGTGTCAAAGTCTCTTGTGGTCCTGGAGCATTGACCCATGGTTTCTCCCGATCTCCCCCGGACTCCCCAACAGTGGGATCAGAGCCGTGGTTCGGCTTGGTGGGGGAGCGGGAGGGGATCCTAGTATTGGATCAACTATAGTATGCGGGAACTCACACTTGGGGGAGAATGTTGGGTTTCAACTTTCAAGTGTGAGTAATTAAGTCCCACATCGACTATGTATAGGAAGAATGTTGGATTTATAAGAGAGGTGACCCATTAACCTAACGCCGTAAGGTTTTGGGTGGAGATGTGGTGTCAAAATCTCTTGTGGTTTTGAGCATTGACCCATGGTTTCTCCCGAGCTCCCCCGGACTCCCCAACAGGTGTGATTCCAACCGAACCAGTCTGACTGCCGGTCAGGTCCAGTTTTAATAACATATTGGTATGTAAAAACATGTCAATGTGCTTGGGTAACACTAGCATAGAGACCTTAGGTTTATTTAATTCCAAAATGAGAGTCACCCGACAGTTAAATTGAACATTTTTAACTTAGGCCGGCATTCTTACGAGGGTTATGCACACTTGAAGTTGATATATACGTGCTGTACATAATCAATACTTTATCTCGTAGATTGAGACATATAACAAGGTATCTACTATATCTAAGTAAGCTAAATCATACCATGGAATTAAAGGATATAAAGAAATAATAAAAGAAAATCAAACAAATGATGACCTATTTTCTTATGCTAACCAATAACATAATGACATCCATGGATTTATAGAAAGATGTAGATAATTAACAGTAAAAAGTAAAACAAAATGTCAAATTTGTGATATAAGTTACACAATAATTAATAACTGTGATGATTTCATTTAGAAGCCAAACCTTAGCTAGCTGGACGAAAGCTTTTTCCCAAGCAATTGCTTTCCCATTCTCATCTCCAAATTTTGCGAGTGCATTATTGACAGGATACGTGATAACAAATGCAGAAGCCTAGAATATGGTAATCAGCATATAAGCAATGCATAAACAGACATCTTTCAAAATAAATAATATTACCTCAGAATAATTGTTCCCGGAAAACCCTCCCAAGGCAGTAGTTGGTTCAAGGGGAGCCTTAAATGCACTAAAGCATGTTTCTGTAGAAGTGTAATGCTGAAAATGATAAGTTCAAATAATCAGAGTCAACAGTATACCAGATAGAAAGACAATTATAAGGACACTGTTAGAACACAAAAATAAATTGAAATAGTATTTGTTAAGAGTCCCACATCGGATATGAGATGACATGAACATGAGTTTATAAGTAAAGGCAATCATCACCTAACAAGCTGATTTTGTAGGGTTGAGTTAGGCCCAACCAAAAATTCTAAGAGTATTGAATTTAGGAAATTGAATTGAAATAGTGCCCAGAAAATGTGCAGAAGACAAATATGCAACACCAAAACAGTAGGAGCATGCATGAAAATTAAGACCCAAGAGCTTGAGGGAAGTCCAACGGAAGCAAGAGTCCCTTGAATGCAAGCAGCAACAACCATACACAACAACGAAACAGTACTTAAAACAATCACAGTTGCACCTTCCCATCTACTTATAGAGTTTTCTATTAATAACAGCGGGCCTATCAAACACTTTAATTCTTATTTTAATAAAGGAAATTGCTTTCAATGTAACTAACTCATTTCAATAACAAAACTAAGGTAATCATTAATCAGATTATTGAAGTTTACCTGAAAACAATACTCGGCATGCTCAACACCTCCATAGTTGTCATAATTGTCAGGGTCCATTTGAAAATACTATCAGATAGAATATTAAGACAAAAAATGAAAACCATCTTTCAATATGCCCAAAAAAAAAGTAAATTAAAATGGAACTGAATAAGAAAATCCAGCTAGTTGTAATACACTCACATAATAAATACATGCAATGCAAAATTCAAAAATAATCCACTAATTTTGTCGACAAAAAAAAATAATTCACTAATACTTTGGAAAATGGTGGTTTGAACCTGCAAAATGCTTTGGGTGGCACAGTCATCACCTAAAGGCTTCAAGCAAATGTCACTCAGAGATACAAATAAACCAGAATAATTTGCACGAATTCCATCGACCTGTCAGATCAATAAACAGAGAATTTGTAATAAAAAAAGCTCCACTAGATTGAAACACCTCAATTCAAAGTATAGCAAGTTGAAATAACTGAAAATAAAATACCTTTTCCTGTATTTCGAAAAGCAATTCAATATTGTCTTCTGTTATGATACTTGGTGGCTTACCATGCTCAGATTCGGGGATTGTCGCTACTATGAGCTGAAAATTAAGCAAATAGGATTGCCAAAATGATTTATTTTAGAGAGAATCATAGCAAGAAATGAAAAGAAATGGACACAAAAAAAAAAAAAAAATCTCATTAAATGAGGTTTGCTACATGGATCAAGAGAATGGATCCTCTCAATTTTCACATCTCAACCATCAATCAACTTCTCTCAATTTCTTTTAGATTTAAATATTGTTTTATATTTGTTAGAAATAATATAAAACCATTGATGTAGCTCTATCCTAACAGCTTAAGCTTTTGGGATAATCGGTTATTTGACATGGTATCAGAGCCTCTATGACTAAGTGGTCTAGAGTTCGATCCTCGCTCCTCTCACTTTCTAATTAAAAAATGGAATTTAAGCATATGGTATGTGGGCCTATGCATTATTCACGCTTCAAGCCTGTTGGAAATTAAATATATTAATTATTCTACACTTTGCAAGTAGCTAATATTCTGTTTACAGCTAGAAGATTAAGTTAAAATTTCCAATGTATCTTAGGAAGTTGTATCATCTTTATTACACCATTGTAAACTGCATATGCATTTATTACTATTGTGCAGTTACCAACTCTATAAACAAAATCTGGTGCTGAGTGCAAAAGCAACATAAGCACATTCAGAAAATTATTTCTTCCTATTTTTCACATGGCATCAGAGCTCCTGCTCTAGGGGACTCTACTTCCGCAAATCTGACTGGGCATTTTCTGCCGTCAGAAACTTAAAAAATAAAAAAAATAAAAATAAAAATAAACTTGACTGGGCACTTGTTGCTGTCAAGTCCTTCCAAGTATACAGTGTTATGTACACTTTCTATTACCTATCTATGGAGGAGGAGATTGTAAATTCATTTGCTCAAGGAGGAAGCTCTCAAGACCAGAATAATCAGTCTGGAGAATTACAGAGCGTTCAGCCTGCCTATCGATTACATGGGAAAAATTATTTAAAGTGGGCTCAACTTGTTCGTACTGTGTTAAAAGGAAAAGGATTTTATAAAATAACGTTGATCTCCCTATAATAGAGCAAATATATCGCTCCTAACTTGCAAGTAAGATCTTAAAACCATGATATGGTAATTCCTTGGTGAATACATCTACCAATTGAAGTTTGAAAGGATGTATGTTGTAGCTATAACACCATCGTCTAATTTCTTCTTGATGAAGAGTTAGCCTAAGTCTATCTTTATATGATTTGTCCTATTATGTTGAACCAAGTTGCGTGCAATGC
This sequence comes from Trifolium fragiferum, assembly GCA_954870985.1. Lineage (NCBI taxonomy): Eukaryota > Viridiplantae > Streptophyta > Magnoliopsida > Fabales > Fabaceae > Trifolium > Trifolium fragiferum. Next base: position 270,742 of record OX940791.1, on the reverse strand, counting down.
TAAGGGCAGATTTATCGTTCACAAAATACAAATGCGGAAAGACAAAACATGCAAATGATTGCACATGCTAGGTTTTCTATCCACTTATTCTAGAGACAGCTTAGATATCAGTAACAAAAGAAAAGTAAAAGAAAACATAAGCACTACTGAAACCTGTTCAATTCTGTAGAATGGAGCCAGATGGCTATCAAAAAAGTCTTTCTCTTCAGCTGCCTTACTTCCAGGACCTACCCATAACTGAAAGACAAACATGACCAACACATTTAGATAGGAAAAAATGTCATTATCAAAAATAAAAAACAGACAGCATTACAGCACAGTCAATACTTACCATATTCTGGAAACTTACAACTATGAACACATATTTTACTAAGGGGTTACCTTTGTTTAATGAGTTGTGTTAATTACATTCAGATTCAGGTTAACACAATTTGGAAGGTTAACCCAGTTCAAATATGTGGTTAATTACATTCAGTGGATGGCTAATGAGTAAAACAAGTGTCGCAAGTTATCAACCATATACTAAACACAATTAACACGATCTTGAACATCATTAATCACAATTTTTAAGGATATATTTAAACATACAATGTAGTTAATGAATATCATGTATATTTGAACACCTGAAAATCATGTATATTTGACACAATTTGGATGGTTAATTAATGGATAATTAACCATATATTTGGCTGCGTTAACCATCCAAATTTGTGTTTCATAATATCATTTCTCTTGTTTAATTCACCATATATGCATTACATTTATTTAGTGACTCTAGATGAAGTATACATAACAGCAGCAACAAAATATGTAGGAGGAGGCGGAAATTAAAGGAGTTATTATGGATGAGAGGATAGAACCAGTAACAGATTTAGGGGGTAAATGTCCTCCCAAGGACAAAAAAGAACAAGAAAACAAATACAAATTGATTTTAACGCAAAATCATTGCTAGGAGAATGTATATTAAACACAGCATGCTGCCCTCTTCCACCCCATTTTGCTATGCATCAATCAATTAAAAATTCTGAGTATTTTTATTTTTACCATAACCAGTTTGAGAATGGGTCATTCCTATTTCATGAATTAAAATTATACGAATAAATAAGAAATTATGACTTCTTTGTCTAAAAACATCAACCACTACAAATTACAAAACCAGCTTGTAAGGTGAGGACTGTCCACCACTTATAAACACATGTTTATGTCATATCTCATCCATTGTGGGACATCTCAACACATGCCTAAGACAGAACATTTGGAGTGTGGCCTTAGTGGCGTGATAGTAGGTGGCCCAACAGACCTTGGATAGGCTCTGCTGTCTGCTTTGATACCAGGTTAAAATTTGGGTTGGGTCCAACTCAACCCTACAAAACCAGTTTGTAAGATGAAGACTGCCCACCACTTATAAACACTAGTAGTTCAAGTCATATCTCATCCAATGTGGGACTTCTCAACAGACAAGAATGTATCCAAAAGACCAAGTAGACAGAAAGGATGTTATCTATAGGAATTAGGAATTTTGTAAGGGTTGGGTTAGACTCAACTCAAATTCTAATAAAAGTATAGGTTCGGCAGTGTAAAACTATTTCAATCTACTGGAGCTGGTATGCAAAATGTGCTTACCATATCAGCACTTGCTTCAACAATCAATACAAACATGTCTAAGAGGAGATTAACAAATATGAACCAGGGTAATACTAACGGACTAGAAAGAAAAGAACGCAGTATTCTGCTTACGGGAACAAGCAAGAAAACTTAAATATATAATAAATGAAATATGATACCTTTTCAGGTCGCGTCTCCACCTCGAAACGAATCAGACCCAAACAAAGTAGAAGAACAATTGCCAATGAGGAGCAAAGAACAGTATTGGGCCTTCTAGCAGCCCATCTTCCATAAGCTCTGGATGCAAAAACAAAATATTAATCAATGATTAAGAAATTGTAAACCTAACAGGTGCTAAATCTACAGACCTGTAAAATCTTGACAAATATCCTTGAACAAAAGAAAATTGCATTGCATGCTGCCTTTCTGGATCCGTCACTTCCACCTTTTGTTTGTCAACACGGTACGATAGAGTAATAAGTAATACTAAATATACATCTTCTTTGAATATAGCACATTATACAGCATGTAAATCATTTAATTCTAGCACATCATGTAGAAAACAAAAGTGACTAATTAAAAAACAAAATATTAAAAATAAAGGCTTATCTAATGGATAAAACAAGAAGAAAACTTGATGTCATTAGTTTATTAATTAAATATATTGCCAAAAGCATCAGTATTTCAGCATTAACATGTTGAAATAGCACTACAAAACTGAGAGTCCAGCTGAATTTGGACATGAATATGGACATCCAATTCACCAACCAGGTTTGCAAAAGCATATAACACAACCCTGTTTTAAAAATCTGAAATGAGCCGGACCCAGTTAAAATTTATTGCAAATATCCAGTTTTCAAAATATGGTTTTTGATATGGTTGTGGCTGGACCTTGTAAGTTGTAACTGGTTATTTTGTGTACCGTTACTTGCAGCTATGGATTGATTATTAGGAGGTACAGGAACCAATGACCAGGTTTCATTGGCTAAAACAGCATCACATTCAATCTTCACGAAACCAGTGAGGGCTTGATAAAGTTTGTTAGACAACTGCCAGTTCGGTTCATGAGTGAGAAGTGTAGGATAAAGTCATGTCAAATTCTGGGAGAATTTGTGTCGGACCTGTTGACCTTATCTAAAAGAAGGATAATGAAAATGCACTATTTAAAGCCAAAGGTAAATTTGAAAATTTCAAATGATTTTGAAGTTATAGTTTACATATGGACACAATAAGAAAAAATATTTACACCAATAATATCAAGTGATAGCCTAAAGGTGTTGGTTTAGCTAGTAAGGATAAAGCACTTAACAAAAAAGAAAAATATATATTCGCTTCAAGCTTCTCGCAATTTGTCAACAGTAGCAATCTACAAGTACCATTATAACCCCTTTTTGAGCCTTTTGGCATGCTTTGGTATAGGGTAGTCTCCTCTTCCTTAGACATTTTTCAATAAGAATTTAGAGAAGTATACATAATTCATGTGCCTTAACCTCAGAACTTATGATTTTTGGATAGTTGGCTAGTGTTATGGTATGTAAGAGTCTTTAAGACCAGGCAATTTAGAATAAGGTGCCCAAAGAACTTTTGCATGAGAGGATGGGGATCTGTAAATTATATTAAGATAAAATATAAATTCATGCATACCATCACCCAACGGTTTAAACTTTAGAATAGTTTGTTTCCACAAAACTAATAGTAATAATAAATCGAATCATTCTGACTCCCAAGCATACATATGCTTATACAACACAAGCTTAAGTGCATACCTCTTCAGGATGAGTTTCGTCCCTTTGGATGTTAGCAACACTACTTCCTTCCCCACCCATATCATTTAGCAATGGTTCCACATTGGAGCCAACTCTCCTCTCTTGTCTTGTCCTTTGCAGCAACACCCATCCAAGCAACACAAAAACCAATAGAATATACAAGAGAGCTAATGAAAAATCCACACATCTGACCTGTAGTATTATTATGCAAAAACCAACTCATGACATACACCAAAAGGTAAAACAACTTTTAAGAAAGAAACCAGGGCATTAAATTTATCTAGTCTTGAAGTGAATGAATTCAATCATAAAAAATAATCAGTTTTATTGTGTCAACCTTCAGAGATCCCACTCCAATGGAGCAGGGCTCTTTTCTGGGCGGTGAAGGTTCTGGATCTGAGCAGACAGTAGATGAAGGACAATCGCCGCAAGAGCAGCCAAGTGAAGTGTCATTACATGAATAGACAGATGCATTCATAGGTTTCATAGGAGATGAATCAGGAATGGTTGCCTTAAAATGTATAGAATAAGGTGAACCAGGAAAACCAGGAGGCGCTTTTTCTCCAAGAAATGCAAACCACTCTGGCATGGTTAATCAAAAATAAATTGCATAAGCACATAAAGAGCATGTATAATCCCAGCATATAAATGGAAAATAAATGTTATAATGGCATGTCAAACATGGTTTAAGAAGCAACTACTTACTACCTACATAAGAACAAGTATTATAATTATACAATAAAAAAAACAACTCGTGACATGTAGTGGTTAACTTGACTGTATATCAAACAACAAAAAGATTATGTTAATTATGAGCTACTCTGTTTGTTTTGTTTATTGGTGTTGCACTCATGTCACATGCACATTTCTAGCGAAAGATATATGAGGTTTCTTAGTTGTTCTTGAACTTTTCACTGTATGGATCAAATTCAATGTCGGAGATCTATTAACTTTGCCAATTTTCTAAAGTAAAATGGTGTTAATCATGACCTAATATTTATTAATAACCCACTGCAAAATGGGGTTGCAGAAAGGAAAAATCTTGATCTCCTCAAAAAGTTGCCAGTGCCTAAATCTTGCTATGGTGAACTTCCTTGGACTACAGCCTAATCGTATACTAGTATTATACACTCACCAGTGACGACTAATTAATACATACATTCCTGAAAGAGCACAAAGATTCCCACAATACCAACGAACAAAGGTTTATGCAATTTATTTATTTGTATAATAAATCGAAGCATGTTATAATGAATGAATCACCTTGATAACTGTTAGCTCCACCCCCAACAAAATCTATGGCCCTTGTATTCATGGTCCCAAATTTAACGTCCTTACATGATTGATATAAAGCTTCTCCAAAATTTTGAGTGACATAAAAATCAATACCATCCACAGTCTTATTACCATTAGCCTGAAATGAACATAAGATAATTGATATCAAATTACTTACAAGGTACTAGTAATTGATAAGAGTAAATGAGAGAGTATTTACCTGAGAAACGGAAGTGACATTGATGAAGAGACTCTGATTAGGAGAGCAAGAGAGTTCACAGAAAAGATTTAGAAAGTTTCTCAAACAAGCAGGACAGCCAACTAGAATGGGTACTGCCTGTTGAACCTGTACCCTTAATGTGTCAAACTGTTGCTCCGTACAACAAACATTACCATTTATGGAGGGACAGAGACTTTGAATTTTAGCAGATAGTAGGTCAGCAGGCTTGACAGAAGGGGAAGGATAAGGGCAATTGAGTACTTTGCCGTCACTGCGTTGACCACAAATATCATACATTGCGCAGTATTCTTCAGAATGGATGGCCCTAATAAATTGAAGATGATTATTATTATTATTATTATTAAATGATGAAATTAAGTAGCAGTGAGTGAGTAATTTAGAAGTGATGGTAATTGTTCTTACATTGGGGTTTGGGCGGTGGTGACGGTAGAGAGTATAAGAACCTGAATTATTATTATTAACATTAACATGGATGACAGTTAGTAGAGTAGATTAGATTAGATTAGAGTAGAGATGTCAAAATTGAAGTTGAAGTCAACAACTAAGTAAGTAAGTAAGTAAAACGAAGGAATTGAAATTGAAGTTGTGGATTACTTGCCTGTAATAGAAAAGTGATTCCGATACGAAAACTCATCATTTTCATTTTATGTTTTCTTCCTTCAGCTTTATTGTTAGATTAGATCAGAGATGAATTAGAAGAAGGAAACTCATGAACGCAAGCAAAGCAGCACCACACCACCAACCAACAACTTAACACACTCACAGACGCGGACGGACGGTTTTCCCAATAAAAAACCGAACAAGGAACAAATCAGTGATTAATAATTATTTTAATAATTATTTTTCTACTATATTCGAATGTACCACTAAATTCATAAATTAATAATTATTTTTATGGATTAAAAAATTATTAGTTGATTATTGTATTTTGGAGAAAATAATATTACAAGAAAAGACACAATTTCAATGCTTATAAGCATTATTATTAACTTTTTAATATTTTTTCATAAAAAGTGTTTAAAATTGACTATTATGAGAAATAGAAATTCAAAAAATATAAAATTTTTATTTTTATAGTTTTAATAAATAATATTTAATTATTATAATTTTCTAATAATAGAAAAAATAAATTATTTTAAAAAGGAATATTCATTTAACTATTTTTTTAATAAACTAATGTATCAATACATTTAGCATTATCAAACGTAGCATAGAATTTTCCCTTTATTTAAGTAGTTAATAATTAGTTATTTATAATTGAGCATTTCCTTGCATTATTAACATGTTTTATTCTCATTGTCCTTTTGTTGGAGAATTCATAACTAAATAATACAAACAATGTTTCATGAAAATTGCTATATAGCCTCCTATCATTGCTCCCAGGTCCTCAAACTGACAAAAATGTCTATGATCAAACAATTCGTTAAGTAGACGACGACTAAAAAACAGTTTCATTGATAGACTGACGAAAATACGTGATAATTTTGACCAAGCGTGGATCCTGAGCAAACTAATCTTTACAAGTTGTATTCTTCGGAGGAGACGGCGTCTGTTGGTCAAACTCATCGTCCTCTTCTATTTCATATTCATTCTCATCGTCCCCATCATCATCGTCATGTTCATGCTCTTCCTCTCCCTCATCCATATCATTCTCCTCAACCTCCGCATCACTTACCTCATGTTCCGTCTCTAAAGAATTATGCTCCGATTGATGCTCAGGCACGGGCACCGGATCAGGATGATTCTCCGCTGCAGAAGACACTTCCTTCATTCTACCACCCGTCCATTTTTTACGCGTTGTATGTGGTACGCCACGCTTTCTATGTGTCGAGCTGTGGGCAACGCTATCCCTACCCGCTCGCTTATGACCAACTTCTTTCATAATTCCTGCAACATAATCACAATCAACATTTCAATTTCAATTCCAACCTATGAAGCCCCGATACGGGACATGATACTAATACGATACCGATACGCCGATACGTAAATTTTCTTAAAATTTCTAATTCGATACTGCCGCGATACGTTATTTAAAAATTAAATTTAAAATTAAATATATAAATACACAATATATAAACACGACTAAAATCAACAATATTAATAATTAAATGCAGAAAATATCTAGTCTTATATCAGAATTTTGAGAAAAGCTCAAATGTTTAACAACATGTTATATAGTAGGATACCATAGTTTTTCTTTTGAAAAGTAAAAAAATTATACTGACAAAGGAAAACCACAAGTGCTAAAGATACAAACAAGCATCGGGTATTGGGACGTATCAGACATGTATATGGTATTACTTTTTTATTTAAAAATAATAATTTAACTAATAGTTTTTCGATACGAGTATTGAGACGTATAGGAAGAGTATCAGATATTATTTGTTTTATTTAAAAATAATGATTTAACCGATACTTTACCGATACGAGTATCGGGACGTATCGGAAGAGTATCGATATCGAGTACGTATCGGACACAATACGTCACCATTTTTTGAGTATCGGGGCTTCATAAATTCCAACATTATACACAATCCTAATCCTATCAACATTATACATGACTCAAAACAACTAATCTTATTCATCATCAATTAACAATTCAATTTCAACATTATACACAATCCAATCTTAATCCTGTCAACATTATACAAAACTCAACATTTAATCCAATTCAATTTCATATAATCAAGATCAACATATAATACAATTACATTAACATAATCAACTAATACATTAACTTAATCAACAATCAATTCATATAATCAACAATATTCAATCATAATCCAATTCATATACCATAATCCAACACATAATTTCCAATTACAAACCCTAAATCCTCAAATCAAAATCCCTAAATTATCAATTCAGTTTGTAGCATGTAATAGACTTTCATAATCAAAATCAAACAACTAAAACGACTAGGAACAATGTTAAATCACTAAATCAAAACCAATAATTGATTAAAAAAACAAAATTTGACAAATTCTTACTTTGATTTTCGTTGTCTGAGTGACAAAAAGTTTCACAACGTTACTGAGGATGTTTTCACACTTCCTTTACGTTTGATTATCAATGACAAATGATTGGAGTGGTTGCTTGATCGAAATCGCTCAACAAATCGTTCCTAAATCAACCTAACGTTTTACTGTAGTGTTATTCAAACCGTCTGTATCGTTTCTTATAATACTGGTTTTCGTTGCGTAGTCAACGAAAACACGCGCGTTCGTCACGTAACTCACGAAGACATGTGTTTTGTCTCGAAACTGACGAACACACATTTCGTTAGGTTGACAATGAACTCGTGGTTATTTTGTTCAGATGAATTGTTTTGTCATGTAGTCAACGATTGTTCTTAAAATCGTTACATAAACGACAAAATTTTTTAACACGAACTCAAAGGTATTTTGAGATTTTTGGAAGGCTTGGGAGCAAGTAGGGAGCCTCAATAGCAAAATTCATGTTTCATCAGTTCAGCTTATTGAAAATATTCCAGACTTTGTAAAAATAGTGAAGGTTGGTGCAAGTGATGAATTGCAAAATGAGAAGGATATTTTGTTTCCATTGTCTGTTGTTGAGATGACATCTTTGTCTCACAAAAATGGGTGCCACACATGTAAATATATGTTTATTTTTCTTTAAGATAATCAATTATTTATTGGGTTTTTTTATTATCATTTTTGTTGATGTATTTTAAGGATTCAATTTTTTACTTGCTTTGTGCTTATTTTTTTCTTTCACTAAGATTTTATCCTATTGGGTTTTTTAGGTAGGATTTTTAACGAGGTAAATGTTGTTTATGTTTTTGGCTTTTAAGGTGGTTTTTGGCCTAGCTAGTCCCCAATTTTTTTTAATTTCTTTTCTTATTTAAAATTTCACTTTTGCCTTTTGTTATTTAAAAACAATTTATTTGTTGGATTTTAAGTTTAATTGGTTAAATTTCACATTGACTATAAATAAATAAAATGTTAAATATATAAGCGAGGATATTCATTTAGATAATTTAGATTGATAACTAGATTTAATAGACGAACATTTTAATTTTATAAGTAATTTTGCGGCGAATTGTAAAAAGAAGTAAAACTACTAAAAAATTGTAAAGAAGCAACATTTTGTATTCAAATATAAAAATATATGTCCATTTCTAAGCACAAAAATTTCTCATTTAACTCAAACTCTTGAAAATTTGCAACATTAGTATATTATTTTGAAAACTAGCACAAATTTTGTTCACTTAGACTATTTTTTATGTTATTATTTACAATTTAAATAGAACTTATTTTATAAGATAAACAGAACCTACTAAAAGTCAAAGTCGACCGTACTTATAGTCCTTAAATATTATTGACTATTGTTACTCTCCATCGGCGCTCATCCGAATTTCGCAAACTATTTCTTATTGCCCATATAATTTTATATCAAATCAAATTACCACTCAATGTCCATGCGATTTCAACATGTATATCGTTCGGTCTTCAACACTTATCACTTTCTAGAGTACTAACTTATGAAACTTGGGTCGTTGAGAGGTACAAATTTTATTTCTCAGTGTAATCAACTAATTTAGTAATAATTATTCAGATTTTATCGAGATATTAAGCTAAATATAAAACGTTCCAACAATTAGATAGAAACAAAACAAGTTAAACAAATTCAAGCTTGTCACGAGTCTAAACAAATTCTCATTCAAATAACTTGAAATCAAACACATAATAGATTCTCTACTTTCTCCTCAATAGCAACTTAATGTTATTGTTGAAGTTTAGAGTAAAGAATATGATGTTTTGATTAGCCTGACAAGTGACAAGCAGCAAGTTAATTCGAGCCATCTGAAATAGCTTTGGATGTGTAAATTAATGCTTTTATAAAATGTATCTAAAACTACCAACTGGCTACTGTATATACTCAGATCAGGCCTCAGTGACACCAACCAGAGCCTACTCTTGTTAATTTTCACAATCCTTATATAAGTTTGGAGCTAGTCAGTCTTCCATAGTCATAATATTATGGTCACAAGTCTTAGGCACACTCGCAAACTCAAAAAAAAAACTAAAAAAATGTAGAGTTTATATTTTGTGAGTGTGTCTTAAGAGATTTATATATGGTCTTGTGACAATACAAGAATAATATGAGTTTGATCAATATCGAAAATGAATATTTGGGATTTCTAATATAGAACTATAGGTACACGATACAATACAACATGTTGATGAACTAACTACTAGAGGCATGCATATCAAATCCACAACTCACTGAAGCCACCACAGAAATACACCTAGCTAGCTACTTGAGTTCAAGGAAAATACAAAATGAACAACCAATGTCCTCTTAATCATACCGGTCCATTAATTTAGAATTAATTAATGATCACCCATAACCTCCACGGTTTTGTTTGTGAAAGCTTGAATTCCCTGCAAGGTCTCCAAAACATCCTTCATGGACGGGCGCATTTTGGGCTCTGGCGCAAGACATTTTGAAGCAAGCTTAGCTATAGGAAATGCAGCTTTGATTGGATATTTATCTCCCAAATGATGATCCATAATCTTCTTCAATTTTCTTCTATCATGGAGGTGCGGTTTGACCCAGTCGGTTAGACTGTGATACCCGGTTGGACGGTTGGGATCAATGGCTCGTAGGCCAGTCAGTATCTCAACCAAAACAACTCCAAACCCATACACGTCACTCTTTACATACAGATGCCCTGCATAGTTTATATAGATTTCAATTTCAAATTCAAAAAAAGTAGTAGCAAGTAGCACCAATGAATTTGATCTTGTTGGCACTAAAAATCAATGAAGACATGAATTACATATATACCTGTTTGCATATATTCAGGAGCTGCATAACCAGGTGTGCCCATTACTGTTGTTGACAAATGGGATTGACTTGCTGAAGGACCCAGCTTTGCAAGTCCAAAATCTGATATCTTTGCATTATAGGCCTGCAGCAGCAGCAGCAGCACCAAAATTCAATTAAAATTGAGGCCAATTAATATTATAAACTAGTATAAATAGGAGTGAAGTGAACTAACCCCATCAAGCAATATATTGGAGGCCTTAAAGTCTCTATAAATAATTTCTCTATCGGATGTATGTAAGAAGGAAAGGCCAGCTGCTGCTCCAATTGCTATCTTAAGCCTGAGATCCCATGGAAGTGGCTGAACAGCAGCGCCCCTTCCAAAGAGATGATGTTCCAAACTTCCCCTCTGCATGTATTCATATACAAGAAGAAGTTCTGTTTCCTCGTAACAGTACCCCAACAGCTTAACAAGGTTAGGATGATAAAGCCTTCCTAGAAAATGTATTTCTGACTGCAAAAACACAAACACAAATCAAATTAATCCGTGTGTCTATGTACTATTTGAATAGGTTGATCCAAATCCAATTACGTACGTACCTGCCACTCTTCGAGTCCTTGGTAGCCTTCAGAGTTCAATTTTTTGACGGCAACGGTAGTTCCGCTGCTATTTTTGGAATCAAGCCATCCCTTGTAGACTTTACCGAAACCTCCTTCACCGAGAAGTGTATCAGGTTTGAAATTCTTGGTAGCAGCTTTCAATTCAGCAAAAGTAAAGACCCTCAAATTAGAAGTAGGTAAGATCTGGCCACCAATTGAATAATCAGAGACTGATGAGAAGTTGCTTCTGCTTATGGAGGAAGACATATTATTATTACTGCTTCCGCTTCCACTTCCACTTCCAGAAGAAATAGTGAAAGTAGTTGTTGTTGAAGCAGTGGTGGTTGTACTAATACCATAGCTTCCACTACTTGTGGTCTGTGAATGAGATATCCCTGAAGGTGTAACTACATGCACATGATATAGTAGATTAATTAATTAATTAATTAATAAATAATCAAATTATGAATGAAATGAATGTTTGAGAACGAACAAGTTTATTGTTACCAGTTCCAGTTGGAGTTGGATCTTTAGGTGGATAACTCCAGCAAATCCCCATTGATGAATTCAATAATTGCAAGAAGAAGCAGCAGCAGGGTGGTGTATTTCTATTTCTATTTCAATCAATCAAAACCATTATTTCTTCTTTCTTTCTTTCCTTCCTTTTTTTTTTTTGACTAAATCTTTCTTTCCTTCTTGTTACGCGCTTTTTACTCTTGCTCTTATCTCTCTTTTTTATTTTTAATTAATTAATACTACTACTTTTTCTTTGTCTAAATAGGATAGTTTAAAGAGAACGTTAACTTGTGTCCTTAAGACATATGATAAGAAGATAAATATGAAAAATATTTATTAAAATATATGTATCATTTATTTTTCTAAATATTAAATTTTTTATATCATTAAATACTACATTTCTATTTTTAAGTAGCTTATCATATACTCTTAGAACACAAGTTGACATAACCCATACTTTAATAATTAATGAAAGATATAGCTTTCTTCGTCTTCCACTAATTATTTGCTCGATATACTAGTAAATACAAATACTAGTATATGCGTATGTATCCGTGTATAGTATGTGCATGTATGTATGATAGTAAACTAAAGGACAAAAAAATTAAAATACATATAGTACACAAAAAAAAAAAAAAAAGTCACATGTGGAATAAGTCAGTGGTCAAAGATGAGAAAATAAGAAGAGATGGGCCACATGGTGCCAACTTGACATACCATGCCAGTGCTAAAAGTAAACTTTTGTTAGTCTTTCGTCAAGTCACAACTTTACAATTACGAAGAAACAACCAACCAAAGCTACTATTTTCTTTATTCAAACTAATCGCTTATTCACACAAAACAACAACGTATGGTAGGGGACCATCACCACCAATTTTGGCTCAAAAAATAAACATTTCACTTTAATAAAGACACATTTTACTTGTGGACATCAAATAAATATTGTTCCCAATTTAGATTGTAAAACAAAAATCAATCACACTAGTATCACTAATTTTACATACTTTTCTTCATCTGTTTACTATGTTTGATGCTCTTTTGTTTTACTCTTAATAGTTGCACTAGTAGTATTGTTATATGGGTATGCTTTTTTTTATAATGGTGTTGTATGGGTATACTAATTAGTATCTAGGAACATTAGTTAAGAAAATTATAAGAAATAATTTTTGCATTAAAAGTATATTCTTTATATTTTTAAAAATAAATTACATAAATTCTAATATTTTTATACTTTATTTAATGTTTAAAGTACTAGCTAGCATGTTTTTTGTTGTTGTATTAGATTAGGATATATCATTTCTTAGAAACTGTAACACAAGTCATTGGTCATTTCTTTCAGGAATTTCTACAACAGAGCCTTTGAATTTGAACAAAAGTGTGTGCACACTTGAATTCCACCTACATATCACATTCCCCACTCACTTTCATTCATTTAATTAACTCATATATATGTTTTTAAAATATTGCTATTTTCTTGACGTTGTGAACATTTTCATTCCAGGATTCATTTTTTCCGTTAAAACGTGTGAACCGTGTGATCAAATTCAAACCGCACTATATAGTATATTGTTGGTTAGGACTTGGTTGCCAGAGTCAATGGATCCACTTATTAATTCATTTCCTTATCTTTTTTATTTCTCTCTATTTTTGCAAGAAGCCAAAATAATATTAAAGTAACTATTCTAAACACTGAAGTTAGCACACTCACTCTACAGTGAGAGAGAGTTCCTCACAATCCCAACAAAACAAAAACCACAACAGAAAATAGCATAGCCTAATCAATTTGGAGGCTAAGCCACCATTGGCTCAAAATATAAATACATTTTAAGAGAGCTTTTATGAATTTGAATATATCGGTACATTAAATTATTAAATTGATAAATTAGTGATTATTTTAGTGATAATATGAAAGTTGACTTCGACTTTTTAAAGATTCTATTCGAATATTTTAAAAAGAATCGTCTATCTTTTTTTAAATGAGAATCAACTTCTATTTAAATTGCAAATAACATAAAATATATACATATATAAAAAATTAATCAAAGATTAAACTGGCTGCAAAGATTGAATTTTAATTTAACTATTTTAATTTAATTTGAAATTACCATAACTAAAATTATGAAGAAAAAAAATGACTTTGTTGAAATTTAAACTAAAAAACTTACATGCACAAACACCATAGTATACTGCTAACATATTAATGTACATTAAATATTTAATTTAATGAAGATTAACAATGCATAATTATTATTGTATGAACTCAAAATTTTGATGTGTCATTGCATACAAAAAAATGTCTTCAAATTTCCAAAAATTTTAAAACCCAATATCATGGTTCATCTGATACATGACATTTTGAACTTGCGCGCGAATAACATTACATAGTTAAATTGTCCTTTTTTCTTTTTTTTTTACGGATAATTGTCATTTGGTTAGGAAGTTAGTTATTCAACAACCCCAAACATAAAGAGACATCTTCAAAATTAAATCGTTAAGAGCATACACATATTGCTTCTTTAAAATCTGTGTTAATATTTATTTTTTCAATTGCCCTGTGTCATAATTGTATGCATGATAAATACTTAAATGGTCATAAGCATTTGATTACTCCATTTGATCATATTCATATAAAAATGCATATCATTTAATTATTTTAAGAATGCACAAGTGTTTTCTCTTCCTATCTTACTTTTTATCACATATGTGTGTGTATTCAAATTAAGAGACCAAATCTTTATGACCACTTAAGATTATCTTTATATATACATCGTCCTTTTATTTCTCCTATAAGTAATGGATAAACCACCACATCTTGACTAAGCAAATGTATATGTCTTTGACATTCATCCCCGAAATGTATATGTCTTTTTGACATAGTAACTTCTCTAGCCAAACAAATAGTTTGCTCCTCCACCCTAACCTACATATTTCATCAACAAAAATGTTTTTATGTAAGGATAAACCGTAAAGCCTATACTAATTAATCTCTCACAAAGTAAATCCCACTTGGATGTTGATTTTTTTTTAATTTTAAAAAAATAGTAGTAAATTTTAATTTGAAGTTTTAATTGTGCTCTGCTAGGTTACAAAGAAAAAAAAGTTAATGGCTTAGTGATCGTACCTGATCAGAATCGACCTCGTCGGTGTTTTTGACGTTGCTTTGCCCCCGATGGAATGAGAGAGGGTTGTGTACATGCAGGCACTCCGATGCTCAAGTCAGTGAGAGTATAAGCAATATGTTTTAAGAGGTATGAAGAATGTATCTGACTCATGCAAATATGGAGTTTATATAGCCTCCATCGTTGGGTCAAGACCATTGATTGGAACATCAATGGCTGTCGGAAAACGGCTGAAAAGTCATGATGAGCATTTAATGCCTATCATTCCGGTGTTGGATGTTATAATTGTGTGTGTCTATGCCCGTTGAACTATTCGTTGGTATCTTTGGGCTATATCTCTTGTTGGGCCATGCTCGATAGAAAGGGGGAAGTTGGGTTGTAAGGTCCAGTCCATAACACTTAACATTGATAGCAATTAACAATGTTCATTGGAAAAATCTATAATAAGAAAATTTGATCGACAAATTTGCTTCAAAAATTATTGAAATTGAGGGTTTTTTTTTAAGTAGCTATAACATTATTTAGTTGTTAATGATTAGAATAAGGAATTTTTTTATGCAAGAATAAGAATAATTTGTTTGTTAATTACGAGGATGACTATTTTTTATATTACTTGTAATTTAAGTGAGAATTATTCTTTATTAATTGTATTTTTTTTCTTAAGAAATTATTTTAACTTTTGAAAGAAAGAGAGATTTGCTTAGAAAGAAAGCCCTCAAAAGATTGATAAAAAAAGATAAGGCTACAAAGAAAAGAGGGAGGGCATAAAACCTAACCCTCAAAAGAAAAATATACTAACATAATCTATAATAGGGCATTTCCAAACGATTTTTACCAAAATCATCTATTAACACAAAAGGTACATGATTCGACCAAGAAAAAACATGTAAAATTAAGTCTAGATTAACCAATTTGTCCGCACAATGGTTTCCTTCTCTGAAGATATGAGATATATAAAAGTTTATGTTGGAGATCATCAGTAAACAATTATCCCAACGATTCCTTAGAGACCAAGGGACAATTTTGGAGGAATAAAAAGCAAGAACAACCAACATAGAATCTGACTCTAACCAGAAGTGAGTCCAACCCTTAGAGTAAGCAATTTCAATAGCAAGCATGTCACCAATCAATTCAGCTTTCAGGGAAGTGCTCACGCCAAGATTAACAGCAAAATCACCTAAAAAAGAAGCACTAGCATTTCTGAAAATGCCTCCACATGCAGAGGTCTTGGGTTACCCAAAGATGCACCATCACAATTACATTTGATCCAATTCAAAATTGGAGGCTGCCAAATAACTTCCTTGATTTTGGAAGCATTATCATATTTCATTCTGACTTGAAACTTTTGAAGAAGCACAAATCCCGAAACCAATCTTATTGCACACAGTTTTCACTAAACATAATTCGAATACAATAAACCACTCAAATTTTTAAACATATTTTCCGTGAATTAACTAGCAATACATTACTCATTATTTACATCATCAACTCATTTTTTTACGGTTCTTACATTATTCACATCATAACCAAAGTTTACTCATCTTATTACTAATTCTTATGACAAAATCCATCAATCTTCCATCATTATCATAACTTTAGCCAAGGCTGGTAGCTTGTTAATATACAATTATGTTTTAATCATCACTTAAAGAAGTATATTATCAATCGTTAGTTGGTTCAGACTGGTGATTGACAGTGAATTAGGTAGGAAGGATCACGATTCGATCTCCACCAACTGCGATAGAGAGGGGGCTGAAACCACTTGATGTCAGAACTGACCTCCAAACCAAATTAAACTGACGGTGAAAGAAAAAAAATAAAAAAGCATACTAACCTTTATCAGCTAATATTATTCATTGCATACCATATGAGATCATTGTTTTAACATTGTTAATATACTTAATTGATGAGTAAGAAACAAACAAAGCCTTCTCAAAGACCATTTATAGGATTAGCAAACCGGTGCAAAATATAATTTTTTCGTCAATTCTGGTTTTGTGTGCTAGTTAAGCAGATAACTTTTTATATAGTGTCCACAAATTTTTTTTACAAGCTTAATATATTTTTTGACCAGTAAATATTTGACTCATAAGAGAACTATCTCAAATTTATGAAATTGAAAATTAATTTAAAAATTGACCGTCCGAGCAAAAATCACTACTTAACTAATAGATCACTCTAACAAAAAACACTAGAAATAACAGAGAAGAGAAGACGTATGGAAATCAAAACATAATATAGAAATTGTTATTAATTCTAATTACAACCGAAAACTAAATTATATTAGGATATATTTGTTACAACATAGAGCAAAACAATTTAAAAAATTACACATCAAAATCACATCAAAATTAATAAAACAAACCCAAATAAATGGATCAGCATTGTCATCTCCCTCCAGTTCAACATGACCATGCAGGATTGACTTCTTCTTTGGGTGCAAAAAATCTCAATATGTAAATTCACTATTTACATCTCTTTCCACAATAGGAAGGTTATCGCAGAACCAATATCTTTCATAATTGGTTAGGATATTTTTATTAGTCACAACATTTCTAATCTGATCACAAAATCCTTCGTTGATTAACTTAATGATTCAATCAGCATCTTTAAAGAACATAGATGAAAGACTGGACGGCCGTTTGCATACAAAATGACCAAAAGTACCAAAAACTAAACAAACTAAAAAAAAAGAAAAAGAAATGAGAGAAGGAGAGGCGAAGAGAAGATGGCCTCCCATTGGCCAATGCCATGTCATGATTGTACAAATGACCAGTCACAGTTGATCACTTGACAAACTTTTGACTGATACAGTAAATTGACTATTGTCTGGTTCGCTACTTAAGTAGCGAATGATATTTTTCAGAATGTTACATTTTGATAATATTTACTACTTAAATAGCGTAAAGGCAAAATTGAAAACACACAGGGCGTGCAAAAAGTATTGGGGTGCTAAAAGAAATTCTCATAGCATTTTTGTTATACTCCAATTTCCAAATTAGGTTTTTGTTATATAAAGTCCAAATCAATTATTTACATAGACGACATGACAAAACCAAGGTAAAAAAAAACGGACAAAAAGTCGAAAAACCGCTCCAAAACTGCTGAAAACCGGAAAACCGCCGGTTCGGTTAGTTTTGTCGGTCCAACCGTGTTTTTTAAAAACAAAACAAAAACGTCTTCAGAATTGATAAACGCACTCTGGTTCAGTGTTCCTTATACGACGATGCTAGCTTCGACGAGAGAGCAAGATGTGGAAGAAATGAGACTTTGTCATTTAGTTATTATGTGTTTATTTGTTGCATGAATTAGAGTAATGGTTACAAAGATGAGATAAAATGCACTACATAGAACAAAAGAGCGGCGGCGCATGTGAATTGGAGAGATGAAACACAACTACCATTAGGTCATTAAGATTGTGTTTTGGAATGAGTTTGAGTCTGTACTACTATTAACCCACCACTATCCGTATCTTTAAGGAAGCTTTCTCATCCCACTCCCCACATCTCTTTTTCACCCTTCAATATTCCAATTTTGCCCTTGGTAAAAAAGTTCGGAACGCGTTTTTCGAACTTATTTTTGCCTTGAAAATGACTTCGGATTGTGTTTTCCCAAATTTTTGCCGAATTTGCACTTGGAAAATTTCGGAAAATGCATTTCGAACTTTTGAATCATGGGTAAAATTGGAAAACCATGGAGGGAAAAAGTTGTGGGGGGTGGGATGAGAAAGTTTCATCTTTAAGACTTTGTTTATTTTCTCCTTTGTTGGTAAAGTAAGGGCCCGTTTGGCCTAGTTTATTTTTGAGCTTATACAAATAGCTTATGCAATTTTTGTGTATTATTATATGTTTTTCAAGGTAGTTTATGGTAAAATAGCTTCTAAAAATGCAATTTTCACTAGTTTAAACTTATAAAATAGCATAAAACATAATTTATATTGCATAAACCGTTTGCATAAACTCTAAAATAAGCTAGGACAAACAGACCCTAAGTCTTGTTTATCATGTACCAAAAATAAACTAAATAAATTTTCATATGTAATTATAAATAAAAATATTTATTGTGTTGTTTTAATGTTTAAAAAATATGATAAATTGTCAGTAGATTTAATTTTTAATAGTGTAAAATAGGAATATTATATTATTTTTTTTGTAGTATTTCTTTAAATGGATATAAATATATATATATATATATATTTAATTAAAAACGATCTAATCCGGTCCAACCATGATCCAACCCATCGAACCTTAAATCCATAAGAACGTTGGTTTAATGATCGTTCTGATTCTAATTTTATTTTATTATCTTTTAGTCTTAGATGAAGTGGTAATCCACTGAAATTAAACTCACACACAACCGTAAAATCCCAGGTTCGAATCTGGGTCACGACGTCCGATCTAACAATTTCGACATTTTATCATCCAATCCATCAAACCATAAGCACGCCGGTTCAATGATCGGTCTAATTCTAATTACCTCGGACAAAACTATCATAAGCCTAATAATTTCAATATTTTATTTGCAAGTTAATAAATATTTGAAGTAATATTTCAAATATTACTTCAAATATTTATTAACTTGCAAATAAAATATTGAAGTAATATAATCTCCACCAAATATAATTTATGCGGTATTAGACCAATTACGATGACTGCTCTGCTAGGGCACAATGCTCGGGTAGGGGCAACCTCTGAAAACCTCAATGAAATTGCTGAAAAACATGCTGAAGAGAAGGATCAACAGGAGAGAAGTACGAAGAAAAAGAAGCATGGAGATCATTCTTTCTCCAATCATTCATCACTTCCAAAGGATTACTCAGATGTGATGGATATGCATGTGACTGGAGGATCGTATCGAGGCACGGTTCTGGAACGTCTAAGAAGGATGGGGCTGGAGGAGTGGACGAGGTGGAGGAGGAGGGTGAGGAGGAAGAGGAGGAGGAAGAAGATGGAGACGGTGAGAGGATGAAGGTGGAGGAGCGTGTTATAGGGGATTATGAATGCCCAGAGTTCATCTTTTCAAAGCAGGAAGAGAAGAGGCTGTATCGGCCATGGAGGAGGGGTGTTGTGGTGAAACTGTTGGGAAGAAGAATAGGTTACAAGGCCTTGGAGACTCGATTGAAACAAATGTGGGTGCGAAAAGGCGTGATCAATATCATTGATCTCAGCAATGATTATTATCTGGTAGCCTTTACACATGAGGAGGATCAATATGCTGCGTTGATGGATGGACCATGGTTCATCTATGATCACTATCTAACGGTGAAGGAATGGAGCCCTAACTTTCATCCGGCAAGTGATACCATTAAGGAGGTAGCTGTATGGCTGAGAATTTCGGGGCTGCCTATTGAATATTATGATCGCAGGGCACTAGAGTTTATTGGCAACAGAATTGGGAAGACTGTGAAAGTTGACAAGAACACTTTGTCTCAGGAGAGGGGGAAGTATGCGAGGCTTTGTGTCCAAGTTAATTTGTCAAAACCGTTACTTGCCATGTTCACAATCAAGGGTCGGAAATATAACATAGAATATGAAGGGCTTTACATGCTATGCACTACATGTGGAAGATATGGTCATTACAAGGAAGGTTGTCCAGAAAAAGCCAAAGCTCCAAAAGGACCTGTCAATGGGAAGAAAGGCGAGTCGGATCGCAACTTTGCCGGGAGTAACGTGGAGGGCCCATGGAGGGTTGTTCAAAAGACAAAGAGGAACAAGAAGGTTAGTTCAGGGAGATTTGGCGACAGAGATACCGGAAATACATCTCAGGCAGCTGCAATTATTGCGCATCCGGCCAGAATTAATGATCACGCTAATTTCATGGGATCACGGTTTAATTCCCTTTTGGAGAATACTGCGGAGCTGGAAAAGGAAGGTGCGGATAATGAGGAGACTTTGCAGGTAATAGAAAAGGAAGGTGACGATAGTCAGGGAGGAAATCAACGAGATCAAATCGGGGGTATTCAAATAATTAAAAACAAGCGCGCAATTGGAGGAGTCAATAATAAGAGAGGAGATGGTGGGGTAGACCGTATCACAACAGATTCAAAACTGGC
Organism: Trifolium fragiferum; assembly: GCA_954870985.1. Classification (NCBI taxonomy): domain Eukaryota; kingdom Viridiplantae; phylum Streptophyta; class Magnoliopsida; order Fabales; family Fabaceae; genus Trifolium; species Trifolium fragiferum. The sequence continues at coordinate 249,775 of OX940791.1, read as the reverse complement.
AACACGTGGAGGTAGTTTTAAAAGCAAAAGTGGATCCCATGGAAAGAGAGGTGTGGATAGCATACTGAACAAAGCAGGCGTTGATTTATTAGGAAAGGTTTTGGGCCATGACAAGCCCATATCTAATAACCTTACTAATAATGGAGATGAGACAAGATCAGCAAAGAGCATGAAGTCAGTCCAATGCTAGTGTCCAATCCTAATGTGCCCAGACCCACCAATTGGTTACTAGTACCTCCTCAGCTCCTTCCACAAACAACATCAGCAGCAGTGGAGGAACCTATAGGGGATGTCGAATTGTTTGTTGATGCAACCGATCAAGGTTCTATTGGGAGCCAGGATTCTGATATGGAAGTGGTGGCGGAGACATTGAGTCTCTCATAATTTTTTTCCTAGGAGTACTCAAAATTTTTATGTTTGCTATTATGAATACAAGCAGCAAAATTTTAGTTTGGAATTGCAGAGGTGCAGCAAGTTCGTCCTTTTATCGTTTTTGTAAGCATTATGTTGATCTTCATAAGCCTATAATGCTGGTTATCATGGAGACTAGGTGTGACCCAAATAAACTTCGACGTTCTTTCAGTTTACTTAGGTATGATGATTTTAGTGCTACGGAAGTGCATGGATACGATGGAGGTATAGTCTGTGGTTGGAGGAAGGATTATATCACTGTAGATGTTTGTAAAAAACATTTTCAATACCTTCATCTACGAGTGAAATATCCCAATGATGCTTGGTGGTTCCTCACACTCGTTTATGCTAGCCCTAATGAAGCTTTACGTTATGTGTTGTGGGATGATTTGAAGAACCATGCTCTGAACATTCATGATCCGTGGTTATTGGCAGGTGACTTCAATGACATAGCTAGTATGGATGAGAAGAGAGGGGGTGCCTTAGCTTCAAGTCGCAAATGTAATTTATTTAGGGACAGAATCAATGCTTGTAAACTTATTGATGTCGGTGCTATGGGAGCTAAATTTACTTGGAGGGGACCTCAATATCATGGTGGTCAACGGATTTTTGAGCGGCTTGATCGCGCGTTGTGTAATAGTAGCTGGAGTTTGAACTTCCCAGATGGTTTTGTTAAGGTGTTGACAAGGGTTGATTTTTCTGATCATCACCCTATCATCATATCCCCGAAAGAAGCGCCTCACTTAGTAGCGCCCAGGCAATTTCGTTTTGAAAGTGCTTGGCTACTTGATTCATCGTATAAGGATATGATGGAAACTAGTTGGAATCGTGATGGAACTATTATCCACAACCTGTCCAATGTTGAGAAATTAATTAAAGAGTGGAAGTTTCAAAACATTGATCAACTTATATATCACAAACGAAAACTTATGGCCAGAATTGGTGGCATCCAGCTCAATTTGCAGAGAGGGCTGAACAGAGGTGGACTTGTCAGATTGGAGAAAAAACTTCAAGAAGAGTTAAGTTGTGTTTTAAAAAAGGAGGAATTGATGTGGTACCAGAGATCTAGAGCAAAGTGGTTGGTTGATGGCGATCGTAACACTCGATACTATCATCTTAAGACTGTTAATAGAAGGAGGAGGAATAATGTTATCATGCTTAAGAATGATAGTGGAGAGTGGGTGGAGGATGTGAATCAAATTCGTAATTTAGCATCAGAGTTTTACAAAAATTTATTTACAAATGATCATATGAGTAGACTGTGGCATACTACCTCCATTTCGTATCCCATGTTAGATATAGATACGAAAATAAGGCTAGAAGCGCCCATTCTCTTTGAAGAAGTTAAGAGGGCCGTTTTTAGTATGCATCCTTGGAAAGCTCCGGGGCCGGATGGTTTTCCTGCAGGTTTCTATCAAAAGTCTTGGGAGGTAGTGGGGGAGACGGTGTTCAGGTTTGTGGAGAGCATGTGGCAGAGCCCAAGTTTGATAGCGGATGTTAATCAGACTGATATTTGTCTCATTCCGAAAGTTGAAAGACCGGAGTATGTGAGTCAATTTCGACCTATCTCACTTTGCAATTCTAATTACAAGATTGTTAGTAAGGTAATAGTCGAACGGCTGAAGGAGTGTATTGGGAATATTGTTTCACCTTATCAAACCGGCTTCGTTCCAGGGAGAAATATTCATGAAAATATTGTGATGGCAAAGGAGATGGCTCATACCATGCACTTTATGAAGGGCAAGAAAGGAGCTTTTGCTATTAAAGTTGATTTATCAAAGGCTTATGACAAGCTTAGTTGGGAATTTATTTGGAGAGTGCTGACTGAGATTGATTTACCGGCACCTTTGATAAATATCATAATGCACTATGTGTCAAGTGTGACGACTAACGTGAAATGGAATGGTACAAGATCAGAATTTTTTCGACCTCAAAGGGGAATTCGCCAAGGTGACCCAATTTCACCCTACTTGTTTGTGCTTTGTATGGACAAATTATCTCATATCATCCTTCAAGCAGTGGAAGAGGGAAAGTGGAAAGGGATTAAAGCAGGACGGAATGGTCCAATGATTTCTCACTTAATGTTTGCGGATGATTTGCTTCTTTTCGGAGAGGCAACCGAGAACCAAATGAATTGTGTGGTTGAATCGTTAAATCTATTTTGCAACATGTCTGGTCAAGAAGTTAGCCATGACAAGACTAGTGTGTTGTTCTCCCGGAATGTGTCGCGAGGTTTGAAGAATAATCTTTTGCATCTTTCTGGATTTAGAGAATCCAGTAATTTTGGTAAATACTTGGGGGTACCTCTACATGGAAGAGCACCAAAGAAAGCAGATTTTCAATATCTCATAGACCAGGTTAGTGCGAAGTTATCAATGTGGAAAGCAACTCACCTTTCTTTTGCGGGTAGAGTAAGTCTAGCAAAGAGTGTTATTGAGGCGGTTCCGATTTACCCAATGATGTCGACATCTATTCCTAAGGCGTGCTTAAAAGAGGTTCAAAGGATGCAAAGAAATTTTATTTGGGGTGATACCGATCATAAGAGAAGGTTTCATGCAGTGGGTTGGGACAAGATTGCTGCCCCTAAATGGATGGGAGGATTAGGGATGAGGAAGTTGGACTTAATGAATACAGCGTGTTTAAGTAAATTGGGCTGGAAGATTCAAATTGGAAGTAGTGATCTTTGGTGTAGCGTTCTGCGTGGCAAGTACAACAGAAACAGTGCTCACAACAATTCAGTTGTCAAAGCTGGGGACTCTAGTCCTTGGAAATCTCTCAATCAAATCATGCCTTTGTTAGATAAGGCAAGTATTTGGTGCATTGGAAACGGTCGAAGTATAGATGCTTGGAAGGAAGCTTGGATCGATGAAGGTATTATTCTAGATCAGATTATTACAATTCCTACTCATCTTCATGGCAAGAAGCTTTGTGATTTGGTGGATGCTGAAGGAAATTGGGACTGGAACGTGTTACAAGACTGGCTGCCTGGGGATCTTCTTCAACGAATAGCAGCAGTTATTCCCCCTGGTATTGATAATGATGATGATGAGCGTATCATGCCTGGAAGTATCAACAATAATTTCTCTGTAGCGGGTATGTATATGAATTTGACTGGTTATCATGGTAAAGAGGAAAACACGACGTGGAGAAAGGTTTGGCAGCTTCGTGTGCCGGAGCGAGTTCGAACTTTTATATGGATGATGCTGCATCAAAGGCTACTAACTAATGCTTTGAAAAATTCGATGGGATTGTGTCATGCTATGTGTGCGTTTTGTGGGGATGTAGAGGAAACGATCTTGCATGTTATGCGTTATTGTCCTAGAGCAAAGGAAATTTTGAGCTGTGTTATTTCCATCCATGACAGAGCCATTTTCTTCATGAGTGAATTTAACCAATGGATGGAACTCAACCTTCATAACTCCTTGACATGGAATGGTGTTGGTAGTTGGAGTGATTTCTGGGCTTTATGCTGCCATTGTTTATGGAAATGACGTAATAAGGAGCTATTTAAAGATGATTTTGTGAGACCTTGCAAACCGTTGCCAATTATCATGAAGATGGTTCAGGAGTATAACGACGCCATTATCAATCAGAGGGTTGTTACAAGTAGTGAGAGAGTAGAAGCCTTGATTCGTTGGAACCTCCACAAGTATCCTTTGTTAAACTCAATACTGACGGGGCTTATAAGACCGACCAAGTAGCTGGTTGTGGTGGAGTGATTCGGGGAAGCCAAGGAGAGTGGTTAGGAGGTTTTGCTAAGGGAGTTGGTTTATGTAGTGCTTTCGTTGCGGAATTATGGGGGGTTTATGAAGGGCTTCGACATGTTTACAGGATGGGATTTAGGAAAGTGGAGTTGGAAATTGATTCACAAGCTGTGGTCCAAGTGCTCCAGCCAGGTTGCTCAAAGAGTTCCAATGGGAGTTTCTTAATTAAGCGTATTTGTCAAATACTTGCGAAGGATTGGACAGTTGAAATAACTCATATTTACCGGGAAGCAAATAAGTGTGCGGATGCGATGGCTAACATAGGTTGCTCTAGAGATTTTGATTTTGAGTTTTTTGTTTCTTGTCCTCCTCACATTAGTGAGTTGTATAATCCGGACCTGCTAGGGAACACCACCCCTAGACTAGTCTGTTTGTAATTTCTCTTCCTTGGACTTTTGCCCTCTTCAATATAAAAAAATAAATATTTGAAGTAATATTTGAATTTAATATTGTAATATACTTTACTTATCTCCTAATGGAATTAGTAATATCAAATTAATTTCATAAAATAAAAAGTAGTATCAAATTAACAAGATTTGTTTCCCATAAAAAAAAAAAAATTAACGAGAAAAATTAAGAGAAAATTGGTAATAGACAGTTGATTAAGACAGAAGAAAGGTAAAATGGGAAAAGGCAGTGGTATTTTTGAAATATGGTAATGAAAGAGGGGACGTTATGAGAAATGAGGGTTATGAATTGTGATGTTCTTGTTTTTCACTTCGGTTGTTGATTGGATTCGTTGCGGTGCCGATCGATCGATTCAATCATTCAATTGAATTCATTCCAATCAGATTCAATTCTAATACAAAATCTATCTCAATTGTGTTGATGCTCTGATCTACTTCTTCTTCTTCTTCTTCTTATTCTGCTGATGGCATCGCCAGCAACTAATGTAGATCTCTTCGATGCTTATTTCCGACGTGCCGATTTGGATCGAGACGGCCGTATCAGCGGTGCTGAAGCCGTCTCCTTCTTCCAAGGCTCCGGTTTGCCCAAAAACGTTCTCGCACAGGTCATCACTCTTTCTCTTTCTCCAATCAATCATTTTCCCTCTATTTCCTTATTAATCAATTATTATTATACTAATAATCACTTCATTCATATTCATATACTCTTGTTAATTCATTCATAGTTATAGTATACATATCTAAATCGCGAATCCTATCCTCGCTCTTCAGATTTGGGCATTTGCAAACCAAAGTCAGAGTGGTTTCCTTGGTCGTGCGGAGTTCTACAATGCACTTAAACTTGTCACAGTTGCACAGAGCAAGCGGGAACTCACTCCTGAAATGGTCAAAGCTGCATTGTATGGTCCAGCCGCATCTAAGATTCCTGCTCCTCAAATCAATTTTAGTGCCACAGTCACACCCCCGTCCGCATCTGCACCTGCACCTGCACCTACACCTACACCACAGGTAAACCGGGGACCAGTTCCTAATCAAAACCTTCCTGCTTCTCAGGTAAGTCAGCAAGCAAGGCCGCTGCAAAATTTGTCTGCCGGTGCTCCCACTCAAGGAGTGGCTGCTGCTGTTGGTGGAGCTCGCCCTGCAAGTCCCGCATTCCCTAGTTATGGCAATATGGGTGGACCTCTGCAACAACCACAAGTAACGTCCTCACAGCTACCAGTTAGAGGAACTAGTCCTGCTTCAAATCTGGAGGGGTTTGGTCTTGCAATTACAACATCTGGATCAAATGCTGCACCCCCAACACCTACACAATCACAGTATCCTTCCTCTGCTACTAAGTCGTCAGATCAAGTGGTCAAGGATTCTTCTGTGAATGGTATTGCTTCTGATCCATTTTTTGGAGGGGATTTGTTCTCAGCTAGCTCATCTCAGCCCAAGAAAGATTCTTCTCCACAAGGATTTTCTTCTGCCAATTCGCTGCTTTCATCTGCCATTGTTCCTGTATCCGGAGGGAACCAGAATTCTATCAGGACTAGTTCCTCTGATTCTTTGCAGAGCTCACTTGCTACCCAGTCTGGCAGTCCACATATTCAGCAGGCCCAGCCGGTGGTGAAACAGAACCAGCAGGCCCCAGTTCAGACGCCTAATATGCTCAGTTCACCCAGACTTCCAGCGAGATTGCAGGATTCTGCGTCCAGTCAGCCTCAACCTCCATGGCCAAGAATGACTCAGACTGATGTTCAGAAATATACGAGAGTATTCATGGAAGTGGACACAGATAGAGATGGGAAAATCACTGGGGAACAGGCGAGAAACTTGTTTCTTAGTTGGAGATTACCAAGAGGTATATTTTCTACTTCTTTTCCTTTTGTTTGAACATCAGGGGTAAAATGATTTCTCTATTTTGCTACTTCTCAATGACTAGCTAATTTGCTGATCATTATTTGTATGCCATGTTTTATATTTCCAGAGGTTTTAAAGCAGGTCTGGGACTTATCCGATCAAGATAATGATAGCATGCTTTCTCTCAGAGAGTTTTGTATTGCACTATACCTAATGGAGAGACACAGGGAGGGACGTCCTCTTCCAGGTGTACTTCCAAATAGCATTCTTCTTGATTTACCAACTACCGGTCAACCTGCCAATATCCACAGTGCTGTAACTTGGGGAAATCAATCAGGTGTGTGCCGAAGAACTAGCATGCTTTTTCAAGTTATAATCATGTACTTGTATTGAAACTATTTTGTTCGATAATTTATTTTTCTCTTCCTCCTTTCATCTTTGAAAGGTGTTCAACAACAACAAGGGATGACTGGATCCGGTGTTCGACAAGTGAACCCTTCTGCAGGTCGGCCACCAAGGCCGGCTGCTGTCCCTCCGCCTGATGAAGGACCTCAGAACAAGCAGCAGAAATCCAAAATTCCAGTCTTGGAGAAGCATCTCATAAATCAACTGAGTTCAGATGAGCAAAATTCAATCAACTCGAAGTTTCAAGAAGCAACAGAAGCTGATAAGAAGGTAATTATTGTATATACATTTCTTGGCAACATTTATGCTGTGCATTAAATCTGGCACATTGAGTTACTTATTTTTTGGGTATATTAGGGGGGTTCTAGCGCGCAGGTAGGGAAGGGGAATAAATGGCCTTTGTTGGGATTGAACCTTTGACACAATCACCGTACTCAATATTAAAAGACTTAGGATAGTGACAGTCAAGCTATGGCCTGTCAGTATCACCTCAATGGATGGCATGTTTATTTTTTTTCCCACTAACATAGCTTCAGTTTTTTTTTTTTGTAAAGCTCACATCACATGTATACGTGTCTTTCCTAAACGGTATGTTTATCTACTGGCCAACTGCCAAATCTTACTTTGGTTCAGTGGCGGAGCTTGACCTAATTTTATGAGGATGTCAAAATACACACATAATAACAATACTTATAGCTATTATACTAAGAATTTCATGTTTGTGTAGTGGTTTAGCCCCTTTGTTTTCTCTTTTAGTTAGCGTGTTCAAACTAAATTTCCATTTTGACGTCTTGAGTTGTTATTCTTGCAAAAGGAATATAAAAGATGCAAAACTTGAGTAGCTGAGTGTCGAACCTACAACTTCGTGCTCCAAAGTGTCCTAAACCACTAGGCTAAAGGATGTTTTGTATGACATATAAGTTGCATAGTATAGTATATATAAATAAATTTGGGGATGCGATAGCCATCCCTGTCCCAACTCCCAACAAAGCTCTGCCACTGCTTTGATTAGTTTGTAGTTTCATAGTAAGCAACCCTTTGGGGGGCCATATGTGCCATCTTCATATTGTGTATGGTCATCTTTTAAGATTGATTAGTTTGAGGATATGGTGGAATGTCAGTGTAAGTTGTATTTGGCTTCAATTGGAAGTATGGTTATTCTATTTATACATCATGCTGATGATGATTGAAACTTGCATATGAACATTATTAGTTGCTACTTGTATCTATAAAGAATGCACAGAAAGTTCATATTCTAGATCGCAGTTTGTGCAATCATATCACTGTGTCAGCTCACGTATGCTTGATTACACGCTATTCTGGTTCAAATTGAACAAAGGCAATTCTCATCTCTCTATTCTTTTGTTAACTACAGGTAGAAGAACTTGAGAAAGAAATAGTGGAGTCGAGAGAGAAAATAGAATTCTTCCGTGCAAAAATGCAGGAACTTGTGAGTGTTATCTGTGCTTGATACCTTTGTGCCTTGTTGAAACTCTATCCTGTTTAAGCTGTGTTCTATTTTCTCTTTTTGGTAGTTTCTTTTCTTGATAAACCGGTGATTTCTTTACTTGTATAGTTTATCACTGTATCTTGATTTGCAGGCTAAGCCAAAACCATATAGATGTACAGATATAGCTAGTAATAGAAATTTAATTTGAGAGACAGATTGTTTACCATTGTAATTTATTGTACTTATGAAAGAATTTATCTTGCCAAGAACTTTCACTCCGTGATTTGATTTTATTGAGCGTTAAAGATGCAAAATATATGTAGTCTGTTATTATTGTTATTGTGAATATCACAGATTCAATGTCCAAACCAATCATTTCTTAGTATAGACCTACTGAACACAAATACATAGACTCCTATCTGCTTATTTGGTTTCTGTTTCTTGTATTAATTAATTTGGAGAAAAAAAGAACTCTGGGAAAGGTGTTTTACTCGATTATTATCCGTTAATAGACTTTATACTTATACCCCTTCTTTCAGCTTTTATCTGCTTCTCTAGATATCTAGGAACTACTGGCCCAGAAGAGTATTGCCTATGAAATAGATTTGTCCTATTGTGAACACAGGCTGGACTCTTGTGTATTTATATAATAAAATCGTGGATACCTAGAAGAGAAAAACATATAAAAGTTGCCTTTTATCCGCTGCTTATGATTAACAATGTCATGTCAATACTCTTCTTTCTTTTATTTTCTCCTTTTTAAACAAATTTCTGGTTTTTTGCCTGCAAAAGGTTCTCTACAAGAGCAGATGTGACAATCGTCTTAACGAGATCATAGAAAGGATATCTGCTGATAAACATGAGGTATTATTCTTTAGCATTTCTTGTATCCTTATTAGACCTATAACGTTAATTTTTGACGTTGGCTCAATATATTAATTTCAGGTAGAATCTTTATTAGACCTATAAGTCTACAACATTAACTTTTGTTGTTGGCTCAATATACTAATTTCAGGTAGAAAATCTAGCAAAGAAATATGAAGCTAAATATAAGCAAGTCGGAGATGTATCATCCAAGTTGACGACTGAGGAAGCCACATTCCGTGACATACAGGTGCAATAAAATATGGCTTGTCCTCCAATTCATAGCATTAGAATGTATAACATATATATGCTAATGTGTTATTTTTTTGCATTTTGCGTTACTATATCACATAATTTTTTATTATACGTATAGGAGAAAAAAATTGAATTATATCAAGGGATTGTCAAGTTGGAACAGGATGTAAATACCGATGACACGGTACAGGTATGTTTGAATATGACTTGTTCTGCACATCCATCTTGAGACTTTTTTTCCATATCTGATCTAATCACATGCAATTTTTAGGGCCGTGCTGATCGCATCCAATCTGCCCTCGATGAACTGGTGAAATCTCTAAATGAACGGTGCAAGCAGTATGGATTACGTGCAAAGCCAACAACATTAGTGGAGCTACCCTTTGGTAATTTCAAATTTATAGTTGTTCAAATTCAAATATCCTTTCAAGTGCTATCAAGTCTTTTTCATGTCTAACTTTATTATATGATATTTATTGCATTAGTGTTGTCAGTATTTAGTTGGATGAAGTAGCCTTCAATTGCTGAACTACTGGTTTTCAATCAGCATGAACACTTTTGAGCCATTACTATTTCATAAGTTTTGCCCAATCAAGCGGCATTTACCACATACAGTTTAACAATTTTCTTATGTAACCTTTTATCTACTTTGTGAAATAATTCTTATGGAAAGGCTCTATATAATCTTATATTACCTATTGTTGCTGCTTATCACACGTTTCTCATGGCATGCATTGTTTTTTGAAGAATCTATTAAAACAAAATATGATAATGGATTGTTATTGATTCTTAATTAGCTACATGGTTCTTTGGTATAGGGACTACTGTAATTGTTATTATTAAACTTTGTTTTAATGCTTTGGGTGTATGAAAATATATGAAACTTGAAACTGGCGGATGTTTCTGTAAATAGTGTACAAGATAAGCTACACATTTGATCAAACAAAAATCCTTATGTTGCATTTGTCTACCTTTATTTTAATTAAGCTCAGAAAACTCTTCATTGTCTGCAATTCGACTCTTTATTTCTGCTAAATGCATCTGCTTTCATTGTTGGCCTCTTAATTTTGTCACCGTGTTCTCTTATTTTGCTTCTTTTGGTTGCCATTTCTCTTTGCTTTGTTATACTCTGCTCACCAGTCTCATGTGCTCTCCTACAATATATTTTTTTATTGTATTAGTTGACCTCACTCAAATTAATCCTTTAGGCTGGCAACCTGGTATCCAAGAAGGAGCTGCTGACTGGGATGAGGATTGGGATAAGCTTGAAGATAAAGGTATCCGAAATAGCACTCATTAGATCTGATATTCAATTAGTTACTAAAAACAAATTATATGCACATTGTGTGGCATCTACCATGAATTTTGAGGATTTTTTGCACAAGGTTATGAAACCACATAAACATGGCTAATTATCATTTTATCTGGGGGATTCGTTGATTTATCATGCTCATATCGGATATATGTATCTTCAAACTCAAATTGATTTCATTTCCATTTTTGTATTTGATAAGATTACTCATTACTCTATCATTATTCTTATAATTTAGGCAGCACAGTTTATCTTAGAACATTACTTGTCTGTGAAGTATTAAAGTGTGCATTTTTTCCTTTTTTTGTTATCGTTTTTGTCTTTTTGTTTAGTTTGCTTGGTGTATTTTTGTTCTTCCTAGCTGTGTTTCCCTATTATAATTGAAGGTTTATGTACAAGTGATACACTGTTTAATGCACTGTCAATTTTCAACTGTCACCTAAGATAAGGGAACATAATTAATTCTAAAAGGGAAACTAGGAAAGATCTCACAGGGAAACTAAACAATGCGTATAAGAGGATTATAGAAGGCAACTGAAATGTGAAAACCCTTTATCCTGCCTGTCTCTCCAGATATATACCCTTGTAACTTGACGGTTGACTCAGCCCCCATAAAAGCTCTGATATTATAAACAGAAGATTCTGGGAGTGTTTTTCTAAAGTTGATGTACAAAGCCTTCTTTTGATATTTAGGAAAAGTTGATGACTACAACTGAGATTACAAATTCCCCCCTAATTGTTGATAATTGACATACAAATAAGGAAACAATATGCGGATACTCCACCGAGATTAGCTGAATTTCAAGGCATGCGTGCTCACAACACTCATTGTTATTGGCTGAAAATGATAATAGCAAAAGACTAAGCAAACTGATCAAATTCCAACACTCATTGTTTTGCCGGTCTTATCTTTAAGGATATTATTATTCTCACTTTCTCTGCTTGAATATACATCTCTCTTGTATCAGTAGTTCTGTATTTCTTTTACACAATACTTCACCAGCTATTGAATTATACTTTTTTTTAACAAAGCTACCGAACTATACTTCTTTGCACTAAATGCGAGAGATCAATCATTTTGAACAGTTATACGGTTTAAGAGATATAGGTTATATTTAAGAGAAATTATATAATATTTGTGGGATTAAAGCTACGGGTAACTGCAATTTCTTTATTTTCTGGTCTGCATCCGTTCTCTTTTGGAAAATGTTGGAAATGTATGAATAATTTATTGGTTTTTACTATGCTTTCTTCTAGCAGAATTTGCTCTTGTCAAAGAATACACTCTTGATGTGCAAAACACCATAGCACCTCCAAAACAAAAGTTACCAAAGGCTGTGAACACAAAAGCTTTGGATATTGACAGTCCAAAGTTTGTAGCGTCACCAAAGAGTGATGATAAGGCTGGGAACACGAAAGCTTTGGATATTGACAGTCCAAAATTTGTAGCGTCACCTAAGAGTGATGATAAGTCAGAAAAACCTCAGACTACAAATGAACATGAAGTAGGCAATGGATCTGTTTCTAATAAAAGTGACAATGGATCCGCAAAAAGTGCTCCTAATAGTCCATTTGCAAGCAGTACTATCGGAAGTCCGCATAGGGACTTTGTTGATTCTGACATTCGAAAGACTTCCGGTGAAGATAACTCACCCCGTAATCAATATGCCACACAAGAAACCCAAAGGTATGGTTTTTTAGATTTGCACATTAGTTTTTCTTTTGTGTGGGTAATTTATGGTTGACATGGTTTTAGAGTCCCTGTGATTCTGTGAACAATAGGATAGGAGTTTGATCCTTGCTGCCCCATTTTTCTAATCGTATATCATTAGTTCAAAGTAAAGTGTTCATGTGTGTTAGAGACCTGCTAACAGATTAGGCTTGTAAGAGATTTCTTAACAGATTAGAAAACAGTGTTAGATTGAAGTGCCTTTTACAAGCACGTCCATGATATGGAGCTGAGACCACTTAGTGGGATAAGGTTTGGTTGTTGTTGTGCATGATAAGGAGGTTTATTCCGAACTGTGGGTTTGAAAGGTTATTATCTATTTGTTTAAAATTGGTTTTGGTTCATGTCAGTGTCCACAGTTACCAATGTATGCTTTGTTTGTTTTATGTATTATATAGATCTTGTGATCTTTTAAAATAATTATTGTATACAATCTTGCATATGCAGTGATCATGATGGTGAGAAGTCTGTGTTTTCTGAAGACAGAGTTTTTGATGAACCTAATTGGGGAACCTTTGACACAAATGATGACATGGATTCAGTTTGGGGATTCAATGCCAGTAGCATCACCAAGGAGGTATGCAAGTTCTCGCCTGTAAAGTATTGTTTCAGTAAAATCCTTTCTTCTTTTGAAGGACAGGCCTGTATAAATTTCTTCTGCTATATTCTAACTTGTCATCACCAATGTTGGTGGTTTAATTACTGGATTTCTCCTGCTATGCTCTAACTTCATAGTGATTTTATTGTAATAATTATTTTGGAAATGCTAACTTGGCAGTCTAGCATCACCTATTTATACGAGGAGTCTAAAATGTTGCAAAACTACAATGATTATATGAATATTCTAATGCTTTCCCTCAAATTGAAGATTACTAAGATCACTGCCAGAGACAAATAAACCCACACAACAGAAAACAAAAGACAATTTAAAAACACAATAACTGTAAGATGACAAAACATACAATTTTAATAGGCCTTCCAAAAAAGGGCTCTCAAATAAAGTTTGCAAGAAAAGAGCAATGCCAGAGACAACACTGTGTCAGATGGTTGGAATGACGTGTTGCAATTGATATTTAGCTTCCATATGACTATGGAGAATATGACTTGGGGGTTCAGGAGATCACGATAGTTACACGATACTTATGACTGATACTAAATCGTTGGTTATTTGGTTATTGTGAATTTAGAGCTTTTATACGATTTTATGATTATGTCTTTGTATCAAAGGGTTAGAAGTCATTCTTTTATACTCTTAGCAAGCTACTGATTGCTATTGGACATTTTTTTTATTATTTTTTATTACAGGAGAGAGATCTTGATGGGGCTGGAGACAACTATTTCTTTAGTTCTGGAGACCTGGGCCTCAACCCCATTAAAACAGCTTCACCACAGGCTGGCGATCCCTTCCAGAAGACCAGTGGATTCAGTTTTGATGATTCTGTTCCAAGCACTCCACTTTTCAGCTCAAGCAGCTCCCCACAAAGGCCTAAAGACTGGTTGGAAAACGCTTTTGACTTTTCAAGATATGATTCGTTTAGCACAAATGATAGTCTATCTTTACCTGCTCGGGAAGCACCGGTACGATTTGATTCTGTCCGTAGCAGTGCGGATTTTGATCATGGTTTTCCTGCTTTTGATGACACGGATCCCTTTGGCTCTGGGCCTTTTAGGACTTCTTCAGAAAGTCAAACTCCTAGAAAAGGATCCGATAATTGGAGTGCTTTTTAATTTTGCAATTCTATCACACATACATGTGTTATTTCTGTCTCCAGGGTTTTCCGAGATTTGCCTATGGTGGAGTGAGCTGTGCATCTTTCTATTTGTCACTTCTTATTTGTAATGTACTCTTGTATTTAATCCTGTGTATTCCTTATCCCTCTGTTTTTCTTTGGGGTGGGGTCTGGGTTGTGTTAAACCCATCAATCCCACTTGATTTCTCAAATTGGAAGTGAAGGTCTGTTCATATTTTTGGCTTGTTTTTTGATAGTTTTTCCATAGAGTCCCCCGTTAAAAGTATCTCCACCTGATGAGATTGTGATATTGATGACTATTTGATTTTAGTTTTGTTAAACTTTAACTATCTGAAATTTCATTATAATTCTTTTTTAGTGAATTATAGCTTGAACTTTATTTGTCCAGTTAATTGCATAACTTCATCTCGACAAGGGTTGGTTTTTCAGGCTGATTCTTCTTTTGCAAGGAACTAGTTTGTTTTTGTTTTCTGACAAAGGAATTGAACTTGACGGACTGGTGTAGGGCACTCTCTAGTTAGAGGACGTCTTTCACCTTTGGTCTCCATAGTTTTTATGATATCCACTTTATACTGCTTCTATTATTATAAATGAAATAAAATACATTCAACTCACTTCTTTAAAAAACTACTTGAACCAAAACTTATTTTTAAGCAGGTATCTTGAATAAATCTTCTTTAGACAAATAACCTTCAAACTCATTTAAGATTGATCTCATACTAACTTTTTCATAAAATCTGTTTTGATTAATTTCTGTTTCATAAAACTCAAGAACAATAATGAATCACAACACATCTTCAATGTAATTACACAACTTTTGGAATAACTTGTTCAAATATTATTATTTCTTATAAAAGTGTTATCCATAATGAAACTTAACACTAATCACGCTTAATTCAACATCTTCAACTTACATTATGATAATTGTAATTTGCAAATACACCAATAAGGATTAAGGTTATTTTAGTTAAAATAACATTTTTCTCTCTTTTATTTATACACTTTATTTAATATGTGTGGAATAACTATGTCTTTTTTGTGGTGCATACATCTAATCTAATCCCAATCGAATATTTTAATAGCTCAAAAAATGTAATCGAATTTAATAAAGTTACATGTAATGAGAAAGTTAAATAATGGTGATATATACCGTCAAAAAAAATAAAATAATGGTGATATAGTATATTTTTAAGAATAGAAATAACGGAGTAGGTATATAAATCGGATTTGGTGTGTCACCTCCAAAATTGAAAATGACAAAAGGAGTTTTTGTTGTATTTGTATTTTTGGATTTTGAGGCCATTTCGCCGGCGAATTTCTACATACATACAGTCATTGACATGAGTGAGTGAGTCACGACCACTCTCTCTCTCTTCTGTTATTGACAATAGGCTCTCCACTCCAACATTAGTATCCTCTGAAGGTAAACCAAATCTCTTCACATTTTTAATATGTATTTACGATTCATCAATGTTATTGTATAGCAGTAAGTAATAATAGATGGATTATTGCATACTGGATGGATCTAGATTGATAGATAGATATATGGATTATTTTCATTTTTCTTTTTTGTCTTTGTAGCTAGCTGTAATCCACTTACTCACTCACTGCTATTGCAATGGCTGCTGCAACAGCATGGATCCCCGCGTCCCCTGCTTCGCTCAATTCCTATGCCACCCAAAACATCCCGTCCTCAACTTTCACAATCAGATGCAATGCTCACAACCATGTCACACTTACTCAACATCATCATGACCCACACCCAATCTATTCCTCTGTTAAGGCCTTTGCTCCCGCCACCGTCGCCAATCTAGGACCCGGCTTCGACTTCCTAGGCTGCGCTGTTGATGGTATTGGTGACACTGTCTCGCTCAAGGTTGATCCTCATGTTCACCCCGGTCAGATATCTATCTCAGATATTTCGGGTCAAAGCCCTAACATCCACAAACTCACCAAAAACCCTCTCTCCAATTGCCCCGGTATTGCCGCCATCGAAGCCATGAAAATGCTCGGCATTCGATCCGTCGGTCTTTCCCTTTCCCTCGAGAAGGGTTTACCTTTAGGAAGTGGGTTGGGATCCAGTGCGGCCAGTGCAGCTGCAGCCGCCGTTGCCGTCAACGAATTATTCGGGAAGAGATTGGGCTTTGATGAGCTTGTTCTTGCATGCTTGAAATCGGAGGAAAAGGTATCTGGTTACCATGCAGACAATGTTGCGCCGTCTATCATGGGAGGTTTTGTTCTCATTCGCAATTACGAGCCGCTGGAATTGGTGCGCTTAAAGTTCTCTTCTAAAAAAGAGCTCTATTTCGTACTGGTAACACCTGAATTTGAAGCCCCGACCTAGAAGATGAGAGCTGCAGTGCCTTTGGAGATAGGAATGCCGCACCATGTGTGGAATTGTAGCCAGGCTGGTGCGCTTGTGGCGGGAGTGTTACAGGGGGATTTGTTGATGTTGGGGAAGGCATTGTCGTCCGATAAGATCGTCGAACCCAAGCGTGCACCTATGATTCCTGGAATGGATGCTGTCAAGAAGGCTGCCATTGAAGCTGGAGCTTTCGGGTGCACCATCAGCGGTGCTGGACCTACTGCTGTTGCTGTCACAGATGATGAGCAAAAGGGACAACTCATTGCCCAACACATGGTTCTAGCTTTTCAAAAGGAAGGAAACTTGAACGCTTCTGCTAATGTCAAGCAGCTTGATCGCATTGGTGCTAGGCTTATTAGCGGTGTTCGTTCAAATTGATTTGATTTCATTGTAGCTACTTAGCTGGTAGATAGGTAAGTAGGTATCATCTTTTTCTATCATACTCTTAGGCCACTTTTGTTTTATTTCATGATCATAATGATGATATTATAGTCTCCAAAATATTGCTTGCTTCATTTCATATCACACTTGCATCAACCTTTTCAATTTTCTTGAATCTTTGCTCAAGGATACCAACAAAAGGTTATATTTTGTTTGTGGCGGTGATGATATTAAGCACTTTTCTTGAAATTTGAATGGATCTACTTTCCAGAGAAAATAGATTACAGGACTCTGTTAAGTTAAATTAGATATATGTGCCTTTGAAGCCTTTGCAGAGCAAATAGAAAGAAATGCCTTGGCAAATATTCTTTGTTATTGCTAATTGATGCTACTTGTTATATGAGAATGTCATATTGTTAGTTATTCTATACAGCAGATCCTTTATGATCTTGACGTCTAGCTTATAATCAATTATTTTAAAAACAAAATCTCCACCGTGTTGCTTTCCTCCTCAAAATTCATATACTTCATTCATTTATGTTCTAAGCTTATTAAAGTTGACTATGGTATGGCATCCAATCTGCAGTTTGAAAAATTTGGGTGGTTTTTGAGTTAGTTTTCCTTTATTTGAGTGAATTTCATGGCTAAAACAATTTGGTTGACAAATTTCCTTCAGCAAAGCTTACTTGATCTAGTACTGGTGATGTCTAACTTCCTGTGCTTACCATTGCCAAAGACCTGTAGATTCCCAAAGTTGGATTTCTATAAGGTGTGGCACCGTAAGCGCTGACTTGTCGCATTTATTGAAATAAAGAAGCAGAATTGTGGTGTGGAGTTCTGAATAAAAAGAGAAATATTCAACCAAGCTGGGAGCTGCTGTTGGAAACAAAAATTTGAAAGATGAATAATAATTATGAAAGACCTTCATGAGGTCAATGTTGTGGCGGACTCAAAGGCATGTTTTAGGGAACGTTTTCATTGCTTTTTGTTTTCCCTCCCTCATCTTGCTTTAGTACTTGAGATAGCTCTATAAGAGGTCTTTTATATTCTTTCTGTTATTTGGCTATGTTAATTTTGCTTTTGATTTGTATGTAAAATGTTTTTCAGTCTACTTACTATTTCAATGCTAATTTTCTTGATGCATAGGCATAGGTCCTGATGAGAGCAAAGCAGTAGTAATAGTAACAGTGTCGCTGATGGTTTTGCAAAGCTAGGGTGTGCTTTATCTTTATTGGTTTATCTAATACTACTACTTTTCTTTCCGTAGCCTTCATGTTTGATGCCTCCTCAAGTGGGAGAAGTGTTTAGTGTGAAAGATGAGAGGATGAAATAATGACCCTCCAAATAAAATGAATGATGGCTTAGATTGAAGCCCATTTTAAGAATATCATGTGTGTTCATGCATGTTTGGCTTTGCTCATATGCCTCCCCTTCATCTTTGAATTTGTTCCTTCATGGCTCTTGTTTGTCTTAGTTCTGCAATTTGCCTGCATGTCATTTTCATAGGCGGCGGTGGTTGTGGATAATGATTGAATAACAGTTTGATTGTTTCCCTTTCATTTTTTTTGGTACAGTTCTGATTACATTTTGTTTGGATAAATCATACACAGATTCTTGTTTGCTAAGTTATTATTAAAATTATTCTATCATGATTTGGTATTAATATTGAGTTGACTCGGTTTTAAACTCGAATTTTAGTAAACTCAAATAAATTCATCTCACCTCATGAAAATAGATAGCTTTGTAGACATGCATATTCACATTTCACACTTCCTAACCAACCGCATTTGTAATGTGAAGATATTTTGAATTATTTTACAATAGTATAAAAAAGCAGTCTAACTACAATTGTTATTGCAACCACAGTTGAAGAATTTGTATCAGTGTAGTAGTATCCAGATAGGTAGGCTATTTATTAGAAAGTCTCTTTTACTCGTGCACTGTCTTACGCCAAAACATATGTTGTATATATGTACATTGTGCGTTGTCTTTTTTGAAAGAATGTGTACTGTGCATATAGTTACAATTATAAGTACCTCCATAAAATTTTATCACTCCTGCTTTTTTTTAGACAGTGTTCGGGATGTATATTCTTAAAAATTCGATAATACTGAGTACTATAGTACTCATTAGATATAAATTGTTAGTGTAATGATCTTTTACGTTCTTAACTAATCATCAATCATTATATGTACGACTTTTAAAGTCAGTACTTTTAATGGTAAGATTAATACTACTATACATGTTATAAAAAAAAAAATTACTACACATTTAGTATTTCTGAAAAAAAATTAAAAATTATTTGATTTATACACATTATCATTTGATTTTTACAAGATTTTACACAAACAAAAAAAATACTTATAAAAAATTGCTTTTTTGACCCCATGAGTTGCTACGAGGCCCCCCAAAAATCTCAAAATGCCCTCAATTATTTGGATTGTAGATCCAAAAACACCAAAATGCCCCCCCAAAAACATCAAAATCCCCTCAATTTCGTCGGTATGATGGGCTTGGGGAGCAATAGAGGAGGCCTAAAGAGCAGTTTTCTATTTGTAATATTACTGAATTGGTCAAATGCAAAGAATTTGGGTGTTTAAGCAAATAGTCGTAAATTCGATCATTGACTCATGCGTCGATTATAAGAAAACTCACTTTATGTGTCTCAAATGTGGATCTAGATTGGGTGCAGTCAGCACCCCTGACTGTATGCATTCAGTAAAATTAAAATTATTTGATCAAGATCAGACAACTTAGATTTAACATCATAATTTTAAATGTTTTAAATAATCAATACTGCCTTTTAATCCTAGCCGTCTGATTGTAATCAGACAGCTTTGTTTCTTTGACTGCACCTTGACCGCATCACAATCAACTACATTTAATCCATTTCCCTCAAATGTTTCCATATACCATTCTGACCTTTGGATATTTTCAAAATATATTGACGAGGAAGTCTTATATAGACACAATAATTTGACGAGGATTTGACAGACAGTTATTCTTTAGTGTACCTAATTATTAGTTTCTGCAAAGGTACTTCATTATTTTTCCTTTTCCTTGGTGATTTGAGAACCCTACTACTATATAAATAAATAAACCTGGCACTACCAATAATAATCAAGGACGGTTCCAGGGTATAAATCATCCATGCATACATCCAACTTTTGTCAAGGCAGTGATGAACCAACTTTTTTGGCAACAATTAAAGAAATAACCGACCACGAGACAGACATGGCAACCAACCAATGACACCGACTAATACATCTCATTTACAGATTTTCAACTAAAAGCAAAAGCCATGTTAAAGCAAAAGTAATAATTACATCAACCACAATCCAACAACAATAACTAATAATGGAATGGAACATGTATCCACCCACTTCCCCCAAACTATTAATTGGAAGGGAAAAAAAAAATATGGGAGATGGCATAATGGATACTACTATTTTTGTGAAGAAAAAGGAGGAGGAAATTCAAAGACCAAACAAATTTGAGGCTCAAGATACAAAAATACAAAAATAAGCACAAGATTTTAATTTTTAACAAGTGAAAAAAATAAAATGGAATCTGACTCTGATAAAGCAAAGTCCACCAAGTACGGTGGAGGCAAACTCAATGAGAAGATAGTGATGCACCACCATCTATCTACAAGTCTATATCATTGTTGTCATGTTGGATTTGGTCTTGCTCCTCTTTCAAGCTAGATCGACGTAACTCTTCTATGCTCCGTACCACATCAGACATTGAAGGGCGCTTGTCGGGGTATTGTGCTGCACAATCAACAGCAAGTTGCAACAACTGAACCATTTCCTCTTCAACATTCTGATACCTAAGGAGCTCGAGATCAAACACTTCAGAAGTCCACTCTTCTCTAACCACTGACTGAACCCATCTGGGGAGATCCACACCTTCTTCATTTAGAAGAGCATGTGTAGGTGCTTTCCCAGTTAGAAGTTCTAAGAGCAATACGCCAAAACTGTACACATCTGCCTTTTGAGACACTCTGCGAGGATCAGTTACTTCTGGCGCACGGTACCCGGCAACACGGTTTGGGGTAGAAGAGGGGCCAACAAGCTGTGCAAGCCCAAAATCAGATACTCTTGCATCGTATGACTTGGTTAGGAGGATATTAGATGACTTTATGTTTCCATGGGAAACATTAGGCCCTTGTGAATGAAGGTACTCAATGCCACGGGCTGCTCCTAGTGCAATGCCTGATCTCATTTCCCAATTCAGCGGTGTCCTACCTGCTCCTTTGTTTCCTGAAATAACAAATATCGCAAACCTCATTATACCATTTTCATTCCAATCAACAAACTAGACTCATTTCATGCGTCTCACTCTCACAATTCCGATAAGGAATATGGGATTTCAATGTTGATTGATAAAATAAAATGCTGGCAATATTGCAAGTTGAAGAAAGAAAAAAAAATACAACTCAACTCAAACCTCTGAATTAGCTATCTAATCAATTAGTAGTAGTATTTACTTAACATTCTCAATCTAATGAATAAATATAATTGAGCCAATTAACCATTCTTGAGATCGAATCCAACTGTGCATAATCCAGATTCTAATCTAATTGCTAAATCATTCTACATTATAATCTAAATGGCATTTCCCATAGAATAAAAAAAATGCAATGCAATCAATAACAAAGATGCTGCATTCCCAAATGGCAAGAATAAACAAAAAGGGTAAAAATGTAGCAATTATTATTACTGTGAAAGAAATACTGACCATGCAAAAGTGCAGAGAGGCTTCCCATTGACATGTAATCATAAACAAGGAGCTTCTCATCTCTGCTAAAATAGTAAGCCCTTAGAGGTACCAAACTCTGATGATCAACTGCTCCCACCGCTTCAATCTTCTCCCTGAACTCCTTCTCAGTTATTGTCACATCCTTCAACCTTTTCACGGCCACCACCGGCCCTGACTCCAATACTGCCTTATATGCGGTCCCGAACGTCCCTTTACCCAACACCTCCGCCGATGCCCTCAATAAATCCTCAAGATCAAAAGCCCTCTCTGCATTACCGAAAAACACCAACTTTTTAGCTCCAGCAGCAGCAGCAGTGTTTCCATTTGCTTCAACCTTGTTGGCTGCAACCGCCGCCGCAGCAGCAGTAGGGTATCCATTGCCATTCTCCAAGTCAGAAATAGACTTGTCATGAGAAACAACTTCAGATTCTGGATGTTGTTTCACAGCTGCAACATCAACAGCACTGGTCTTCTTGTTGCTCTTGTTCCTGCACAGGAAGATCAAAAGGAAAACGAGCAAAAGAAGAGCTGCTATAGATCCAATTACGATTCCGGCAATAGCTCCGCCGGACAAGTTGTTCTTCTTGCTGTTTTTGTTACCTGGGGAGACGGTCAAGGGAGAAGAAGAATCGGTTTCGGTTTCGCCGGGGCAGAGAGAAAGAGGTTTGCCGCAGAGGGAATTTCCCAAAAAGGAATCTTGAGAGAAAGTGCGGAGATTTCGGGGAACAGAGCCGTTTAAGAGATTGTTAGAGACATTGAACTGATCGAGGGTGAGTTGGTCTAACTCCGGGATGGGACCTGAAAGTTGGTTGTTTTCAAGGAAGAGGGTTTTGAGTCTTGTGAAGTTGTTGAATGAGTTTGAAATAGAACCTGAGAAATTGTTGAAACCCATGTTAAGTCGAACCAATTCAGGTAAGTTGAAGAGGAACTGAGGAATTTCGCCGGAGAGAAGGTTTCTCTGAAGGTAAAGGTTTCTGAGGTTAACGCAGGATGAGAGATCTGAAGGGAGTGAGCCGGTGAGAGCATTGAAACGGAGACTGAGTGTGCGGAGATGGGTGAGATTGGAGAATATACCGGTGGGTATTTGACCGGAAAGAGCAACGGCGGGAAGGTGAAGCTCGACGACTCGGTCCTTGTCGCATTGGACGCCGGCCCAGTTGCAAGGAGTCTGATTGGTAGCGTTCCAAAAAAGGGTACGGCCGCCGACGGAAGAACGGAGAGCTAGCAATGCAGCTCGCTGAGAATCTAGATCTGCTGATGCTGCTGTTAGTAGAAGAACAAGTAACAGCAACACCCTCATTGTCGCCGGAGACAGCATTGGTCTCTCTCTCTCTCTCAAAGGTAGGTTTGTTTGGATAAATGAATGGGTTAGCTGTGTGTGTATGTGATATGGGAGAGAGAGAGAGAGAGAGAGAGAGAGAGAGAGAGAGAGAGTATTGACAAAATTAAGAAAGAAGGTTCATTTTCATTAGATGGATGGAGGGTTGGGTTGGGTAAGTGAAAACAAAAAAGAAAAGAAAAAAGAAAGAGGATAAAAAAACAAGTATGAGTTGGAGATACAGGCTGTGCCGCGAGTTTATTGAAACACAGCGCATCAACTAACTGCTAGCCTAGCAGTAGATACTGTCGGTGTCATCTCTGTGTAAAGGTACTAGTCAACTGTGCTTTTTTGTATTTTTTTTTTTCATCTCCTTTTTTTTTTGGTATAAACCTATTGTTCATTTTTTTTTAGTAGTAATTTTTTATTTTTATCTTCATGCTCTAATTTTGCAGGATGATATGGATAAGCATCATAAGCACATTGCAAATGGAAGACGGTCTCTAGGATTACAAGCTGTGAAATCTCCATACTCAAAAATAGTGACGTATCGTATCCGATACATACCCGATATCAATACTCTTTCGATATATACCGATACGCGTATCGAAAAAATATCAGTTAAATCATTATTTTTAAATAAAAAAGTAATATCCGATACGTGTCTGATATATTCAGATACGCGTATCGAAAAAATATCGGTTAAATCATTATTTTTAAATAAAAAATAAATATGATGCTTCTATATCAAATCTGCTTGTTTGTATCTTAAGCACTTCTTGTGTTTTTTTTTATCAATATAATTTTTTACTTTTCAAAAAAAAAAAAAAAACTATGGTGTCCTACTATACAGGTTGTTAAGCATTTCAGCTTGTCCTAAAATTCTGGTATAATAATAAATATTTTCTGCTTTTAATTAATCTTATTGATTTTAGTTAGGTTTATATCTTGTGTATTAATATATTTAATTTTAAATTTAATTATTAAATAACGTATCGCGGCAGTATCGGATTGAGAATTTTTTAAAAAAATTTGTATCGATATTGTATCGTATCGGTATCGTGTCCCGTATCGGGGCTTCATAGAATACAAGTGAAAAACTACGTTAATAGATCTAAACGACATAATAATAGTATTATTTGTAATTCTTTGAAATATTTTTTAGAAAACAGACCCACGAGACGGACATTCCAACATCGATAATGTAAAAAACATATAATGCTGACACACCGCTATATATATATATGATAAAATTTTATTTTAATTATCGATTTATTATTATAAAAATAAAAAATATTTTAATTAAAATTAATATTTTTATTGATAACATTGTTTCAATACATGTTTGACTTTTTTAGAGTGTCAAAGTAAAAAAAATAAAAAAATTGTGAAACTTATTTGACTATTTCGACAGGTGTCGTACGGGTGTCGTACGAGTGTCATACAAGTGTCGGACACCGACGCGTATCGGACATTGCGACATGCTACCTCATAGAGGTGTTCGTGCTTCATAGGTCAAAAGTATCAAATGCAATCAGTATAAATATGTGTTAATTGTCGAAACACACTTTCTTATGCTTGAAACTATTTCGATAGTTTTCCGTCCCACGATAAAAGCTTCAACTCTCAACCCTACAAATCGCGGAGAGTCAGAGAGAAGGAGATGGAAATACAGTGCTTCACCTTTAGAAGAAAAAAACGCACGTGGCACAATCTAATCATAAGATTAATCTAACGGCTGATAAGAATTGAAAGTCAGGGTGACTTTCCCGCGCTAAAGTCACTCAAGCCCGATCCTCAAATGGATATATTACCTCCATTGTCTGTCGTATATAATGTGGAAATTAGTAGTAATGATAATTATAATCAAGCAAGGAAACTCCACCAATACCACTAGTATTCATCACATACACACGCTAATCAAATTACCTCCATTGTCTGCATGTTAAATTTCATGTCTTTTGGCTTTTCATTTTTCTAGGGAATATTCAACATGGCTGCAACCTTTGCTTCAAGATGTTCTCGTGGTATGTTTCTTTATACTTGCCTCTTGTGTTTCAGTTTGTTACCTCTTTCAACCTCTTCCCATGACTTTCACCATATACTCCATGCCTGCTAGACTTGTTCTCTTTGAAGTATATCTCTTCTCTTGGATAATTGTAGCTGTTGTTTGATTTGAGCTAATGGAAAAAACTTAGGGACCACGAAAGTCAAGAGTCAAGGCCTATATTCCACTTTTATAAACATTCACTAGCACTCAGATCCAATCTCAAGATACCTATTAACTGTAACAAGCTCAATAACCACACGAAATTATGCTTTTCAGTCAATATTTCCGTGTGGGTTTGTTAGTGTTGAGAAAAGTCACACCAGCAAAGGATCAATATTTGGAAGACAAACAATTTTACTCTTCCAAATGTTGTCTTCATAACTTTTGATGGTGATGTCCAAATTGTTCGTTTGCTACAGCCATGTTGTAGTTTCATGATTTTGCTCCATAAAATATAGAGCATTGTTCAACTACTCTGAATTTTCATATATTAAGCTGAATAACTCTATCTTGGTATTTATTGAGTTTGCTCTTGTGCCACTAATACTCCCCTCCGGCCCTCCCTCTATTTACAAGTTAAACATGAGCTCAAATTTTTTTATGTTGATAAGATGATATTTTTATCAACTTATTAATATTTTTATTAACTTATTAGTTTTCTGTTTCTTGTGTTGAAAAACCAAACCAGTGAGCCGTTCTCTGTTCGGTGGATTAAGCAACAGTTCCCCTGGTCTATTTACCAAGTCACATGAGATGACATGCAACAATTATTTTTCTCAGGTAAGTGTAGGAATCAGTTGCACGATCATGTTTCAATTATTATAATTTTCCTTAAAATTATTACCTTATGCTTGCCAAACATGATATTGGTAAACTTAAACCAAAATTGTAGAAAACGACAATAATTCTTCTATGCAGTGCAAAGATACACATGTTCTTAAAATGAGTCACAAATCTAATCTTAGTTCTTACACACACCAGCATGGTTCCTTCCTGAAGAAAAGAATGTGTCTGCATTTTTGCAGCAACAACGAACCTTCATACAAATGAGGACTGTTCTGAATGTTGTGGACAACTCTGGGGCTAAAAAAGTGATGTGCATACATGCGTTGAAAGGGAAGTACGGAGCAAGATTAGGTGATATGATAAAAGCATCAGTGAAGGAAGCACATCCTAATGGAAAAGTGAAGAAGGGAGCGACTGTATTTGCTGTAGTTGTTCGTGCAGCAATGCCAAAGGGGAGGTGTGATGGCAGTGAGGTCAAGTTTGATGACAACGCTGTCGTGCTTGTTGACAAACAAGGGCAGCCTATTGGTACTAGAGTTTTCGGACCAGTTCCTCATGAGCTGAGGCAGAAGAAGCATGTGAAGATCCTTACATTAGCTGGGCATATTGCATAGATGAAAAGAGTCATCCTCAAATTTTATTGTGGATCCAATATCACATATTACCATTCATATAATTTGAATATTTTGGTATGAAGTATAAGGTTGGTATTTAATCTACTATATAATCATAAGGAGACGCATAAAAGGTCTAGTAGAGTTGTGCTCAAATAATGAGCAGTTGTTTTGGTTTCTAGCCTAACAGTTTTTAGAGGTAAAACATTCATGTGTGGTTCATATGTAATGGTATTTCTGAATGATTTTTCAGTTTTGATTTCTACTTTGTTTGATTCCACAATGTGATATCGATGTGGTTGTACATAATGTGATACCTAAACTGATAAACCGATAAAGTAAGATAGATAATTTAAACTATTGATATGAAAAACATATCAGTGGTCATTGCAAGATATCTTTTAATTTATCTTTTAAAGCAAGAGCCAAACTTAAATATACTCGACCGACACATTGTAACAGTTTTTGCTAGTTAAAAAATAAAAAAGATTATTGTTATGTGAGTTTAACTCAGTTGGCAGGGATATTGCATTATATATGTAAAGGGCCGGAATTCGAATCTCAGTCATAGGACTATTTCAAAATTCACAATTATACTTAGTATGCTATCCAACAATTCTGAATACACAATGCATATCTCAATAGTTTCACATAAGTATAAAATTGCACTCGTTCATTTTAGCTCAAACAATCCATATTAGTTATTGCATGAAATTCAAATCCCTAATTTTCTTCTCTTTTGTCTTTATAAATCCCTTCCTCTATCACAAATTATAAGTGTCTCTAGAAAAAAATTGTATCAAATTATAAGGGACTTTAAAAAAAATTATCAAATTATAAGTCATTGTAGAACGGAGACGATCCACAAACAAAAAAAAATCAAATTTTTAATTGAGTATCCTATATTTTTTTAAATTTTTGTTTAATATAGGGACTCGTATGACAATAAAATGCACATTTCATGTTGTTTTCCCTAAAAAACACATTGTTTTGAAAAAACTTTAAAACAACATAACAACAGTGATAATAAGAAGATTTCTCTTCCCACTCCCCGGACTCTTTTTCACCCCCCTGAAATCCCAGTTTGCCCCTTGACTTGTTAAAATTTGTAAACAATAGTTCGGTGGACGCGTACTGAACTTTTTTAAAAGTTCGGAGGACGCGTACTGAACTATGCAGTGGTTCGGTGGACGTCTACCGAACTATATCTATATAAACGAGAAACACCAGGTTTCTTCCTCATTTCTTCATCTTCTCACACACACAATCAAATTCTCCATACGAGGAACTTGCGCGATTCCGTCCATTTGGGGGTTAAAATCAACATTGGAAGCTTGGCAAACTGTTTGTAGACGCATTAGAAGCTCAAAAATAAGGTAAATTTCCAACTCAACCGTTTATTTCACGCACCCATAGCTGCTAGGTTAGTAGGTTTCTGACACAATTTAGTTCGGTATACGTCTACTGAACTATTTGAAAAATTCAGTAGACGCGTAATGAACTTTTCTGGAAAATGAAGAGCAAAAGTTCGGTGGATGCGTACCGAACTTTTGCGAAACATAAGACAGGTTGCAGTGCTCTCTGTAACTTGCAGAAAATGGAAAATTGGCCACTTTTAGAGTTTGTATGACTGGTTTGTTTAGGAATTGACTCATATTAATTGTTATTGCATTAATTAGTGAGCATAGTATGATTTTTAATTGGTTAAATTATGGATTGCATTATTGATGGACTCAAATGATGGACTCAAATGACTTATTAATTTTTTTTATTTTATCATTTGTTGTAGTTATGGCCGATGAAGCTAAACCTCCGGAAGAGTGTAGAGAAATAGTAGCGGCGGAGCCTCACGTATCGCCAATAAGAGTGGATACAAGGGACCATTTTGTGACGGATAGAAATTTCGAAAACAAAGAGGCTTTGGTTGATTTGGCTCGCGACATAGCTCTCCCGTTACGATTTTCAATTGTCATTACAAGATCCGATAACGGCAAAGGTAGTAGGAAGCCGTTCATTGTGTTGGGTTGCGAAAGAGGCGGTACATACAAACCAACGGGAAAGAAGGTAAAATTCGAAGAGACGGGAACGCGGAAATGTGAATGTCCATTTCGTCTACGAGGTTACTTCCATGCAACGGGGCAATGGCATGTTACTGTTGTTGATGGCATGCACAACCATGTGCTCGACAAAGCATTGCAAGGTCATCTCATCGCGGGTCGTTTGAAACCGGTAGAAAAGCAACTTCTATCGGAAATGACAAAGAATTTGGTCCCGCCGAAGAATATCATTTCTACGTTGAAAGAGAGGGATCCGAATAATGTTACTGTTGTGAAGCAAGTTTACAACGCACGTTATAGGTTAAAACAAAGGGCGAGGGCGACAAGGACGGAAATCCAACATTTGCACAAGTGTCTTGATGAAAACAACTACTTCTTTAAAGCTCGAACCGATGGTGAGTCCGAGTTTGTTCAAGACATTTTCTTTACACATCCGAAATCCGTATGTTTGTTCAACACTTTTCCCACAGTTTTGATTATGGATTCTACGTATAAAACGAACAAATACGGAATGCCTTTGTTTGAGTTGGTTGGTCAGACCTCGACTGAGGAAACCTTTAATATTGGATTTGCATTTATGAGTAATGAGAAGGAAGAAAATTTCACATGGGTCCTTCAACAATGTGTTTGTCTGTTAAGGAACAATGTGAGGCCGAATGTTGTTGTGACTGACAGGGATGCGGCACTAATGAGTGCAGTTGCCACTGTATTTCCGGACTCCGCTCATATGGTTTTTACTTTTCATGTGAAGAAAAATATGTCTGAGAAGTGCAAAACTCTTTGCAAAATTAAAGATGGTGAAAATGTGAAGCAAAGAGATGTGTGGACGGATGTGTCGAAAGCATTCGACGACATATTGTACTCGCCATCTGAGGATGCTTATGCTGAAGCTGTTTTACAATTTATGAAGCTATGTGGAAGGTGGCCAAGATTCTTGAGATATGTTGAGACCACAATTTTGGATACCGATAAAGAGAGGTGTGTTAATGCTTGGACTGACAAATTTTTGCATTTTGGCAACACTACAACAAACAAAGTGGAAGGTGCCCACGCGGTGTTTTGAAGGGTTACCTGAAGGACGGTCACGGTGACTTGGCCACGGGTTGGGAAGCAATCGACAAAATGTTGATTAATAGGTTCAATGAAATACAAGGAACTTTTGGTAGGAATTTGTCGGTTGTGGAGCACACTTTCAAGGATCATTACTTGTACTCTTTATTGATTTTCAAAATTTCAAGACCTGCCTTGAATCATATACACAGAGAAGAAAAAAGAGTTGAAGAGTGCGGTACAGATAGCAAAAAATGTGGTTGTGTGGTGAGGTTTACCTATGGGTTGCCATGTGCGTGCTTGATAGCTAAAAAGATGCTTCACAAGTTGCCTATTCGACTTGATGAGGTTAACGCACATTGGAAGAAGTTATGCTTTTTGGAGGATGATGGTGATTCGTCCGACGACGACGATTATTCTTGCTTGGCCGAATGGGATGCTATTCAGGTATTTTATTAAATCGTAATTTTTGCGCTACTCACATTATATTTAATTTACGCACATTATATTTAATTTACCCACTCACGTAATTTTTTGCGCTACTCACATTATATTTAATTTACGCACATTATATTTTTTGCGCTACTCACATTATATTTAATTTACGCACTCACGTAATTTTTTTAAATCGTAATTTCATTTTCCGGTCATTAACAATTTAATTGTTTTTATTTGTTTTTATTTTTTGTAGAAACGTTTGAAGTGAGTTGACGTTTGCATGAAGGATGAGATAAGAAATAAACTTCGTGAAATTGCTTTTCCGGAGTCGACGTCTTTAAAAGCTCCGGAACACAATGCAATATCTAAAGGTGCTAAAAAGAAAAAAGGGAAGACGAGTTCTCGCACAACTAGGTCCACGACCCGAGAACCGTCTCGTTGGGAGCATGTCGATAAACACTTTGAGGCTACTCAAGAATCTCAAACAAAACCGTCGTCGTCAAAGAAGAGAACAATTGCAAAATCTAAGCATACGGTGAGCGACATTCCTCCTACGCGTAACATACCACGCATTGATGAAATGCCAAAGTTTATGCGCCCTTACATAGATGACATTGTTGATGTGGTTGGTGACGGATTTTGTGGATATCGTTGCGTTGCATTGGATTATTGTGGTAATCAGGACGATTATGAGTTGATCAAATGCCACATGCTTAAGGAGTTGAATTCGCACAAGGAGTTGTACAAGAGAGTCTTTGTACATGAGAGCCATTTTAATTTCATCAAAGATGCATTGCACCCTCCAAAAAGACGAGTCCTTCCGGGTCATGTTGCACCGATGGATAAATGGTTGACCTTTCCGGATATGGGACACATTTTGGCTACTCACTACAACAAGGTTATTGTGGAGTTGACAGCCCCTGGGGACAGAGTATCGGAAACATTTTTCCCATTGCGTGGAAGTCCACCTTTCGGATCCCGAAAAGAACATTCTTTGTCTTGGTTTGGTTCCGGGCCACTTTGTTCTTGTCAAGTTGAAAGAGGGATGTCCATTGCCACGCACTTGCCTCGAGTGGAGGAATTATCGGTCTGAAGAAGCCGCTGCATGGGAGTATCCGTTCATGGAACGTCAGAGCACTTTTACCGAACTTTTGGAAAACGAGATGAAAGATGTTAGGAAGAAAATACTCACGGGAGTTGGTTCGACTAGTGATGATCCGTTTATTTGTTGATGTTATTTGCGAGGTTATTTGTACTTTGATGTTTTGGAATTGTTTTGGCTTGTATGATGCATATTTTTAGGCATCGTAACTTTACATTGGTTTTACGCCATTACATTTTGTTATATACGATAACTATTTTGGTGATGTTGTTTCGGATTTTTTGCGATGTACAACTTATATAATGCATTAAATATAACTTAGTCGTTTCAATTATAATGTTGTTTGAACTGTTGAAATGTTTTAAAACAGGTATCGAACTCGTTTTATAATACGAGTTGGCCTATAACATAAAGCAGGAATTACCTGCTATCACGTACGTGTAGTTCAGTAAACACGTACTGAACTTTTATCAAATAAAACCCAGTTCGGTAGACATATACTGAACTTCTGTAAATTAAAATACAGTTCGGTGGTTGTGTACCGAACTAGACTTAGTAATTTCATGAGACTCGAATCAAGTAATCTTTCGGTCACCTGACTCCATTCATATGACTTGATATCAGTTAAGTATAGTTCGGTAGACACGTACTGAACTTTTGTAAATTTAAAATTAGTTCGGTGGTTGTATACCGAACTAGAGTTCAGTATTTGCGTACTGATCTTTTCATTTTTAGAAACTGGGCGTTTCCTTGACCTTGCTGAATTATTGTTTACAAAAATATTATTATTATTTAATACTATAAATTTTTTAACGGTCGACATTTTGCCGACACTTTAAACGGTCGAGATTTTGCCGACACTTTAAACGGTCGAGATTTTGCCGACACTTTATGTGGTCAATAATTAGGGTAGAACGTCTATAAATTAAGGTGCTTCGAAAGAGATGTACGCAACTAAAAAAAATGGATATTTCACTAAGTTATCGGAGAAACACCAGTCTTGCAGTTGTGTATTTCAACAACGGCAAAACAAACATGTTTCGGATTTGGGACGATGCAAATTTCCGTGATTTGAAAGAGCAACTTGATGAAATTAATCGTTGTTGTGTCAACAAGAATGACGACAGAACTGCCACGAGCATTGAGTATCGAAAACCGTCGATTGGATCTGACGAAGTCATTAATTTTACAGGTATGAAAATTGAAAATGATGATGATGTTCGAACTATGTTTTCCATTTTCAAACAGAATAGCACAAAGGGACCCATAGAGTTGGATGCAAAACTTAGAAGATCTGTTGATGATATCATTGAATGCTTGAAGGGGCCTGAAGATGAAGATTATTCCGTTGATATAACCGTGTAATGTTTTTAATTTCCGTGTAATGTTTTTAATTTCCGTGTAATGTTTTTAAATTCCATGTAATGTGATGGAAGTGAATGAATGACAAGAGCCTGATTTTTACTTGACATAAAGCTGCATTTCAATTGATATAACTGTTCTGGAATCATTACATCAAATAGTAAAAGATAAATACAACACTTCAATGGTCACGATCTTGCCGACACTTTGAACGGTTAGGATCACACCGACACTTTGCATGGTCCAAAACTCACCAAAACTTTCAACTGTCACGATGTTGCCGACACTTTGAACGGTTACGATCACACCGACACTTTGCCAGGTTGTACACTTCCATTTCTACTATAAATAAGTGTGTCACAATCTCTCATAAAGTAAGCAAATTTTTTCAAACATGTCTCAAAATTCTGTTGCCGAATCCTATCCATTTACTATCAAGTTCCGGGGTAGCGATGAATTGTTTACCGCTGAGTTGAATGATACGTTGACAACTATGAGGTCTCTCATAAATAAGATCCAACGTTTGTACCAGGCCAAATACGCTAAACAAATCAAAATTGACCAAATTTTCCATTACGATCATTACATGAGTTTGACATGTGATATTCTGAATTACGACGACGCAACACGTATTTACGAGTGGAAAGAGTTGAAAGATGATGACGATGTGGTGTCTATGTTCGGCGTCTGCTTAATTGATCCGAAGTATCCACGTCTGTATGCTACTTTGATAGCAGAAAATTGATGAACATGTTTGTCGTTTCAAGCTAGTATTTAACTTTCGCATGCCACTTGTTTGTGTTCAATGTAATGTTTTTAATTTTAAGTCTGCTTAATGTTGTTGTTTATCTTCAATGTAATGTTTTTATTTAACACCGCTGTAATGTTGTTGTTTATCCTCAATGTAACTTTTTCGTATTAAATTAATATTATTTGTTATTGTGTTAATTTAAGTCCTCATTGAACAACAAAAAAAAAACTTAATAGTAAAAAAGTTTAATAATAAAAAATAATACCAATATTAATAAAAACCAAAAAATTAAACCATATAAAAAAATAACAAACAGTTTCCAGCGAAGTAAAATTCAGTACGTGTTTACCGAACAACCAGTTCGGTGGTTGTCCACCAAACTAATTCAACATTTCAAAAAGTTCGGTATGTATCTACCGAACTAAAAGTCACAGAATGCAGGAAAATTTTACATGTTTCAGAACCAACTCAGAACCAAATTTCCGAGTTCAAACCTGCCAATTCCAACCCATTTCAATTTCATTCAATCAGAAAGCAATCAAACTAAGGTGTAAACACAAAGGCACGTGGAATAAGCAAAAGATAGCATTAATTAACGAAGCGATAGCATTAATTAACATAACGATCAAAACATAAAAGGCGCGAATCAAAGTTTCAATGTCACATAATACAAAAGTCTTACAAAATAAGGCGCGTAAATTCAAAATACATAACACGCGCTCAAGTGTCACAAGTTCACGTCATAAATAATACCCAAAAGAAGATAAACAAGCTACATCATAAACAAGCTACTGAGTGGCATTCCATCTCGGTCCAAGTGGACCTCTTCGTTGCGGTTGTCGACGCCTGCTTCTATACATGAATGCCGGCTCAACCCAACCAAGAATACGATGCATAGTAGCATTAACAGCCGTTCCCTCTGGCGCCTCACCATCATCAAGTGACCTCTGCACCTCCCTTCTAACATTCTGACAAATATCCCAAGTATCAACCAAATTGTTTCTTGACTGCTCCTCAATCAACACTTCCAGCATAGGTGGCCTAGGTGGGTCTTGCTCAGCCTATACCGGACGCATAATAGGATGCGACACTTTGTTGTACCATGATATGTATCCAGCTTCGCAATCCCACTGATTCACCACCACTGGGGCCCTCAAGTCTTCATCAATCATCCTCGTCTGCAATTCCTCCATCCACACACAATCAATCTGAGCTACCGTCATGCCTGGTGTAGCTGACAAAGCCGGGTCTCTCGGAATTCCTTGCACATGCTTAAACTGACAGAGCACCCGTTCAGGCAAATGCTTTCCAAGCACTTTTCCACACCTTAACCACGCAGAAAAGAAACACTCATCAATCAACGGTCTGAAGGGTCGATGCGCATCGTACGGGCAGAAGACAACATCAGACATCTGCAGGTTATCCAAACTTTGTCTGTATGACGGTGGATCCTTATGGCCTTGTCCGGGCAAAAACTTTCTGCACCGTGGCATACTCTCATTCCAGTTTGAAGCTATCGTCCACTGTGTCAGACCTGGGAAATGCTCAATTATCCATCCTTGAAAAAACATACATTTCATATAAATCGCAAAAAACATAAACATAAGTTACGAATTAGTTGAAAAATTGAAGTATAAATAAATGAATTAATTGATAAATTTATATACCATAACAAATGATAAGTATCCAGCAATTTGACCAGTGCCCTCCTCAGACGCATCGTCCAGATAATCTTGCAAATAAACCAGACATGCAGCACCCCAGTTCCACTCATGGACGGTAGACAGATCTTGAAAATACAGCATGTATGAAGCATCCATGTAGAAAGTGCTTTTGTTGGTGAAAAGTGTACAGCTCACCACAAACAGCAAAAAAGCTTTAACACACCTCTCCCTGACAGGCATCATCTGCTCTAAGTCTGCTTCCTCATTCTCCATCTTCTCACAAGTCTCCTTCAACTCATTATATACGCGCTGTAGGTAGTTAAACCTCAGATTTGACCCCTTATTCTTTTTAAATTCCGCCATAACTTCTTCCTTGTCAACACCCAAACAGTCACTAACAATGTCAGCCACGTCACTTCTGCTCATCTTGTGATGGTTAAGAAACTTCCCTTGAATAAGGATATGCAGTAGGCACTGCACATCGTCATGTGTGATGCCAAGCTCTCCAACAGGAAGATGGAATGTACTGGTTTCCGGATGCCATCTTTCCGCAAATGCGGTGAGCACTCCATGATTTAGCTTGCCAAAATTGGTTTCGCATAGCCCTGCCAAACCAGTCCCCCTCAAAGTATCCCAAAACCACAACGCATTAGCATTAGGTTTTGGGATATCTATCAACCTTCTAGCATTGGCAATCGAACGCATAGTATCAGTCAAAACCTGTAACAAACGGATTAAAATGTGTTAGTCGTTTATAGGTAAAAAAAAAAAATTAACAATACGATAATTTGTAATCATTTAGTATTATACCTCTGAACCAGATGGTGCAAGCCAAATCGAATTTGCCCTATGCTTATAGTAAAGCGATAATAGGGACAAATCTGACGGCCCTCCTCCGTAGACAACTACCTCTTTTGCCTTAGGTGGTTGCTGATGCTGTGGTTCTGACTCTTGCGTTGGGTCTTGCTCGGCTTGCTCGGCCCAATTTGCATTGTCGTCCAGGTATTGATCAACATCGGCTGCCTCAACCTGTGATGGGCGTGTGCGGGAGCGTGATCCACCCGCTTCAGCATCATGAGTTCCTTCCACAACAAGAGGTTGTCCTTTCTTGCGACGACCTCTTTTAGGCGCAGGCGGCACTGCTCTACGTGCCGAGCCATGAGCCCTACTCTCCCTGCCGTGTCGCCCTCTTGCAACTTCTTCATCCATATCTACACAAAACAATAATGCATATTCAAACATCAGTATTCAAATTTAACCAAAACCTATGTCTAACCAACTTAAATTTCAAAATTTAACCAAAATCTAACTATATCCAAATTTAACTTTAACATTCAACATTCACCATAATAAGCAATAATCAACAATCTAGATAACAATTAATCAACATCCATTCATCATTCAAACCAACTCTAAATTCTAAATTTAACCAAAACCAAAACCTAATCAAATTTCACATCAAACCTAACATGCAATCATCCAAAATCAACAATAAACCTTTAATCAACAATTTCAACAACATAATCAACACAAAATCACGAATTAGAGATTAACATTGACATAAACTAATCAAAAACGAAATGGAGAGATTTGAAGAAATATGAATGAAAATGATGAACTAAAATCAACATAAACTTACTTGATGGAGTAGAAATTGATGAACTTTGTGGAAGAATCACTCAAAAACGAAAAATTGATGATGCTTTGATCCTTAGGTTCGTATTTCCCCTTCCCCTTTCTAAAAACCCAGTTCTGCATGAATGGGAGCAGAGAGCGCGCTCTCTGTTTCTTTCGGTGGACGCGTACCGAACTACTTTTAAAAAAAGTTCGGTGGACGCGTACTGAAGTAAGGGGTAAAGAAGATGAAAAAGTTCAGTACGCGTCCACCGAACTTTGGTTACATGTGAGGGGTGCCAAAGGGGTGAAAATCAACATGATAGTTCGGTACGCGTTTACCGAACCTTTTTTCCCAAATAGTCAAAGGTTAAAAACGAAAACACGGGGGGTGAAAAAGAAAGCTGGGGGTGGGAAAAGAAATCTTCAGATAATAATAAGTATTTGTGTTATGAATTAGGCCTAAGCCCAACTCAATGTTGAGCTCGGCCGACTTGGACGTCAAACTTGATCCGATAGAGCGCTAACCCAATGTCACAAGATTTTACCCTAAGGTCACATAATTAGTCATTCGGTAGCCGTCGATGTCAAGTCTAAATCTTGATTTCACTAAAATTGTAACTTGAGTCCAGCGGCCACATCACTTCTGGTCAAGATTAATCTGTACTACTGTACTTGTTTGAAGCTCTATCTAGCTAAATTAGGTGTACTTTTACTGTTTGACAGAAAAGGCGCGGCTTTCAAAATGAACTGTAAAAGTATTTTTTTTTTTGTTGCGGAAGACAGAGAGAGAGCATTGAATAATGGTAGATTGAGTGACGATCGATCGATCGATCAGATCACTACAGAATGAAAGGCGGCGTTGAAGTTGAAGGAACATCTTCTCCGTCGAATTATTATTATTATTATGGGATTTGCTTTGGTGGAGGTATGGTTAGTTCCGGCGCAACCCATCTGGCTATAACTCCTCTTGATGTACTCAAAGTTAATATGCAGGTTTATCCTAATCAATATAACAATAATGGAATTCTATCTGGTCTTGCCACCATTTGGAAACATCAAGGTTTTTATGCTCTCTGGAGAGGTTGGTCAGCCAAATTATGTGGATACGGTATTCAGGGAGGATTCAAATACGGTCTCTACGAGTATTTCAAGAACAACATTTCTTCTAACAGCAGCAGCAGCAGCAGCAGGACTTCCATATTCTTTCTCAGCGGTTTGTCTGCACAGCTTTTAGCTGATGTTACTCTTGCTCCTTTTGAAGCCGTCAAAATCCGTGTTCAAATTCAACCTAATTTTGCCAAGGGTTTAGCTCATGGCTTTCCATTAGTATACAGAAACGAAGGTCTTGCTGGGTAAGTAAGTGTCTATTCATTATTTGCTGTTTGTTTCCTTCATCCTTAATTAATTAATGTCACTCTTGGTTTTGCAGTTTCTACAGGGGCCTTATTCCATTGTGGAGCCGCAATCTTCCTTGTAACATTCTATCTATCTATCTATCTATTGCATATATATGCAAACTCTTTCTTTATCCTCTTACTCTATCTTCAACATTTGCTTCTCATATTATATATATTGCTACCTACCTATTATTACCAAACTCATACATCTCAATGGAATTACTAGGCATCATTAGTTTTTCAGCTTTGTTGGTTAGACCAACTTCAGGTTACCAGTTTTACCAAGATACGAGTGGGTTTCTTAGATATCTGTTTCTTGGCTAAAGGCGTCCGTCATGTTCAGGACATCAATCTCCTTGCCTTTTGGCATATCCATTACTTTAAGATGGACTTCCAAGATCATATTTATATTTAATTCTTCTTTTCAATTTGTGTCATTGGTTCTTGTTATGGTAGAAACAACAAGATTATACAATTTCATGCATATAGAACTCACTCTTTTTAGTTAGTTTCCAATTCCATTCCTACTATGCAGGTAACATTTCTTACAAAAGTCCTCATATTAGCATTTGAGCATTGAAATTTTGTCACTTGTCATGATAGAGAAGAGTTGGGTCATGGACTCTTCTTCTAGCATATAGTTTCTATTCAATTTAAACCAGACAGCTTCACATTTTGTCAAGAGTTGCGTGCATATACTCTGAGGTCTCTCCTTTTCATTCTCTTGATAAATAATGTGAATCATATTCCTATTAGAATATAAATTATTTTAAAACACAACTAACCGATACCACTTTTTTTTCTTTCTGTTTTTTTAAATCTAAATAAATTTTTAGAAGATTATCCTTGGAATCTTAAGTACACACCAAATTATCCTTGTAAATTGTACCTGAGAGTAGTATTCTTGGTAACAGTATTCCCATGAATATCATTAGTTAGAATGTGATTTTATGGTTCAAAACAAAAGCCCTTTATAATTAGTACAATCAAGTCCTTTTTAACACAAATGTACCATAACCATTTGCATGTTGCACGCTTATTGACATTTATCTGTTCAATCTTTGTTTTGACAGTCTCGATGGTCATGTTTTCAACTTTTGAGCATTCAGTGGACCTAATATATAAAAGTATCATGCATAAAAGAAAGCAGGATTGTTCTACAGCACAACAACTTGGTGTGACGTGCTTAGCAGCCTATACAGCTGGTGCTGTCGGTACTGTAATTTCCAACCCTGCTGATAATGTCATGACCAGTCTTTATAAAAAAAATGCTGAATCTGCTATGCAGGTAGAATTTCATTTTATGCCTGGATTCATTTGGACTATGAAAAATCAATCAAATGAACTTCATTAGTTTTGCTAACATTCAGGCTATCAAGAATATTGGGTTCATAAACCTGTTCACTAGAAGTCTTCCTATTCGTATTGCACTTCTAGGACCAGTTGTAACTTTGCAGTGGTTTCTCTATGACACTATAAAAGTATTATCTGGACTGTAAGTGACTTCTTTTTATCAGTTTTCCTTTACTATAGTAGTCGATATAGTTGTTTTGTGAAAATTTGAAATTTAAGTTTCGGTATGATCGCATGAAGACTTATTTACGATATAGAAGTTGAAGCCTGGAGAATCTTAATTATATATTCATGTTGATATAGGTTGTGTTTCTGTTGAGCTATCCTTTCAGTAGATGATATTTCTTCCATTATATGTACCGGTAATCTGAAATATGTTAAACTCTTCACTAATGTAATTAATTAGGGAACATTTTAATTCATCCCTGCGAGATACACTTTTCTAAGAAACACCTTTTTTTTAACACGAAACAATTGTCTAAAGATATTTTACCAACATTAAATTGTAATTTGTCTAACAAGTTTCGACATCATATTCCTAGTTGCATGCTAAACTTCCAGTAGTCTTGTTTTGGATGAAGAGAAAATTGTGTTTCTGGTACATTTTGTAGGTTTGCTTGTTTTTGTGTGTACCCACCATAGAGAACATTGTTGCAGTGCATGTTTATGTGTCATATATATGTCTCATAAAGCATGTTATAAGTAGTTTAATACCACCATTTGGTTTTATAAGGAGATTACATATTCAAGTATAGATGTGCTCTCTATCTATGCACACACTACCTTGGTTATGACGTGCATAACTGTTCATTGATGTACAATTTGAACTTCTAATATTCTTTATCCCAATCAGATATTAATCAATTTCCTTTTATTTCTTTTACACTTTAGGCCTACAAGTGGAGGACTTGCAAGAGACCAGGAGGAAGTTAAATTGTAGCTTGTGCAGTTGTGCCCAAGTATATGTGGAATGTGGTGGTTTGGTCTTGTGGGTCTGAATTATTTTTTTAATATGATAGAATTATGGATCAAGTAACTGTTGGGCTTGGTGTTCAGCCCAAACCTCGTGTGTGGAAAGTTTACACTAGGAAGAAAGGGAAAGAGAATATTAATGCTGACGTGGCCATGTGATAGAGGAGGTGCGTGGGAGTGAGCACCTTTAAAGGAGAGTGTCAGTGAAAGGAATATATTATTCTAGAATTGGTTATTTTTCTAGTGGGGTCACTCTGTTGGTGACTATGGGAGCATTTATGCTTTTTGGCTGTTAGTACCTGTACTAGCAGATTGCTTTTCTGATTTCATTACTATCCTTATCTGTAATTGTTATTCCTTATATACAATTGCAGCTTTATCATCATAAATCATTTATTACATCTACTATTCCATTTATTCTATTGTTATAAATCATTTTACAAACACAGACCCATCAAATTGGTCCGACCTACCGGATCTTAACAACAAACCACCATAGTTTTTGTCTGAATCTTTGAATATGGAGGCTCGTGTAGGAAATCTGGAGTCACAGATGGGAGATATGAAGGAGATGATGAAAACACTGGTTACGGCTGTTGGAGAACTACGTGAGAAGATGGGTAAGCGGACAGAGGAGCCGCTGACGGAAGAATCGTCAGGTGGGTCGTCAACCACGGAGTCCCGTCTTGCTGAAAAAAGGTGAAGCTTCCGTTGTTCGAAGGCGATGATCCGGTTGCGTGGATTACTCGCGCCGAGATTTACTTTGATATTCAGAACACCACGGAAGAGATGAAGGTGAAGCTTGCTCGACTGAGCATGGAGGGGGCCACGATTCATTGGTTCAACCTTTTGCTTGAAACAGAGGATGAACTGAGCTGGGTGAAATTGAAGAAAGCACTGATTGCAAGGTATGGAGGGAGACGACTCGAAAATCTGTTCGAGGAACTATCCACGCTTCGTCAAACAGGGAGTGTGGAAGAGTTCGTTGAAGCTTTTGAACTCTTATCGTCTCAGGTTGGACGACTTCCAGAGGAGCAGTATCTGGGTTATTTTATGGGTGGTTTGAAGGCTCCGATTCGTAGACGGGTTAGGACTTTGAACCCTGCTACAAGGATGCAAATGATGAGGATTGCTAAAGATGTGGAAGAAGAGCTTCGCGAAGAAGATGACAATGAGAACAGAGTATTGTTGAAGAAAAATTTGGGCCGAAACGAAACTGGATCTGGATCAAAGTTTCGGGCCGGGTTCAACCAAGCCCAGAGGGAAATAACCCGAACATCAAATTCGGGTTGGTCCAGCCCAAATGGCAAATCTGTGTCTATTGGGTCTACGTCTAGTCCAAATTCTAGCCCAACGTCTTCGCGAAATTCATCTGGAAGGAAGTTCGAAG
This sequence comes from Trifolium fragiferum, assembly GCA_954870985.1. Lineage (NCBI taxonomy): Eukaryota > Viridiplantae > Streptophyta > Magnoliopsida > Fabales > Fabaceae > Trifolium > Trifolium fragiferum. Next base: position 208,154 of record OX940791.1, on the reverse strand, counting down.
GTGACCGTCGAAGTGGTCTGAGTGTGAAATGGAGGGGAATTACCAATGAAGAGATGGAAGAAAGGAGAGCCAAAGGCCAGTGTTACAAGTGGGGGGGTAAGTATCACCCTACTCTCCATAAATGCCCTGACAAATCTCTTAGAATTTTAATTCTAGGTGCGGGAGAAACTGTGAATGATGATGGAGAAATTGTGTCTTTAGAGGGAGAAATTTCTGATGAGGAGGAAGAAATAGAAGTAGAGTGTAAATCCATGGGTGTGTTGGGTAGTATGGGAGGCCAAAGCACCATGAAGGTTGAAGGAAAAGTCGCAGATGTGGATGTGTTAGTATTGATTGACAGTGGAGCGACTCATAACTTTATTTCCCCACAAATCACCACGGCTTTGGGGCTTCCAATTACCCCCATGGCTGAGAAGTATAGTAAATTGGGAGATGGTCACAAAATAACTTCAAAAGGTGTTTGTAGAGATGTGAAAATTCTGTTGGGCTCTATTGAGGTGAAGGTGGATGCTTGGGTGTTGGAGTTAGGAGGGTTGGATGTGGTGCTTGGAATGGCTTGGTTGAGCACTCTAGGTAAGGTTGTGATGGATTGGAAGGCTCTTTCTATGCAGTTTGTGCAGGGCAGTCAGTTGGTAAAGTTGCAGGGGCAAGGTGGGAAGTTTGAGAGCTATCTGAATAGCTTCTTAGAAGACAAACAAAGCAAGTGGAGCATAGAGTGGTGGTGGGCTCAATACCAACAGCTTGAAGCTATTCACAGTGCGATTCCTTCATCGCTTAACAATATTTTGCAGGAATTTCAGGAAGTTTTTAAAGAACAAATTCAATTGCCCCCAGAAAGATCAAAAGTCCATCACATCAAATTATTTTCAGACCATGCACCTATCAATGTCAGGCCCTATAGATATCCTCATCACCAAAAAGAAGAGATTGAAAGGCAAGTTAGTGAATTGCTGCAAGCAGGAGTGATCCGTCCCAGCATGAATGCTTTCTCTAGTCCTGTCATTTTGGTCAAAAAGAAGGATAAGAGTTGGAGAATGTGTGTAGATTACAGAGCACTCAACAAGGCAACCATTCCAGATAAGTATCCAATTCCTATTGTGGACGAATTACTAGATGAATTGTTTGGTTCTACTGTGTTCTCTAAGATTGATCTTAAATCTGGATACCACCAGATTAGAGTACACAATGATGATATACACAAAACAGCCTTTAGAACACATAACGGGCATTATGAGTATCTAGTCATGCCATTTGGTTTAATGAATGCGCCTGCAACCTTCCAAGCCATAATGAATGACATATTTAGGCCATTCTTGAGGAGATTTGTGTTAGTATTTTTTGACGATATCTTGGTATATAGTAAGAGTATGACTAAACACCAAGATCATTTGAAACAACTAATGAATGTGCTGATGACAAACAGTTTTGTAGCTAATGCAGCTAAGTGCAAGTTTGGAAGTCAACAAGTTGATTATCTGGGACATATAATTTCTGGTGAAGGAGTGGCTGTTGATCCTTCTAAAATCCAATGTATTATTGACTGGCCTGTACCTAAATCTGTGAAGGGAGTTCGTGGTTTTCTTGGGCTGACAGGGTACTATAGAAAATTCATAAAAGACTATGGGAAATTGGCTAAACCCCTAACTGAACTCACTAAGAAAGACAACTTCTCTTGGGGAGAGGCTGCCATGCAGGCTTTTCAGCTGATGAAGAGGATTATGACTTCTCCCCCAGTACTGATGCTCCCTAATTTTGAATTACCATTTGAGGTTGAGTGTGATGCTGCTGGTAGAGGATTGAGAGCAGTTCTGATGCAACAAAGAAAGCCTATTGCCTTCTTTAGCAAGGCTTTGTCTGAGGGAAATTTGGCCAAATCGGTGTACGAAAAGGAATTAATGGCTTTGGTTCTTTGTATTCAGCATTGGAGACACTATTTATTGGGGAGGCAATTCACAGTTTTCACTGACCATAAAAGTTTGAAGCATTTCTTACAACAGAGGATAACTTCCCCAGATCAGCAAGGGTGGTTGGCTAAATTACTTGGGTACCAGTTTGAGGTGAAGTAGAAGCTAGGACTAGACAATAAGGCAGCTGATGCGTTGTCTAGACGCTTTGATGATGGAGAATGGAAGACTATAGTTTCGTATCCAAACTGGGTGGACAACAAGCAATTACTAGAGGAAGTCGCTGAGGATGCAGATATTCAGAAATTGGCTCAGGAAGTGCAACAGAATCCTGGGAGCAAATTTGGATATAGTGTTAAAAATGGAGTTTTATTCTATCATGACAGGTTGGTTATCTCTTCCAAATCACCTTCCATTCCGCGATTATTGGAAGAGTTTCATTGTACACCTGTAGGGGGTCATTCCGGCTTCCTCAGAACTTATAGAAGGCTGGCTGATAATTTATATTGGGTGGGAATGCAAAGAAGTGTGAGAAATTTTGTTCGAGCTTGTGACATATGTCAAAGGCAAAAGTATTCTGCCACTACCCCTGGAGGTTTGCTGCAGCCTCTTCCTATTCCTAATGCTATTTGGGAGGATGTTTCCTTAGACTTCATCACTGGCCTACCCAAGTCGAAAGGATTTGATGCTATATTAGTTGTGGTTGACCATTTGTCAAAATATAGTCATTTTGTTCTGTTGAAACACCCATATTTTGCTAAGTCTATTGCAGAGCTGTTCGTGAAGGAAATAGTTCGATTGCATGGCATTCCCAAGTCAATCATCAGTGATAGGGACCCTCTATTCGTTAGCAACTTCTGGTTAGAGTTATTTAAACTGCGGGGAACCAAGCTCAAAATGAGCTCAGCTTATCATCCGGAAACAGATGGCCAGACTGAAGTCATTAACAGGTGTTTGGAGAGCTATTTGCGTTGTTTTGCTTCCGATCAACCTAAGTCGTGGTCTATATGGGTTGCCTGGGCTGAGTACTGGTACAACACTACGTACCACATTTCCATTGGGAAGACACCATTTGAGGTGGTGTATGGTAGGAAAGCTCCTACTGTGATGCAGTTTGCTTCTAATGAGACTAAGGTTCCTGCGGTTGCTTTGGAATTGAGTGAAAGAGATGAAGCTTTGATACAACTAAAGATCCATTTGCAGAAAGCTCAAGAACAGATGGTCTCTTATGCCAACAAGAAGAGGAGAGACGTGAGTTTCCAGATCGGTGAATGGGTGTTCTTGAAACTTAGGCCACATAGGCAACGGTCGGTGGTGAAGAGGATTAACCAGAAGCTTGCTCCCCGTTTCTATGGACCTTTCCAAATTATTGCTAAGATTGGGGAGGTAGCATATAAACTACAGCTGCCTGAGACTTCCAGAATTCACCATGTGTTTCATGTTTCGTTATTAAGGAAGGCAGTGGGTGATTACCATAACCAAGGAGAATTACCTAAAGACTTAGAGGTGGATGAATCAAATGAAGTATATCCTGAACAGGTGATTGGGACTAGGGTAACAGTCAAGGAAGGAATGATGGTACCACAGAGCTTGATCAAATGGCAGGGCAAAACCATGGATGATGTGACTTGGGAAGACGATGATTTTATGCGAAGCCAATTTCCAGAATTTAGCCTTGAGGACAAGGCTGTTTTTAAGGAGGGGAGTGTTGATAGAATTATGGATCAAGTAACTGTTGGGCTTGGTGTTCAGCCCAAACCTCGTGTGTGGAAAGTTTACACTAGGAAGAAAGGGAAAGAGAATATTAATGCTGACGTGGCCATGTGATAGAGGAGGTGCGTGGGAGTGAGCACCTTTAAAGGAGAGTGTCAGTGAAAGGAATATATTATTCTAGAATTGGTTATTTTTCTAGTGGGGTCACTCTATTGGTGACTATGGGAGCATTTATGCTTTTTGGCTGTTAGTACCTGTACTAGCAGATTGCTTTTCTGATTTCATTACTATCCTTATCTGTAATTGTTATACCTTAAATACAATTGCAGCTTTATCATCATAAATCATTTATTACATCTACTATTCCATTTATTTATATGGGTCAGGATCAAATGACACCAACTAGTTTGACACCAAATGTTACACCGCTCAATAAAGCTTTAAAGAAATCAAATTTTACAAAATCCACCGTTGGATTGGAAGATTATATCATATAGATCATTCATGTTAAGTTTTATAAAAATCTAAAACCGTTTAATATGTTATTGAGAATCGTCAAGATTAACGGTATTCAATAAAAACGCATAAACCATTAATCTTGACGAGTCTCAATAACATATTAAACGGTTTTAGATTTTTATAAAATTTAACATGAATGATCTATATGATATAATCTTCCAATCCAACGGTGGATTTTGTAAAATTTGATTTCGTTAAAGCGTTATTGAACGGTGTAACATTTGGTGTCAAACTAGTTGGTGTCATTTGATCCTGACCCTTATTCTATTGTTATTCTATTGTTATAAATCATTTTACAAACACATACCCATCATAATACTATTTATTTTTCATTAATGTGAGATAAGGATAAGTTCGATGTTCCATAATGGTTTAACGGCACAATTTGTTGGCCGTCTACCTTTTATCTATGTATAATTATATCTTGAATATGATTTTGGTTCCTATAATAATCCAATTTAATTGTTTTGGTCCTTTTAAGTATTTTTGTTTGTTTTCATCTCTATTAAAAAAAGTTATTTGCATAACAAACAAAGAAAAAAGTAAAAAATTTATTTGAGTTTTGGTCTATGGCTATGTCGTTGTCTTTCCTCTGCCATAATTGATAATCCCATGTAGCTGGTAGGCACTGATATTGGCTGGCCACAACTTTTTTTTTTTTTTATTTCAAGTAAGCATGCATGCCACCTTGTATTAAAAATATAAAGAAACTCTGCTTAAAGACCTTTGCTCTGCCTTTGGACCAGTTTATGCTCCTTCATGAAAAAATGTATTCTGCGAGAAAAACAACCTCATACTCCAATTTGGACAGCATGTGATAGAATAAGGAAACATATATCATGTGGATGTAAAAGGGAATGTACATGGCCTTTTATGGACGAGGTGTTTCTTTCTTTCTTGTTAGCATTCTACAATTGACACTTTTTGCTTATGCCATCAACTGTAGTACAATCTTGAGGAACTTGGAACAGAAAAACAAAAATAGAAGCAGAAAGTATCATAGTAGAACAGAAGTACAATCAAATACCATAATTATACATGCACTGGATGTGTTAGAGCATCTCCAATGGGAGAACCAATTTTGGTTGCTTGAGATATTTTTTGTGGGTCCAAATTGCCACCTTGCACTTAAGCAACCTCTAAGCAATTTTAACACATTTTACTCCTATGGTAATTATAGTAAGCAACATATATTTGACCCCACCCTTTTATTTTATTTTTTTATTTTCATCCAACATTAATTCAATTATTTTTGTTTATATGTAAAAGTAAAATAATTACAATATTAAAAAAGTTAAATGATAAATATAATAAAAAATTAAATAATAAATACTTTGAGATGGGAAACAACTGTTAAAGTAACACACACGACTCACGAGCCACACTTTTTTCCTTTATCTGAATACTCTAGATAGAAACACACACACTCAAACTCCATAAACTAGAACAACATCCACACACACACACTGTTCTTCTTCTCCTTCAATTTCTCAAAATTTCACCATCTCACCACAAAACACTTTCAAACTTTCATTTCTCATTTAATTGATCTCACCACAAATATAAAATTGTCATAGGAAAACAGATCATCAAACTCAGCTATCTTTTCTTTTTTAGTCGATCAGATCTGGATCTATTTCCCTTTCTCCTTTTTTTATTAACTTTTTTTTTGAAACATTTCTAAATCTATTTATGAGAAAAGATTGTATTTTTGAGATTTTTATGTTTATGTTTTCTCTTCATCTTTATTTTCATTGTTATTAGAATGATATGTTTTCTTTCCTCTCATCTATGAATTTCTGGTTGAAATTTTAACAAAGTTTAATATTATTTTAATGAGAAGCAACCTGTCCCTTTCGTTGCTTCAGAAAGCAACTGACACAAAATGTTAAGCAATGAGAACGCCACGTGTAACTGCTCCAATGCTGCAAAAATTGAAAAACAGAACTTATGGATACAGGTTGGCACTAAGCAACCTGCGCTGCAGTTGCTCTTAAATACCATAACATTAATACAATCAAATACCATAGTTAAAACTCTTAAGGGAGAGTTTACCATCCGTTTAAATTTCATAAGACTCAAAAGATTAAAAAGATATCTAATTTACGCAAAAAAAATATCATAGTTATACAACACATCCAAATCTTAACTTCTTCCCCTGAATTTGATGGTATTCCTTATTGACAGTCATCCTCAAATCATAACTTCTTCCAATAAAAGTGTGAATTTCATTCAAATAGATAGGCATTTTGTGTGTCGTATTCCTAGGAATGATACATGCACATGGAAAACGGTGTATTGTCGTGTACTCCCTCTGGCCTTTTTTATAAGCAAAAATTATTTTTTAGATTCATTGAAAAAGTAATGTATTTAGTCTTAAATATAGACTAGATACATTACTCCTCCAATGAATCTAAAAATCAACTTTTGCTTATAAATAAGGCCGGAGGGAGTATTGTCTTGATTAAGCAACCACGTTAGAATTTATTTCTTATTAACGAGGCTTGGATCTCAACTTCAACATGTTTTTAATTGAGATCCCATTTTTACACAAATTACCCATGCTATCCAACAAATATTTATTTAACTTGTCTGCGGTCGTATTTCCATTGTGCATCATGCGACTTGTCTAGGCCCTTACTATTGTCTCCTTCACCAGATTATTTTTTTTTTAAAAAAAGCCAATGTTAGTGTTAGTTACTAGTAATGTCAGTTGTTAAGGGTAAGTAAATACGTTTTTTTTACCATTATAATATATTTTTTTTGTTTTACCCCAGTTTTTATTGTGAGCGATAATTGAACCTCTGACTTTGTTTTTTTTTTTTTTATCAAGTAATCTAGTGGTTAGAAAATTCATTTTAAAGGTGAATAAGTGGAGTGTCTCGAGTTCGAATCTTGGCTCTTACACATATAGTGCGATGTCTCTACCAATTGAGTTAAGCTCACGGAGACGAACCTTTGACTTATTTATCACTTCACTCGTCCCTAACTCATTCAGTTCAATAGAAATATTATTATTGATTTCATTACAACAAAAATCAAAATTACATTAGACAGAAAAAATACATTAAAAATTATCTTTTGAAAAAAAAGTAAATTTTAACGAATGTCTTTCGGTTAATCATAACGATTCCAATAGGCCCATAAAGCCTCTTGTCGGTCAGCATAACGATCTAAATTGTCGTTATCAAAAAACGTGGATGTGATTGTTATGACTAACGCGCGACAAACTATGAGATTGTTTACGCTCAAAATAACGAAATACAAACAAAAATGAGAAAAGAAATGGAAGAATGAGAATGAGGAGAAATAGATGTTTTAATTTATAGATTTTTTTGTTACATTTGATTGGTTGAAACAAAGGAACAATTAAAATTTTATGTTACAAAACTAGTGGTCAATCAAAATTGACCGATTGACGACCTTGATCATTGATTATTACCAAAGATCAATAAAACTAACCACTATTCAAATTCACTAGTTAAGCACTAGTGAGCTAAGCCGATAAAGAAATCTGCTATATAAGTAGCAAAACAATACGAGATTTTTGTGATACAAAACACAGTAGCCACTTGACAAGTTTTTAATTGATGTATTAAATTTGACTATCGACAATTCACTACTTAAAATATAGGAAAAGAGTAAAATTGGAAGGTACGAAAAGAAGAGGGTGTCTATGAAGCCGCCAAAGATCAAAGAAGAGGGTCCGGCCCAATAACCGAAAGCCAAAAATAGAAGATGAAATAGAAGGGAGAGAGGGAGAGAGATTTGACCAATTATGAAGTATGCAACATGATACTGATACGATATCGATACCGAAAGTTTTAAAAAAATTTATATATAATACTGTCGCGATACATTATTTAAAAATTTAATTTAAAATTAAATATATAAATGCACAATATATAAACATGATTAAAATCAATAATATTAATAATGATAAATTTTTTTTGAAAGACAAAAAATTATTATTATTATTATTATAAACGTCAATAGTTCATTGTACAAGAAGTACAAACAAGCTAATAAGCTTGCACAAGAGCAAAATAGTTTGAAGCTGAACATACAAGGATCAAAATAAAGATTTAATCGATACGAGTATCGAGACGTATTGGACGCGTATCGGATATTATTTGTTTATTTAAAAATAAAACTTTAACCGATATTTTTTCAATAAGAATATCGAAACGTATCGAACAAGTATCGATATCAAATACGTATCAAACATGATATTTCACCATTTTTAAAATATTGAAGCTTCATAATTGACCAAAGGGAAAAAGACAATAAAATAGAAAAGAATGCCGCGTGATGGTTGAAAATTCTATATTGTATGTTCCCATGTATTGTTTGTACTTTGTACAGAAAGAAAGAAAGAGAGAGAAGTGTTTAGCTAAGTTAGCTGGTCAGCACTGACTTCCGATGTTTCTCGGTAGTAACCACCCAATACAAAAATCAATATTAAAATTATAAAAAAATAATAATATCTCTCTCTCTCTATCCTAAAATTAACAAGTAAGAGAAAACAAATAAATAAAGAAAATTATTAGTAATTTATTATAATAATTTTCCTGAAGCTAAGTTTGTGGAGATCTGTCGGAGCAACCGGAGAAGAAACAATTGACCGGAAACCAATTATCGTCTCCTCTCCTCTTTCTTTCTGGTACGCACGCTTATAATAATAATAATAGATTTATTATTAATTATTAACTTAATGAATGAATTTTGTTTTATAAGAAGCTATGAGATTGTTATGTTTAAATTTGAAATGAATGATGAATAGAAGAAATGGATGAATGATATGATTGATTTATTTGTGAGGTCAGCAGCACAGCACAGCACAGCGCAACGTATGAAGAGAGAAAGCAGATGATAGATATTTATTATTATATTATCATAATTGTTTGATGGGCAATACATGCCGTGGATCTTTGAAAGGAAAATACATCCAGGGTTTCACCCAGCCCGACTCAGATCATTCTTCCAAGCGCAGCACAACTCGTTCTTCTCGTTCTTCTGACTCTGATCATCACAACACCAACACCAAACAATCTCAACCACCAACCTTCACCTTTAAGAACGAAACCAACATGCGTCGAGGCCCTGATAATCAGTCTTATTATGTCTTAGGTCATAAGACTCCTAATATTCGTGATCTCTACACTCTTGGCCGTAAACTTGGTCAAGGTCAATTTGGCACCACTTATTTAGCCACCGACAATTCAACCTCCATTGAATATGCTTGCAAATCTATTTCCAAGAGAAAGCTTATTTCCAAGGAGGATGTTGAGGATGTTAGGAGGGAAATTCAGATTATGCACCATTTGGCTGGTCACAAGAACATTGTCACCATCAAGGGTGCTTACGAGGATGCACTCTATGTTCATATTGTCATGGAGCTATGTTCTGGTGGTGAGTTGTTTGACCGCATCATTCAAAGAGGTCATTATACCGAAAGGAAGGCTGCTGAGTTGACCAAAATTATTGTTGGTGTTGTTGAAGCCTGTCATTCCCTTGGTGTTATGCACAGAGATCTCAAGCCTGAAAACTTTTTGTTGGTCAACAAAGACGATGATTTCTCTCTTAAAGCTATTGACTTTGGCCTCTCCGTTTTCTTCAAACCAGGTTGCTACCTTTTTCTTTTATTACCATGCTTCTATTCTGTGCTATGCTATAATAATAAATGCGCTTACTAATTACTGTTTCTTTATATCTTCATTTAATTCTCTCTGCCTCAGGTCAAGTTTTCACCGATGTAGTTGGCAGCCCGTACTATGTTGCTCCTGAGGTTCTCCTAAAGCATTACGGCCCTGAAGCAGATGTGTGGACGGCCGGTGTCATACTTTATATATTGCTCAGTGGTGTGCCGCCATTTTGGGCAGGTATATGTCACTTTGTGCATACACTCTTTTGATATTTTGCCGTGTGTCTGTGCCATTACTGAAAGTTTTGTCATTTTCGAACACAGAGACCCAGCAGGGTATATTTGATGCCGTATTGAAGGGACATATAGATTTTGACTCAGATCCATGGCCTCTAATATCTGATAGTGGAAAAGACCTTATTAGAAAGATGCTGTGTTCTCGGCCTTCAGATCGGTTGACTGCTCATGAAGTTTTATGTATGTTTGTCATTTTTTCTACTGTACTTGCTATATAAACAAACAAGGACAATCCCTTTGTGAATAGAATAGATGATGTTTCCTTTTGGATTAGTCACTATGGCTATTCAGTGGATGTTAGTCACTACGTATAAATATTCAATGGGATTGTCTGCATTATTATATGTAATGCAATCTATTTTGTAGATCAAAGGACATTACTTTTGTGCTTGTTCAGGTCATCCTTGGATATGTGAAAACGGAGTTGCCCCAGACAGAGCATTGGACCCTGCTGTTCTTTCTCGTCTCAAACAGTTTTCTGCAATGAATAAGCTAAAGAAGATGGCTTTGCGGGTAAATAAAGCTAGTGAATATTAATTTACACACGGATGTGGATCATAAATTGTTATGAAAATAAATGCATTTTCATACATAATATATATGAAGTGCCGTTGTTGCCTTTGTAGCAATATTCTATCATGCACTTCTTGATTGCCAAATTAACCAACCTTATTGCATACTTTCAATTGCATTCAAATTATTTCCATATTAATCATATATGAAGTGCCATTGTTTTCTGTATGATTGAAACTAAGTGACTTTAGTTATAGTTGTTTATCATGGTTGCTTGATATGGTATTTTTGTAGGTAATTGCTGAAAGTCTTTCCGAGGAGGAAATTGCTGGTTTGAGAGAAATGTTCCAGGCTATGGATACTGATAACAGTGGTGCAATCACTTTTGATGAACTAAAAGCTGGTCTAAGAAGATATGGGTCTACCCTTAAGGATACAGAAATACGTGATCTTATGGAAGCGGTAGGGTGTAAATGATTTAGTTCTGTTAAAAATATATTTTTGTGTATGTTCTCCCATTCTCTTTGAGTTTTTCTTGTATTCGTTGTCATTCACTCAGCTGCATGATTTTTCATCAATCTTCATTATACATTGAGTACATAGTTCAGTGGGTCACAGCTTAGTCAGTTTTATTTTTTCAAAAATTAGGATGGTTTAAGGTCCAAATCTTGTATAAATGTTAAGTCATCGGTTTATGCTCATGATCCTGTGCATCTCAGGTTTCGCTAGTCTAATTGGACGCACTTATAAAGGGTGTATTTGATAACCACCAATGATAACATATCAACATTTAGAATGTTATAGATATCTTAGTTATAATTTACAAATGTTAAAAAATCAAAGTTTTGATTTGTGCATGTCTGTCAGATAAGCTAAGGTTGTGATTTGTGCTCTTCAAAACTTTTTGAACAAGTGTCCATAAAAAACTCTTGAATCTGGATTCTTCTGCATCATTCTCTTATCAACGCCCTCCTTTTCCTTTATTATTGTATCACCTATCTTGGCTGGAGATATGCTAGGCTATATTTGATAATTGATCAGTTCTGTGCTTGCTGGTAACTTGTCGTTTTGACAGTAGAGATTGGACATGGTGTACGGTGTACCACGTCAAAATGTGATATAGAAAACCAGGGACTAATATTCATGTTAAGTAAATTCTGATTGTCTTCCATTGAACTGAAATGTTTGAGCTGTTTCAGGCCGATGTGGACAACAGTGGAACTATAGATTATGGGGAGTTTATTGCTGCAACAGTTCATCTCAACAAACTCGAGCGTGAGGAACATCTTGTTGCAGCATTCCGATATTTTGACAAGGACGGAAGTGGTTATATTACAGTTGATGAACTTCAACAAGCTTGTGCAGAACATAACATGACTGATGTTTTTCTTGAAGATATTATCAGGGAAGTTGATCAAGATAACGTAAGTCATTTACACTTGTGCCATACATATTGACATAGGAAATCCCAGTAGGCTGTTTGAAGACCTTACAGTTTATATATATGAGCTTTTAGTTTTGCATTTTCTCTACTTTATAAACCTTGCATTGGTTTTAACTTGAATGTCTTGCGGAGAAAGTATGCTTGTGTTCTGTTAGCAATATTAATTTGGTTTTATCCTACAATATCTGGAGTTTCATTTTTAAAGCTTTTAGCTTACAAAAATTTATCTAACATTGCAATACTGCAAAAAGCTTAAATCCTTATAACTACTTCGGATTAATATAAAATATTATATCTAATTTGTTTCTATAGCAACCAAATTAAATGTATATTTTAAACTTTTTTTGCATACTAAGGGGAGCTTGAATTTATCTTTTTGATATGAATGTGCAGTATCCAAGATAAATTATGATAATTAATATTCACCATAAAAATTATATAGTTTCTTAAAATATTTGGTTTATATTAAAAGCAACAAGGATAAATTAATTGTTTGAGTCTGTAATGGGTACCATATGTTGTAATAGTTAGAGACATTTAAAATGTTGTGATGATAAATAGTTCTGATTATTATTATTACTGCCAAAATCGCTTAGCTTTTATTATTGATTGACCTTGCAAATATAACTTCATCTTTATAGATATGCTAATTAAGTTAACTCTTGGCATATGGTACCCTCCTCCCTCCAAAAAACTGTGTTGCAGTACAACTTTGTTATATTAATTACTGCAAGAACGACAAACCTCAAATTGAGATGTGAATTAGGGCAATTTCATGAGATTTTATGATGCTATGCTTTAATAGTAATCCCTTGGAGATCTAAGAAAATGTGAGGTTTGGTGCTGAACAGGGTCAGGGTACATGGTAGTGTGTTATCCACACATGGCTGTGTGCAAGAAGCAGACACTTTAACAAGTAAATATGTAGGTTTTTTTTTGGATGAAAAGTAAATATGTTGTTATACTAATGATTTCATGAGAGTTACAGTTCTAATGAGTAATAAGAATGGAATGCTATCAACATACTCTTTCAAACACTTTCTTTTTTTGTGTGAGTTTCATGTGGATTCCATTAGATAACCTAGGACCACTATCTTTATTATGATGTATATATAGTGAGGCCCTCATGAAATTACTCGAGAGTAGAGAATGCATTAAAAAAGTATGCATTGAAGAGCATACTATTATCAGATTTCATTCTTCTATTATTGGCAAGTAATTGCGAATACAACAAGTTCACTGTACTTTTAGATTTTTAACTAGATATGAATGTTAAGCAGCCATATAATAAGGAAGGAATAACAGGTTTGAATTAGAGGTTGTTGAGAGTAGTCTGTAAGGGAATTGTCCTCGACACGTGGCAGGCAGGGGCTAGGAACATGCTGTATTTGGGTATTGGGAACATGATTAAAAGAGAAGAAAGGAAAGGGGAAGAATGGAAAAATTGAGTGAGGTTTTGCAAAGGGAGCAGGGATGTACTTGAGAGAATATATTTTATTTTCAATAATTTTTACTGACTACTATAAGTACATGTTATGTTATTACTTCATCAAAATAATACTATTATGTATTTATTTATTACATTTGTTGAGTAAAATCTCTATGATTAGATTTGTTGGTTCTTATCCGTATAATAAAGGGATTTAGTTGTAGATTTGATTTTACTAATCACTTGATTATAAATATCAAGTGAGTATCAAGCTATTAATAAGTTTTTTTTTTGACTTAGCTATTAATAAGTTATTATCAATAATATTCTTATTATTTTCTCTCATACTTCAATCTAAAATCCCACAACTTCAACATGCATAACAACATGAAATTACTTCATAGATGTATGTTCTTACAGTGTATTTTCAGAATTAGGGAGGATTTGTGCTCTTTTTATGAAGCCTGTGGAGATCAGAAAACATGTATATCTGTTATTATATTGACTTGTAGAGTTATTATCTCTGATACTGCCAATGAAAATACAACCGCTGATAGACTGTTATAAACTATGAATATCATGTGAAATCATGAGATAAGTGGATCAATGATCGTTTAGTTACTTTTATTGGGAGATATTTTAATAATGTTGAAAATGATTAAAAAATTGAATGTTCAATGTTTCTAGAAAATGAAAATCCTATAAAGATGTTAATATGTTATACTTGTGAAAAACAATTAACTGAGCAAAACAATATCATTTCTTAAGTAAACTATGTTTAGTTTTTTGATTACCAATATTAAATTGAATCAAGTTCCTTCACCCTCTTGTGCAGTTATGCTTCATGGTTTTGTTTATATCTTTTGTTTTAGGATGGGAGGATTGATTATGGTGAATTTTCTGCCATGATGCAAAAAGGCAATGTTGGGATTGGTAGGAGGACTATGCGCAACAGTCTGAATTTGAGCATGCGGGACGCACCAAGTGCTCAATAGCTTTTAATTGTGCTCATCATATGCAGGTACTTCTTTGACTTTAGAAAAAATAGACCCTTGCCCAGTATAATATAATTTTCTCTGCTGTATTTTATTTACATTTGAATTTTTTAGAAGCGATTCATGAATCTAATAACCAGAAATGATTTTGTGAAGCTCAGTTATTGGTCATGACATTTTGAGTCTTATGTCCTATAGGGGTGAATATGTAAAAAATAACACTTAGGGTCTTATAATAAGGGACAAAGAGAGTAAAAAGGATGAGTAATTTCTATAGTCCATGCACCCAAAGATAGTGTAATGACAACTTTGCAGTACAATTAACTCACAGAATATTCAGTGTCTTAAGTCTTTTATGGATACAGTGGGTCTAGATGATGATGGTTGATGACCAAAGAGTGCTGCTAATGGTTGACAATGTTGTCCCAAGACAAATATAGACCGTCTTCATAGGATTTATTAAGCAAGCACTTCTATGACGATCTTTTCTAATTAGCAAATGTCCACAAACATACTGGAATCCAGTAACTGGATAATAAAATTTCATTACCATTGCTTTGGTTTATTTATTTATTTAGTTTCAATTGACACTTCTGTTTTTGCAAATCTTGAGCCAATGCTCTTTGCTACAATTACAAGCACCTCTTATCACTAGCTATTGATGCAGAATAATTGGTTAACAAAGTATTATTTCCATTAAAATAAAAGTAGAGCTGAGATGCTATTGCTAAATGTCCAAAACACCTCTCAAGTTATGGTACTCAGAGTGGTAAACAATGTCCAAGCACTCCAAACCTGCCCTGTCCAAAGTTTTCGATTTGGAACTTGTATGATTTCCTGGTGAGAAAAATTAGTTGGCAGAATACTGGCATACATTTGGAGGCATATTGAGCCTGGTGTAAATGGCAAAGAACTCCTTGCAGTTTATATATGCTAGAGGTGTTTATGTAAAAAGACCGTGTGATTAAACTTGGGCTGGGAATGGAACCCCAACAATAGAAGTTCATTTTTAGCAAAAAAAGGTCTTCCAATCATAAATATTCTTTTTGGTTCTCGTGGAAGTTAGAGAACCCGTTTCTGTTGTTGAATGATAACTTTATATGTAAGCTGTAATTTCTACAAAGGCTAACTTGCATGATATAGTTTATTTATATGACATGTATTAGCCGTTGAATATATGTTACTTTTCGGATGTTAACATGGCCTGTCCTGCATTCTGAGTCTGACATGCCATTTTGGCAGGTTGTATACAGCAAAGCCACAGAGCGAACAAAATAAAGCATAAATCTTTACCAACAATTGTTTTTAATCCTGCTGACGGATCCTATCGCATGGAGAAAACTGGGGACTGTGGATGCTCCTGCACGAGCACTCATCAAGTGTAACATTTGTGTGTTGTATGACTGCAAAATTTGTTTGTGTCTGTGTAAAAACTAATTCTTGCAGCTATTTTGAGTTGGTCTGTTATTTATTTGTGCTTTCATATAGGGGCATTCTGTCTATAGTTCGTATAAGGATTTTGATTATTCAGTTTCTGATTTTTCGCATGTAAAGTTTCACACACAAGACATTATGTATTGGCTGAACTGAGAAGCAGATTTGGATTCTTTAGGAGCACATGAAGTGTGTTAAAGTGACAATGTAAACATTTTATATCCCAGTAGTTTTTGTTTTGACGTTAAATCATCCTTCTAATAATAGTAACATTTTGTAATGATTAATAAATAATAATAATAATATCTTGGCCATGTTTTATTTACCTTCCGGCCAAATTCTGTATTAATAAAGCTCCCTTCATCAAAAACTAAAGGGACCCCAATAAAAAAAAACTAATATAAAAATGACAAATGCATATCCCAAACGTTAAATGTGCATTTTGTTAAAGAGGTTAAATTAGAAATTCACCCATACTAAAAACTCATTTTGGAATTGAACACTTGTGTTATACGTAGATTATACTCCCTCCGGCCTTATTTATAAGCAAAAGTTGATTTTTAGATTTATTAAAAATGTAATGTATTTAGTCTTAAATATAGACTAGATATATTACTTTTTCAATGAACCTAAAAAGCAACTTTTGCTTATAAATAAGGCCGGAGGAAGTAAATGCTCTATTGTGAACTAATAACAAAATTATGATTC
Organism: Trifolium fragiferum; assembly: GCA_954870985.1. Lineage (NCBI taxonomy): Eukaryota > Viridiplantae > Streptophyta > Magnoliopsida > Fabales > Fabaceae > Trifolium > Trifolium fragiferum. The sequence goes on along the minus strand of OX940791.1, from coordinate 191,554 downwards.
TTTATTTTTACTGTTAAAATATTGACATGATTGATGTCAATTTAATACAAATTTTATAGGATTTAATGGATATGCACAATCAGTGTAAAATATTTTTACACGGACATCCAATGAAACTCCACTAACTTGCCACATCACCCCACTCATGTATGGTTATTTTGAAACTACATGTATGACATGGAAGAATAATGATTTCTTATTGGTTGAGTGTTTAAAGTTTCTTTACTCCGTTTGCCTATATCCATTAAACTCAATTTTATATATATACAGATCAAAAGCTGAACAATACCATATAATGTATGGTGCGACTAAAAGATAAAAAAGATTATATTTTTACTCTATATTTTCTCAAACAATAAAAAGAAGCTTCCATCACTAAATTTTAACTGCAACCGTCGGTGATGGTAATTCCACTCATAATTCATTCTCTTTCATTCTTTTTCGCTAAAGCGTAACACATGATTATCTGTCCCTGTCTGTCAACTACCCATGAAAACGAAAATATACAATAGGTGTTGTCTTTAGATTTCTCATACTATTAAAATTTATTTCAATAATAAAATAAGTTAGTTTATTTATTAAAATGTTCTAATTAATAATAGTTAGTAGAAATGTACCAAAAAAAAAAAATTAGTTAGTAGAGTAATATGGTGAAATTGAAATGTAATAAAAATAAAAAAGATAATTTATTTATACGAAAATAATAATAAATAAATGTTTTAATATTTTGGAGAAACAAATAATTTGAGACAAAAAAAACTCAGAAAAATACTTATTGTGAGACGAGTAGTAAATTATTTAGGCATGGTAACAGAGAACATAAACAACATTTTCCCACGTAAAATAACTAGGAAACAAGTTGGATGTTAACACATTTTTCTAATAAAAAAAAACTTAATTGACTTTTGGTCTGTTTATTTTAAGTTTTAAATTGGTCCCTTATGTTTAAAAAGTTTCAAATTGGTCCCTTATGTTTATTTTAGGTTTCAAGTTGGTCCTTCGTGTTTTAAAAGTTTCAAGTTGGTCCCTCAAGTTTTTAAAAGTTTCAAATTGGTCTCTTATGTTTTTAAAAGTTTCAAGTTTAGTACCTATTTAGTCCCTACCTATAAATAGGGACTAAACTTGAAATTTTTAAAAACATAAGGTACCAACTTGAAATCTAAAATAAACATGAGGTATCAACTTGAAACTTTTTAAACATGAAGGACCAACTTGAAACCTAAAATAAACATAAAGGATCAACTTAAAACTTGTAAAACATAAGGGACTAACTTGAAATCTAAAATAAACATAAGGGACCAAATGTGCAATTAAACCTAAAAAAAACTCTCCTTCTTTAAATATAAACATTTATTTCGTAGATAATTTTTTATAAACAGTTAAATTTAGTAATTTGTTTGTTATTATTAACATTTTTTACTATTTTCAAAATTTAAATTTTGATTTTTAACTTATTAACTCATTTAACTCTTAGTTCAAATCAGTTGAGTTATATATTTGATCTTCTTAAGATACAATAATATAATTTGTGCTCAAGAAAGAGTTAGAGGGTGAAACAATATATATAGTTTATATTTCACTCATTTATTTAACAAATTTAATTTTTAACTCAAATTCAACTCATTTGATTCACGCATTAATTATCGAATCAAACTTCAAACTATTCACGAGTTGCTCCATTTACATTTGAATACATATATATTTTTACTTCCAATCAATCATATGTAGTGCACATGACAACCGGGAAAAAGGTGTAATGCACCGACACAGAGCAAAAACATGTGATGTGGAATCATATTTTCAATTGTGTGCTGTGCGGTGGAACATTGGTGGAACCGTCTAAAGACAGCCTCGCATCGTTAAAAAAACGGCATGACACGCATTATTGTAAGCAATATTTTCTCATGTATTTTATCCAAAATTGTAATATGTAGCGAAAGTTAATAAGTTACTAGAATTTCATAATTAATTAAACACCGACAAAAGGTAATAGAACTTGGAAGTTATATATGGTACTAACAAATTAAACAATTATAGTTCCCACTCATCATTCAAAGCTTGTGGTTTAACAATTATGGGCTGTTTGTTTCGACTTTAAAAAAAATAGATTTTTTAAAAAAAAATTTAGAGATTTTTTTAGAGATTTTAAAGAAAATCTAAAGCTATTTGCCGTTTATTTACAATTATAAAAATCTATTTTTTTAAGATGGTGAGGGATGATGAGTGATAAAAAAAATAGATTTTGATAAAAGCTATTGAAAATATTAAATAGATTCTCATTTTAATGAAAAAAATAATTTTTTTACCAAAATAATTTTTGATAAATTTGAAACAAACACAAATAGAATAAAAAAATAATTTTTTTAAAAAAAAAAATCTCAAACAAACGGAACCAATAACTTGGAAGTTATAAGTTTACTTTTTGTTTTTATATGATATGATACATGTGACAAGATATGATTTACGTACGAAGAAAACGTAATGAATTTTGGTTTATTACCGGCCAAAAAAATGAATGATAGAAGGCAATGTGGTTTAACATTATACCGTAGCACCCAAGATCCAACCATGAGATGAAGTAAATAAAATCCACAAATTAAACAATCTAGTTATATTATTATTATTATTATAGAGAGAATAGCAATAATGTAAAATATAACATGTAATTACAACCTTAACCGTGGTTCTGATGGAGAAAGGCGAGAAATGAATAATAATACACACGAAGAATTGAAAAAATAGAACAGAAGGAACAAAGAAATTACAGAAGAGTAGCTAGTTGATAGTAGAAGGGATGGATAAGAGTAATTAATTAATGTTTGGTGGTGTAGGTTTGAGGAAGAGGTGTGCAATAATCAGAATTAGTGATTCTTCTGATCTCAGAGCGCATCCTGTAGAAAACATGTTTCCAACTTCCCTTGTCGCGGGAACCCAATAATTTGGTTTCCTGCTCGTTCATTTCTAGATCTGTGGCAAATATTGGCTTCCTTGATAGGATCCATGTCCAGGTCCAGTCCCACCAATTTCTGATAGAGAATGAGAATGACTTGGATCTGCAAGGAAATGACCATGATGTTTGATCTGCCTCTGCTGCAGGGTTGTTGTTGATCAAGGAGGAACATGATAGGCGTCTGCGAAGAAGAATTCCTCCTCCTTCTGCTGCATCAATATGATCTTGCTGTTTAGATTTAGAACGTGTACTACTGGTGGACACAGGCAGTGACTCCTTTCCGCTTCTACTAGTTGGAAAGAAGCTGCTCATGATGATTGATGAGAGAGGAAACACAAATACGTACTGACTCTGTTTATTATTTGTGCATGCGTACTTAATGGTTGTTTTGTGGAGAAATGATAGAATACAATACAACTACTACTACTACTACTTAATGGTGAAATGTATCCTTCACCTCTATCACAGCCTGTCTCTTTATTCTTTTTGTGGGGTCAATCATTTATACCCTTTCTCGTTTCTCTTACTATTTTATTCCATCCAAAAACACCGCACCAAATTATTTGTTTTGTTAACCCGCCAATTTTATTTTATACGTATATGCTGCCGTCAATTTCCCATTCGTTACATTCAACTTTGCTTTGCTGCTTTACCTCACACCTAAATCAAGTCCACCAATAATACTAAATCTCTACATAGTTCAAAGTCAGGTCGAGTCACACATTCAATGAAAAAGTAGATATTAATATAATTATATTAGTGTATATTAGTAGACATTGAAAATTTTATAAGTAAAATGACACAACAATCTTTTTTTGGTGTAAAGACCTTGATTAAGCTAGAAGAGACCCGCGCCATCTCATCTAAGTGCTCTTGGTTAATAACACAACAATCTAATATCTTAAAGTTTTAGATTAATATTTCATGTCCAACTTATTATAACATTTCGTGATGATTTTCGAATTTCTGGTAACCCAACAATAATAATCATTTTACTATACTATGTACTTCTTTTGTTAATTAGATGTCAAGCATGGTTGAATCTAACAAATAAAATGAGGCAAGTGTTAATTTTCAAATTGATAGAATAAAATCAATTATTACAATATGTAGAATACATTTTATTCTATAAAGTATGGTTGGCAACGAGTGCCCATATGTGCGGGTTTCACACTACCTAAATCTACACGTTGAATATTGGATGTCACTCAAACTCAAAGTCTATTTGGGTGACAAATTAACACTCACGCCCACATCCATTTGGTTCGAGTTTTTCCACCCAAACCCGAATCTCGTAGCAAAAAATACAACATTAAAAATTCATCAAGATCTCTCAATTAAATTAAAATTAAGGTTTACAATTGAACCACAAACATTTCAACAACATTGAAACATGATAAAATTATAATTTCCAACAACAATAACGTAACATAGTCTTCAAGACTTTTAAGAAATTAAACTACAACTAAAATTAAGGTCTTCCAAGAATATTAAAGCATTATATAAAACCTCACAAACCTTGATAAGTCTAAATTTTCGCCACAGGCTGTAGCAAATATTAAAAAGCCGATGTTTTTTAAACGGATGAAAACAGAGACTTGCGAGTTGCTATTAGAAGAGATAAGGGAGAGTCGATTTGTGGTGATGAAGCTTCGAGCTTGCGATGAAAAGGAAAGTCGATATGAAAAAAGAGAGGCGTAGTACAACCGAGTAAGGGTTATGGTTTCTATTTTCACACTTATATATACTTAAGGGCAGTTATATAATTTAACATTTATTTGGGTGGGTGTTTGGGTTTCGAGTGTGGGTTTGATACTACCCAAATCAACACCCATATATTCGGATGTCACCCAAACCCAAACTCAGTCAATTCGGATTTCGCCTGTTGACTTAAATTTAGATTTGGATTCGGGTGAGTCTACCGGATTTAAATTTTTTTGTCATCCCTACTATAAAGTAAATTCGAGGTGTCCACCTCATATTGTAAAGATAATAAAATGTAGAAACATATCACGAATATCATCTCACCGCTACATTAAGAGTCTAGAAGAATGAATAAGTAATGAGCAATTGATTTTTGTTTTAAAATATAATTAACAAATAATTATTGAAAAAAGTGGCAATAAGAATATGGGGGTGTAAAGAGTAAACATAGACGAAAAGCAATCAGGAATGTTGATCCAGGCCCAAAAGTGGTGATGACTCTCATTTATAATTTAAATATGTATTTATTTATTAAAAAAAAGGCGAGACAGAGTTAATTAACGCGAATAAGAAAAAGAAGGGGAATGAATGAATAGTTGAGTGAGTATGAGATCTGTTACAATTCAATTGGAATTGGAATTGGAGAAAGGAAAAGCAAGTGTGAGAGTTTGAAGTAGTGAATGTCACTTTGTAGATCTCTTCTCTTCTTGATTGTGATTGTGATTGTGATTGTGATAGATAAATAGATAATAAAATGGAGTACAGGAAACTCAAAGACGACGAGGTGTGTTCTGTTTTGATTCATTTCTTCTTCAATCAATTCATATTATTATTATTAAATCAATATTTGCATTGTTGTTGTTTAGGATATTATTATAGATAGGGATGCGGAGGTTGCAAACGTTGATAAATCATTTTTGATTTCAGGTATAATTAACCACTTCTTCTTCTTCTTTTTCTCTTCTCTTGTCTTTAGTTAGTTAGTTAGTTACATTTTGATTTTCTTCTCTTGCTCGCTCTGCACTTGCAGTCCCTTCGCCCTCCGATGGTGAAACCAAAATTGACACTCACAGGACCAAAGCACAGTGGAAGCGAAAGTATGAAAATCAATCACCATATCATATCTATCTATTAGTATAGTAGCTCAATTTTTTGTTAATTATTTTCCCTGCTTTTATAGGTCAGTGGTTACATGTGCATTGACCGTTCTTACTAGTTCTCAAGCGATTCTAATCGTTTGGTCTAAGAGAGCTGGCAAGTATGAGTATAGTGTTACTACTGCTAACTTTTTGGTAATCTCACTCTTCTACTTTGCTTTTTTCTTTTCTTTTTATTTTCTTCTCTCATGCTCATCATTGTTATTATCATATAGGTCGAGACTTTAAAATGTGCTATATCCCTCGTGGCCTTGGCAAGAGCATGGATGACAGAAGGTGTCACCGAGAACAACAGGTTTTTTTTTTTTTTTTTTATTTTTTTATAACAAATTCATACTCCTTATTCTATCTTTATTTATGAATGTTAGTTTAAGTAACTTGATGTTGATTGTGCCTTTAACCTAGGTTGACTACAACATTAGACGAAGTTATAGTCTATCCTATTCCAGCAGCACTTTACCTTGTCAAAAATTTGCTTCAGGTTTGTGATGAATGGTTGTGTTTATTGTGTTGACAATGGGATTATTCTACAATTTTTCTTTTTCTTTTTTTCGTAATAGATGTTTTAATGCTTTCTGATATATGATTGTAATTATTTTTCTTTCTATGCCAGTATTACATCTTTGCGTATGTAGATGCTCCAGGCTATCAGATATTAAAGAACTTCAATATTATCAGTACAGGTGTCTTATACAGAATTATACTTAAGAAAAAGTAAGGCTCTTATTTTTATTTTTCTTGTTTCTTAAAATAATAAAAAGTTGTTTTCAATTCACCTTTCATCATATTAACCACTGGTGATGGACCAAGGAAATGTCGTATTTTTCTGTATACTATGTTTCGATGTGGACTATAGATTAGCATGAATTCCCTCTCCATCCTTCATGCTGTCTTTCAATTTTCTGCTCATTGTGTTATGGAATGTTCTTTGAACATTAAATAATGCCAATATTCTTTATTATTCTGCGGAAATTATTGTAATCCCAAAGACTAAGAAATTATTAATGTTGTTGACTACATCACCAAAATTCATGGTTTGGGAGCCTGTTTAGCATTGTTTTCTTATTACATTTCAGGTTGAGTGAGATTCAGTGGGCTGCTTTTGTTCTACTAACTGCCGGGTGCACTACAGCTCAATTGAATTCAAAGTAAGACTAATCCAAAGCATGCCATGTGGCCATCACTTATATTAGTATGTTTATCTTTCTAGGTTAATGTTAATGTTCTATAGATGTTATTGTCAATATACATGTCAATAATATGTTTCTGCCCAACCATTGACGTGACAGACAAATGAATCACAAGTAATAAGTTTGTAATGGAATAAGCATGATCACTGCCAGAAAATATGTTATATTCAGTCAACCGATGTTATATTCAATTAACTGATCCTTGAATGTAACATACATAATATTGAGGATCAAAGCATTCTCCTAGCCTTTTTGTTTATATAATTTGTCTGAAAGTTTTTTGGCTCATGTATTTGGTTTTGGGAAAAACGTTGCGTAGGGGATAATTTTTTCTCTCTCTCTGATATTTCCCCCTTATTTCTATCATCTTATCTCTTGGGCTCCCGTATCTGATTTTACTATCCTAATGATTCCAACTTGTTTACGAACTTTTACTTTGGCAGAAATCTGAATGATCCAGACTCCAGAGGGTGTTAACACTTTTTGACCTATGGAATTTGTAAAAATAATTTGCATTTTACTTTGCCAGAGAGAAGGGTACAATGTTTATGCTTGCAAATCTATTCCCCAGTTTCTGATTTTGAATCCTACTGTCCGTCCTTCATTAATTTCAGTGTTTTTGGAAGATTACTTGTGAAACTATATGTGAAAGGTGGAAATGAGCAAAATGGAGAAAAATAATTCTGAACGATATCATGACTCTGATTGTTTGATGTGTGCAAACTGCAATCTAATTCTTGTTTCTGCTAATACTCTCGGTCAAGTACCGATGTACTACAACTAGGTTAACCCTAACACATTTACTTTAGAGTGTGAAGCATAAGGCTTCAAAAGAACTAAGAATCCTAATATTCTAACGGTTACAGTTGCCAGAAAGGTGAAAGCTTTTTTGTGGACTACTATGGCACTAGATAAAATTTATATAAGCAATCTGTTTATGTACCTTTAGGTTGCATCTCTTTGGCTTCAGAAGACTTTCTATTTCTTAGAATTTGGGTTGGGGCTAACTCAACCTTACAAATCCGGCATGTAAGGTGAGGGCTGCCCAAGCTTTATAAACACTGCATAGACCATATCACTAGGCAATGTGGGACTAAATCCACCGCTTCACACCCAACACAATGAAGGCAACCCAAATGCTGCAATTCGGCGTCGACCGCATTGAAGGCGGAATTTCCAACACTATATATAATGTGTTTTTGTACTGAAGAGATTACTAGCCATCCTTGAATATTATGCACTGTCAAAATAAGAGATTAATATTTATCCTCGTATTACATCATGATACACCATATCAATTTGGTCTCGTCTTTTCTTAAAAAAAAAGAAAAGAAAAATTGGTCTTCTATTAGTCTAAATGTCTATTCTTTCCTCTCGTTTTTCTTTCATGTTCAAGCACTTCTTTTAACAAAATTAAATATATGGTAGAAGTTTGATATTTTATTGATACGTATTTTTAAAATTTGTCTGACTCTGTTTTTCAGTTCCGATCATGTTCTTCAAACTCCCGTTCAAGGTTGGGTGATGGCAATCGTGAGTTGCTTACATTTGTGCTACTCTCACATTAGAAATATAAAGTAGTGAAGAATAAGTTTATGGTTGAAATGATCATGATGAGCTTTTCCTTTTCAGGTCATGGCTCTCTTGAGTGGTTTTGCTGGAGTATATACTGAGGTGATTTTAATTAAGAGCTTAGATTAATCCCTTGAGGTTTCTTTAATGGCTGCCTGCTTCAATCCACTGCCAAATTTTTACTGTGTACTGTTGACTTCTTTTAACTCCTTGAATATATTAAAACTGGATGGAACATTCTGCTTAAAATTTGTTTAAAGTTCGAATCCTTTTTGTATCAAGTACGAAATATTTAATTTGTTTACCTGAATATATTAATGCTCGAGTTGAACTTGATTGGTCAATGGACATACCATTCTGCTTAGAATAACATTTTTGAGCTCTCCTACTATAATATTGAGTAAGAATTCTTAGCGAACAATCTCGACTTAGTTTTTTTTTTTTTTAAATATTATTGGCAGGCTATTATCAAAAAGCGTCCTGCACGGAACATAAATGTTCAAAACTTCTGGTTGTATATCTTTGGCATGGGCTTCAATGTTGTGGCAATATTGGTTCAAGATTTTGATGCAGTCGTGAACAAGTAATTCAACCCCTTTCAGATTTTACTTTAGCAGTTTATTTTGGTCTCTTCCAACTCTCCAGTTCCTATTTTGTCATGTATTTTTTTGTATCAAATTTCAAGGGCCAAGTTGTCCATAGAAAAACTTTATGCCATTGTAATCAATTATAAGGCCTAAATTGTCCTGCCAAAAATGTGCGCCTTATTTCCGATATTATGATGTATATGCAGGGGATTCTTTCATGGATATTCATTCATTACCTTTCTCATGATTTTCAACCATGCACTCAGGTAAAAACTGACGAGCTTTATAAAATTTCTCGAATGCTAGGAGATTTTCCTTAATTACTATTCATAACTGTCTATCTAGCTGTTGTATTGAGATCCAGTCCTCTGGCATGGTATAACGAGGCAGGGAAGTTTGACATGTGATGGAGAGGTTGTAATGTGATTTAGTCATTTATTTCGTCGCTTTTTTGGCTGTTTCTTCCTGAAATGATGGTTACTTGTGACGTAAAGTATGGGAAGCAAAAGAGATGAAACAACATTAAGTTTTGATAATTATTGATGAAACTGCGAATATGCAAATCTCTGAAGGGCCAAGTGCCAACTACATGACATAGTCCTTTTTTCAATTTTTAACTGCTCTATCTCTCTCTCTTGTTTGTGCCTATCCACTGCATAGAAAATAAATAATTATTTTATGAGTTGTCTGATCTCTTATCATTTTTGACAGTGGAATTGCTGTATCAATGGTGATGAAATATGCTGACAACATTGTGAAGGTAAGACTGGGATTACGACCGTCAATTTTTTTTTTTTGAATGGCAAATTTTTAGTTGTTAGTTATATCCCGAACAACATATTAACCCATTGGGATAAATATGTTTCAGGTCCCTGTAAATATTCAAAGTTTTGTTTTTAGTCCCTCGAAAATTTTTCTTCGAATATTAGTCCCTCAAAAATTTTCAATTAACACTTTTAGTCCCTACTTTTAAATCAACTCATATATATACTTTATATTTTTTAATGAAATTTTTTATGAATGTTTAGAATATTATAACAATCTCTCCCAAAAAAATTAAGAATTTTTTGAAAAAGCATAAATTAAATATGAATTTTTGTATTTTTAGAGTTTAAAAATTTATATTTAATTCATGTTTTGTTAAAAAAATCTATTTTTTTTTTTGGAGTGATTGTTAAAATATTCTACACTTTTCTGAAAAGTTTTATTTAAAAATATGAAGTCTACACATGAGTTGATTTAAAAGTAGGGACTAAAAATATTAATTGAAGATTTTTGAGAGACCAATATTCGAAGAAAAATTTTCGGGGGACTAAAAACAAAACTTTGAATATTTACAGGGACCTGAAACATATTTATCCCTAACCCATTTGCTATTTTTTATCCCTTTGTTAAATTGTATGGAGCTGCATGATGATGAATGTTTAGCATCAAACACACTCTATACAAGTGTGCTTATAATTTGTTTTTCATAGTTTATTTGAACAGAACATCACTTTTCATAGTTTATGATTAACTTCCAAATTGTTCCAATTTACGCAGGTGTATTCTACTTCGGTGGCAATGCTTCTTACAGCAGTTGTTTCTGTATTTCTTTTTGGCTTCCATCTCTCCCTGGCCTTCTTCCTTGGAACAATGTAAGTTGTTAATTATATCCCGAACAGGCTTGCATGTCATGTCCTATGGGTTTTGTTGGCTTTTAATCCTATAACTTGCATTTAATTTTGAAACACTTCATTTTCACGTGCATGCCATGGGGTAATAGCTCTCGATGCTTCATTTTCTAATCTCGCATGAAATAATATAATCATTGGCTCTCTATTTTTCTCTTGAATAAAAATTTATTAAATATGTTTGCAGTGTTGTCTCTGTCTCCATTTATCTGCACTCTGCTGGGAAGATGCAAAGATAACTATGACTTCTGCCCTCTATTTTTCCGACACTGGATATTTTTATTTTTCTATCCATTGTTGATTAGCCTCATTTCAACTGTTATTTTGAAACTATTAGTTCAGTGTCAGTGTATACTTTGAAATCCATCTTCCGTGTATCTCAACAAATACGGAATCAGCTTCTTGAAAGGTGATATGTAAGTTCCAATAGAAGTTGTTATAAGAGCTTCTGCATTGCCTTTAAAATGAAATGAGCTCCTTCCCCCCATTTATTTTGGTTAAAAAGGTATAAACAATGATATAGTTAAGCAATATGCTTGTGTGTATTACATTTTCACCTTTCAATTTTTGTATCTAACTCACTCATTGTGATTATCGCACCAATAATTAGTCTCTTTCTATTAGGATCTATTTGGCATTTTAGAGGGGAGGAGAGGTTTTTGGACAAAAGGAAGGAGGAATGTGAAAGAAAGGAGTAATAGTCTCCCAACTTTAATGGGTGTTCTGTTAATATGTTTCTTCCCCTTCTATGCATTCAATAAACATGTCAAGAATTGTTGAAAGTATCAGAGCAAAAGAGGAGAGAAAAATCTCATATTATTGAAGAATCAAAAATTATGATTACATGAAAATGGTGTAACTAAGCTAATCATATTAATACTCTCCATGGAGCAAGTCAATAAATAATCTCTCACGTGTGCATATCTTGGCATGTGTGAGAGTTAGTTATAACTGTCAAATGGAGGAAAACTAAAAGCTAAGATCTACTAAAACTAGCTTTACAAGTGAGTAAACTGGATTTCTTCTCGTGCAAGTCACTATGTGCTTTCACCAAACTGTTTGATATTTCCACTATTTTGTAACTTGTGAGTTTAGGCCTGATGAGAGCTCAATATTTCAACATCCCCTCTCAAGCTGAGGCTTGGTAAATGTCAATGAGACCCAGCTTGCTTATCAAACCATTGAACTTAGGTGGAGCTAAAGACTTTGTCAAACAATCAGCTAGTTGATCTTCTGTTTTGATAGGTAGTAATCTCATGAGCCCTTGTTGTAATTTTTCTCTTACAAGGTGACAGTCAATCTCCAAATGCTTTGTGCGTTCATGGAAGACTGGATTGGATGCTATGTGTATAGCATTCTGACTATCACAATAGATGACAGGAGGTTTGCTGCACTGCACCTTCAAGTCTTTGAGTAAGAATAGCAACCATATAAGTTCACATGTAGCACTGGACAAGGCTCTGTACTCAGCCTCTGAAGATGATCTGGAGACTGTGGTTTGCTTCTTTGCTTTCCATGATACAAGTGAAGAACCAATAAAGAAACAATAACCTGTTGTGGATTTCCTAGTATCAAGGCAACCTGCCCAGTCAGAGTCAGAAAATCCTAGTACCTGCATATCTGAATTTATGGGCAATAAGATTCCTCTTCAGGGTGATGCTTGAGATATCTTATCACTCTACATGCAGCATTATAGTGATTGGTAGTAGGTTTGTGCAAAAACTGACTGAGATGTTGAGTAGCAAAACTAATATCAGGCCTTGTGTTAGTTAAGTAAAGCAATTTCCCTATGAGTCTTCTATATAATGACACATCTTCAAAGGGTTTGCTATCATCATTGTGAAGTTTAATGGCAGGATCTAAGGGAGTTGGAGCAGGTTTAGATCCTAACAGGCCAGAGTCTTTCAACAGATCAAGGCAATACTTCCTTTGGGAGATACTAATTCCCTCCTTTGATTGTGCCACCTCCAATCCCAGGAAGTATTTCAGAGTTCCAAGGTCCTTAATTTTGAATTGATCATCAAGGATATGCTTAATCCTTTCAATTTCAACAAGACTAGTGCCAGACAAGATTATGTCATCTACATATACTAAGAGAGCAGTTAACCCATCTGATGATTGAAGGGTGAATAAGGAGTAATCAGCAGTAGATTGTGTATATCCTTCTGTGATCAATAATGAAGTAAGCTTTTCATACCATTTCCTGCTAGCTTGCTTAAGTCCATAAAGAATTTTGATCAACTTACACACTTGATTAGGCTTGGATGTGGATACTCCTTCTGGTATAGACATGTAGACATCTTCTTGAAGTTCACCATGCAGGAAAGCATTGTTGACATCAAGTTGATGAAGGTGCCATTTCTGAATAGAGGAAATAGCTAGTAACAATCTGACAGTAGTTAACTTGGCCACAGGTGAAAATGTATCAAAGAAATCCAAGCCCTCAATTTGATTATAGCCTTTAGCTACAAGCCTGGCCTTATATCTTTCTATACTCCCATCAGCTTGATACTTGACCTTGTACACCCATTTACTGCCTATGGGCTTAACATGTGGTGGCAAATCAACAATCTCCCAAGTACCAGTCTTAGATAAAGCCTCTTGTTCAGCTTTCATAGCCTGTTGCCAACATTCTAACTTACAAGCTTCTGAATATGATTGTGGCTCAGTGTTGTGTGTGAGTGAGACAGTGAATGCATGATGATTAGAAGACAACAAAGCAAGAGAGTGATAAGCAGAGATAGGGTACAAGCTACCTGATGATTGTGCCTCTGAAGACTTGACTGTAGAATTGTACACATAATCCATCAAGTAAGGAGGCACATGTTTTATTCTGCTAGGTCTTTGTGAGGTAGGAGCAATGACAGGTGTTGAATTATCAATTGTAGGAATTGGTTCAATGTTAGGTTCAATATGTGGATTAATGCTAGAGTCTAGATCAATGATGGTTGGTTCAGCAGAATTATTGGATGTCTCATCAACAATTGGTTCAGCTGGATGAGAGTTTTGAATAGGAGAGGTAAAATTTTGTGTCTCAGTGTCATTGTTATTTGAAGTTTGCGGTTCAGGTGAAATGTCATTGTGATAATGCTAAGGAATTTGAGAAGAGGAGGGTTTGTAAGGGAGAATGTGATCATAGTGAGTCACATTTCTAGACAGAAAAACTCTATGATCACATTTCTAGACAGAAAAACTTCCTTACTATGTAAGTCATAAAGAATGGTACCTTTGACACCCTCTTTATATCCCAAAAATATACATTTTCTACCTCTAGGTTCTAATTTAGTTTTATGTGCTTGTAGAATAGAAGCATAGACCAAGGAACCAAAGACTTTCAAATTAACAATATCAGGTTTCTTTGCATATAACATTTCATATGGTGACTTATTTTTCAAAACACTAGAAGGAATTCTGTTGATTATATGAGTGGCATGTTTCACAGCATAGGACCAAAAAGTTTTAGGTAAACCTGCTTGATATAATAAAGCTCTTCCTACATTGAGTAAGTGTTGATGCTTTCTTTCAACTCTGCCATTTTGCTCAGGTGTTTCAACACTAGAGGTTTGATGTAATATTCCTTTAGAATTGTAAAATTGAGGCATTAAAAACTCTACACCATTGTCAGTTCTAATGCACTTAACTTTAGTTTCATGTGTTTCAATTAGTTTAACAAAATCCATGATGTGTTGTCTAGTTTCAGATTTATGTTTCATCAAAGTTATCCAAGTAAATCTACTAAAGTCATCAACTGCAGTTAGAAAAAAAAAAATGATGGTGTATAGATTGGACAGAGATAGGGCCCCATATATCAAAATGTATTAATTCAAAAGATACACTTGCTTTATTCAGACTCACATTGTAAGGTAGTTTTCTATGTCTAGATAGGTGACATATCACAGACACCTTTATTATCTATGGTGATGAAAGGGAAACTAGATTGCATGGACTGCATTCTATTTATTGAAACATGTCCTAGTCTAAAGTGCCATATAGCCTGGTCAGGGATAGTTGTGTGAGAATTGTAAGACCCGTAGAATTACTATAGCAGAAATATGATTTTTTTGATATATTAATTAGCTTGTGCTATTTGTTTTTATTGAATTTTTGTTTAATTGTCTGTTTTGACAGAATTTATGCTGAGATTGTGCCTGCGCGTAGTTTAACGTTTGAAAAATGGGCACAATGATTTTATAAGCTTTAAATGAGTTTAGAAACATTTTTGATTCGTCGAAATGTTGAAAATAATTTTCTAGAGGTTTTTGAGAAAACGGGCAAGATATACCCGCTGTTTGAAAATTTTACGATTTCTGATTTCCGTCAAAATTTCAATGAAGACTTTATATATCGACTGTGATGAGAATTTGATCTCATTATATTTTTATGAGCAAAGGAGCGAAAATTTATTCGGAATAAAATTTATTCAAAAGTTTGTGAATTGTTTTTATTAAAAGGTTTACGGTAGAATTTTTCTGTTTCCGTAAAGTTTATCGGTGCGCGAGATACGGCTCGTTTAAGAGCGAACGTGGGGACTGAGTGAGATGAGTTGGCAAGCTCACAAAATATCTAGATATTTATGTGAGTTGTTTTGTGACCAAGTTTGAATGAATGGCTAGGATTTAGTTTTGCAACTTTTTACTATTTGATCCAAGGGCTAGGATTAATTGAAGAGATCTATACATAGGATTGATCATGAGACTTTCCATTCTTTTTCTTTCATCTCACGTGAACTCCCTCTTTCTCTTTATCATCACAAAGAATTTTCTTTTTAAGATTAGTAAGCTTAAAATCCATTTTGTGGGAGATCTAGAAGGAATTAGGAGAAAATCTTGGAATCAATATTAATCCTTGTAATTTAGAGGTGCATATGAGCTAAGTTTTATGGTAAGAAAAATTCTCCTTTCTCATTTTCTCTCTTTGGCCGTGAGGCCTTGTTGATTGTTGGGAGGAAGTTTTAAATTTTCCTTGGTTAATATCATTAGATCAATGAGAGTTAGTAAGTATCCATGCATTACAGATAGATTTCATGTGTGAGTGCTACAAGATCCATGAGAGTTAGTAGCTAGGGTTTTTAGAAAAAAAATCTTAATTGACCAAGAACATGAATTTTTGCTTGGTGTTTGTGTTAATGATTTTGTTTTTTGAGCTTTTAAGTAAAATGGTTTATGTGGTTCTTATTTAAAAATGGAAACTAATAATATGTAATGCAAGTTAACATTTTATTTTGTGAAATCTTGTGTTTGAATTGAAATGGTTTGGATTGTTAGGATACATGACTTTGGAAACTAATTGGTTAATACTATGCTTTTAAAATGGAAAATTTTGGGAGCTAGCTTGTGTTTTGGTGGTGTTGGCCGTGGCATATGTTTATGTATATGGCCATGAGATTTCAAAGTATTTAAGTCCTATTGGAAGGCAATGAATTATGGTTTCAAAGGAATGATTAATGTGGTTTTGTTTTGAAAGAAAACTAGTAGCTTGTGATTTAATTGAACAAGTGGAAATTTGTAAAGTTTTGAAGAAAAAAATTGTATTCTTGGATTCAAATGAGTGGGTATGAGAACTTGATCACTCTTGAGAAAATTAGTAATGATTTGATTATTTTAACTATGCTTGTTTTTAGAAAAAATACAATGTTTTGGTGTGATGTCATTTCTGGCCGAAATGTGAAGGGCAAATATGTCATTGTAAAATTGTTTTCATAACCTAGAAACTTAATCATTTGGTCCGTCTTTTCGAGACGAAGATTTCGGCGTATGACTCGTCTCGATCCGATAAAAATTGAATGAGTTATGGCCGTTTTAATTTGTAACTGTTTTACCGTCGTTTTTGAATTTATATTATAGTAGTAGAAAAATAATAGAGATTATTTTTATACGAAAAGAGAAACAAGTTTGGAAATCGATTTGTGAATCGTAAAGGAAATTCTTTTGTCAAGGATTTATGTGTTAAGAGTTGTTTTAAAGAAATGATTTGACTTTCGAGGTGTTTTAAAATAACCGAGATTTATCTAAATGATGTTTCGTGATGAGAAACTATTTTATTAAAGTGTTATTGTTTTTAAAAGAGTCTTTTTGAAAACAAGTCGAGCCAAGTTAGGTGTAAGAGAACGACCATAGGCCTTGATCCATTAGTAGCCGAGCTAGGACTTATTTAAGTGATCAATTAGAATGTGATATTAACTTAGATAAGTTGTATGTTTTAAAAGGTTAAGAGGATTAGCCGAATTGGGGACTTCGTCGAGAGAGACGGATATTGCTCGCGTAGCGTAAGTTGATGTGTTGGAAGCTTGCCGAGGTAAGGGCACTTTCTAACGATTTCATATACCTCGAAATATCGAGTGCTTTTTATGCATGTGTAATTGTTGCTTGAATATGTGTATTTGCTTGATGTGATGCAATATGAATTATGAGCATGGTTGTTTTGTGATGTATTCTCGTGACGAGAACTTGTTTGAGAACATGTTATATTCTACACATGTTTGAGTTGTTGTTGTGAATTTCATATGATTGAATAATATGAAATGTTGATTGATTATCTTGTTGTACATGATGTTATTTGTCTTACATATGATTTTGCGAAATATATGTATTGGCATGTGGTTGAGAATTACATATGCTTGAAAGGTATGTAGTTGTTGCATTAGCATATATGGGGAATCTATGCTCATGCATTCATAGTACGTGGTGACCGTGATGGGCCACGGGGTGCGACTGACAGTGATTGGGTCCACCTTAATCCTGCGGGATTTTTATTGAGTCTAATACGTGGTGACCGTGATGGGCCACGGGGTGTGATTGACAGTGATTGGATCCACTTTAATCCTACGTGGTGACCGTGATGGGCCACAGGATTTTATTGATGCCCTGCGGGGTTTAGTAGGGGATGGACCTACAACTCTCTGCGGAGAGGTTAAATTCCGAAATTCATGCATGTGAAACAGTCCCGGGTAGGGTGATCACAATCATGTAGAGTCTGCATTGATAGGCTGATTGTGCATTTGAATATTGTTGTGTATGATTGATAGACTACTCGTGCACTTAAATTCTATGATGTGTGATTCATATGATAAATGAGTATATGCTGTCATGTATTGTATATCTTGCGCTGCGTATTTTTGGTTATATGTTATTTTTAGATCGTGACCCTCTACGAGCATTTTTAGGGATTTATTTGTACCGCGTGGAGAAGCGGCGAGGCTTGATGCTGTCAGTGGGTCTTTGTCACCCAGTCATTTTTCAGTTAGAGTTAAAGATCAGCTTAGGGATAATAGTCTAAGAGTCGTGTTAACTCTTCTTTATCGCTTCCGTATTTTGTAATGCAAATTGTTGTATGATACATTTATTTGGAATAAATGGTGCCGCTATGTATGTCTAGACATAGTGTTTGATTTATATTCCTAAACTTTTATTCGTGAAAATAATTTATAAAAGAGGCCTTTCGTTCCGATCGTTATTTCGAAAATGGTTTACTCTGATTTAATCTAAGGACCGTCGTGAAGTTTGTTTCAAAGTCCTTGTTGTTTTAAAAAAAAAAGTGCCTACTTTTGGGCTTCGAAAATCGGGGTGTTACAAGAATCATCACTAGCAGCATAAGCATGTGCATCTTGGCTTGAAAGATTAATGTAGTACAATCCTTCAATTAGGTCACCAGAACCAATCATCTTCTTGGCAAGTTGATCCTGGATTATACATTTAGAGTTAGAGAAATTCACAGTGTATCTAGGTAATCTACATATTTGTGACACTGAAATCAAATTAACTGAAAAATTTGGAATGAAAAGCACATCAGTAATGTAGAAACTAGGTGTGAATTTGACTATGCCTGAGTGCTGAGCTAGGACAACATTTCCATTAGGTAATCTAACCTTGATAGGAATGATTTCAGTGTAAGAGTGAAACCATTTAAGAGAGCTACACATGTGGTGAGTAGCTCCAGAGTCAACTATCCATTTTCCTAAACTACATGCTTGAAAAGAATTAGAGTTTATACCTTGATTTATTGATGTATGACCAATAAACTCAACTGTGCCAACCTGATTAGAAGCCGCATCATTAGAATCTTGGCTTAGGAATGAACTCTGAAGGAGAGAAATCAACTGAAGAGCTTGGTCTTGAGTGATGAAAGATGATGTGGAATTTGTTGTTTCTGAGGCATTAGCATCATCACATCCTCCCTCAAATGAAGCAACATTAGCATTGGAACTGGAAGAACCTCTAAGATGTGGAGGCAAGCCATGCTTCTTGAAGCAATTGGCCACAGTATGATTGTTCTTTCCACAAAAACTACATTGCCTAGAGCCAGAGCCTTTAGATTTGGCAGCATTGAGCAAGGCTCAAGAATCTTGAGATTGAAAATTACCTTGCCGTTCATGTTGAAGTACAAGAGAGAAAACCTTTGTCATGGAAGGAAGAGGATCCATGAGAAGGATCTGAGACTTGACAACAGAAAAATTCTCATTGAGGCCTGTAAGAAAACGAATCACATAGAGAAGGTGATGGTTCGCGCGCGCAGTGCGCATGGCCTCACAGGTACAACGCTGCCTGCAGCTACAGTTAGGCATAGGAAGATAAATCTCAAGCTCCTCCCAAAGAAGCTTCAAATCGGAATAAAACTCGGTAACTGAGCAAGAATCTTGCTTCAAAGCATACAAGTCTTGTTGAAGCTCTGCTATACGAACGAGATCGGATTGTGCAAAACGCTCTTTCAAGTCGAGCCAAACATCAATGGCGTTTTCCATGAAAACGATGGATTGAGCAATGGATTCTGAGACGGAATTCATAATCCATGAATGAACTAACGCATTACAACGTGTCCACGCACGAAAAGAAGGATCAAAAGCATCAACAGGAACAGGAATGGTTCCATCAACGAAATCAAGTTTGAGCTTCGCGCCAAGAGCACGACGCATAGAACGTGACCAAGAGTGATAATTCGCACCGGTGAGAAGAGGTGTGACCTTAACGGAGGAAGGTCCATCACCGGAATGAACATAATACGGTGAAGAAGGATCGGAAGCAGGATCCAATGGAGGATTAGGAGCTACACGAGGAGGCATTGTGATCGGAGAAGAAGAAGTGACCGGAAAAGTTTGTTACAGTCGTAACAGAAAACGGTTACGGCAGCGGAAATGATCGAAAAATGGCGGATGATACCATGTTGAAAGTATCAGAGCAAAAGAGGAGAGAAAAATCTCATATTATTGAAGAATCAAAAATTATGATTACATGAAAATGGTGTAACTAAGCTAATCATATTAATACTCTCCATGGAGCAAGTCAATAACTAATCTCTCATGTGTGCATATCTTGGCATGTGTGAGAGTTAGTTATAACTGTCAAATGGAGGAAAACTAAAAGCTAAGATCTACTAAAACTAGCTTTACAAGTGAGTAAACTGGATTTCTTCTCGTGCAAGTCACTATGTGCTTTCACCAAACTGTTTGATATTTCCACTATTTTGTAACTTGTGAGTTTAGGCCTGATGAGAGCTCAATATTTCAACAAGAATCAAGATAAAAAGACAAGGGCACAAAGTGTCTTTTGGTGCCCTTGGAAATGCTTCTTAGTACCCTGACATGATATGATTTTCAAACATGTTCCAATAGCAATCAAACTATTTATCCAATTATAAACATGAATGACATGTTCATGATATGATTTTCAAACATGTTCCAATAGCAATCAAACTATTTATCCAATTATAAACATGAATGACATGTTCAATGACAATAGAGCTTACTTACATGATCCTTTATAGATAGCAACTTATCCTTATACAATGATATCTTCTATATGAAGCGTGATGGGTAGTTATTTCAATTCACCTAAATCATATTCGAGATGATCATGATATAGTATACCTTATGAGAGACATACAAATAAATATAATCCTACGTCTATAAATCCCATATACAAAATTAATTACTTTTTTTTTATAAAAAAAATTGTGAGATTGTTAAAGTGAAATAGAATTGAAATGAGCATTTCAAATGCGTAGAATTTTTTTGTTGTAAAATTCGCATTTGATTTTTTTGATTAAAAAAATTCCAATATACAAAATTAATTACTTTTTTTTTATAACAAAAATTGTGAGATTGTTAAAGTGAAATAGAATTGAAATGAGCATTTCAAATGCGTAGAATTTTTTTGTTGTAAAACTCGCATTTGATTTTTTTGATTAAAAACATTCCAATAAATAAAAATTTGATTTTTGCAAAAAAATAAAAATAAAATCACTTCTTCAATTAAATTAAAATTTTAGTTCCATTGAATATTATTTTGGCTTTAATGCACTTTTGATCTCCCTATTTTGAAAAACTTGAACTTTTGATCCCCCTATTTTAAAATTCAACTTTTTTATCCCCCTATTTTAGTTTTTTCTAAATTTTAGTCCCCCAACTCATTTTGGTCAATTTTTAAAGCTTAATTGGTATTTGTGGTCTTTAATTGGTCAAAATTTTTAATATATATATCATAAAATATAAAAAATCTGAAAAATATTAAAAATAATAATAAGATTTTTTTATTTTAATTTAAAAAATCTGAAAAATCAGAATATTTTTAAAAAAGTTAATTTTAAATTTTTTCTTAAAACAATTCTGAAAATTTTTAAAAAAAATCTGCAAAATTAGTTTTTTTATAAAAATCTAAATTTTTTTGTTTTTTTTAATCTGAAAAATTTTTCATTCAGATTTTTTTTTAAAATAATATTTTTAAGACATCAATTTTTTATTATATAATGTTTTTTGAAGACATGTCATTAAAACAATTATTTTTAAATTTATTTTAAAAAAATTGATAAATATTAAAAAAAACTAATAAGATTTTTTTTAATATGAATTTTTAATTTTTTTTTAAATCTGGAAAATATTATAAACAAAAATATTAATTTTAAAAAAAATCTGAAAAATATTTTTTTATCCCAAAAAACGAAAAATATTATTTATTTAAAAAAATCTGAATTATTAATTTTTTTTACAAAAATCTTAAAAAATGGAAAATATTATTTTTTTAAAAAACTGAAATATTAATTTTTTAAAAATAATCTGAATGATAAATTTTTTCAGATTTAAGAAAAATAAAATAAAATTTCAGATTTTTAAAAAAATAATAAATTATCAGATTTTTTATAAAATATTCAGAATTTTTTAAGAAAAATTTTAAAATTACATTAAATTTTTTAAAAAATTCAACCTTTTCATATTTTTTTAATTAAAATAAAAAAAAATGACCAATTAAACCATAAAAATTTGACCAAAATGAATTGGGGGACTAAAATTTAGAAAAAACTAAATTAGGGGATCAAAAGTTCAAGTTTTTCAAAATAGGGGATCAAAAAGTTGACATTTAAAATAGGGGGATCAAAAGTTCAAGTTTTTTAAAATAGAGGGATCAAAAATACATTAAAGCCTATTATTTTTAAAATACAAGTCAATTTTACTAAATTATTATTTTCATATATGTTATGCTAAATAGTGCACTTTGGGCACTTGTTAATTATATCAAAAATAGAAATAAAACAGAGTTAACATTGATAAATACGACTCTTTACACTCGAATTTTAAGATAATTTTTTTTTTATTTATGTGTTTAACTAGTGCACCAAGTGTTTAACAATTAATATTTTCCTTTTTATATTTAGTAAATGAATACATTGCAATTTAGTATCCATAAAGTCCTAAATTCGATATTCATTGGCAATATTGTAAAAAAAAAAAAAACATTGCAATCCATAGTAAATATTTTTGAATTAAATAAAAAAGTATATAGGGAGTAATATTATTAAATAATTAAAAAGTGGTTAAGTTTGGTTTGGTAAGCAATATTTGTTTAGTTTATTGAGAATGATGAGAATTTAATATGAAATGGCGGGGAAAGAAGATGGAATATGTTGAGAAATGGTTGGCTTAGGATATGCGGTTGGAGTTCAAACGCCCAGCTGGCATCATCATCATCATCGGTTTCTTCTTTTTACGCGTTCATTATTCCCTTCTTCTTCT
This sequence comes from Trifolium fragiferum, assembly GCA_954870985.1. NCBI lineage: Eukaryota > Viridiplantae > Streptophyta > Magnoliopsida > Fabales > Fabaceae > Trifolium > Trifolium fragiferum. The sequence goes on along the minus strand of OX940791.1, from coordinate 168,723 downwards.
TCTTCTTCTTCCTCTTATCCTTTCTCAAACAAGAATCACGCCACCAACTTCACTATTACAAATGGCCACCGCCGATCAAGGCATATGTTTTCTCTGCCTCCTGACAAAAGCCAAAATAGTGACGTCGATGAAGAACCTTCTTCTTCGTCTTCGGAACAAGTTGAATGGACTCGAAATTCAGGAATAATATCTTCATGCTTGGTTGGTCTTCTAACAGGCGTCGCAGTCGTTGTGTTCAACAATGTTGTAAGTTCATTTGATTGATTGATTGATTGGATATTATGAATGATTGAATATTCTGATGATGATGATGATGATGATTTCAGGTGCATGAAATTCGTGATTTGTTTTGGGATGGGATCCCGGATCGAGGTGCCTCATGGTTGAGAGAAGCTCCTATTGAGGAAACATGGAAAAGAGTAATACTTGTTCCAGCTTTTGGAGGTCTCATTGTCTCTCTCCTCAACCTCCTTTCTAATTCCAATCCCAATTCCCGCCCTTTCTTTAAGGCTATTGCAGCTTCCGTTACTTTAGGCACCGGTAATTCCCTCGGTCCTGAGGGTCCCAGCGTCGATATTGGCAACTCCATTGCCAAATGGATTGCTTCAACTCCTCTCTTCACTACTGCCAGAATGCTTCCCCTTCTCGCAGCTGGATCTGCTGCCGGCCTATCTGCCGGTTTCAATGCTGCCGTTGCTGGTTGTTTTTTCGCTGTAGAGTCTGTTTTGTGGCCCTCTGATTCTAATTCATCTTTATCACTTACCAACACTACTTCAACCGTCATTCTCAGTGCTGTCATTGCTTCTGTAATTTCTGAGATTGGCCTTGGCTCTGAACCAGCCTTTCAAGTTCCAGACTATGACTTTCGTTCTCCTGCTGGTAACTTTTTTCTTTTACATCATATTTGTTAATTCCTTACTCATACTACTATTATAGCTCTGCCATTTATACTAGGATCTGACACTAGTTGATAAACAAAAGCTCATGTCATTATTCTACTTCATTTCAGAACTCCCGCTGTATTTATTGCTGGGTATTTTATGTGGCCTAGTCTCCTTGACCCTATCTTGGTCGACATCATATATGTTCGCTGTATTTGACAATCTTCATAAGGCCACTGGCATGCCAAAAGCTTCATTTCCTATATTGGGAGGCTTATCTGTCGGCTTGATAGCATTGCTATATCCGGAAATCCTCTACCGGGGTTTTGAGAATGTTGACATTTTGTTAGAATCTCGGCCATTTGTTAAAGGCCTCTCCACTGACCTATTGCTTCAGCTAGTAGCTGTCAAGATAGTTGCAACTTCTCTGTGCCGTGCTTCTGGATTGGTGGGAGGCTATTATGCTCCATCTCTCTTTATTGGTGGTGCAACTGGGATGGCTTATGGAAAATTAATTGCTTTGACTGTTGCTCAGTCTAATCCTGTGTTTAACCTCTCTGTGTTGGAAGTGGCATCACCACAAGCTTATGGCCTGGTACTATTCTTTCCTATTTGGCTATTTAATTTTTAGGTATTTCATGTTTGGTACGATCATTATTTTCTTCTCTTTCAGATGGAGGATCAATTTGATCTTTCCAAGATGACTTCCATGGATGTACAAATGAGCCTTTTCCTAGTAGAATCGTATCTTTTTCATGTGTTCACGATTCTTGAATAGGAGTCGTTTAGAATTCTTAAATTTAGACAACAACCATAAGGTTCTCTAATTTGACGTTTAAGCCTTTTCTCTTTAGTTCTTTCATAATATCTTAAGGAAAATCCTTTAATCCGCTCTCCTGTTCTGCATTCTCTATAAACAAGGTTCTCCTTTTGTTAAAGAGAAATAAACTTCTCATGCATATAACTTGGCATTGTGGGCTATATTTGTATTTGAGGAAAATCAGAGAAAAGGAAGGGAATGAAAGTTTACTCTCTCTTGCTTGGGATGTTTTTCAATAAATGACATGATTGATGTTTTGATGATACAAAAAGACCAAGTATAAATACATATACAAGACTTCAAATCCTAATTACATAGGTAAATGTATCCTAATAATAACTAAGAAATATAGAGTTAATCTAAGATATTGTGAGATGGGAAACTAATCCTATAAGATAGTATATAAGAATAAGAAATTAATCTTATGAGATATTCCAAGATACTATAAAATAATATTAATATCAATATATTTCATATATTCCAACACTCCACTCAAGATAAAGCTTGATATAAAAATAAATATTGAAATTCATAATGGATTTGGGTCAGATGCTATCCGAGATAAAACTAGTGCTGAAAACCACGGCTGACTTTCACCATATATTTAAACTTAATGCAACATCGAGCAAAATGTTGAAACCAAGAGGACAAAATAGCATTTAAAGCACTAAAACAAGAAAACTGTTTGAAACAAAGAAGAAAAAGGAGGGTATAACCTTGAGAATTCTTCCATGATGAAGAAAACCAAAAACTCGAAAATAGTAGTGGCAGAAAAAGGATGCTAAATACAATTATTTCACTAGTCCCAAACTTTCCAAACCTTGGCAACATAATAGTGTAGGACAAATGACAGTGGATAATACTACTACTCTAATGCCATGTTCAAATCATTGGGTTTTAGATGAAGGCGGAGAGGGAAAAAACAAAGATTTTAAATATTATTATGGTATAATTTGATAGATGGTTTGATGATACAAAAGATTAAGCGGTAACACATTTTATAATAACACAAGACTCCTAATCGTGATTAAATAGGGAAACAGACCATAAATGTAACTAAGAGATATAGAAATTAATCTAAGATATTCTATGATGGGAAGCTAATTAATCCTATAAAATAACCAAACATAGGAAATGAAACCTAGAAATACTCCAAAATAATGTCAATATCTTTTAGGATATTTTATATATTAAAGCATTTAACCTAAACTAACATAACATGTCTGTAATATATAGTAGCAACAAGGAAGAGAATTTTCTCATATCATGTGGGAATAGATTTTGTATGGTCCAAGCAGTTCCCCTATCCAGTTTAGAGTTCAAAACAAATTTCGGAAATTCTTTTGATCTTTAATGTTGCAGTGCATGGCTGTCTACATTGTATTGCTGCTACACGTTGATTTGTTGGGTCGGAATATGTTTTCTAAGAATAGATTTCAGTCTGAAAGAAGGCGTAGAAAGGGTTAGAGACCATTGTTAAAATAAAAAAAAAGGGTTAGAGACCGAAGGCTCCAGTATATTATTGTCTTTTGCAAATGTTCAAGAAAAGAAGTTGGTGTGGCATGCCTAATCATATTGAAGTTCCTTTTGCAGGTTGGAATGGCTGCGACTCTTGCAGGAGTTTGCCAAGTACCACTTACTGCAGTTCTTCTACTGTTTGAATTGACACAGGACTATCGGATTGTTCTACCACTACTTGGAGCAGTAGGCTTGTCTTCATGGATTTCATCTGCACAGACAAAGAGCGGTGATGAAAGGAATAGAGAAAAGCTGAAGATACAAAACTCAAATTCTTCTTCACTTCCAGGAATATCTTCTAGTAGTTCAATTGAGTCATCTATTGGTAATACCGTTGCTGAAGGTGTGACATATTTGAGTAATTTGTGTCAAGTGGATAGTTCAAGTAGTGTAGAGAATAATAACGATGAAACAGCGCATTATGTAAGGAGAACATTAGTTTCAGAAGCCATGAAAACAAGGTATGTGACAGTTTCAATGTGCACACCGCTTACTAAAGTAATAGATCTCATGCTTGCTGAGAAACAGTCTTGTGCAGTAATTGTGGATACTGATGATACATTGATTGGTTTATTGACACTGGGAGACATTCAAGAGTTCGGAAAATCTGCAAAATCTGGAAGCAAAAATCCAAAGGTACAAGAGAGTTTAATCTCAATTTAATGTGAAATTATTTTAGTTTTGGAACCTTTGTAGCAGCCTAGAATATTTTTACAACTGTAAGCTAAATTTATACCATCAATTGCGGTTGATTGACACTTTGGATGATACAAAAGATAATAGGGGAACTAAGTTATGGTGATGATGATGCACATTTAACCCAACAAACATGAATTCTCTATACATAATGTAACCTGGAAAGTGGAAAGCATAAGTACACACTTAAAAGGGCCTTGTGGATTTATTTATCGAATATATATAATATATGTTTTTTGTACTGTATTTGATGGATTTCATGCATAGACATATCTGGTCTCTATATGAAATGAGAATTTGGCCACTGTGATTGATTGATTCAGCTAAAATGAGTCAGAATGGTTCATGATATAGCTTGGTGGGGCCATTTACTATATCAATATATACTGCTAAGATAAGTGTTGAAATACTACTTTATTGTGGCTTTACAAATTTGACTATTTGGTTCTTCCTCTTGCAGGAGACTTTAGTTTCTGAATTATGCGTTTTAAACGGAGGAATATGTAGTATACCATGTACAGCTACTCCTGATATGGAACTTTCTCATGCTCAAATGATTATGAAGGAATATGGAGTCAGTGAAGTTCCAGTTGTGAGGAATATCTATGAAAGAACTTATCCAGTTGGCCTACTGGACACCGATAGTATCAGTCTAACATACAGGTCTTGTTACATTTTTTCAATGATTTTTCTGTATGAAATATATGCTCCGTTTTGATAAAATTGGTTTAGTAGTCCAGGAAATATATCTTCATTTAAGTTTGCATTTCTTTCTTATTTTGAAAGGATATTAACTTTGAAGCAGTAAATGTTTATGCTGAACATGTGATCTTGAATTCAGATGTGGGTGTGATCTTGAATTCAGATGTACTGAAAGGAAGAAAAAAAACTACTAAAATGGGTGGATCTTAAAGGAAAATCTAGCCCCGGTTGCTTTTACATATTTTCATTTTCACTTCAACTGATAAACATAAGATAATATAGATTCAATATTTTCCTCACCATATTTTGTACAATTTTTTAAAATAGATCTAACCTTTTTCAGAAAATTTGACAATGGCAAAACATTGTTTTCATTGTTTCTAAATATGCATTGTTTACATCCTATGTTTATCATAATTGTTCACTATAGGAGTCTTTCATCTCATCATTAACAATTTAAAATGAAAAAGTATTTTAGAAAATTAAAATTGAAAATGGTTGCAGAAAGTAAACAAGGTCTAGGAGTAGGATGGGGTGGGTAGAAATAGTTGTAGGGGCTATTCAAGAAATTCAAAGCAACTTTATGTGGGAAAGAATGCTACTCTTAATTTTAAGCTTTTAAGAGTTATAAAGGGTCTTATCTTTTTCACTTGAATGCTTTTTGTTTGTTTGTATGGTACGCCTCTACTTAATTACTTTTTGTTGTTAAATGCAGTGTTTTGGCCACAATGCAGTCCCTCGGCTGATATTCCACGTTAGGAGGAGGAAGAAGACTCTTCCTTATGATAAATTTCTATTATATCTGCCTTCAACGCCTCAAGTTGAACTTATTCCATTTAGTTATGTGGCTGTCAAAAATGTTCAAATTACAGCTGATGTGCTCGATTATTTCATAGGTTTACTGTCTATAAATTTGTAATTTCTTGACAAGATTTTCCACCCTTTTTTAGTTAATTAAACTTTCAATCAACTTTGTAAAAGGAAAAAAGATTCAAAATTTTAAGTTAGAAGTTATAAATTATAATTCATGTAACAGGTTATGAAATTTTGTAGGATATTTCAATACATGGGTTATGCACAAATCGCAGTACTAAAAAAGAATATCTAGACACCGTCAAAAAAAATATATATATCTAGATAGATTTTTAATATGGATCATGCTAACTAGTGTCCCCGGGACACTAGTTAAGGATACTAAAATGAGTAACTTTTGTATTGAAAAGAACATTTTTTTTACTTATAAAAAATAAAGTACACAAGTTCCAACGCATTTATACCTTATTTAGCTCCTTAACTAGTACCCCAGGGGCACTAGTTAGCATTTTCCTTTTAATATGGCACTAGTTAGCATTTTCCTTTTAATATTAAAAGCTCCATAGACAAACTTGCCTAACCATTTCCACCCATTTTCTCACCCTTCATTCTCTTTTCATATACACACCAAGTCATCAACAACCAACCATCAATCCCACCCTCCTTACAGATTTCAACCAAAACAACAGGAACACAGGAGCTGACTTTTATCAACCAAAAGCTCAACCAAATTGAGGACCAATGAGAGAAATAATAGAAAGAAACACAATGATAAAAAAATTCTAGGAAAAGAGGGAAGATCTGCCTCGAACCATCTTCACAAACCATAAACCAGACGCGACTAAAGTATGTGATTGTAAAATGAATTTTAAGCCATTAAGTCTTTCAAATTGTGAAAGTGGACACCTCATGGACAAACCTTAAGATTATTCAAGCCTTAAGAAGATGAATGATAGTAAGCTCGGTTTCCAAAGATTGGCATAATGCAAATCAATAATTCATTGTATGAGTAGAGATAATAAGTAGTTATACAATTTTTGGACTTAAAAATAAGTTAATTACATATTGAAATACTTCAACTATAAAAGTTAAATTTGACATAATAACACGGCAAGTAATCTCATCTTTATATAGAAGGGAGGGCGACTATCAATTTCTAAATAACTAATCAAAATGGTTATTCATGGGAGCATTAACTAGATCGCCGAAAAAGAAAACATAAGTATCTTTTCCATTTGTTTCCCTATCTGTTTCTATGTACTTCACAATCTTCAGAGGCCGTCTTTCATGCTTATCTTGATATTTTCCACCTTTACTGACAACTCTAACTTGTGATCCTCAACGGTTTTCAAAACAGAGAGCAAGTTGGAACGGTAAACTTCGCACTTCCGATTTGCACACTCAAGCTCATTTGTAAGTTTTGCAATATGCTTATCCATATCATCCTGCACGATATCAAGCAATGAAGATAAACAAAAGCATATTTAAAACACATGATCCTGTAAAATCTATTAGAGAATCTTTTTAAAGAAAATAACATTAGAAAGAGATGAGAGAAAGCACATCTAAGGGGAGAATAACAAATCTTCCTAACTAGAAAAATGAAAGACACAAACTATATTAGAAGGCTGTTCCCTGTCTTTCCATATCATTATTATTCAACCTTCTCAACCAAATGCATGTCAGAACAAAATAGATTTGTGGACCTCAAAGCACTTTTTGGTTGACTGAAATTCACAAAGGAAGAACACCAATATCATGATTCACATGTTTCTGTTCCAACAACTGTCAGACGATATCCGGTCAACAGACATGAAATTATATGTAATTAAGTACATCATGATAGAAAGGTTATCATAGATGATAGAGTACTAAAACAAGACTAAATCCAGATTTTGTAAAGCGAGAAAAGTAGATTTTTTTGTTTTTTACGTGTTAAAAAAATCACGTGGAAATAAAAAAAATTAAAATTAAAAAATCCAACTGGAGTGTCAAATCAGCAAAGTTTGAACAGTCAGATGCCATGGAGAACTAAAAGTTGGAGAATCTTACTTATATGACAAAGGTAGAATCTATCAAAAAAGTTTACAGGGGCTAAAACTAAAACCAGATACGCCTCAGAAGGAAAGGACGAAAAGCACTATTTGGAAGAATGGTGGTGACAAGTCTCAAACAGCTAACCACTTTATTATAGTGAGGCTCTAATACCAATTCAAGATTCAATTATCCCAAGACCTTAAGCTATATGGCGAAGAATCAACATCAGTTTTATATCTCTAACATGGTGGATGAAAGAGTAAATAAAATACATTTAACATGCCATCCAATAACAGGTTAAAAACAATGATGAAATGGAATTCTAACCTTATTCATATGCTCGCCCAAGCTTTCATCCTGGCAGCCACTAGTGTAATTAGCACGATTTTCATCATTCAGCAAGTGACTCCTGGCCTTCCCATTGCTGATGGTAGTTCTCCCCTCCTTTCGCATCACCTGCGCAACTCTTTTTGCAGCTTCTTGTAAAGCATCCTTTGCAACATCATAGGTTTCAGGGGAGCTTGCACCTTTATCAACAAATTTAAAGGCCTCGTGTCGGAGAGTATTATATCTAACTGTGTGAGATTCCAAATAGTAAGTATATACATCACAAGCATGTTCTTCTAGAATGACATTGCTCTTCGCATTTCTTGTCCAGCGTTTCAGTATATAGTGAGATGGGAGAGTAAGGACATTGGTAACTCTAAAGACTGCCAGAATATGCCTGCAAAGAAGGCCTGAAAACTCAAACATCTGACAACTGCAAGTCACTTTCATTTCCAAAACATTGAATCTAACGATGTACCCTTTATGATCCTCTCCAAATTTAGCTACGTTATATGTAATGACGTCCCCATCATCCTCAGCTTTGGATGCCATGAATGTTAGTGTGCCAACTAACTCCTCTTGGAACCTCATGAAAATTTTTCTTGTGTAAAGTTCAGATGCTTGCCTCTCCATCGGAGAGGGGGTCCTCAATACTGGCAAAGTATTCATTGTGTCATAATCTGCTCTTACTTCTTTCTCGTTGCGACTTTCAAGCGCTTTCTCATAAAGCTTAAAGAACTGATTTAAACTGGTTGAAGCATTCACATAGCCATCAAAGTAAGAGTTGATGCTATCACTTCGTTGAGTGATGGACATTTCTGCAAAGAATGTGTCTCGCAAATATACAGGTACCCAATGCCTGCAAGCAGAATGTATTGCTTGAAGCCATTCATTCTCCCTGAGATCATATCTATCTACAAGTTTGGACCAGCAAGACTCGAATTCGTCAATTGAGTCAGTCAAGTTAACACATTTGTGAAACTCGGCTTCAAAATTTGGAAACTGGAGGAAAATGTGAGACAACTTCTCCTGGCATTGCTTAAAGATGTGCCACTTGCAGAAACGGTGGCGAGTGTTGGGGAAGACTTGCGTTATGGCGGACTGAATAACAGAATCATGGTCGGTAGTTATTGAGAGTGGTGGGCGTCCAGACATGGCCATAAGCCATGTGTTGAAAAGCCAGACAAATGAAGCTTGGGATTCATTAATTAGAAAAGCACAACCAAAGAGAACAGGCTGACCATGATGGTTAACACCAGTAAAGGGAGCAAAGGGTAAACGATACCTATTAGAGCGGTAAGTAGTGTCAAAAGTGACAGTATCACCGAAATAAGTGTAATTCAACCTTGCCTTGGGGTCAGCCCAGAAAACATTGGTGATGGGATGATCCTCATCATCAAGATCACCTTGAACAGCAAAGAAAAAATTAGGGTTTTGAGCATGCATTTGTCTCAAATAGTCAAGAACAAGTTGAATGTCACCCTGTAAACTTCTGTGGCGATTATTCCTCATGTAATTCCTACAGTCAACTTCGGTAAAGCCGACTTTGCTAATACCGCCATACTCTTTGATGAGTGCAGACATGATTCTACGAGGACCCATACCAGCAGCCTGTAGAGTGTCTATAAGTGTCTTTGCAGATCCAGATATTTGCCTGTGTGAACGAAGGCAGTGAACCTGATCAGGTGGAACAAGTTCGTGATTATGTTCTCTAACGAACCCTGATACGATCCACTTCCCAGAAGAATCGTGCATTTTAACAGATAAAGAGGCCTTGCATCCCACTCGAGTAACTGTTCTTGGCCTTTTTATTTCTCTATCTTTCGTGCGTTTCTCGTTCAAATTGCGAAATCCTTCCTTTGCACACACGAATTGTCTCTGAATGATGGCTCCGTCGCGACGTGAACGACGGGATGAGCTCACACGAGTACTAAACCCAACACGACGAGCATACGAATTATAGAAAGCCTTTGCAGCCTCTTCAGACTCGAATTCCATGCCCTCCGTAGGTTCCAGATCCCCTGCTTCTGGAAAATACACTGCACCGCTGCTTTCTCCCAAATCCAATTCTTCATCATCTTCTTCTTCTTCATCATCATCATCCTCCTCCTCGATCTCAATAGGCTCCTCCTCGTATTCTCCTCCCAACCCAATATCAAATTCTACCGCCTCGCTCTCCATCTCTCTCAACTCGCACTCCGCCACGCGCCGCCGCTGCAAACTAAACTAAACTAAGGGCTTTAAAGAGAAAGAGTTGAGTTCAAGTTTCATTCCAGTGGTCAGTTATTTATTTATTTATTTATTTATCATCGTGATTAAGTTTTTGGAAAATGCTAAACCACAATGCACCCGCGGGTGCACTCCTTAACATATTAATATAAAAATATTTTTTTGAAATTTGTGCATTTAATATAAAAAGTTATTTTTTTAGCATTAATTTTTTTTTTTTTTTTTTAGTATGCTTAACTACTGCACCGGGTGCACTATTTAGCATGATCCTAAATTTTTTTATTCTAGTCCTCACAATAAACACAAACCCTAGATTAGTCTTCAGGAAAAGAAAAATTGAAAAAAGATAAATAAAACATGTTACAGTGTTTTTGAACATTAACATGTTTTTCAAGTGGTCAAAATATAAATGATTAAACATGTAACAATATGCGAAGAAAAGACTATTGTACCATTTCAAATTTGTTGTAGCTTACTATCAAGTCGTCCATCAGTAATTTAATCTAACACACTCATTATTTAACATATTATATTTATATACTTTGTATATCATAAACATCGTATAAAATCATTTTTTCATCTATCTATCTATTTTCTGCTGCAATCTCTTTTAGTTTCTTCCTGTAAGAAAACCTAAAATCATGGATTATTGTACGATTTCAAATTAGTGTATACTTAAATTGTATAGTTTTAGTTGTATATTGCGTTTGTTTTTTTAAAGTTATTGTTGAAAATTGCGTAACAATTTTAATTTTTGTTTCTCATTAAATTGCATGACAATTTTTTGTCACGTGTATATGGAGAAAGGATTCTCTCAATCTAACACACTCATTATTTAACATACTATAATCATCAATGGACTCTTGTGTTTTTCTTTTAACACTGGTCAATTCTTTAAGACTTATCTTAGTTTGGCCCATATAAAACTGTTCGTGGAACAATCTTTCCAATTGAGTCCAATTATGGATCGAATTAGGAGGCAAAATTGTAAACCAAGTGAAAGCATTTTTTGTCAGAGAATTAGGGAAATATTTCATTCTCAAGTTCTCATTATTTGCCAAGTTTCCTGATTCTGCTAAGTACCTAGCAATATGTTCAACAGTTGACTCATTAGTGTCCCCTGCAAATTTGGTATACTTGGGGACTTTCCAACCCCTTGGTAAGTCTGTTTGCAACACATACTCAGATAATGCAGAAACAAAGTTTGGCCTTCGACATCCTGTGTTGAGGCCATTTTGAGTCAAAATTGTTTCAACTAAAGTTGTTAAGTTATTATGTCCAGCGAAGTTATTATTCTGAACATTTCGAATCACTTCATCAACATCCTGGTTTCTTCGAACCATCACTACTGGAGGATTTTGATTAACCTCATTTTGGTATTGATATTCCTCTTGGGCCACAAAAGCTGACCCTTGATTTATTGGTTGTTCAGGGACTCCATATGTTTGGCCGTGGTTTTGAGGAGTTGCAGACATTGCAGGCATTATTAATTGTGGTGCATGATAGTTTAACCTAGGTTGTGCCTGAGTAGCAGGCGTCCCAAAGAAATCAGCTATTTGACTCATCTGGTGAGCCAACATATTATAACTATCATTGGTACTCTGAATTAAAGGGTTAAAGACAGTACCAATTTGCTGTGTTAAGAGATTAACCATTTCATGGTTACTCTCATCCATTTGTTGCCTCAAAGACAACAAAGAAGAAGTTGTCAAAGGCTGTGGGGTTACCCTAGGAGCAGTATACCTCTCTTGTTCGCGTGAAGGAATGGTCAGAAAACCAAGTGTAGGAGGTGGTACGTGTCCAAACAAAGGGTTAGTAACGACCCCCATCCCTGATGGCCCATAAGTTGTAAAGGCAGACGAGGCCATAGCAGGAATAGATTCTGACTGGGTCGAACCCATAGAATTAGAAACCGTCGAACTAACGGCTATACTAACCGTATTCGAATTCTGTAAGGAACTAGATGATCCCTCACTTGAATTAACGTTTTGGTTTCCGCTACCACTCATTGAACTATAAATCTGACTATTTGTTGAATTATAAATCTGAGTAGTTCTAACCATAACCGAAAATTAGCGGTTACTATCTTAGAAAACGTAAACTTTTCTAAAATTTTAAGCACAAAACCAGTCCCACTGGGCGTGCCAATTTGTTTACGGTGATTTTTGGTAAACAAGCGCTAGTTTGAGTATTTAAACTTGCGAGATCAACTAGAAATCTCAGGACAATTTTGTGTTTGTTTTTATAAGGAAAAAGGTTCAGTGTTCATCAAAGGTTTAACAAACACTTATGTTTTTTATTTTCTTAAAGAAAAAGAATAAAAGAAGCAAGTTAATTCGAATCGCCTCGAAATCAACAAACCTCATGCAACATTGAACGAATTGCAGTAAATTGCTGTAAAATAAACTTGCATTAATTGTAAAGGTAGAATACAATAAAGTGGTTCACAAATCGTACATGTTTCCCCTTGGAATTCCTTTCTTTCTACGCTTGAGTACTCAGAATTTTCAGAGAAACTTAGTAAAACAGTTTTGCGACCACGATTCCTTTTAAGGAACCACTATAAATACTTTATAGAAATAAAACTGCTTAGGTGATCTTGACGCTCAAAATTTCTCCTTCGAATCCCACGTTCTCCACTTCAAAACTTCGCTTCTGGCGCGCTTCAATCTTGGGTCTGACTTGTATTTCTTGGCCCAAACCATTTGGCCCACTAACTCTTTGTTCTTTTCGAGTCTTAGGTCGAGACTTCAAACTTAAAACATTGCTGCAAATCTTCAAGTATCGAAACAGCTCAATGAAAATGTTAAACAAACCGACTCTTTTGATTCGAACAATTGATGGCGCTTTTCAAATATATATTAGTTAGAAGACACTTGTATATTTGATATTTAATTCATTATTTTTGTTGGACCAACATCTCAATTTAAATTATTAAATAATTATAATTTAAAAGGCTAATGCTACGGTGGACCACCGTGGACAAGTGATCTACCGAATACAAATTTTACAAAATTTATTGGTAGATTGAAAGTTTATATCATATAGAGCATCCATAAAAAAATTGAAAATCATTTGATATTTTATTGGGATTTATTAAGATTTACATTTTTCATAAATGGTCCACCATGGACCACTTGAAGAAGTGGTCCATGTTAGAATTTTCCTAATTTAAAATATATCCCAACACCAACATAGATTTTTTATACCCAACAATGTTTTTCAATTTTTTTAATAATAAAATAAATTTTGGCATAAAACTTCAAGTAATTAATGAAATAAACAAATTAGGGATATTTACTTGTCAGAACATACAAGACTAAGTTGCTTAAAAAAACCTAAATACATAGACCGTTCATGATTCGTACATGTAATTAAGTTGACTTATAATCTAAATACATCATTTGATCATCCATGTAAGATCGGACATATATCTTACATTTCCATGTCTTAATATGAAAGTAGAAAGGTGTTGTACTTCAAGTTTTTAAAGTATATATAAAAAGGCAAATGCTAAAGAGTGCACCAAGAGTGCACCCGGTGCACTCTTTAAGCCCCTTAAATAGTAAGTTTGTATAGAATTTTGATAAATATTTAGGGTTAAATAGTGGTTACCCCCTGCAAAGTAGGTCGGTTTTGGAATATCCCCCTGTAATATTTTTTTTAAGATCCCCCCTTGCAAACAAAAGATTCTTTGAAATACCCCCTTGGAGTAACAGCTGGGTAGAGAATCTCCTACGTGGCACCTCCACGTGGATTTTTATTAATTTTTAATTATTTTTTTGCCACGTGGCATTAAAAATTAAAAAATAAAATAAATTAAATTTTCTAATTTCTTTGTTTTTCTTTATTTGTTTTTTAAAAATTAATAATAATTAATCAAAAAGTTATATAAAAAATTATTTAAAAAGTTATATAAAAAATTAATAATAATTAATAAAAATTATATAATTTTTTTTTTTTCTGATTTCTTTAACTATTCTAATTATATAAAAAAATCATAAAAAAAAAAAAACTGAATATATCTTCATGAAACAAGAACAAGACCCAAAACAAAAATTGAATATATCTTCTTCAAATCCCAGAAACAAAAACAAGAACAGCATGAAAAACTTGTATCAACAACATTAACAAGAACATCAACATCATCATAAAAATAAATTCAGAAAAATGCAGATTAATTTATATTAAAAGTTACAACAATATATCACTAAATCTTCTTCTTCCTCCATCACCAAACAACTACATAGAACATCTATCACCAACCCACAAAATCCAATTTTTTTTTTTCTTCATAGAAACAACATAACAATCATCATCATATAACAATAGCAATTACCAATACATAACACAGTAAAAACCAGGAGGAAGAGATTGCTTCAACTTATCAGCTTTGTCAGTATCAAACACACAGAGTGTATACAAATACTTCGAGCAACGAACCTTGAACTTCACCACATCCTTGCTTCTCTTGATTTTCACTGATCTCGCGTCCTTTCTACGCGCCGTCAGAAGAAAATCCTTGATCTCGTGGATCTGTTTCGCCATTGATGCGGTTGATTTGCGAGTTGTTTTCACCGCCGAGAGGGTTTCTTCTTCCTCGCCTCCTTGATATTTAAAGAAAATAAAAATTAAAGAAAATAAAAATAAAAATTCATTTAACATAATCACTAACAACAACAACACGAGATTGAGATAGAGATTGAGAACCCATAATCACTAACAACAACAACAACAACAACAACAACAACAACAACAACATGAGATTGAGAACCCTTTTTTAGATCTTCAAACCTTTACGATTTTTTCATAAAGTAAAAATGGATATGCAGTATAGAGAGAGATGGGGTTAAGTGAATGAATAAATGAGGGTGAAGAAAGGGATGGGTGGGACGGGTGGGGGTGGGTTGGTTTGTTTGAGAAGAGAAAGAAAATTGTAAAAAGAAAGAAGATGGAAGTAATTTCAACACCTTTGATTTTTTAACTTTTTAAATTTTTAATTTCTTTGATTTTCTTTTAAATTTACACCTTCTTTAATTTAATTCTTAGATTTTTTTTTTTGCTTCTTTGATTTTTTAACTTCTTTAATTTTTTTCTTTTAAGTTCTTTGATTTTTAGAATTTTTATAAATAAATTAATTATGTTTTGATTGTTTTTCTTTTATTTTTCTATTTTTTAAATTATTTTTTAAATTTTTATAAAGTTTTTTATTTTTAGTAAATACTAATAAGTTTTTTTAATTTTTTTTTTCATTATGTTTTTATTTTTTATATAATTTTAAATTAATAAATAATATAGGTGGAATTTTAAAAAAAAATAAAGAAAAACAAAGAAATCAGAAATTTTATTTTATTTTTAAATTTTTAATGCCACGTGGCAAAAAAAATTAAAAATTAATAAAAATCCACGTGGAGGTGTCACGTAGGAGATTCTCTGCCCAGCTGTTACTCCAAGGGGGTATTTCAAAGAATCTTTCGTTTGCAAGGGGGGATCTTAAAAAAAAATATTACAGGGGGTATTCCAAAACCGATCTACTTTGCAGAGGGGTAACCACTATTTAACCCAAAAATTTATAAAGTCAACGCATTGAAAATTGTGCTGTTTAACTTTTTGATTAAAAAACTTCTTTAAATAGTATGCTTAAAGGAATAAATTATAATAATAGGAATTATAATAGGAATTAATATGATTGAGGCTCGATCAGTTTCGAATTTCATTGGATCTAAAAAATTAATCCGAGCACGTTCATTTCAATCCATTAAAACCTGCATTTTTTCATCCGGTCAGCCCGTAACCCGACCCACTACCACCCAACAGTCAATTTTTTTCCGGTTTCGTCGGATTCGGTTCGGTAATTTCTTGTCCACCCCTAAAAATCACATTGATTCAAATACTTTATCTAAAATTGATTGCTAATTAAATAAACTAAACACCCTACTCTTGTGAAAATTTATCCTCAAATGTTAATCTGTAGATTTAGTCAAAATGTTGAGCAACGACAAAAAGTTTGGCGGAATCTACATATTTTGACTTGGGTTGCAACCGCTAAAAACCTGGCTAGGATCATATTTCAAGGAATCACCCTTGAATCATTCTATAAGTCATAGCGTACCAAATAATTAGGACACAAAATGTCCATTGTCGATTAACATATCACACCTAACCATGGTGAATAACCACACAGGTGGATGCACAATGATTAATCGATGAATGACTATGCAGTCAATTACAAACAAAATGACAAAAATTAAACAAACAAACATTATTATAAAAAAAATGCAGCAGACGAAGAAAATGAAGGTGTGAGCTTTCATTAAAACTGAAGGTGTCTATATATAAGCAATTTTGCCGCACCTGTTGTGGACAATTTAAATTGGCCACGTGGTAAACTTTGACTGAAACAGAGAGGCATGACCATTGATAAATCCGTGACTTAAGCAGCGAATGACCGATGCAAATTAATAAAAAATTACTAATTTTTTCTACATCAGGAACTTAAGTAATGAAAAGGTAAAATAATCAAATCGAAGGATGCGCGACTAATCGAGAATAACAAGTAATTTTCTTTTTTAAAATATGAATCCAATAGTATAATACTATTTGATTGGGGGAATTATAGGGTGGGAAAGTGGTATAGGTCTCCCACCATGGAGACTTATATTCACCATTGGATCACTAAGGTTCACCATAAACCTTAATAAAATTTCTACATTGTATTTTTTTTTTTTTAAGTTTGACAATTTTATTTAGAATTTTTTTTTATTTGAAAAATTAATTTTTTTTGTTTGAAAAAATAAATTACAAAGTTCTTATTCTCAAATACTCCCTTCAATCATTTTTATAAAAAAAAATCCATTTTTTAAGTTCATTGAATAATTAAAGTATTTGGTCTATAATATAAACAAAATACATTAACTATTTAAGGAATCTAAAAAGTCAAAAGTTTCTTACAAAAAGAACCGGAAAAATATTTAAAAATTGAAGCATAGATTCAATTTCATTAAGAGTTAAATAAGTTTTTGTCCCTATAATTTTTTTTTTTCAATGACTTTTGATCCTTTAATATTTTCTATTTTCGAGTGGTGTTATTTGTACACCCAAAAAGTTGTCTTTTTTGGGAGAACTCTCATTTTCTTTGGCAACAAAAATAATAAAGTGAGAGGAGGAGAGAGAGAGTCAGAATGTAATGAGAGTACGAGAGAGTTGTCAAAAGGTGTCAACTTTTTGGTTGTACAGATATCATTTCTATTTTCTATATCACAACTTTTGGTCCTTTAAGTATTTCCTATCATGAATTTTGATCCCTACTTTTCATTCAACTTATGCATATCATTTTTTTTTTTTTGAAAGAAAGATGCTTATAGCATTTCATTTATAATAAGCTGTTCAATACAATGAGGTACATTAATATAAATAGTGGGACTAGCAGAAAAAAGGGCAACCCTCGCTAAAGCGTGAGCCACCTCATTAGCTTGTCGCCGATTAAACTAAACCCGAGAGTTTGTAAACGAGGAGGAAAAAAGCCTTCTACAAGCAGTCATAACTTGACCAAACTCTGAGATGTCCGATCGTTGATGATGAAAGGCATCTGTGACACTTTTGGAGTCTAAGGCAAAATCAATATGATCAAAGGACATGTCACGAAGCCACTGAATTGCGTAGAACAAACCTATAACCTCACCAAGGGGAACCGAACATTTGGGGGAGAAATGGAGCGTCTTGGCCAAAACAAAAGCACCTTCGGCATCGCGAATACATACACCAATACCTGTCCTATTCAAGGATTCAGAGAACGAGGCATCAATGTTACATTTTAATCTACCTCGTTGAGGAGGTTGCCAAGTCATTTAACTTATGCATATCATTTGAAATATTAAGTTTTTGTTTTTCGGTCATATTTAGTACATTATATGAATCTTTCTCGCAAAAGTTAAATTTTTTTTTTTAACAAGAGATAAATTAAATATGAACTTTTTAACTTTTTCGCACATAAAATTCATAAATAATCCATTCAAAAATGTGAAAGTATATAAAAGTTTGAATAAAACTAAGGATCAAAAGTTGTGATAGAAAATATTTAAAAGATCAAAAATTGAAAAAATTTATAGGGACAAAAAAAAAGAGATATTTATAAAAGCAAAAACTTATTTAACTATTAAAAAAATTAATTTGAGTTTTAACTTTTAAATATTTTAGAATAAGAATTTTATGATTTATTTTTTTAAAAAAATGTCAAACTCAAAAAGAAATACAATGTAAAAACCTCATTATGATTCATTGTGAACCTTAATGATCTAAAAGTGAAAACAAGTCATCTATAGTGGGAGATCTATATCACTTTCCAATATCAGAAGAGCCTTGATTGGGTCGGCTAAAAGTGAATACTGAACCCAAACCATAGGGGACCCGTTGGCCATATGTGGTACATGACTTTGACATTTCTTGTTTATTTATTTACGCAGAGACGTAGGTTGAGGAGCTAAATGACGGAACAACGCTTTAATTTTGCTTCATGCACACGCACACGCACACGCACGCTAGCTATAGGTAATTCTGAAAATTGAAATTGAAATTTCAATAGAATGTGAGACGGGACATGTACGCGTGCGTTTAGGTTTATTGTGAATGTTCTTCTATGATCCAATTCCAATCTAATTTTCATCGTTAGAAAGAAAATAAAAATGTCCGCATCGCAATCCCTGGGAGGTTCTTCACGGTGTGGCAGAATCCTTGGTCCATCACTCGACAAGATCATCAAGAACGCCGCCTGGCGTAAGCACTCTCAACTCGTCTCATCCTGCAAATCCACCCTTGACAAGCTCGAATCCATTTCCGAATCCGTTGATTCCAAATCCCCTCTTTTAGGTTTCTCCTCCTCTGATGCCGAATATGTTCTTCAACCTCTATTTCTCGCCCTTGACTCTGCTTATGCTAAGGTTGTTGAGCCTGCTCTCGATTGCACTTTTAAACTTCTCTCTCTTGGTCTTATCTGCGGTGAGATCGATAATTCACAGTCCGTTATCGTCTTCAATATCATTGATGCCATCTGTAAGTCTGGTGGCCTTGGCGAGGAGGCAATCGAGTTGGGTGTGCTCAGAGTCCTGCTTTCAGCTGTAAGATCCCCCTGCATTCTCATCCGCGGAGATTGTCTTGTTCAGATTGTTAGAACTTGTTATAATGTCTACCTCGGTGGCGTAAACGGAACTAATCAGATCTGTGCTAAGTCTGTTCTTGCCCAGATCATGACTATCGTTTTCACCAGAGTTGAGGAGGACTCCATGGATGTCTCCGTTAAAAGGGTTTCAGTTAGTGAACTCTTGGAATTCACTGATAAGAATTTGAATGAGGGCAATTCCATACATTTTTGCCAAAATTTTATCAATGAGGTCATGGAGGCCACTCAGGGTGTTCCTCTCAAACCATCTTCTATTGAAATACCCAATGCATCTCCACCATTGCCCAAACAAGTCGTCGATGAAACTTCTACCGATACCGAAGCTGGAGGAACTGATGGAAGTAAAATAAGGGAGGACGGTTTTCTTCTTTTTAAAAATTTGTGTAAACTGTCCATGAAATTCTCGTCTCAACAACACCCTGACGACCGTATCCTCTTGAGAGGCAAAATTTTGTCCTTGGAGCTCCTTAAGGTTGTCATGGATAATGGCGGCTCAATATGGCGCATCAATGAGAGGCAAGTATTATCTTACTCTTCACTTGCAAAAACTATTTGTTTAATCTGTAGGCATGATTCAGACTTTGTGAACTGAAAGTTCTATTCAGTTTTTTTATTTTTGTTTTTTTTAAATCTGGACTTTCATTTTTGTTGAGAGTTGATAGAGATGCTAGTGAATTACGACTAATTATGTTTGAACTTTGGTTTATTGTGGAATGTTTCGTTGCAAACCGTCCCAACAAACCCATCTGAAAGCCATTATGTCATTTCTATGTGTACAAAACCTAGATGTTTCAGGATTAATTAAGACAAATGATTTGGTGCAGAGAGCAGATCCATAACTCTTAAATTATAAGGTCACTACTTTTCTTTGGAACAATCTTTTTGAGATTCCTGGAGAGTGCTTGGTATGTCCTTTACTTTGGAGTGAGTTTGGTTTTGGTAATAAAATAACAATAGACAGTAGCATTTGGCTGACAATGTTTTATATGTAGTCAGTAGTCCTTTGGTGTGTTTGGTCGGAATGGAATACTCATGTCTTAGAAAATCTCTTCACATGTAAACTTGGTACGAGATCAGCACATTTGTACTTTAAGGGTCTGTTTGGGAGTTTAGGAGGGGAGGGCTTTGAAAATATTGATGGAGGAAGTGGAAGGAACGGAGGGCTTTGGGTAGTTTACTTTTCTTCATAATCCAAAATCCCCCTAATTTGGAAAACTCAAAAAAGATATTGGAGGAAGATTTTAGAGGGTTTTTGATGGCTTAGATAAATTCTTCAAATCCAATCTATGTTGTTATAATACTCTCAAAATTAGAATTATATTAATTTTTTATAAACATTCATTAATCATTCTCTACTAAATCACTCTCTCAAATAAGGTGTAAGATCCTCTTTATTTTCCTGTCCTCCCTCAAAGCGATTTCCTCCCATCTGCTCCAAACTCTCAAGCTGAGCCTAAGGGAGTTGGAATTTATTATATAAAGAGAGACTGTGAGCCTTGCTACAGTTTTGTATCTTTTGCTACCGGTTGCATCTTGAAGTTTCTGTTCCTATTTTATCCTACCCTAGTTATAGAATATAGTTATTTCGTTCCAAGATAAATCACACTTATGGTGTATATAATGAAATTCAAACACAAGAAGGGTTATATCCTCTAAGATCTTTCTTTTTCAATATAATTGATATTTGATATTAATGTCATCTATATTTTCTTTTACATGGTGCAGGTTTCTCAATGGCATCAAGCAGTATCTTTGCTTGTCATTATTAAAGAACAGCGCCCTTTCAGCAATGGCAATTTTTCAGCTTCAGTGTTCCATTTTCATGAACTTGTTATCAAAATTTAGATCAGGATTGAAAAAAGAAATCGGCATGTTTTTTCCCATGCTTATCCTCCGAGTACTTGAGAATGTTCTTCAGCCCAGTTTTCTGCAAAAAATGACTGTCCTAAACTTATTGGACAAATTATCTCAAGATCCTCAGATTATTATTGACATTTTTGTCAATTATGATTGTGATGTGGATGCTTCAAACATATTTGAAAGGTATCACACTTTTGTAATATTTTGCTGTTATTATCTCTTGAAAAGGATCACTTTTCATAAACAGACAAGGACTTATACTTCACAAACCTCAGATGATAACTAAACTTGATTTCTGAACAGATTAATTGATAAATAGCCTTGTTAAAGCGGATTCCTTGATTGGAAGAAATGCTTTAATGCATCTGTCGTGATTTCCTATAAAGTGAAACAAAGTAAGAAACAGTGCGGGACAAGGAAAGGAAGCAGAGAGATATGAATGAGTGTAGAGGACATATCTGGAATTTTATTCAATTTTAAATTGATACACCAAGTTTGAACCTCTGTTTTTTTTTTAGGTTCAGCAGTAGAGTAACTGTATCCAACTGTCAGTTAGTAACTGATTCTAACATTTTTGTTAGAAGTTCCACATTGGCTAGAGATATGGCATAGATAGCCTTTATAAGTGTGGTTGGCTAGATTAGATATATGGCATAGATAACATTTTTGTCAGTTAGGATTGTTTAAGTGTGGTTGGTGTAAGATTTGGTTTGTTGGGGCACTTTCTTTGAGTTAGGAATATCAGAAATTGCTCCGATACCTTTTAATTAATTATTTGGCGGAGAATGGCATGGTTGGAAGCCGTAGCATGGGTTTTAGGGTCAATCCATTTTTCCTGCATATTAGTTTTGTTGATATTGGTAGACTTGGAGCAGTATTGTTCCAATAGATAAAGCATATTCAAGGTCCACAGTATGCTTTTCCTTTATTTATTTATGTTTGATTTCTGCATCTTGTTTTAGTATTTAAACACTTATAATTCCTTAGATATTTGCAGGATAGTCAATGGCCTTCTTAAAACTGCTTTGGGACCACCTACAGGGTCAACCACATCTTTGTCTCCAGCACAAGATATTACTTTCCGACATGAATCTGTGAAGTGCTTGGTCAGCATCATTAAGTCAATGGGAGCATGGATGGACCAGCAGATAAGGCCAGGAGATTTGAATCTTGTAAAGACCCCTGAAAGCACTAACGTAGGAGAGAGTCCGCTAACTCTGAATGGAGAAGAAGGAAATGCTTCTGATCTTGAGCTACATCCCGATGTAAATTCTGAATTCTCAGATGCTGCCACATTAGAGCAGCGCCGGGCATATAAAGTTGAGCTTCAGGTTGTTATTTCATAATAAATAATAATCAACATTATTATCTGCCTTGTGTGGATGACAAATTGTTATATTGTCATATTGCTAAATATCATCTTATACATACCTGTGTTGTGTCTGTAAATTTTCTTTTTTATCTCCCCTCATGATCCTAGAATGGTTTCAATTAATGCATAATTTCATATTCCTAAGCTTCATATTTCCATATTCTGTGCTGATGCTTTTTTTTGGGTTAAATGCAGAAAGGTATATCACTTTTTAATAGAAAACCTTCCAAGGGTATTGAATTCTTGATAAGCAACAAAAAGATTGGTAGTTCTCCAGAAGAAGTGGCTCTGTTCCTGAAGAATACTGTTGGCCTTGACGAGGCCAAGATTGGGGACTATTTGGGGGAAAGGGAGGATTTTTCTCTAAAAGTTATGCATGCTTATGTAGATTCCTTTAACTTCAAAGGGATGGACTTTGGTGAAGCTATACGATTTTTTCTTCAGGGCTTTAGGTTGCCTGGTGAGGCACAGAAAATTGATCGTATTATGGAGAAGTTTGCTGAGCGCTTTTGTAAATGCAACCCTAGTTCTTTCAGCAGTGCAGATACAGCCTACGTTCTTGCTTACTCTGTAATAATGCTTAATACAGACGCTCATAATAATATGGTGAAAGATAAGGTTTGCTCTCACTCTGGGTGTTCTTTTTAATAGGCTTAATTGAATTCTAAGTATTCTTTTCCAAATTATTTGACTGATGAAAATCTAACAATATATTTGGTACTATGCAGAACTATCCAACAAAGCGATGTGATTCATACATGTTTATTTTGAATACAACTTTGAAATATCAATCATTTCCTCTTTCTATTTGAAATATCAATCTTTTCCTCTTTCTATTTTTTTATCTTCTTGATTAGGTGTGTGGTAATAATGGTAAATTACAGCATTTGTGTTAAGGAATCTGACTGATTATGATTAGCAATCATTCATCATATACTTTTGTAATTGATTTTGACAAAATATAATAGTAATTCTTTTTACACGATTAACATTGCAAATTCAGGATATATTGTTTTGCGATTCTAAGGTGTTGAATGTGGGTTTGACCTGGATTTTGTGGTGCACATTCTGTGTTGATGGCTTTTCAGATGACAAAGGCTGATTTTATCCGAAACAACCGAGGAATAGATGATGGAAAGGATTTACCGGAGGAATATCTTGGGGCCCTTTATGATAAAATAGTTAGAAACGAAATTAAGATGAAGGCTGATTCTTCTGCACCTCAGAGTAAGCAAGAAAATAGCTTTAATAGATTGCTGGGATTGGATGGTATACTCAATCTTGTGAATTGGAAGCAAAATGAGGAAAAAGCAGTGGGTGCAAATGGGCTTCTCATTCGGCACATTCAGGAGCAGTTTAAATCAAATTCACGAAAATCAGAGTAAGCTAAGATATTCAACAGTACTTAATGTTTGAGTTGTTTTTGTGGAAGTTTTCTCAGATGCAAGGTTATACCTGATAAACCCTTTTTCTGTTTAGAATGTGTGTTGTTTGTTTGATTTATATAGATTTTAACTTAGCTATGCTACCTTGAATCTTTCACTAGATGTCTTTTATCAAACACGTATTTTGGGAGGATTCGTAAGGCTTAGATCAGGGAATACCATTTGGGAGGATTCGTAAGACTCTCGTAGGAGATATAAATGGTCATGTGGAGATAGTATTTATAGGATACCGAGGGGTTGCATGGGGATGACATCTTTGGAAGTAAATGTAGAGGATAAAACTTTCGTTGATGTTGCTTTACCTTTTAATTTTCTAAATTGTAATAGCTAACACTTGTATAAGGAAATGGGATAAGCATCTTACCACATATTATAAAGTTGGCAACATGCTTTCTAATCAGTTGGAGAGCCTGATTACGTATCAAAGGGTCTTGGTTGTGAGTGCATGAGGGTTTTAGGAGGCATGAAACCGTTATAACGATATGTGAAATGATATTGTTAAAAGGATTAGGAAGGTAGAACTCAATGAAACAAGAGGCTTGGATGGGAGGATAAAGAATATTAGTGGTAGGAAGGTGTTCTTGTGTAAAAATATTGAAAATTGCTGTAAAAAATATAAGGTGCCTAATAAAGAAATCGAGAGGGTGGAGATTAGGTGTGATCCTAAATTTTGGTTGTCATCAAGAGTGAACCAAGAGCTAGCAGGGTTATGCCAATCCTTAGAGATGAGTTGGGGAACAAAGTTTATGAAGCAATATTAAAAGGTATAGAAAGAAACACAAGACACTTGAAGCATGGTTACTAGATTTTATTTCTCTCAACTTGGATGCTTTACAAATGAGCCATGGTTATATATTTATCGGTGTGGAAGGTAGTCTAGATAATTCGTTTTAGATCCTTCATGATATTTCCTAATAGAAATCCAGTATTCGTTTATTCTACTAGTTGCTCAAATATTCTAGAAAGATATGTAAAGTGTACATCCTCACTTGATGACTAATAGTTACAATATTCTACAAGTTACCAACGAATTCAAGAAAATTCTAGAAATGTGCATCATTTTTTAACAAAAACTATACGTCAAACCATTAATGAAAAGATTTAAATATTTTGTCTGTAGACATGATTAACGATATGATATTATAATGTTGTTTAACAATATGATATTATAATGTTGCTTATTAGTTGTTTATATATGCTCTATCTGTAACAAATTAAAAGCAAAATAAACTGCTTCACACTCATTAAGTTACCCATCATTTCATGTAATTGCATAAACAATTGGACATCCAACTTTTCATGTTCTCATGATTAAATATTTGCTATCAAGAAAGCGTTTTCCTTCTAATTTTTCAACCGGGAGATTTATTGAATCTTCCTCAATCTTTCATTTCAACCAAGTTTTTTGGCGCAAATTTTTTAACTCTTTGTTGATGTTAAAATTGAATTTCATAAAAAAATTGGCTAAAATGAAACTTGCCACCGGTTGCTTTGCTAAACTTATTCAAGACCTGCCAATTTTTAAAGTAAAGGTATGCTAGCCTTTATTCTCCACTGGCTGTTCAAGTATCCATAGGAGCATTAATTGTATGGAAACTTGTTTCATTCAATTAGTTTATTGAAAATAAAAATAAAATGACACAAAGGGCATTTTTGGTATAATATCATTAAATATGAAGAAAATAGTCCACTTTTACTTATGTTTTGTTACGGGTAGATGAACCGAAATTTACTTTTAACTTGTTAGCAAGGGAGTGTTTGTGATCGTGTATTGGTCTTTCTGCATCGTATATCCTCTCCATTTGTGCATTTTCTTTTCTTCTAAGATATCTACTTACCTATTATTGCAGATCTGCTTATCATGTTGTCACAAATGTGGCTATACTGAGGTTTATGGTGGAAGTTTGTTGGGGGCCTATGCTGGCTGCATTTAGTGTGACGCTTGACCAGAGTGATGACAGGGTAGCTACTTCTCAATCCTTACAGGGATTTCGACATGCTGTGCATGTTACTGCAGTGATGGGCATGCAGACTCAAAGGGATGCTTTTGTTACATCTGTTGCCAAATTTACTTATCTGCATTGTGCTGGAGATATGAAACAGAAAAATGTTGATGCTGTCAAGGTGAATGAATCTTAGTTTGGTTGTGGCCGAAACTTCTCGAAGCAAATCATTCTCCCCATACTTGTATAATAACATTTTTTTGCATCCATACAGTGCTTATATGCCCAACAAATCAAAACTCAAAATACATTGAAGTAACAATATTGACAACAAAGCCGTCACTATGTTATTTTAATGATGTTTTGAGCTTTTGATTAGGTTTTAGGTGTGCCTACAGGTTTGTGATTATGCAAGCATTGCTGTTAACTAGTGCTTATTGCAAATCATATATTGATCTCATTCTATCAATATTGTAATTATATAAAAAAAGCAGTAATGAATGGGTTGCCTTTGACTAGGTGTGACTATTACATTTTTTTTTGTGCATTTATCATGTATGTGACCCATTTTATATGATGCTTATATCTTGCTTATATATTCTACATCCTAATTTTCTACAGGCAATAATATCAATTGCCATTGAAGATGGTGATCATCTACAAGAAGCATGGGAGCACATATTAACATGCCTCTCCCGAATTGAGCATTTGCAACTGTTAGGGGAGGGGGCCCCAAGTGATGCAACCTTCTTCACTTCATCTAATTTTGAAGCGGAGGAAAAAACACAAAAAACATTAGGTTTCTCTTCTTTTAAGAAAGGAACTCTCCAAAATCCAGCCATGTTGGCTGTCGTTCGCGGGAGTTCGTATGACAGTACAAGTGTTGGGGTCAACCCCTCCGCACTAGTAACACCGGAACAGATAAATAGTTTCATCTCTAACCTGAATCTTCTGGATCAAATTGGAAACTTTGAATTGAACCATGTGTTTGCGCATAGTCAACGGTTGAATGGCGAAGCAATAGTAGCATTTGTGAAAGCTCTTTGCAAAGTTTCTATCTCAGAGTTACAGTCTCCAACAGACCCCCGTGTATTTGGCCTGACAAAAATAGTAGAAATCGCGTAAGTTTCTTTCCCTTCTATAAGTTAGGCAGTGCTCTTTTTTGCTACATCAAGTTCTCTTTAAGTAATATTTCTAAGAAAAATAGGATTTTTCTGAATGTTCTTGAATTGCTTAGCACTCAGCAGCGTGCTTGCTTAATTTATATACATGGAAATTACAATTATAATAAATGAAAATGCAATTTGCAAGGGAGTAATTAAAGCCAGCACTACTTCCTAAGATACATTGAACTTGTTCTACTTGCTGTACAATGGATCTAAACTATGTGGAACATTAATTAATTTTTATTCCCACACTCTCCCTCAAGCTGGTGAATAGGCATTCTCCATTGCCAGCTTGGATACTTTTCTTTCAAAAGTTGGGCTGCTCAATCCCTTGGTGAGAATGTCCAGAATTTGCCCTTGTGAAGGTACATATGGAGTACAAATCATGTCAGATTCAAGACTTTCTTGGATAACATGTCTGTCCACCTCAATGTGTTTTGTTTGACCACCTCAATGTGTTTTGTTTGACCACATTGAATGGGATTATGAGCAATGTTGTTGACTTGTCGTCACAATAGATAGGTTCATCCCATTTAATCCTCAAATCTTCTAAACCAATTTTTAGCTAGAGTGTTTCACATATACCTTGTGCCATAGCTCAAAACTTCGACACTTGAACAAGCTATCACATTTTGCTTTTTACTCCTCCTAGTTACTAAATTTCCTGAGAAAGGTCTAATATCTGGTAGTGGACCTCCTATCAATTACTAAACCTTGTTAAGAAGTCCCACATCGGATGTGAGATGGTCTAGACCTGGGTTTATAAAGTAGAGGCAATCCTGTTAGAATATTTACCTTATAGCTAGTTATGCTTGTAATAATAGATGATTCTAGAATACCTAGTTTCTATTAGTAAAGTTAGTTAAGTTAGTTACTCTCTGTAACTAACTCTCTCTCAGTTTCTATCACTATATAAGATAGAAACTCTATCATTTGTAACTAACTTTGAGAATCAATGAAATCTCTTTTCTCTCTCTTTCTCAGTTTCTTTCATGGTATCTAGAGCTTCTTTCTTAGATCCATGGCTGACCAAAATCTCTTCCAAGGCAACAAGATTGCCAACCTCATCTCTCTCAAGCTTGATGATACGAATTTCAAGCAGTGGAAACAACAAATTTCTGGTGTAATTCGTGGTCTTGATCTTCAAAAATACATCACAAATCCTGAAGTTCCAGAGAAATTCCTCACAAATGAAGATCGTGCTTCAGGTACTGTCAATCCTCTGTTTCTACAGTGGGAGAAACATGATGCTTTGATTTGCACATGGATTCTCTCCATTATCTCTGATTCGCACTCGCTTCTTGCTAAAGTCGTTGATTTCACGTACTCGTCGCAAGTTTGGGATGCGATTCATCTTCATTTTGATACCTTGCTCACCACCAAAGCGCGTCAACTTCGTTCGGAATTGCGATCTCTTAGCAAAGGCGATCGCACGATCGCAGATTTCATCAAACGCGTTCGCGTTATCAACGAATCTCTGATTTCGGTAGGTGATCCTGTTCCTCTTCGCAATCTTATTGAAGTTGTTCTTGACGCGCTTCCAGAGGATTACGACTCTGTTGTTGCTGCGATTTCAAGCAAATCTTCAACTGTTTCGATTGATGAGGTTGAATCAGATTTGCTTGCACATGAATTGCGCCTTGAAAAGAACAAGAAGCAGAGCCTCACTGATGCAGCATCAGTTAATCTTGCACACACTCCTTCACTACCAGCTTCAGTACCTTCTAACTCTGATGGTGAAGCACGTCCTACTCCTAATCCTTCATTTCCATCTGGTTCTAGTCATGTTACTGCTGGTAATTTTCAAGGAGGAGAAGGTTTTTATCGTGGTGGACGTAATGGAAGAGGTGGTGCACGCTCAGGGCGTGGTGGTCGTGGTGGAAGAGGTGTCACTTGTCAGATTTGCAATAGGAACAATCATGATGCCTCTATCTGTCATTACAGGCACACAGGGACTGTGCCTGGCTATGGTTATGGTTATAGGCCTCAGCAACCTCCACACTTTCAACTTCAGTACCCTGCTCCTTTCAGTGGTTATGGCTATGGTTATCAATCAAGACCACCACCACAACAGCTACAACGCCCTCAGGCTCTGCTCACAGGAAGTAGCTCTGCTTTCAATAACCAATGGTGGTACCCTGACTCAGGTGCTTCTCACCATGTCACTCCTGATGCAGCTAATCTCTCTGATGCTACTTCTATCTCTGGATCTGACCAGGTGCTAATGGGAAATGGACAAGGTTTGCCTATTAACTCTATAGGTTCTATGTGTTTTACTTCCCAAACCAACCCTAAAACCTCCCTTACCCTTAATAATCTACTGTTAGTTCCTAATATAACTAAAAACCTTATGAGTGTTTCCAAATTTGCTCAAGATAATAATGTCTATTTTGAGTTTCACCCTAGTTTCTGTGTTGTCAAATCACAGGCTTCTTCTGAAGTCCTGCTGCATGGAGTAGTTGGAGCTGATGGTCTCTATAAGTTTGCCTCTCCCTTAGTTTCTTTTCCTGCATTAAATAAATCCAAGCAGTGTAATGTCTCTTCTCTGCTTAGTCCTAGTATTCCTACTTCTAGTTTGAATAACTCCATGCATTGTAATTCTGTTTCTATGCCTAATGCTAGTTTGTTTACTTTTCCTTCTATCCAAAATGCTTGTATAAATATGTCTCATCATTCAAATAATGAAAACTCTGCTTATCACTACAATTTGTGGCATGCTCGTTTAGGACACCCTCACCATGATTCACTTAAGGAAGCACTCAAATTATGCAACATTAACATCTCATCTAAACCACATGATGCTTTCTGTTCTGACTGTTGCTTAGGTAAAAGCCATAGGCTTCATGCACCTGCATCTACCACTGTTTATACTATGCCTCTTGAACTTGTTGTGTGTGATCTTTGGGGTCCTGCCCCCTTTACATCCTCTAGTGGCTTTACCTATTTTCTTACCTGTGTTGATGCATTCTCTCGTTTTGTGTGGGTCTATCCTTTAAAGAAAAAATCTGATACCTTTACTACATTTACCCAATTTCAGTCCATGGTTGAATTGCAATTTAACTGTAAAATTAAGAGTGTTCAAACTGATGGTGGTGGAGAATTTAGACCCCTTACCCAACACCTTACAAAACTTGGTGTTACTCATAGGCTAACCTGCCCCCACACCCATCACCAAAATGGATTGGTTGAGAGGAAACATAGACACCTTGTTGAAACAGGCCTCACCCTTTTGTCCAAAGCCAATCTCCCAATGAAATACTGGGACCATGCTTTTGTTACAGCAGCCTTCCTCATTAACAGAATTCCCACACCTGTCCTTCATAACAACTCACCTTACTATGTCCTTTTCAATAAACACCCTGACTACAAAGCTCTTAAAGTGTTTGGCTGTGCCTGCTTCCCTTTCCTTAGACCTTATCATTCCACCAAACTAGCCTATAGGTCTCAAGAATGTGTATTCTTGGGATACTCAACTACCTATAAAGGTTACAAATGCCTAAATGCTGATGGGAGAGTGTATGTTTCCAAAGATGTTCTTTTTAATGAACAAAGATTTCCCTATAGCCAACTTTTTCCCAATCACACATCTGTCACCCCATCACCTGCCTTTAAATCCCCATCTACATCCTCTCTGTTTTTACCCTCTCTCAACATTAATACTCCAACTCCTACTCCTCAACCATCTTCACCACCTCCTACACAACCTTCAGTTTCCAACACACCCATGCAACCTCCTGTTCTCAATCCTATTCCTCTCATCACTATTCCTATGAGTCCTGCTGCCTCTACACCCACCCCTTTATCTAATCAATCTACTACCAGCTCTCCTCCCATTCAAAATTCCAATGCATCACAACATATATTTTCCTCTCCCTCCTCTGGTGCATCTAGTTCTGCCTCCCCTCCTGTCTTACCCTCTATTCCATCCCATGTCAATCATCATATGTTAACTAGGTCCAAAACTAAAAACCAACCTACCATTCTAGTAACTCACATTGAACCAACTAGTGTTAAACAGGCACTCTTGTCCTCTCATTGGCATGCTGCTATGAAGGAAGAATATGATGCTTTATTAAGAAATAATACTTGGACTCTTGTACCTCCTCCTATTCACAAACAACCCATAGGCTGCAAATGGGTGTTTAGAGTCAAGGAAAATCCTGATGGGACCATTCATAAGTACAAGGCAAGGCTTGTTGCTAAGGGTTTCCATCAACAGGCTGGTTCAGATTTCACTGAAACTTTTTCTCCAGTTGTGAAACCAGTTACAGTCAAGACTGTTCTTACTATGGCTGTCTCTAATAAATGGCCCATTCAGCAGATAGATGTTAACAATGCTTTCTTAAATGGAATTTTAGAGGAGGAAGTCTATATGCAGCAGCCACCTGGTTTTGAGGCCTCAGATAAGCATCTGGTCTGCAAGCTTAATAAAGCTTTATATGGGCTTAAGCAGGCCCCAAGGGCATGGTTTGATAGATTAAAATCTGCTCTTCTGTGTTATGGTTTCCAGGCTAGCAGATGTGATCCTAGCCTCTTTATGTTGAAAACAGGTACCATACATCTAATTGTCTTGGTATATGTTGATGATATCATCATCACAGGGAGTTCTATGCCTGCTATTCAGAAGCTCATTTCCAAATTGAATGCTGAGTTTGCTCTTAAACAGCTGGGTGCTTTGGATTATTTTTTAGGGATTGAAGTCTTTCATTTATCCAATGGATCTCTCCTATTGTCTCAAACTAAGTATATTAGAGATTTATTGTCCAAAGCCAAGATGGACACTGCCAATGGTATGCCTACACCCATGGCTTCTACTCTCAAATTATCTAAAGTGGGTTCTATTCCTGTTGAAGACCCTACTCTGTTTAGATCCATTGTTGGTGCTCTACAATATGCCACTCTCACAAGGCCTGAGATAGCATATTCTGTCAATAAAGTCTGTCAATTTCTTTCTAATCCTCTTGAAGAGCATTGGAAGGCAGTAAAGAGGATTCTCAGGTATCTGAGTGGTACCCTACATTATGGTCTCTTAATTCAACCTGCACCTACTGACCAGCCTCTTACTCTTGTTGGTTTTTGTGATGCTGATTGGGCCTCAGATCCTGATGACAGGAGGTCCACATCAGGGGCGTGCATTTATGTTGGGCCTAATCTAGTTTCTTGGTGGTCTAAAAAGCAGACACTAGTGGCAAGGTTAAGTGCTGAGGCTGAATACAGAAGCCTTGCCAATCTATCATCAGAAATTCTATGGCTTCAATCCCTTCTCACTGAGTTAGGCTGCCAATTCCACACTCCCAAGATTTTGTGTGACAACTTAAGCACTGTCTCCTTGGCTCATAATCCAACACTGCATCATAGAACCAAGCACATGGAGCTTGATATCTTCTTTGTCAGAGAGAAGGTTCTCAGCAGGAGCCTTATAGTATCTCATGTCCCTGCCCAAGATCAATGGGCTGATGTTCTCACAAAACCTCTCTCAGCTGCCAAGTTTTGTGCTCTACGAGATAAACTAAGAGTTTATGACAAACATAGTTTAATCAAGCCAAGTTCAGCTTCTACCAGGGAGTGTTAGAATATATACCTTATAGCTAGTTATGCTTGTAATAATAGATGATTCTAGAATACCTAGTTTCTATTAGTAAAGTTAGTTAAGTTAGTTACTCTCTGTAACTAACTCTCTCTCAGTTTCTATCACTATATAAGATAGAAACTCTATCATTTGTAACCAACTTTGAGAATCAATGAAATCTCTTTTCTCTCTCTTTCTCAGTTTCTTTCAAATCCTCACCTTACAAGCCAGTTTTGTAAGGTTGAGTTAGGCCCAACTCCTGATTCCAAGATGGTATCAGAGCCTCTCCAAGATCCGTTGCGCCACCTGCTATTTGGTTTCCACTATCAGGCCACCCACCGTTTAAATCTCACATCGGATGTGAGATGGTCTGGACATGGGTTTATAAAGTAGAGGCAATCATCACCTTACAAGCCGGTTTTGTAAGGTTGAATTAGGCCCAACTCCCAATTCTAAGAAATCTGCATCAGCATAATCCTCAGTAATTGCATTCTCATTTTTTTAATATATATAAAATGCCCATTCTGGAGTTTCCTTGAGGTACTGGAAAATACTGAGTTTCCCGTAAATTACCTTTTCTTTGACTGTGTATAAATTGACTAATCAAACTTACAGCAAAAACAATGTTTGGTCTTGTGTGAGACAAATATATTAACTTTCCAACCAAACCGCTGCTACATCTCCTTATTCACTGTTGCACCTTCATCTGTATTGCCCAATTTAATGCTCAAATCAAAGAGTGAATTTACAGGTTTACAAGTTTTCTTACCTGCTTCGTTGAGCAAATCTGTGATATATTCTCGTCGAGATATGAAAATACCTTTCTTGGAGTGAGTCCCTTGAATTCCCAAAAAATACTTTTGCCTCCCAAGAGCTTTTATCTCAAACTCCTCCGCTAGACATTGACTCAAGAGTTGTTGCTCCTTCGAATCATTTCTAGTTAAAAGAATATCATCCACATACACTAACAATGTTGTCACTCCCCCTGAAGTGAGTGTTTACTGAACAATGTGTGATATCCCTGACTATGTGTTATAAGGCAGCGACAGCCTTAAAAAATCTTGCTTTTTACCTCTATTGAATTATGTGAATTCTGTGCTGTGTGTCTAACTCATATCACACTGTGTATTTATAATGTAGATACAATAAATACATGGAAGCCTAGGAAGTTGCAGTGACTATGACTATTAACAACTAATCTAGAAAGATGTACAGTACATAGAATATCTACATATTTTCTTGATTCTAACAACCTCTAAATCAAATCTATAATTTACTGTATTCACCAATTTGCAACCAGCAAGTTTTCTCCTTCATGTAAAGTATCTAGCTCCATATTTTATTCTTCTCTGATGCCTACAACTCTATATCCGTGGCACGTTTCCACCTTTTATCAGAGAATACCTCAAAAACATTATTGGGAATAAGGCAATGTTCTAGTTTACAAGTAAAGTTTTGTGGGTTGGTGAGAAATTTTCAAATAGAGGTAGTTTTACAGAGGGTGTAGCGGTTGTTTGGTACACTTTCTGGTTCCTTTTCTGATGGCAATTGGGAGGTCAAGGTAATCTTCCACTGTTTTCAGTTTCATTTTGAGGGATTGGAGATGGGTTTCTGTTACACATCCTCATCCTGTAATGCTGAAATATCAGTTTTCGTTATCTATGTGAAGGAGTTGGATCGGACTCTTGAACATGTGTCAATTCATGAATGACCTTTGGCATTCTCTTGAACACCATTTTTTCTTTCCAAATCTTACAACAACTTCAGGTTCGAATTAAGGTTCTGATTCCTGTGATGAGGATGGAACAAATGTTTGGTTTGACTCTGATATAGGTGCATCTGACTCAAGGATAGGAAGAGCAAGAGTTTCAAAATGAATTTCCTTTTTTTCTTTTACTAAAAAATGAATTTCCTTGTCTTCCCTAAAATTCACCCCTTGAAGACAAGGTTGTGTGAAACAAGCTCCCTTATGATACGTTACATCCCAAGACACAAATATAATTTTCGATGAGGGAAAAGCTAACATGTGCCCTAAGGGCACTTGTTAGTGTACTATAGATAGTAATTTTGCATTGGAAATTGTGCATTTCTTTTATTTAAAATTTAAAAATTACTATTTGAATCATCCTTAACATTTGCATCCATTTTGAGTGGACTGCCCAGCATAAACACATTTTTGAGCTCCAGGGTCCAGTTTCCCTATCTTTACTATGAATATGGACAAATGAGACACACCAAAATACTTTTGGTGGAAGATTAATAGTAGTGGACAAGTTAGGATAGAAAGAATAAAGAACATCAATGGGACTTCTAATTTCCAAGACTCTAGACGACAACCGATTAATATGTTGCTTGTGATACCATGTGAAAACTGAATAATATATTTCAAGTTATAAATAATGTACAACCACTAATGTGTGTATAAAGGCTATTCTAATTTCTAACTTAATGAGCTGAATAGTAGTACAAATTACTTCTAATAATAGTAAAAATACAGTATTTACAACATTAAATATGTTACTTTGGAATAAACAAAATTATCATTTTCTTTTGTTGATTTTATTGGACCTGAAGAAAGTTTGTAATTTACTCAAAATTCATATTTTCTGTCGCATGTAATTGATGTTTTTGAGCTCTCTTCCCTTGCACACTGGTGATTAAAATTCTTAACATAATTCAATTTGTTTTAAGTTATGAATGTAACACGGTTACATTTGCAGGCATTATAATATGAACCGCATCAGACTGGTGTGGTCTCGCATATGGAATGTTCTTTCCGATTTCTTTGTGTCAGTTGGCTTGTCAGAAAACCTCTCAGTTGCAATCTTTGCGATGGATTCTCTACGACAACTTGCCATGAAATTTTTGGAGCGTGAGGAGCTGGCTAATTATAACTTCCAGAATGAATTTCTGAGACCATTCGTGATTGTTATGCAGAAAAGCAACTCGACAGAAATTAGAGAATTAATAGTTCGATGCATTTCACAGATGGTCCTTAGCCGTGTCAGTAATGTGAAATCTGGCTGGAAAAGTGTTTTTCTGGTATGTTGAAGCTAGCTTTGGTCATGATTTTAAATTATTTGGTAGGAAATCCAAGTTTTAAATTGTCAAGTATTTCTGAACTGTATATGTTTAGTTTTAAATTGTCATTATTGCATTTCTTAGAATCTAAAATTTGTTATATAGGCTGGAGTTACCGAAACTAATTTTAGGAAGGAAAATGCAAAATACTTGTATATATAATATACATTTCAACATCTCTCTCCTTTTCTTTCTATTCTTTTCTGTTGGTAAATTAGAAAGTCCAAAGCACACTCTCATACAAGTTGTACTCTTTAAACTTGTTAAAAAGGAAATGAATACAAACAACAATGAAAAGGACATCAAGAATGCTTATCTAGTCAAATTATTAATGGTTTCCGGCAATCTATAACGATACAAAAGTTTAATATCCCAGCAAATTGATATGGGCTTCATAAGTGTGCCCCCTTCTTTTCATCCTAAAGAAGACCAAAATTGTGATTACATGCATGCCTTAATGTTAGGATTTGATAATTTAGAGCATGGAAATATTTTGACTTATCATGCAATGTTCTTGGCTCAGGTTTTTACAGCTGCGGCAGCTGATGAGCGGAAGAATATTGTATTGTTAGCATTTGAGACTATGGAGAAAATAGTGCGTGAATTTTTTCCTTATATTACTGAGACGGAAACAACGACCTTCACTGATTGTGTTGGATGCCTTTTGACATTTACAAATAGCCGATTCAATAGTGATGTTAGCCTCAATGCAATTGCATTTCTTCGTTTCTGTGCAGTCAGACTTGCTGATGGAGGACTTGTATGCAATAAGAACAGCAGTGCTGATGGCTCATCAGTTGTATTAACAAATGGTGTTTCAGATGTACAAGCTCTTACTGATAACGATGATCACGTGTCCTTTTGGATTCCTTTGTTATCAGGTAAGATGCCTTCAGACTCTATTAATTGCTATGGGGTAGGATATTTTGTACAATTGCTACACCACTATGCATGATGGACATTGAAGCATATTCTTGCCCCACAAAATCGTGTATTCTGTTTGATTGACTGCCTGCATAAATCTGAGATGTCTATTACTTGTAACCATCTTGATGCTGCCCTTTACGTACTGTATCTGTAAGCTTCACATTAAGTTTTTGCGTTAAAATTGAGTGGTGATTGCTGCAGTAGGTCAACCGAATTGCCTACTGCACTTTGTGTCAGAAAAGTAAACATGAAGGCATTTCTGCGTATCCTTAGCTCCTAGTTAGTGTCAGAAAAGTAAACATAAAGGTATTTCACCACACATTTTGTAGCATTGGATAACCTCAATCTTTCTGCGTTAGGATATTTATGACCGTTTTGTAAATCCTGTCTGTGCTTTCTGTTTTAAAGTGTTTTTCTTTTCTCTTGAAGGGTTGTCAAAATTAACTTATGATCCAAGATCAGCTATCAGAAAGAGTTCTTTGGAGGTTCTTTTTAACATTTTGAAGGATCATGGCCATCTATTCTCACGCACATTTTGGAATAGCATTTTCTGTTCTGTTATTTTCCCTGTATATAACTCGGTATGTGGAAAACGAGACATGAATATACTAGAGGGTCATTCTTCATCTTCAGTGTCTGTGCACACTGAAGGAAGCACATGGGATTCTGAGACTTCTCCGGTAGCAGCAGAATGTTTAATAGATTTGCTTGTCACCTTCTTTGATATGGTGAGGTCTCAGCTACCAGGTGTGGTTTCTGTACTGACAGGGTTCATTAGAAGTCCTATTCAGGGTCCAGCTAGTACTGGAGTCGCTGGATTAGTGCGTCTCACAGGTGACCTTGGTAAGAGGCTTTCAGAAGAAGAGTGGAAAGAGATTTTTCTGTGTTTGAAAGATGCTGCTACATCAACAGTGCCTGGATTCTTAAAGGTCTTGAGAACCATGAGTAATATTGAAGTACTTAAAATTTCACAGTCTTCTGATCATGATTTGACAAATGATGAATTTGATGATGACAATCTGCAAACAGCCACATATGTTGTCTCAAGAACAAAGAATCATATTGCTATGCAGCTACTTATTTTACAGGTTTACTTCTTGCTCTTACTATGCTAAACATAAAAGCACAATAAGAATCAACATTTTAAACATGACATCCAAATTTCCTGTGATTGGTTCTGCATGCATCCCCACCAATTTTGCCCTTTTCTTATACTTTGTGGTCCATATTTATCCTTTACTATATTCTTTTATATCTCTGTCATAAATTTTGCGTGCTACTTTCCTCATGGTATGGAATTAGTTTGGGTTGCTATACTTTGTTTCACCTTTTTTGTCTTCTCATTTGCATGACAAAATCTTGCCACCTAAAACCTAGTTTAACCTCAACCATTGTTGCTATCTCTGTCTTCTATTGTCCTTGCCACCATTCAAGTTCAACTCGTCTCCCCCTTCCTTATACAGATCTGTCCTTATCTTCTCGCATCACACATTGTTAATGGCCAGGTTACACACCTTATCACGGGTAAAAAAGGGAGATTGATTAGTCCATTCTTGTGGTGATTGCTTGCTCTTGATTCATGCCTACATATCTTTTTCATATATGGAAGTTCATAATGTAAAATATTCAATCACCTTTAAGTTTCATCATTTTATGAGTTTATGTAAAATATTCAATCACTTTTAAGTTTCGTTTTTGGATGAGTTCATCTTGACAACAATTTTTTGTGCTCTGATTTTAGGTTACAACTGATCTGTACAGAAAACACCAGCAATCCTTATCAGCAGACAACATCAAAGTCCTTATTGAATTGTACTCATCTATTGCTTTGCATGCTCGACAATTAAACAGAGAGTCAGTCCTGCTGAAAAAGTTGCAGAAAGCTTGCTCTATCTTGGAATTATCTGCCCCGCCTGTGGTTCATTTTGAAAACGAGTCCTTCCAAAATCACCTCAACTTTCTACAAAACTTACATGATGACCAATATTTTGTGCACGGTGATATAAATCTAGAACAAGAGTTAGTAACTGTATGTGAAAATGTATTGGACGTATATCTAAATTGTGCCGGCTCTGTGTCCACATTTCACAAGTCTGATACACAGCCAGTGCCACGTAGGAATCTCCCTCTGAGTTCAGCAAAGAAAGAGGAAATAGCTGCTAGGACATCTCTAGTCATCTCAGCGCTGCAAGGGTTGGCTGGTCTAGAAAAAGATTCATTCAAGAGGTATATTCCACGGTTCTTTCAATTATTGGTGGATCTCGTGAGGAGTGAACATACCTCTGGAGAAGTTCAGCTTGCCTTGAGTAATATGTTCCGTTCATCTGTAGGCCCCATTATAATGGAATGACAATTGTGGCATATCTTTTTCTGAAGGAAGTCGTTGAGGGTTAGTCAGCTATTTCTTTATTAGTTGAAGCACAGGCCATTGTATAGGCATATCTTAATTTACTCACCATTGCAGCTATGGGTGCTACTTTTGGATTTTTGTGCTTATATGTGCTATAATGTAAATGATAAATTTATCTGAAGCAGCACTGTGAGGTATCACGGATAATCTGGTACCGTTCTTCGTGGGTTGAGTTTAAATTTTGAGAGGGGAGGGAAAAGTAGGTTTAGGGTGGCCTTTACTTATTTTTATTCAAACCTGATTTGTTGTTGTTTATAACTATAGTAATATAGTATATTACCTTATTTTATATAGTTGTTAAGATGCCGCGAAGCAGTTTTGTCAATACAGTTGAAATGGTATAAAGTTGTGGAAACATTATTGTGTTGGACACGAGTTCATATAAGCAATACTCATATTTTCTGTATTTAGTGTGTGCGAATTTTGTTGATAAGTTTTTTGAAACAAAAATAAAACGTGCATATACGTTGAAAGCGATATTTTGTTTTTAATCGTTTTCTTCACAAATTCCTATATGGTTGACTAATATTATTGACTTTGACTAAAGGCAAAATTAAGATTTTGGAACTCACAATTGAATTTAGGGTCCAACTCTTGAGAAACAATTTAAAATTGGAAGAAAATACCATCCACTTAAGATTTGCAATCCTCTTCAAGAGTATACAGTAAGGTTTTTTTTATCAAAAAGAAAAATATAGAACAAAAACTAGCCAATATGCTGCCTAGCCTAAAGACCCGTAAAGATCTGCAAGGATGATGATATCCAATTGCACAGGAGGAAAATTTAATATTTTAAAAGAGTTTGACATTAGTAGCATCAAATTAGACCAATCAATCGGCACATTCACCGCCTTCTCTCAAGGTATGGTTTAAGGAAACCTCTCAAAAAAGAGAAGAGAGCTTCTGAATGATAGACAACAATATTACATGAGATGTTCTAAGACTGTCTGAGAATCTGATTCCAAGATGATAGATCGGTAGCCAAGATCCCATGCCAATTGAAGACCTCTCCAAACAGCTGAAAGTTCAACCAATAAGTTCGAATGTCTACCACATGATTCAGAAAAACCACGAAACCAATTACCTTTCTCGTTTTCAAAAGACCTCCAAAACCTCCATTACCATGATTGCCAAATGAAGAGTCGACTACATTGATTTTAATAAAGCCTTGTGGGAGAGGATTCCAGCGGATTTGTGGTGTGATGATCATTGGTCATTACATGCATTTTAATATCAATTTAGTTCAGTGAGATTTTGATGTTTTAGTTTAAGTTTAGTTAGAAGTTGCATATAAATTTTGATTACTTGTAATAGAAGAAAAAGGAACAAAACAGTGAATTGTGTCCGTAAATTTCGCCTGGGGGCACATGATGTTTATTAATGGGGTCAATTTTATGGACCATAGAAGAATGATAAGAGACTATGCTATTGACTGTTTCTCTAACAACGTGGTGTTTGAACCAATTTTGACAATCTTGTATGTAAAAATCATTTGGATAATTGGTATTGAGTTGCCTCCAAACAGACATTGCGATTAAGACAATCATGAATAGCATGGAAATAATTTTCACTAGCCAACGAAAATGTTTCAGGTTTTCTTAAATCGGTAGCCGCCAAATCCAACTCCAACAAGTAGTGGGCTCAACATAATCATTCAGACTTCGATCTAACCATCTATATCCATGCCTAATGGAGTATCTTCCATCAGGGGAATTGAACTACTTCAAATCAGTATATCCTCGGTGTCATTATCATTGGTAATGCTGCAAATGCAATCTTGTTAAAAAGATGGAAATTGAGTGTATAATTTGTTGAAGTTCCAAACCCCATTTTCAACCAAAGTCACATAGACGAAATACATTAAACTAATGGACACAAACACTAAAGAAATACATTAAACTAATGGAGCACAACAAAGTCACTACTCACTAGAGTTACTGCAAATCCAACAGACTCTGCACAAACACTAATACTAAAATGCAACAATAATTAAAAGAAATACAAGAAGAAATCACAAATGGATTGGAGCACACTGCAAACTACACAAAGACTAATACTAAAATGCAACAAAAATTAAAAGAAATACAATCAATCTTTTCCCAACACAAGAAATCTTTGTCACCTTTCACGGAGCTGGAGAACTTCCACACTCCTCAGTCCTCTTCTCGGTGGATTTTTTCGCTTGGAACCTCCTCCTCTCCTCCTCTGTATCGTTCCACACAGCTGAAGAACTTCCAGACCCCTCACTCCTTTGATCGGTACTTTTTTTTTCCTTCAAATCTCCTCCGCTCTTCAACATCCTTCATTGCTTCTGTATTTCGCCCCTCACTCTTTCCTCCATGGGGACCATCTCAATCGTTTGAGGTTGATTCACCTCAACATTACCGCCGCGATGATGACTTGAACCATCTTCAGAATTACCTACATTATGTCCTTGGACAGATGAGAAAGTCCAAAGTTTCTCCCATGCTTTCCACTGTACTTTCAGGAGGGGTAGAATCCCTAAAACATTTACTCACAATCGTTAGGTTTCTCAATTTATTAGGTAGCCTTTCCAATCTATTATACGTCGTTAGTTTCCACCTAGCCATCATGTTCAATCCATCATCATCAGTTCTAACAATAATAAGAACAACGGTTACGGCTAGAGCAGTGAAAGTAAAAGAAGTCATGGTTATGATTGCTATGAATTATGGACTGTTAAACCTAAATGAAAATTCTATTTTTTTTTTCCGTTCTTGTGACATTAACCTCTAAATACCAATTATAGATGGAATGTGTTTCCAAACTTCTAAGTGGCGAATATGCAGAATAACCAAAATAGAGATTTTGATTTTTATATTCAAGATTCATATCAAGATCGGCTGTTAAAACAGGTTTGGAAGGTTTTCTCAAAATATTTGAGCTGACATAAATAGAAATTGAATTTTTAAAATTAATGTCCATGCCATACTCAACCCAAGCTTTCAGCATTGTTCCATCATTAAGTTTAAAAGGCGCGGGAACATCCTTAAGCGTGTACTCACCGGATTGGAGAATTTTAATATTGTTTTCAGCCGAATTGTTATAAAAATTCGTATAAAAAACTACGGCCACCGAGTTCAACGGTACACCATAGGGGAAGTTTGTACCAACAGTAATAAATGGATCCGGAGATAGAAAAAAGGAAAAACCATCTCCTTGCACTTGGATATCCAAGGTTTCTGAAATCATGAAAACAAATTATGTTTTAAAATTGAATGGTAAAATTGGAGAAACAAAAAATGGTTGATTATAAATCAAAGCACCACTGCTTATACCATTTAACTTGGATTGGTCTAAAGAGACCACTCCAGGTAAACGAATAAAACAATCCCCAACCAAGGTACAACTCTTAGTTTCTTTAGAGCCAAAAGTGTTGATTTCCAACAAAAAACTTGATGAAAATGAAAAAAAGAAAAATATTCCGAAAATTAAAGTAAAAAACTTCATTTTCGAAATCATGTAGAGGTAACAAAGGATGTAAATTTTTTTTTTTTTTACTTTTTGAAACT
Organism: Trifolium fragiferum; assembly: GCA_954870985.1. Classification (NCBI taxonomy): domain Eukaryota; kingdom Viridiplantae; phylum Streptophyta; class Magnoliopsida; order Fabales; family Fabaceae; genus Trifolium; species Trifolium fragiferum. The sequence continues at coordinate 126,219 of OX940791.1, read as the reverse complement.
TTAAAATTCACAAACTGAGACTGAAATTAGGTAGGAAAGAAGAAGAAGGCATGCAATAGTTACTTACTTTGCAGCGGTGCAAGGAAAACCACAAATGAAGAAATAATAATTTAAAGTGAAAAGTATACCTGAAATGTGACACCTTTTTCTGTGATATCCGCAAGATGCAACAGTGAAACCTAAAACATAAGTGAAATATAAAGTTTTTACTTAACAAGGAATTTTCACATTATTATCAATATTCAAATGTATAATCTAGGTTTATAGGCTTACTTGCATGCATACTTAGGTATAATATCTATTTCATTTCCAAGCCTATTCTTATAGTTCATGTGTCGCATGTTGGGTTAGTTTCACTACAAGAGTTCAATATGATTCTTCTTTTGGTATGGTTAAACAATATAGAACATGAAACACAATAGTAATTTTGAAAAAGAAACAGTGACACTTCTTCAGAGCTACAAGATCCAAAGATACATTACAGAGAACAAAACTGGAAAAGAATAAAAAAACTAATGTCACATAACACACATGCTCAGATATTTATCCTGTAAGAAATTGGTAATCTTGAACTTAGTTATTTTCTCATTATGCAAATTTGAAATATTATATTAAAAATGAAAATAATTTAACTAAAATTTTCTTCTTTTTTTTTCATTTTCGGAATAGGCAGTGTGCCATGACCAATTGCCATCAGATAAATTTAGAATCCAAAATGCAAAAGTATTCATAGACAAAACAAAAGAAAATACCATAATCTCAAGAATGCAAGAAATCAAAAGATCATATGCAATGTAAGTGTAAACAAGAAAAGGCGTACATAAAACCATTAACAACCATTTGAAAGCCACCAGAGTCGGTAAGCATGGCCCGTGGCCAATTCATAAATTTGGGAAGACCACCAACTTCATCAAGAAGCTCCGGAGTAGGTCGAAGGGCCAAGTGATAAGTATTTCCAAGTATTATTTGGCAACCAATATCCTCAAGCTGGCTAGTTGTCAAGAGTTTGAAGATGACCTCAGGAAGAACAAAAATATTTTAATATATTTTGAAAAGAAAAAAAAATAGAAAGAATGTGAAGAAGAGATATTGAAATATTGGGTTTCGGACTTTTATTATAATTTGTTCTTTGTTGAAATCAAATCTAGAATACAAATAGATTTCAACATGTTTTTTCTACCAAAACTAATAAATTTTTGTTTGTTGAAGTAAAGGTCACACCTTATGAGAAGATTCAAATGGAGGACAAAATTAGCCAATGAACTTATTCTTTATCAGAAGATTGATGAACATACAATTTGAAATGGCGCGGTGGTTGTTGTGGAAACAATAATGAAAATGTTTGTGAGTAGTGCCAAAACCAGTGGAAAAGAAGAGAGGAGGATGAGTACACCAGAACAAATTCAAAATTTTGATAGAATAAAAAAATAATTAGTTAAAGTGAATGACTAGAGGAAAAGGCATGATAATTTTTTATTTGCAAAAAGGTGACCCAAAAAGTGGCCGGCGGTGGGTGTTTGAGACTTTGAGTAGAGTTTGGAGAAGAAGTGTGAGTGAGAGAGAGAAACAGAGGGCGTTGGGTTGAGAAAAAAAAGAAGAAAGAAGTGTGATAGACATTACAATGTACTACATTTTTTACTTCTTTAAAATATTCTTTACATATTGTTGTACAGCTGTACTACATGCTTCATCTTTAAATTTAAATTTCAAATCTCATTCAATTAACTTTTAATTTTAATTATTTAATAAAATTGAGAAATACATGTATTGGAGAAGACAGACTATGGTACCATGAGCTTAGGAATAAAGATTTATGACAAATTTGATTGATGGTAGTTGGTGAGGGGTTGAAAAGTTAAAGAAAAATATGCTGTCATAAAATTACTTATAGAATTTAAATAGTAATTGCAAAAATGTGTGACAAGCCAACTATACAAATTGATTGTACTTATGGGAGAGTTTCTAATTGATCAAAACAATTGAAAATGTGGATGGTTAATTGTTACGCCAAAATTATATCAAGTGCATTGTTTGTCACTTAATTAAATTTATAGAATTAAAATAGCTATTGTCAATAATACAAATTTATTCTAATGCGTTGACTTTATATATTTTTATAAAAAATTTATACAAATTTACTATTTAAGGGGTTTAAAAAGTGCACAATTATTCACTTATAAAAATACTTGAAAAGTTAGATATATCTAACTTTTCAAGTATAATTATCTAACTTTTCAAGTATTTTTATAAGTGATAGAATCATTTTATCGATGTTGATATTTTTTCATTATTAAATTATATATTACGTTGTTTAAAATATATATTGTTAATTTATAGTTTAAAATTATGATGGTGGGACAAAAATTGTCGTAGTTAAAATAAGGAGACTAAATCTATAAAATAACAAAAATATAAAGATCAAAATTGCAATTAAGCCCATACTTAACTTATTACTTTCACTTTCACTAATGAGGGACACTTATACACCAATTAGAATCAACGCATACATTGATACTGGGTGAGCCCATTTGCTATTAACCCAAGCCGGCAGGATAATATATGATATACTGAATAATACTTTTGTCCTTACAATATTAAAATGAATGGTTCCATAAAAAAAATATTAAAATGAGTGGTGCTATTTAGTGCGAGAGATATTTTCACAAAATTTTCATGAAAAGCTCGCATAACACATTTAACCAATAAATGGAATAGAAGGTGCATTAACTAATGAGAATTTTTGACATACAACAAGACAGAAAAATCATGACAATTTAAATAGCATAGAAATTTGTTTTGCACAATTTTTCATATAAGTCTTACATTGACTTTTATTTTTTAATTTTTTAAAAAAATTGAAATTTAATCTCTCCAAATGATTTTTTTATGAGATATTTCATGATTAAAATTTTGGTTTAACAATTAAATCTTTTATTTGAAGTTGTATGTATATTACTAAAAATTAATACCAAAAAAATTAATTTAAGATGAAATAGTATTTTTCTTGGACTACATTTAAAATGATTAAATTTTGACATTTATTTTCGGTTGAACTACATTTGTATACTATAAAATAATTTTAATTAAAATAAAGTAGGTTTGTTTTTTAACTTTCGAATAAGAGTAGTTATTTAAATATATTTTACTAATTTAAATTCATTTTATTAAATTTTAAAGTGCGCTGAAAAAACCAAAGTTCAAATTGTTAATTATAATTTAAAAAATGAGAAAAAAAATATGTGTTACTAATGTTAAAAATACTAGACATCTATATACTAGACATCAATATACAGGATACATTGTTGCTCTTCATAAATTTTTTAAATAACTTTTTCACGGGATAAATTATCAATTGTAAAACTTTATAAATATACGAGATATTTGTACAAATTATTTGTTTCGTAAGATCGTGAAAGAAGTATTTGTTCCTAATATATAATATACGAGACATATATACACATGGGATACGTTGTTATTCATAAAAAAATTTAAATTGTCCTTTATACACGGGACAAGTTGTCGTCGATAAGAAGTTTAAAATAACTAATATATATATATATATATATATATATATATATATATATATATATATATATATATATATATATATATATATATATATATAGGATAGGACAAATAAAAACAATATATTGTGAATAAATTTTTTTAGATTAAAATGTTTTTATATTTTGACAATGTTTTATACTTAATTTTATACACGGGGTAAAATGATTAAATTTTGACATTTTTTAACAGTTGAACTATATTTGTGGACTATAAAGTACTTTTAATTATAATAAAGTAGGTTTTTTTTTTATCATAAAAAAAAAATTGATTTATTTTTTATGCAAGGAGAACAAATTGTTGTTGATAAAAAAAATTAAAATTTACTATTATACACAATAAACAAGGTACATACAGATGAAAAACTCTCATTAACTATCTTCTTAGAAATGAAGGACACGGTTGTACGAGTCTTTATAATAGTTTTTGTTCAAGTAAGATCGTAAAATAGATATTTGTAGTTGCTCATAAAATATTCTAAAATATCTTTTATACACGGAACAAGTTGTCGGTGATAAGAATTTTAAAATAACTTTTATATACGGGACATTTATACAAATTTTTTGCTAATGTCTCTTTATAAATCAAGGATACGATTATACGAGTCTATAGAACAAATTTTATTCAAGTCACATCGTGAAACAAATATTCGTTACTAATATACTACATTCGTCCCTAATTATAAGACCATGTTTGACCAGTGCACATACGCATATGTATAATTTTGATCGCTAATATCTTTAATTGTCTATTAGTAAAAATTATAAAAAATTAATATTTTAAAAATACTCATCAAAACAAAATGAACAATATCTTATATGCTTATATTTATGTTTATATATTATTTAAAAAATACAGTCAAAACAATTATATAGAAAAATATTATCTTCAAAACAAAGTCGATTTATTTTGGCAAAATTACATATTTGGTCCTTTATCTTATTTTTTTGTAACATTTTGGTCCTTTATTTTTTATTTGTAACATTTTGGTCCTTTATCTTATCTTTTTGTAACACTTTTGTCCTTTATTTTTTATTTGTAACATTTTGGTCCATTAAAAAACATGAAAATATGAAAAAATTGATAAAGATGATGAACATTTTTATCAAAATTATGATTTTTATTTAATTTTAATAAAAAAGTATCTTAACAAATAAAATTCAGAATTTTTTTAATAAAAAAAAATATGAAAAAAAGGATTTATATGTGAATGTTATAAAAGATAATGGACTAAAGTGTTACAAATAAAAGATAAAGGACCAAAGTGTTACAAATATATAAGATAAAAGACTAAAATGTTACAAATAAAAGATAAAGGACCAAAATGTTACAAAAAAAATAAGATAAATGACCAAATATGTAATTTTGCCATTTATTTTTTATACATGTAGAACAAATTGTTGTTGAAAAATATTAAAACTAACTATTATACACGGGGAACAAGATATTTACTGATGAAAAACTTAAATTAACTATTATACACAGGGAATAAAAGTTGTTGCTGGTAAAAGAAAAAGTTAACTATATGCAAAAGAAACAAGTTGGTGATGATGATATTTTTTAATTAACTATTATATATAATGAACAAATTGTTGTTGATAAAAAGTTTAGACGATACACGAAACACATTGTTGATATTGATAAAAAAAAATTAAATTAAGTATTATACATGGGGAAAAAGTTTTTGTCGTTCAATATCTTACATTTTTACGTCACAATGGTTAATAAAAATTCTAAATTAATTCTCAAATATAGGAGAAGCTGATAAAATTTTAAATTAACTATTATACATTAGACAAAATATAGATCTTAAAAATTTTATCTTCATCAAACCTTTTGTGTATTATCATCGTTAACAATGACTATATTTAATTTTAATTATCAATAGTATTGTCCCTGAATTCTTACTCCTTATCATTAATGCCTATTTATTTAATTCGTATCACAACCTGGACGACCCAACGTCCCCACGAAATAGAACGCTCCGAAGGCGCGTCCCGTGCGTACGCACGGGTATGCAACTAGTTCTTAATGGTAAAGAAAGGCAATTTGCATGTGAGGAAAATAGAAACAAAAGGGGCGGTGCTCTAAAATCAAGCAAATCCTTACAGTGAAGAAAGTAAAGGCGGCATCACAACATTATAAAAGGAAGATGATTATTGAGCTTTGATTCATTCATTCATTCTTACACAGAAACATAGAAACAGTGGGAAGAAAAGGTGGAGGAGAAATCAGTGGAGACAGAGAGCGATCAAAGAAGAGTTGTGGATTCAACTGCAATATTATTTCCATCTCTTCTCGTGATGTATTGTAAGGTTACTATGTGTAATTAATTCTCTCTGTTATTGGGATTAGGTTTAGTTAGTTATAACTCTAATGTAATCTTTTAGTCTGGCTGATTATATATATCTCTATTTCATTATGTTTATGGTTTATTTCTGTGTTTAATGCTTTTCCGATGTAAAACTCCGAAATTGATATTTTGATTTAGAAAGCTCTAGACATAGACTTCTTACTTAAAGGAACTGGAATAAATTCATATGTGAAATGCTAATTGCTAGGGATAGTGTTAGGTTCACATTCACGTACACTATCGAAACTTAATGCTATTGTGTTGGTTAAATTGTCCGAGACATCGGAGTTTAAGCATACAATATAGCCGTTATATTGATTGATCGCTCGAGACATTGAGGGTTAATAGATATAACGAGATTCTCGTCGTGCTCTGGACACGGACACGTATGTGAGCGATAGGTGAAAGCATAATTGAAATTTAGAAAGTATATAATCGATTAAGAGTTTGCATTAGAAGAGTAGCTAACGATATCTAATCCCAGTAACTTTGTCTCTCTGTTATTTCTTCCGGACTTTATTTGCGTTGTGAGTTTGAATGTTTATGGCCGAACTTATTTTACAATACTTAAAATTATATTGATTGTTGAACGGCATCGATATCGCACCAGTCCCTGTGGAGACGATAAAAACTATACTTACTTTTATACTTTAACAAATATTAAAACTGAACAAAAATATTGCAGCACATCTCGAACCAATTTAACTTCTAAGCTCTTGGCTTTAGTGAAGAAAAGATAAATATCAACACATAAAAGGTGAGACAAACTAGGACCTTCAAGAGGAATTTTTATTGGCTTCCAATTGTTGGTAGTAATCTGGTGTTGTATTATTGAAGATAAATTTTCGATGCAAAGGACAAATAAATATGGCGAGAGGGGATCACCCTGTCGTAATTCCCTCTTTGGCTAGACATTATCAAACTTTTCATCATTCCACTTAATGGAAAGGGAGAAAGAAGTGATGGAACTCATAATCAAATTAATAATGAGACAAAGAAATCCAAATCCAGAGAGGGTTAACCTAAGAAAATCTCAATCCACTCTATTGCAAGCTTTTTTAAAGTAGACTTTAAACAATAAAAATACTTTCTTACCTTTTTCTTATGCATGCAATGAACAATTTCTCAAGCAATCTCTATCTCTATTATATATATAGCGAGATTTCCATGGAGTTCTCTCGTGCATTCTTAGAAAAATTGCTTATGTGGCGTTTAATTAGAGCTAAATTGAGTGTAAAAAAATTAGAGTTAAATTGTTTATGTGACATTCAATTAAAGCATCTATTTTTTTGTATCTTCTCTAACGGATTATTATAAAACAAAATTGTTGGATATATACAACTAAACTAGACTTTCTCTTTTTCTTTTTTTATTGAGTTTTTTTTTCTTCATTCAATTAGAACTTCTCTCACATTTTCTTATTGTAGAAACTTTAATATCATCTATTTTTTTATATAAACTCTATTATTTTTTTTGTAGAATCTTCATTTTTATTATTTTATTTTTTTAGAAACTCTTTCTTTTTGCGGGGATTGATATTTTTATTTTATTTTATAAACTATAATATTCTATTTTAATATTATTGCGTAGGTAAAATTCAATTAAAGCTTTTCTATTTTTTTTTGTTGTAGAAATTTAAATATTTTATTTTAATTATTAATATATATTACAGTTTTAATGACGACAAACTTATTTAATCCATGATTAAGTATTATATACTTAATATATAAAAACTAAGTAAACACTTCGATTTTGGATTTCTATAAAAAGAAAAAAAACAACAAAGTGAACATTTCGACTAAAATTTGATTGAATATATATCTATTATCCAATCATTCAATTAAATGTTAATTTCTATGTTGATTTGTTTGAAAATAAATTTAAATCATATTTCATATTTTTTTATGGGATCACTCATTTGACTATTAAAATTATAACAAGAGTCTGAGAATTTTATTGATATTAGGCTTAAATGCACTTTTGGTCCCCCTATTTTTGAATTTATGAAGTTTTGGTCCCCCTATTTTAAAACTCAGCTTTTTGGTCCCCCTATTTTAAAACTCAGTTTTTTGGTCCCCCTATTTTAAAAATTAAGATTTTTTTTTAGTCTCCCTCTCATTTTAATGACGCGGCACTGTAGATGATGACGTGGCAATGAAATAATGACATGATAATTTCTTTACCTATTCATCATTGTCACGTCATAATCTACAGTGCCATGTCATTAAAATGAGAGGGGGACTAAAAAAAAATCTTGATTTTTAAAATAGGGGGACCAAAAAGCTGAGTTTTAAAATAGGGGGACCAAAAAGTTGAGTTTTAAAATAGGGGGACCAAAACTTCATAAATTCAAAAATAGGGGGACCAAAAGTGCATTTAAGCCTTGATATTATTAAAAAAAATAAAGAATTTACAGCTATTTTTTGTTCATGGAGCAGTCATAGAGTCCTGTAACAGACACATAAAACGGCTAGAATGAGAGAGAGTCTCGGTGGTATAGAATAAAAAATGGGTAGCATTACTCACCCCATTATTAAAAAGGGAGTCGGATAGAATCTCATAGTGTTGTTGAACGGGAATGAATGAGTATTTTCCACCACACTATGCCCCTGTAACATACATAAACATATATCTTATTTTCATACTCAAGTAAATTATACAAAATCAATCTCATAAATAATTGAAAGAAAAATATAGACAACATTCAAAATAATATAAAATTAAAGTGACATATATAGACAACCTTCCAAAGAAAAAAAAAAGAACATAAACAAATAAATATTATTAAAAAATGAAAAATATTTTGATCGAGAGATGTAGAAATAATGAGAGAGAGATAGAATCTCTCACGGGTATAGAATGAGAAACATAGAACACTTTTGACCCCACTATTCAAAATGCATCTAGATTAATTAAATTTTCATTTGAGAATGAAGTTTATGATCATTTTATATTTAAAAGGTCAATATATAGTCACATATATGAAGATGAGAGAAATAATCTATCTCTTAATAGTGCAAAACGGGAAGCGAAATAATATTCGCCATCTCGCTCTATCTTATAACATTTTTAAACATATATCATGCAAAGTATATCTCAATTTTATCTTAACATTTTTAATTAAATATTGCACAAATAATATATTAAAATAAATACATAAATAATATTTAAAAAATAATTATCCCGTGCATGGGACGGATTAACATACTAGTAATAGTGTTATATGAAGTAGCTCTGCTAGGGATGAAGGAGCTCTGAAGAGGGCCAACAAAATCATCTAAAAAATGCCACATATATATATATATATATATATATATATATATATATATATATATATATATATATATATATATATATATATATAATACAGAAAAATATGCATTTTCTTTTATTGAGTTAAAAGACAAAAGTAAAAAGAAGAAGAGAAAAACACGTGCTTTTACTTTTTTGTATTTTTAGTTTTTTGATTGCATTGTTTTTTAGAGTATTGCATTTTTTTTATTATTGAGTTACAACTTGCAAGACAAATAAAAGAAAAAAAAAAAGAAGAGAAAAACACGTGCTTTTTTATTAGTTAGTAGTATTAGGTTTATATTTAAAAAAAAAAAAAAAAAAAAAAAGTATCAGCTATTAGGTAAATGTTCGGTGAGATTTTTTGATTCAAACAAAGTGTGGCCGGCGGCACACGCACACGCAGCTGCCAAAGTGCTTCGCATTAGCTTAGCTTAGGGACACTTTCCTTCTTCATTCGTTGCATCTCGTTTGTTTTGTTTGTTACCTCTTCTCTTCTCTCCATCTGTAACTGTAAGTTCTCTTTCTCTCACCACACTTTTGTTTTTATTTTTGTTCTGCTTTGTTCTTATCGTGCTTCCTTCCTTTTCAGGATATACCGTTATCTGCTTGTGCTCTGCTTCATTCACATAATCCATGGCGCTTCGTTTTGAGGTCTACCTAATACTGCCTCAATGTCTCTCTAATTTTTATTATATTTTCGCAAATGCTTACTACTTTTTCTCTTCAAATCGAAGACGGTAAGTAATAATGTTTGTGAACACAGCAGAATACTAATATACAATGTGTGCCGCTTGCCAGAGCAGGTCCATATGTTTTTATTTGTTTCCTCACTGTTTTATTTTCCCTGTTCTTACAACTCTTAGTATTCTCACTTTCTCAGATTCTTGGTAGGTTCAACCGTGCTCGTGCTTCTCGACTGACCCTCCCTCATTTTGTGTGCCAAACACCTTTATTCATGCCAGTTGGCACACAAGGTTAGAGTCTAAACTTGAAGAAGAATATTCACGATTATTGTAGCTAATGCAAGTTTCTGAGCACTGGTTATTGCTTGTCCTTAGACAATTCAATGCTCGATGTTTAATATTTTCACCGTTACAAGATTCTCTCATTTTGATAGGTTTTATGATGAAATGCCTAATAGTTATCTTGCACTTGAAATGTTGCAATTTTTTCTTATCGATGAGGTTTCTACATGAGCAGGAACAATCAAAGGATTGACAACTAGCCAGCTTGAGGATATTGGTTGCCAAATAATACTTGGAAATACTTATCACTTGGCCCTTCGACCTACTCCGGAGCTTCTTGATGAAGTTGGTGGTCTTCCCAAATTTATGAATTGGCCACGGGCCATGCTTACCGACTCTGGTGGCTTTCAAATGGTTGTTAATGGTTTTATGTACGCCTTTTCTTGTTTACACTTACATTGCATATGATCTTTTGATTTCTTGCATTCTTGAGATTATGGTATTTTCTTTTGTTTTGTCTATGAATACTTTTGCATTTTGGATTCTAAATTTATCTGATGGCAATTGGTCATGGCACACTGCCTATTCCGAAAATGAAAAAAAAAGAAGAAAATTTTAGTTAAATTATTTTCATTTTTAATATAATATTTCAAATTTGCATAATGAGAAAATAACTAAGTTCAAGATTACCAATTTCTTACAGGATAAATATCTGAGCATGTGTGTTATGTGACATTAGTTTTTTTATTCTTTTCCAGTTTTGTTCTCTGTAATGTATCTTTGGATCTTGTAGCTCTGAAGAAGTGTCACTGTTTCTTTTTCAAAATTACTATTGTGTTTCATGTTCTATATTGTTTAACCATACCAAAAGAAGAATCATATTGAACTCTTGTAGTGAAACTAACCCAACATGCGACACATGAACTATAAGAATAGGCTTGGAAATGAAATAGATATTATACCTAAGTATGCATGCAAGTAAGCCTATAAACCTAGATTATACATTTGAATATTGATAATAATGTGAAAATTCCTTGTTAAGTAAAAACTTTATATTTCACTTATGTTTTAGGTTTCACTGTTGCATCTTGCGGATATCACAGAAAAAGGTGTCACATTTCAGGTATACTTTTCACTTTAAAGACATAGGCAAATCTTGAAGGGTGTGCTCTGTTCCATTTTTTTTGGTGTTCTAAAAACTGGTTTGAGCATACCATCCAAATGCCGATCAGACTGCATTCCAATTCCGTCAAACCTAAAACCATGAATTGAGTCATCAGTTTTTCAAATGGTGCATATTGATTTCAGCATATATATCCCAAAATCTTTCGAAAAATGATCTTAAGAATTTGGGCAAAAATATGAATTGAATATGGGTTTATTACCTTTGTCTATATATGTTGCTGCCAACTTTCAGTTTGCTAATAACTGACAGGGACGTAGACATAATTATAATTATTATAATTATACATTACCTATTAAATGAAGCTATTACATGATTGGTTCCATTCTTTTATATTCTGGATTCTGATACATCATACATATATAATAATATCATTTATCAAAGTTTGAAGTTGTTTTTTCTCCTTGCATTTGCATCACACTTTGGATAAGAATAATTTATTTTAAATAAAAATTTATGGAATTATGATTTTGAAGTATAATTCCATATTTTTGTTATTTGTAACGAAAAGCCATTCATTTGCTTCAGTCACCAGTAGATGGAAAGCCAATGCTTCTAACACCTGAGGAATCAATTCAAATACAAGTAAGTGGATTATGTTTTGTTTTTCTCTTCAGTCTCTATTCACAAGCTGATGCTTGTTTAAGGTATCAAAGATTCAAAGCTGAGTACTGCGAAACATTTGTAGCATATCTGTACCCTTGAATTCCACATTATTTTCGCATATGTCCAGATACTTTTCCTCACTTTCATATTGAAACAAGATATCATTCATGTAGACAATAAGCTTTTGAGAGCCAGATATTGATTAAAGAACCCTCATTGATTCCACTAATATCCCGTGACTGCTTTATGCCTCCCAAAAATGTCACGTGGCTGCTTTACTTCCAAAGATTATAGCTAGCAAACAGCCATGGATGTGCTCTAATTCAGTTTTTTTTTCCTTTTTAAAACCATTAATGTGCTCCAAGTCATGTGTTTTCATTTTTTGTCTTAAATCGTGCAGAATAAAATTGGAGCAGACATCATAATGGCTCTAGATGATGTCATAAAGACCACCACTACTGGTGCAAGAGTTGAGGAAGCTACGTATCGAACACTTAGATGGATAGACAGATGTATAGCAGGTAAGAACGTTAGCACAGAGTAGAATTCTAGTCTATGGTGATATTTAGTACATTTAAACTACTTCAGTTGCAGTAATTATTTGACTGTGTAAATAACTGGTTGATTCTGAATTGTGGTGGTACTGTTGCACCGGCGAAACTATCATTAACTGGGATAACATTCTTTTGTATCCTTTGGGTTACACAGCCGTGGCTAATTGACAATGTGCATAACAAGTAGTATATATTGGTTACCTAGAAGACTTGGCATTTGCAGAGTATGAAACCCACGGTCTTTCCAGAGGAGTTTCCCTTAACAATATGACAAGGGACTGGATTGCTTTGGTTAATTGATGCTTTTGTTGGCTCTCCTATCCTTCGACCTTTTTGTAGTTTGTACTCACTCATCTTCTATTTTTCTTAATGAAGTTGGGAATTAAGAATTCGATTACTTAAGGCTTTGGTCATATCTGAGTAAGGATACCTGCCAAATAAAACAAAGTTGTAGAGATTCAAAATAATTAGGGCGAGGCTTCATTGATATTCTTAAATTTGAGTGTACTTGGTTCAAATGTGTCAACTCAATAGGAGGATCTGCAAACTTTCTGCATCTAAGATCAAACCTACCGCAGAACTTAGATAGATCATAGTAATACAGCTCTTGAATGAGCGTAACACATCGTGCTTAAGAAAATAACCTTTAAATGCTAGCTATCCCCATTCTCTCTCTTCTCCATTCATCCACACCAAACGTGCACTTGCACACACACACACACACACACACATACAAGAGAGAAATTACTTCACTGGACTCTAATCAGTTTTCCAAGAGAAGAAAATAATTCTGACTTTCAGTTTTCACTTCCCCAATTGGTAAGCACTATTAAATTCCAAAGTACTTCCAAATTCTGAGCATCAGCATTTCTCCATTTTCCAGAAATATTTTATAATGTGTTTGGGTTTTCAAGAGAAGAAAATAATACTTTCAATTTTCTCTTTGCCTTTTGGGAAGCATTATCAAATTCCAGACTTGCACATTATTCAAGCTAGCCTCAGAGGAATTATCAAACTCATCAGTCAATCCATGTTCTCTTGGCCCGAAAACCAGTTTGTCCATATTATAATGGCAGGAGCTAAATATGCACCTATTTGAAATGAACAGACTTCTGAATTTGTGGTTTTTTTTTTTGTGTATAAGTTAGTGGCTTGAGTTAAATCTTGTTATATGGAAAGATACTTTCCCATAAGAAAAAACCTAACGATATTTTAGCAATTTATATTTTCTTCCCCAAAGTTAAATACCCAACATTTCTATTCTAACTTTATTTCTTGGAGAGTAAGAGAGAATAGTTGGCCACTCTTCAGTTTCTATTAGCCAATCAGTAGCACATTCAATACTTCGTATGAAAAAAGAAAGGTTGAAGTAAATAAATGAAGCACTAGAATGTAGTGTTTTTTTTTCTTTGAGGGCTTTGCATTCAGAATGTGGAGAAGTGTTTGGAAAAGTCTTTTACATGGGTCGTGTATTGCGTTTTTCTTCTCTTTGCATGTTAGTGATGTTAACCGTTATCAAATAGAAAACAAATGCCATATTGATGAATCCAAAGCAGTTAGTTTTTAGCACTGCCTTCTATAATCGTGTTTTTGCTTTGCATGCGAAATATTAATACATGTTGCCTTTTGTAAACAGCTCACAAGAGGCCTCATGATCAGAACTTGTTTGGTATTGTGCAAGGTGGTTTAGATCCTGAGTTGAGGTGGTTTCTAGCAAAAATCATAACCTTCTTGCTATCTGCTGTGCCATTATGTTTAGTTTTCTACTAGTTATTGATTTATCAATTTTGACATTCTATTGTGCTTATATCTTACATATTTTGTAACCAGGGATATTTGTGTTAAAGGTATGGTGGAGCGCAATTTGCCTGGGTAGGTCTATATTCATATCAGCATATCATGGTTTTTGCCGATGTTTTTATACTATTATTCCGTGCTTTAAGACCTAAATTAGACTGTATTGACCATTTTGGCTGGCTCTGGCTTTTCATACAGTAACCCTCCAAAACTTGACTTGGGCAAATTATTTATGCAATGTCTCTATTTGCTCTTGTCAATGGGAGAAACATTGATGAAGTCTTTATATGGTTAGAATTATTTAATCTATTCCACATCTGAAGGTTTTTGTAGATAGGTGCGAAGAAAACTTGTATAATCCCTATTAGAGGATAATAACTTCAACTAACCTTTGGATAGTTGAAGTATCTCTCATTTAAACTTAAGTCTCAACTATATTTTCTGTACACCCGCTCTATATAGTTTCCGTTTGTAACCGATCCCAGAGATTTCTTGTTAGTTAGATTAACACCTAGTACACAGATCTAAAAATATATCAAACCACTGTAATGAATTCAGCTGTTAAAAATACAGTAGAATCAAACATAATTCATTTCTAATCTCTCTCAATTCTCTCTTGTCATTGGTTGCAAAAGTTCGTGGATCCTCTGGGAGAAAATACATGCTTATTTTCAACATCAAACGAATGCGTAGCTGTGTCAGCTCCGATCGGAGCACCGCAACATGCGATCGGAAACTGCATGAGTTCTGTCTCCGATTTTCTTCTTTGTATTCAAAATCTAATCAGATCAGTCAATGCCATTGGTGAGCCAATTTCGGTTCGCGAACACCTTGACATGATACTCTAAGGTCTTCCTCAAGAGTTTGAGTCAACTGTCAACTTAATCAGTGGCAAATTTGGATCTGACACTCCCGAGGAGGTTGAAACTTGAAACCTTGCTACTCTGTCATGAGGCTTACCTTGATTGGTTTTGCAAGCAAATGCTTTTTCAAGTTAATGTTGCTCAAGATGCCACTCCTACCTCTGATAACTCTGATACCTCGTCCTACCGCACTCAAGGTGGCTGTGGCTGTGGTAGCTCCGTTCAATGCCAAGTCCGTCGAAAATTAGGACATGATGCCCTAATCTGCTAATATCACTTCAAGAAGGACTGCACTCCTTGAATTCCACATTCCACTTGATGATGCATCCATGTACTCTCACCTAATGTCTTGTTAGTCCTCTTAGAGTACTTCTCAACCTCGAGCTCAGTTTCCACACTTGGTCCGCTCCCATGCCTTAGTCTTACTCTGCATGGGATACTTTGGACCTCAAAGGCAGAGAGACGTTTCCCCTCTATGTTCTAAATATGTCTAATCATTCAGAAGTATTCCCTTGACTTAACAACAAAGACTAAACTGCATGCATGAAAATTCTGTAGGGACGAAAACATGCAACTTTATTTTTTTTATAGCGAAGGAAAACGAATTTTGATAATGTTTTAGGGACGAAAAACTTATTTAACCATACATAATAATACTGGAGTTAATGTCACTATAAATCTTAGGAATGTCACTAGGGAAGCATGCTATTAATCTCAAATTTGATGTATAATACTCCCTCCAGTCCTTTTTTATAAGAGACAATTCTCCTTTCTAGATTCATTGAATAATTGATGTAAGGATATTTAGGTTGAGCATATTATTCATTCTCGTTTGGCATTTGTTATAATTCTGAATACAAGCATAAACATCCAAGCTCAATGCTAAACTCCAAAACAGACTCCAAGTGAAACCATATAAAAATATTTAGCTCTAAATGGCCTCTCAAAGGAATTGTTCTTTGTCAATGGCAGTTTATGGCAGATGACCAATATTCTGTCACATAAACATTGGATTGCAACCTATGTTGCTGCCATGATGTGTGACCACTATTTAACAACACTCAACATTATACAATGGCTTAATTTGATTTGAGTAGGTGATTTCACCATTTTGGCCAGTGGTATAAGACTTCGGTTGTTAGTATTGTATCTCATTTTTAGCAGCATTCATCAATTCTTGGAAAGAAATAGTACATATTGAATGCATTTGTTTTTTATATTGAAATGGTGTAGATGTTTGTAAAAGTGTTTCTTATATGCATTACACATATAAGAACGAACCTCTTATATGTCACCCCTCACAATTTGTTCCGTAAATCATGAATTTTGTGCATGGTCATGTTTGGATACTTTTCCTTGAATAATTTTTTTTCTTTGAGCAAAAAATGTAACTTTTCATACAGACTCAAAAAAGTAAGCTGCCTTTAATCTTTATGAATATACATCACAACCATGTAGTGGCCTTTAAATTAGTAGTTATTTCTGCAGTAATGGGGAGTTAAATATACTTTTCTTTTGTCACAGCTATGCTATTGGTGGTCTTTCAGGCGGCGAAGATAAAAATTCATTTTGGCGAGTTGTGGCTCAGTGCACCGCTGCTTTGCCAGATGATAAACCGCGATATGTTATGGTTAAAATGCTTTATAGAGTACAAACATTTTGTTTTTAGTGAATTATTTCAATGTGATAGTGATATTGCAACTTTCCCTTATACTTCTTTCAGGGAGTTGGTTATCCACTTGACATTGTTGTTTGTAGTGCTTTGGGTGCTGACATGTATGACTGTGTTTATCCTACTCGTACAGCACGTTTTGGCACTGCTCTAGTTCCTGAGGTGATAATCGTTTACCCTTTTATTGATAATTTTTAACGTTATATGCGTATATGATATATCCATGGCTGTTTTATGTATCCGACCAGCATATTTTCCTAGTATTTGTACCAGTAGTAAGGTGTTTCTATATAAGGTGAATCATCTTCCTATTGGGATATTATAATTTTCCAATGGCACATTGGGCCCGTTTTAATATATTTGGCCTGTGGAATAATGAGAATTTAAAATAATTCTTTGATATCCACACATTTATCGATTTCTTTTCGAACTTACTTTTTTAAGTATTCTTGCAGGGAGTGTTGAAACTAAAAAACAGAGACATGGCTGATGACATCCGTCCAATTGATCCTACTTGCCCTTGTATGGTATGCTTGTAAGAGGCTGGTTTTAGAATTCAACATTAGTGAAAATGAGCATGTGTTTAGTGATTTTATTTGTTTTGTTACAGGTCTGCAAGAACTACACCAGGGCTTACATCCATTGTCTTGTGACAAAAGATGCCATGGGGTCTCAGCTTCTTTCATATCATAATTTATATTATATGATGCAGGTACAAATAATATCATGCGATAAACTGATTTATTATAAGTACGGTTATCCTATTGATGTTTATGATTGAAATTACTATCCTTTCAAAATTTGCAGCTCAGTAGGAATCTCCACTCTTCAATAGTAGAAAAAAGGTTCCCAAAGTATGTTTTACCATTATATTCAATTATTATATTCATTTTTATCTGACTTTTGAACTGAATTAATACTTATCCTTTCAACTATTTTCTTGCTGGTCAACATGCCAATAACCATATTTTTTATTTTTGTTTTTGCGTTTTGAAGGTTTGTATGCGACTTTCTGCACCGAATGGTATGTTTGAATAATTTACACAAACCTTGAATTTTGATCATCATTACATTGACATTTGCTTAAAAATCAATATGTATTTATATTAACATGGTCATTATTTACATTCTATTGAGATATTTGTGAGTAGCTATTAGACCCTCTTTCATCTTCTTACTGCAGTTCCCAAAAGGTGATGTTCCTGAATGGGTCTGCAATGCCATGGAAGTGGCTGGAATCGACATTTCTTCTTGCTGTATTTCATCTTGCCAAGAATATGATTCCAAAAATTTGTCATAAGAATTCAATGAGGTAGAACTTATTAGGAGGACATGAAATATGCAGAGATGAGATATAGAAATTAGTTTAGACTATGTTGCAGCATAAATTTTGCATCCTACTTATGCTGCATAAGTAAAAATTAGTAACGGTTAGTAGTAGTTTATGGTTCATTTTAATTCTTATTTATTATACGCTTCTCAAGATTCATGTTTGTACCCTGGAATGATGTGCAATGATTAATAGAATAGTCTTGAATCTTGATTCATGTAATATTTTTATGAATTTACAATTAGTGAGGTATTTCACCAATGGGGGAAAATTGAGAATGACTCACATCTTTGGTTGTATCTAACTCGATCGCGGCATTAAATTAAAGGCTAAAATATGTTTTTGATTCTTTGTCTTCTCAATTTATATTGGTTCTTTATGGTTTAAAGATTTATTTTGGTCATTTATTATTGCAACGTCATACAAATTCATCACTACATTAAACTAGTCGTCGGCCCGTGCGATGTACGGGTTCGGCGGAACGACATATGCATGTCAATCATGGTTGTTGTTTTAGATTAGCGGTATGATATAAGGTAATTATAGAAATGTTTGATGTAAGTTCAAAGACTAAATCATACAAAGGGATTAATCAAATTAAATCAATGAATACAATCTCTATCCAACTAATGCTGGCCCTTAGTGTTGCACGACTTTTGTGGAACGTCATAACAAAGCGAATCAAGTGAAGCATCACACCAAATTTTATAGTGGACCTTTCAAGACCCGTGTCATGTATAAAATTTAATTTTTGCCTAAGAATATACTTAATATAATCATTGATAATGGGATAATAGAATACAAAAGTGAACTATTCTATTGTTGAATGGTTCAGTCATATCGAATTTCATAGTTGAGCCTTCAAAAACTCGTGACATGTATAAAATTTAATTTTATCCTTTTTTTGTGCAATTAATATGGTTCTAAAGGACAACTATTAATTGATTAAAAAAAAAACTTCATTAAGACTTCAAACAAAATAGTTGACATCAAGGATCAAATCAAGTAAAGATAACTACATAAATTGAAACTAATCATGCGCCACAAAGTAGTGTTGGCGCATACAGAAAAATAATATTTGATAATGTCAATTATTTGAATGCTCGATTAGGATGAAGTGGTTTAGTTGCAAGCATTAAATAATTTAGAGGTAGCATCAAATTACGATTACAAAGTCTAAATTCATATAAAAGAAAAATATATAGCACAAAAAGAATACATGCTTATAGCATTAATCGTGTGTTGCACATGTTTTGTGGAACGTCATAATAAAGCGAATCAAGTGAAGCATCACACCGAATTTTACAATGGAGCCTTCAAGACTCATGATATGTATACAATTTAATTTTGGCGTAACAGCACACTTAATTTAATTTTCTCATGTTTAGGTGTGTGTGTGTGTGTATCTCAAATAATATAAACTAAGTTGATCAAATTTTCTCATGAGTAACATGTTAAGATGATGAAATTAAAAATCATTATATAATCATTGATAATAGAATCAAGAAGTACATTGCATATTATTGTTGGATAGCTTAGTCACATCAAATTTTATAGTGGAACCTTCAAAGACCCGTGACATGTATAAAAATTTAAATTTTACCCTTTTTTGCTGCTTAATTAATATGATTATAAAGGAAAGCGTTAAGATAATGAAATTAAAAATCATTCATATGGTCATTGATAATATGATCAAGAAGTACATTGTATACTATTGTTGGATAGCTCAGTCATATCAAATTTTATTGTGGAACCTTCAAAGACCTGTGACATGTATAAAAATTTAATTTTTACCCTTTTTTATTGTGCAATTAATATGATTCTTAAGGACAAACATCAATGAATTAACACTACAAAAAAACTGAAAAACAGCGACAGTTAGATTGAGTATACGGCGGCAGTTATAACCGCCGCTAAGCATTTAGCGGCGGTTTAACTGTCGCCGCATACTCAATCCAACCGCCGCTATTTTGCAATTTTTTTGTAGTGTAAAAAGAAAATTTCATTAAGACACAACAATCAAAATAGTTGAAACTAATCATGTGCCATAAAGTAGTGTTGCCGCATATAGAAAAATAATATCGGATAATGTCAATGCTTGGATCAAACATTGAACAAATGATTTTGATCGAGGAAGAGGCAAAGTAGATGAACCAACCCCCACAATCAAAACCACTCTTATGCAATAAATGTCTCTTGGGAGGATTAGAGATAGGATACTTGACATAATGCGCAAAAATTTTAAAACTTTATGTAAATGGAGCGCATAAATTACAAATGTATTTATAAGCAGCGCATAAAAGTTAGTTAATTAAATTCGAAACATTAACATTTAATTAAGAGTTCAATCACCCGTTATAAATATTTATTTAGAAGAGTCATTAGATGCTATAAAAAGGTTTACGATACATCTTTATAGATTAAAATTAGACATTCTTAGTTCAAGAGAAGTAGTAGTGTTTTGTTAAGTACACTACAAATCTCTATACAGACCCATAAATTTTTATTAAGTTAGTAAACTTGTACACCATAAAATTGACCATGTTATAGTGGTAATTGAACACTCTTAACTTAATAGATTCTTTTAAGTTGCGAGGTAGAATAGATTTAGAGTGGTTAAAAATCTATCATATTAGAGCTATATGCTAACTTTTGTCATAAAAATACAAATTGTTGGTCATTATTTTCATTCATCCAAGTTAACAAAAACACTATTTACACATTGTGTTGCTTTCAAGCAAGAAAGTTCCACCGAGATTAAATTGCAATGTAGAGGTTATCTTTGCCTCAGACAACTCAATTGTTGTTGCTTCTTTTACTACAAAACAGTTGACATGTTCACCTCTCTTTGGATTGTTATTGATGTGAACCTAAATCAGGCATTAGCAAATAATAGGCAAAAACATATCAATATACAGAATTTTATCCAATCATTCAATACTCAACATAAAGTCTAAAGAGACATTTGGAATATTATCTATAGCAAAACAACCATATGGACTTAACCAAACATAAACATCACTATAAAATTTCTCTTAAAACTTTTAGACATTAATTTCAAAGTAATCAATCATAAAATTCCATTTAATGGGAAGTGTAAAAAACAAATAGGGTTTTAATGATTTGTTAAGGGTAAAACTGTAATTTTCAAAAATATTTGGACAAAACTGTAATTTAAAAAAAAAATAGAAGCAAATTTGAAATTTAAAAAAAATTAGGATTCAAAATGCAATTTATAAAAGTACAGGGGTCAAAACGGAAATAATGAAAGTGTGGGGTGTAAATATAAATATATATAAAATGCAGGGACAAAACTGTAATTTTATAGTCTAATGTTGATGTGGCTGGAGTGCCGTGGCGTATGACATGGATGTTGAGGTGTAAAAGGTGACATGACGAGATGATACACGTGGCAGACAATAAATAGATGACATGGATTAGATGATGTAATGATGACATCATCGATGACATAGGGTTGTAGGATTTTCAAAATGTCATTAGGATTTACAACCCTTAAGGGTTTTTTCTATATAGTAAAGATGTGAGCCGAACTTACTGTTAGTAGAACACTGCTGTAAGAGCAGGAAAACCACATCAGCTGTTGTGTTTGGGTCTTCCATAGCAGAAACAACAGCATTAGAAAAAGTATATCTAATCCAAATGTTTCTACTATTGAAGCAATAAAAAATGCTTAATATCCTCATCATGATTATTATTTATTACACAGCACACAGAGCTGGACAATTAACTCATGTTATGTTCAGGGACGGGGGCAGGTTGGGTGCTGTGTGGGCACCTGCCTGCACAAATTTTTTGAGAAATTTTTGTATATACTAGTACTACTGCTAGTTTCAGTATTATAAGGCGTTGATACTTTAACTAGTCCTTTACTTTCACTCATTATTAGTTACCTTATCAATTAAAAGTGAGTTTAATTCAACCCATCACACAGAAACACACGTGTCATATATATAAAAGACAATTAAAAAATTTATTTTATTAAAACACATAAAATATAAGAAACTCATTTACTTTTTCAATTCTAAGTAAAAATAGGATCCATATTACAATAAACCATCAAATTTGTTCCTAATTTTATATATGCTCTTTAATAAATTTTAGAGATTATTACTGATATTATAAAACAGTTTATGATTCTATTAAATTGGTAAATTGTTCTTATATTTAACTACCAACTATCAATTAAGTCCCTATACTATAAAACATTATTATCAATATGATCCCTCTATTTAACCCCTTACTATCAATTTAGTTTATTTTATTGTTAGAGTTTGATAGTGCTTTATTGGATTATCACATGTGATTTGAGTTCTATATTTAGTATATGTGTATGATTTGAACATAGTTTTAATTTGGTAAAAAAATAAATTCTAACAATAAGAAATGAAATTTTAACAATAAGTCAAATTCAGAGCACTCATCAACTTCTAACAATAAAAAAATTTAACAATAAGAAATGAAATTTTAACAATAAAAATTTCTAACAATAAATCAAATTCAGAGCTCATCAACTTATAATCCTTAAACACTTGATGCATGTGAAAGAATAAAATTAAATCCATCTATAAAAAGAAGGCTTTTGAGAGAGAGAGAGAGAGAGAGAGAGAGAGAGTGTGTGTGTGTATTCAATGCTACCTTATATTATATTTGGTGCCCACACAAGTGAAAATTTCTGGCTCCGTCACTGGTTATGTTGGGCAATATTTGGCAAGATAAATGTTCTAACTTATGGCAAATAGTTTATAACATTTTATGGTCCGTTTAGATTAACTTATTTTTGAGTTTATACAAATAGCTTTGTTTATAATATGACTAAAATAGATCCGTTTGACAACATTTTTGTTTCATGAATTTACTAGTATAAATTACCCGTGCAATGCACGGGTTTGTTTTTACTTATAAAAATATAAATCATTTTTTATATTATTCTAATAATAATTATTTTCTCCGTACCAAAATATATATTGTTTTTAGAAGAAAATAATTGTATCAAATTATAAATCACTTTGTAAATAAAATATTTAATGCTTTTTTTTCTCTAAAGAAAGTAAAACCATAACGGTCAAGCATGAAATCAAAATAAATAAAACTAGGTGAGGACGTCCACCAAAAGAAACCGTCAATGAGGTGGCCACGCGCCGCCAATTTGTCCGCGCAAGAATTACCTTCCCGATAAACATGGGAGAAGAGGAGGTGCATATGATGAGTGAAACAATTATGCCAACGATTCCGAAGATCCCAAGGAACAATAGAGAAATCCTTAGTAGCTTGAACCACCACCTGAGAGTCGCTTTCCACCCATAGGTAAAACCAACCTCGCCGCTGGGCGTTCTCAATAGCCAAAATAATTGCCAGCAATTCAGCGTGCAAAACAGAGGAGGACTCAAGCTTACAAGAGAAGCCCCCCATATAAGCTCCCGTGCTATCACGAAAAAGACCACCACAAGCTGTCGAAGTATCAGTAACCGACCCATCCGTATTCGCTTTGATCCACGGGGCCGTGGGAGGATGCCACACGACCGGCGTTATGGAAACCGGCTTAGGATAACGAGGAGCAACATCCAGCCGTTGTAATGAAAGGTTGTGAGCACAGCCCGGCTTAATGACACTATTAATTAAGGAGGAACTCATCTTAATAGCCGTACGGACCTTGATAATGGCACCATGAATCGAAACTTTTGCATTATTAAACATGATACCATTACGCGCCATCCATATAGTATGAAGGGTATGAATAATGGCCGCTAAAAGCAAGTCCCTGGGTTGGCCAAGTAAAGGGCAGCAGCCAAGGATCAAATTAGAAGGCGATGATAGATCTAAAGAGGCGCCAAAGGTAGAGCCCAACCAGTTCCACAATGCTAGAGCAAAAGGGCATTGGAAAAAGAGATGAAAGGATGAATCATTGTCATTTAAGCAGAGGGGGCAGCCCGAAACTATAATACAACCACGAGCTCTGAGGTTCTCGTCGGTTGGCATCCTGTTAAGAATAAGGCGCCAAGCAATAAAAGAGTGCGACGGCGGAATAAAATTATGCCATATAAGAGTAGCCCAATCAATAGGTGGCCCCGGCCTGTGAAGGTGAAGGTACGCATCCTTTGCCGACAGGCAGCCATCCTTTGTGTGTCGCCAAACAAAACAGTCCTCCATAGGAGTCAGAGGCAAGGTAACCTGACGAATCTCCTCAACCAACCACGGAGCTAGATCAACCACAAGAGGGGGGATGACCCATTCACCATCACGAATCAAATTAGAGACCTTGGAAGCAAGGGGAAATGCCGGGCAGATTGCCAGAGCATCCAAGAGTGGAACACCCAACCAATTATCCGTCCAGTAAGAAATACGTGTGCCATCACCAATTAACCACATTGAATTATCCAAAACCGACGAGATGTGTCTTTTAGTATGTCTTATATTGTAGCTACAAACGGAAAATATCATTGGTCAAAAAATATATACCATACTACGTACTAATTACTAATTGAAAGAGTAATCTATATTATTCCCTAAATAGTTTAAGCATCATTTCATATTCTTTAATTATCAAAAACGTAAATATTACATTTTTCTATGTCAAACAAAAAGAAAACATAAAAAGAATAACAAAGGTTCTTCTTATTGATGAAGAAAAACAAATCTTCTTATTTGTGTAAATATATCATAGAAAGAATTCTTTTTCTTATTTGATATTAATTTTTGTTTGAAAAAAAAATAAAAATTTTAAAAAATCATAAATTGATGCACAAAAATAATAATATAACTTTATTTAAAAATTATTTAAAATTGAAACAATAATCTATATATAATATTTGTATATTTAATATTTAAATATATAATATAATTTTTTCATATAGATTTTTCATTTTATTCTTTATACTATTTGTAAAATATATACCGATGTATTCTTTTTGTAAATTAAGACATTTTTTTTAAAATTATTCACAATATACGGTTTTAAATTATTCTCAATATATAATTTTTTAATATATATATATATATATATATATATATATATATATATATATATAGATGTATTATTTTTGTAAATTAAGACTTTTTTTAAATTATTCCCAGTATACATTTTTGTTTTATATTATTTTATAGTGTTAGTAATCTATATTATTATTTTAAAAACATGAGTTAATTTAAGACATTTTTTTAAATCATTCCCAATATACGATTTTGAATTATTCCCAATATACATTTTTTAATATATATAGATGTATTATTTTTGTAAATTAAGACATTTTTTTAAATTATTCCCAATATACGGTTATAAATTATTCCCAATATACATTTTTTTATATTATTTTATACTGTTAAAATATTCAATAGGAATTTTTGTGGATTTAAAATAATAATAATATTGATAGTCATTAATGATAGACATTAATATTTGTCATTAAAACTATTGGTAAAATTTCCTTAAAAAGTTTCAATAGGGATTCGTAAATATAAATATATATAGATATAGATATAGATATACGATTTTGAATTATTCCCAATATACATTTTTTAATATATATAGATGTATTATTTTTGTAAATTAAGACATTTTTTTAAATTATTCCCAATATACGGTTATAAATTATTCCCAATATACATTTTTTTATATTATTTTATAGTGTTAAAATATTCAATAGGAATTTTTGTGGATTTAAAATAATAATAATATTGATAGTCATTAATGATAGACATTAATATTTGTCATTAAAACTATTGGTAAAATTTCCTTAAAAAGTTTCAATAGGGATTCGTAAATATAAATATATATAGATATACGGTTATAAATTATTCCCAATATACATTTTTTTATATTATTTTATAGTGTTAAAATATTCAATAGGAATTTTTGTGGATTTAAAATAATAATAATATTGATAGTCATTAATGATAGACATTAATATTTGTCATTAAAACTATTGGTAAAATTTCCTTAAAAAGTTTCAATAGGGATTCGTAAATATAAATATATATAGATATACATTTTTTAATATATATAGATGTATTATTTTTGTAAATTAAGACATTTTTTTAAATTATTCCCAATATACGGTTATAAATTATTCCCAATATACATTTTTTTATATTATTTTATAGTGTTAAAATATTCAATAGGAATTTTTGTGGATTTAAAATAATAATAATATTGATAGTCATTAATGATAGACATTAATATTTGTCATTAAAACTATTGGTAAGATTTCCTTAAAAAGTTTCAATAGGGATTCGTAAATATAAATATATATAGATATAGATATAGATATACGATTTTGAATTATTCCCAATATACATTTTTTAATATATATAGATGTATTATTTTTGTAAATTAAGACATTTTTTTAAATTATTCCCAATATACGGTTATAAATTATTCCCAATATATATTTTTTTATATTATTTTATAGTGTTAAAATATTCAATAGGAATTTTTGTGGATTTAAAATAATAATAATATTGATAGTTATTAATGATAGACATTAATATTTGTCATTAAAACTATTGGTAAAATTTCCTTAAAAAGTTTCAATAGGGATTCGTAAATATAAATATACATAGATATACATTTTTTTATATTATTTTATAGTGTTAAAATATTCAATAGGAATTTTTGTGGATTTAAAATAATAATAATATTGATAGTCATTAATGATAGACATTAATATTTGTCATTAAAACTATTGGTAAAATTTCCTTAAAAAGTTTCAATAGGGATTCGTAAATATAAATATATTAGTATAAGTTACCCGTGCAATGCACGGGTTAGTTTTTCACTTATAAAAATATAAATTATATTTTATTATGATATAAATTATATAATAATTAGATTTCAATATCCATTTTGTTAGCGTACTTTAAAGGTGTATATAATATTTTGTGTTTTTAAATCTTTTGGTTCTTATGAAAAATAATTGTTCCATTAAGAAATTGATAGTGTATATGAATTTTCTTACACTCTAGTCAAAGATCGAATTTTGACTACTATTCTTTTTCTTTTTTTTATGAAGTAATCTAGTAGCTATAAATTTCGTTCTTAAAATGGATAAATGTAACACCCTAAATCTCATATTTTATTATAATTGATTGATTTTATTTAATTAATTGGTGTGTTTTGTATGCATTAATTAGTTGTTACATTTATGTTTGTTAGTAATGAGCTTTTATGAGTATTGAGCTTAATTAGAAGGAATTAGAGTTTGTGATAGAAATAAGGGTAATGTAGTAATTTAGTATGAGTTAGTGGATTGTGTAGAGATAAGAATGACAGTTTGGTTATTATCTAAAAGGATAGAGTATCTTGGGGAGGAAGTAGTGGCAATTGAGTAAATAGTACGATAATTAGTGGTAAGAGTAAAGTTGAATTTGTGAGTGGGATTTGTAGAGAAATTGAGGGTAATATAGGAAATTGACCCTAACCTAAGTGGAGAGTATATAAAGGAGTAGTTTTTATGAGGAGTGGAGTTGTGGTTTCATTTGTCACAAATTTGAGAGAAAGAGAGGTAGAGAGAAAGTGTAGAAGAATCAATCTTGAAGATGTAGAAGGGAGTCAAAGTGTAGAGCTTATAGATGTAAAACTTCAATCTAAGGTAAGAGGTTTAGATAATATAATTTTGGGTGATCAAAGAGAGGGGAGTTTGTCTATGACTCCACACCCAAACTCTCTTCACTCATTTTTGGGTTTTGCGAAGAAAATGGATTTTGGGAAGGTGTTTATCTATATGATTTAATGTTGATTGAATGATTCTAGATAATTATTCATGTTTAGTAAATTGATTAATATGAGAAAAATCTATACTTTGTATGTTAATTGTGTTGTTATGAAGTTTTGAATAAATATATAAATAATCCATGATTCTTACCTTTTTGGTGTTAAATCATGTTTATAGTTGTACTTATGAACTTATATGATCTTTATATGCCTAAAGTTGATGGCTTTAATAATTTATATGATGAAAAATGACATTTTTATGTGATTTTTAGTTGAAACCCGAAACAGGGGTAATTTTATGGGCACGCTCGCTGAGCTAGGTACCAAGCTCGCTGTAGCGAGCATTCGTAGCTCCTGGAAATTTCCATAAATTTACATGGTCGCCCAGCGACCAGCTAGCGACCGTTGTAGCTGTCAGCTAGCTGGCGGCGACCAACAGTCTGTAACTGCGCGCTAGGTGCTCGCCAGGTGGTAGCTCAGGGACCAAACCTGAATTCAGTTTTATTTAAAGGATCAATTTGATGGATTGTATACTCATAACATGTTTAATTGTGATCTTTTGATTATATGGTAACATGATTGAATGAATATGAACCTAGTAATGAGGAATTATTAGTACGTGATCAATAGAATGATGGATTGATTAGAATGAAGAGTTATGTTATTGAATTAAATGAACCGTATGCTTATAACATTTCTTAATTATGATCTTTTGATTATAGAATGACATGATAGCTTAGATATGAGTACTTTGAGAGATAATTAAGTTATTATTGAACCATGAGTATGTGATTATGATAATGATATGCTTACGTATGTGTGATTGAAACATGTATGTATATCTTATTTGTGAATTGTTAATGATGATGATGATCTTGAATGTATGATCAATTGAGAAGATTAATTAATGTGATTTAATTAATAGAGAAGATATATTCTTTAACAATAAGTGTTAGAATATATGGATTATATTATCCTTGTATGTTGAGCAGATACTTTAGATGAGCCCTAAAGTATAGCAACTATTTTAGTAGCTGCGGTTGACTAAAATATGTAAACCATATGTTTGGTAATTGTACATTCATGCACTCATATTGTATGTTGAGCAGATACTTTAGATGGGCCCTAAAGTATAACATATATTTTAGGAGTTGCGGTTGACTAAAATATAATTGGAATAAGTTTTCCAATGAATTGATGAAATGGTACCACATGCATTAGTCGTGTCTAGGGTGACATGACATGAGTAATTGACATTAGTTGCATTAGGAATATGTGATTAAATGTGATATTTGGTAATTGGCATTGATTGGTAATTCTTATCTTAAGTGATTAAGTGTATTATGAATTGTGTGCTAAATGATTGATAATTGGTGATGATGTGTATACTTTGTCAATTGATTGAAAATGTGATCATATTGCGATGTGTTGTATTTGTATGATTATGTGATATGAATGACATGAGATTAATGTATGTTTATAATTTGAATTGTTAGACATGAACATACTATGTCCTAAGTGTTAAGTGTGTTCTTGCACTTAGTTTCTTTTTATGGTTATATCATCTAACCCTCTGTTTTGTGTATGTGGCTATGTGCTGAACCTTTGGGGGTTCAGGTTCTCAGGTTATGTTTGTGACCGAGTCGTTGGTGAAGCTCCGCTCTGATCATGACACGGGGATAGGGATCCTTAGAATGTATAGATAAAGTCTTGATTTTTATTAATTATATTTGAAGTTGTATCATTTTGAAAAGTATTTGTCCAAGTCATGTTTTTAACTAATTAAGTTATTAGTTGTATTTTAATGAAGTATGTAATACCCGAACCATTCATTTTATAAATCCAATTTTATTCCGTTGCGTATTTTCGAATAGTATTTTATAAAGGTAATATTTT
The DNA here is from genome assembly GCA_954870985.1 of Trifolium fragiferum. Classification (NCBI taxonomy): domain Eukaryota; kingdom Viridiplantae; phylum Streptophyta; class Magnoliopsida; order Fabales; family Fabaceae; genus Trifolium; species Trifolium fragiferum. Next base: position 96,415 of record OX940791.1, on the reverse strand, counting down.
ATTAAATAACGGGTTGGGTGTTACAATAAGTAAGATAACCGGGATTCGAACCCGGTCCCCCGTCATATATAATGCAATATCCCGCTAACTGCGTTAAGCTTATGGGACTTGACCACTATTCTTTTTTTTTTTTGGCAAAAATTAATAATATTCGTGTGCAACATTTAATTTCTAGACTTAAATATTTCTACCTTTTTTTCTCATCTTTTTTATAAAAAAAAATGTTTTAATCATTAAAAAAAAAGTATTATGTGAAATATATATATATATATATATATATATTTCCCCTTAAGCATGTGGTCACAGGTTCTATTCATGACTCATGCGTTTGGAGAAATTTTGGTTGGGAGGGTATAACGCACCTTGTGTGCCCCACTTGTTCCTCGACAAATATTAATTATCGCTAACGGTGGTTGAAACTTCGTACTAATATCATGGTAACTCCAAAAAAAAAAAAGGGTTTTATGGTAACTCAGAGCTTGACTGCATGGTTAGGAAAGTTTGACTAAAAATTGTTTATATCAAGAATCGAACTCGGGTTCTCCTGAACAACCCGTCTTAAAAGAAACTCATTAATCACTTAACAAAGTATTGGTTAAAATACTATCAAATTTTCAACTTGAAAAAATAAAAATTGTGATAAGGCATACTCCACAATTAATGCACAATACCATATACCTTACTTGTTTTAGTCAGACTTAATATGACCGGCTATTAACTGAAATTAAAAAGAATATATTTTTCTATGGTCTCTAAAAAAGTAAGGTATGATTTTTAGTCAAACTATTTTGTAATGCGTGTTCTTTTTAGGTAAGTTTGACCAAAAAATATTTCCATTAATAATCGAACTCGTAGATCGATGGTAAAAAAAAAAATTATCTATTTATTAATTTGAGAAAAAAAATGTGATCAGGTAAATTCCACAATTAATGCACAATATCATACATTACTTTTTTTAGTCGGACTATATATGATTTTTAGTCAAGAGTATTTTGCAATGTCCGTGTACTTTTTAGTGTTTCTTAGGTCAATATGTACTCTATTAAAAATGGGACAACGAGTTTTTTTTTTTTTTAAGCGCACACATGAACTTTTTAGAGGTCACTTACCTTGAGTAATCAGTAATCACTACAAATATGAATGGAATCAACTAATTCACATAATCAAAATTAAATGCTACGAATCACTATTTAATTTAATGTTAAACATCTGCTTGAAAAGTGTAATATTATTATTATAATAGCATTATTATATTTGTCATACAATTTTATTTAAAATTAGAAATTAATACCACTATTTTATAAGATAGTAATGTTGAGTAAAATATGCAATTTTTTCAAGTAAAAAGGACTGGATATATATAGTTTTTATATTTGCCAACGTCTTTGCTTCTAAGACTGGATATAGTTTTTATAATTTTTTTTCAAGTAAAAAATGTCTAGTTTTTATATATGCATTAGAAAATATATTTGTAAGTATTCATGTGATGAATTGAACAAAAATAAAATAATATCTGTGATTGAACATGTTTGTTTCTTTCACATGTCTTCTCAACTTCAACACAAGTAATCATACCCGTTAGATCTTTTATTTATACAGCACTCTGTTTACCAACTTTGAACCACAAACTTCAGGAGAAAGTGTATATCCCATGGTGATACCTATTAGATCTAGACACATAAAAGATTACAAAACAATTAATAATAATTAATCTATACAATACATCCAATGATAAATATACAAAACAAAACAAAAAAACAAAATGTTGATGCTTGATCAGAGAAAAAGAGAAAATAAAATAAGCTAATACACACTAAGGTTTGAAGATAGCAAAATTTTAAGGAATTAAACCACATTTATATAGCTGAAAATTGAGTCAATATCAGCATTAATTTGCGTTAAAACATACCAATTAAAGCCAAGATGAATAAAAGAAATATTCTTTATAAATCAACTTTATATTTGTTATTTTCTTATTTGATATTCTGAATGATTTTAAAATACATGTCATTTTTTTTTTTTTTTAGAAGATATTCATATTTATAATTTAAAATTCAACTTTATATAGTCTCTTTTGTAGATAAGAATAAGAATATTCTTTAAATATTCCTTTAAAATAAAAATAAAAATAAAAATAAAAATTCTCAGTGCGTATGTCTCTACGTACGAATGGTGATTACCAAATCATGCGATATCACACGTAGATTATATATAAAAATTTTAGCAATATTTTTTTTTTAACAGACAAAAATAAGAAGAAAAAATATTTTTTAAAATTATTTAACAATTAATAATTTTTTAAAACAATAAAATATAATTGATAATATCTATAATAAAATTTGTGGATAATAATGTAAGTGCAAATTATAATTTTTTTTTCTCAATATACGTTTTTAAATTATTCCCAATATATATTTTTTAAATATTATTTTATAATGTTAGTAATCTATATTTTTTTAAATTATTCTCAATATACGGTTTTAAATTATTCCCAATATACATTTTTTATATTATTTTATAGTGATAGTAATCTATATTTTTTAAATTATTCTCGATATACGGTTTTAAATTATTTCAAATATATATTTTTTTATAATATTTTTTAGTGTTAGGAATTTTGTTGATTTAAATAATTAATAATATTGTTAGTAATTAATATCAATCATTAATGCTATTTGTAAAAGTTTCCTTATAAAATTTCAATAGGGATTCGTAAATATATATTAATATAGATATAGATATAGATTTAGATATAGATATATATTTGTAAAAATTTCCTTATAAAGTTTCAATAGGAATTCGTAAATATATATTAATATAGATATAGATATATATATTTTTATATTATTTTATAGTGTTAGTAATCTATATTATTTTTAAAAAATATTCAATAAGAATTTTGTTGATTAAAAGAAATAATAATTTTGATAGTAATTAATACCAATCATTAATGCTATTTGTAAAAATTTCCTTATAAAGTTTCAATAGGGATTCGTAAATATATATTAATATAGATATACATGTTTTTTTTGAAAAATACAATATAATCAATACAGTTTTCATGAAAATTATTTTCGATTTATTCATTTGGAATTTTTTTTATTTAAAGAAATAAAAAAAAAATAATATCGATAATCATTAATGATAGTCATTAATATTTGTCATTAATATATGGTTTCGATAGGGATTCGTAAATATAAATATATATAGATATAGATATAGATATAGATTATTTTCGATTTATTCAATAGGAATTTTTTTTATTTAAAGAAATAAAAAAAATAATATCGATAATCATTAATGATAGTCATTAATATTTGTCATTAATATACATGTTTTTTTTTTAAAAAATACAATATAATCAATACGGTTTTCATGAAAATTAATTTCGATTTATTCAATAGGAATTTTTTTTATTTAAAGAAAAAAAAATAATATCAATAATCATTAATGATAGTCATTAACATTTGTCATTAATATATGGTTTCGATAGAGATTCGTAAACATAAATATATATAGATATATTATTTTTGTAAATTAAGACATTTTATGAAATTATTCCAATATACGGTTTTAAATTATTCCTCATATACATATTTTTTTTTGAAAAATGCAATATAATCAATACGGTTTTCATGAAAATTATTTTCGATTTATTCAATAGGATTTTTTTTTTATTTGAAGAAATAAAAAAAATAATATCGATAATCATTAATGATAGTCATTAATATATGATTTCGATAGGGATTCATAAATATAAATATAAATATATATAGATATACATATTTTTTTTTGAAAAATACAATATAATCAATACGGTTTTCATGAAAATTATTTTCGATTTATTCAATAGGATTTTTTTTTTATTTTGAAGAAATAAAAAAAATAATATCGATAATCATTAATAATAGTCATTAATATTTGTCATTAATATATGATTTCGATAGGGATTCGTAAATATAAATATATATAGATATATAGATAACATTTGTTTATCCATGGAAACAAATTTGACAACATTTATAGACACATTAATTATTTCTCACCATCCAATTAAGATCAAGATCAAATATTATATAAAATTGATTAAATAAATTAGAGCCATTGAATCTTTTATGGATGATTGAGGTCGTTTAACGCATGAAACAGTTATATCAAGCAATATGCACCAATTTACCAACTTATATCATATTTCATAAGCTCTTTTTAAAAAACTAGTTTTGAGACCCGTGCGAAAATCCGTGCATTCGCACGGGTTTATTGACTTTTATTTATAAAATATTGCTAAAATATAAGTTACGTTGTGTACCAAAAAAATAAAAATAATAAGTGACGTTATCTGTTATTTTTTTTGTAAAATTTATTAAATTAAGTAATTTTTTTCATTAAAACAATTGTCCCGTGTATAATTTTTGTGTAATAAACTATAAGTAATAATAACAAATATTTATTATTCAATTCCTTTTTTTATTAAATCAATTGTCCCGTGTATTATTAAATTATTTTTATTAAAACAATTGTCCCGTGTATTATTAAATTATTTTTATTAAAACAATTGTCCCGTACTCCCGTGTATTATTATAATATATATTCATTAGTAATATATTCATCAACATTGTTCCGTGTATTATTATAATATATTATTTAATTCCTTTTTTTATTAAAGCAATTGTCCCGTGTAAGATTATTATTTTTTAATTAAAACAATTGTCCCCTGTATTACTATAATATATATTTACCCCGTAATTATTTATTATAATATATATTCATCAATAATACAGTTCTCGTGCTATTTTTATGAGTATATTTGTTTTATTCTCTTTTTAATTTTTTTATGAGTAGATTTGTTTTATGCTTATCTTTGGATTTTTTTTGTTATTTTTGTTTTGTATCTTTTTTTTATGAGTATATTTGTTTTATGCTTATCTTCTTCTTTTTTTGTTCTTTTTGTTTTGTATGTATCTTTTTCTCAATTTAGAGTTAAAATAACATTTAAGGGCATAAACGTTGAAATATTATTAAACGTATTAAGGACAAAATAGATTTTTTAGTAGTAGTTTCTTTTAATATATTGTAAATAGATAGATTAGCAATTTTATACCTTTATTTGTCATTTTTTCTACCAATTTTGCTCTTATTACCTTAATTGAAAAAACTAAACGTTAAATTTTTACCATAAAAACTAAATGTTGATTTATTTTTTTAATCTTAATTTAAAATATATTTTTATGTCATTTTATATTTGTTAATTTATTTAACTATTAATTTGATCAAACACTATAAATTTAATCTCCTGGCTATTTTTCGCTATCAATTCATTTGATATCATTATGTCAAAATAAAATAATTCAATATCATGAAATTTATCAATTATCCGCTATATTATTTTTATCAAACAAAAATTGAGTGTAAGATGAAAACTTTATTTTTAATAAAAATAGATTATTAAAAAATAAATCAATAATAATAATAATAAAAAGAGTTTAATGGATATAGGCAGACGGAGTAAAGAAACTTTAAACATTCAACCAATAAGAAATCATCATTCTTCCATGTCATACATGTAGTTTCAAAATAACCATACATGAGTGGGGTGATGTGGCAAGTTAGTGGAGTTTCATTGGATGTCCGTGTAAAAATATTTTACACTGATTGTGCATATCCATTAAATCCTAATAAAAAATACTTAGCATTTCATCATACTACATGGTGTGCACGGGACAGCGACCAGTCTCCACCTCACCATCACCAAGCTTGGCGTCAATGTTTTAAAAACCGGATCGGACATCGAATCGGTAAGATTTCGGTTTACTGGTTCATTGGTCGAATCTCCGAGTCACTGGTCGAACCGCATGACTAAACCAGATCAAACCGGATAAACCGGTTGAATAAACCGATCAATATAACAATACTATATAGTTATTAAACCGGTAGAACAGAATGAATCTTACTTTAAAAAAATTGGTAGAACAAATATAAATTGATAACTTCATGAAACAGAACAAAAACTGATAAATTGAAGTAATATGAAAGAAATTAACATAGCATAATATGAAAGTAACAAACATAAACTGATAAAAGTCGAAGAAACAAAATAAACAAAGCATAGAATGAAACAAAATTATAATTAACTAAAATAATAAAATAAAATAAATAATCATAATCATATTAAATCATAAATTCCAGAACTGATAAACTAAGGGTCCGTTTGATGCACATGATATGATAGGAGTAGGATAGGATAAAAAATAGGATAATGATAGGATAGGATAGTGACGGGATAAACACATATCATGTCATGTGTTTGGTGCGCATATGATAAGAGACACATGATAGCATTATTTTATCATAAAAAATAAATACATTATATATTGACATGATAATAAGACACATGTTATATTTAAATACAAAAATTATTCTTGTAAAATAAATGCATTTTTTATAATAAAAACAGTTTTAATTTTTTTAATTAGTATTAAATAAAATATGTAATGAAAGTATTAGACAATTTCCAACAAAAATCAAACTAGGAAAAAGACTATTTTTCCAAAAAAAAAAGTGTAAAATAACATATAGAAGGTTGAAGTTCGAAAAAAAAATATCAACAAAAAAAATTACAAGAAAAGTGTAAAATAACTTACATCGATAATGTGTATAGCATAAAAATGTTTTAAAATGAGTGTAAAATAACTTACAGGAATATAAAAAAAAAGGTTTTAAAATGTTACGAAAATAATGTGTATAGCATAAAAGACAAATTTCACAAATAAATGTATAAAGTTGCTGGCAGTGGGAATCGAAGAAGATGCCTCACTATCATGTTGCTAACCCATCAAAAATTAAGGATTAAAATAACAAAGAAGCAATAAGATATGATAGGAGTATGTTTAATTTATCATTTCCTATTAGTGCACCAAACAATGGATTGAAGTAGGATATGATAATTTTATCATATCCTGCGCATCAAACGGGCCCTAAAAGAAATTGAAGAAATAGAACAAACAACGTTTCTATTTTCTTTTTTAATTGCCGGTTTTTTTAAATAAAAAAATATTATAAACAAAATGACGTCGTTTACGTGTTTTTGGCAAAAAAATAAAAAATAAATAGGGGCATGCAATCAGACCGCCGGTTCACCGGTTTTTCCGGTTCCAAGCGGTCTGATCACAACTCCGGTCCGACTAATGAACCAGTCCTGTCAAGCTCCGGTTCACGGTCCAACCGGTCTGACCGTCCGGTTCGATCCGGTTTTTAAAGCACTGCTTGGCGTGGTGAACTCCGTCATATGGGGGGTAAAGTTCTTAGTGTGGGGGTATACTAACATATTAGGCTTCTGAAAGTTTGGGCCCATCGGGTCTCTAATCCGGGTTAGGACATTTCTGTCTCGTTTGTTTGTATGTATGTCCTTCAGAAAAAAATAAAAAACTTGTATGTATGTGTATAATTTTTAGTTTTAATTTGCCAAAGGAAAGGAAAAGGAGACGGTAAAATGGTTCTTCGGAAATTCTTCTTCAGCCTTAAACATCGTCAGTGGAAGCTCCTGCTGGCCACCTCTACTCTTCTTCTGGTAATTGTTATTAATCTGATGAACCATTCATCCATTCATTCATTCATTCATTCATTCATTCATTTCACTACTAGTAGATTTTGATTTTGATTTTGATTTCCGTGGTAATTTATACCGATAAGTTCTTTTCTATGGAATGGTGGAGTGTACTGTGGCTTGATTGAGAAAATAAGCAAACAGCTATGTCTTTTCCATTCATTCATTCATTCATTCATTTCACTACTAGTAGATTTTGATTTTGATTTCCGTAATAAGTTCTTTTCTATGGAATGGTGGAGTGTAGTGCGGCTTGATTGAGAAAATAAGCAAACAACTATGTCCTTTCCGACTAAACAAACTCAATTAGCTCTGTTTGTTTAGATAAGCAATTTATTTGCAGAACCCTTCATTTCATCATCGTTTCAATCTTTCAATGTAAATGTAAACCTTAGCTTGTTTTTTTCATTCTTCAATTCAACAACAACAACAACGTTAATTACTATTATAATCCTTTGTTCTGTTCTTTCTCTTCTCGTAACGCTTTGTTATTGTGTTGGGTTCTCTCTTCACCGCCATGTCCCGATCCATCTTCTTCTTCTTCTTCTTCTTCTTCCTCTTCTTCTCTCTCTTCATTTCTTCAACCTTCTCTTCCGACTCAGATCACAAGGTAGGCTTTAATGAGTGTTTGTTAGCGATGCATATGTCTTCCGTTGGTGTCTTTACTTATGATTTATTAGGTCCTTCTCTGGATGTTCGATTCTTTCCATTTTTTCCGTTGCCATTGCTACGTTTTTCATTTTTGTAAATAAAGACATATATTATTTTGATGCTTACTATGTTTTTTTATCAGTTCTTAGCTGGAAGTTCACTTGGATCTCCTGTTGAAACTCACAAAAGTGGCAGAACATCCGTGTTCTCACTATTTAACCTCAAAGGAAAGAGTCGATTTTGGAGCGAGGATGTTATACATAATGGTATGTGTACCCCATGTTCATTGGATAGAAAGATCAATTTTCTTCTCTATTATGGATTTCTTTTGATTCTCTTGGTATGTTGGTTCTTCAGATTTTGATGAAGTGAAGTTTTCAAGCCATGGAAAAGTTAGCGCATTTAATTACACCAATTCAGGTTTGATTTTAGACTAATTTTTGTTGATCATTTACCTTCCTAACTTTTTTGAAACCTTTCTTCGATCTAATAGTATTTTTCTTCTCCAAAATAACTTTATGCCTTGTAAAACGTTGCTTGCTATTAGAAGATAGCTTGGGTTGCTCGCCTCATTTACTTTGGTGCATCCCTACGTAGAAACTCATAGAAAGCTAAAATAGTTGGTGTTTTTTCATTGTCATTTGCTGGAGACTATGTTAGACCTGTTTAAAAAATTATTTGTGGTATTGATAGAAGCCTGGTGATTAGAAATGTAAAATTGGTAGAAAGAAAAACAAAGGCCAATAATTATAATTTTATTGATTGATTGAAAGAAATGTAGCTATGCGGAGATTCCTCTAAATTTGTAACTAATTGGAGTTTCCCTATTTTTCCCCCTTTTCAATCTTTCAATCTTTCTGCCTTAATTCCTTCTTTCCCTCCCTTTCTTCTTTGTTTCACATCACGTGGATTGAAATAATTGATTGATGGAATTAATTATTAACACAAATGACCTTTGTTTAAGTCTTGTTCTCCTATTATTTGTGTTAATTCTGAGTGATATAGTCATTTGCTTCTATACTATTCAGTTACTTAGTATCTTTGTTTTAGACTATTCAGAACTATGAGTGTTGTTTACATCTACAAATTTTCCCAAAGTATTGCCAAATGCATGAGTAATTATTTTCCCCCTTTTATAATTTTAGTAGTACTAGAGTGTGGATTGGCTAAAACTTCACTTTGAAAATTCAGTACATATATTTTCTAACTTACTGTATTTCAGGTAATATTGCAAACTATCTAAAGCTGCAGGAAATTGATTCCATCTACCTTCCTGTTCCTATCAACTTCATTTTTATAGGATTTGAAGGGAAGGGCAACCAAGGTACATAGTTGGAAGGCTAACCCATCTTTTCTTTGGTTATTTCATTTTAAAAGTATTGTGGATTCCATAGTGCTTTTTATGTCCCACAGAATTCAAGCTTCTTCCAGAAGAAATTGAGCGCTGGTTTACAAAAATTGATCACATCTTTGAACATACACGAATTCGTCATGAAGAAGTTCTAACTGCATTCTACAAAACAAGTGTAGATAAAATTCAATGGCACCCCCATCCTATTGCCAGTCACATAAATTACAAGTACGACTTATCCGTTCTTTCTTTTGAAGACTATATTTTGTCATGTTTTTATTTTCACAATCTTTTTGTTACATCCATTTAAGTTTCAAAGCAATAAGGGATTTGGACAGATACAAGAGTGTGTGGCAAAACAGATTGATTTGGCATCAAATTTGAAGGATTTGCTTCATAAAACCTTTTGTAGTTTAATTGAGGGATGGAAAAGTAAGATAGGTACAATGTATTTTGAAAACCTCCCGTGGTACGGTGCTACCTTCTTTTTCAGAAAAGAAGCAACAGATCCTTCATATGGCTTTGTTTGTGGTCTTTTATTTTATCCTTGATTCATTTTAAATCTAAACCTTCTCATCTTGTCTCATTGATAGTCAATTTCGATTGTGCATGTCATTCAGTCATAACTTCTTTTCGCAATTTATCTTTTAATTTTTTTACATTAATTTATTTTATGCTCAGCTCATTTTAAAACTAAACCTTTTAATCCTGTCTCATTGGTAGTCAATTCTGATTGTGCTCGTCTTTCAACCTTTACTTTATTTGGCAGTTTATCTTGTATTTTTTATATTAGGGTTTGTTTGGCTGAGGGTTTGAGGTGGTAGGGATTACTGTTCTTTCTTGAATTATGGACACGATAAAATGTTTTTTAAAATTTAGTAAGTATGATTGATATATTATATGATCATTTATCATGCTATTTCAATTTTTTTTAAACATAAAAAATATTTCAACAAGTGGACTTAGCCCTCCCCTCCAAAACCAATCAAAACCCCCTTCCAAACAGACCCTTAAAGTATTAGAAGAATGAAATTTCTTCTTAATCAACCAAAATAAGCAAAATCAGATAATTAGCTCAAAAGTTTTTTTTGGGCCATCTTGGTTGAAGGTGTTTGATGTGGCATCTCCAAAGTAAATCTGTATAGAATTCTTCCTTGTTTATTTTCTTTGAATTTTCTTTCGTGAGAAAGTATATGTTATCATTTCTTACTATGACTGTGGATGTTCTGATGCAGCTTTTCTGTCCATGCTATCGAAATGGGAGAGAAGGTTACTTCCATATTTGAGCTTGCCATAAAGGTGTTTGGTCGCAAGGATGATCCAGTTGGCAATGGGTAAATTATGTTTAGATTAGCTATTACTTATTTGAAGAACCTTTTTTAACTTTAAAGTCCTCTCTGTACATTTATGCTAACATTTTATTACATCTTTTTTATTTCCTGTTATGAAAACTAAAGTGCATAAGCACAAATTCACAACTTGTTAGGGCCCAAAACGGATATAACGAAATTAATATGTATTTTTTTTTTTTTTTTATAGAAAATGCTCTATGATGATTGGTGAGAAAGCTCTGTAACAATACTTACACTAGAAACTATATGAAAATAAACACTATAACAGTGGTTGGGGCAAATCTCCTCACAAGACAATAACAACCAAGCCTTATCCCACTAAGTGGGGTTGGCTACATGGATTGAGCTCCTCATACGACGGAGAATGAAATTAAAATATGGAAGAGAAATATTATCCCTGATTTGAGGGAGAACCATATGTCGGATGCCTCCCTCATTCTGCGACACCCCTAATATACTCATTCTCCCGAGTCCTTCCTCCCTATCTCCCTATGCCACCTGTCCTTCTGTTATGTTTGCTTTCTCTCCTCCCCCTTCTACTAATTATTTTACCCCAAGGCCTTGACGGCTTTTAAGAAGCCTGCCCTTTTCTTTCACTTCTTTCTCTCCTCTATGGCTTAGCTAGTATACATAAAATATGAATAATAAATAAGTTTTAATGATTCAATTAGCATGTTAGAGCACAAGTAAACGAAGTCTAGATTACATGGCCTATTTGTTAAGTGATATTCTGCATTCCCATTCTTGTAATCCGATCTAAATCCTTTGTGGTATATGTATTGTTACCATGCATCAAACAACTTGGTACTCTAAACAATGTAACCCACTGAATGTGCAGGCAAGCTAACTAATCCAAGTCCAACTATTGTAAATGTTGCTCAACATATGAAAGTGGATTCCCGTCCACTAGTTTATTTTTATTTTTTATTTTTTATACTTTGACCAAGTGGAAATGGTGTTATGAAAAGGACGTCGAGAGATAGCAAATGAGTTTCCAATTCCAATGATTCTTTTTTCTGTATTCTCTCTCTCTCTCTCTCTCTCTCTCTCTCTCTCTCTCTCTCCATGTTTAGAAACATAGTGTGGCTTTACTTATTTTCTCTTCTTCCAAATTTCTATTTGTAGGGATAATGATGGTGGTGATTGGCAAGTAGATGTGGACATGATAGACGGTCTTTTGAATAGCCTCGTCGAATACCTTCAACTTGAAAATGCATATAATATTTTTATTTTGAATCCCAAGCGTGACGAGAGGAGACCTAAATATGGATATCGGTGAGTATTCTTGTTAAATGTTGTCATTTACTATAAACTACAATAATGCCATCTCTTTTACATGATAAATATTTGTGCATATAATCTATATGCTCAAGCTTGAACGGGCGTGTTAAAATACTTTTAATATTAGGCCCAAGCCTACTAGTCTCTTCTCTATACGCACGTGTGCACACACACACAAAACTTTGAAAGTAAATGAAATGCATTTTTACCTCACATTTCCACATGTAGTTAATTCACTCTATTGATTTAAAGAGTGCAGAGGTTTCTTAGAGGAAGTTGTTTTGTGATTAACAGGCAGCTCTCGAGATGGCTTCTTATTTGGTTTTTCATGAGAGAACCAAACATATTGAAGTAGATTGTCATTTCATTAGAGTTGAAGTTTTGTATGGCTGTATAGTCACTAATTACATCTGTTTTAACGACCAGTTAGCTGATATGTTTATGAAGTCTCTTAGGGGTCTTCAAATTGAGTTTATTTGTCACAAGCTTGGTGCATATAACCTATATGCTCAAGCTTGAGGAGAAGTTTTAGAATATTTTAAATATTAGGCCCAAGCCCATTAGTCTCGTATATATGCACACATAACATTGTAACACTATTGAATAAGTAAATGAAATACATTTTTACCTCACATTTCTACATTACATGTACATTTTATAATTTTAAAAGTGCCAGTTTTGAGCCAGATCTGTTTTATATTGTTAATTTTAAATGATGTAATCAAAATATAAAAGATCTGATGTTGTCACTTTTTATACCCGTGTCTGTTTATATTGTTTTCTTCTCTTGATTTTTATTTATGCAAAATATTTCAGGAGAGGTTTATCAGAGTCGGAATTTAACTTCTTAAAGGAGGTATATGGAACTTTCCGACTTATTTCCTTTAAACTTTTCTAAATCTGATATTGGTGATCCATTTGTAAAGTATATCAGACCATGCTTGATGTTTTTCTGCTTAGTTTATGGGTATTTTGCATGTCAAAACTTCAATTGTTACAGATTTTTCTATTTTATAATACCTTAAGTGCCAGAACTAACAACTTCCATGTCATGCAGAATAGTAGTTTGCAAACGAAGCTTCTGCAGTCAGAAGTGGTTCCTGAAAACCCTCTTGGTATGAAACTCTTCTCTTACAAAAATATATGTTAGAAGAATGCATAATGTGCAACATGTTAAAATCAATATATACAAGGAAAAATGAATCTTCAACAATAAGACAAAAAACATCATTTGACCCTAGTAACTGACTCCATTTAGTTTGAAAAGGCATCCAATGTTGTTTTTATTGTTGACTTCCATAGTTAGATTTTAGAAATTCCTGTTATTAGAATATTAGAAAATGTTTTATAATATCACGATATTATCATAATAGAGTATCTTTAATTATCTCCTAAGGTTAGTTTGTGTATTATTTAGTTGTTATTATCATTTTTTTTCCTATTTATTGTGTCCCTATAAATAGGGGATAGTGTTTGTTTTAGTATCAACTTGATATAAAATTATTATAAATAATAGGGTTAAATATATTTTTAGTCCCTACATTTTGCTCTATATTTAAGAATAGTCCCTATATTTTAAAAGCCGTGTAAAAAAACCCTATAGTTTTTTCCGTGATGAAGTTTGGTCCCTGCCGTCTGTTTTTGTAACGGAATGCTGACGTGGCAAAGTGGGTCCGATTGTTTTAATAAGTTGACCAATCATGCGGTGACACGTGTGATATTCTATGTTTGTTTTAAAAATGATAATAATAATAATAATTAACATAAGAATAAGGAAAAAAAAATAAATAATAATAATAATAAGAAAAACAAGTATAATGTTAGTGATTAAATAATAATGTTAATGTTAGTAAACCCAACAAACAGAAAGATTTCAACAAACGTAAAATCAACAGATAAACTCATAAGCACCAAAAAGAGTAAAACTTTCACAACAACAAAATCAAATGGTGCTAGGGCTAAAGAAAACAAAGTTCACGAGCAAAACCCTTCTCCATAGATGATAGATGTTTCAATCATCTTTCTACGCATCATGAAAATGGCTGTGATGAAATGAATATGGGTTTATGACCGTGTTTGCAGGTGAGGAGCGAATTTGGGCATGCAAAAGACTTTTTAGTTTTAACTTTAGAAGAAATAGAAAAAGATCATCCATGGTGGTGGTTGAGTTTTGTAACCACACTTTCAGAAGAAACAAATCTGGGTTTGAAAGAAGTTGAATTTGGAAATTAGGGATCTGAAGTTTAATTTGAATTTTGCAATCACAACGGCGTTGTTCAAAACTTTAGCTGCGGCATCTTGTTAATTTTGTATAATTTCATCAGTCTGCTGTTGTTCATCGTCTTCTTGTTCTTCTCCCTCTTCATGTTCTTAATTTTAATGTTGTTAGAAATTTCATTGGTGAAACTTATCCCGCTGTGTTGATCAAGATGAAAAAAGATGTTGTTTTGTTTTAATTTTTGTTTTTTTTTTCTTTATGATTTTTATTTAAGTGATGACACGTGTCACTCCATGATTGGTCAGCTCATTAAATAATAGGGCCAGGTCAGTATTCCGTTACAGAAACAAACGGCAGGGACCAAATTTCATCACGGAAAAAACTATAGGGTTTTTTTACACCGCTTTTAAAATATAGGGACTATTCTTAAATATAGAGCAAAATGTAGGGACTAAAAACATATTTAACCCTAAATAATATTACACCATTGTCATCGTTCAAGGTCTTATTATTTTATAATCTGTCATTTTTCTCTCGTCTGCTGTGTTCTTTTCCGGCACTTCGTCTGATTTTCCTCCCACCACTGCTGGCCAATGTCGGTATTTTCAGCGGCCTTTTTAGTCTGATTATGTCAAATGTTATATTTTCTCTTTTAAAGGGCATATTTGTAACAAAATTAAGTATATCAAATTTTATGCTTTCATATAACATCATAAATTATTTCTTAAGATTGATTTCCATTTTATTTAGTTATGTCATGATTTGTTTTTTGATTTACCTATCTATTTACAAATAGATAGAAGTCTTTCATCTGAATAAATTGGGGTTAGTGTTCAGTCTTTAGTATTAAGTTAGTATCAAATTATTTTCAGTTATATTACACCATTGGCATTATTCAAAGTCCTTACAATTTGTTCTGTAAAAAATGTCTTTATAATTTGTCTTCTCCTTCTTTTATTCAAAATCCATAACTCGAATAGGACTCTTATTTATTACTTATAAATTTATTGGCAGCTCTTACAAAGATTCAGCGACCATTATATGTAAAGCATCCAATGACGAAGTTTGCATGGACAAGAACAGAGGACTCTGATATTGTAAGTGTTTTTTTAATATCAAAATAATGAAGCATATGAATCACGGACTACAACACTAACACAAACATGGACATGTAGACACTGCTAATGTGAAAACCATAGGACAACACTTATGCATATTTATGAAATTTGAACTTATGATTAAATAAAGACTGCATATGTTGAAAATAAGATATAATTAATGTTCGCACTTTCCACAGTGAGTAATTGGTTAATATATTAGTAGGTATATATGTAATACCAGCCATTGATTTATTCTTCAATAGTTGATAAATATATTACTTAATACTTTAAAGTGAGAAAACTTTAGAGGAGCCAGATCCATGAAATAGAGGGTCAATGGGCTAGTATACTTAGCTCCCAGCGAGTGAAGAAAAGGAGAAGGGTGGTTGCATGATGGGTTACAGTTATTAACTCACTGGGTATAGGGTAGTGAGGGCGTCTCTGTAGGAGCCTTGCTATGTGCTAGGATATTTTTCTTCCGTTGTTAGGATCAGGGAAGTAAGGACGAAGGTGAGACAAATACAGTTATAACTAAAAGGGAGGCAAAATAGAAGCTATATAAACTAACCTAACAAGCACCACAACGGCTGTAGCAAATACGCAGATTAAAGCAGAGGAAAATCACAAGAATTTGATGGTGATGTTAACAAAGGTATGGGCCAAAAACGACAATAGGGCATCATTCTTGGGCAAGAAAGATGTTCAATAGGACCAACCAGTGGGATGCAATGCAGAAATTTCCCAATAGAGTAGGCTTTCGAAGGAGATGGAGTAACATCCAAAAATAGGACATGAGACTCTTTGTGTGGCTATTGCAAGGGTATATATAAGAAGAAGGGAGGGAGTGAAATCCTTTAATGTTTGGGTCTCAGACATCCTACTCAATGTACTACATCCACCAGAACCGTCAAACACCAATCCACGCGTGGTGTTTGGAGATATGGGAATAGCGCATAGTCTGGGTCCCTACACCACGGATGGAATTGCCAGTCACTGGTCCACTTTGGTTGTAGAAGTCTACAGAAAACTAGTGGAATTTCTATCGTAGTTGTTTTGTGTGTTTATATTTTATGTTTTGGGTCTGTTGTTTTTTTCTCTTTTTCTTGGCAATGGCAGTGTAATTTTATTTTATTTTTTTGAAATTTTACTGTTTTGGCACAACTATAAATTGCAGGTGGAATGGTATAATATTTGGCTTGACACACTAGATAATTTTGGGAAGTTGCATCAAGGGGGAGACATAGCTAAACTCATTGAGACCAAAGCTGTACAGGTATATGTTCATTAAACACGCCTCTGTATTTCTTTGAAAATGTAAGCAATATATGTTGTAAATAATTGCAATTATTTGTAACTAGTTGTAATGATTGTATTAGGCTCGTTAGATTTAGAAAAGTTTCTATTTAAATAGATTAGTGGCTGTACTTCATTTACAATTACAAAATATCAGAAATATTTTCTACATGGTATCATGAGCTCCAGGTTTTTGAGTCTTGCTTTCGCATAAAGCCTAGCTGCCATTAGGGTTTCTTTTTCCTCCTTCATTGTGGTTTCATGTTTCTTTGCTGTCTTTTTTACTGTTTGAGACCATCAGCCTTGCTCGCTGCCTTTCCAGTTCCAATTCATAATTTATGTTACTGTTCACTACACCCGTTAATGTTCAGGCTTTTTTTACCACTATACACTGCAGTTTTTTCACTGGTAATAAGACCATGAGAATCGGCACCTGGAGATCAGGATAAGGCCTTCATTTCTTATCAGGACTGAACGTTGAGTTTAACCCTATTCAAGTGCAGATTTTGGTTAAGGAAAAACTTCCCCCTCTTACTGAGATATTTTGCACTGTTCGCAGTGAGAATTTACATCAACTTCGAATGATATATCGTCTATCATTCACGTCACCGACCCAATTTGCATCTGAAAATCCAACAATATCAGTATGATCTCTGTTTGAATATCCACTTTCATACCGCAAGATTCGAACTACAGCATTCCAATGGCTATCACAAGGTGAATTTAGAAATTGACTCACAACACTAACAGCAAACACAATATCTGGTCTTGTCACTGTGAGAAAATTCAGTTTCCCAACTAACCTTTTGTATCTGCCTGGGTCAGAATATGTCTCCCCCTGATTTTGTAGAAGCTTCACATTGGGACCCATAGGAGTATCAACTGGTTTACAATCAAGCATCCCTGTTTCTTCCAAGATATCGAGAACATATTTTCTCTGACATAGCAATACCTGTGATTGAGCTACTTCAATCCCAAGAAAATAACGCAAATGACCTAAATCTTTGGTATGAAAGTGGTTGAATAAATGTTGTTTTCAGTGTTTAATGCCTTCTTGATCATCGCCAGTAATAACAATATCAACGATGAACGTCTAAAAAATACAGAATGATCCGCTTCACAACGAATCATGCCAAACTGTTGAATAACCTTGCTAAATTTTCCAAACCAAGCTCGCTTGAGGTGATTGCTTCAAACCATACAAGGATTTTTGTAAGTTGCAAGCAAGACCAGACTCCCCCTGAGCAACAAAGCTAGGTGGTTGCTCATTAGAACATAGTAATGGAAACATGACAAGACAAAACATACGGAGATAAACTATCTTTTCTTTAAAGAGAAGCTAGATAGTGGATTGATAACCGAGCATCCACTGATAAATGTGTTAACAAAGGGGCTACCAATTGAATGTGTTAACCATCTTACTTGCAAGATGAGAGTGATAGATATTCATATCTTGAGAGGGAGTGTTGTAAATAATTGTATCTGGCCTATTAACCAGGCCCATAAGATTTAGAATAGTCTCTTTTAAACATATTAGTGCTTGTATTTTATTTACACTTTTGAAACAATCTGAAATATTTCCTACACAATATCAGAATATTTACTCCACATTTCTTTTCTAACATTTGTGTTTTGGTATTTGAAGGTACTGAAAGGGAAGGATCAGGATCTAAAGCTCCTTTTGGAAAGGGTATTAAAATCTGCAGATTATGGTGGTTTCCAAGCAGAATGTCTCACAGACACGTGGATTGGAAAGGACAGGTTCAATTTATTTTACAAAGCATATGTGAAGACATACACATATCTTTCTATTCACGTTCATTCATGTTTTTTAGCAGATGGGCCTTTATTGATTTAAGTGCTGGTCCATTTTCATGGGGACCTGCTGTTGGTGGAGAAGGTGTACGTACAGAAGCAAGCTTGCCAAATGTGGAAAGGACAATTGGTTCAGCTTCAGGTAGTAACGATGTGTTTGATTTTGGGTGGGTGCATGCTGGTTTGATATATAGTGGTAGTAATATTTTGGACAACCCGAGTTACTAAAATGGCAATGGATTCCACTTTACATCCATATATAAAATATTAATAGGAAAATCATTTGAAAAAAGGTGGAGGGGAAATCCAAGTTCTATTACTTTATTAAAAAATTACATAAACTATATAACTTATATAGGCTTTGTCGAATCAAATTTGTACTAATTAAACAGATACTTGGTGCGTTAATATATGATTTTGTGTGTTGATCTAAGTGCTGGCATCCTGTAAAGTGTGCTACATAAGGACTGGTTAGTTACTAACAGCTGTGTCCTTCTTAGAGGTATAAAAGAGGCTGTAGGTTAGCTCAAGTATAAATACTTTTAAACTGAATCGTTAGATTCAGTGTTTTGAAATTCGGAAATATGAAATTATCTCTATTAAATATCAGATCAAATAGAACAATTTTCTATTTTAGAAGGGATATAATGAAATCTTTTGATTGTTTGTTCCTATAGAAATGATTTGTTTTATTTGACTGATGGGGACAACAAACAAGAAACTAGAACCAAATTCAATATATTATTATAATATAATATATAATAATAAAGTAATATAGCAAAATAATTCATAGATAGATCGATATATCTATGAATTATTTCGCTCTGATTCTCTAAAACTACTAAAATATGCCTAATTTCATTAATTACGGTAACAAGTTGATTACACTAATAAGGGAAAGATTGAATCCTTTTTGTATTATGTCACCACTCCTTAATCCATTCATTCTCTGTTTGCAAGTAAGATCTTGAAACTGCTTTATGTGAAGCTTAGAAGGGATGCTTTTTCCTTGAGGATATGTTGATCAATCTCTATATGCTTTGCCTTATCATGTTAAACTATGTTGTGGATGATGCCCAGACAGACTTGTTATCGCAAAATAGCCTCATAGATTCTTCATATTTTATTTTGAAACCATTAAGTATGACCATCTATGTCTTACAAATCTTGTGAGCCGTAGCTCAAAATTCGCTTTTACACTTGACCATGCGACTACAATTTTTATTTCTTATTCTAAAGCAGTCTTTATAAGGCTCAGGGTGAAGGTTGCCTAAGTCGATGCTCGATGAGTCTTGGTGTTTCATAAAAAAAAAATGGTTGATGAGTCTTACTCAAGTCCTTATATGACAATCCTTATCCAAAGCCTTATAAGAACCACTTCCTGTGTACCTTTTGTTGATGTGGGATCTCAACATACCCTCATACATAGGAAAGGGACTCTGGATCATGGATAAATATGAGTTGCCCATCTCAACACTTACATTCTTGTTCCTATATTTTTGTATATATTATAACTTCACCAAGGAAATCGGGAATAAATTAGGAGCTGAATGTCTAGAATCAATCATTATAACACGGATCTGTCCTTGTTTGGTTTTGTTGTAACCTCTTATTAACTAATCTCAGTAAGTTGATGTTTCTGTTGTGCTTCTTTTCTGCTATGTGCATTTATTATGCTTCATCCAGTGCTTCTTTTTTCATCGGTGTGTTTCTCTTTGCATCCTAATGCAATTCAACCAGTCACACCTTCTTCAATGAGACTCATTCCCAACCATCACTACAGCAACTTCAGATTTCTTCTGTGATCCCAAACTGTCCGAGGACTGTTACTATAGCCACCTCCGACTGCACTACAAATTTCCAGCCAAAACTGTAGCCCCATTGTTTCTATATTCTATACAATGTATCCTCTTGTTGAAGTATAAAGCTTAGTACGCTTTAGCATGATGAGAAGTGTTATAATCAAATTATCGAATCCATATAATTTCTACTGAACTGATTGTTGGGGTGTCCTACTGAACTGATTAATTTCTTTATTCTTTTCTTGACAAGAACTGATTAATTTCTTAAATTATTTGATCTAGGTCCAGAAAATGCATATGTTTTCTTGTAAAGTTGAACCTTGATTATTTAGTTCATCTTGCATAGTTTAACTTAAGTTGTTATTGCTTATGCTATTTTGATTTTCTTGATGCTTATTCCAGAAATTTCAGAAGAAGAAGCTGAAGACCTTCTGCAAGACGCTATTCACGAGAA
Source organism: Trifolium fragiferum (assembly GCA_954870985.1). Classification (NCBI taxonomy): domain Eukaryota; kingdom Viridiplantae; phylum Streptophyta; class Magnoliopsida; order Fabales; family Fabaceae; genus Trifolium; species Trifolium fragiferum. Next base: position 75,495 of record OX940791.1, on the reverse strand, counting down.
ATTTGCTGTATTTGGTGATGTATGTGTCGTTTGAATGTCTTATTACAATGGATTGCATATTATATTTTGTGCTTCTTAGAACAAGGTTTCAATGAGTTGTAGCCAATAGTGACTAACTTGGAATCCTTCCACTGCAGTTGAAGCCAAAATGAAAAGAAGAAAAATTAATTTTGTGGCATGATTAGAAACTATATGTGATAGAAATGGATATTTTAGAGGATAATTAATTGACTCTACATCTATGCAGTGGGTTTAGACTTTTGATGGAATTGGCATTTTAATTAGGATAATTACTTGTCATTTTTTCTGAAGGAATTTGTAGCAAGTCAGCTTTGATTTTCAATGTTGCAGAAAGACCACCAGGCTATTGATATTCTTCTGGCTGAGATTGATATATATGAGCTTTTTGCTTTTAAACATTGCAAGGGAAGGAAAGTTAAACTTGCTCTTTGTGAAGGTAATCTGTTTGAGGTTTTATTTTTAAAAATTAAACTTAGATAGTGATTAATGGCTCGATGGTATGGTTGTTGCCTTGTGACCTGAAAGTCATCGGTTCAAATCCTCAAGACAACCTCTTCGCTTTCCGAAATAATGCTGTGTACATCTACCTTTTAATACCCGGTTGTGTGATTATCTTGTGCATTGAGCTGATTAAACTTGAAGTTTGTCTAATGCATATTTTTATTAATACAAATTGTTTCCTTGAGTTTCCCTGACAACATAGCCTTTGATGTGAGCAGAGAGCTTACTTGGCAGCTAAAGAGATGTAATTTTTGAGGCAAATTGCTTCAGTGATGAACTCGACATGTTTGATTTATGTGCACCCTGAATAATAAATACAAACTACTATAAACAAGAGAAAGTAAACGAGCTACAACATTTCCTACAATACTAAGGTTCAACAAATGAGCTTGAGATGGAGGTCGTACAATTCTGCAAAAGCTTCCCACAAGGAGACCGCAGGAGCTTTATAAAAATGTGGAGTGGGAAGGTGGTTGCAGTCACACACAGTCGCATATACAGTGAGAGAGCTTGCAGTTCTAGACTCTAGAGTAATGTAGTCGCAATTTCGCAAAGAGAGGGAGCTTCCATCGATGGCAAGTCGCCGATGACAGAGAGGGACGGGGATCGTGAAATCACATGTTTCACCAAATTGAACCGTGAAATCTGGACCCGATAAGCACCCTCATAGGATTGATCCCAGTCTGATCCCACTGTAGTAATCTTGCATGCGATACAACACACATGAAGGCAAAAAAGCAGGACCACATTACCAATCCCAAATAACTGCGTGAAGCATAACCACTGTTCTGAAATTTTCTATATATATATATTTTTTGGTTTTCACCACCAGTATCCGGCCCACTTGACCACCTAATCTAGTGGTGCTCCCTACCAAGTCCAGTGCCAATCACCACTGAACCAACTAACGATTGGTGAAATTTTCTATATTGTTTATATGGTGTATACTATAAGCATATAACTCCCAAAAAATATGAAAAAAAAACCTCAAAATTTGACATTCATAACTAAATACCAAATCGTTTGGACATGTTTGTGCTTCCTTATATCTGACGTCGTCAAGCCATTTCCTTTTATTTCTGATACAAAATTCCTTTTCATTTTTCTAAATATCAAGTTTTGCCGGTTAGTGCTCCAAAAAATTTTATATTCTATATACTGTATATTTCATACATCCTTAAATATGTGGTAATTTCAGAACTTGACGAGAGGATGCGGGATTTGAAAAATGAGCTACAGTCTTTTGAAGGTGAAGAATATGATGAAAGTCATAAGGCAAAAGCCATAGAAACATTAAAGAGGATGGAGAGCTGGAATTTATTCAGTGACACACATGAGGTCAGCTGATTGGTCTGTCTGTATTGAGGCTTGTTTGTCTGATTGTTTTTAATTTTAAAAATATGTTTAAGAGGTTTTCTTAAAAAAAAAAAGAATTTGAAAGGAAAGAATAACAGATTTCTGATTATTTTGAAATATTACTTTTCGTTGCTTTTGAAATTTTTTGTCATTATTACCACCTTTTCAAGTAAAACTCTTTTTTTAAAATTGTAACTAGATAGGAAATAGTTTCTTCCTTCATCAAAGAAAAATGACTTTTGAAACATTTATCAGCACTGTATACCAACACTGTATGCACTGTCCACATAATGGTGTTGTTAATGGCTTGTAAATACTTGATTAATTCTGTTCATTACGTGGTTAATGAATTATCAATTTTTTTAACAGAATTAATTTCTATTTTCACAACCCACTACAAAGTACATAATTAATAACATGCAAATACTTGGTTAATTCAGTTCAATACTAGTTTGGTTCATGGGTTTGCCTCTATGCAGGAGTTTCAGAACTACACAGTTGCACGTGATTCGTTTCTTGCACATCTTGGTGCGACACTATGGGGGTCTATGAGACATATCGTATCACCTTCAGTTTCTGATGGGGCCTTCCATTATTATGAGAAGATATCCTTTCAGTTGTTTTTCATGACACAGGAGGTAAGATGTATGTTCCATCATATTAAAAGGCTTGCAGTAGTGGACTATTTATGTTCTTGCAATTTTATTTGCAGAAAGTTAGGCACATTAAACAACTTCCTGTGGATATGAATGCTATAAAGGACGGACTCTCCTCATTGATGGTGCCTTCTCAGAAACCAATGTTCAGTCCACACATGTATGCAGTCATAAGTGTTTTATTCTGCTCTTTGATTTTCCAACCTCTAATCAGACATTTGATTGTTGAAAATTCTTTCAGGCACACTGAAAAACGCTTGATTCGTCACATTCCCTTAAAATGTGTATTTTTCCTAGTTTTCTACTGATATTACTATGTTTCAGGCTACCTCTGTCAGATGATCCTGATTTAGCAATGGCCTTCTCTGTTGCACGGCGAGCAGCTGCTGTGCCCTTGTTGCTTGTCAATGGAACGTATCGAAAGACAATTCGCACCTATCTTGATTCTTCCATTCTGCAGTATCAGTTGCAAAGGTTAAATAAACACGGTTCTCTTAAAGGTATCCTTCTTATGTGCTCCTTTACTTTTAGAATGTTATTTGTATGTACCTGGAAACAAAAAGAATTGATTGTGCTGTCCTCTTGAATCAAAAAATATATAGTTCTAAATGAAACAAATTTTGACCACTGATAATTTTAGTGAGCGCCGGCCTAGTATCATTGTAGGTTGGTTTTTTTTTCTTATTTTTATGCTTTTGACATTTTTTCCTTCAGTCATGAGTGGTGAAGGGTCACCCTTTACCTCCTTCTGATCTTAATGGTTTGGCTTTGGTAGCTTTTCCTTTATGGTGGTTCAACATTCTTCATTGGTTTGAAGTTTTGGAATCACTGGTTGATTGTTTTGGTATTCTTTGTTAGATTGTCCAAAAGATGTCTGTTTGGGCAGTGTATGACCTAGAAATTTTCCGTAGTGCGTGCAACAAAATTGTGAATAACCTATTCACAAAGGAAAAATATTTTAAACTTTTACAAAATATAGAATATTACGAACCAAATCTCTAAAAGTAGTCTATAATATGATAAATTTTGTATGACTATGTGTGCTTAGTGTAAAAGAAGTCATAAACATTAAAAGAACAAATTATCAAAATTTGTACTAATTTATTTTGTTTTAGAGAAACTTTTTAAGTTTACTTAAAAAAATTTATTTATGTAGGAAAATAAATCTTTTGTTATGGGGGCAAAATAAAAATTATTAGACATTAACTCAATTTTCCCCCTTTGTGTGGGTAAGTGCCCCATAATGTTATGCATGCATCCGCCACTACGTTTGGGTTTGATTATGTCAGGCTATATTTACTCTTTGAAAAGGTATATTTGTAATGATAAAGTTTAGTACGCTTTAGCTTGAGGGGAGGGTTAGAAACTTAGAATATTATAAAATATCTAATATCATGTTAAAATATGTTAAGTTGTTTCCTGAAATTAGTTTGTTTAGAAGTCTCACATCGGTTGCGAGATTGTCTGAGTATGTGTTTATAAGTAAGAGGCAATCCTCACCTTACAAGCCAGTTTTGTATGGTTGAGTTAGGCCCAATTCTAAGAGTTTATAATCTCAGAGTATCTTTTAGGATTAAATTTATATTACTGATTTATTTATTTCTTATTATTATTATTATTATTATTATTATTATTATTATTATTATTATTATTATTATTATTATTATTATTATTATTATTATTATTTCCAAATTTAGGACAGAGTCTATGTATCCCTATAAACAGGGATTAGTGTTTAGTCTTTGGTATCGAGTTAGTATTATTCCATTATCAATAATATTCAAAGTTATTATTTCTCTCCCTCTTTTAGCGAAATCCCACAAATTCAACTAGTTGTTTTCTTCTCATTTCCTTTTATTTGAGAAAATGTTTCTCTTTTGTTACTTGATATTATGGTGTATGACTAAGATAATAATAATCTTTATAAACGAAGCAGGTAGGCATGCACATTCCAGGTCCATGCTAGAGGTTCCAATCTTTTGGTTCATTCACAGTGAACCATTGTTACTAGACAAACATTTTCAGGCTATAGCACTATCCGACATGATTATTGTCGTTCAGTCAGAGCCCTCTTCGTGGGAAAGCCATCTACATTGTAATGGACACTCACTTCTGATGAACTTGAGGTTAGAGCCAGAAATATACATATAACTGCCTTTTTCATATAATAACTTCCAAAGCAGGTACAATTTTATAGGCTATATTGAAAATATGTGGAGGATGGAACTGAAAGATTCAGGATATTAAGGGATGTTTAGTTATCATAGGCCTTACATTTTTAACTTTTTTTTGTGAGATTATATTATTTTATTAATTTGATAGGAAAAAGGGAGAAATTTAAACCTCAAGTTATATAATGTTACTCTTAGAATTGAGTATTGAGCCCAACTCATCGTTACAAAATCGGCTTGTAAGGTGAGGATTGTTTTCATTTATAAACACATATTCAGACCATCTCGCAATCGATGTGAGACTTCTTAACACACCCCCTCGCGCCTAACGCTATTGGGCTTGGGGTGCAGATATAAATGGTGGATGGCCTAATCAGAAAGATGATAGAAGGCGGCCCAACGGATCGTGGAGAGACTCTGATACCATCTTAGAATTGAGTATTGGGCCTAACCCATCCTTACAAAACCGGCTTGTAAGGTGAGGATTGCCCTCACTTGTAAACACATTCAAGTCATCTCGCAACCGACGCGAGACTTCTTAACAGTTATAATATTATTAAAGATATAATTTTTCTGAAGATACTCAACAATAATTGAACTATTGTATTAAACAATTTTTATAAGACCTTTATTTATAGATCATAAAGTCACTTATCAATTCTCCCATGGTATTTTCATCTGATCTATAAAGGCAGCCGATAAAAGCTGCAGTAGCTGCTACTGCTGAGCATCTTGCGGGTTTGCTTCCCCTTCATCTTGTTTATGGTCAAGCCCATGAGACTGCAATGGAGGTACAGCTTTATGTCCAATTTGTTTCTTTGATGCATATAGTGTTTTAGGTGTAATTAAATGAAGCTGTTTCATTCGTTGAGCAAATTCAATTTTTGTACCCCCTCCCCCACACACACACACACACATACATTTTTTGTCTCTCTTCTTTCCGTTTTGGCTATGAATTGGGTGATGTGCATGTTCTCACCTACCTGTTCACCCTTCTACCCGTATCTAGAAAATGCATAGGAAATGGATTTGCAGGAAGCTGAAATATTTTATCATTTTATTCTGGAAGGTGCTTGATGCCTTGATGGCATAATATTAATTTATTGATTATCATGCTTGTATAATTTATGTTGTGTTCCTAGAATGATCTTTATTTTAAATAGAACTTCATTATCAATTATAGTTGGACTGCAATGCCTTAATATTCATTTCTGAACACGACAGGACTGGATATGGTCGGTAGGATGCAATCCTTTCTCGGCTACATCACAAGGATGGCACATTTCACAGTTCCAGTCTGATTCAATTGCTCGAAGTTATGTCATCACAACACTCGAAGAATCAATCCAACTGGTTAATTCTGCCATTCATCGCCTACTAATGGAGCGTACTAGTATCCTTCTTGTGTACTGTTGTAACCATTTAATGATACAGAAATTATCCTTCTTGTAAACTATTATTGTAAAGAATGATTTCTTTACCAATTAGAATTTGTGATGGGTCTAATTCAAATCCAAAAACTAGTGAAGCCAAGGAATGAGGGTTTCTAATCCTTCTGACGACTATGTCGTATCACTAGTCTATGTAGGATTTCAACATAACCCCTCATGTCACCACAAGTAAGGTGCTGCAGGTTGCTATGAAGGAAGCCTCAGGTTGCAACTAGGGTTTCCGACACTCACCCTCATGTGTAGGATTGGACATATAGAGTCTGAACAAATTTAGGTAGCCTAGTAATAGTAGATCTAGAATAATATTTGATACCATCTTAGATTGTACAGGGCTGCCTAACACAACCTCAAAATTTACCTCAGGGGCTAAGGATTTTTCAAGCCTTATAAGAACTACTCTTGTCATACATCTAGTTGATGTGCGATATCAACACATCCCTTCACGTCCTACACAATAAAGGTTTTGGGGGATGCTATGAAGAGACCCCAAGTTTGCTACAAAGAAGGCAACTATGGTTTCCAACACACCCAGTCATGTCTTGACCTAAACATCTAGAGCATTGACAAATAAGGGTGGCCCAATGTATCGTGGATAAGCTTTGGTATTATTTTAGAATTGGGCTACGCTTTGTACCCCTATATCATGTTGCACAATAAAGGTGGCAGAGTTTCCAGCAAATGTCTATGCAGACAAAATTATAAAAAATGAATTCTCAAACTTATACAAGTTTATTGGTAAATAGTTCTATTTTAACTAAAAATATTTGGTTATCTCTGAATTAAGCTTTTCTTGCATTGGGGCACTGATCAATGTTGGATTCAAGATGAATTACTTGTTTGTGAGTTCTTAACAAAATAAAGCTCAAAACACTTTCAAGATCTTCCAGTCCCAGGAGCATGAGCTGGTAAACAAATACAATTATGTTGTTAGCCTTTGGAGAAGGGTGAGTACTAATAATAATTGCTTCTGTAAATTTTAAATATTATTCTTAAACAGTTGATTGCATGATTTTTTATGATATTGTGTTTTCAGGTGTCAACCGTCACTGGAGAATTGCGATATGTTGATGCATTAAGGTTACTTAACACCTTGGAGGATGCATCTAAAAGGTCAGACAATGTAAATTACAGTATTCAGCAATGTTAGACTCTAGACTGCATAAATACACTGGTTTTATTGACGGAAATTATGGACTAAATCACAATTAGACTACAACACAATTCACAGGACTTGGCCCTAACAGCTAGTTTTCCTCTTTAAAAATAAATACTTACCCAAATGGTACCCCCATGGATGGTTGTAAACTTGTGATGTGATTCAAACATTTGTATTGTAGTGTGTAACAAATGTATACCCTTTTAAAGTTAGGGGTGAAAAAGGGGGGCAAGATGCAGAGGGTGGTAAGGGAGATAACTGGTCAAAAGCTGGCTCTTCAGTAAGGGCCTGTTTTTCATTGGTTCTTTTGGCTCTAACTAACAAGTTTTTTCATTCTTGCAGATTTGTTGATCAAGTTAATACGACCCTTGCACTTCTCCATCCAATTAACTGCACAAGAGAGAGAAAAATGCAGATGGTGTTTGATGTGACAACTCTTCCTGCTTTCTTGATTGTTCTAGGATGCCTTTATATGGTATTAAGGCCAAGGCGACCAAAACCAAAGATTAATTGAGGTTTCAGGCGATCATTATGAGTTTTAATTAGATTTTTACAAGGAATTTGTGTTAGGACAAGGGTTTACAGAAATGATTTGCAATTTGGTGAAAAATTTGTTTAAGTATTTGGGAAAGGATAGAAACTTTTCAAAGGAAAGACTACTTGTAATATTGAGTGTTTATAAATTTTGACTTGATTAGAACTTAAGTACATCATCTCTATTTATAACACAAATGTTATTTTGACACCAAAATGGTTGTAGGACAACTATTTTGGTGTGGGACCCGCCACCTTTTATGTTTTTTATTATTTTCATACCGTTTCGATTTGCGTGCATAGATAGAAAAATTTAGTTGTCCCAGTTGGACAATTTTTTGTGGTGTTCATATAACACCCTTCATTTATAATAGTGGCATTCTTAAATCAATAACTTGTATTTTGTCGCCACAAACTTAATCTAGTGGCTATACACTACTCTTTAGAATTTTCTCTACTATTCTATCGAAGTTTTAACTCATCCTTATCTTCTAGAGAGCTTCATGGATTTATCTAGAATATGATTCAATACCTAAACAAACCAAGCATAAAATAAATAAACCAAATTTTTCTTCAATTTTAGGCATGTTACATAAAGCAATGCAATTTCATTTTAGGTTGGCAAGTCGGAATGCTACGTAAGTTTTAGGTTTTTGACATAGTCGCTAAGTCGCGATGTTGAACTCATTTGTCGAGTAAAAAACATGAAAAATGGCATTGGAAAGTCGAAATGCTACAAAAGTTTGTAGTCACACTCTATGTATTGTGATAGTACTCTATGAAAAAAGTGGCGCGTACATTCTATTCGTATGCCGCCGTGGCCAGGTTTTTGTTTTTTGAACTAATTGCGACTTTGAACGCATTGGCCGAGTAAAATCTGAGACGCCCCAACGTCTCAGTGAAACCAAAGTAACAATCCTAACTCGTTTATATATAATCGATTTTCGTGAAAGTATAGAGAAATTTAAAATAAAATAAATAAGCAATAGATAGCAAATGTAACTCAAAACTTATTTTATTTATATCATAACGACAACGGTGTATGCAAATCTATCTAATATCGTGTGTTACACATGAAACCAAATCTAGAAAATACATCATATTTCAAAAGACTCTAAAGGATAAGACTACAAAAGACACACTGGCTATCCAAACAAGACCTCAATTATCATTGTACAATATTGGCATATACATCATCAACTATATAAGGAGTAGACATAACTGCACCCTCTGCAGCCTTGAACTCCTCTTTGGTAAGTTCTAAATACATAGACAAATACTAGACAAAACAAAAGTAGGGCTAAGACATACATACAAGTTTAGAAAGTGGAGATGAGGTGTAAAATAGGAATAAGTTGTTAAAACAATCCCAAATTTCGTAGACTACATAACCCACGAAAACTGTTAAAAAAACTATCGAAATGAATAAGTTGTTTTTCGATCACCTTTTTTTAAAGAATTTTCTATCCAATACATATAATATGTCTTTGGATCCATTTGTGCAATAATTCCATGGACAAAAGGATATACAATATGTGTTGGAAAGAAGATTCTTCATAAACAAGGGGATAAAAAAAACTTATTCATTTCGATAGTGTTTTTAACCGTTTTTGTGGGTTATAGACCACAGATTTTGGGAGTTTTTCAAAATACGGTGAAAAAAAATAAATTCCATTGAATTTTTGCACAAACGGATCCAAATACATACTATATGTGTTGGATAGAAGATTTTTTTTTTAAAAAAAGGGATTGAAAAACAACTTATTAATTTCAATAGATATTATATAGTTTTCATGGATTATAGATTATGAATTTTTGGATTTTTTCAAAACTCGGTGAAAAAAATAAAATGTAATTTAAATCATGGACAAAAGGATCCAAAGACATACTATATGTGTTAGATAGAAGATTCTTAAAAAAAAAGGTATCGAAAAACAACTTATTCATCTGAATAATTTTTTTTACAGTTTTCGTGGGTTATAGACTACAATTTTTGGGATTTTTTCTGAACCCAATGAAAAATAAAATGTTATTGAATTCTCGCCTAAATGTAACAAAAGACACAACATTCGTGTTGAATAGAAGATTCTTGAAAAAAAAAGGACCGAAAAACAACTTATTCATTGAAGTAGCAAAGTTTTTCACAAGAAAGGGGGGTTTGAATTATGAACCTTTAAAAATGACCTATTAAAAATTAATGGACAAACACTTTGACAAAATAAAGTGTTAGAATATTATGAGAACGTTTGTTAGTTATAAGTGGTAAGGCAGAGAACGTTCTCAGATCAATCTCAGAATGATAACACAAGCAAATAAATTATATTGTGTGTGTTGTGAATGCATAAATATAAAGAGATAAGGGAAGAGAGAAACACACAACAATTTATACTGGTTCACCCCTTAACTTATGGGTTACGTCCAGTGCTCACGCTCCTTGTAAGTTTATCCACTATGAGATGCTAACGATTCCAAAAATACAACCTTTCTTCTTGCAATCTTCAACCAAGATCCAAGATCCCTTTAAGCCCTACAAGCTTAAAGATACCTCAGTCCTCCAGACTAGTAAGGGTATACCAAACCACTCACAATACAACCCTATTGACTTGAGTGAACCTTTTACAAAGTATGATGATAAGGTTTCTAACGGATATATGCTTGAAACTTCTTCAATAAGATGACACCTCATTAAATTCAAAAGTTGCTGGGCTTCAGAGAACGTTCTGAGAATGTTCTTGGATCTGAGCCTTGTCTTCGAATCACAAAGGAGCGTGGTAGATGAGCTGGCAGTGAGCTGTGATGAATTTAGATGAGCTTCTTCAGCAAGAAAACCCGTTGATGATCTTTTAGGCACGTGATGCACAGATTCCAAGGAGATTGGATATTTAAATGTTATGAACAACATTCTCCAAGAATGTTCTGAGAACGTTCTCCAATCTGGGTTCATGATGAACTTGTTCTTCAAGCAAAAACTCTCACACATGTGAGATGCCAGCTGATACTGATCAGGCGTGTAGCTTTAGGGTACGAATCAACACTATTCACTTGTACCTTGTGTCCTCAAAAGTCTTTGGAGAAAGAGGATTGCATGGGAGAATGTTCATTAAAGAACTTCATAAAGTACACCTTCACTCATAGTTCCAAATTCGTTGTGCACATCTGATTGGTCCATGAAAAATCTGTCTATGATCAAAATGGACAGCTTGTGATCTTGTCTCTTGAAATAAATCCACTTGCACATGCTTATTCCTCAATATTGGCCAAAGAGGAAAGCTTCACATTTCTTCATAAAAATTCCTTGCCTTATTTGATATGTGAACTGTTGTGATCTTGTGAGTTACTACCCTGAAAAGTGCTTCCTTGTCTTTGTACAATGTTCACTTTAAATAAAAAAGTGATTAGTCTTTGAAGCTCTTGTTCTTGATTAATATGAGCGTGATATCCTGAGAACATTCTGAGATCGTTCTCCCAATCGTGTTCTTATTCAAAATAAATGAATAATCTTGATATAAAATGCTCAATTAATCATGTCTTATTAAAACACTGACAAGCACTTGTTAGATAACAAAAAGATCAGAATTACATTAAAATATAATTAAGATGTTTGTTATCTTTGAAACATCAAATTGAGATTTTGCTTCAACAATCTCCCCCTTTTTGATGATGACAAACCTTTTGAATTATGTTTTAAGAGGAATTCTGATTATATCAAATAAGTTTAGAAATTTTGCAATTGTACTTAGTGTTTTAAATTTATCAAGCTCCCCCTCAATTCAAGCATTCAAATTTCAATAAATATAAAGAATTGAGAAAACACAAATTGAACCATAACATAATATCATTAATCATCAAGCTCACAAAGTGAGGATCCAAACATGGTGTACAACACAAGATTAATGCAAAAAGGTTCAAGAAATTCAAATCCTAGTTTAGAAATTAAAACATAGTAGGAGAAGTTTCCTAGTAGCAAAAGAACTTCCCAAAATATCTAATTCTCTAAACAAGGTAGATTTTAAACTTAAACTTAAAACTAGCATAACTTAAATACTTAAAATTCTAAGCTCCCCCTAGATTAATCAGAACATGTTCTCCCCCTTTGTCATCATTGAAAAGGTGGGGATGACTTAGGAACAGTGGGGCTTGAATCATCAGAGGTGGTGGAGTTTTCAGGCTGTAGAAAAGGATTAACTTGTGGTGCAGGGTTAGGTGGTGGTGTAGGGATGTTGAACTGAGGACAAACAGTGTTGATGAGCCAATCCCTTAAAATTTGAAACTCCATCATCATGTGCATAAGCATAGTGTTTTGACATGAGAGGTGAGAAAACTGTAGTGTTTGCAGGATTGGTTGTAGAGAAAAAGGCCTCAAGATTCTTTCCAGATCTTGGTGGAACAGATGTAAAACCATGAGAAAAAGGTGTTCCAAAGTGAAGAGAGGTGTCTAAATGAGAGGGAATGGATTCAGTGTTCATTTCAATGTTGGTTCCTGCACTGTCTCCAGTTTGGAGAACGTTCTCAGGATGTTCTCCCAGTGTATCAGCTAGGATTTCCAATCCATCTTTCTCTATAGTTTCTCTCTTTCTTTTTCCTAACTCCACAGTTTCCTCAGAAATAGTTTCCTTTTTCATGTGATGAATATTTTTCAAGCTAAAAGGAGTGCAAGCATTATCAATCCTTTGATTGGTTTCATCAATGTCATACATCCTAAATATCCTAGTCAGGATCATTCCATTAGGCAAAGCTATCTTTTTAATTCCAGAGTTGGCAGCATGAATCATGTGTTGAATGATAAGATAAGGTAAATTCAGCTTAATACCTTTGGACAGATGATACATGATGAGAAGATCATTTTCAGTCACTTTGTCTTTGCTTCCAGTCCTTGGGAAGATTGAATGGAGACAAATGTTGTGTAGAATCTTGAATTCTTTCTTCAGAAAAGAAGATGATGGATTTTCCCTTTGAGCTCCTTGCTCATTAAACATTTCCAAGATCAGAGCTTCTCGATTGACATCCAGCTTAGAGAACCAATTCCCTCCATAAATCTCTACTCCTTCCAATGGAATATGCAGCAAATCAGAGATGATGTTAGGGTCAAGTTGAATTTCAGTTCCCTTGATGTTGGTGATGATCAAGTTTTTGTCAGGATGCATATTTGCATTGTGGTAGAAGGCTTGAACCAATTGGGGTAACACAGATTCCTTTAATTTAAAGAAATTGGTCCAACCTAGAGGCTCAGTATACTTTAGCAAATCAATTCCTCCTTTTGCTAATTCCTCAAATTCATAAATCCTTCCAGCAGGGACAGGTTTTGATTTCCAATACTTGTCAAAGTTTTCCTTATCATCAGGGTGAATGAGTGGAATGGGAACAAACTTAACCTTTGGTCCTTTCTTCTCAGAACCAGTCTTCTCTTTTCCCTTTGAAGTTTTGAAAGCAGATGAAGGTTTCTTAGGAGGAAGGGAGGATTTTTTGGTTGAAACAGGAGATGGTTTTGGTGTTGGTTTGACAGGAGCTGACTTAGTTGAAGTAACAGCTTCAACTTCCTCTGTTTCTTCAAGCTCGAAAGAAAGGGGATTTGAGACAGTTTTCTCAGAATCCACATCATCATCATCATCAATGATGTGTACAGTTGTTGTTGGATAATTTGGATATTTCAATAGTTTAAATTATGATAATTCTTGTGATTATTTTAATTATTTTTATTTGAGAAGTCAATCTTAATTTCAACACAGTATTCACGTTTTGTAACTACTTTTCTATGGTCTTCCTAATTAATAGCTTATTTTATCCTTAATTGAGCTGATGGTGCACTTGCACATATCAACATATTTTTCCTTAAACTCATGCTCCTATTTTATAGGATTAGCCAAGACTAAGTTTGGAACACGTTGGTAACTGGTTCTGCTATACATATATGGCTTGTCTTTTACGTTGAAAAGTAGAGCATATATACAGTTTTTGAGCAACCATATAAAAGGGTTTTTATATAAAATAAGAATGGAGCTTACTTCATAAATAAATAATTTACTAAGTGCCTGAGTTACAGACCTTGTTGATATTCTCATGTATTGATAGCCTCGACGTGTTTATCGTCGAGAAGAACCGGTTGTATTCTGGGGGAATTGCGCAATATCTGTGAAAGCGAGTTTAATTTATAGACTCAACAAATTGTGAAGAAAATAGGTTCTATGTGACTATGTGTAAGTGAATAGGTTCAAATGTGTGATTCCTAGATGTCTATAATATAACCATTTGTTTGATATGCAATTATAGATTTATTGCAGAGTAGATAACATTTTAGCAGACTATATATATCCTTAATTGGTGGCAAGTGAACATGATGTTTATGCTAATAAATTGAGTTAGATCTGTAAGTATAAATAATGAAGTACATACCTTATGCAGCTGAAAACTATGTGACTATAATTTTTGTCATTGTGCATACTTCTTCAATTTATGTGAAATGTTTTTTAATGTGGGAGTAATATTATGTTTCATATTATGAGAATTTATTTGGACATGTTTACCTATATTTATATTATTTATTGAAAGAAATTAGTGACGGTTAAATTGATGTCCAAATCAAAAGAAAATCAAGTATAATTTGTGGTGTAAAATCATAAGGTTGTATGATAGTATAATTCTATCATAAGTATATTATGTTGAAAAGCATCTTAGAAAGTTTAAAATTTCTTGAAATTAAATATGGAGTATATTTTATGATTATGGTACTATACTTGATTAAAGAAAATTGAAGAGATAATTTGTTGACAAATTTCTTGGAAATATTTGTATTAGGTTGATGAGATATTTGCGAGATACCATAAAATATTATATGGTATATTTTGGATTAGCCATTGTATTAAAAAGATACAATGATGTTTTAAGGATTTGATTATTGTCATCACTTGAATATTATCCGAGTAGACTTGTGTAATAAATCTACACATAGAGCTATATTTATTCTATGTGAATGTTTGTTGCTTGGAAATATTTTAAGCAAACTTGTATAACAAATTTATAATTGGACGTGAGCCATTGTATGATAATAATACAATGATGACGTTAATTGGATATGATCCAATGAAATAAATCAATAAGTGGATTTATTTTATTGATGAATAAGTTGTCGCTTAGTTGCATCTAAGTAGACTTGTATAAATTTTTGTGAAACCCGAGTTTATTTTATAAACTTGAAGAAATATGAGATTAATTGACTTTGAGACGTCTTAGTCAATATTTGTGATTAACGGATCCGTATACTAAACCCCTGGGAAGAAAATTGATAGGAATGGACTATGCCACTGAAAAACAACAAGTAATGGGAACCCAACCTTTGTGATTGGAGATCCCATGAAGAAGGTTCATATGGGTAAAAACAAGTTACTTGTTAGTTACGTTAGCACTAAAACTATTTTGTCCATTTGCTATGTGTTATGATGATGGCTATGAGAAGTGCTAAATTAAAATTAAGTTGAGGGGTAAGCTTTAAAAACTTTTAATGATTACCATAAGCTCTTATGAGTGGTGTATGGTTGTAGCATACACTAGATGGAATCACCTATATGAGTGTCAAGTGGGGCCGCTTGCATGAGACCGTGGCGGGTCTCTAGAGCACTCATGAAAACCAGACACGCGCACGGCGTAAATGCGCAACACCGTGTAACACGAGAATTGTGGGGGTGTGATGTGGGTGGTAGACCGCTAACATACACCAAGTGTCTTTGGTTCATATTATAAGAGAATGAATAAAGTTGTATTTGCATTACTTTTGAGAGTTTACAAGAGGTGTATATATACACAAGTATAGTAACCTAATTGGAGTATTTTAAGGAATAAATATCTCCAACAAATCTAGACTTGATACAAATCTAAAATATAATTATACAAATCTAAAATATAATTATACAATATAATTATACAAATCTAATTATGATTGATATCCTCCCGCAAGTTGGGCGACCTGGAAGAAAGATGCAACTTGGATAGTAGAAACTCGAACCGAGGGCGAAGCAGAGGCTTGGTGAGAATGTCGGCAAGCTGGTCGTTTGTGGAGACAAAGGAAACACGAAAACGAGGTGGTCGGAGGCGCTGCGGTGGTGGTGATCGTTGCTGTCGGCGCAGGGAACGATCCATCAGGGTATTTGAGTAGATCAAAACCATCAAGGAAGGCTTCTACCTGGAGTTTCCAATTGATGTAATTGGTAGGGAGAAGCTTGGTGACACCGCTGAGGGTGATACACGCAAAGGGTTTGGAGGGTTCATAGGGATTAGCTATGTATTGAGAGCCATCGGAAGCCATTGGAGGCAAAGGGTGACGGCAAAGGAAGAGAAAAACGGCGTTTTCTGGTTTAAAAAGCACCATCAGGCTCACCGAACTATTCCGCAGAGGTTGTTGGTGGTTGTTTGGTGACGGGTAAAGCACCGTCATGCTCACCGGACTATTCAGTTGTTGGTGGTGTTTAGTCTTGAGTGTGGCTAGCAGAGTGACAACACTATTTGAAGGAGAAGACAGCGGAGCGGAAGGTTGCTAGAAAGTGGGTGTTGCCGGTGGCAAGTCGCCACCGGCAGCGATAGTGAAGCACAGAGTTAGGTCAGAGGATTAGAACCTGCTCTGATACCATATAAGAGAATGAATAAAGTTGTATTTGCATTACTTTTGAGAGTTTACAAGAGGTGTATATATACACAAGTATAGTAACCTAATTGGAGTATTTTAAGGAATAAATATCTCCAACAAATCTAGACTTGATACAAATCTAAAATATAATTATACAAATCTAAAATATAATTATACAATATAATTATACAAATCTAATTATGATTGATACATATAGCTTGCTACACCAATTTCACTGTATGTTAAGTTTATCATTCTAGCACTGGTTCATATAGCTTGCTACACCAGTTTGATGCATCACACTCAAAAGTGACTCAGACAATATTTTAAAACGACGTTAATTTATTCTTTAGTTTGAAAACTTTTGAAATATGTGGGGGATTGTTGGATAATTTGGATATTTCAATAGTTTAAATTATGATAATTCTTGTGATTATTTTAATTATTTTTATTTGAGAAGTCAATCTTAATTTCAACACAGTATTCACGTTTTGTAACTACTTTTCTATGGTCTTCCTAATTAATAGCTTATTTTATCCTTAATTGAGCTGATGGTGCACTTGCACATATCAACATATTTTTCCTTAAACTCATGCTCCTATTTTATAGGATTAGCCAAGACTAAGTTTGGAACACGTTGGTAACTGGTTCTGCTATACATATATGGCTTGTCTTTTACGTTGAAAAGTAGAGCATATATACAGTTTTTGAGCAACCATATAAAAGGGTTTTTATATAAAATAAGAATGGAGCTTACTTCATAAATAAATAATTTACTAAGTGCCTGAGTTACAGACCTTGTTGATATTCTCGTGTATTGATAGCCTCGACGTGTTTATCGTCGAGAAGAACCGGTTGTATTCCGGGGGAATTGCGCAATATCTGCGGATAATTCCTTAGTTCAGTGATTACACGCCTCCGGTTGTTTGTCAGTTATTAATTTTCAGTCATCCGCAGCAACAGTTGTGTCTTTAACAGCTTTTCTTCCAGTACCAATCCCAGATAAGATACGAGCTGATCTCCTAACCTTAGAGGAATCACCAGATTTTGATTTTGTTTTGGAAGTGGATTTGGTTTTGGATGAAGATTTTGATTTGGATGGAGATTTTGAAATGGATTTTGAAATGGATTTGGTTTTTCGTTTCTTTGATTTGATAGAAACAGGTGGGGTTTCAGCTTGGCTTGGTACGATTAAGGTTGGATTAGGAGTAATGGTGCCATCATCATTCAGAGGTTCAAAAGTTTCAGAGTTGTTATGGGTTTGAACAATTTCTTCATGATGATCATTTTCAGAAGGTTCTGAGATCGAATCAGAGACATGATCAACTTCAGGAAGTGTTTGCATGTGGTCAGAGATCATTTGAGGGATTTGCTCTGGGTTAGATTGAGAAGTGTGGATGTTCTCAGAGGTGGGTTCAGGAGATTTTAGTGGAGATGATTGATTGTGAGGTGAAGAAGGAGGTGACGGTGGTGGTGAAGGAGTTGGAGTAAGTGGTTTAGCATTTTTGCGTGCAGCTTGCTTAGTTCTTGCCATTGAATGAGAAGAAGAATTTCTGGGTAGATGATAATGGGTAGGAGTGAGTTGAGAAGTAATGAGAGGTGACAGTTTTAAGAGGACGGATAGCTTGGAGAAGAGGAAGAGATTTGGTAGCTTAGGTTGTACTTAGGAATAGTGATCAAGTGTACTTGATTTGAGAAAATGGTGTTTGTTAAGAGAGAGAATGTGAATTAAGGGAGATAACCGTTGTGACTAATATTGGGGGAACCAATCCTAATCATTTCTATTTTTCTAACGGTTAGAAATAAATTAAACTTAAGCTAAGGAATGTGAAGAGCTAGCGCGTACCAAATTCTGGGAAACAAACATAGCACAAACAAGAGATCGTTCTCAGAACGTTCTCTAAAACATGATCAAACATACAAATTAAATTTGATTGGGATTTTTTATGATTTTCAATTTTTCTTTAATGAAATTAAACCGATCCTCAACCAATGGTTTTGTAAAAATATCAACCAACTGATTTTCAGTATCAATGAACACTAAAGCAATATCCTTTTTGTTCACATGATCACGAATGAAATGATATTTGATTTCAATGTGTTTTGATCTTGAATGTTGAATAGGGTTCTTTGATAAATTAATAGCACTAGTATTATCACAAAGAATTGAAACATTTGTGTACCTTAAAGAGAAGTCTTCAAGTTGATTTTTGATCCATATCACTTGTGAGCAACAATTTGATGCAGACACATATTCTGCTTCAGTTGTTGAAAGTGCAATGATATTTTGCTTTCTACAACACCAACTGACAAGAGCTTCACCAAGGAATTGACAAGCTCCACTAGTACTCTTTCTCTCAACTTATTTGTCCCCAGCATAATCAGCATCACAATATGCTTTGAGATCAAAATGTGTACCCTTTTTGTACCATAGACCAACATCTTGTGTACCAACCAAATATCTAAAAATTCTTTTCACAGCAATCAAATGGGATTCTTTTGGTGATGATTGGAATCTTGCACAAAGGCCAACTGAGAACACAATGTCAGGTCTACTTGCAGTTAAGTACAAAAGAGATCCAATCATTCCTCTAAATTCCTTTTCAGACACATTCTTCCCATTCTCATCTTTGTCCAAACTTGTTGATGGATGCATTGGAGTTGACATGATTTTGGCTTCATTCATCTTGTATTTCTTGAGAAGATCTTTAATGTATTTTTCTTGACAAATAAAAATGCCATCTTCATGTTGCTTGATTTGCAAGCCAAGAACCTAAGTTCTCCCATCATGCTCATCTCAAACTCACTTTGCATAAGATTAGAAAATTCTTCACACATTTTCTCATTAGTAGCACCAAATATAATATCATCAACATATACTTGAACAATGAGTAAATCATGATTGTTTGTTTTTCTAAAAAGTGTAGTATCAATTTTTTCTCTAGAAAAACCATTTTCAAGTAAAAAGGTACTTAATCTTTCATACCAAGCACGTGGAGCTTGTTTAAGTCCATAAAGTGCTTTGGTAAGTTTGAAAACATGATTTGGTTTATTTTGATCAACAAAACCTGGGGGTTGGTGAACATAAACTTCCTCATTTAAGAATCCATTTAAAAATGCACTTTTGACATCCATTTGAAAAAGTTTAAGACATTTATGAGATGCATATGCAAGTAAAATTCTAATAGCTTCTAACCTGGCCACAGGAGCAAAAGTTTCATCATAGTCAATGCCCTCTTGTTGGTTATAACCTTGAGCTACTAGTCTTGCTTTGTTTCTTATCACTTTGCCATTCTCATCTAATTTATTTCTAAACACCCATCTAGTACCAATGATTGAGTGATCTTTTGGTAAAGGTACTAGATTCCATACTTCATTTCTTTCAAATTGTGAGAGCTCTTCTTTCATTGCATCAATCCAAGATTCATCAATAATTGCTTCATCAATTGTTCTTGGTTCTAGCTGAGAGATCAATCCTAAATTGTTCTCCAGAATTTGCAATGATCTCCTAGTTCTTACACCATCTTCAGTATTTCCAATGATTTGATCTGGTGGATGGTTTGTAACTAATTTCCAAGTCTTAGGAGGTGCTGGAGATGTAGACTCTTGATTTGGATCATTATTTTGATTTCTCATAGTCACATCTTCTTCATCATCAATTTCCATAATGCTTGGTTGTTCTTCAAACTCATCAAATTTGACATGCATACTTTTTTCCATGGTTTGAGTTCTCAAGTTATAAATTCTATAAGCCTTTGATGTTAGAGAATACCCCAAGAAGATTCCCTTATCTGACTTTGAATCAAACTTGCCTAGGTTGTCTTTGATATTCAAGATATAACAATAACAACCAAAGATGTGAAAGTAAGAAATATTTGGTTTTCTATCTTTCCAAAGTTCATAGGGTGTCTTGTTTAAAACCTTTCTGATGGTCACTCTATTTAAGATGTAGGAAGCAGTATTGATAACCTCAGCCCAAAAATACTTTTCAACATTTGATTCATTAATCATTGTTCTTGCCATCTCTTGTAGAGTTCTATTTTTCCTTTCCACAACCCCATTCTGTTGAGGTGTTCTAGGACAAGAAAAATTATGAGATATACCATTATTATCAAAGAAGGTTTCAAAGAGAGAGTTTTCAAATTCTCCTCCATGATCACTCCTTATGGAGACAATATTCAGGTTTTTCTCATTTTGAACTTTTAGGCAAAAAGACTTAAAAACTTCAAATGACTCATCTTTGTGTTTCAGAAAAAGTATCCAAGTGAATCTTGAAAAGTCATCAACAATGACAAAACCATAGTTCTTACCACCAAGACTTGTAGTTTTGACAGGTCCAAATAAAACAATGTGTAGCATTTCAAGAGGTCTTTTAGTTGAAATAAAAACTTTAGGTTTAAAACTACTTTTAACTTGTTTTCCTCTTGTGCAAGCTTCACATACTTTATCTAGATCAAAACTAATCTTGGGCAATCCATTTACCAAATCAAGCTTAGAAAGTTTAGATATAGTTTTCATACTAACATGACCAGCCCTTTTATGCCATATCCATTTATCTTTTTCAAGAGAAACAAAGCATGACTCAATGGGTAAATCATCTAAGTATACTACATAAACATTCTTAATTCTTGATCCACTAAACAGAATTGTTTCACATGAAGATTGCTTAATTTCACATGTGTTGGTTTTAAATATAACTTCAAAGCCATTATCACATAATTGACTAATGCTTATCAAGTTATGCTTAAGACCTTCAACATAATGAACATTATCAATCTTAGCAGAACCAACCTTACCAATAGTACCCATGCCTTTGATGTGAGCTTTTTCATTGTTTCCAAAAGTAACAGATCCACCATCCTTTTCTTCAAATGTAAGAAAGCTTTTTCTATCTCCAGTCATATGTCTTGAGCAACCACTGTCCAAGTACCATGGCTTTCTCTTGATTGCTAGAAGACACTCCTACATTTGATTTTAATAAGTTTTTAGGTACCCACAGATTCTTGTGTCCTTGATTGTTAGTGATATCTTGTTTGTAAGGCCTTTTCTTATGTTGATAAGATGTTCTTCTATGTGGAGGTGCATGAAATTTCTTTCTGAGAATGTTCTGAGAATGTTCTCTAGTTTTAGAAAACTGTTGTTCTCTAGCTTTCTTTTTAAAACAGAATGATTCAATGTGTCCTTCCTTTTGACAAAAATTACACTTATATCTTTGAGTCTTCTTTCCTTTCTGAGGATGAAAAAAGTTTTTATACAATTTCTTATTTTGGCTAGGATCATATGCTATACCTGTTTTATCAAAGAATCCACTTTGTGATCCTAAGATCTTATCAAAGGTTTTTGTAGAGCTAACAAATTTTGTTAAATCATTTTCAAGTTTAGAAACTCTTTTTCTTAAAACTTCATTTTCCTTTTTAACCTTTGAACATTCTTGAACATTCTGATCTTTCCTAATTTCCTCAATTTGCTTAGACATATCTTTGTGAGCATTTTGCATGTTATCAACCATTTTTTTTAAGATAATGTTTTCAGCCTTATATTCATCTCTTTCATTGTTAGCCTTAGTTACTTCATCCCTAAGTTTACCATTTTTTTGATTTAAAATCTGAGTATCATATAGTAAATTATCAAAGAGATGTTCAGATTTTTGACAAGATGAGCAAGGTTCAAGATTTACCTCATTTGTTATTGAATGTGTCATGAGGCACACATTTGCTTGTTGTTCTTCTTGTTCCTCCTCTTCTGGTTCTAGATCATCCCAAGTGGTCATCATGGATTTCTTCTTAAATAATGGTTTCTTTTGATTTGGACATTCATTCTTATAATGCCCAAATTGCTCACATCCATAGCATTTGATCTTGCTCATATCTACTTCTGGTTTGGCTCCACCTCTCTTGTATTGAAAGGTTCTCTTGAGTTGGTTTCTTCTCTGCATTAGTCTTTGAATTCTTCTTGAGAGAAGAGCCATTTCTTCACTGTCATCTTCTTGGATTGCTTCATCATTCTCCAGACTGTTTTCATCAATCTGAGAACATTCTCTAGTTTGAGTATCCAGAGCAATCATCTTTTTCTTCACTGGTTTGTCTTCTTGAAGAATTGATTCATGAGCTCTCAGGGATCCAATGAGATCTTCAAGTTTCATTGTTGATATATCCTTTGACTCAGTGATTGCAGTTACAATGTGTCTCCAATTCTTTGTTAGACACCTAAGGAGCTTTCTTATTCTTTCATGTGTGGTATATGTTTTTCCTAAGGAGTTGAGCTCATTTATGATAATTGTGAATCTTCCATACATTTGATATATTGATTCATCTTCTTGCATTTCAAAGAGTTCAAACTTCCTTACACCAATATCAATTCTAGTCTCTTTGACACGACTAGTTCCTTCATGGTGAGTTTGAAGAGTTTCCCACATTTCTTTGACAGTTTTGCACTCCATGATTCTATCATACTCTTCTCTATTCAAAGCACTCTTAATGAATAATTTTGCTTTGGTATTTAAGAGTACTCTTTCAGATTCTTGAGTGGACCATTCACCTGGTATTTTTGGTATAGAAGTATCCTTGACCATTGGCACATATTCTCCAACTTCAATTACTGACCACATGTTGTTATCTTGTGATCTGAGAAATAGTTCCATCTTATCTTTCCAGTAGTAATAGTCATCTCCTTCAAATAGAGGTGGTCTATTTGAAGATCCTCCTTCAGATATAAACTTTGCGCCTTTAGACATAACTTCCTTCCTAGATCTTTCCTCTTAGCACTTGTTAGATGCTTTATCTTAAGAGGCAGGCTCTTGATGCCAATTGAAGTAGCAAAGTTTTTCACAAGAAAGGGGGGTTTGAATTGTGAACCTTTAAAAATGACCTATTAAAAATTAATGGACAAACACTTTGACAAAATAAAGTGTTAGAATATTCTGAGAACGTTTGTTAGTTATAAGTGGTAAGGCAGAGAACGTTCTCAGATCAATCTCAGAATGATAACACAAGCAAATAAATTATATTGTGTGTGTTGTGAATGCATAAATATAAAGAGATAAGGGAAGAGAGAAACACACAACAATTTATACTGGTTCACCCCTTAACTTATGGGTTACGTCCAGTGCTCACACTCCTTGTGAGTTTATCCACTATGAGATGCTAACGATCCCAAAAATACAACCTTTCTTCTTGCAATCTTCAACCAAGATCCAAGATCCCTTTAAGCCCTACAAGCTTAAAGATACCCCAGTCCTCCAGACTAGTAAGGGTATACCAAACCACTCACAATACAACCCTATTGACTTGAGTGAACCTTTTACAAAGTATGATGATAAGGTTTCTAAGCTTTAAACAAAACTCACCAAGTGAGAAGCTTAGAGAAGTAAAACTCTTAAATCACTCAAAAGAATTTATACTAATCCTAGTATAGAATTACAGAGAAGGAGTGAAAGAGATCAAAGAAGAGCTTGAGAAAATAGCTTGCATGATGATAACAAGTTGGTAAAAGTTGTAGTGAAAGCTCTTGCTCTTCATGGTCACCAAAGGGCTCTATTTATAGCTGAGATATGTCATTTCCTTGCTTGGTGACAAAGTATAGCCGTTTGCAACGGATATATGCTTGAAAATTCTTCAATAAGATGACACCTCATTAAATTCAAAAGTTGCTGGGCTTCAGAGAACGTTCTGAGAATGTTCTTGGATCTGAGCCTTGTCTTTGAATCACAAAGGAGCGTGGTAGATGAGCTGGCAGTGAGCTGTGATGAATTTAGATGAGCTTCTTCAGCAAGAAAAGCCGTTGATGATCTTTTAGGCACGTGATGCACAGCTTCCAAGGAGATTGGATATTTAAATGTTATGAACAACATTCTCCAAGAACGTTCTCCAATCTGGGTTCATGATGAACTTGTTCTTCAAGCAAAAACTCTCACACATGTGAGATGCCAGCTGATACTGATCAGGCGTGTAGCTTTAGGGTACGAATCAACACTATTCACTTGTACCTTGTGCCCTCAAAAATCTTTGGAGAGAGAGGATTGCATGGGAGAATGTTCATTAAAGAACTTCATAAAGTACACCTTCACTCATAGTTCCATATTCGTTGTGCACATTTGATTGGTCCATGAAAAATCTGTCTATGATCAAAATGGACAGCTTGTGATCTTATCTCTTGAAATAAATCCACTTGCACATGCTTATTCCTCAATATTGGCCAAAGAGGAAAGCTTCACATTTCTTCATAAAAATTCCTTGCCTTATTTGATATGTGAACTGTTGTGATCTTGTGAGTTACTACCCTGAAAAGTGCTTCCTTTTCTTTGTACAATGTTCACTTTAAATAAAAAAGTGATTAGTCTTTGAAGCTCTTGTTCTTGATTAATATGAGCATGATATCCTGAGAACGTTCTGAGATCGTTCTCCCAATTGTGTTCTTATTCAAAATAAATGAATAATCTTAATATAAAATGCTCAATTAATCCTGTCTTATTAAAACACTCACAATCACTTGTTAGATAACAAAAAGATCAGAATTACATTAAAATATAATTAAGATGTTTGTTATCTTTAAAACATCAAATTGGGATTTTGCCTCAACATTCATTTCGATAGATTTTTTTACACTTTTTGTGTGTTATAGACTACCAATTTTGGGATTTTTTTAAAACTCGCCGAAAAAATTAAAATGCCATTGAATTCTTGCACAAGTGTATCCAAAGACATTCGATGTGTGTTGGAAAAAAATATGCTTTATAAAAAAGGTTTCCAAAAAACAACTTATTTATTTTGATAGTTTATTTTTTTTATAGTTTTCGTGGGTTATGGACTACGAATTTTGGAATTTTTTCAAAACTCCCCGAAAAAATTAAAATGCCATTGAATTCCAGAGCAAATGGATCCAAATACATTGAATATGTGTTGGAAAAAATATACTTAAAAAAGTTATTCATTTTGATAGATTTTTTTAAAGTTTTCGTGGGTTATATAATACAAATTTTGGGATTCTTTCTAAACTCAATGAAAAAATAAAATATCATTGAATTCTTGCCTAAATGCATCCAAAGATACACTATATATGTTGGATAGAAGATTCTTAAAAAAAATGACTGAAAAAATCTTAATCATTTCGATAGTTTTTTTAACAATTTTCGTTTGTTATAGACTAGAATTTTCGGATTTTTTCAAAACTCGGTGAAAAAAATAAAATTTCATTGGATTCTTGCACAAATGGATCCAAAGACATACTATTTGTGTTGGATAGAAGATTCTTAAACAAAAAGGGTATCGAAAAATAACTTATTCATTTTGATATTTCTTTTAAAAAAATTTGTGGGTTATAGACTACGAATTTTGGGATTTTTTCAAAACTCGGTGAAAAAAAAATGTCATTGAATTCATCGACAAAAGGATTCAGAGACATACTATATGTGTTGAATAGAAGATTCTTAAAAAAAAGGTGATCGAAAAAAAAACTTATTCATTTCGATAGTGTTTTTAACAGTTTTCGTGGGTTATAAGACTACGAATTTTGGGTTTTTTTATTCAAAACTCGGTGAAAAAATTAAAATGACATTGAATTCTTGCACAAATGGATCAAAAGACATACAATATGTGTGGGAAAAAATATTTTTCATAAAACAACTTATTCATTTCGATAGTTTTTTTAACAGTTTTCGTGGGTATAAGACTACGAATTTTTGGATTTTTTCAAAACTCGGTGAAAAAAATAATATTCCATTGAATTCTTGCACAAAAGGATCCAAAGACATACTATATGTGTTGGATAGAAGATTCTTAAAAAAAAGGGGATTGAAAAATGACTTATTCATTTCAATATATATTTTATAGTTTTCCTAGGTTATAGAGTACGAATTTTGAGATTTTTTCAAAAATCGGTGAACAAAATAAAATAGAATTGAAATCATGGACAAAAGGATCCAAAAACATACTATATGTGTTGGATAGAAGATTCTTAAAAAAAAAAAAGGATCGAAAAACAACTTATTCATTTGCATAGATTTTTTTACAGTTTTCGTGGGTTATATTAGACTACAAATTTTGGTATTTTTTCTAAACCCAATGAAAAAAATAAAATGTTATTGAATTGTCACTTAAATGTAACCAAAGACACATTATTTTTGTTGGATAGAAGATTCTTTAAAATAAAGGACCGAAAAACAACTTATTCATTTCGATAGATTTTTTTACACTTTTCGTGTGTTATAGACTACGAATTTTGTGATTTTTTTAAAACTCGCCGAAAAAATTAAAATGCCATTGAATTCTTGCACAAATGGATCCAAAGAAATTCAATATGTGATGGAAAAATTATTCTTAAAAAAAAGGTGTCCGAAAAACAACTTTTCATTTCGATTGATTTTTTTTTTATTGTCTTCGTGAGTTATCGACTACGAATTTTGGGATTTTTAAAACTCGGTGAAAAAAATAAAATGCCATGGAATTATTGCACAAATGTTTCCAAAGACATAGTATATGTGTTGGATAGAAAATTCTTTAAATAAAGGGTATTGAAAAATAACTTATTAATTTCGATTGTTTTTTTTTTACAATTTTCTTGGGTTATATACTACGAATTATGGGATATTTTCGAAACTCGGTGAAATAAATAAAATGTCATTGAATTCTCGCCTAAATACATCCAAAGACACACTATATGTATTGTATATGAGATTCGTCAAAAAAAAAAAACCGAAAAATAATTTATTCACTTCGATAGATTTTTATTTTTATTTTTATTATTTTCGTGAGTTATAATTATATCAAGCTCATCGTTAAAATGAAATAATAAATACGACAAGCGAACTTTATATCACAAAATATCCGATGACGTAGTGTGGTTGACTCCTTTTGTCAATATTCAAGGGGCATATGGGTTCTACTCCCCTCCATGGCATTGCTTTATTTTATACATAAATTACTTGTCATATTTTTTTATTAGGAGTACATTATTATTATTATTGGCCCGGAACCTCTAAATACTCGGAGACGGCCCTGCTTGCTGTTTAAATACACACAGTTTTCACATAGATTCAGATCTGGATCGTCCGATCTAAAATGTGTGGTCGGGATTGTTTATAGTAATTTTAGAAATGCATTAATTTGAACCGTCTAATCTATAATTAACAATTGAGATTTAAAACTGTGTGATTTTTACAGCAACAAATCTCAATCCGTGTTTCTGTTTCACATTTGGAATCAATTAATAGAAAAATTTGTACTCCAAAAAGAAAAATTGTTTATCCAAATTCTATTGTTTTAATGTTTATAATGAATTATAAGCTAATAACTCAACTTGAAATTACTCATAGAAGATTGTAATACTTCAGTGAAGGCGTCTCCGAGTTTTTGGAGGTTATATGCAAAGTCGTTCTTAATTATTTAATTAGAGGCCTTGCTCGAATATTAAAAATGATTCCCAATAAAAAACTTAAAAAATAAAAATAAATTATTCTCTAGTTAAATTGTAAATAATATAAAAAAACACATAAAAAAAAAAAATTATCATTGTATAACATAAAAAAGAGACATCATAATCACTGATTAAAATGACTAAAATTAAAATAATGCAAAAAAAAGTCATTGTAGAGATTTGAACATGATCCTTGCAATCAAAAGTTTTAAATGCTACCACTAATCTATAGATACACATTTCTTATTTTATGAATATTAAAAATATATAAATATTATTATAGGATCTAAAAATTTTGAGCCCTCAAAATGACCTCAACATTTTGAGGCCTTATGCCATTGCACACCCTGCACATGGGTGTGAGACGCTCTTGTGATGAGAATTAAATCCTTGACATGGAAGAGGTTAGGTAGACACACAGGTTGTTGAGTATAATATGATCATAGTTATTGATAAGTGGATAAATTTTTTCGAGCAGAATGAGAGAGACATGTCCTTGGGTTTGACCCCAAGTGTTTGTTGTGGGGGGCGATTAGAGCATAGAGGTAGGGGTGTAAGCGGATCAAAAAAATCCAATTAAACCGACGATCCAAATCAATCCAATCCGAAAAAAAAACCGATGTTTATGGTTCGGATTCAAAACCGAACCGAACCAATTAAAAACCGACGTGGTTTGATTCGGTTCTCGGATTCAATTTTTAAAAACCGATGAATCGATGAACCGAACCAATAGATATATTATTAACCATATATTTATTTATTTATTTAATGTTCTAAATTCTACCTATGCATATATCGTTTCAATGTTCAAATTAAAAATAAATTCAATGTTCTATATTCTATTTTTATATATATATATATATATATATATATATATATATATATAAAATTTCATGATGGTGCATTGACGATTCAAGTGAGAAAAAAATTGAAATTTTATTTTAGTTTGCTATTTTACTTGATGTTAAACTTATGAATTTAATTTTATGGTTGTATTTTGTATTGAAAATCTATGGATTGTATTTTGTCAACTTTGTTTGAATTAAAATGTGTTTGAAAACCAATTAAAGTATGGTGTATGGTGATAATTGATTACATAAGTGTTATGTGTGATTAAAAAAATTATAGCAGGATATCGGATAAAAAATAAATAGTAGGGAAAATATTGCAAAAAAAAAAATTACAAAATCGATCAAAGTATCCGATCCAAATCGAACCAAACCGATTAGTTTGGTTCGGTTTCATTTTTCAAAAACAGGACAAACCGATCCAAACCGAACCAATTGAGTACACATTGGTTCGGACTTTGGATTCATCAAAAACCGATCCAAACCGGTCCAATTACACCCCTACATAGAGGGATGAATATTCCTAAGATTAGATTATGAGATAATGATATAATTTTCGATTGTAGTATTTTAATTTAAATTGTACACTATAAACCCTACTATTTAATTACACTGATGTTACAAAGGAAATGAACTACAGTTGCTCTGGAGTCGAAGATACACTCACACAAGTAATTCTGGTCGAATTTAATTAATTTATTACTATATATCGTGTATTTATTCTGTACATTATTGTTTATTTATTCTTTTGAACCAAATTGTTGTTCTAACAATTGGTGTAGCTAATATTGAGTTGCCTCATAAGTGTGGAAACTTTGATATATAGTGTTATGTAATAAGTTGAAGTATTCCTTGTAATTTTTTTAATATAATTTTTTCTTATTAAAGATAATTCTGCCAAAGGATATATGGGTACCATATTTGGATATGGTTTCATTGACAAGCTAATGTCATGATGAAATTGGGGTTGGAATAGTGAAATTTGATTCAAATTTAATGTTCCACTAAGAAACCTTAAAAGACAAGTCATTTCATTATGCAAATTTTTTCAGTAGGCAAAGGTATATACTAACTCAGGACGAAGTTAGAAGAGGACCAGCAGAGGCCACAATTCTCTTTAAATTTCTTTTTAATTTTTTTGATACCAATATATTGTTATATATATTATTGGTTTAGTTTCACTTTTAGTGATCTCCCAACTTGTGTTAAACTTATGAAAATAGTCCTCCTTTATTAATCCATATATTTAATTATTTATACATTTGTTGCAAATTTGATCACAGCGGATGTTTTTTCCCTTAAAAATGTTTTTTTGTCCCAATATTAAATTTAATGACAAAATATTTCTTGAGACTAAAATTCATTTTTTTTACACAAAAATTTGTAGAAACTACAATATTTTTTTTGAACAAGCAAAAATGTAATATATATATTAATCGAATAATCTCCTCAGCACAAGGTGTTAGTGGAATGGTTTTTTAGTAACGCCCCCCAATTTTTTTTTTTCTTCCCAAATTTCTTTTTTATTATTTTTCCTCCCTCTAGATTTCATGCCAAAACCATTTTGCTAGTGAAATGGTTTTAGAGAGTTGTAGTCCAAAACCATTTTACTGTGGAAATGGTTTTGGGGCAAAAATTACTGGCGGATTCTAAAATCCGCTCGCGTTACTACGCAGATTCTAAAACCATTTATGCTGTGGAATGGTTTTAAAGCGTTGTAATTCAAAACTATTTTGCTGTGAAAATAATTTTAGTTGCTAGAATTTGTGATTTAAGCATGGTGTACATAAGCGTTGCTTATGCACCATAACCTGACCCCCGAAAAAGACTACAAAAAATTATAAAAACATCAATTGAAACAGCGCGCAACATGAATAATTAGTCGATACCCAAACATGTGAATGGACTCGACCACCAACTATACAGAGACTACAATATTTTGATCTGAATAGGACTTAAAATGGTGGTAAAAATATCCCTAAAGAGAGCTAACATGCTATATTTCTAGGACTGAATTCGAATTCAAATTAATTTTTCTATAAATTAATTTTTTTGTGTGAGTTAGATTTCAAATTAAAGGTTAACTAAAATAGGATAATCATTAAAAATAAGAGTACAATATTAATACTATAGTATTTTCAAATTATCTATCAATGAAGTTCTAACATACATCTCCATTCAAATTCATATTCTTGTGAAATTTGTGTTGAATTCTTACATTGACATCTGAATTCCACATCTGAATTCGAATTTATATTTTTGTGAGAGGCTTTTAAATCAAGCACTCTACAACTAACTGTCTATGGACCCAACTACATAAACCTCCCCAAAAATCATACTTGGAATTGACTTACCTTCTATTCTACTTGTCAAGCTCACTTTTTTATGAACTAGTCGCTGGCCCGTGCGTTGCACGAGTTCGACAGAACGACATGTTGATGCCAATCATGGTCGATGCCAATCATGGTCGCGGCTTTCAATAAAAAATATGACAAAAAGCAATATAATCGACAAAAAGATATTTTGGATCAAGATGGTCGCTATTTTCGATCAAGAATACGATAAAGACAATCATGAAATAGTATGAATTTTGATTGAATGCATCGATTATAAAGGCAATTTCCAAATTATAACACTGATAAAAATTGTTTTAGAATATTACAACGCAAGTTCTTAATACAAAAATTTAAATTCTTAAACCCATGAACCACCTTCTCAGCGGATCTAGATTTTGATGTATTACAAATAATGATGAGAATATTTATTTGTTGCGTGAACCCAAAAGAATATTAATAATATTTTATGTTTTCAAAATTATTTTTGCAAAAATCATGTTTGCCCTAGCATTGGTTGATTTTAAATTAAATTACCTTGATTTAGTATTGTTTATCATAACCACCTTTTTAATTATCATTACATAAATTTCCATCTAAATTTAGTTATAATATTTTCGATCATGCCACCAGTCAAGGAAATCAGAAAAAGAAACTTTTAAATTGAAAATAATTTTTTTAAGAATGTAATTGCAATGCAAAGTTCTTTGAAAATACGGAAGAAAAAGAATGAAAAATGAGTGAGAGAGACGTAAATCCACTCCATTCACATCCGTTAAAAATCAGACAAAATACTGGATAATAACTCATGTAGTTTATATCATACATTCGATGAATTGGCCATAAAAAAATTAAATGAATAACGAAGAGACCATATATAGATTGTCCAGTTTTTCATGAGGCATATTATCAAGAAAAAATATTTCTTCAGAAAGCAACTTCCCCATCTGTCTGTATGATTGTAGGAAACATGGGTATTTAGGCCATAAGAGAATATGAACTTAATCAGACTGAAGCACTCAAGAGAATCCTCAATTTTATTGATGCTCCCCATGAAAAAATATAAAAAGATTCAATGAAGATGTAGTGATATGTAAGTAATACGAGGATTGTAATAAAAGGATTGGATCTACCTCTATGGAAAGACACGGTAGTCAAGGCTATCAGCTCGACCAATCTAACTTTGCATAGACTCAACCAATTTCACTTTGTAGCTTTACAAAGTCGAAGATGTCTCAAACAATCTTCCTACTACGTAAAACAAAAAGAAACCTAAATAAAGATCAACAAACCAAATAAGTATTAAATTTCAAAAATATTACTTAAAAGAATAAGTAACCTTATCTCTATTTCGGAGTGGAAATACCCATTCAGAAAGCAATTTTCTCTGCTAGTTGGCAACTAAAGGAGATATGGATCTTTAGATGCCCAATTCGACCTCAACGCCATATCCACTTAATATTTTCAACAAAATCATCAAGTTTCTCCTCACAAGAAAATGGACATGTAAAATAAAATCAGAATGGAATGTAAATAAAATAATTGTATATGCATTCATGACATAAAAATTGATGCATCGGTAAAAATACCGACAACAGAAGAAGAGAGGATGATTGATATCTAATGAGAATTGGATTAAATATTTTACATAGTATTCATCGTCATTTTCGCCACATCTGCAAACTATTGATACATTTTCTTTCCGAGAATGCGTCGTCTAAGAAGAATAGTAATGAAAGTGCAATGATGAGATTTTACCGAAAAAGAATGGAATGGACTTGCTATCAATTCATATGTTGGACGGAATCTAATTCCAACAGAATCGATGATAGACAACAGAAAGAAGCTTATTGCCATTTACTATCATTATGCATGGAAACCAGTATGAAAGCTGGAGTGGGGCATGGAAACCTATATCCAACTCTCAAAACCACGCAAAGTGGTCTGTCGTCGAACATAGAATTTCATGCCTCACTACATCTCTCATATTGGAATTAACCAACAAAATCAGCAAACAACAACAACCTCTTCCAAGCATCTAAATTATGATCATATTGGATTTAGATTCAAACAACAGATGGATGAATAGTAAATCCATTCCATTCACTTTCGCCAAATTCCCAACAATACTCCTTTCATTACCATCCTTAACCGACGAAGCATTCTCGCAAAGAAAATGCATTAAATAGTTCAGAGATGTGGAGTAAATGATTATGAAGAATAGGTAAAACTCCAAGAATATTTATTCAAATTTTACCCAAAAGAGTTCATTGTACATACCCAAATCGCAACACCAATCATGGAAAGTATATCTTATTTGGAATCTCATTTTGACCTTCAATGTATGTAACTGTCGAGATTCTATTTGTATTTTACCCATGTGATCGAGAAGAAATTCCCATTCATAAAGCAATTTTCCCTTCTATCTAGCAAATGAAGGAAACATGGAACTTCGGAACCAATCTCAACTCACAACATTCCACTTTAAGAAACAATAATGCAAGAAGAATTGGTAATGTTGTTGATATCAAGAGTCTCTCACAATCTGGTTTCGAAGGAACAAATCCTCCGAGCACCGGTTCTAAGAAGGTAGAAGAAAAGAGAAATCAAACTTGGTCACAGCATAGATTCAATAACTATGAGGAAAAGATTCAGTTTTATAAATCAATTAAAAAAAAATCAACCAAGATAATGAATTTTTATGTTGTTATTCAGATAATTCAAAAAATTGTTTGAAAAATATAGTTTGAAATCTAAATATTTACCATGTTTTGACCATTTCCACTATCTTCCATTTTAGAACTCCATAGGAATACAAATTTAGATATACAATTAATACTATATTTAGAAACAAAATCACCAAAGTCTAAAACATGTTGTTAAATAAATCCAAGTTGTACACTTTACTAATAAATAAATGTGCTGTTCCTCCCAATTCAGCTAAAAGTACTGAACAATCCAAAGATTTTCCAAGAAACTTAAATGGAAGTGGTTTAATTGAGAAATGAAATGCATATTATAGGGGCCACTTAGTTCACCAGCTCAGATCAAATGCATGTTATAAGGTCAAATGTGCTTAAGAAGATACATTTGAAAAGGAAAAAAAAAAGTAAACTCAACAAGAAATATAACAAATGTTATGTTACGTGATTCATGCCATAATTATAGCATGTATCAAACAATGTTAGAACATAATCTTTTTTTTTCTGCATTTGCAATCTCTGCACAAAGCTTTTTCATCTCCCGAGCCATGTCAATCAACATATTCTCCATTACTTGTCCATGTTCATAGTTTTCCATGGATCCTTTCTTCTGATATTCAATGGCAGCTCTAAAGGGAAAATATAACAACAAATAAGAATAGTGTTAAAATGGACAGGAGCTCACCATTTGTTTGTTGTCAAAATTCACATATCAAATTGAGATAACATTAAAGAATCCATTTTCATCCACAAAATAAAAAATCAAACTTTACACTATTAGTCCTTATATAACAGGAAAAAAAATGGTTAAAAAATGGAACAAAATATGGCAAGATTGAGCGATTGTAGAGTTAAGAATCAATAAAACTAAATTAAAAAACATCACCTGAGGTGTACACAACCCATTGGCACTGCCTCATATATATTTCTGAATCTTATCTACCAAGTCTCGGGAAAAACATCCAGGCATCTTCCCAACGGCCTGCTTCATCATATAAGCAAAACATAATAATGTCCAAATCTGTAATATATAGAACATAAAAACATTTAAGGTTCTGTGAAAGGTAAAAATAAATAAAAATTAAGGTTTTATTCCAAACAATGAGAAAATATTAAGCATTGGCGTGTATATAAAAACTGGAATCATGTAATAGAGCAATTCACTTTGTTTAGAATAAAGCACTTTGGCCTAATCTCTAACACATGTTTATAATAAAAGCTTACACTGTGTGAGATAATAGCTTACACTGTTGCAATCAAATTTCACATGATAAGTGTTCATCTTCAAAAAATTGTTGGTTATAGGAGCATGATATTCATCATCAATCTTTGCTGCAACTGCCATAAACCAAGAAAATCCATTCAATTAGAGGTTGTGTCATGCATTCAAAGACTTGTTGGATAAATTTCCCAATACCAGTAAAGAGACTCACCTATAAAATACAATCATTCAAGTAAAGACTCAGATAATAGAATCAAAATCAGTCATTGAATCAAAGGAATTGCCACAATGACCTCATGATGATTACCTTAATGGAGAAACATATTTACATGGTAGAATCTCAATGTGTTTGGTTTTAGATGTATAAATAATAAATATCTCACAAAAGTAATAAATCTTCATATACACCCCAAATTTACAAAATGAGAGATTCTGCATTGCACATCAACTTTCATCAAGCATAATTTTCATTGTATTAAGCATTATGGAAATGTTCTATCGCAAATTAGTTTACTCATCATTGGTGTCTTGCTAAGAGTCCATTGTTCACACACACAATGGATTTTTACCTCAATAACTAATTCAAGCCCCACAAACTACCACCCTCAAAATGAAGCAGTTTACCAACAAAAATTGATATTGGGATAACAACTCTCAACATTTTAACAACTTGAAAATTGAAAACCTGAAATAAAAATGGTTGGAAAGAAACTCAAAATATAATTGAAAACCTTAACAAATTTAGAAAATAAAACCATCAAGATCTTGGTGTAGTGTTTCTAACTGAGGAATGGTTCCATCACAAAATCAGAACCACAAACAAACATAATCAAGAAAACAAAACACATGAACAAAAGAATCACTACACAATGAGTGTCCAATAAAAAAAATCAAAAGAGTAGTGTTACTCCATATATATAATAGTATTGTGAATCATATAGTTGATTGAAAAATCATCAATATTTCAATTTTAAAAAAATAAGCCAATCTAACTAAAATCACAACAAAAATATGATTTTTATCTACCCTTCGCCATTTTTTTTTAGGCAATTGTGAACAATATGAGATCATGATAATTTAGTGATTTAGATATGAGAATGAAAGATTGTTACCAATAAAGTGCATCTGTTTGAAGAGATCATGAGCTCAGGCACACATAATGCACTCAACATATCACATCCTTATGCTTAGGACATGCAATTTTATGCACCAAATGGAAACATAGTCATGGTCAACAAAAATTAAGATACCAAAACCAAGGAAAGTTATTTCTCTTGAGCAGATGTAATTAAGAAAAGGAAAATGGGAAGTTACCATCATCATATTCTCACATAATCCATGAAAGTTTTCAATAGAAAGTAAAAGTTAGAGTTTACTAAACACGAGTTCTATGTTTCAAAATTCTACAAATTAAATAAAACAAAAAACCAAGTAAATACAATCTTAAAATCATACAATTATAAGATCATTAATAAATCATACATTTTACATACTAATAAGAACAACATCAAAAGTTCAACATCTCTAATTTAAGTTAGAAAGAACAATACTTTTCATTACAATTAACCACACAAATTTAACTCTCCTTTTCAAAGAAAATTATCAAAAGTTCTGCAATATGAAATGATTCTTATTTGTCCAAATTTGCGAAGAAGAAAAAACTAACCTCCACGAAGAACAACAACATCACCCCACCACTCCGGTCACCGTGCACGCCACTACTGTCCATGATGTTCCTATACTCATTTATCACAAATTTTTTGAAAAAATTAAACTACTGTCCATGATGTTCATGTTTTCCTTCATCACAAATTTTTTCAAGAAAAATTAAAAACAGAACAAAACAAAACAATTTGATATTCAATCAATAGAATAAATGGAAGAGAAATGAGATTACTGCAGTCACCTGAGTTTATTGACATCCAAAGGTCCAATTTCATGGAAGAAATCAAACATGCAAAATCAAAATCGGAGGAATTGAAATCTGGGTGAGTTGATAATGAGAGAGCAGAGAGGAAGAATCAGCGAGAGATGGAGAGTGAGGGAGAAGGTCACCAATGGCGTGAGTGTGGTGGTGTGCGGCCGGAGAGAGTGGCGGCGGAGAGAAGGACTGTGAGAGAGAGGGCCGAGAAAGAGAGAGGAGGCTTAGACGGTGAGAGAAAAGGAGAGCACGAGAGAGAAGAAGAATGGTAGGAGAGAGGGTGAGAGAGAATGAGAGAAGATTTTGGAGTAATCCGCCAAATTAGTCCCTGACTCTGTAAGACACTCTCAAATAGGTCCCTGACTTTATGAATATTTCAAAAAGGTTCCTGACTTTGTTAAACTGTCAAGTTGGTCCCTATGTTTTAATCAATTACTATCAATTAAGTCCTTATATTTTACAACTGATTATCAATTTGGTCCTTAAGTTTATCGATTTATTCTCAATTTAGTCCTTAACTTATTGTTTAAAGGACTAATATGAATAAAATTTATCAGAGTAAAGGACCTTTTTGAAATATTCATAAAGTCAGGGACCTATTTGAGAGTGTCTTATAAAGTCAGAGACTGATTTGGTGGTTTACTCGAAGATTTTGTTTGGGTTTTGAAGAGAAAGGGGGACATGTAATTTTCATGCATGACATCAAGGACTTTTTAAGTATAGTAAGATAGGCAAAAACATATCAATATAAAGGATTTTATCCAATCATTCAATACTCAACATAAAGTCTAAAGAGACATTTGGAAATCATAAAATTCCATTTAATGGGAAGTGTAAAAAACAAATAGGGTTTTAATTTTTTTGTTAAGGGTAAAACTGTAATTTTCAAAAATATTGGGACAAAACTATAATTTTAAAAAAAATAGAAGCAAATTTCGAATTTTTAAAAAAATTAGGATTCAAAATGCAATTTATAAAAGTACACAGGTCAAAATGGAAGTAATAAAAGTGTGGGGTGTAAATGTAAATATATAAAGTATAGGGGCAAAAATGTAATTTTAAAGTCTATTGCTGATGTGGCTGGAGTGACGTGGCAGATGATGTGGATGTTGAGGTGTAAAAGGTGACGTGGCAAGATGGTACACGTGGCAGACAATGAATAGATGATATGGGTTAGATGATGTCATGATGACATCATCGATGACATAAGGTTGTAGGGTTTCTAAAGGAGCATTAGAGTTGACACCATTCAACATTATTTATATTGTAAGATTTAGTTGAAAGCACTATTCTACAACCATCAATATTTATAACCTATAGGACATCTGAGTGGCAACTTTGTCTTTATTTGCTAGAATGTAATGTTTGGTCTTTCCATAGCTAGTGTGCTTTGTGATTATAGTATATAGTATATATTATTATTATTATTTCATATTGTTTTTGGGATGGATGAAAGGTTCACTACAAGAAATTCCTTTATTAGCCACGAATAGTTATCCACGGCTTTATAGCTATGGATAATTTTGAAAGTAACGACGACTTACCCACGATTAAGCCATCTATAATTTTTTTATTGTTTTTTTAATTGTTTCCCACAACTTACCCACGGTATAACTGTCTATATAATATTTATAACCATTTTTTTGTCAGGTTTGTCTAATGACAAAAACATTCACTATTAAGATGGATAAGTGAAGTGTTAACAATTCGAATTTCAGTCCTACATATAAAATGTGATTTCATTATCAACTGAGTTAAACTCACGAAACATATTTAAGCGTGTATGTTTTAACATTAAAAAAAAAAAGAAAATCTTAGGTGAAGTCGAACGTAACATCACACTCTTAGAATCAACCAATCACAAAATTTTAAATAATTAACTAATTAATAAAATAGGAAAAAAAAGATTTAACCTCATCCATTAAAAAAAATATACACTTTTCCAAAAATAAAAACACAAAGAACGCACCAATCGTTAGTTGGTTCGGTGGTGATTGGCGTTGAACTTGGTAGGGAGGACCATGGTTCGATCCCCCGCAACTGCGATCGGGAGGGGGCTGGAACCACTTGATGCCATAACTGACCCCCGAACCAGATTCAACTGGTGGTGAAAACCGAAAAAAACAAACACAAAGAACGCAAAAAGAAAAACTTGGTTCCCACGAATTTACTTGTTCCAACTTCTTCCTCTTCTGAGAAAAACAAAAACACAAGAGTAGTGAAGTCTATTTTTGTTTTTGGTCCTCATCATCATCATCATCATATAATTGCACGGACATGACAATCAAATTGGATGTCCGACCTTAATAATTGAACGATATTGCACGAGTAGAAAACGTGTGGTTGTTAGAACACCTGTTGCAATGGTTGTGAAAAAAAAAACTAGAATGGTTGATCAAGAAGAGGAAGAAGATGAAACAAGTTTAAATTCGTGGGAACCAAGTTTTTTTTTTTTTTTTTTTTTTTTTGCGTTCTTTGTGGTTTTTTTTTTTGAAAAGTGTATATTTTTTTTAATGGATGAGGTTAAATCTTTTTTTTTTTTTCTATTTTATTAATTAGTTTTTTTTTTTGGAAAATGTATATTTTTTTTAATGGATGAGGTTAAATATTTTTTTATTTTATTTTATTAATTAGTTAATTATTTAAAATTTTATGATTGGTTGATTCTAAGAGTATGGTGTTACGTTCGACTTCACCTAAGATTTTCTCTTAAAAAAAATTGAAATAAATATGTGTATGTTTTAAGTGGTAACTACCTAAATCAATTTATTTACATTTATCTTTAATCTTTAATATAATAAAACGAAAGTAACTAAAGACACGTTTAACTCTAACCCTACTTTTAACCCAATTATATGTTGCCACATCAATTAATGAATGTGACATGTCATGTGTTTAAAAACATAATAGGTGTCAATATATGATTGGATATAACAACAATACATGATATGTCAATATATGATTAAACGTTGTAGTCTATTTTATTCAGTATTCACAATACAAATCCATTAATTATAGCCTTAAATTAAACATCTTTTACAACAAATAGAGAAACTCGACTTTAAACTTTTTCTTCTCCACCATTATGGGTTAAACTTTGGGTGCAATTGTATAAAATTTTTCTACTATAATTTGTTATGTTTTGTTCTTATTTATCAATTTTTAATATATTTTGTCCATGAATTTGTTGATTGCAACAGTTTTGCTTTGATGTCCTATAAATGTATGAATTTCTTTAATTTTAGGTGTTTGAATTCTAATTTTTTTTTGTGTTCCATATCAATTTTGTTGTTATTTCATGTTTGTCCTATTGTTGTTTCATATTTTCAATTTAATTTCATGGTCAAAATTTAAGATTTATAAGTTTTTTGGGTATCTTTTTCCTTTAAGGAATATAAAAGTTAACATGTTTCTTTTAATTTGAGAAATTTTTTTTTGAATGTATATAATATAATTTGTTGTGTTTTGTTTTTGTTTTTAGTTTAATCTTAATATATTTTGTTCATGAATTCATTGATTGCAGCGGTTTTGCTTTCGAATTCTATAAATGTATGCATTCTTATGAATATTTTTAGGTGTTTGAATTCTGATTTTTTTTTGTTGTGTTCCATATTAATTTGGTTGTTATTTCATGTTTGTTCTATTGTTGCTTAATTTGCATCTGTTTTGGTTCTTTTTGAAAGAGAAGTACAATTTATATTTGTTGGTAATTGTATAAAAGCTTAATTATATAGTTCTTTTTGCTACAGTGGTGGGAGATTTGATTGGTCTACATCTTATTTGGTCGTTGACATCTTTTCTTTGAATATGAGTTTGATACTTTGGCAACAACGAAAACGATACAACTAAGGGTCAGAGTAGCCTCTATTCATCCTTAAAAGAAGAGGAATTGGTGGAAGATAAGAAATTTGATTGAATGATGGATCGATGTAAACTTTGGTGGCTCTAGAATAATGGAGTAGCCTATCTAGATTGATGTATATTTATGGATTGATGTTGGTAGATTCATAGGATGAAGGAGATTCTAATTGTAAACATTCATACAATTATTTATGCCAAACTTGATTGAAGTTATATAAAAATTTTGATCTATTTTTGCTTTTATTGAATAGTGAATGTGACATGAATTATATAATTATTATGACAAAAAAGATATATATATATATATATATATATATATATATATATATATATATATATATATATATATATATGTCGCTATAGAAAAAAAATACGAATCAAATCAAATAGGTTACAAATGTCTAAGTTGTGGGTAAAACCCACAAATTACCCATGGTGTAGCTGACAGTAAATTATAGATGGTTTTTTTGGCCGTGGGTAAAAATTACCAACGAGGCTTTTTTCCACCACATTGTGGTCGTGGCTAATTTGTCACTAATTCAATATTACCCACGGCTTTTATCAATTACAGACATCTTTTTGTGTGAGTAATAACAGAATTTCTTGTAGTGGTTGTTGTTTGTTGGTTAATATTGTTAGGTATTATCACATGACCTACTAACCAAACCCCTTCCACATACTCATGAGCACTTATATATAAGTATATATAAATAATATTGAGAGGACCATTTTTATTTAAGATTGAGAGATAAATCATGTCTATCATCAAATCATACACTACTAGAAAAATCTTAAATACCGACGGATAAAATCTGTCTCTAAAATGCAAATATTTCGTCACTGAGCATGTTAAAGACGGATTTGATGGTGTCAATAATTTACTCGTCTCTAAACTATTAGAGACGGACAAAATCTGTCTCTAAACTTAAAATATCTGTCTCTAAAATGAAAATATTTGTCTCTAACTACTTTTTCTGTCTCTAATTTCATCTCTATTAGAGAAGAAATATATTATGTCTCTAAATTCCGTCGGTATTTCAACTTTTTCTAGTAGTGATATATGAATTGTCTAGATTACAAATCATTTTGATGGAAATATATATTTCTTTCTTTTTTTTATCAATAATTATTGGACTAAATGGCAAGGAGCTGAGTTCCCTTTAAAAATGATATCTTTGGGAATCAGGATTCTCAGCTGTACAAAAAAACCACAATTTCACATAGTAATTAATCTGAGCCACTGATTTGAAATTGATCGGTCCATATTATTCCTTTAAAAAATCAGTATAAAATAATCTCTGCCATAATACAAAATAATATTGGACAGTCGTAATTGATTACAGCGGCACACAATAATTGCATACAATCCGTGTCCTATTTCTGAATACAATAAATAAGATTTTATATTCGAGTTTTGTGAATGAAAAAAAATTATAATTTTTTGTTCATTTATATGAGTTAATCTAACCACCATATTATATTGAGGATCTAAAACGACAAGGAATTTGAAAGGAACTAATATGGAGGAAATCAGAAAAATTCAAATCATAACTCTAAAATAATTTTTAGTTTTATTTATATTTATATTTAATTTAAATTATAATAAATTTTTCTTTATTTTAATTAAGTGATGTAAGCTCAACATAGGCCCGGAACATTGTGACCCATTTTGGGAATATGGGTATTTTTTAAAATACACTTGTAAGACTCTAATTTTTGAAGTTTAAAATAAATTAGTTTTTTTGTAATGAGAATTGTGAGTGAGAATGACTCCTATTTGAATCAATAGTGAAAATGATCCAATTAAAAAAAATAGTACTATATTAGAATTTGAAAGGCCTATATTCAACCATAAAAGCTAGCTTGAGAGTTGAGGTTTGCACTACTTATATATAAAAATAATGTTGTTGACCTCTTGCTTTTTAAACATTGACTCATTTTCATGGTTGCCTTACGTATTTGTTTACGTCTTCTTTAGTTATAGATGACATCTAATATTCTCCTAATTTAAAGGTAAATTTTATTAAAATATTTTATCTATTTTCCATTTTTACTACAATAATTTTTTTAACCAAAATGATAAATGTTCATCCTTCTTCGATTATATTTTAGAGGTACATATTAGACAATCGTCTTCATTATAATGGGTAAGACTAGTTATTAAACTTCATGGGTTTGATATTATTAATTTTTTTGTCAAATAATTTAGTAGATAGAAATTCCACCTTTATAGTGGATAATTAGTAGAATGTCTGGAATTCAAATACCAACTGAAACTACTACTCACAGAAATTGATATTTTAAATTTTTAACTATGCACTATACAAAAAAATATATTCTCCTAAAATATAATATTAAACAATATATTTATATCGTATTATTCTTAGATATCGTCTCATGATTCTGTTATTTCTTAAGGATGATGTACTCTGTTCACTATAAGAAATATGATTTTTGGCAACGACCTTTTTTGTTACAAGTCGTTGGCAAAACTACCAAAAGTAGTTTTTCCAGCGACTTGTAACAAAAAAAGCTGTTGACAAGAATAATATTTCTTGTAGTGGTTTGTCTTATATAAAGCGTGCCTAGATATCTTTGGGGAGCAGGCAACTCATTGTAAGGAGTTTTCAGACTTCAAATACAGGCATGACCTGGTCAAATAAGGTATAATCTGGCATACTAAGAAAATTAAGAAGTGATTTGTGGACTAAACTATCGTTCCAATGATCGTTGACACGAAAGTAACTTAGTTGAATAATAAGACAAGTGTGTCCATCACAGAGTTGTATTGTTGCACATTTGGGTCTGGCGAAGATTCCTGCTTGATGACTTTGAAATAGAAACCACTCTGCGTCGAACCCGATGACTTTGGTTTGATGATTATTAGAAGGGTGAAGGAAAGATGATAAATGATTCTCAATCTCTTTCTCATGGACCAGGATTCAGTGCATTCAAAATGTTCCCTGCAGTCATGCAGTTGTCATCATGGCCGTCCGATTTAAATACCTATTTGATCAGACAGACAGAAATGCAATGAATGCATGACTGCACATAAAATCAACTTCACTTAATCCATTTCCCTTTCTCATCTGTTACAAATCGGTTTTCAAAAACAATTTGAAAGTTACTACTGAAAATAATTATTGGCAGAGTCGCGGATCAGCACGCTCTCTTTAAGACGTTTCGCGGCACTACCCAAGAATTTGTGCAAGGTAGACTATCAACCGCGAAGTCCCCAGGATAAAACAGCCTTCTCGATTTAATACCGAAAACTATGCACTTTAGAATTCGGACCGAAATACACCTTTCAATATTGATTCGATGAATCAATTCGATAATTAATACGAAGTATTAATTCTGGTTTGGTTATACTGTAAACCAATCGATGAAACAACAGGAACGAAAATTAATTTGCTTAGAAACTAAAGAGAGGAGAGAAAAATAGAATGAATTCAAGATGCAAAATTCTGGAAGCGAAAAAATAAAATAGCGATGCAGTTTTATTTATAGAGGAAGTGAGGAACTGATAAAGGGATCAGAACGTGGGAGGTGGAGCGGTTAATTAGCGATCAGATTTTTAGGAATAGCAGTTTTTACTGAACTGCTTCATCTGACTTGGTCTCGCACAATTAACATGTGCGCAAATAAAACGGTCACGCGTAAAGAAAAATTTAATAGATATGATTTTTCTTTTTCTGTTCATTAAAAAATTAATATATCAACAAGCCCAAGCCCAGGCCCGGTCCGGTCCGAGCCGAACGGACGGCGGCGGTGCGCGCTCGCGTGTGATATTCGGGACAATGAGTGCGTGGTTGGCCGTTTACAAAACAGGATACCTCTTGGGGCACACCCCAAGAGGTCACTCTACAATATATAAACACTACCAAGAGGTGTGATCTCCCCAATGTGGGACTCAAAGATCCTTTTTTCAATTCACACTTCACTTGGGTCCAAAATTTGTGTTTATATTCATACTAAGTTTTACCTCCAATGATCATCATGTTCCAACAATCCCCCACTTGAATTTAAAAAAGTTGTTTCAGGAATAACGTCAAACGTTTCTGTAAGTTTGTGCATAAGCAAAGGTGAACTATGTCTTGGAACCTTTACATAGCCAGTTAGAGCCCGATTTAACAAGAGTGACTATTAGTCTTGGAACTCTATCTCAGATTTTTCTCAAACCAGCACACAACCTTTCTTAAGGTGTATTCTATAGCCCGTGTGTTAATGGCCCTG
This sequence comes from Trifolium fragiferum, assembly GCA_954870985.1. Lineage (NCBI taxonomy): Eukaryota > Viridiplantae > Streptophyta > Magnoliopsida > Fabales > Fabaceae > Trifolium > Trifolium fragiferum. Next base: position 30,503 of record OX940791.1, on the reverse strand, counting down.
CACGTGTATCCCAGTTTCAAGAATGATCTAGGAGTTCGCCTCTAGACTCCATAGGAACCGGCCTCAGTTCCACATTCATATAGGTGAGTCTATCAAGAGTACTCCTGAGGTACTCCACTCATACAGAGTATAGATCTCATTAAGAGTTTTATTAACTCATCCTCTCTTCTTCAGGATTCGTGCCTCTTATCTTTGCACGTTCACTTCCTATTACTCACGACTTGTTGTTACCCATTGGAACCTAATTCTTGGGATCTCCAGTCTGTTAGGTTGGGTTACCATCATAAGTAATTCATAGGCATTAGTCCCATCTTAACAAATGTATTGAAGACTTTCTCTCTAGCTAGTCCATTCGTCAAAGGATCGGCCAAGTTATCATCTGTGCGTACATGATCCACTCTTACAGCACCTTTAGTGATCAGATCTCTCACAGTGCTGTGCTTTCGTCTTATCTGACGTCGTTTTCCATTATAATACAGGTTCTCAACTTTAGCGATAGCTGCAGTACTATCGCAGTGGATCAACACAGCTGGCATAGGTTTTTCCCACAAGGGAATCTCAGATAACAAGCATCTTAACCAGCTTGCTTCCTCATTAGCGGTTGCTAGTGCTATCATTTCAGATTCCATAGTGGACTGTGCCAAAATGGTATGTTTCTTTGATTTCCAAGATACAGCTCCACCAGCTATACTGAATATGAAACCACTCGTTGCTTTGCAATCATCTGACAAGGTGTTCCAATCAGTGTCACTGTATCCTTCTGTTACAGCAGGAAATCTCTGATAATGCAATCCAAGATTCATGGTCTTTTTAAGGTATCCCATGACTCTCTTAATGGCTTTCCAATGCTCATTACTAGGTCTGCTAGTGAATCTGCACAGAAGTCCCACGACATAGGCTATGTCGGGTCTAGTACAATCATTGGCATACCTAAGACTACCAATGATGCTCGCATATTCTGTTTGTCTTACGCTTTCACCAGTGTTCTTAAATAGTTTTACACTAGCGTCATACGGGGTGCTAGCAGGTTTACAGTCAAAGTAATTATATTTCTTTAGGATCTTTTCCACGTAATGTGATTGATCTAGGGATATTCCCTTCTCAGACCTAGTGATCTTGATTCAAAGGATTACACTTGCTTCTCCGAGGTCTTTCATATCAAAATTGTTACACAATAATGATTTCACATTATCTATGGCAGAGATGTTTGATCCAAATATGAGTAAATCATCAACGTAAAGACATATGATGGTGCAAGTGTCATTTTCAGATCTGTAATAAATACACTTGTCACTTTTCATTTACTCTGAATCCATTTGATATTATCAAATTATCAAACTTCTCATGCCATTGCTTAGGAGCTTGTTTTAGACCATACAGAGACTTATCTAACTTACAGACTTTCTGTTCTTGTCCATGGATTACAAACCCTTCAGGTTGTTCCATATAGATTTCTTCTTCTAGGTCACCGTTTAGAAAAGCAGTTTTAACATCCATTTGGTGTACTAGTAAGTTATAAATAGCGGCAATTGAAATTAGTACCCTTATGGATGTTATTCGAGTGATAGGAGAAAAAGTGTCGAAGAAATCTATATTTTCTCTTTGTCTAAAACCTTTGGCAACCAGACGAGCTTTGTACTTATCAATGGTGCCATCTGGTTTTAGTTTCTTTTTCAAAATCCATTTACAACCACTCGGCTTGCATCCTGGAGGCAATTCTACCAAGTGCCAGGTCCCGTTAGATTCTAGAGATTCCATCTCATCATTAATAGCTTCTTGATATAGATCTGCATCCATCGATGACAAAGCTTCTTGAAGATTTGCTGGATCTTCATCTACTATATGGACCGCATAATCCGGACCATAGTCTTTAGCAACTCTTACTCGTTTGCTTCTACGAAGTTTTGGTTCTACTTCGTCATTGTTATTAGCATCTTGTATCATAGGAATGTGACTCGATTCAGGAATTTGACTTTGTTCAGTGCCCCCACAATTTCTTGATTTAAAGGGATATTTATCTTCATAGAAATCTGCATCATTAGATTCTATGATCACTTTTGCATTTACATCATAAAATCTATATGCTTTACTGTTTGTTGCATATCCTATGAATACGCATTCATAGGCTCTACTAGCGAGTTTAACCCGTTTCGGATCCGGTTTCCGGACATAGGCCATACATCCCCAAGTTCTCAAATAAGACAAGTTAGCTTGCCTTTTCTTTAATATTTCATAAGCAGAAATATTTCTCTTAGATTTGGGAACTCTGTTCAAAACATAACAAACAGTCAATATTATTTCCCCCCACCAATGTGTAGCGGCACCAGAGTTTAGCATAATAGCAACGACTAGTTCAGTAAGAGTTCAATTCTTTCTTTCTGCTTTACCATTCATTTCAGGGGAATATGGTGCAATCGTTTCATGTATAATTCCGTGTTGTTTATAATAATCATTAAATAAACTAGAATTATATTCGGTTCCCCTATCACTGCGAAGTCTCTTAACTTTCTTACTAAATTGATTTTCAATTTCATTAACAAACACTTTAAGCATTTCAAAAGCATCACTTTTAATCTTCATTAAATATCAGTATGTATAAGGTCCATTGGTTCAGATTCACGAATAACTGATTTATGTTTGCTCTTTGTTATTTTTGCTTGACTACAAAATTCACATTTTTCTTTTTCATTAATATTCAATTTAGGAATTAAACCCAAGTTGCTTAAATTATGAATTGGTCGCATATTAACATGACAAAGTCTATAATGCCAAATATTAAAATCACACAAAGAGTAAACAGAAGTAGAAATTTTATTCAAATTCAAATCAACATTCAACTTAAACATGCCATCAGTGGCGTACCCTTTCCCAACAAACATACCATTCTTAGTGAATGTGTACAAATCTGCCCTATAGTTTGACTAAACCCAGCCTTATTTAAAAGAAATCCATAAACAAGATTTTTCTTCATGTCGGGAACATGCATAACATCCTTCAGAATCAGAGTCTTGCCGGAGGTGAAGTTAATCTCTATGTCTCCAATTCCAGCAACTTCAGACGTGTGAGCATTCCCGATCTGCACTCTCTTATTATCAGCAATCGTGTATGTTTTGAACATAGCACGGTCAAAACAGACATGGCGTGTAGCACCAGTGTCTATCCACCAACCTTCAGTTACACCGACCATATTAATTTCGGTGATCATAGCAGCAAGTGGCGCTTCTTCAGTCACGTTCACTTGTGCATTCAAATTAGCAGGTTTTGGCCTCGTCTTGTTTCTACACTTTTTAGCCATATGACCCGGTTTCCAGCAATTGAAACAGAGAAATTCACCAGAGTCATTCTTAGGAGGTGGTGTATTTTGCTGAATAGCATTATGGGCCCTTGAACGGTTCCCATTCTTAAACTGATTCTGATTCGAAGATGCAGTACGGTTCTGATTCTTAAATTGTTTGCCCGTAGGATTCAGAACCGCTCCGGTTTTCTTTTTAGAGACAGCATGAATTTTTTCTTCTTCTTTCTTATCTTGCCTATGAGATTCTTCTTCTATTCGGAGGCGGATAATCAAACTTTCAATTGAAAATTCTTTAGTTTTATGACGTAAAAGGTTTTTAAAATCTTTCCACGCAGGGGGCAGTTTGTCAATTATAACAGCAATCTGAAACTGTTCATTGAGAGGCATACCTTCGGAGATAATCTCATGCGCAATCTTTTGGAGTTCATGTGACTGCGCCTCTACCGACTTCTCATCAACCATCTGGTACTTCAGGTACCGGCTAACCGCATACTTCTTCGCTCTAGCCTCCTCAGTGTCATACTTTTTCTGCAAAGCCTCCCAAACATCCTTAGCAGTTTTGTATGACCGATAATAGTCATACAAATCATCAGCAAGTCCATTAATGATATAATTCTTACATAAGTAATCATTATCCATCCACAGCTGTTGTTATTTTCTCAGTTGGAGCTCTTGAGCTTTCAACTGTTCAGCAGCGACCGCGAGATCAGTTTGATCCTTATCTTTATCTTTACCGTCGGCTGATTTCTCACCCGCGGTTCCATTAATAATAACAACCTTTGTTCCCGAAGCAGAAGCGACAGGAACTTCGGGCTTGTTCTCAGTCAGAACATGAACAACCTTTTTCAAAGTCAAGAAAAAGAACATCTTTTGTTCCCATCATTTGAAGTGGAGTCCTTCAAACTTAAAAGGTCGTTCAGTTCCAACACCAGAATTGTTACCAATAACTTCTTCAGTAGACATGATAGTTCGAAACGTCTTAAAATTGTTACAAATCGGTTTTCAAAAACAATTTGAAAGTTACTACTGAAAATAATTATTGGCCGAGTCGCGGATCAGTACGCTCTCTTTAAGATGTTTCGCGGCACTACCCAAGAATTTGTGCAAGGTAGACTATCAACCGCGAAGTCCCGAGGATAAAACAGCCTTCTCGATTTAATACCGAAAACTATGCACTTTAGAATTCGGACCGAAATACACCTTTCAATATTGATTCGATGAATCAATTCGATAATTAATACGAAGTATTAATTCTGGTTTGGTTATACTGTAAACCAATCGATGAAACAACAGGAACGAAAATTAATTTGCTTAGAAACAATAGAGAGGAGAGAAAAATAGAATGAATTCAAGATGCATAATTCTGGAAGCGAAAAATTATCAGAATGTGGGAGGTGGAGCGGTTAGCGATCGGATTTTTAGGAATAGCAGTTTTTATTGAACTAGGTCCGGTCTGAGTCGGACGGCGACAACGCGCGCGATATTCGGGACAATGAGTGCGTGGTTGGCCGTTTACAAAACTGGATACCCCTTGGGGCACACCCCAAGAGGTCACTCTACAATATATAAACACTACCAAGAGGTGTGATCTCCCCAATGTGGGACTCAAAGAGCCTTTTTTCAATTCACACTTCACTTGGTTCCAAAACTTGTGTTTATATTCATACCAAGTTTTACCTCCAATGATCATCATGTTCCAACATCATCATATGTTACTATGGTCTTAATTTGCTTACCATTCAGCTTATATGTTTCCTCATAGCCCTTGAGCGTCCACTCCATTTCACATGTGTGCTCGGTAGAAAAGAGTACAAAAGATGGAGAGACATAAGGTCTTACCAATATAAACAAAAACAATCGGCCCATACAGGTACTACACATAACAAAACCCTTAAGGGTACAAAAAACACAATTCACAATCCAAAGTAAAAAATCCAACACACCATAGCACAATCCAATCCTGCGAATTCGCGTACAAACTTGAAACCATTTTTTTTTTTTGAAGAAAGGATGCTTATAGCATTTCATTTATAATAATTTGTTCAATACAATGGGGTACATCAATATAAATGGTGGGACTAGCAGAGAAAAAGGCAACCCTCGCCAAAGCGTGAGCCACCTCATTAGCTTGTCGCCGATTAAACTCAACCCGAGAGTTTGTAAATGATGAGGAAAAAAGACTTCTACAAGCAGACATAACTTGACCAAACTCTGAGATGTCCGGTCGTTGACTGTGAAATGCATCTGTAACACTTTTCGAGTCTAAGGCAAAATCAATATGATCAAAGGACATGTCACGAAGCCACTGAAGAGCGTAGAGCAAACCCATTGCCTCACCACGGGGAACCGCACATTTGGGGGAGAAGTGGAGCGTCTTGGCCAAGACAAAAGCACCTTCAGCATCCCGGACACACACACCAATACCTGTCCTATTCAAGGAGTCAGAGAACGAGGCATCAACGTTGCATTTTAATCTTCCTTGTTGAGGATGTTGCCACGTAGGAGCTGGTGAATTGACCGTATCTGGGCTGAGATGTGTGCCCGACATCGCTCGAGGGGAATCGTTAGCAAGCCCCAGGTTCTGAATAGAGGAGTTAGCTGTGCACCAATCGTCGATTAGGTGGAACGCTCGATCAATCACTTGGGCCATAGTTTCATCAACATCTTGCCAAAGAAGAAGGTTACGACGCTTCCATATACTCCAGAGGGTGGCAGTAAAGCGCTGACAATTCTCTACACTGTATTGTTGCAGAAGAGCAAAGATACATTCTGATACAGATCCCGCATGATCGCGGGCCTGCGCAATTGAACTCCAGAAACCTATCCTTTGCCAAACCTGCATGGAAAAATGACAATTAAAGAAAACATGGTCAAGAGTCTCCTCCTCATTCTTACAAGCAACACACACCAAGGGACATTGAACTCCCTTGTCCTGTAATCTCCGCCGTGTAGGTACTACATCCCTACAAATGCGCCAAATCAGATTTTTGACTTTAGGGGGAACTTGAAGACGCCAAATACCCTGCCAGAAGCCTTCCTGACGAAGATGGGAGGAGTCAGTAAGAACCTCAACACATAGCCTGTAAGCACTTTTGACCGAATAGTGACCGTTTTTCTTAACCTTCCAAATTAGCCTGTCTTCAGTTACCTGATCAACTAAAGACGTGTTCAAAATTGAAGTAGCAACATCGGGGCTAAAAGTCTGATGCACGACGTTCCAGTTCCATGTCTTAGTCGTAGTATCAATAAGACTTTGAACTGAAGGTCCAAAAGAGAGTTGCGACAAATCAAAATTACCCTCGATACATTCTCCATTCGAGAGCCACGGTTCGCGTAAGATAGGAATAGACGCACCTGTACCAATACACCACCGGGACCCGCCCCTAACAATAAAGCGGGCCTGTAAAATACTGCGCCAAACGTAGCTGGGGTTGTGTCCCAAAGAGGCTGTCAAGTAGGTACCTTGAGGAAAGTAACGAGCCTTAAAAATACGTGAAACCAAAGAGTCTGTATCTGTTTTGAATTTCCAGTCTTGCTTTCCTAGCATTGCTAAATTAAAAGCAGTGAGATCTTTGAACCCCATATCTCTATGATTCTTGTGCATCGACAAACGCTCCCAAGACATCCAGTGAATCCCTCTATTATTAGAACCACTACAGCCCCACCAAAATGAGTTCATCATCTTCTCAATGGTAGAAATAATGGAGTTAGGTAGAAGGAAAATACTAATCACGTAAGAAGGAATAGCCTGAAGAACCGATTTTATCATAATCTCCCGTCCTGCTTTGGAGAGGCATCGACTACTCCAAGAATTGATTTTTTGCTAGACACGGTCTTTGATATAAGCAAACACAGCTGTACGATTCCTGCCAATCAGCGAGGGTAGACCGAGATATTTACCTGTACCAAGAACAACCTGCACTCCCATGATAGTAGTAATAGTATGATTAAGAGCATCTGGCACATTGCTACTATAAAAGACTTCGGACTTTGGTAAGCTGATGGCTTGACCGGAAGCCTTCTCATAGAGCTGAAGAATGTGCTTCATGGTTTGAGCTTGCCTCTCACAGGCTTTAAAGAAAATAAAAAGGGATGTTAATTTTTAGGAACACCGAATTCAGATCTTGAAAAAGGGAAAGGATCCAACCGTCAACATGAAAACAAAACCCCCACCTACAACTCACTGCGTTGAAACAAACAGTAAGCCACCACGACCATTTCTAGCCAAAAGACGGACATAAAAGCTACCAAGAAAGGGGCAACACTTCCGTTTGAGACACACACGAACCAAAAATGCCATCGGTATTCGGTACAGAGCCATGACAATCTTAACTAACGAACAATTTAATTGACCCTCACGGGTTTTACATAACAACATGGGTCTCAATGTCTCCTGCAACACCGAACCATAAAAAATACAAGTGAGGTGGCGAAGATGACGTGGCTAAAACCGTTGAGAACAAACATCACATTAGATTAATAAAAGTTGCATATCAGATCAGAGCCATCCAAACAACGTGTAAATTAACGAAACCAAACAACAACGATGACCATCGGTGGCGATGAAAGCAATCTTATGGGGTGCGACGACCCCAATAGGTTAAATTGTGATGCGGTTGAGAAACTTCACATCATCACGAGAAACTTCACATCACCACATCCAAAATGCTACATTGTGACAGAGAGTTTTGAATTGAGGGTGGAAAAAGTGATGGACTGCAGAAGGTTTCAAGGAGATAAGGGTCATACTAAAAAATTTCAATACACCATTTTCAAAAATGATAGTACAATATTTGTTTCACTAATCATCACTTTTCATTATGTTGGTCACATTGATTTAAACTAATCAAAGAATGTGTGAAAAATAAGTGTGCTGATAAGAAGTGATAAATAATAGTAACGTGTATTCCAATTCGAGAAGGAATAGGTCTCCTAAGAAAGAGGGGAAGGCTAGAAATTATAGTTGTTCCACTTCGAGAATGAACATGTCTCCATAGAAATGGGGAAAGACTAGAATTCTTTATGAATCATTTCTTATCTTTTCATTCACATTGTACAACATTTAAATAGAATACACAAATAACTTCCCATAACTACCTTTCAATACTAATTTCCTATTAAAATATACTAACTTCCTAAAACATATAAAAATATAATTAATAAGTTATATTACAAATAAAATACATAATAATTTGGACCGTCCTTTCAAAATCAAACAAAGCACATGTTTTAACTTTGTATTTTGGGGTTGAAAGTTGAAACTATGATCATATGATTTTGCTTCGATGTTCAAATTTGCATGGAATCCATATCAAGATATGCCAGGTCCTGTCATTTATTTATATACTTTGCCAAGTCTTAATATTTATGGCCAAATCAGCATATTTAGTCATTTCTGAGCAATAATAACGGCTTATAGGATTCATTCAAGTTTTATGTTTGGTAAAACACATATCAAAAGATCCTTCTGTCCTCTCAACACCTCTCCCGTCCCATAAAATGATTCCTCCTTTTAAGCCTTTTCTTTTCAATTCTATTTAATCATGGTCTATATATCAAGTGTGCCGGCACCTCAGCAAGGTTATTTCTGAATTCTGAGATGATCTTCATCTTTTTATTGTAGGCAGAAGAGCTTGCGGCTGGGCGAGATGGTGAGATCCTATAAGCAACATTTCAATGGCTTTTCTTGCATTTTTGTCTATTAATTAATATATTTCTGTTATCTCAGATGGGAGATCAGATTTTGGTCCTGGTCGTTCAAAGGGTGGAACTATTTATGCAAATGGACAGTAAGCACTCAACTAATGCATCTCCGCTTTAATGTTTTTAAATTTAGTAATTGCTTTGTTTATAGAAATATGTTCCACAAATCTCTTCAAATATGTAAAAGATGTATGATGTATCTAAAAAATCGTAATGTTCCAATAGGGGTAAACCAAAGAAAGGAAGAGGTGCGCGAAGAGATGCGAAGAGAGCAAGGGCTTCAAGTGAACAAGATTTTGATTATGAAGATGATCCTGAGCTGTCATGACTATTGTGATTGAACATGCTGATGCAACTGTCTGTCAAACCTTGTGGAATGTAAGAGCCTGGAAAAACCTGCATTGAGTAGGCCATTGGTTCTCTGCATTTCCTCATTCTATGTGTATATATATATGTCTAGTTCTAGTAGTTGTGGATTTTGTACTTCTTAAGTGAAATTTTTTGCTTAACTCAAATATTTGCTGGCAGACTATATGATTACTTCATCAGACTTTGTTATGATTTGTTAGTGTAAACCTGTACAGAACCAAGTCTGATTACCAATGACCGAGATCCATGAACATTTTCCTCAAATGTTCAAGATTGGATGACTCCAAATACGCTGCCAGCACGAATGTATCATCTTGCCAATTGTAGGAAATCCGTTTTCGATTACCAAGTTCTAGAAGTCGATGTTTTCTTTTTGTGGGAATTTAAAGACTTCACTTATGTTGGGAAGTTAATGATTAAAACTAATCATATGTGAATGTGATTAGATATTGAGATTGCATTGAGTTTAATTTTTATGATCCAGAGAAGGTACTGACTGCTATTTTTATACTTGGTCTGATATTTTATATCTGTGTTATTTTGATACTTGAACTTCTATCCAACTTCACATGACAAAGTGATTCTACCACTCGGCAAAGGTTATGGTACATAAGCCCAAAGCTTATGTACCGTGCATAAGCCAATCAAAACACAAGGATTTTACTCACACACCCCCTAATTTGCTCGCACACCCCCCACCCCCACCTCATTACTCCGCGCGCCCCCCACATTACTCTGCGCGCCCCCCAACCCCCCCCCACCCCACCCCACCCCACCCCACCCCCCTCACTCCACTCATTTTTTTTGATTTTTTTTTTTAAATTTTTTTTTGAATTGTTGTTTTTCACTTTTTTTTCGAAAAAGATCGAAAACTTTTTTCCGGAAAAACTATAAATTTTTTTTCGAAAAAAAATCATAAAATTTTCCCGAAAAAAGATCAAATACTTTTTCCCAAAAAACCGATAACTTTTTTCTGAAAATTTTTTCCCGAAAAAAAATCGAAAAACTTTTTTTCTGAAAAATCGGAAACTTTTTTTCCAAAAAATAAAAATCAATTTTTTTTTCCAGAGAGTTAAATGGTTTCTGGAAATCATTTATTTATGCAATATTATTCTGGAAACCATTATGCTGGTTAAATGATTTCAGAGAGTTAAACAGTGAAACCATTTGTATTGTAAAATGGTTTTATGTGTTTACTGAAACCAATATTGTTATTTTATGATTTTAAAAATTCTGGAAACCATTATGCTGGTTAAATGGTTTCAGAGAGTTAAACAGTGAAACCATTTGTATTGTAAAATGGTTTTATGTGTTTACTGAAACCAATATTGTGTTTTTATGGTTTTAAAAATTCTGGAAACCATTATGCTGGTTAAATGGTTTCAGGTAGTTATACAATGAAACCATTACTATTGTTAAATGGTTTTATGTGTTTCCTGAAACCAATATTGTGTTTTTATAGTTTTAAAAATCCTGGAAACCATTATGCTGATTAAATGGTTTCAGAGAGTTAAACAGTGAAACCATTTGTATTGTAAAATGGTTTTACACTAAATGGTTCAATGATTTTAAATACCGATTATTACTGAAACCATAAATGTGGTTTAATGGTTTTGATAATTTTCTATGTGAAACCAAAATAATTGCCTAATGGTTTCTTACAAAACTAGTGTTGATTATCTTGGATAATCCTAAATAACCGTCCATAAATAATCCATAACCATTTGTTATAATCGGACATTAAAACCAAATATAATCGGACATTAAGTTTCCGATCTTTTTTCCGAAATAATTTTCGATTTGTTTTTTCGAAAAAAAAGTTCTGATTTTTCAAGAAAATTTTTTTCAACAATATTTATGCTTTCAAAGATCCATTATGAAATTATTCCACCCCAAAATAATTTGGGCATAATTTTAGTTTAAAAATAATTACGAAAATATTTAATCATACATAATAAAAAAAATAAAAAATAAAAACTATAAAAAAAACTAAATAAAAAAAAAATTTAAAAAAATGAGTTGGAGGTGGGGGGGGTGGGGGTGCTGGTTTATGTACCGTACATAAGCTTGACTTATGTAGGATAACCAGACCCCTACCACTCAAATTGTTGTTCTCCAAACTGATCTCATTAGCAAAATTCAAAAAGCCCAAATTCGTATTCGATATAATAATATCATGGCTTAAATATACTTTTGGTCCCTGCAATTATGCTTTGTTTTGAAAAAAGCCCCTGTAAAAAAAATAATTTGATTTTAGTCCCTGCAATATCTCAAAACTTTTAAAATAGCCCCTGCAGGGACTAAAATCAATTTTTATTTTTTTTACAGGGACTCTTTTCAAAACAGACATAATTGTAGGGACCAAAAACATATTAAAAAATTAGTCACGTCAACTCTAAATCCTACTCAATGTCAGCCACGTCATAATCCAAGTGACATAAATTGGTCACGTCAGCTCTAAATCATACTCGGTGTCTGCCACGTCATAATCCAAGTGACATGTGATCAAGAAATCCAAGTCAGAGGCTATTTTAAAAGTTTTGAGATATTGCAGGGATTAAAATCAAAATTATTTTTTTACAGGGGCTCTTTTCAAAACAAGTCATAATTGCAGGGACTAAAAACATATTTAAGCCTAATATCATCAATTTGTGCACTATGCACTATATGGTGCATTTGTGCATGTTAAAATTTGCATGTATCTTTTATATGAAAATTCATACTTTGGGTTATAAGTTGCTGAACCTGTAATTGGTGTTTCCTAAAAGCTTAGAAGGATAAGTAATGTAACAGTTAACATAACATTTCAGCAAACTTGTACGTAATTTTTTAAAGTTACATCAAATTCTTAATTTGCGAATTTGAGTATTCTTTGTGATTATTATGCCTTAACTCAATCCATTTTGGTAATGCAACCAATTTTGTGTATTTTGTCTTTGTCTCCAACTAATGCAAAACTATTTGTTATAGTTCTAAATTGCAGTTGCGGTTCAAAAAATGTTATTGATATTGCAGCAATTGTGGAGAACTGGAGATCTCTAAAACCTTTATATTGCGGTACAATTGCCAATTGCGGATCGTATTTTAGAACCATGCATGCTACTTGAAGTTTAGGACTTGGAATAAAAAAAATTCCATGCCATTGATTCATAGCTTTGAGGTTGACATGTTTAAAAACAAAAAACATTTAAAACATGTGAATTATATATACCAATTGTAGCCATCATGAACTACCTTATGAATCTTTAGCAGCAAGAAAAAGGGATGAATTCTGCCGTCAGTTTCAAGTTGGTAGTTTCTGGCCTACTGAGTGCAAAAGAATATACAATATCATCAAATCAACCAACTGTTATGATAGCAAAATGAACATGGGAACAGTGACTCTAGTTTTTGATCTATAGTACATTTTCTTCTTCCTCAAATTCCCATTTTCAATTGTTAATAATATTTTCCCTGGTTCATTGATGTAAAAGGAGTTTCTAGTACTGTCACCAACAATATTTTGATTCTGTAGTAATACAGTGTATGATCCTTCATCATCTGGAACGAACTCTTCTTTGTAAGACACATCCCATCCAACAACTGTTATGTCCCACATTATTGTAACTCCAGTCTAGACACATCACAAAATCATATTAGAACATACAAAAATTCAACTTTATGTTACATAATGCATTCAATTTGAAGAAAATAAAAAATAGGCCAAATGCATCCTCAGGTCCTATAAGTTTTGCTGTTGTAATAAATTGGTCCTTTAAGTTTTTTAGTTCCCAGATAGGTCTTTTAAATTACAACATTATTACACCATTACCCCTAAAGTTTGTTTCCATTAAAAAAACTTAAAGGACTTGGCAGTTAACTTGCTTATGTGGCTGTTAGTTTGCTGTTATGGCTTAAAACTATGCATTTTGATCAATTCCACCTTGGTAAGTATCTTCTTCTTTCAATTTCCCTTCAACCATAAACCCTAGTTCCTATTTCTATTTCTCTGATACATATGAAAGAAGAATATCTTAAGGTGGAATGATCAAAATGCATAGTTTTAAGCCATCACAGCAAACTAACAGCCACATAAGCAAGTTAACTTCCAAGTTCTTTAAGTTTTTTTAACGGAAACAAACTTTAGATGTAACGGTGCAATAACGTTGTAATTTAAAGGACCTATCTAGGAACTAAAAAACTTAAAGGACCAATTTGTTTCAACAGGAAAACTTAAAGGACCTGAAGATACAGTTGAAGAAAATAAAAAATAATATCAAATTTCATGTTAAGCACCTCGTGGACTGGAAATTCAACTCTAGAAATAGAGTTTGCTCTGACTTTATGCTCTAAAACCTTATCATCAGGAGAGAAATCTTGGTCATTATTCCTCCTTAGACCACCATATTCAGCTGGAAGATGTTCTGGAGCTATGAACCTGTGACATGTCATATAATGTTAACTAAAATTTAGAAAATGGAAATCTTTAGGTTTATCTTATAGTTTAAGCAAACTTACTTGAGGAGAATTGGTGTGACTCTTTGTGGTCTTGCAAAGATGAACTTACTTTTATTTCTCTGGCTCATAAACCTTGAGAATAGCACTTGTGATGTGTAGAACCAAAATGGTGCATTTACTACAATCTGCATGCATACAGGAAGAATAGCCCTGTTTAGTAACGGTTTTACATGAGTAAATAAATTGAAATAAGTAAATATACAAACATTTTTGTAGATGATCTCGGGGTAGTAGGTTTGGAACAACATTAGAGTCTTTTTGCTGATTGAGTTAAGCTCTTTCATTCCTTGAATAGGTGCATTCTTCAAATCATAAACTTGAATAATTCCATCAGCACCACCTCTAAAACACAATCGTTTAATAGCAGTTTCCATCAACTGAATCCTCTACCTCAAAAACAAGTCACATTTCTGTTGATTTCCAAATGTCTTCTTATACAAAACCTTATCTTTAAAAAGCTCATAAACATGGTAACAAACCGGTCGACTTTGTTTGTCTCGACTATTCAAAAATCCAACGTTTTCTTTCGTTCCTTGTAAAATAATCCCCTTTTGAGCATATGGTAGGTGGTCTTATGCATTATCCACGCTTCAAGCCCAATGGGCTCTTGCGTGAGGGGGTGTATTAGAAATAATATAAAACCATTGATGTGGCCTTTCCTAACATCTTAAGTTTTTTGGATAATTGGTTATTTGACATGGTATCAGAGTCTCCCTAACATCCATTTGGCCGCCTGCTATTAGGTTTGCGCTATCGGGCCACCCACCATTTATATCCACGCACCAAGCCCAATAGTGTTGGGCGTGATATGGGTGTTGAGAAGTCCCACATCGGATATGAGATGGTTTGAACATGGATTTATAAGTAAGAGGCAATCCTCACCTTACAAGCCGATTTTGTATAGGGTTGAGTTTGGCCCAACCCAATTTCTAACAGAAATCATGAATAGTAATGGATGTAAATAATGGTGGAGATTTATTATTGCAATTATTCTTCTTAAATTTTTTTACTAAATAGCATTTTCCTTCCCAGATACTATTTTCTTCTTTTCCCTTTGTTTTTTCTCGCTACTATTATCTTCTCAAAAATAAATTTGGGCCTACATTTGAGCCGTTTAGGGTAGTATTGCCTCAATATTCAAAGAATGATTTACCTGTATATGGCAAAATTTCAATCAAAACCTTTATAAATTTATATAACAATCAGAACAATGAAACCTGATATTTGAAAAATTCATTATAACCACAACATGTCCTTACATCAGTATTTACTATAGCTGCTCTAACAGACTCCCCAAACCACCGTCCTAATGAATTTGCTGAAGGCAGAGTACTCCTAATGAATAAGATTACAATAACAATCCTCACAGCTTAGGAAATCATTACTGAATTAGTGCATTTAAAAAAACAATTTAGGCGTTTAAATGCATGCAAAAAATCAAAGGTCACTGCATACAATAGAATGTAATATGTTGATGAACTAAAGTGCAAAATACTCACAGAATATCAAGTGCAACTGAGAGTTGACTGTGATGCTCGCACAGCAGACTAAATGAATTCCATGTTTCCCAGGAGTCAACCTAAAAATCAGGATCGAATGTCGTAAAAAAACACAAAAAGCATAACATCCTAATTCTTTACTGTTGGCAACAAGACCAAATTTTTATGACCGGACATTCTACCTATTAGAAATAAAATGTTGAATTTATATTATTATGTATTATTATATATTATATATTAGTAGTCTAGTAGTCTATTAGGTATTATTATAAATTCTCTTGTAATCCTTATTTTGTCAAGTAATATTATTCAAATATTATTGGAACCCTAACCGTCTTTATATTTCTCTTAATTTGTATTGTTGATTCTAACATGGTATCTAGAACATGGTTTGATCCTCCTTAAACTGTCTGTTGCTTCCGCTGTCGAATTCTCAAAATTTGAGAATTTGTTTGTTTTATATGTTGTCGTTGGTTTGTTCTTTGAAGATTGGTATCTACGATTCATGTGTTGTCCTTTCCTTTGGTTTGCTGTGAGTAGCAAATTGTTGCAAGTTAATTTTGGTCAATTTTCTCATAGTTAATTTGTTGCAATGAGTAATAGTTTATTACTTTCTCTAATTGGTTGCTTGTTTGATTGTTTCTCCTTATTGCACTTCTTCTGATTGCATTGCACTTCTCCCTATTGCACTTCTTCTGATTGATTGCACTTCTCTCTCTTGATTCTTCTGATTGCATTGCACTTCTCCCTATTGTACTTCTTCTGATTGCATCGCACTTCTCCCTATTGATTCTTCTTATTGCATTGCACTTCTCCCTATTGATTCTTCGTATCGGTTGCACTTCTTCCTATTGGTTTCTCCTTCTATTGGATGCTTCTATATGATGGTTTCTCTCTCTGGCAGCTACTTCTCTCAGTTGGTAACGCTAGTAGTTGGGTTGGTTTATTTTCAGGGTTAATTTGTAACAAGCGTAAAGCTTAGTAAGCTTTAGCTTGAGGGGTAGTATTAGAAATAAAATGTTGAATTTATATTATTAAGTATTATTATGTTTTTCGTATTTTGTTTGACAAACTCTCGATGATTATTCGTTAATGCATCGTGAGTTTGAGGGGAAGTGTTAGATATTAGATATATTTAGGTTTTAAGTATTGGGCTTTATAGGTTAGTAGTTTAATAGTCCAATAAATATTATTATAAATTCTCTTGTAATCCTTATTTTGTCAAGTAATGTTATTCAAATATTATTGGATTTATATTATTAAGTATTATTATGTTTTTCGTATTTTGTTTGACAAACTCTCAATGATTATTCGTTAATGCATCGTGAGTTTGAGGGGAAGTGTTAGATATTAGATATATTTAGGTTTTAAGTATTGGGCTTTATAGGTTAGTAGTTTAATAGTCCAATAAATATTATTATAAATTCTCTTGTAATACTTATTTTGTCAAGTAATGTTATTCAAATATTATTGGAACCATAGCCGTCTTTATATTTCTCTTAATTTGTATTGTTGATTCTAACACTACCCTTCTTAAATAATTTGATGTCTTTCATCACATCTCAAAAGATGTTCTCTACAAGTTTTTAAAGTCACAGAATATGATATCAAGTTTGCAAAATATATTATAGAGAATTCAAAAGTACTAGAGAGTATGAGAATTAATAGTATATATTCCATTAGTAGAAATGATAAGTCGCAAATGTTAGTGGCATGCACAAAAGGATCTACAACGTGTAAACTTTTATTTGATTGATCACAGATACATTATATTAGGACTACCTGGTTTATTAGACTCTCTCTCTCTCTCTCTCTCTCTCTCTCTCTCTCTCTATATATATATATGCAAATATGTTTGAAAGATTTGAACTTAGTTTCATTTTGTCCTCTATGTTATAAAAGATTTTTCAATCCATACTATTATCGAGCGATTTCTTAAATAGACAGTGATGGTCTTGTGGTTCGCTTTTGTATGATTTATCTGGAAAGCAAGAATAATATCATATTTCGAAAGAGTACAACAAAAGTTGTTAACATATAATTAGTTAAGCACAAAGATAAAAGACTTGAAGCACGGATTAGTAGAACCCTCTTCTAAGCTTTGCTTGGTTGTGAAGACATAAAAGACGCAAAAAAAATGCGGTGGTATTGAAGAAGGAAAGATATTGAGAGGTCTCTACTACATTGATTTTATTTCGTGTTAACAATCGCTGACAATGTCAATTGATCGTATTATCAAGAGTTTGATTATCGGTTCGTTGCCTTATCATATTAAGAGTGTTGTATTGTATGATGCTATTGAGAAACTGAATTAATTGTCATATGTATTATTTTGGTCATATCCTATGATTTTCGTGTCTGGCCTATTCCCAACCCTACCATCAACTGAGATAAATTCAAGAAGATAAATCAACTTTAATATATTATATTTATATTTTAATACATTGTGACATTTTATTTATATATTTGGATTAAACATTATAATTTAGACAAATATTTCACATTTATCTATCTAAATTTCTTTCAGTAATGCCCGGCCCCACCTTGTAAAGTTTTTGGCTCCGTCCCTGGACCAGGTGATAGACATACACAAAGGCCAAAAAGACACAATGCTTGAAGGTTTGGTGGACATATACAATCAGAAGTATGTTTACATTTGAGAGAGTCCAACTTCTCATTCACTCTCATGGCTTGTGATTCCATATGCATATCTACATACATAAATCATACATCAAAATAAGAACACGCATTAATTAATGTTGTATAAAAAATAATAACGAGTTTAATTATCTTTCTAAATTTCTTTCACTAATGCCCCTACCTCGTAAAGTTTCTGGCTCCGTCCCTGGACCAGGTGGTAGACATACACAAAGGCCAAAAAGACACAATGCTTGAAGGTTGGGTGGACATACACAATCAGAAGTATGTTTACATTTGAGAGAGTCCAACTTCTCATTCAATCTCATGGCTTGTGATTCCATATGCATATCTACATACATAAATCATACATCAAAATAAGAGTATGCATTAATTAATGTTGTATAAAAAATACTAACGAATTTAAGGGTAAGAGTATAAGTGATCAAAAATCAAAAGAATGAAAATGGTTTTAGACCTGCTGTAATGATTAAAAATGCCAACAAGATTGCCATTGCCATTCTTAGAGAAGAATTTCTTGATGTCTCCATATTTTTGATAAAATAAGTTCCTTAGGAAGCTGGTTTATATAGTTTTTCAACATAAATCAAAATATCTTTGACAACACTTAATATATATATATATATATATATATATTATATATATATATATATATATATATATATATATTTGTCCTTTATAAATAATTATAACATACATATTAAATAATAAAATATTATATATATATATATATATATATATATATATATATATATATATATATATATATATATATATATATATATATATATATATATATAGTATTTAGGAATTCACTCTCAATAATTGATGCATTAATGTTTTCTCATTTATTGTATTCTCATTAATGCTTTTTATCATTAAATATATTTCTCATTTATTGCATTAATTTATTGCATTAATATTTTAATTGCATTAAATTCGAATTTCATATTTAGAAATTCATTTTTAAGACTAACATTTAATAATTTTTTTTCTCATTTAATGACTTATTACATTAATTTTTTAATCCTTAAAAGGAATTATCTATTGGCAACAGAATTTTTTTAAATATAAAAATAATCTATATCTATATTATTTTATATTTAGCACTACTAGAAAAATATTAAATACTGACGGACAAAATCTGTCTCTAAAATGCAAATATTCCGTCACTAAACATGTTAGAGACGGATTTGATACCGTCGGTAATTTCCTCGTCTCTAAACTATTAGAGACGGACAAAATCTGTCTCTAAAATGAAAATATTTGTCACTAAAATAAAAATATCCGTTTCTAACTGCTTTTTTGTCTCTAATTTCATCTCTATTATAGAAGAAATATATTATGTCTCTAAATTCCGTCAGTATTTCAACTTTTTCTAGTAGTGTAGGAATCCATTTTTAAGAATAACATTTTTAAATATTATTATTTGTGGTGGGTGGAGCATCCGAATATTTATACACGGGACGAAGGTTCTTTAGGTTATATTAGTGGTTAGACTCAATGTAAGAATAATGGGATAAAATTTTAAATATAAGAATAATGGAATAAAATTTTAAATATAAAAATATTATTATTGGATATTTAGGAATCCATTTTTAAGAATATCATTTAATGGTTTTTTTCTCATTTAATGCACTTTTAATTTTTGACTTATTGCATTAATGTTTTAATCCTTAAAAGTAAGTATCTATTGGCAACGATGGGGATACATTTAAATCCAAGTGAGCTTTTTTCATATAGAACCATGGGGATACATTTTTACAAGTATATGAATGAATGCTTAATATATATTACTTATAAGTTTTACAATTTCAAAATATTAATTTTGAAAATAGAAAAATAAAATTTCAAGATTTAGTCTAAGATTCGATCTTTAGCTCAACATGCTTATAAAATTTATCATCAAACCCTTAAATTCTTGTGCTTAAAGGGGGTGCTGGCCTACCACTTAAGGGCCACAATACTCTTGTTGATCTTGAGAAAGGAGTTACTTGTTTGGCTTTTGCTGGTAATTCTATTGCCATTATTGGAAATTATCAACAACAAACAATTAAGGTGGCTTATGATGTTGCCAATTATTAATATTTTTGCCACCACTAATTATTGGATATATAATCAGATACTAGCTTGAAGTTGAAATTCGTAATGGGGATCAGAGGCTAAAATTACTTATTTAGGACCAACTCGGTATCCAACTTATTGGGAAAACTGCTCGAGAGTTAAAGGATATGATGATTGAGGTCAAATACACACCTTTATTCATAGAGAAAAATAAGTTGATGTCATGACCATCTTGGAGATGATACATAATTGAAGAAATAATATATAATTTGTATGCTATGTGATGTATCATGTATGTACTTTAGAGAGCTAAGTTATATGTAATGTGCATTCAGGGCTTTGAAATTAAATTAGTTCAGAAAATATGGCATACTTTGTCTAATAGGAATAATGCCTTAATTCTAACAATTAATGGTTTACTAGCTTACTGCTATAAAGACTCGAATGTTCTTTATTGAATTAAATTAGCTTTAGGCATTAGCTTTGTTTTGGAAAATTGATTCTTTCTCAACCTTTGCCTGCATCTCCTGCAACCGCTTCATCTTCCATTTCCTTCAACCGCTTCTTCATGTCATTGAAATACTGTAATCATCATAATCAACATTGGTGTGTGAATCATAATTAGGGTTTTTGGGACTTAAAAGACTACCGAAATTGATATAGCCACAATGAGAAAACAGGAAGTATTACATACGGCTTTGTTGTTGTCGGCGCCGAGCATATCAACGTCATCGTTTTCCATGTCTCCGTCGCAGAAGGTGCGACATCGTCACCCTTCGAGCATATCTAATTCTGGGATTTGAATCCTCTCCAATTTTCTCTCCAATGACTTCTCTCCTTTTCTTAATCCAATGGTTGTTAAATTATATAGAATAAAATAATACTTAAGAAGAGAGAGAAAATAAGCAAATGAATGGTCAAGATCATATTGAAGAGAAAACATTGAAAAAAAAATTGGAGAGGATCAAAATCCCTAATTCTGATTTTGGTTTTTTTCTTATTTTTTTTTAATTTAACTTAATATTAAAATATATATATTAAAACAATAAAAATTAATATAAATAATTTCATCAATTCCACACAAGCAACAAAACACAGTCAGCAAGTGCCATGTAAGCAAAATAGGCTTAGGGATCTGTTTAATTTTTTTTTGATTTTGCAGGGGCATTTATCAAAATTTTTTTTTATAGGGGCTAAAATCAAAACTGTCCTAATTGCAGGGACAGAAATAGTAATTAAGCCTTTCTACAATCATTCATCATTTCTGGCTTCAAGTTCCAAACAGAGAATCACACGACACTACAAAATTCCACATCCACCTTCCACACAATCCAGTAAAACAAACAAACACAATCGTTACTCCGATGCAGCAGCCCCGCCGCGATGGGCAAAGAAACCAAAATCCTCTGTCGTCTCATCGCGAACCATCTCCACCTTGCTCAATTCGAACCCTTACGCGGCGTTCTCTTCACTCTCCGAACCCGAAACCGTGACCTAACTCGCCATATTCTTCAATCCATTGTTGCTAGATCCGGTCGATTCCCTAACATAGCTTGGTCTTCATCATGTTCATCTCCCGCTCTTCTCACCTACTTATCGACTCTCGAATTGCTTCAATTGGACGATGCTTCGTCGGTTTGGAATTTCGATTCTGAATCGCTGCGGTTACGTGTGGAGTTTCTGTTGTTAGTTCAGCATTTGATTGAACTGGTGTCGGATGAAGAAATTGGCGGTGATGAGATGGAAATGAGTAGAAAAGGATTTTTTTACCAAAAGGATGTATTTTTTCAAGCTTATTATTAAAGGGGTGTAATTTTCAAACAAATTACCAAAAGGATGTAAGTCGTCACTACCATGTACGACTTACCCCCAACTCAAAATTTTTTTTTTTTTTTTTTTTTCATTTTTTTGAAAGTCGTCACTGCCAATGACGACTTTCACTTTTTTTTTTTTTTAATTGTTGTTACTTTCACTTTTCTTTGATAATTGTAAAAAAAAAAAAAAGTGAAAGTCGTCAATGGCAGTGACGACTTTAAAAAAAAAAAAAAAATAAAAGTCGTGGATGGCAGTGACGACTTACACTCTTTTGGTAATTTTTTAAAAAACTACACCACTTTGGTAATAAGCTTGAAAAAATACACCCTTTTGGTAAGTAGAAAAGTTTTGGATAGGGTTTTGGAGATAGGTGTAAATAGGCTTAGAGTTGATGATGAGGATAGTGAAATTGAAAGTAGTAGTGAGAGTTTTGTTGAAGAAAGTGAGTTGATGAGTTTGAGGAAGTTGGTTTTGGATCGTGCTGATGTTTTTGATGCCCTGAGTGGGAATATAGAGAAGCAGATTGGACGGTGGGAACGTGAGGATTCTGGTTTAGCGGTAAAAAGTGGTGATGATGCTTTGGAGGAGGATGTTACTAATAAGGTGCTTTTTGGGATACAGAAGATGATTCAGGTTGTTCATTTGGATGCTATTAGGGAGAGTCTTGAACTTGAAGGTGGTGGTGACGTAGAAGGGGCAATTTCTCATTTACGTTTTCTCCATTTTGATTATGGACTCGACCAATCTGAGTACCGGTATGCTCTATTTTAATTCTCCTATTCAAATTGAAGCAACTTTTGCTGTGTTATGAGGGTTGCTTTTAGAATTATATATGATGATGACTAGTGAGTTTCCCTCGTGATTTATCTCCATGTCGATGCATGCATTTGCGTAGGGAATCCTGCTTATTTTGATTCTTGAATGTAGAATTTAGGTCTCCGTTTTGACATCCGATATTTTAAATGATCGGAGCTTTGGAGGATAACTAGTTCACATACGTAGAGACTTTATGATGTTTTATTATATCTCAATGAAGCTGTAAATCTATAGAGGTTTTGTTGCTAGATTTTATTTGAACTATGGAATTTTTATCAGCAACAGCAAGCATATAATGATTTCTTAATTCATTCTTATTTGGGTCTATGTTCAGTCCTATGGATTGGTGGTGTGGTGCCCCTTATCTCAAAAGTATCATTGTTGAAATTAAAGAAGATTTTAAAGTACAATGAAAGTAAGCCCAATGTTGCAGTTGCAAATATGATATTATTACATCATGAAAAAAGAAGAGATGATATTATTATAATGCATGAGTCCTCACACTGTTACGAAATACAAGTTTACAATAGGAATGCATCACCATATAGAAAAATAAGGTAGCCCTCATTGTAAAAAAAATGGTAGGGTCTGGTCTTGGATTGTTTGAGTATGCATGGAGAAGACCCCAGAAACACAGGAGGGTTAGTTTGATAGGGGGCAGTCCAATATTTAGAGTAGAGATATTGGTAAATCATCTAAATGCAAACTTAATACATGACATTGTATTGTGATGCGGATTAATCTTATGTAACTGAGTGGGAAAAAAGCTTGGTTGTTGATATTGTTGTATGGTAGGTAATAGAATGGAAGGTTGAAAACGGTTAATGTACATTTGGGAGGCATGGAGGATAAGAAGTCATACCAAAAAGAAAAAAGGAAAAGAAAACAACAGGGCTCAGAAAACTATTAGGCTACCAATTTCTTTGAACATTTGTAATTTGAATTCATGTAAAACAATATCGAGTAGCACCATTAAGAATAAAAAATCCAAATTCCAGACCCTATTCTCCAAATTAGATGACACGTAGACAGATTTCATGGCTATTCCATTGCCTGAGCTTACAATGTTCCTGTACTTTTTTGTGTTTTTCGTCAGTTTTTAATGATATGATCGATATCTGTGCTACCTGCAACTGCAAGTTCAAACGAATCATAAATCATGCAACATTCTTTTATCTGTTATAGAAGAAGCTGTTGCGGAACTTTCTTATCATTTCTTATCTTTGTAGACATTTTTTTCTTTTAAAATATTTTTACAGTCCTAGTAGTTCATACCTGCATGTCCCCAATTCTTTTGTAGCATAGTTTTGAAAGATCTCTTGAAGGCCATTTTATCAAGAAGTGAGGATTTTGGGGAATCTTGGCTTATCATGCGTAACCAAATGCTAAAGATTTATAGTGAAGCTCTTTCATCAAATTGTAGAGATATTGTTCAAATGATACAGGTATACAGTCCTTACTTACTGCCAAAGGTTTTATTGATTTATATAATTCTTCCTATGATCTTGAATGGTTTAGATCAGATCTTTGGGTTCATCGGGTCATTGATTTGGTTCTTACTCAGTCGTATGCATGGGTTGCTGCAAGATTTCTTTGTCATAACATATTTTTATTTCCTTAATTTATTGGATTTGAAGTAACTAACATTCAGGAAACCCAAAGTAGAATAATCACATAAAATGTATGCATAGCAAGATATCACTTCAAATGCGATGTTAGCCATTATATGTAAAAGGAGTTTTGTTTTGTTTAACTATATCAAATATTTCTGTTTAGAGCATTCATGACGAGGTTTTGTCTGAAGAGGTCGAAATGGATCGAGTTCAAAGTGACAATTTCACTCCACGCCCTCTTGTACGTCTTCAAAATTATCCTGGCAGGACTGAAGCCTGGTAAGAACTTAGATGATAAGACATTATCACTGAATGAGGTGATCATATCATGCAAGACAGAGATGTATCATTATGCTCGTGTTTCTGGACTACATGTTCTTGAATGTGTTATGGATACTGCCCTGTCTGCTGTGAAAAGGGAGCAGCTGGAGGAAGCTAGCAATGTAGGGTTCAGGGTTCAGGGTTCAGGGTTCAGGGTTCAGGGTTCAGGGTTCAGGGTTCAGGGTTCAGGGTTCAGGGTTCAGGGTTCAGGGTTCAGGGTTCAGGGTTCAGGGTTCAGGGTTCAGGGTTCAGGGTTCAGGGTTCAGGGTTCAGGGTTCAGGGTTCAGGGTTCAGGGTTCAGGGTTCAGGGTTCAGGGTTCAGGGTTCAGGGTTCAGGGTTCAGGGTTCAGGGTTCAGGGTTCAGGGTTCAGGGTTCAGGGTTCAGGGTTCAGGGTTCAGGGTTCAGGGTTCAGGGTTCAGGGTTCAGGGTTCAGGGTTCAGGGTTCAGGGTTCAGGGTTCAGGGTTCAGGGTTCAGGGTTCAGGGTTCAGGGTTCAGGGTTCAGGGTTCAGGGTTCAGGGTTCAGGGTTCAGGGTTCAGGGTTCAGGGTTCAGGGTTCAGGGTTCAGGGTTCAGGGTTCAGGGTTCAGGGTTCAGGGTTCAGGGTTCAGGGTTCAGGGTTCAGGGTTCAGGGTTCAGGGTTCAGGGTTCAGGGTTCAGGGTTCAGGGTTCAGGGTTCAGGGTTCAGGGTTCAGGGTTCAGGGTTCAGGGTTCAGGGTTCAGGGTTCAGGGTTCAGGGTTCAGGGTTCAGGGTTCAGGGTTCAGGGTTCAGGGTTCAGGGTTCAGGGTTCAGGGTTCAGGGTTCAGGGTTCAGGGTTCAGGGTTCAGGGTTCAGGGTTCAGGGTTCAGGGTTCAGGGTTCAGGGTTCAGGGTTCAGGGTTCAGGGTTCAGGGTTCAGGGTTCAGGGTTCAGGGTTCAGGGTTCAGGGTTCAGGGTTCAGGGTTCAGGGTTCAGGGTTCAGGGTTCAGGGTTCAGGGTTCAGGGTTCAGGGTTCAGGGTTCAGGGTTCAGGGTTCAGGGTTCAGGGTTCAGGGTTCAGGGTTCAGGGTTCAGGGTTCAGGGTTCAGGGTTCAGGGTTCAGGGTTCAGGGTTCAGGGTTCAGGGTTCAGGGTTCAGGGTTCAGGGTTCAGGGTTCAGGGTTCAGGGTTCAGGGTTCAGGGTTCAGGGTTCAGGGTTCAGGGTTCAGGGTTCAGGGTTCAGGGTTCAGGGTTCAGGGTTCAGGGTTCAGGGTTCAGGGTTCAGGGTTCAGGGTTCAGGGTTCAGGGTTCAGGGTTCAGGGTTCAGGGTTCAGGGTTCAGGGTTCAGGGTTCAGGGTTCAGGGTTCAGGGTTCAGGGTTCAGGGTTCAGGGTTCAGGGTTCAGGGTTCAGGGTTCAGGGTTCAGGGTTCAGGGTTCAGGGTTCAGGGTTCAGGGTTCAGGGTTCAGGGTTCAGGGTTCAGGGTTCAGGGTTCAGGGTTCAGGGTTCAGGGTTCAGGGTTCAGGGTTCAGGGTTCAGGGTTCAGGGTTCAGGGTTCAGGGTTCAGGGTTCAGGGTTCAGGGTTCAGGGTTCAGGGTTCAGGGTTCAGGGTTCAGGGTTCAGGGTTCAGGGTTCAGGGTTCAGGGTTCAGGGTTCAGGGTTCAGGGTTCAGGGTTCAGGGTTCAGGGTTCAGGGTTCAGGGTTCAGGGTTCAGGGTTCAGGGTTCAGGGTTCAGGGTTCAGGGTTCAGGGTTCAGGGTTCAGGGTTCAGGGTTCAGGGTTCAGGGTTCAGGGTTCAGGGTTCAGGGTTCAGGGTTCAGGGTTCAGGGTTCAGGGTTCAGGGTTCAGGGTTCAGGGTTCAGGGTTCAGGGTTCAGGGTTCAGGGTTCAGGGTTCAGGGTTCAGGGTTCAGGGTTCAGGGTTCAGGGTTCAGGGTTCAGGGTTCAGGGTTCAGGGTTCAGGGTTCAGGGTTCAGGGTTCAGGGTTCAGGGTTCAGGGTTCAGGGTTCAGGGTTCAGGGTTCAGGGTTCAGGGTTCAGGGTTCAGGGTTCAGGGTTCAGGGTTCAGGGTTCAGGGTTCAGGGTTCAGGGTTCAGGGTTCAGGGTTCAGGGTTCAGGGTTCAGGGTTCAGGGTTCAGGGTTCAGGGTTCAGGGTTCAGGGTTCAGGGTTCAGGGTTCAGGGTTCAGGGTTCAGGGTTCAGGGTTCAGGGTTCAGGGTTCAGGGTTCAGGGTTCAGGGTTCAGGGTTCAGGGTTCAGGGTTCAGGGTTCAGGGTTCAGGGTTCAGGGTTCAGGGTTCAGGGTTCAGGGTTCAGGGTTCAGGGTTCAGGGTTCAGGGTTCAGGGTTCAGGGTTCAGGGTTCAGGGTTCAGGGTTCAGGGTTCAGGGTTCAGGGTTCAGGGTTCAGGGTTCAGGGTTCAGGGTTCAGGGTTCAGGGTTCAGGGTTCAGGGTTCAGGGTTCAGGGTTCAGGGTTCAGGGTTCAGGGTTCAGGGTTCAGGGTTCAGGGTTCAGGGTTCAGGGTTCAGGGTTCAGGGTTCAGGGTTCAGGGTTCAGGGTTCAGGGTTCAGGGTTCAGGGTTCAGGGTTCAGGGTTCAGGGTTCAGGGTTCAGGGTTCAGGGTTCAGGGTTCAGGGTTCAGGGTTCAGGGTTCAGGGTTCAGGGTTCAGGGTTCAGGGTTCAGGGTTCAGGGTTCAGGGTTCAGGGTTCAGGGTTCAGGGTTCAGGGTTCAGGGTTCAGGGTTCAGGGTTCAGGGTTCAGGGTTCAGGGTTCAGGGTTCAGGGTTCAGGGTTCAGGGTTCAGGGTTCAGGGTTCAGGGTTCAGGGTTCAGGGTTCAGGGTTCAGGGTTCAGGGTTCAGGGTTCAGGGTTCAGGGTTCAGGGTTCAGGGTTCAGGGTTCAGGGTTCAGGGTTCAGGGTTCAGGGTTCAGGGTTCAGGGTTCAGGGTTCAGGGTTCAGGGTTCAGGGTTCAGGGTTCAGGGTTCAGGGTTCAGGGTTCAGGGTTCAGGGTTCAGGGTTCAGGGTTCAGGGTTCAGGGTTCAGGGTTCAGGGTTCAGGGTTCAGGGTTCAGGGTTCAGGGTTCAGGGTTCAGGGTTCAGGGTTCAGGGTTCAGGGTTCAGGGTTCAGGGTTCAGGGTTCAGGGTTCAGGGTTCAGGGTTCAGGGTTCAGGGTTCAGGGTTCAGGGTTCAGGGTTCAGGGTTCAGGGTTCAGGGTTCAGGGTTCA
Source organism: Trifolium fragiferum (assembly GCA_954870985.1). NCBI lineage: Eukaryota > Viridiplantae > Streptophyta > Magnoliopsida > Fabales > Fabaceae > Trifolium > Trifolium fragiferum. Next base: position 2,690 of record OX940791.1, on the reverse strand, counting down.
GGGTTCAGGGTTCAGGGTTCAGGGTTCAGGGTTCAGGGTTCAGGGTTCAGGGTTCAGGGTTCAGGGTTCAGGGTTCAGGGTTCAGGGTTCAGGGTTCAGGGTTCAGGGTTCAGGGTTCAGGGTTCAGGGTTCAGGGTTCAGGGTTCAGGGTTCAGGGTTCAGGGTTCAGGGTTCAGGGTTCAGGGTTCAGGGTTCAGGGTTCAGGGTTCAGGGTTCAGGGTTCAGGGTTCAGGGTTCAGGGTTCAGGGTTCAGGGTTCAGGGTTCAGGGTTCAGGGTTCAGGGTTCAGGGTTCAGGGTTCAGGGTTCAGGGTTCAGGGTTCAGGGTTCAGGGTTCAGGGTTCAGGGTTCAGGGTTCAGGGTTCAGGGTTCAGGGTTCAGGGTTCAGGGTTCAGGGTTCAGGGTTCAGGGTTCAGGGTTCAGGGTTCAGGGTTCAGGGTTCAGGGTTCAGGGTTCAGGGTTCAGGGTTCAGGGTTCAGGGTTCAGGGTTCAGGGTTCAGGGTTCAGGGTTCAGGGTTCAGGGTTCAGGGTTCAGGGTTCAGGGTTCAGGGTTCAGGGTTCAGGGTTCAGGGTTCAGGGTTCAGGGTTCAGGGTTCAGGGTTCAGGGTTCAGGGTTCAGGGTTCAGGGTTCAGGGTTCAGGGTTCAGGGTTCAGGGTTCAGGGTTCAGGGTTCAGGGTTCAGGGTTCAGGGTTCAGGGTTCAGGGTTCAGGGTTCAGGGTTCAGGGTTCAGGGTTCAGGGTTCAGGGTTCAGGGTTCAGGGTTCAGGGTTCAGGGTTCAGGGTTCAGGGTTCAGGGTTCAGGGTTCAGGGTTCAGGGTTCAGGGTTCAGGGTTCAGGGTTCAGGGTTCAGGGTTCAGGGTTCAGGGTTCAGGGTTCAGGGTTCAGGGTTCAGGGTTCAGGGTTCAGGGTTCAGGGTTCAGGGTTCAGGGTTCAGGGTTCAGGGTTCAGGGTTCAGGGTTCAGGGTTCAGGGTTCAGGGTTCAGGGTTCAGGGTTCAGGGTTCAGGGTTCAGGGTTCAGGGTTCAGGGTTCAGGGTTCAGGGTTCAGGGTTCAGGGTTCAGGGTTCAGGGTTCAGGGTTCAGGGTTCAGGGTTCAGGGTTCAGGGTTCAGGGTTCAGGGTTCAGGGTTCAGGGTTCAGGGTTCAGGGTTCAGGGTTCAGGGTTCAGGGTTCAGGGTTCAGGGTTCAGGGTTCAGGGTTCAGGGTTCAGGGTTCAGGGTTCAGGGTTCAGGGTTCAGGGTTCAGGGTTCAGGGTTCAGGGTTCAGGGTTCAGGGTTCAGGGTTCAGGGTTCAGGGTTCAGGGTTTAGGGTTTAGGGTTTAGGGTTTAGGGTTTAGGGTTTAGGGTTTAGGGTTTAGGGTTTAGGGTTTAGGGTTTAGGGTTTAGGGTTTAGGGTTTAGGGTTTAGGGTTTAGGGTTTAGGGTTTAGGGTTTAGGGTTTAGGGTTTAGGGTTTAGGGTTTAGGGTTTAGGGTTTAGGGTTTAGGGTTTAGGGTTTAGGGTTTAGGGTTTAGGGTTTAGGGTTTAGGGTTTAGGGTTTAGGGTTTAGGGTTTAGGGTTTAGGGTTTAGGGTTTAGGGTTTAGGGTTTAGGGTTTAGGGTTTAGGGTTTAGGGTTTAGGGTTTAGGGTTTAGGGTTTAGGGTTTAGGGTTTAGGGTTTAGGGTTTAGGGTTTAGGGTTTAGGGTTTAGGGTTTAGGGTTTAGGGTTTAGGGTTTAGGGTTTAGGGTTTAGGGTTTAGGGTTTAGGGTTTAGGGTTTAGGGTTTAGGGTTTAGGGTTTAGGGTTTAGGGTTTAGGGTTTAGGGTTTAGGGTTTAGGGTTTAGGGTTTAGGGTTTAGGGTTTAGGGTTTAGGGTTTAGGGTTTAGGGTTTAGGGTTTAGGGTTTAGGGTTTAGGGTTTAGGGTTTAGGGTTTAGGGTTTAGGGTTTAGGGTTTAGGGTTTAGGGTTTAGGGTTTAGGGTTTAGGGTTTAGGGTTTAGGGTTTAGGGTTTAGGGTTTAGGGTTTAGGGTTTAGGGTTTAGGGTTTAGGGTTTAGGGTTTAGGGTTTAGGGTTTAGGGTTTAGGGTTTAGGGTTTAGGGTTTAGGGTTTAGGGTTTAGGGTTTAGGGTTTAGGGTTTAGGGTTTAGGGTTTAGGGTTTAGGGTTTAGGGTTTAGGGTTTAGGGTTTAGGGTTTAGGGTTTAGGGTTTAGGGTTTAGGGTTTAGGGTTTAGGGTTTAGGGTTTAGGGTTTAGGGTTTAGGGTTTAGGGTTTAGGGTTTAGGGTTTAGGGTTTAGGGTTTAGGGTTTAGGGTTTAGGGTTTAGGGTTTAGGGTTTAGGGTTTAGGGTTTAGGGTTTAGGGTTTAGGGTTTAGGGTTTAGGGTTTAGGGTTTAGGGTTTAGGGTTTAGGGTTTAGGGTTTAGGGTTTAGGGTTTAGGGTTTAGGGTTTAGGGTTTAGGGTTTAGGGTTTAGGGTTTAGGGTTTAGGGTTTAGGGTTTAGGGTTTAGGGTTTAGGGTTTAGGGTTTAGGGTTTAGGGTTTAGGGTTTAGGGTTTAGGGTTTAGGGTTTAGGGTTTAGGGTTTAGGGTTTAGGGTTTAGGGTTTAGGGTTTAGGGTTTAGGGTTTAGGGTTTAGGGTTTAGGGTTTAGGGTTTAGGGTTTAGGGTTTAGGGTTTAGGGTTTAGGGTTTAGGGTTTAGGGTTTAGGGTTTAGGGTTTAGGGTTTAGG